>CM039677.1:200232514-201628752 GCA_022496015.1 Hordeum marinum | reverse complement strand
CGTCGGGGCGGGGCCTCGGTCGATCCCGAGCACTTGGGCTCCGGGTGGTCGCTCGGGTGGTTTGGTAGTGTGAGAGGGGGTGGAACGGAGTCATAGGAGGGAAGAGGGCTCGGGGGATGCCCTTTATAGGCGCCTGGTGTTCCATCAAGCTCGGGTGCGCTAGCGAGCTCGAGGCCGAGGCCAGGGTCAAGCAGAGGGGCGAGGACGCGTCTGCGGTGCTCGTGGGGTTCGTCTCGGCCAAGGGGAGAGGAGAGAGAGGCAGGGAAGCGCGTACGTGCGATCCCCACGGTTGGCCAAGCGGGACGGTGTCGGGTATGCTCGGAGGATGGAGAAGGAGGAGGAGAGAGGAGGGGGCCAACAAGGTGGCGTGGCACGGACATCGAGGGGGACCAAGTGGTGCGAGGGAGAGGCCCGAGGCCATCGGAGCCATGTAGTGGCCAACGGCTATAGGACCTGTCAGCACTTTAGCATGCTCCCGAGCGCGCGTATGGCATTCCACGGCATGCCAAAGGTGTTTTGTGCATGGCAAATGTGTCTAGGGTGTCTAGGCACATCTAGGCTAGGGGGAAATGGCATTGGATGCCCTGGCAAGAAGATAGAATAAGAGCAGGGGAGAGAGAGGTGTTTTACTGATGTCGAAGGGGTAAAAATGGGGTTTTCATCGCCCAATCATGGAGATGTTGCCAAGCAATGTTTACTGGAGTTAAAACACATTGCAAAATGAAGTGGTAAAAATTTGGGCTCAAGAAAAATAGAGGAAGGGGGTCAAACAGGGTTTTTGCCATTCTGGCAGGAAGTGTTTGATGGAGATTAGGGCAAGCAAATGGGCTTTGCTTTCCATGAGAATTGACATGATCAAAAGGTGGTTAGAAATAGGCCTGGTCACCAAGTTTGAGCTCAAATGACCAAAGTTGACAATATAAACTTTGTGAACCCTAGAAACTAGCAGAATCAGGTTTTTGTAGATCCAGTTATGCTAAGCTAGTCCCCTTGATGCACCACTTAGTGTAGCATCATTATTTGGTGGTTATAATATTCCCACAAAGTTTGGGGTCAAGGGAAGAAACTTCACAATTAGACTTGCTCTAATTTCAATCTAGACAGGGAGGGGTTTGGAATAGTTTGATGAATCAAATCAACCTGGATTGAGATGAAACTTTGCAAGATCATCACCTATGATAGTGTTGACTTGCTGGAATTTTCCGGGAATTTATTGAGAATATTTAAGAAATATTTGAAAAGTTTGATTTGGATAGAAATGGTGTTGAGGGGATTTGGCTATGATTTGAACATGACTGTGTGTTGAAACTCATATATATGGAAAATATATGTCCTATGAGTTTCCCTAAATTTTCTCAAATATTTTGAAAGCATTTAAATAAGTTTTCCCTATGAAAAACCATTTTTGGTCTTAAGAAAAAGCCTTTAAATAAAATAAAATAAAAATCTTTAAAAATAAATATTTGGTGGCGATGGGAAGTCATATATATAGTAGGTTTGTAGTAAAGCTTTTGGGGAGAATGAATCCACCCAATTTGAGGACTTGTAGTGCAAACCTCAACTTAGGGGGTTTTGAAAGCTTAATTTGAATAAATCCTTTTTGGTCAAAATAATATCGGATATAAATAGTTTTGGGCACTATTCACATGGCATGATAATTGGGCAAGAAGTTTGGGTCAATGAAGATGAATATGAAGGGGGATGGAATCTAAGAGTGCCATACACCACAATCAACAAGCAAACAAGCAACATTTCAAACAAGCACAAGCATATGAAAAAGTTTTAATTGGCTCCAAATTTTATAAATCCAAACATAACAAGGTGATACAAACACAAGGTGTGACATGGAGTTACCCATCGTATAAAAATGTTTGACCTAGACACGGCGCACAAGTATCGTGGCGCTTTGAAGTCATATTCTTGGTTAATGTATTCACACTCAGGTTATAAGTCTTCATGAATTGAAGACATACGTTACATCATCTATTGCACATCAAAGTCGTCAACATGCATAAGTGTTAGGATGTATTCCCATTTGAAAGGACATTTGAGGATTCTAAGATATTTAGCTCACACCGCAACTTGCAAAACCTCTTCTCATCCAAAGGCTATGTGAAGATATCTGCAAGTTGATCTTCAATGTCTACATGCTTCATGTTGATGTCGCCCTTCATCATGTGATCCCGAAGAAAATGATGTCGTATCTGAATGTGCTTCGTCTTCGATTGTTGTACTGGATTGTAGGAGATCTTGATTGCACTCTCATTGTCGCAGTAGAGAGGTACATGATTCAAGTTGATGCCGTAGTCCTTAAGGGTCTGCTTCATCCAAAGAAGTTGAGTGCATCATGCGCCTGCAGCAATGTATTCGGCTTCGGCAGTGGAGAGTGAAACGTAGTTCTGCTTCTTCGAAGACCAACATACAAGAGATCGTCCAAGAAAGTGACACGTGCCTGATGTAGACTTGCGATCAACTCTATCGCCAGCAAAGTCAGAATCTGAATAGCCAATTAGGTCAAACTTCGAACCCTTTGGATACCATAATCCTAGCGTTGGGGTGTGAGCTAGATATCTAAGTATTCGCTTCATGGCTAGGTGATGCGACTCCTTTTTTGTCGCTTGAAATTGGGCGCACATGCAAACACTAAGCAGTATATCTCTCCTAGATGCACATAAGTACAACAAAGATCCAATCATGGAGTGATATTGGTAGGCATTGGCATCTTGAAGCCTTTGGCTTCGTTCATGCCAATTTTCTTGAGGCAATCCTTGAGGTACTTCTCCTGGGATATGAAGATGCCATTTGGTTGTTGTCGAATTTGAGGCCCTAGGAAGAATTTCAGTTCTCCCATCATCGACATTTGATACTTCTCTTGCATCATACTCCCAATGTTCCCAAATATAGGGTGTATAGTTTTTTTCAGAAATTAAAGAACGCACGTGGAGGGAAAAATTCACAAGTTTTGGGCGAGATTACACCTGACTAATTGACATCACAAAATAGAGGAGCTTGCCTGATATAAGAAAATGTAATCAAATCCCTAAAAATAATATCCAAACGAGTGGTGCAACGCAATACACCTTATATTTCGGATTTTTTCTCAAGAATCTATACACCTTATATCATGAAACGAAGGGAGTATAAGCAAACTCATCACTATATTTGTTGTTAGTGCAGCCGACGATAATGTCGAGCACATGTATTTGACATACCAATAGGTCGCTATTATAGGATTTAGTGAAGAGAGTTGAATCGAGAGAACCAAGTTTGAAGCTTTTCATCTTGAGGAATTCAATGAGTGTGTCATACCAAGCTCTTGGTGCATGCTTGAGGCTATAGAGTTCCTTGTTGAGCTTGAAGGCATAGTCAGGATGCTTTGGATCTTCAAACCCTTATGGCTAAGCAACATATACTTCTTCCTAAATCTTACCATTGAGGAATGCACTTTTGACATACATATGATACAAGCATATATCATGATGGTTAGCATAAGCAAGCAAAATATGAATGACTTCGAGTTTGGCCATAGGTGCAAAGGTTTCACGGAAGTCAAAGCCCCCGACCTCAGTGTAACCTTGAGCCACCGGGCGTGCCTTGTTTCTAACGATTTGGCCAGACTCATCATGATTGTTTCGGAAGATCCACTAGGTGCCGATGATATTGCGCTTCCTTGGATCAGGACGATTTAGGTGCTCCCACACGTTATTCAACTTGAACTGGCGAAGCTCTTCCTACATGGCTTGAATCCATTCTAATTCCTCGAAAGCTTCTATTGGCATTCTAGGAACGGGGGTACCCAGACCTGCCTGTCTGCAGCCTAGGGCATGGCCCACCTCATCAGCCAGGCACGGCTCGGCGTGATCCCTCTCAAGACAAGGCCCTTGTGAGAGGCCCTCAGCTCACGAGGGAAGTAGCACCAAGACCTGCGAGGAATAGGCCTCCTCATGCCCCCTCCAAAGTAGGAGAGATTTCTATGCAGCGCTTGGCCTCGGGATGCAAAGGATGACGTAAGGAGGGCAAGCAAGCAGTAGCGCGCCAGGCGGTACAATTTCCCCTTTGGTGCAAAAGGGGCAAGGACTTACGCGGGTTCCGATTGTACCCCCCAAATGTTTCCATTCCGGTACAACAAGACCAGGACCACCATCCCTGCAGGACGGATGTCATTGCCGAGCCCATATCTGCATTATTGCCGAGACCAGCTTTCGTCAAGATAAAGATGTACTCCCTTTCCCCCTTCGAATTTGGCCGTTTTGCGATCCCTTCCCACCATAACTATAAGGGAAGAAGACCCAGGCAACTATAAATAGAGGCCAGGCTGCTCCATAGAGAGGGACGGCAGAAGAGAGGCAAGATCACTAGAGCACCCTCGCGAGGCAACTCACCATTGTAATAGTTCATCCACAAATCTCCTCGTGAGGCAATCCACAAAGCAGGAGTAGGGTTTTACGCTTCACAGCGGCCCGAACCTGGGTAAATCATAGTGTACAATCTTCTGCCTCGTCATCATGCAAGTTCATCGTCTAAGCCATCGGGCTATGAGCTAGGAGGGGCGGAGATGTTGGGTATCTTCGCACACGCCATGTGTTCGAACTTCCTTGGGTTTTGCGGAGCCCGAGATCTGACATTTGGAGCGCCAGGTAGGGGGCGTGTCGAAGTCTTCCTCAAGCCACGCACTTTATCCACCTTGTTGTTCTGATGGCTGATGCTCGTCGGGCGCGCGCCAAGCGCCGATCTGCTCGTGTTGCCCAGATAGTGCACGTGGGACGCGCCACCGCACGTTGGTCCGCCTCTTCTGTGGCCAACGCCTCCACCGGCCCGGAGGCCCACGAACAACAGAACTCCTCACAGCCGGTCATCACACGGCGCGATGGACGCACCGCCACTAAGTCGATAGTTCCAGCTATTGGGTCATCCTCCCATGCTCACCTTGGGCCAGCGTGTGGGATGGGCGCACTCGCCTTGTCACGCGAGCTACTGCGCTACCACCCTACTCCTGAACCCCATTACGACTGGCTTAGGCGCATTGCAGAGCTCGTCAATGACGCCAGCTACGCTAAGACACTTTCCTACTCGCTCTAGCCGCAGCCCACTCTAGCAGACGATGTGGCCCATGATGCGCCACCCCCTCCTACACAGCACGACACTGACCCCAAGCCTAGGCATGAAGCACGCCCGCACGACCAGCCCCACGAGCCACGAGAGAGTCAAGGGATGAAGTAAGTTGCCAGGTGGTGCCACGGTCGCGCGTTGACACGCCTGTACTCCCTGCACCACTGAACCAGCGCTGTGACCGGGCGCCCCTCGAAGCGGCCGTGCCAGAGAATCAACACCGGGTCCCTCCAACGTGCGCGACACTCGCTTGTCCAGTGGGTTGCCGCGCCATTGCCTCGGAGCTCCATACGGCCGTATGGCCTTGCAAATTCAAGCCTGACTTACCCTCTCGATATGACAGCACCCCAGATCCCGCTGAGTTGCTACAGCTCTACTCGCTGAGCATCCAGGCGGCTGGTGGAGACGACAAGCTCATGGCAAGCTTGTTCCCAATGGCACTCAAGGGCGGCATGCTCTCCTAGTTGCTCAACCTCTAGGAGGGGTCCATCACCTCTTGGGATGACCTGTACAAGTGTTTTGTCGCCAACAACCAAGGTACTCACGACCGCGCGCTCATCATGGGCGAATCGTGGTGTGTGAAACAACAGGAGGGAGAGACCCTTCACAAGTTCATACATCATTACACGCCCGTCCGCCTCAAGATCCCAAGGGCGTCAGATGAGGCCATCATCTCGGCGATCACCGACTGTCTCCGGGACCTCGAGATGCGCAAGAAGCTCGCCATCAAGGATGAACTGTGCTCAGCCCTAGAGATGTTCAACCTTGCGAACAAGTGCGCCAAGGTCGAGGAGGAACGCCTCTCACTCAGCGAACTTCCGGAGGCAGAACAATAGGACAACAAGACCAAGACCAAGGAGGCGAAGCGCAGGGCCCTCGTGGTGCTTGTGGCCGAGCCAGAGGCGAAGTGCGGCCGGGACGAGGAAGCCCCCATAGCGACCGTTCTACATATTCCATGGCACCAACATCCACAACACCATCAACTGCCAGGAGCTCAGGGTGGTCCACGACGAGCACTTTGGTCGGCACCCCGGACGCAGTGACCATGGCTTCATACGCGGCAGAGGCCGCAATGGAGGCTGTTGGGACAATCAGGAGCCGCTCCAATAGTGGCGAGACCGGCCTCGGGAGGACCGCTAGCGCGACGACCCTCCGAAGGGGTCACGCCATGGCCAACCTCGTGAGGTCGGCCTACCCCCATTGCCGCCACCACCTAGGAGGAAGGAAGAGAACATGCAGGATTATGGGGCTGCGGGCTTCCAGGAGGTCAGGGCGATAGCTTGCATCCTAGGCGGTGCCCAAGCCCCAACATCGAACCACATCTTCAAGTAGTTCTCACGGGAGGTGAAGGCAGCTCTGCCGAGGCCCGAAGCCACACATCCCCTCAAGTGGTCCCTGTAGGGACCCCGACTCATAAGTCATCATCACCGAATATACGTGCATGGTGATCCCAGAGATCAATTCTCACTGAACACACAAAAACTCAATAACAAGAGACTTATATCAATTACGTACCGTTTTACCCAAATATGGCCTTTGTGGCCAAGTCTTCATATATTTGCAGCGGAATTCTTCAACGATAACATGAACCCATTGCCACCTGCCTTAACACTACATGCACTAACTGGGAAACGTCCTAGCTCGCATGTCCATCACCAAGATAATCTTCATCATAACTTGGTCTTTCATGCCGGGCTAATAAAATAACTAGTGGTAATCCAATGAGTACTTTGAATGTACTCGCAAGCAACCCATGTTTTGCAACAAGGCATAACAAAGCATGATATAACACTAAGAACGTAAGTATGTAGAAAGCTAATTTTGAGTGCAATGGCATGATCATGTAACTTGTGTAAGCATGCATCGGCAATTGACAATTATCCGTGTGAAAAATTTATAGGTATCATCATAAGTAGGGGTTGCACATTTCATGTTCAACTGTCGCACCAAGTCCTCAGACATGTCTCAGGTACTGCCTGAACATCTCATGTCCAGTCATCAAGCCAAGTCATCCAACTCAACTCAAGTATCATCCTTGTCACCAACGCACACACTGGTTTGCAAAAACATCTGGACATGGCTTAATCAACACCACCCAACTGTCCATGACAGTGGACGTGACTATTTGAATAGTTTTACACTCTACAAAGTTTGCGTGCTTTACCCACAAGACTCGTGGAACTTCTGCGTCATCTACGACTCGCGGTATATTTCAGACCCGAGCTAAGCACCCGAACATTGCCTTTTCCATGGCGATACTACACAAAGAGTCCACTGGATTGGTACACAACCCTCATGATGTACATCCCATGGGCCTTGCTCCAGATCGTATCAAACATGACGGGACAAACGGTGTGCCCGGTGCCTGTGAAGAAAACGCATGATCGCCCATTCCGGTACGACCCCGTCTCGAGAGTGACCACTTCACTCTTGCCACTAGTAATGTGGGCTCCCTGCTAGCGCCAACCGTAGTAAGCAACAAAGCCCCATCCCATCATGGCTATCGTGGTCGCACATGTAAGGTTGGGACGTTCGACAACTCTAAACCCTTTGTTTTCGAAAACACACGCACATCCTACCCCGGTACACCACTTCTTTCTCAAGTGCTCTATAAATAGGAGTTTTATTTTTCTTGGACACCTCTGGTCATGAGAAAAATAACCAAGGAGGTCTTATTAGATGTGTGTCAAGGTGGAGTTTTGAATGGTGGAAATAGGGATATTGGTGGTCCTACGAGGAGTTTATAGAAAATCTTTTTTATAAAAATGAGTGGGTGCACCCAATAATTTGGGCATGATTTTAGAAGATGTTTGGAATTTGTCTCATTGGATTTGGAGTAGGGATGAATTCCCTAGGATTTTCGTAAGATGAAATTAATGGAAAATGGGCCATTTACTAGATCCAACAAAATAGGTGCATGGTAAAAATGTTCCCCATGGCGACATAAACATGGAATGATTTTTGGATTATATGGAAACTACAATCACTCCATTTGGAGTTTATATGGGTGCTCTAGGAATTTATCAAGTGGGGTTGATATCGGTTCCCTAGAAATTTGAATTTCAACTCTCCAAAAAAATTGTAGGAAAAATGTCCAATGCTCATATTTGGATAGGACATGATTTTAGGAATCTATAGGGATTTGAATCAATTTATTTGTAGTTAAAATGAATTTTCTATGAATTATTTGCCTCTCTAAGAAAAAGGAAAAAGGCAAAATAAGATAAATTACCAGAAAGAGCTAAATCGCGCCCTGGACGCGAGATAGCACTAGGCCGGCCCAGCAGCCGCATCCATACGGGGGTCGGGGCGACGTCGAAGGTGTACTCATCGGGAGTAGGCCTCCCCGTCAGAGACGCGCAGCCCACGAAGGGTGTCTCCAATTAAACAGGCGGGGACCCGGGCCACAGCCACTTACAGGAAGGCCCCACCTATCAAGTCTCTCTCCTTCCTCTTGCCCGAGCTAGTGAGAAGCGGAGGAGGCACGACCGAGCGGGTGCCCACAATGCTCCGATGGCACAGGCCGCTTCTTGAGAGGCGGTGGCCACCGGCGAGATCAGCGAGGTGGGATGCACCCACCTGGGTGGTTCTCAGGTCCTAGGGAGGTCAAGGGTAGGCGCGACATCAGTCGTGGCGGAGGGCATGGACATCGGTGATGGACGCGGCATCTCGGACATGAGGAAGAGGGCAAGCAGCATGGGAGCGGACCATGGGAATGCACGGGTTCTCTGATGGGGCTCCTAATGGAAGGAAGAGGCCCAGGGGGCCGGATTCAAGTGGAGGCCGAGGCAATGCGATGGCGGCCATGGGAGGAGCAGGACGGGAGCTCCGATAGCTCGTTCTAGGAGCTTTGTAGGAGTGAAACGGAGGAAATGGGCACTATAGGGGGCTCGGGGAGTAGTGGAAGTAGAGGGGTGATGAGGGGGAAGCTCGGGTGGCCTCGAATGTCTCTAGTGCGGCGAGCACGCGTGCTAGAGGGGTTTTGGAGCTTTTTTGACGTCGGGGAGGGGCGTGGGAGGAAATGAGGGATTGCCTGGTGCATTTTGGTGCTCTGTCGAGGTCGGACACACGCTACAGGACAAGCTCAAGTGGCAGGGCACCGTTGCTGCATGTCTGCGGCACGGTCACCATGCTACCCTGTGTCCAGAGAAAGCTTTTGGTCAGGAAAAGTTGTCTGGCATGCGAGTCATGGGTGCTTGAGTGCACTGGTGAAGTTTGAGAGAAAGTGGAGCTGGCTGAGTGTGGTTTTCACTTTGGGTAAGTTTACAGCAGCAAACTTGGACCTTTGAAAAGGAGTTTTTACTAGAGGAAACTCTGGACAAAACCTTGTCCAGTAATCATAGGCATGGAAGGACAATATGGCCACGAATTTTCAGCTCCAGGAGATGAGTATAATTAGCACTGGCAGTACAAAGCTGTATTTGCCGTCATAACTTAGTTTCAGATGGTTTGCTCATCTTTTCCACATGAGCATGCCATCTTTTGATGTCCGATGATGCATTGGCATGCCAGAGTTGTTGTGGTCAAACTTGGGGGCAATTGCATGCACATAATAATAGGAGAGAGGAAGAGAGGCATGCTAATGTTGTCCAAAAGAGGGAATCTTTGAGTTTTACCCCCCTTGATCATGGACTTGGTGTCTTGTTTTCTACTAGAGTGGAGCAGAGGGATGATGGATTTGTGGTCAAAAATTGAAGTGAAGGAGAATAGAAGAAGGGGGTCAAACAAGGCTCTTTACAAAATATGTTGTAGTGTTTGATGATAGTTTGGCTAAGAAAATGGAGTTTGCTTGCCATGAGGTTTAACCTGATAAACATATAGGTAGAAATAGAGAGGACCACAAGGTTTGAGGAGTTTTGAAGGAAGTTCACAATGTAACTTTGTAAAACTCTAGAAATCAAGAGAATCACACTCTTGTAGATCTAGGTATGCATTTCTATTCTCCTTGATTCACCACTTGCTTTGGCATCCTTATTTGGGTAATGGAATATGCCCAGAAAGTTTTGGGTAAAGGGAAGAAACTTCAGAATGTAAAGTTGTTCAAATTCGAATCTGGACAAGAATGGTTTTGGAATATTATCATGGGAAAATCAATTGGGATTGAGATGAAACTTTGCAAGATCATCACCTATAGCGTTAGTGACATGCTGGAATTTTACAAGAATTTGTTGCGAATAATTCTTATAGAAATATTTCAAAAGCTTGATTTGGGTAGAAAGGGTTTGGAGGTGTTTTGAACAAGATTTTGAACATGACTATGTGTTGAAACTCATATATATGGAAAATAAATGTCCACTAAGTTTCCCTAAATTTTCTCAAATATTTTTAAAGCGTTGAAATAATTTTTCCCTATAAAAGATCATTTCTGGCCTTAAGAAAAAGCCATTAAATAAAATAGTAAAATAATCTTTAAAAATGATATTTGTGGTTTTGGGAAGTCATATATATATATTGGGTTTCAAATAAATCCTTTGGTGTAAAATATTCCACTGAATTTGAGGACTTGTAGCACAAACTTCAATTCAGGGGGTTTTGAAAACCTAATTTGAATAAATCCTTTTTGGACAAAATAAATTTTCATAAAAATACTTTTAGGTACTACACACATGGTATGATCATTGGACAGGAGTATATGTCAAATAAAAGTGTTTTGAGAGTCTGAGGGAGTTTTATGAATATAGAGCACCAACAAGCAATCAAACAAGCAAGCAGATAACACACAAGTCAAACATTCATAGGCACTCAAAAAGTTTTAATTGGACCTAATTTTTGAGTCATGTTCACTTAGTAATGAGGCAAAACACAGGGTGTGACAGACTTACCCCCTTACAAGAATCTCGTCCCCTAGATTCCTAGGCTAGGCGTTGGGAAGGTGTGGAAACCTAGAGGTGAAATAGTCTTCACGTTCCATGTTGCTTCTTCTCTAGCATGAAGTGCCTACGGAATGTCCCCGAGTGCATCATAGACTTCGTCTAAGGGTGAACGGGGTCCTTGCAATATGCTAGGCTCGCCTAAAGGTCAAGGGTTTGGTGAACGAAGTTAGGGCATCGGCATGGCTTGCGTGTGCATTCCAAAGTCGGAAGTACGTGGCAAAGTAGTGTGCCTGTGAGCTGATCCTCGGGCTTCTCACATTGGTTAGTGACATCCCAGTGTCTTGCATTAGAATAGAAGGTTCGAGTCTTGGTGTAGCCTCTTGTTGACGGGGAAGTCCTTATCTTCCTTAAAGCATGTTATCTTCAATTATAGGTGGTGTTTGTCCTTGAGAGTTTTGAAGTGCATCATCGTAGGCTTCTCGTCAAGACCTTATTCTTGAGTAAGTTGTCCAAGTACATTCTTCATTCATCCTTGGCCGTTTGTCTTCGTCGTCACGGAAGCACACTTCTGGTGGGTCTCCGGGTGTTTGGTCTTCTTGTCTCTTCGTAACCATCTGTGGCAAGGTCTGCGCCGAGTCTCGTCCCTAAGACTAAGCCTAGAGACTTGGTGAAAAAACGGGTTCTACCACTTAGTATAGCTTCTGAGGGGGTCCTAGATGAGCTGGCTACCCAAAAGTATAGACCAACCATGTAATCCCCAAGGTCCGAGGCTTGGCAAGTGGGGTCAACCATCTTTGACAGGTGGTTTACCATGATCGAGTCAGGGTTTATGCCCTATATTGGACCAAAAGGGGCTGGTAACGAAGTCATGACAGTCGTCCACTCCATTCCAGGCATCTGAAGGGAGTAGGGTGGTCATGATCACCATACACCATCAAGGTGGTGGAATGAGAGGTGTTATCAACTTCTCGGTTCCTTCCTAGTCAGGAACTGATAGGTGATTGGTAAGACACGAGCTCTATAATCCTCTTTCTATGCATGGGCTTCATCGTGCTTGGACGTTGGTTCTTCTTGATAAAGTCTAGCCTATGTAGTCGGTAGAGGAGTGGTGGTTGACTTCTCTTGCTCCATCTTCTTCTTCGGGTTCTTTAACCGTAGTGGTCCTTCGTCTTGCTTGGGCATGAATGTCTTCTGGTGAAGGGAGAGTGCTTCAAGTAGTCCAAGTCTTTCAAGGTGAAGCCTTACACTTGAGAGGCATGGTATTTGGTGTTCCTGGGTCTTGTCCAAATAGGATCAAGGTGTTCCTTCTCTTATTGGGTAAATAATTATGTCATCCGTGAGGATAACAACAAATTCCTCCAAATAGCACATAAATACATTGCTCATGGGATGTGTGAGGGAGGCGGTCATTTGTTCCGGGTGGTGACTTGTCCATGGGTTTGTGGTCCAACCTAATACAGGTTCTCGTGGCCACCTTCCACATGATCATGCCTGGTGGGGGTCGGGGTGGAGTATCGGCCATAGTCAAATGACTTAGAACCAAGACCTATGGTCAAAACCTGATCACATTTTCTCAGTAAAGCTTAGAAGTTTCAAGGATCTTAGGATGTGAGTCAACGTCTACCATCTTATCCTTGAGCGTATCTCTTAGGTGCCAATAGTACTGCCTATTACTCCAAACAAAATCACCCTATATCATTGAAGGTATCATCTGGTATAAGTCAACTCCAATATTAAACATGCTACTCATATCTCCAAAGTTTTGAGAGAAGGACTATACCGAAAATCTCATATGTATACTATAGCTAACTCACATATATCCCTATATAAAAATCCTCGGGATAATTTACAAGCCGCTAAGCCTTATCATGACACTACCAAGGCAAACATCCTACTGGCCTACCCAAGATCTAAGTTACTGCATTCCTATGCTAAGGAAACTCGTAATATACCAATCTGAGATATTGTTTCCTTCCTACGAATCCAACTTAATAGGTCCATGAATATCATACACTATTCATGATCCATTACTGCTACAAATCTAGGTTTGATGGTATCCCACGTAATCTCCTAGAGTTCATATAATCCACATACCATTGCAAGGACTATTATCATAGTATATCCACGAACATCCAATCTCATGGCCAACTAAACTCCAAGGTCGAGCTTATATAAATCCCTAACATCATCAGATTCCTTCTACTATCATCCACTGAGAAACATGGTATCATGATCAAAATCATCGGACTAATTCGTAATTACTTCGAACCATGTAGTTTCATTGGTATTGAGAACCTATTAGAATCACCTATTTAAATCCAAGGTTTACATCGAGTAAGAATTTCCTACTACCACTCCAGTTACTATTGTAACACCATCAATCCACTATCAATATCACTTGCCAAAGTCAAGTCATTTATCCACCAATGATTTCTGCTTGTGATCACAATGGTCCTACAAAATCCAATTTGCTCAACGAGAAAGTAAGTTATGCTACTCTATCAATCTTGATACACCAAGCTTGTCTACCAACATTAAGCCTCGTAATCCACCGAGGGTCTCAACTACTACCTGAAGATATCTATTACAACCTTGTCAAATCATGATCTCACTAGCTATATATCCTCCGAACAATCTTCCCTATGGAATCATCAGTTCAAGTGCTAGCTTAGGGATGTAATGTGTCTGTTCACTGCGATCACTAGTGCCATAATGAACCTAGTTCTAAACAGGGGCTATTGAAGCTCAACAGGTGTCGTGGCAAATATGTGTGCCAAGCACGTGATCAGAGGTTTGAGCTGCAGGAGCTTGTGAGGTATAGGTTGAGCTAGGGAGGGGTTTCCAATCTTCAAGGAAAAGCATAACTCTACGGGGTTGGGTCTGGTTGAGTGCACTTTAGTCGAAGTCTTCGGTGTCAGTTGTTTGTCGAGGTGGATCCTTGGTGCATCTTGTCTTGCTAGTCTTTAATTGACGAGATGGGGGAGAGGGAAAGTGGCATAGAGAGGAGTGCCTAAGGGGGTGGTATAGTGCAAGTGCAACAAAACAAGTGCCAAAAAGGCAAAAGACACTATTTAAGGTAAGGTGGGTGCTTAGTCAAGTACTTGTTGCCTAGGTCAAAAGTGCGACTTACACCAAAGAACGAACAAGCAAAACAAGCAATATACATCATGGTTCCATTTGAACCATCATACGGACTCGACTTCGCATAGGGGACACATGACATACATACCCTAGTGGTTCTCGGACTCATTAGTCGTGCTTGCTTTGTGTCTTGGAGGGGAGTCCACTTGGTCTTCTGGGTGTTCTTCAGGTGTAGCTATGCCTCTGATTGCCCTTCTTGGAAACGATCTTGGTTGTGCCTGAAGAGTCCTTGACGACTTCGGGTCTGTTGAGTTGACGACGAAGGTGATTATTCACAACTATTGTTGATAGGGTCTTCTAGTGCCCTCGTGATTGTGAGAATGCCTTCCATTCCTCTAAGACGTCAAGCGTTCCAGGTAGGCAATCTTTTATGCAATGACATTAACAAGGCATGCTAGAGTTTATCCTGCCAATCATGTTGATAATATCAACACCGAGAGTGGGGGATGAAGAGAACCATTTTCCTGCTCATTATGGTGAGGCAAACAAAATGGCAAGGTTCTCATCCACTCGTGGTTGCCGACACAACAACAAAAGTACA
This sequence comes from Hordeum marinum, assembly GCA_022496015.1. NCBI lineage: Eukaryota > Viridiplantae > Streptophyta > Magnoliopsida > Poales > Poaceae > Hordeum > Hordeum marinum. The sequence goes on along the minus strand of CM039677.1, from coordinate 201,614,148 downwards.
TGGTTGCTCTATTAGCTATGCATACCATGACATTGAATGTCTTGTGCCCTTGTCATCGAAGGCCAAGGTTGCATCATCCTGCGGCTATGCCGAGGGTGTCACCATCTTCTGAGTCTTGATGTTCTCATCCTTCGAGACGGTATCCTTTGTTGGTATCTTCTTGTCTGGTGTCGCCAACTTGGGTCCAAGATATGTGGGCAAGTGTTTGGCAAGGTGGCTTCCTTCCAGATCACTTATGATGATTTCAAGGAATCCAGTGGTCAGGGGCATAAAGATACTATCGATCATTTGCAAGGTTTTGAGAAATAAGATGAGGAGAGTAAAGAGGAAGAAGGGGTGGATGTGATAAGGCAAAAACCTTCGCTCCTTTTGAAAATTTAGGAGAGATGAGAAATATAGAGGTTTTTTAAGTGGGTTGAAAGGTATTGAAAAATTTCTCTGTCCTACCTAAGGTCCATGCCAACTAAGGGATTACTACAGTCAGGATGGCTTTGATACCAGCTCTGTGGGGACCCCGACTCATAAGTCGTGATCACCGAATGTACGTGCATAGTGATCGCGGAGATCAATGCCCACTGAACACACATAAACTGAATAACAAGAGAACTACATCCATTACATACCGTTTTGCCAAAATATGGCCTTTGTGGCCAAGTCTTCATATATTTGCAGCGGAATTCTTCAACGATAGCATGAACCCATTGCCACATGCCTTAACCCTATAGGCATTCTGACTGGGAAACTTCCTAGCTCGCATGTCCGTCACCAAGATAATATTCATCATAACTTGGTCTTTCATGCCTAGATAATAAAATAACTAGTGGCAAGCCAATGAGTACTTTGAATGGACTTGCAAGCAACCCATGTTTTGGAACAAGGCATACCAAATCATGATATAGCACTAAGAAGGTAAGTTTTCATAAAGATAATTTTGAGTGCAATGGCATGATCAAGTAACTTGTGTAAGCATGCATCAACAATTGACAGTTATCCATGTGAACAATTTATAAGTATCATCATAAGTAGGGGTTGGACATCTCATGTTCAACCATCACACCAAGTCCTCATACATGTCTCAAGTACCGCCAGAACATCTCATGTCGAGTCATCAAGCCAAGTCATGTGACTCAATTCAAGTATCATCCTTGTCACCAATGCACACACCGGTTTGCAAAAACATCTGGACGTGCCTTAAGCAGCACCACGAGCTATTTGTGACTGTGGACGCGTCTATTCGAATAGTTTTACATCTCCAGAGGTTGCGCGCTTTACCCACAAGACTCGAGGAACTTCCATTTCATCCATGACTCGCGGTATATCTCATACCAGAGGTAAGCACCTGAACATTGCCTTTCCAACAGCGAGACTAAACAAAGAGTCCAGTCGATTGTTACACAACCCTCATGATGTAAATCCCACGAGCCTCGCTCCAGATCGTATCATCCATGAAGGGACCAACGGTGTTGCCGGTGCTAGTGAAGACATCGCATGATCGCCATTCTGGTACAAGCCCATCTCGAGAGTGACCACTGTACTCTCGATAACTAGGAATGCAGGCTCCCTACTAGCATCAACCATAGTAATCAACAAAGCCTTGTCCCATAAGGGGTATCGTCGTCGCACTTGTATGGTTGGGCCGGTCGACAAATCTTAAAACCCTCCGTTTTTTAAAACACACACACACCCTACCCCAGTACAACACTTCCTTCTCAAGTGGTTACCCACCACATCATCATCATCACCCTTGGGCATTAGTGGCACCTGACGGGGTTTTCAAAAAATCTTTGAAATCATCTTGGTTCCATCGCCATGCATATTCCCATCCCACTTTTTGTAGCAACTACTTAGCATCCTAACTACTCCCAGCCGCATAACCCTCATAAGGAGGTAGGGTCATGCACGATGCAAGTATCAACAAGAAAGTATCGGAGGAATCCCACCAAGGTGGTCACCACATCATCGTGATCAATACAACAAAATAAAGTGCTACATGCCATGCAATAAAAGGTTTCATAGTCATGGTTAGAGGGCTACTTGCCTAGCTCAGCAAAATCTTCGAGGTCTTCTCATGCTTCAGATCCAACTGTGGGCAATCCGTCTACGTCGTCAACTATCACCGGAAAGAACCGCAATAAGGAAAACAACAAGCAAACAATAAAAGTGGTTTATAAATAGGAGTTTATTTTTCTTGGACTCCTCTGGTCATGAAAAAATAACCAAGAAGGTTTTATTAGGTGTGCGTCAAGGTGGAGGTTTGAATGGTGGAAATAGGGAAATTGGTGGTCCTACAAGGAGTTTACAGAAAATATTTTTACAAAAAAGGGTGATTGCACCCAATAATTTGGGCATGATTTTAGAATATCTTCAAAATTTGTCTCACTGGATTTGGAGTTGGGATGAATTCCCTAGGATTTTCCTAAGATGAAAGTGATGGAAAATGGACCAGTTATTAGATCCAACAGAATAGGTGGTTGGTAAAAATGTTCCCCATTGCTACATAAACAAGGAATGATTTTTGGAGTATTTTCAAACTTGAATTACTCCATTTGGAGTTTATATGGGTGCTCTAGGAATTTTTCAAGTGGGGCCTTCCATAGTTTAAATTCAAATTTGAATTTGAACTCTGCAGACAAATTTGCGGGAAAAATGTGCAATGCACATATTTGGATAGGACACGATTTTAGGAATCTATAGGAATTTGAATCAATTTATTTGGAGTTCAAATGATTTTTCAATGAATTATTTGCCTCTCCAATAAAAAGGAAAAAGACAAAATAAAAGAAATTACCAAAAACAGCTAAACCACGTCCTTGGCGCGAGATAGCACTGGGCCGCCAAGTAGCCGCAGCCGAATGGGGGCTGGTGCGACGTCAAAAGTGTACTCCTCGGGAGTACGCCTCCCTATGAAAGAGGCACAACCCGTGTAGGGCGTCTCCACTTCAACAGGCGGGAGCCCGGGCCACAACTACTTACAGGCGTCCCCACCTATTGGGTCTCTCTCCTTCCTCACGCCCAAGCAAGGGAGTAGCAGAGGAGGCACGACCAGGCGTGTGCCGGTTGTACTCCGGCGGCTCAGGTCGCCTCCCACGAGACTGCAGCCACCGACGAGCTCAGGGATGTAGGCTGCACCCTCCTGGGTGGTTCCCAGGCCCCAGGGAGGTCGAGAGCAGGCGCGTCGTCGGCCATGGCGGAGGGCGCAGACATCAGTGAAGGACGTGGCGTCTCAGCCACGAGGAGGAGGGCAAGAAGCATGGGGGCGGATCGTTGGGACGCATGGGTTCTCCAATGGGGCTCCTAGTGGAAGGGACATGCCGAGGGGGCCGAATTCAAGTGGAAACCATGGTGACGCCATGGCGGACGTGGGAGGAGGAGGAGGGCATGTGAGCTTCGATTGCTTGGTCAAGGAGCTTCATAGGAGTTAGAGGGAGCAAATGGGTACTGTAGGGGGCTCGGGGAGGAGTGGAAGTAGAGGGGCAATGAGGGGGAAGCTCGGGTGGCCTCGTATGCTCTCTAGTGTGGCGAGCACGCATGCCAGAGTGGTTTTGGAGATTTCTCAATGTAGGGGTGAAACGTGGGAGGAAAGGAGGGATTTCCTGGCGCGTTTTGGTTCTCTGTCGAGGTTGGACGTGCGCTACAGGACAAGCTCAAGTGGTAGAGCACCGCCGCTGCATGTCAATGGCGTGGTCACAATGCTACACTGTGTCTAGATAAAGCTTCTGGTCAGGAAAAGTTGGCGTGCGAGGCATGGTGCTTGAGTGCACTGGTGAAGTCTGAGAGAAAGTGGAGCTGGGTGAGTGTGGTTTTCACTATGGGTAAGTTTGCAGTAGCAAACTTGGGACTTAGAAAATGATATTTTACTAGAGTAAACTCTGGAAAAACCTTGTCCAATAATCATAGGGATGGAAGGACTATATGCCCACAAATTTTCAGCTCAGGGAGATGAGTATAATTAGCACTTGCAGTACAAAGCTGTATTTGTTGTCATAATCTAGTTTCTGATTGTTTTCGCATATTTTGCACATGATCCTGCCATCTTTGGATGTGTGATGATGCATTGGCATGCTAGAGGTGTTGTGGTCAAACTTGGGGGTAGTTGCGTGCATGGAATAATAGGAGAGAGTAAGAGAGGCATGCCAATGTTGTCCAAAAGAGGGAATCTTTGGGTTTTACCCCCTCCCCCATCAATCATGGAGCTGGTGCTGGGTGAGCTACTGGAGTGGGGGAGAGGTATGATGGACATGTGGTACAAATTTGAAGTGAAGGAGAATAGCAGAAGAGGGTCAAACAAGGCTCTTTACAAAATATGCAGAAGTGTTTGATGATGGTTTGGCTAAGAAAATGGAGTTTTCTTGCCATGAGATTTAACAGGATGAAAATATAGGTAGAAATAGAGAGGATCACCAAGTTTGAGCAGTTTTCAAGCAAGTTCACAATGTAACTTTGTAAAACCCTAGAAGTTAATAGAATCAGATTCATCTAGATCTAAGTATGCATTTCCATTCTCCTTGATTCACCTCTTGATGTGGCATCCTTATTTGGGTAATGGAGCATGCCCACAAAGTTTGGGGTCAATGGAAGAAACTTCACAATGTAAAGTTGTTAAAATTTGAATCTGGACAGGAATGGTTTTGGAATATTCTCATGGAGAAAATAAATTGGGATTTATATGGAACTTTGAAAGATCATTACCTATAGCATTAGTGACTTGCTAGAATTTTACTAGAATTTGTTGAGAATATTTTAAATATAAATATTCCAAAAGCTTGATTTGGGCAGAAAGGGTTTGGAGGGGTTTTGCCCATGATTTTGAACATGACCATGTGTTGAAACTCATATATATGGAAAATATATGTCCACTGAGTTTCCCTAAATTTTCTCAAATATTTTTAAAGCATTTAAATATGGTTTCCCTATAACAGACCATTTTTGTCCTTAAGAAAAGCCTTTAAAGAAAATAGTAAAATAATCTTTAAAAATCATATTTGGTAGTTTTGGGTAGTCATATATATAATGGGTGTCAAATAAATCCTTTCGTGTAAAATATTCCACCCAATTTGAGGATTTGTAGTACAAACCTCAATTCAGGGGGTTTTCAAAACCTAATTTGAATAAATCCTTTTTGGACAAAATACATGCTGATAAAAATATTTTTAGGTACTACACACATGGTATTATCATTGGACAAGAGTTTATGTCAAGCAGAAGTGTTTTGAGTGTAGGAAGGAGTTTTATGAATATAGAGCACCAGCAAGCAATGAAACAAGCAAGCAGATAACAAACAAGTCAAACATTCATAGGAACTCAAAAAGTATCAATTGGCCCTAATTTTCGAGTCATGTTAACTTAGTAATGAGGCAAAACACAGGGTGTGACAGTCCTAGACCATAATCACTTTCGACTCGAGGGATCAGCTCAGGTGCTCAGCTATGTTAGGCATGCTTCCCATGTTGCGCATGCCGACTATCAGCAATTTTCTCGTCACCAAGACCTTCAATGACGACGGCACGGGGCTCAATGTACTCTCCATTGAGACGTTCGAGATGCTCCAAGTGTCGTACAACCAGATCATGCCAACCAAACCCTTCTCAGGAGTCACTGACAGATCCACGGTCCCCATCGGGAAAGTGCGTCTGTGTGTCACCTTCAGTGGACGCAAGAACTACCACACTGAGCTCACCGTCTTCGACGATGCCAACATCCACCTCCCTTACAACTCGATCCTTAGGTACCCATCCCTCGGCAAGATCATGGCGGTGACTCATCATGGATAGAATGTCCTCAAGATGCCGGTGAGTGGCGGCGTCATCACTGTTCCCTGCGATGAGAAGGATGCCGTCTTCTCCCTCGAGCATGCCTACCGTGCCGCAGCAGCCAAGCACTCAAACAACGAGGGAGATGCCCTACCTCACAAGGAGGCCCTCAGGAAGAAGAAGCAACTCATTGCCGCAGGGAGCTAGGGGGCTGAGACCTCTAAGGACGACACCTTAGGCTCAGCGCCCAAGGACGAGGCCCTCCCTATGTCCGGCTCGAGGGCTTCCATCCAGGAGGCTATTGAACTGATGATATGTCTCCAACGTATCTATAATTTATGAAGTATTCATGCGATTATTACAATAATTATATATGATTTTGGTCTGATTTTATTATAACTAACCCAGATTGACGTTGTTTTCAATAGAACTACCATGGTGTCGTTTTTTTGTGCAAAAATAGAAGTTCTTAGAGTGGGCTGAAAATTTAGTATGATTTTTTGTGGACCAAAAGAGACCCCTCGAAGCATTGGAGCTGGGCCAGAAGAGCCACGAGGAGGCAGCAAGCCTGCCAGGCACGACTAGGAGGGTGGCTGCACCTAGCCTGCTTGTGACTCCCTCATGTCCCCCTTTACGTGTGATTGATGCCAAAAATTCCTATAAATCCATAAACCACTGAAAAGAAACCTCGAAAGGGAGTTCCGCCGCCGCACACCTCTAGAGCCACGAAAAACCAATCTTGGCCCTCTCCGGCACCCTGCCGGAAGGGGTCCCAGAGGGTCCATCAACACCATGGAGGCCATGGACCAGAGAGAGAACCTCTCCCCACAGAGGGGAGGGTATGGAGGAGGAAGAAGAAGAGGAGACCATCCCTCCTTCTCTCCTGGTGGTGCCGGAGTGCTAGCGGGGGAACCATCCCTCCTTCTCTCCTCATCAACATCACCTTCTTCATCACCATCCTCATTTCCTTTTAGTGGTCCACTCTCCCGCACCCCGCTGTAATCCCCTACTTGAACATGGTGCTTTATGCCACATATTTTGATCCGGTGATGTGTTGCCATCCTATGATGTTTTGAGTAGATTTCTTTTGTCTGTTGGGTTGATTGATGATCTAGATTGGTTTGAGTTGTATGTTTATTTTTGTGCTGTCCTATGGTGCGTTCCATGCCGCACACATGTGAAGGATTCCCATTGTAGGGTGTTGCAATGCGTTCATGATTCACTTATGGTGGGTTGCTTGAGCAACGGAAGAATAAACCCGAGTAAGGGGGTTGTTGTGTATGGGATAAAGGGGACTTGATGCTTTAATGCTATGGTTGGGTACCTAAATGATCTTTAGTAGTTATGGATGCTTATTAAAGTTCCAATCATAAGTGCATACAATCCAAGTAGATAAAGTATGTTAGCTTATGCATCTCCCTCATATAAAATTGCAATAATGATTTTCAATCTTGTTAACAATTGCCTAGGATAATTCTGCACACCGACCCATCATTATTCCATGCTCGCTATTTGTAATATATTGTTATATTATGATAAAAACAACTATTTTTATATTATAGTTCTCCGATATCATGTAAAGCTATCCTCTTCATACCCACAACGTATTTTTATTTCTCGTTTCTATATGGAAGCAAACGTTCGGTGTATGTAGAGTCGTATCGGTGGCAGATAGGACTTGAGAGAATATTGATCTTACCTTTAGCTCCTTGTGGGTTTGACACTCCATACTTATCACTTCCACCTTTGGAAATTTCTATGATGATTCCTTGCACTTGGGGATTATCACCTGGCCGGTTAGATGAGGGAGGCGTTCGGGCACAACTTGGAGGCATGTTCTAATGCGTGTCTACCCAAGCCGGGAGCATGGCGCGAGGCATGGAGCTCGCGAGAATTCGTCACTAGAGTGATTGAGGAGCATCAGGAAGCATAGGCCATGCGTGGCGGGAGTTGCCCTGCACCACCAAGTGTAGCCACCATCATCGGCCTGGTCGACAATCCATGCGTCTGCGTCAATGCACTCACGATCAATAGGGCCGCATCCCAGGACATCTTTTGGCCGACGCGTGCCAACCGCGACGGTGTCTACCGGTGCAACTACGTCTGCATGCCCTTCGGACTGGCAAACAGGGCTCCCATGTTCCAACACCTTGGTCGGTCCATGCTCATGCCTTATGGGGCAGGCGCACCGAGGAGTTGGAGGGGGTGCTAGGACCAAGCGAGGGTCCAGAGCCCTAGGAGGCGACAGGCTCAAGAAGGCCACGCTCACAAAGACACAAGGTCAGGCTATGGCGAATGCTTCGACTCCTCAGCGGCATGGCAACCAGGTTACTTTTTGGTTCGTGCCAGGTAACTTTTTGGTTTACTAAGTTTGAGGGCGCCCATCGGGCTGCATTATCATCACGTGATCAGGGCACACCCATGCAGACACTTCGTTTACGCAAATTTCAGCACCTTTCATTCATATGATCTATTTCCTAACATTACATCTTGCCTGCACAGTGCCTCTCCACCACGAATGTCGCCACGCCCTAATGATCCTGCCTTCGATCGCCTCATAATTAAGGGATGGCACGACGCCTATGCTTGGGTCCGTCCCTGCAGCATTGATAAATCCAAGTGGTCAACCTCTGTCTCGCGGACCAGCCTCATGCACGTCACTTCCTGTGACCCTTGGTGCTTTGTCCTCATGTGAGCTAATCGGGAGTGGGTGAATCAGGCCGCATAGCACGGCCCCTGCAACCACAGTCGATTTTTTGCTATCGAGGGAGCCGCATGTTGGGTGTTTTCTCCTTGGAGTTATCGCATCAGAAGACTGGGCACGGCGTCTGTGCTCGGATCCATCCCTGTAGCATCGATAAATCCAGTGGCTGAGCTTTGTCTGGCGGGCCGGGCCCGTCCACGTCACCTCCTAAGGTCAGTGGTGTTTGGCCTTCTCATGCAATGGCCCTTGGAAATGCATTTGGTGCAGGTTTCTCAAAATCTATAGGACCTCAGACGATGCCATTTATAGGAACACTCAGGCGCAAACCGCCTTTGATCTAGGGCCTCGCGAGGCCAGAGCTGCCTCGTGAGTGCCTAGATACACCTCCTAGTTTTGTTGTGCTAGCCGCACGTACAAACTTAATGGGTTGTACATACCTAGGGGGCTCAAGAGACGGGCCCCCAATTCACACGCCCAAGTGGAAGCCCCATGCTCCGCGCTGGCGGAAGACACGGTCCCCTAATTACTATGCCCATGCATCGTGGAAGCCCTATGCTTTAAACACCAGAAACTTCTTGCAACTCCTAGACTAAGGACTAAGCGACTGATAAGTCGAGAGGGTCAATTAAGTATCCCAACGTGTAGTAGTAACTAGTCTTGGATCACAAACACGGAACTCAGTTCCTAAGAATAGTCCCAATGAGACAACCCGCTATGTACGCCTACATAGCCTCTCATCGCTACCTTTACCCAATCGAGTTCATCATTATATCATCACATCAGAACAACATCGTTTCACTCAGTTCATCACCCAGATGAATCGGACCTGACACAACTCTAAGCATAGAAAGCATAGTAGGCAAAGTAAGCTAAGCACATCATGGCACAAGCATCTACCAGGTATGCTAGGTTGCAAGGTTTAGCTATTTACTGTGACAATGTCAGGATATGCAGCAGAATAGGATCATCTACCATGTATGACTGACATGTGATCGATTGTCCTAATGCAATAAACAAGAGTATGAGCGAGAGAGTAGGATGTTATCAGAATGATCAAAGGGGTTGCTTGCCTTGCTGGGAAACGGAAAGTTTCTCTCCTTTGTCGGGATACTCGGGGGTATCCTCAGGAGCTGGACCTACCGCAATGCAGATATGAAATAATCAACACACGCAAGTGCAACAATATGATGCATGATCATGGCATGATAGCATGTATAGATGAGGTAATGCAACTAGCGTTCATGTTGATTTGAAATGAATTTGAATATAGGTTCAAAATTGTTCTTTATTTCAAATTCCATTTACTAACCTATTAATAAGTGTCAATGTTAAACAATTTAGATTGCTCTAACATGCATGACAGTAGCACCATTGGATTCATCAGATTTTTCTGATAAATTTTCTTATATAAATTATTTTCATCTCACTTATAGATTAATTTATAAGAATTTTTGAAGTTTTGAATAATTTCTCGAATTATTTTTAAACTAGAAATTACTTTTATTGCATCAGCATGACATCATTATGACGTCAGCTGGTCACCTGACCGGGCCAGGGTAAAACCTGATATGTGGGGGCCACATGTCAGTGACTCAGGCACTTAAGTAACTCATTAAAACTAAATCCTAATTAATTAACAGAAACTGGGCCCACTGTTAGTGACTAATTAGGTTAATTAATATAATTAATTAAATTCTTAATTAACTTTGACTTATTAGGGTCGAGCCCCACCTGCCAGTGACTTAGGGGGTCAAACCACGTGGTCAACTCCGGCAAGACCCACCGGCGTTGAGCCACCGGTGGCTCCAGAGACGACGGAGGGCTTCAGGATCCCTCCTCCGACGACCAAAAGGACGACAGAGGGCACCAAACAACTCAGCACACATGCGCGCGTCCATTCCGACCCCTCCCAGGAGCTAAGATGGTGGGAATGGACGCCGGCGGTGATCTGGTCGGCGGCCATAGCTCGGGCGAGCACGGGCTCGTCGAACCAGGGCGCAACATGAGTTCTACATGGCACCTACGGACTCTACACAGCCTCACGAACACGATAGAGGCGTTAGATGGACCAACTAGTCATCGGAACATGGCCGACGTCGTGCTCGAGCGGTGGGGGCATTTGGACCTCGATGGAATCCGACGCTAGAGCAGGCAATCGAAGGGGGAAATAGGGGGGAAATACGTAGGGGCTCATGGTGATCGCAGAGACATCGAGAGCAGGCTTTGGGAAGGCCTGGAGCAGCGGCGAGCTCCACTTGATTTCCGGCGGCCGGAGGTTCAAGATGACGCGAAGACAGTGATGGGGACCTCCTGGCGGTGCACGGCTCGGTGAGGAGGAAGAGGAAAGCTAGGCAGATCGATTAGGGGGCTCAAGGGCGAGGGGGAGCGGCTAACGCGACGACGGCGAGCTCAAGCAGGGCTCGGCCATGGCGAAGCAGAGAAGGGAGAGGAAGAGAGGCGGGCGAGAGAGAGAGAGAGGGAGCGATGGGAACGGCTCTGGGGAGCTTATCCCCGTCGCGCTGGCGAGGAGGACACAGGCAGGCAGCTGCAGGCGTGGAGGCACGGCAGCGCGCGCGCTCCGGCCACGCGCTCGTCCTCCTGGCCGCGAGGAGGACGATGACCTCCCTAGGCCAGGTGGCCTGGCCTGGCCTGGGCCTTTCTCCCTTTTTTATTTTTATTTCTTCTCTGTTTTCTTTTACTAACATTTGTTTATTTTCTTTTCAGGTACAAATGACATTATAAAATATCCCATATATTTTCTATAATGAAGTTTGAATATTTCAAACTTGTCTAAAAAGTTTGAGGATATTTTGAAAACAAAAATAATGAGAGTGCTTTATTTAATGATTTCAGGAGCCTTATGAATTATTTTTGAATTACTTTGATTGTTCAAATAATTAGAATGGTCCCTATTATAATCATGCCCAAATTTACCAGACATAGGGAACATTTTTAGTGGGCATTTTGGATTTGTTGAATTTTCACCAAATTTGAGTTGTTTTGATTCAAAGTTAGCTTGGGGTTTATTTTTGTGCCCCATTTCATGTTCATGCAAAATGAAACATGATGCAAGCACAATACTATTCCTAGGACATCTAGCTAGGGTTGTGACAACTCACCCCCACTCAAAAGAATCTCATCCCGAGATTTTGATGTCATCGGGAAGAGCGCGGGGTGATCTAGTCGAAGATGATCTTCTCTTTCCCATGTCGCCTCCTTTTCAGAATGGTGTGACCACTAAACTTGATGTTCCGACGCCGAGTGGTATGCTCAGCTTGATGAAGAATACAAACAAGGTATTCTTGATATGTAAGGTTATCTTGGAGATCAAGCGCTACGTGGTCTACCTTACCGATAGGGTCCGAGAAGCAACGCCTGAGTTGCTAGACGTGGAAGACATCATGAACCTTGGAAAGATGCGGCGGAAGTTCCAATTGGTAGGCAACCTCTCCTCGTTTAGCAAGAATGCGAAAAGGTCAAATGTAACGAGGAGCCAACTTGCCCTTGATACCAAATCGATGGGTACCCTTCAGAGGTGTAACCCGAAGGTAAGCCTTCTCGTCAATTTCATAGGTCACAGCCTTATGATGGCGATCATATTGGATCTTTTGACGAGATTGGGCTGTTTTCAACTTCTCATGAATAATGCAAACTTGCTCCTCTCCGGCTTCTGACCAGTGAAGAGGTGTTCTACATCTTCGTCCATAGAGAACTTCAAAAGGGGCTTTGCCCAAGCTTGATTGATAACTATTGTTATAAGCAAATTCGGCAAATGGAAGACATTTCCCCCAGTTCATACCGAAAGATATAACACAATCTCGGAGCAAGTCTTCAAGAATTTGATTGACTCGCTCAACTTGACCACTTGATTGCGGGTGGAAAGAAGTGCTAAAGGATAGATGAGTCCCCATAGCGGTTTGAAAACTTACCCAAAATCGGGAAGTAAAGATAGTTCAACGGTCCGAGTTAATCTCCAAAGGAACACCATGACGAGAAACTATTCGAGAAACATACAACTCCGCTAGCTAGCTAGCAGTTATACTTTGCCGAATAGGAAGAAAATGAGCCACTTTGGAAAGACGGTCAATGACCACAAATATAGAATTATTCCCTCTCTTAGTCCTGGGAAATCCGGTAATGAAATCCATACTGACTTTATCCCATTTCCATTCAGGAATAGCTAAAGGTTGAAGGGTGCCAGCAGGCCTTTGATGTTCTGCTTTCACGCGACGGCAAACGTCGCAGTTAGCAACATACTGAGCAATTTCTCTCTTCATCCTAGTCCTCCAGAACCTCTGGCGTAGGTCCTGATACATTTTGGTACTACCTCGATGAATTGTGAGAGGAGAATCATGAGCCTCCTTAAGGATCAGCTGTCTTAAGCGTGTGCTCTTGGGAACCACCAACCGGTTCTGAAACAACACAACACCTTCATCATTCTTGGATAAATCTTTAGTGTTTTCTCTAGAAATATTCCCCTTGATCCGGGATATATCCTTATCATATTTTTGGATAGCTACTATTTGATCCTTAAGATTAGGTTTCGCCATCATGTTGGATAGAAATCCTTGAGGAACAAGGTGAAGGTTTAACTTCTGAAATTCCTCATGGAGAAGTGGTTGACCTTGTTGTAACATCAGGTTGTTACAATAAGACTTACGACTTACTGCATCAGCCATGACATTGGCTTTCCCCGGGGTGTAAGTTATCCCTAAGTCGTAATCTGTAATCAACTCTCCCCACCGTCTTTGCCTGAGATTCAAATCCGGCTGGGTGAATATATATTTTAGACTTTGGTGATCAGTGTAAATTTTGCAACGATTACCCAGAAGATGATGTCGCCAGGTTTTGAATGCATGGACTATAGCTGCAAGCTCAAGACCATGTGTTCGACAACTATCCTCATGTGGACGCAACTGTAGAGATGCGTATGCAATCACATGATGATCTTGCATGACAATGCAACCTAATCCTTGTCGTGAGGCATCGCAATAGATAACAAAGTCCTTAGAGAAATCAGGTGGCACCAGAACGGGAGCAGAGGTCAGTCGTCTCTTCAGCTCCTGAAAACTGTGCTAGCATTGTGGCGTCCACTCGAACTTTTTCTCTTTCTTGCGGAGTTCAGTCAGAGGTTTTGCAACTTTGGAGAAATTCTCGACAAAGCGGCGACAATAGCTCGCTAAGCCAAGGAAACTCCGAACTTGCTTATCTGATTCTGGTTGAGTCCAATCAAGGATGTCCTGAAGTCTCTCGAGTTTGACATCAATACCTTTACCAGAAATCACGTGGCCGAGATAGTTCACTTCTGGCAACCAAAATTCACACTTGGACAATTTGGCATACATGCGGTGCTCTCGAAGTTTCATCAATACCAGCCTTAGATGATCGACATGTTCTTGTTCGTTCTTCGATTAGATGAGTATATCGTCCAGGTAAACCACGACGAATTTATCTAGATGCTCCATGAAGATAGAATTCATCAAGCGAGAGAAGGTGGCTGGGGCATTGGTTAAACCGAAGGACATGACGGTGTACTCGTATTGGCCATAACAGGTAACAAAAGCTGTTTTTGGAATGTCCCCGTTCCTAATTCTGATGTGATGGTATCCCAACCTCAAATCCATTTTGGAAAAGACAGAGGATCCAGCGAGTTGGCCATAGAAATTGTTGATCCTGGGGAGCGGATACTTGTTCTTTATGGTGACCAGATTCACTGGCCGATAATCCACAACCATCCAATCCGAACCATCCTTGTTCTTGACAAAGAGAACGGGACAAGCCCAAGGAGAAGAACTGGGACGGATGAAACATTTCTTCAAAGCCTCATCGAGTTGGATCTTAAGTTCGGCTAGTTCTAAGGGTGCCATCTTATAGGGTCTTCTGGCTATTGGGATAGTCCCTGGGATGAGCTCTATCACAAACTCAACATCTCTGACAGGAGGAATTCCTGGCAGTTCTTCTGGAAAGACATTCAGGAATTCACGGACTACCGGAATATCTTCTAACTCTGGAAGAGGGCTAGCATTGAGGGAATAGAGTTGGCGCTTGGTTGTTCGAGTGGAGACATTAACTATCTCACCCAATGGATGTGTAAGTTGAACATTCCTAGAATGAGTATCAATCTTAGCATAGTGGGCTTTCATCCAATCCATGCCTAGAATGATATTGATGTCCGAAGATTTGAGGGCTATCAAAGATGCTAGGAAGACTAGTCTATCCACTAGAATCTCATTATCATGGCTCACTCTAGAAGTTTGCCATTTTGAACCCGGAGTCTGCACTACTAAAGGAGTAGGCGTATCACAAAAAGACATGTTATGCAACTGTGCATAACTTTCTAAGATGAAGGAATGAGATACACCAGTATCAAATAAAATAGATGTTGGATGACTATTGATAAGGAGCGTACCTAGGATAACATCAGGATCCTCAAGGGCTTCCTCAGCAGACACATAGTTCACTCGTCCACGAGCAGGAGCTGGCTTCACGAAGAAGGCTTTTCCTCGCTTTCCACATCCAGCGGGCTTAGCATTATTCTGGGGACACTCCCGGGACTAGTGTCCTAGTTCTCCACACTTATAGCAAACCACGGTGGCTCGGAGAGCAACATTTGCACGCAGTCATCCAAATGGTCTTATTGGAGGGTTGGGTTGAGCTGGGCGAGGCGCCTAGAAGGATGGCCTTGCATTGTATTTTGGCGGCAGAGCTGCGTTGGGCACCCAGATCCGGCGTTTACTGGAGCCCGAGCCAGATGCAGGGTTGAAGTCACGGTTGTGCTTTCTCATGGCCTCATAATCAGTCTGTCCAGTCACGGCATTGATAGCCTTGTTGACGAGAGCCTGGAAAGTGGCGCACTCATGCAGGCGCAGCTCTCGACGGAGCTCAGGGTTAAGTCCCTTGTAGAACCTAGCCTGCTTCTTGGCATCAGTAGAAACTTCCTCAGGAGCATAGCAAGCAAGGTTTCCAAACTCACGACTATAAGCATCCATCGATAGTCTGCCCTAGGTGAAGGCACAGATTTCCTCTCTCTTACGATCCATCAGCCCTTCCGGGATGTGATGGGTATGAAATGCAGCACTGAACTCTGCCCAAGTTGGTCCGGGGCCTGCGGGATCCATGGCCTCAAAATTCTCCCACCACAGATTGGCGAGACCTTCCAAAAAGTAAGTTGCAAAGGTCACCTTGTTGGCCTCAGTCACATTGGCAGCCCGGATCTTGTGATACATGCTAGTTAGCCAGTCATCCGCATCGAGTGGGTCGACCGAATGATGATACTTGGGTGGGCTCAGTCTGATGAAATCACCAAGTGATACGCCATCATTGAGGTCATTGCGGGGATTACGTGTTGTGTTCTGCTCGATTCTTTCCAACAGCCTATTGGTCTCCCTCTTATTCCTTTCAGCTTCTAGCATTACTTCCACTAGAGAAGGCGCATGTGGCAGATCTTCTTGCCTTGGCTGGCTTCCCTCGCCCTACTCTGGGGCAGCCACGGTTTTATTCCTAGTTGCCACCATCTTGGAGAAACAAACCCACAGCTTAATCATAGGGAACAAAAACTCTAAGACACAGGATAAGGAATGTACTGGACAACATGGCATGCAGGGTAAACACCAATCAACTTGGTAAAACTACTTCCATATGAACACCATGATTCATACACACCATGACATAGTTCAGTACAAGCCAAGCTGAAAAACAACTAAGGAGAGATGACACAACTCATCGGAGGCATTACAAGCTTCCTATACATTATCTATCTACACCTCTGGAACTCAACTCTCAACCTCATCATATCCCACAAGACATGCAGGACTGTGGCACTACGATTACTACCATACTAGAACTAACATCCACGTACTCAAGCATCGCCATAGAATGCCCCATACAGGTTACCCCCATGACCTGGGAGCTGAACCTGAGGATCTGAAAACACTCTAGACGGTGATCCCTAGGAACTATAAGGACACGGATGTGGCCTTGGTCCCCTTGTCGGTGGCAACAGCGGTCCTCGAAGAGGGGTGATGCCTCCAACATCGGGCCAGTCTACGTGTGCTGGAAGATGAGTCCGCGGTGGGGTCAGCATATCCAAATCTCCATAGCCTGTCTGCACGACAAGTGCTAACTGCGTCAGGGCTGTCCAAAGATGTGCATGGGTGGCATAGAGCTCCATCCGAAGGGCACGTGCATCATGATCCCTGTTGTCCAACATCTGAGCGGTCACCTATAGCCTAGGGTCCTCATGGGAATGATCATAGTAGGTTGCACTAAGATAACCATCCTCTCCTCCCATAGAAGTAGGAACATAACAAAACTCGGTGTTCTGAAGCAGGCCATGGTGGAACCTCATGATAGTCAGCATGGTGTAAGCGGCCTCTTGGACTGCCATATCTATGGTGACACCTAATCCATAAGTCCAGTGAAGCGGCTCTGTAGCTCCAGGGTATGAAGAATAAATCTTGACGCTACATAGATACTGACTCTGGTTGAAATCTCGATACTGTACCTCCACTGTGTACTTTGGGTACCAACGGTATCTAGCCTCCATCATGACTCTGACCAACATGGCCGTGTGACCCGGTACATCGATGCACCTGGTCAGACGGACCACCTGACGGGAAGGACGAGGGGGCATCTAAAATAGAGAATGATGCGAAGACATAAGAGACTCTAGCAGAAATTGGACAGCATAACAGCTGTAATTGCTCAAAAAGGATTTTGAGACAACTTCAAAAGATTGGAGAAGCATAACCACTCGACTTTCTACACTCAAATCTCTTCTCCATCTATTTGTCACACCAACAATACTTGAATACCCACATTCACTTACAACAAACTAGCTAGTGGTCCATGGTTAGTAACTCGGCATCCTAAGCAATGTATGAGTAGCCTAGTCCTTCTCCCTGAGGAAAAGATGAGAATGACTCAGCATAGAATAACTTCGGAAGCGGAGTAAAAAGAGCCTTACGTTCCCTTCCACAGTCAATTCCCCTACTTTTCTATAGTGTTTCTAGACTCAACTTCGACTGGTTTGGCTTGGTAGTCCTACAGTCAGTCAGGATCTGATACCAATGCTATCGAGACCCCGATCCTAAGTCATAAGAATCCAGACTGTAACATATCCCATCACTTTGGGGCCTCATGCACGGTAAGCTCCACGGTTGCAACCTTACCTTAGCCGGGACCGTTTGCGTCTTTTGGCTCACGTATGTGAACTTGTCGCTGGCGATCAAATGATAGAGAACCTGGGCCGACATAACTAGTCATAGAACCCAAGCGGCACATCCGTACGGAAATAGGCATACATAACCCAGCAATGTAGGTGTCGGCCTCAAGCGTGTGTAGACGAGTCATAGCAAGCTACAGTGACTCCATTACACCGCGAGACATTTCCCCGAAGGGACACACACAACAGCAAAGAAGGATACATGCCGGTCAATCAATGTGTCCGGAGCAGTAGCAAGCTACCATGGCTCGGTGGAAGCACAAAGAGGCAGTTTCCCATAAAGAGCACTACTAAAGGCACTAAACTATGTGTCGGATCCCATACATACCGTTGCACGTCACACGTACGCACGACATGCCCGATATGCATAGATACAACCATGGCATCACAACATAACTATACAACAACATGACTTTTATTTAAGAGGCTCAGATGAGCCTTGCATGATATGTTCTTACAGATAGGGGTCACATGACCCGACACTCAAGTCATACAAACATGTTCATACAAACCAAGCAGAAGCATAAGCTCTCTGAGTACAAACAGATGAAAGGGTAAAAAGGCACATGGCCTGACTATCTATAGCCTGCCACAGGGCAAAGTTCCTAGCTGGGACACCAGCTATTCGGCATCGTCGACATCTAGAAAGAACCCACCCGAAGGGTCCTGGGTCTCATCTGCAACATTTATTAAGCAAACATGAGTACAAATGTACTCAACAAGTCTTTAAAGCAGACCTAGGCTAACTATGCTTGTGTATCAACAATGGGGGAGGTGGAGTTTATGCAGCAATGCCAGCTTTGACTCATGGCTAACCTACACTACTCAATTTTAACTCTTTGTTTACATTTTATAAATCGCACACGAGTCCACTAACTCCATAACAATACACCACCATAGATTCACATCCCTCTCCTGGGAGAGTGCCATCTATGGTACTCACACTTGTCTTGATATTTTTATGAGTATCCATTTGATTATCTATGAACAACATAAGTTCTCCAAGTGGTCCATATCCGAGGACGTGGCTATTCGAATAGTTTCATACCCTGCAGGGGTGTACTTCTTCACACACCCTCTCACCACTTATCGTTGTGTGCTCATAAAACCAAGCACCTCGGCCAACTTCAAGCGAAAGCCCAGCGAGGGAGTCGGCCACGACCATCAATCACATAAGACCTCTAGTCCAGGCTATCACCTATTTAAGACTGAACCCGCACGGAAATCCAGCCGAAGTTTCCGATATGGGCCCAAACGACGTGCGCACAGTTCCCAAGCCCACCATTCGGGTGACCCTTGGTACACCGTGCCACTGCCTACCCCGTCGTAACCCACCCCTACGGTCAGCGCTACGCACGGCCTCCAGCATACTATAAACACTAGAAACTACTTACAAATCCTGGACTAAGGACTAAGCGACTGATAAGTCGAGATGGTCAATTAAGGATCCCAACGTGTGGTAGTAACTAGTCTTGGATCACAAACACAGAGCTCAGATCCTAAGAACGGTCCCAATGAGACAACCCGCTATATACACCTACATAGCCTCTCATCGCTACCTTTACCAACTCGAGTTCATCATTATATCATCACATCAGAACAGCATCGTTTCACTTAGTTCATCACCCAGATGAATCCGACCTGACACAACTCTAAGCATAGGAAGCATTGCAGGAAAAGTAAGCAAAGCACATCATGGCAAAAGCATCTAGTAGGTATGCTAGGTTGCAAGGTTTAGCTATTTACTGTGACAATGTCAGGATATGCAGTAGAATAGGATCATCTACCGTGTATGACTGACATGTGATCGATTGTCCTAACGCAATAAACAAGAGCAGGTGCGAGAGAGTAGGATGTTATCAGAATGATCAAAGGGGTTGCTTGCCTTGTTGGGAAACGGAAAGTTTCTCTCCTTCGTAGGGATACTCGGGGGTATCCTCAGGAGCAGGACCTAACGCAATGCATATAAGAAACAATCAACACACGCAAGTGCAACAATATGATGCATGATCATGGTATGATAGCATGTATAGATGAGCTAATGCAACAAGTGTTCATGTTGATTAGAAATGAATTTGAATATAGGTAGAAAATTGTTCTTTATTTCAAATTCCATTTACTAACCTCTTAATAAATGTCAATGTTCAACTATTTAGATTGCTCTAACATGGATGGCAGTAGCACCATTGGATTCGTTGGATTTTTCTGCTAATTTTCATCTATAATTTATTTTCATCTTAATTATAGATTAATTTATATGAATTTTTGAAGTGTTGAATAATTTCTAGAATTATTTTTAAACTAGAAATTACTTTTATTGCATCAGCATGACAGCTGGTCAGCTGACCGGGCCATGGTCAAACCTGACATGTGGGGGCCACATGTCAGTGACTCAGACACTTAACTAACTAATTAAAACTAAATGCTAATGAATTAACAGAAACTGGGCCAACTGTTAGTGACTAATTAGGTTAATTAATATAATTAACTAAATTCTTAATTAACTTTGACTTGTCAGGGTCGGGCCCCACCTACTAGTGACTCAGGGGGTCAAACCCCGTGGTCAACTCCGGCAAGATCCGCCGGCGTTGAGCCGCCGGTGGCTCAAGAGACGGTGGAGGGCTTCGGGATCCCTCCTCCGGCGACCAAAAGGATGGTGGAGGGCACTAAACGACTCAGCACACACGCGCGCGTCCATTCCGACCCCTCCCAGGAGCTGAGATGGTCGGAATCGACACCGGCGGTGAGCTGGGCGGCGGCCGGAGCTCGGGCGAGCACAGGCTCATCGAACCAGGGCGCAACATGAGCTCTACTTGGCACCTACGGACTCTACACAGCCTCACGAACACGACGGAGGCCTCAGACGGACCAGCTGGTCATCGGTACATGGCCAGCGTCGAGCTCGAGCGGCGGGGCATTCGGACCTCGATGGAATCTGATGCTAGAGCACGCAATCGAAGGGGGAAAGAGGGGAAAAGACACAGGGGCTCACGGCGCTCGCAGAGACGTCGAGAGCGGGCTCGGGGAGGGCCTGGAGCAGCGGCGAGCTCCACTTGATTTCCGGCGGCCGGAGGTTGCAGACGACGAGAAGACGGCGATGGGGAGCTCTTGCGGTGCACGGCTCGGCGAGGAGGAAGAGGAACGCTAGGCTGATTGATTGGAGGGCTCAGGGGCAAGGGGGAGCGGCTAACGCGACGGCAGCAAGCTCCAGCAAGGCTCGACCATAGCGAAGCAGAAAAGGGAAAGGAAGAGAGGTGGGCGAGAGAGAGAGGGAGCGATGGGGATTGTTCTGGAGAGCTTATTCCCGTCACCCTGGCGAGGAGGACACAAGCAGGCAGCTGCCGGTGTGGAGGCATGGAAGCGCGCACTCCGCCCAAGCGCTTGTCCTCCTGGCCGCCAGGAGGATGATGACCTCCATGGGCCAGGTGGATTGGCCTGGCCTGGGCCTTTCTCCCTTTTTTTCTTTTTATTTCTTCTCAGTTTTCTTTTACTGACATTTGTTTATTTTCTTTTCAAGTACAAATGACTTTATAAAATATCCCATATATTTTCTATAATGAAGTTTGAATATTTCAAACTTGTCTAAAAAGTTTCAGGATATTTTGAAAACAAAAATAATGATAGTGCTTTATTTAATGATTTCAGGAGCCTTATCAATTAGTTTTTAATTACTTTGATTGTTCAAATAATTAGAATGTTCCCTGTTATAATCATGCCCCAATTTACCAGACATAGGGAACATTTTTAGTGGGCATTTTGGATTTGTTGAATTTTCACCAAGTTTGAGTTGTTTTGATTCAAAGTTAGCTTGGGGTTTATTTTGTTCCCCATTTCATGTTGATGCAAAATGAAACACGATGCAAGCATAATACTATTCCTAGGACATCTAGCTAGGGTTGTGACAGAGATATTCCTGGGCTGTGAGGCACATTTTAAACTATGGAGGAGTACTTCTGCCTCGTCCTTCGAACTCGAGACAAGTCAATCTTGGAGTTCGGTGGAGCTAAAGTATGCCGCATAGCGGGGACAGGGTATCTGGTGGGAACACCGAAGGAGTTCAAGGAATGGTCTTCGGAATGGTTTTCTATTGAAGACGTCAACATGTTTGAGCCAGCTCGAACGGTTCTGCCCAAGTACTCCGATGCCCCTTTGAAGAAAAGGTACAACTGGCCACCGAAGAGTTCGTTCCAAGAGGACAGCGTTGAAGTGCAACGTTTGGCAGCACAGGTGAGGATACTAGCCCACCACTCTCTAATCATGATTGACATCATGGTCGCCACCATCACCCGGTGCATGCAGCCTCTTCAACAAAGGGTCCACCTCTTGTGGTGTTACCACAGGACAAGCGACACCACACGCCCCCGAAGACTAGGTCCGTCTGATAAAACATCATTGCCTGTCGCGCTTGCCAACCTATACGAAGAGGAGCAAGAATATTTTATTTTGCGATCGACCAAGGAGGGATATTCAAGCCACTACTCCATCCAATGGGTAAGCCTTTCACCTCTATGAACACAGTTTTGGTTTTCATTTTCATCCTCTTTTTTGAACAAAGTCTTAGACTTTATGTGACCAGGACCAGAGACACTTCATCGAGACAGTTAACTGTCCGGCTCCTCAACCCAAAGACTATTCCCGCGACGATGATCCGGGCTTTCATGAGGAGCTGGATCTGTCAATCGAGCTTGAAGACGGGGTATTCTACCAGGAGGGTCATGCCCATTCCAAGGTGGCTATCATAGTCGATTACCCTGGATCGTTCCCTTCTCCCACAACTAACAAGAAGAAGAAAGGCACATCCTGCAAAAGCCAAACATCCTCCAATGCCCCAAACGCGCCGGCTCCTCCCCCTGCAAGTGTCGTCAATCCGCGCGTCATACATCGGCAACGACAGTAGTGCCTGGATCAGAAAGCAACAGAGATCCGATGAATGAGCCAGCTGTGAGGACAAGCCATCCACTTGCTCAACCCAAAGGTATTTTGTTCGGCCGTTTAATTATTAACACAACCGATAGAGCCTTACAACAGTTTTTATATCAAAATTCTCAGGCAAAAATCCCAGACTTCTCCTGTCGAGGAGGTTGCCAGGATTTTTGGCGGCGCAAAAAATTCCAGAGCTACGGCTCATGGCAAACCTACTACAGATGTTACCATGGCCAATCCGGCTCCTGCCGATTCCGGTGACGCCCTGCCTGTTACCAAATCAGAGGTAGGGAGCGCCATGAATCATTGGTGACAACGAGAGGCCCTTCCTCACCTAGTATTCTACGAGAAAGAGTTCGGTGCTTTGTGCACGGCGGACTCCCACATCAGTGCTGCCCGAGCTAGGTTCGGAGAGGCTATGAAGTTGATATCGTCCAGTTTGTATGTAAATAATCAGTTTTGTAGAGTTTGAACACTCATGCAAACCCAGTAGCCCCAGAGCCTTAAATTGGTCGGAACGACCGAACTAAGGGTGCTTGTGTTATTTTTATGCTAATGAAGCTCTCGAAGTAGCATAGGGAGCAACCGGCCAAGGAACAAGAAGATAGCCGAGCACAGGTGGCATAGGTGAAGGCCGAATTGGCGCAAGTGAGGAGCTATACTCAGGAGGCACATGGTGAGTATATATGCGCTGCTAATCTTACTATATTCCCGTGCTAATGTAAGGGTACTCTTTAGCAGCTGAATCAATAGGGCATATGCAAAAAGATTTGGATGCAGTCCGAGAATCTCAGCGATACGCCGAGTCGCAGCACGAGGCCGGCTATCGTGTTTTGAATCGTCTTCAAGCAGAGAATAAACAGTGGGCCGAAGAAATTGAGAGCTTAAGAACTCAAGTGGCCTAGGCCCAAGAAGATAACTAGAAACTATAGAGGGGCATGTTCGGTAAGTATAATGCTAACATTGCTTGGTACTTCTTTTAAATTAAGCAAAATAGGCATGCATTTAACTCATGTGTATGTCTTATGTCTGGGTGACCTGGAGAAGAGCTCGGATCCAACCGGAGAACCTTCTAAAGGAGCTTTCCGCTCTTCATGATAGTGCTCGGAAGGCTATGAAAAGCATGGTAAAGGCGTTATGGCCTGCTGAGCAACCTCCAGAGGGAATGGCCGAACTAGTCGATCGAATCAAGGGCGCCCGAAGTAGGTTTGAGTTGTGGAAGACATCGACATGCCGGGAGGGAGCACGGGAGGTGTGGGCGATGATCAAGACCTGCTATACCAGACTTAACCCCGTGCGTGTGGCTTAGGTTGGGATAGTAGGGTCAGATGGACAAGAAGTGCCGCTCCGCCTGGTGTACGACCAAGTTATGCCTACCGCCCATCTTTCACAAGAAGACTGCTTCCTGGACACTATAATCGACAATCTCAATCAGCAGCTGAATGTATGATTATATGTAACTATGTACGAATAATCGAGTAGATTCTCCATCTATGTTGTAAACTTTGTCTTAAGAGTCCATCGACTTCTGCCTCGTGTGAAAAGAGCTCAGGAGTGTTCCTCGTAATTTATCAACCTAGAAGAGTGGATTATGTTTGGGGAACCAGGTAGTCCGGCCATTTGGTGCGAACAAATAAAAAGCACACGAAGAGATATGTTATATTACTGCTTAGCATAAGGAACATCTTCCAAACAAAATAGTACCTCTATCGATACCTTTCTTCAGGGTTCTACGAAGATCATAGGTAGAAGGTCATGTACTTCTAGTATGCGGCTAAGGGCTTTTGAGAGAGAAGAAGCCCAAGTAGTGGTGATAGCGACCATAATAGCATTAATTGCTTTCATCACAGCCGACCAATTGGGTACCTAAGATAGCTCCTTTCAGCTTCACCCGTCTGAGGTAAGGTTCTCTGTGGGGACCCCGACTCATAAGTCATGATCACCGAATGCACGTGTATAGTGATCCCAGAGATCAATGCTCACTAAACACACAGGAGCTGAATAACAAGAGTCTTACATCCATATTTGGTGTCTTACACAAATAAATAACATGGAGGTCTAGTCTTACATAGATAGGGCCACAAGGACCCAATACATAAACTCAACAAACAGCGGAAATCTTGATCGAAAGCATGAACCCATTGCCATCTGCCTTAAACCTACAGGCATGCTGACTGGGAAGCGTCCTAGTTTGCATGTTCATCACCAACGAACTCTTCACCATACTCCTGTTCTTCCATGCCAAGCCAATTAAATAACCAGTGGCAAGCTAATGAGTTTTTTTGAATGTACTTGCAAGCAACCCAAGTCGTGGAACAAGGTAATAATGATGCATGATATAGCACTAACTAGGTAATTTGCGGAAATCTAATTTTTGAATGCAATGACATGATCAAGTACATAGGTAAGCATGCATCAATAGTTGGCAGATATCCATATGAACAAGTTACAGATATCAGCATAAGCAGGGGTTGAACATCTCATGTTCATTCATTATGCTAAGTCATCGGACTTAGTTCAATCGTCATGCTAAGTCATCAGACTTGGCTCAAGTAACATGTTTGTCACCAACACACCACACACCAGTTGTGAAAACATTTGGACGTAGCCCAAGAGCGGTCATCCAATAGTCCTTGACCGGGGACACGGCTATTCAAATAGTTTTACACTCTTCAGAGGTTGCACACTTTACCCACAAGACTCGGGGAATATCCGTGTCATCCACGACTCACAGTATATAAGATACCCGAGGTAAGCACCCGAACAATGCCTTTCCCCTAGCGATACTAAATAAAGAGTCCACTCGATTGGTAACCAGCCCATATGATGTACATCACTCGTAGCATCCATGCAGGGACCAACGAAGTACCCAGTGCCTGTGAACACAGTGCATGATCATCTATACCGGCACGGCCCCGTATCAAGAGTGACCACGCCACTCCCGCCACTAGTAATGCGGGCTCCTTGCTAGTACCCATCAAGGTAATCAACAGAGCCCCGTCCCATAAGGGGTATCATGGTTGTGCATGTAAGGTTGGAGTAACGGTCCAATCCGTTCTCGAAAACACACCCTCAACTTGTTCTGGCACACCACTTCTTTCTCAAGTGGTCACCCAACTCATCATCATCTCGCTCGGGCATTAGTGGCACCCGACGGGGTTTTCGAAAAGTCTTTGGAATCATCTCTATAGTTCAATCACCATGCATAAATCCCAAACCCTCTTGCATAGCATGTACTAGCATCCTATCTACACCCACTTGCACAACCCTCATAAGAATTGTAGTGTCATGCATGATGCAAGTATCAATGGTAGAGTATCGAAGGCATCCCCTCCGAAAGGGGAACACCACATCATGATCAATCATCAAAACAACAAGTGCTATATGTCCTACATGAAAAAGTTTCTTAACATGGTCAAAGGGCTGCTTGCATGGCTCAACAAGGTCTTCGGGGTCTTCGAAGTCTTCGGGTCCAACTCCCTCGTCAATAACACAACCTATCGTCACGGTTAATAATGATAATAATAAGCATCACACAAAAATAGAGCAAAGAAGGCCATTATTAAAAATGCTACCCTATTCTTTTAAATACCAAAAACTATACTAAGAATATTTGTTTAAGGTTTTGCTATGAAAAACATTTTTTAAAACTATTTAACAGAGACAAAAAGGTGCCAAAGTAGGTTTTAAATTAAACCAGTGTATAAAAGTTCTCAACATTTTTCACAAGTGGCACTAATAGATTCTATGGAATATTCTAGGATTTTAGGTGGAAGAATACTGGGCATTGGATTTATTTTCTGATCTGTGAAAATTTTGGAAAGTAGGGTGGGGATTTATTTTCACAAATGGCACTGTGCCTTTTTGGGCTGAAAGCATCGCAGCCGAGCCGACCCAAAGGGGAACCAGCCCAGGGCGAGATGGTGCACGCGGCAGGTTTATCTTTTAAACCTGCCTGCGAGCCCAACCTGGCAGTGAGCGAGGGCGTGATTGTATGATAGGTGGGCCCGACCTGTCATCCCTCACCTCGCAACATGGAACAGAGGGGAGCTCACCGGCGGGGGCTCAAGCCATGATGGCTTAAGCGGAGTGCATCGGCATGCTCACGGTCGTCCCGCGCGTTGGTGGGTGCCGGAGGTGGTCACCGGTGTTGAGGGAATCGCCGGTGAGGAGGAACCTGCACAGCAATGGGGTTTCGGCTCGGGTTTTAGCTCCTGCCCATGGAAACGAGGGGGTTTGGGCACGAGAGAGCGCCTACGGGGAGGAGGCAGCGACAGGGGAGCAGGGGGAGCTTGGGGGACGCGTTTTATAGCCGGGCGCTGGTCTACCACGGTCGTGGTGCGCCGGCGAGGTCGAGGGAGTCACCACGAGCCACAGGGACACCCCGGGCTGTGTCTGCGGTGGTCGTGGACTCGGTCCACACCCGCGGATAGGAGGAGGGCAGCTAGGGGGCACCAGAGGCGCGCGCGTGTGAGCTCGGCCATTGGGGCTCTCTGCCGATGTCGTGCGTGAGCTAAGGGGGATAACAGAGGAGGAGAGAGGACGGGCCCGACCTCTAGGCGCTTTGCGGACGTAGAGGGGTGGCTGGGGAACATGCTCCTGCATCCCTAGGTGGTCGGGGGGCTCGGGATGGGGGCAGCTACAGTGCGGGAGCGCACTGTAGCGCGCTCTTGTGTGCCCAAATGGTTGGCAACGGCATAGAAAATGGGCACCAACATGTCCATTAGTGTCTTGGGGGTTCTGGAGATGCCCATGGGCTAGAAGAAGATAGGAGATAGGCAAGGGAAAGAAATGAGAGGGGAGATGTAAAAATGCTCCTGCCAGGGCTGTCCAGAGCTGAAAATGCGGGTTTTACCGCATCTTCGAGTTGCTTTTGGACATGAGGTTTTTACTGGAGGTGACTGGGCACTGTAATAGAGTGTGGTAAAAATTTGGAGGCAAGGGAAATACTAAGAATGGTGAAAACAATAACTTTACCATTTCACCAGAAGGTGTTTGATGGATGTTTGGGCAAGATAAATTTACCCACTTACTATGATATTTAACAGGATCAAATGGTGGGTAAAAATGAGATGGATCACTAGGTTTGAGCTCAAATAAGCAAAGTTGACAATAGAAATTTTGTGCACCCTAGAAAATAGCAGAATCAGGTTTCTATAGATCCGGTTATGCTAAGCTAATCCCCTTGATGCACCACTTATTGTAGCATCATTATTTGGTGATTAGAACATGTCCAAAAAGTATGATGTCAAGAGAAGAAATGTCACAATGTAGACTTGCTCAAATTTGAATCAGGACGGGGAGGGGTTTGGAATAGTTTGATGAACCAAATCAACTAGGATTGAGATGAAACTTTGCAAGATCATTACCTATGATAGTGTTGACTTCCTGGAATTTTCCTAGAATTTATTGAGAGTATTTCTTACAGAAATATTCCAAAAGTTTGATTTGGAAAGAAAGGGTTTTGAGGGGTTTTGCCCATGATTTGAACATGACCATGTGTTGAAACTCATATATATGGAAAATATATGTCCACTGAGTTTCCCTAAATTTTCTCAAATATTTTGAAAGCATTTAAATAATTTTTCCCTATGAAAAACCATTCCTAGTCTTAAGAAAACGCCTTCAAATAAAATATAACAATAATCTTTAAAATTAATATTTGGTGGTTTGGTGAAGTCATATATATAGTAGGTTTGGAGTGAAGCCTTTGGGGAGAAATAATCCACCCAATTTGAGGACTTGAAGTGCAAACCTCAATTCAGGGGTTTTTGAAGGCCTAATTTGAATAAATCCTTTTTTTTCAAAATAAAAATTGATAAAAATAGTTTTGGGCACTATTCACATGGCATGATCATTGGGCATGAGGTTTGAGTCAAGGAAGATGAATATGGAGAGGGATAGAATCTAAGAGTGCCATACACACTAAGCAAACAAGCAACAATTCAAGCAAGCTCAATCATTGAAAAAGTTTAATTGGTTCCAAAATTTGTAAATCCAAGCATAACAAGGTGACACAAACACAGGGTGTGACAGACCTACCCCCTTACAAGAATCTCGTCCCCAAGATTTCTAGGATAAGCACTAAAAAGATAAGGGAACTCAGATCTAAGATAGTCTTCACGCTCCCAGGTTGCTTAGTCTTCAAAATGGTTGCTCCATTGGACCTTGAAGTACTTGATGGTGCGGCTTCGGGTGCAATGCTCCACTTCATCCAAAATGCGGACTAGCCTCTCACAGTAAGTGAGGTTTGGCTGAAAGTCGATGGCTTGATGGTGGATGTCCTTGTAGAGGTCGGAGCGGTTGGGAACTTGGAGAGACTTCTGAAGTTGTGACACATGAAAGAAGTTGTGCACATCTGATAGCTCGGAAGGCAGCTCTAGTTGATAGGCAGCTTCTCCACGCATAGCGATGATCTTGAAGCGGCCGATGTATCTTGGTGCCAGCCTTCCCTTGATGTGGAAACGCTTGGTCCCTTTGAGAGGCGTGACTCGGAGGTACACATGGTCTCTAACACAGAAGTTCACTTCTCGGCGATGGGAGTCTGCGCAACTCTTCTATCTTGATTTGGCGGTCTCCAGACGTTCTCGGACGAGCTAGACTTGCTCTTCTTCTTCGCGGAGGATGTCTGGTCCAAAAATTAATCCTTCTCTAGTTTCTGACCGGTTGAGAGGAGTATGGCACTTGCGTCCATACAACACCTCGAAATGTGCCATCAGAAGAGTCGACTTATAGCTATTGTTGTAGGAGAACTCAACAAATGGCAGACAATCTTCCCACTTGGCTCCATAAGCCAAGACACAAGCACGGAGCATATCTTCGAGTATCTTATCAACTTGTTCTGTCTGTCCGTCGGTCTGGGGGTGAAAAGCAGTGCCGAAAGAGACCTTCGTTCCCAAGGTTTGGAACCTATTCCAGAACCTTGAGGTGAACTAGGTGCCTCGGTCCGATATGATCTGCTTAGGAACTCCGTGAAGGCTCACAATCCGGTTGATGTTGAGGTTGGCCAATTGGTTCCCATTGTAGGTTGTCTTAATGGGAATGAAGTGGGCAACTTTGGTCAGGTGATCGACAATGACCCAAATGGAATCATGTCCTTTACTTGACCTTGGTAAACCGGTGATGAAATCCATCCCGACTTTGTCCAACTTCTATTCAGGCACTTTGAGAGGTTGTAATAGCCCAGCGGGCTGCTAGTGCTCAGCTTTGATTCTCCGGCATATATCACACTTGGCGACAAAGGTACCTATCTCTCGTTTCATGCCATGCCACCAAAATCTTGCCTTGAGGTCTTGATACATCTTGGTTCCTCGAGGATGGATGGAGTATGGAGCGTCATGGGCTTCTTGCCAGATCAAGTTCTTGAGCTCATCTTTGTTGGGTACGCAGATGCGATTCCCGAACCATCCAACTCCTTGTTCATTCACTGAGAATCCTGAGGCCTTGCCCGCCTTGATCTTCCTATTGATGCCTTCAATGCTCTCGTGTCCCTTCTGAACTTCCTTAACCATCCATCAAGGTAGGCTTTGCTTCGAGGTTGGTGAGGACTCCAGGTGCCAACAGTTCCAAGCCGAATCTTTCAAGCTCTTCATACAGGCCGGGTAGCCTTTCCTTAATCATGGCATTTAAGGAACAAGCCTTTTTGCTTAAGGCGTCTGCTAGCATGTTAGCCTTTCTGGGGTGATATTGAACATAGTGGTCGTAATCCTTGATCAACTCCAACCATCTTTGCTGCCTCATGATGAATTCCCTCTGAGTGAAAATATACTCCAAACTCTTGTGGTCTGGGTATATCTCACATCGCTTCCCAGAAGGTAATGTCGCCGCCATGTCTTCAAGGCATGAAGCACGGCTACCAACTTGAGATAATGAGTAGCGTAGTTCTCTTCATGAGGTCGTAGTTGTCTGGATAGATACGCTACAACTCTGCCTTCTTGCATCAGAACACCTCCAATCATGGTTCTCGATGCATCACAATATATCACAAACTCCTTGTGAATATCAGGGGTGGACAAAACTAGGGATGTGGTCAATCTTTTCTTGAGGTCCTGGAAGCTTTCCTCATATTTAGCTGTACATTCGAACTTCTTGTCCTTCTTCAAAATCTGGGTCATGGGTCGGGCAATGCTCGAGAACCCTTCCACGAACTTGCGGTAATATTCCGTGAGTCCGAGGAAGCTCCTCACTTCCTTCACATGGTTGGGGATTGCCATTTAGTCACGGCTTCAATCTTGCCAGGATCCACCGAAAATCCATCGACAGTCAACACATAACCCAAGAATCCAACTTCATGCAGCCATAATTCACACTTGCTGAATTTGGTGTAAAGCTGGTGCTCTCAAAGCTTGTCTAGGACCAACCTCAAGTGTTGCTCATGTTCTTCTTCAGACATGGAGAAGAGGAGAATTTCATCAATGAAGATGACAACAAATTTCTCCAAGTATTCCATGAAGACTTTATTCATGAGGTAGATGAAATAGGCAGGGGCATTGGTTAACCCAAATGACATGACCATGTATTCATACAGGCCATACTGGGTTACAAACACCGTCTTCGGAGTGTCTTGGGGTCTGATCTTCAGCTGGTAGTACCCAGACCTGAGGTTGATCTTGTAAAACACCTTGGCTCTTTTCCACTGATCAAATAGGTCTTCAATCTTGGGGAGTGGGTGCTTGTTCTTTATTATGACTTCATTGAGAGAACGGTAATCGACACAGAGTCTGATAGTTTTGTCCCTCTTTGACACAAATAGAACAGGTGATCCACAAGGAGAGGCACTCGGGCGAATGAACCCTTTTCTGTGCTGCTTTGCGAGTTGCTTCTTCAATTCAGCCAACTCTTCAAATCCCATCCTATAGGGATTATTTTAGATGGTCCTTGATCCGGGCATTAGCTCAATGAGGAACTTAATGTCGCGGTCAGGAGGCATTCCAGGCAGCTCATCGGGAAATACATCCGGGTATTCACATACCACTGGCACTTGATCCATCTCTACTCCTGATAGACAGTTAGCCTGAGGGGCTTGAGTGGAGGTAGGGTTGGGAACATACTTGACTTCCACCCCTTGACTATTGGTCATGGTAACAATCCTCTTGGCACAGTCTAACAAGCCTTGGTGCTTGGTTAACCAGTCCATGCCTAGGATCACATCCAAGCCTTCCGACTTTGGATGATAAGGTCTACTCAGAAGTCTGCCCCATTGATGTTAATCTCAACTCCCTTACAACCTATCCCAGACTTCATAACTGATCCCGGGGTTTGTATCAACATACAGCTACCCAGGGGTGTAGGCTTCATGCCACTCTCTAGTGAAAACTTTTGGGTGACAAAAGAATGCGACGCTCCACTATCAAACAATACTATTGCCGGGGTTGAGTTGACGAGTAACGTACCCAGTATGACGTCTGGGTCTTCCTGGGCTTCCTCTACGGTGACGCGATTCACATGACCCTTGCCATTGTTGGGCAGGTTGAGGGGAGCGGGATTCCTTGGGGATGCTCCATGGCCTTGACCTTAGTTCGGCGCATTGGGGCTTGGTGCATTTGGCTTCTTGTTGGGACACAGCCTAGAGATTTGTCTTGGTTGACCACATCCAAAGCAAATGACTTGCCCAGGGTTGTTGTTGTAGTTTCTGCCACCGTTGTTGTTATTGTGGTTGTTGTAAACCGTCCTAGGATTGGCATACTGCTGAGGCTCCTAGCTCGGACGAGGCGCGGGAGGTGTAACCTGTTCTGGCTGATAGGTCGGCTTGGCTGGGGCTAGCTGCCAGGGGCGAGGCTTCTGATTGCTGGAGCTACCCTTCTTGATCATCTTGCGCTTGCGAGTGTTGTCTATGCAAGACGCTTTTCTTCCAGCATGTGGTCCTTGTTCACCAGGTCGAAGAAGGTACGGTAGTCGCACAAGACGAGTTGATACTGCAGGGTCTGTTGAAGTCCTTCCATGAAGTGTTCCTTCTTGGCAGCCTCCGTGTTGACATATTCAGGTGCATACCTTGACAGCAGGTTGAACTTCTGCGGGTACTCCTTGACAAAGCTAATTCCTTGCTTCAGCACTCGGAATTCTCTCTTCCTGATAGCCATGATCCCAGAAGGAATGTCGGCAGTGCGGAATCCTTCCTTGAAGTCATTCCAAGTGATCACACGCTCACCTTGCATGACCTTGAACCCATCCCACCAAGCTCGGGCGGTACCTCCAAGGTAGTGAGAGGCATAAAGCATATTCTCACGGTCCTCATTGCAATTGACCAGTGCACGGAGGTCCTCGATGGTGTGGATCCAGTCGTCAGCATACAAGGGTTCATCAGTCTCGGTGAAGGTTGGGGCGAATTCCTCATGAACTCAGATGGTGTGGAGCTGCCATTGTCGTTCCTGTCTTGCTGCTGGTTGTTCACCAGGGCCTGAGCCATCTGCTAAATAGCAGCATTGTTGGCCTGGCATTCCTCTTGGAGAACTTGGAGAAACTGAGCTATGGTCATGTTCTCCGGTGGAGGTGGGGGGGGGGGGGAATGTCACCTTGTGGCTGCTCCTGGTGTCCTCCAGCGTGAGCAGTCCCACCCGCTCCCTGTCGCTGGCTTGAGTTGCCGGCTTCAGGGTTGGCAAAGGAGCTGTTGAGGGTAGCAGTCACCATCCTGTTTGGAGCAGCCAAGTCAAACAATTGGGATAGACGAGAGCAAGGTCAAAAGGCCAACATATATTAAGATAGACGATGGAGTCGCTTGCATGTTGCCTAAGGCAAAAGCGCGACTTGCATCGGAATACAAACAATAAAACAATCAACAAGCACCCATGTTTTCATAAGAACCATTACACGGACTCGACTTCACATGAGGGGTACATGACTGATCCTACCCTAGGGGTTCTCGGACTCAGGTGGTGGAGTGCTTGGTCTCGTAGTCATGCTCCTCTAGGTCTTCCTCATGTTCATCATCTGAACAGGCATCATTCCCGGTCGAAGGGGTCGGGGAAGTAGGAGGTCCATCCCGACGATGCTTCGTCGGCGGGTCGGTGAAGAGATCACGGTACTATTTCGCACTCATGTGATGATGACGTGTAGGTGCATATCTAGCTCGGCGTGCTCCTCCTCGATAAGCGACAACTGGTCGTCCCTCGGGGGCTCCATCCTTCTTGATCTTTTCTGGCTTCGTCTTGGGTTGCGGAAGTAGATCTCGGGTGTGGTGAAGTTCCTCACGGAGCTTCATGGACTGCTTAATCAGGTGGTGAACCAGACTATCGGCGGAGGGGCTAAAGTAGGTCTAGAACCTGAGAGGTGTGCCATCCTCCTTGGATGGAATCAGCGTCCAACTCTCACCAAGATCATTCTTTTTGAAGGGGAGGTAGATGTCTCGTCAGCCATCTCGGGAATAATATCTCGAAGGTGTAGAAGTGCCTTGCGTACAGCTGCCTTGAGAGTGCCATGGTCTCCATTTGTGGTCCTTCAAAGAACCAACTGGGCGGGGAGTCGTTTGCCTTCACGACCACATCCATGTGGTACTCCTTCATGACGGCATCAACCCAGTGCTCGTGGTAGAGGAAAACGGGTGGTTGGCGAAACTGGCACTTCTCCAGGCTATCCCCAAGTAGTAAGGGGAAAGCCGAATGTCAGGAAGGCTTCGGGTACGATGGCCATCTACAAAGGTTTGAAGGGAGGAGAGTCAGCAGAGTGTTGTTTGAAGAATAGAAGAGGTAAATGGTACATACTTCTTAAGTATAGGTGCTAGGTGTAGGTTTGAAAGTGGTTTTATCCTAACTAACGTCCATGCTAACTAAGGGATTCCTATAGTCAGGATGGCTCAAATACCAGCTCTATGGGGACCCCGACTCATAAGTCGTGATCACCAAATGCACGTGTATAGTGATCCTAGAGATCAATGCTCACTGAACACACAGAAGCTGAATAACAAGAGTCTTACATCCACATTTAGCGTCTTACACAAATAAAGACCATCGAGGTCTAGGCTTACATAGATAGGGCCACAAGGACTAAATACATAAACTCAACAAACAGCAGAAATCTTGATCGAAACTGTGAAACCACTGCCATCTGCCTTAAACCTACATGCATTCTGATTGGGAAGTGTCCTAGTTCGCATGTTCGTCACCAACAAACTATTCACCATACTCCTGTTCTTCCATGCCTGGCCAATTAAATAACCAGTGGCAAGCCAATGAGTATTTTGAATGTACTCGCAATCAACCCAAGTCGTGGAACAAGGTAATAATGGTGCATGATATAGCACTAAGTAGGTAATTTGCAGAAAGCTAATTTTTGAATGCAATGACATGATCAAGTAGCTAGGTAAGCATGCATCAATAGTTGGCAGATATCCATATGAACAAGTTATGGATGTCACCATAAGCAGGGGTTGAACATCTCATGTTCATTCATTATGCTAAGTCATCGGACTTAGTTCAATCGTCATGCTAAGTCATCGGACTTTGCTCAAGTAACATCTTTGTCACCAACACACCCACACACCAGTTGTGAAAACATTTGGATGTAGCCCAAGAGCGGTCATCCAACTGTCCTTGACCAGGGACACATCTATTCAACTAGTTTTACACTCCGCAAAGGTTGCACACTTTACCCACAAGACTCGGGGAACTTCTGGGTCATCCACGACTCGTGGTATATAACATAACCGAGGAAAGCACCCGAACAATACCTTTCCCCTAGCGATACTAAACAAAGAGTCCACTCGATTGGTAACCAGCCCACATGATGTACATCACTCGTAGCATTCATGCAGGGACCAATGGTGTGCCCGGTTCCTGTGAAGACAGTGCATGATCGTCCATACCGGCGCGACCCCGAATTGAGAGTGACCACGTCACACCCGCCACTAGTAATGCGGGCTCCTTGCCTGTACCCACCAAGGTATTCAACAGATCCCCGTCCCATAAGGGGTATCGTGGTTGTGCATGTAAGGTTGGAGTAACAGTCACAACTTACACCAATCCATTTTCGAAAACACACCCTCAACTTGTTCCGTCACACCACTTCTTTCTCAAGTGGTCAAACAACTCATCATCATCTCCCTCGGGCATTAGTGGCACCCGACGGGGTTTTCGAAAAGTCTTTGGAATCATCTCTTTAGTGCCATCACCATGCATAAATCCCAAACCCTCTTGATGGCATCTACTAGCATCCTATCTACACCCTCCCGCACAACCCTCATAAGAATGGTAGGGTCATGCACGATGCAAGTATCAATGGTAGAGTATCGGAGGCATCCCCTCCGAAAGGGGAACACCACATCACGATCAATCATCGAAACAATAAGTGCTATATGTCATGCATGAAAATGTTTCTTAACATGGTCAAAGGGATGCTTGCCTGGCTCAACAATGTCTTCGGGGTCTTCGAAGTATTTGGGTCCAACTGCCTCGTCAATAGCGCAATCTATCGTCATGGTAAATAATGATAATAATAAGCATCACACAAAAACAAAGCACATAAGGCCATTATTAAAAATGCTACCCTATTCTATTAAATAGTAAAAACTATACTAAAAATATATTTTTCAGGTCTTTCTATGAAAAACCTTTTTGAAAACTATTTAACAGAGGCAAAAAGGTGCCAAAATAGGTTTTAACAGAGGCAAACCAGTATATAAAAAGTTTTCAACATTTTTGACAAATGGCACTAATAGATTCTATGGAATATTCTCGGATTTTAGGTGGAAGAATATTGGGCATTGGATTTATTTTCTGATCTCTGGAAATTTTGGAAAGTAGGGGGGAAAAGAAAAAGAAAAATGCCACTGTGCGTTTTTGGGCTGAAAGCATCGCAGCCGAGCCGGCCCAAAGGGGAACCGGCCCAGGGCAAGACGGTGCACGCAGCAGGTTTATCTTTTAAACCTGCCCGCGGGCCCAACCTGGCAGCGAGATAGGGGGTGAGGGTATGAAAGGTAGGCCCCACCTATTATCCCTCACCGCGCGACAAGGAACAAAGGGGAGCTCACCGACGGGGGCTCGGGCCACGACGGCTCAAGCGAAGGGCACCCACGTGCTCAAGGTCGTCTCGCGCGTCGGTGGGTGGCGGAGGTTGTCATCGGCATTGAGGGAATCGCCGGCAAGGAGGAACCCGCATGGCGGTGGGGTTTCGGCTCGGGTTCGAGCTACCGACCATAGAAACAAGGAGGGAGCGACAGGGGAGTAGGCGGAGCTCGGGGAAGGCATTTTATAGCAGGGCGCCGGTGTACCATGGTCGTGGTGCGCCGGCAAGGTCGAGGGCGTCGCCACGAGCCATAGGGATGCGCCAAGCCGTGTCTATGGTGGTCGTGGACTCTGTCCGTGCCCTCAGACAGGAGGAGGGCGGCTTGGGGGGACTAGAGGCGCGCGCATGTGAGCTCGGCCATTGGGGCTCTTACCGGTGCCGTGCGTGAGGTAAGGGGGATAGCAGAGGAGGAGGGAGAGGGGCCCGACCTCCTGGTGCTTTGCGGACGTGGAGTGGTGGACGAGGGACATGCTATTGCATCCCTTGGTGGTCGGCGGGCTCGGGATAGGGGTGGCTACAGTGCAGGAGCACATTGTAGCTCGCTCTAGAGTGCCCAAATGGTTGGCAGTGGCATAGAAAATGGGCACTAGCATGTCCATTAGTTTCTTGGGGGTTTTGGAGATGCACATGGGCTAGAAGAAGCTAGGGGATAGGCAAGGGAGAAAACAAATGAGAGGGGATATGTAAAAATGCTTATGCCAGGGCTGTCCAAAGGTGAAAATGGGGGTTTTACCGCATCTTCGAGTGGCTTTTGGACCTGAGGTTTTTACTGCAGGTGACTGGGCACTGTAAGAGAGTGTGGTAATCATTTGGAGGCAAGGGAAATACTAAAAATGGTGGAAACAATAACTTTACCATTTCACCAGAAGGTGTTTGATGGATGTTTGGGGAAGATAAATTTATCCACATACTATGATATTTAACAGGATCAAATGGTGGGGGGAAATGAGATGGATCACCAGGTTTGAGCTCAAATGAGCAAAGTTAACAATAGAAACTTTGTGAACCCAAGAAATTAGCAGAATCAGGTTTCTGTAGATCAAGTTATGCTAAGCTAATCCCCTTGATGCACCACTTAGTGTAGCATCATTATTTGGTGATTAGGACATGTCCACAAAGTTTGGGGTCAAGGGACGAAACTTCAGAATGTAGACTTGCTCAAATTTGATTCTGGACAAGGAGGGGTTTGGAATAGTTTGATGAACCCAATCAACTTGGATTGAGATGAAACTTTGCGAGATCATCACCTACGATAGCGTTGAGTTGCTAGAATTTACTGGAATTAAATGAGAGTATTTCTTATAGAAATATTCCAAAAGATTGATTTGCACAAAAAGGGTTTTGAGGGGTTTTGCCCATGATTTGAGCATGACCATGTGTTGAAACTCATATATATGGAAAATATATGTCCACTGAGTTTCCCTTAATTTTCTCTAATATTTTGAAAGCATTTAAATAATTTCTCCCTATGAAAAACCATTCTTGGTCTTATGAAAAAGCCTTTAATTAAAATATAAAAATAATCTTTAAAATTAATATTTGGTGGTTTGGGGAAGTCATATATATAGTAGGTTTGAAGTAAAGCCTTTGGGGAGAAAGAATCCACCAAATTTGAGGAAATGCAGTGCAAACCTCAATTCAGGGGGTTTTGAAGGCCTAATTTGAATAAATCCTTTTTGATCAAAAGAAAATTTGATAAAAATAGTTTTGGTCACTATTCACATGGCATGATCATTGGGCAAGAGGTTTGGGTGAAGGAAGATGAATATGGAGAGGGATAGAATGTAAGAGTGCCATACACACCAAGCAAACAAGCAACAATTCAAGCAAGCTCAAGCAATCAACAAGTTTTAATTGGTTCCAAAATTTGTAAATCCAAGCATAACAAGGTGATACAAACACGGGGTGTGACATTCTACCTTCACCCTCTAGCCAAACAATCGGGAATGTAGAGGGTAAGCATAGGAGCGAGGCAACCCAGCTTGGCAAAGTCTTAGTTCGAATTGATGCATATGATGGCTTAAACGCGACAAAGGAAATGTGTGTACATAGGAAGTGTCAATAAATGCTTATATTATAAAAGTGTTGGCTTCGGAAAGAAGCCCCCAGGTGCTGTGTTCGGGTTTGACACTTAAAAGTGTAAGCCAAGAATCTTAGTACAAAATCTGTTGAACCGAACATAGAAAGAAGAGGAAAGAAAATTCAATCCTACCAAATAGCAGAGAGGTAGGGGGGAAGAAAAAAGAGATAAATCATAAAAAACAAAAGGTAAAGAGTGTGGCGACACCGCTTTATCCGTAGAAGCGCCGAAGACGAGCTGCGATCCATGGGTTTGGTTCAAGGCGGTTGTCCAATGGGTTCCAAAGACGGTAAGCTCCTCCCGCAAGTACTTCGTCGATTATGAAGGGTCCCTGCTATTTGGTTTTTTTTTCTTCTCCTTCTCCGGGAGCCATAAGACATGTTCGCCAATGTTGTACGCTATTGCCCTGACCTCCCTACTTATGGTAATGCGGGGCCTGCTATTGGTAAAAAGTAGAGCGAGCCCGAGCTATGTCATGCTCTCCGTCTAAGGCGTCCGGGTCATCCTGCTGATCTAGCACGGCCTCCTTTTCCTCATACATGTGCACACTTGGTGCATCATGAATAATGTCACAGGGCAAGACTACTTCTACCCCATAGACCATGAAGAATGGCGTGTACCCCTTTGACCTGTTCGGGGAGTATGCAGGCCCCATAGAATGGAGTCGAGTTCCTCCACCCAATGACAGTTGGACTAATGAAGAGATCGGACCAAATGTGGTTAATGCCGCTCATGATGAGGCCGTTTTCTCGCTCGACTTGCCCATTGGTCTGTGGATGATATAGTGATGCATAATCGAGCATTAAACCCATTTTTGGACACAGTTCTTTGACCTCTTGGGCCATGAAGTTGGATCCATTGTTCGTTATTATATTGTGCGGGACACCATAACGGTGTACTACGCCGGAGATAAAGTCAATTACTGGTCCAGACTTGGCCGATTTGACAGGTTTTGCGTCTATCGATTTGGTGAACTTGTCAACCTTGATGAGTAGGTATTTATTATTCTTGGTCCCCCCTTTAAGGGTTCCGACCAGGTCCAGCCCCCAGACTGCGAAAGTCCAGGCTATCGGAATACTCCGAAGAGCTGTTGGGGGCATGTGATTTTGATTTGCAATAATTTGGCATCCCACGTAGTATTTGACAAGTGCCTGGGCTTCGCCCCAAGTAGTGGGCCAAAAGAAACCAGCTTGGAAGGCCTTGCTTACTAAGGCTCTTGCCGCCACGTGGTGGCCGCCCATGCCTGCGTGGTCCTCGGCTAGGAGCTCCCGTCCTTCCTCCTCAGATATGCACCGCTGTAATACGTAGGTGGTGCTTTTCTTCTGTAAATCCCCTTGTGCACTTTGTAGGCTTTGGATCATCAAACTATGCATCGTGCCTTTGTCTGATCATTGGGGACTTCCTTGCGAAGAAGGTAGGCGAGGAAGGGTTGGGTCCATGGCACGATTACTGTCATAACCTAATGAGCCGAAGGTGTTTCATCCATTATGGGGCCACTGACGATTTGATCGACTGGTTCATTTATAGGGGGAACAACCTCTTCCGCTGAATTTAGACCGGCGCCCTTCTGATTGTCCTGCCAGACCACAAATGGCTTAAAGAGCAGCTCCAGGAAGGTGTTTTTTGGGACAGGGTGGTGTTTGGCCCCCATGCAGGCCAGTACGTCGGCGTCTTGGTTGTTGTCGCGAGCGACTTGGTGATATTCCAACTCCTCGAACCGTGCGGATATCTTTAGGACGACGTTTCTGTACGCCGCCATCTTCGGGTTTTTGGCGTCGAATTCACCAAAGATTTGGGAGATGGCCAAGTTGGAACCTCCCCGTACCTCCAACCATCATATGCCCCTTGATACTACCATCCGAAGACCATGCAAGAGCGCTTCGTATTCGGCTGCATTACTCGAGTCGGCATACATGATCTGCAACACGTATCCCAGGTTGTCGCATGTGGGGATGTGAGGATAACACCAGCCCCCAGTCCGGCCAAGGTTTTGGATCCATCAAAGTACATTGTCCAATGGGAGCATGTACTATATTCCTTGGGGAGCTCGGCCTATGTCCACTCAGCAAGAAAATCTGCCAATACCTGAGATTTTATGGCACGGTGTGGCTTTTAGATTATTTAAAAAGGAAGGAGCTCAATAGCTCACTTGGCTATGCAGTCGGTGGCATCCCTGTTATTGATTATACCGTTCAGGTCTACTTCAAATGCCACCGTTATCGCACACTCTTCGAAGTAATGTCTGAGTTTTCGTGATGCCATAAATAATTTGTAGGCTATCTTCTAGTAGTGCGGGTATTTGGACTTGCAATGCGTTAGTACTTATGACATGTAATAGACCGGCTTCTGAGTCCAGAATTTGTGTCCCTCCTCTTGTTCGACGACGAGCACCACGCTCATGACTTGGTTGGTAGCCGCTATGTATAATAGCATGGGATCACCGGCGGCTGGTGCTGTGAGTATGGGATTGCTTGCCAGCAGTATTTCAATTTCTTATAGTGCAGCTGCTGCTTTGTTGGTCCACTCGAAATTGTTGGTCGGTTTTAGCAGCTTATAGAGCGGTAAAGCCTTTTCTCTGAGGTGGGAGATAAAGCGGCTTAATGCCACTACAAAAACAACCAGCCCATGGACATGCTTTACCTCTATGGGAATTGCAAGTTCTAATAAAGCGCGGATCTTAGCTGGATTCGCTTCCATTCCACAATGGGAGACAATGAATCCGAGCAGTTTAGCGACGGGAACTCAGAATACACATTTTTCCTAATTGAGTCGTATGTCATACTTGTGTAGGCGGTCAAAGGTTTGCCGCGGGTCGTTGATCAACTGGCTGACGTTTTTGTTTTGATTACCACATCGTCCCCGTATGCCTCGACTATCTTACCAATTTGTTTCTTGAGACAAGTATGAATGATGCGCTGGTACGTAGTCACAGCATGTTTTAGCCCAAAGGGCATTTTGTTGAAGTAGAATGGCATGTACGGGGTGATGAATGCGGTTGTGAATTGATCTAATTCCTTCATTTTAATATGATGGTATTCGGAATAAGCATCAAGGAAACATAGTTAGTCGTGTTCGGCTGTGGCATCGATGATCTGGTTTATGCGTGGTAAGGGGAAAGGGTCCTTAGGGAAGGCCTTGTTCAGGTCATTGAAATCGACGCAAAGCCGCGAGGATTTGTCTTTCTTTGACACCATCACTAGATTTGCCAACCATTTAGGGTGCTTAATCTCTCGAATGAATCCGGACTCTAGCAGTTTAGCTAATTCTTCTCCCATAGCTTGCCATTTTGGTTCAGAAAAGCAGCGCAGAGTTTGCCTAATGGGCTTGAAGCCTGAAATGACGTTCAGACTATGATATGCCAGCCGCCATGGGATTCTGGGCATATCGGAAGGATGTCAGGCAAAGATGTCCCAGATTTCCTATAAAAATGTCCGCAGTGCTTCGTCCACTATGGGATCGAGCTGAGCTTCGATGGACAATGTCTTGTTGGGGTCCGTCGGGTGCACCTGAAATTTAACGATTTCATCTATGGGTTTGAAGGACGTGGACTTGGGTGTTTTGCGAAGGATCATGTCATCTTTGTCAACTCCTGACCATAGTGCGTTAGTTCTTCTACGGCGAAGGTCTTGGCTAGTGTCTCAAGGGCGAGCGTTGTTGTTTTGTTTTCGGCTCGAAGGGCTATATTCGGATCACTGGCAATTCTGATTACACCGTTTGGTCCTAGCATTTTGAGTTTCATATACCCGTAATTGGGTATAGCATGGAATTTTGTAAAGGTGTCACGTCCCAATAGGGTGTGGTAGCTGCTGGGGAATGGCATTATATGGAAGAGGAGTTCTTCGGATCGGTAATTTTTGGGCGTGCTGAATACGACGTCCAGGACGATACGTCCTCTACAGTGCGCCTCTTTTCCTGAAATGATTCTCTGGAAAGTCATGTTGCTATGCTCGATGCGAGATTGGTCGAACTACTTTTTTTCCATGGTGCCTTCGTATGTCAAGTTTAAACCACTGTCACCATCCATTAGCACCTTGTGTAACCTGTAGCCATCAACGATGGGGTTTGGCACTAGTGCATCCGGTGAATGACCTAGAAGAATGGCTGGTTAGTCAGTATCTCTAAAGTTAATGGGTATGTATGCCCACACACTTGTTGCTGCCACGTGATAGACCTGGTCGAGTTCTTTAAGAGCTCTTTTCCTACTGTTCTTTGAGGGGAGCATTTCGTAGACCGTCAGGACTTCGACGTTGTATTCGGATGATGAAGTGGAGCGCTTATTCGGCGGTAGCACCTCAAGAATGGCTCCACCACTTTTTGCGACCTGCCTGATGACCCAGCAAGCTCTAAGGCTGTGAGTCGGGTTTGTGTTC
This sequence comes from Hordeum marinum, assembly GCA_022496015.1. Lineage (NCBI taxonomy): Eukaryota > Viridiplantae > Streptophyta > Magnoliopsida > Poales > Poaceae > Hordeum > Hordeum marinum. The sequence goes on along the minus strand of CM039677.1, from coordinate 201,571,103 downwards.
AGCAACATAGAATGTACAGGGCATGGTTTGTCCAACAACCCGTCAAGGACAGTACAGACCCTCGTAAGGGGCCTATTCCTCTTTTCAACGGGTTCGAATCTGCTTGGCCGCTTTGGAGGTATCCTCTTTTTCCGATCTCCTTTAGGGTGACCAGTAAATTTTGGTTCCTAAAATAACCATTTGGCTTGCCAAGCGCTTTCCATGGCACAATATTTGTGTACCAACTCTGACTGCTCAGCGAAGTCATGAATCTGTTGGCGAGCCACGTTGTTAAGAATCCCTTCATCATGGAAATTGCGTATGAACGTTGCCATTATCTCTTGGTCACTAAGACGTTTTTCTCTACTTCTAGAGAGCAGGAGTCTAGCCCAAAAATGATGAACTGACTCTCCTGGTAATTGTGCAATATCCCGTAAATCCGAAGACTTGGGCTTCGGTGCGATACTAGGATGATCGGCTTGGGAGGTGGGTGGTAAATTTTTCTGACTCCATGCCACATTGTGAGTTTGGAATCGTGGACTCCGAACTATGTGCCAGATCAGGGACCAACACCGGTCTGTCTCCAAAGCGAACTCCGGTGCCTGGGTTACAGACGAGGTCTCGATGAGCAGGGACTGGGGTATAAACCGATTTTAATTCCGGTCGCTCGGGGGACGAGCCCGCAGCCGGACACTAGACGGTGGCAACTAGGTGGGTGACCGTGGGGACATGAATCTCCCTATCGTCGGGTCTAAGACCGAGCCGATCATAGACCAGAGCCTGGTCATCAAACAAACGCATGGTCTCAATCCGATTGAATATCTCATTTAAAAATGAGGCGATGGTGGGATGCATGTCGCTAAGGCGAGTGGAGTTGATATGCGGCATCACAGTTCTAGAGCCGCATGAGAGCGGATCCGGGTTATGTTTAACCATGGTGGATCCAAGCACATCGGTCGGATTAGGCGTTCTAGACCGCTTGGGGGTGATGACTTCGTCGGAAGCGGGTCCTAATGTCTTCGTCGTCAAGGCATCGAGACTTATAGGCTCCTTCTCGAGAATCGAGGATTCCATCAAGATATGTTCTCCCCGTGAATTGGCGACAAACTCTAAGGTTCCAAACTTGATTCTCTAATAGGGGGAAAGTTTCCAATCTGGCCAAGGTGGCCGATCGGGTCGGCATCTGACAAGATGTCGCCGCATGTGAGAATCTGATCAGGGCGAGAATGTCGGGACCCTGATCCTAAGTCATAGGAATCCGGCCTATAACACATCACATCACTTTGCAGCCTCACGCACGGTAAATCCACGACTGCAGCCTTACCTTAGCCAGGACCGTTTGCGTCTTTTGGCTCACGTATGTGAATATGTCGCTAGCATTCAAACAACAGAGAATCTGGGCCGAAATGACTAGTCATAGAACCCAAGTGGCACATCCATATGGGAACAGGCATACATAACCGAACAATGTAGGTGTCGGTCTCAAGCGTGTGTAGACGAGTCATAGCAAGCTACAAGGAATCCATTACGTCATGGGACATAAATGTCATCACTGCACGTAGATGAGTCATAGCAGGCTACAGGGACTCCATTACACTGCAAGATATTTCCTCGAAGGGACATACACAACAGCAAAGAAGGATACATGCCGGTTAATCAATGTGTCTGGAGCAGTAGCAAGCTACCAAGGCTCGGTGGAAGCACAAAGATGCAGTTCCCCGTAAAGAGTACTACTAAAAGGCACATGTCTAAGTGTCGGATCCCGTACATACCGTTGCATATCACACACACGCACGACATGCCCGGTATGCATAGATACAACTATGGCATCACAACATAACCATACAACAACACAACTTTTATTTAAGAGGCTCAAAGGAGCCATGCATAATATGTTCTTATAGGTAGGGGTCACATGACCCGGCACTCAAGTCATACAAGCAAGTTCATACAAACCAAGCAGAAGCATAAAGTTGTGTGGGTACAAATAGATGAAAGGGTAAAAATGCACATGGCTTGACTATCTACAACCCACCACAGGGCATACGGTCATAGCTGGGACACCAGCTATTCGGCGTCGTTGACATCTAGGTAGAAGCCACCTGATGGGTCGTGAGTGTCATATGCAACATTTATTAAGCAAACATGAGTACAAATGTACTCAGCAAGTCCTTAAAGCAGACCTAGTCTATTTATCCTCATGTATCAACAAGGGGAGTGGTGGAGTTTATGTAGCAATGCCAGCTTTGGCTCATGGCTAACCTATACTATACATATTAATTCTTTGATCAAATTTTGGATATCGCACACGAGTCGACTAACTCCGCATCAATATACCACCATGGATTCACTTCCGTCATCTACGAGAGTGCCGTCCACGATACACACACTTGTCTTGAAATTTTTATGAGTATCCATTAAGTTATCTATGAACAACATAAGTTCTCCAAGTAGTCCATATCCGAGGACGTGGCTATTCGACCAGATTCATACCCTGGAGGAGTGTACTCCTTCACACACGCTCTCGCCACTTATCGTTGTGTGCTCATAAAACCATGCACCTCGGCAACCTTCAAGAGGAAGCCTAGCGAGGGAGTCGGCCATGACCGTCAATCACACAAGACCTGTAGTCCAGGCTATCTCCTATTTGAGACTGAACCTGCACGGAACTTTGGCCGAAGTTTCCGCTACGGCCCCAAACGATGTACGCAGGGTGCCCAAGCCCACCATTCGGGTGACCCTTGGTACACCGTCCCACTGCCTACCACATCGTAACCCACCCCTAGGGTCAGTGCTACGCACGGCCTCCGGCATACTATAAACACCAGAAACTACTTGCAACTCCTGGACCAAGGACTAAGCGATTAATAAGTCGAGAGGTGCTGACTTACCGGAACCCAATGTGTGGTAGTAACTAGCCTTGGATCACAAACACGGAACTCAATTCCTAAGAACGGTCCCAATGAGACAGCCCGCTATGTACTCCTACATAGCCTCTCATCGCTACCTTTACCAAATCGAGTTCATCATTAAGCTTATCACATCAAAACAATACTGTTTCACTCTAGTTCATCACCCAGGATAATCAGATCTGACACAACTCTCAGCATAGCAAGCATAGCAGGCAAAGTAGGTAAAGCACATCATGGCTCTAGCATCTACCCGGCACTCACATGACCATATTGTCCTTTTGTGAGATGACCACATATGATGTTCTAGGCGCTGGAGTTGAGTTGCGCAAACCTCTTCACATTAGCACCTATTACACCTTCACCAACTTCGGGAATGCCCACCATGACAACAAACCATAGGTCGTTGTCAATGGCTTCGAGATGCATGCGCACAGGGCACACAACGAAGACCCGGATCATCCCTGTAGTCGACATAGCTAATACTCCATGGTGGTTAAACCGAAGCACAGAATGAGGGAGTACCTTGCTCTGATACCAATTGAAAGTGCTAGTTATTGACTATAGTGGGTGACTAGGCAATTTTTGTGAAAGTCTTCGAAACAATGAATGTATTCTAATAATGTGGATCAAGGATCTAGAATGGCATGCAATGCAGTGAACACATTCAAGAAAGTTAAGTATAATCATCACGAATACTAAGATGAGTCAAAGACAAACTTAGATGGTATGAAGATAAAGAGTTGATATGAATGTCTTCGACGAAAGTCTTCATGCAATGTTCAAGCATTGACTTCACAGTTCAGAGTAGTAATGTAAGATACTGAAGGATAGAAATAGTTGCTTGACGAAGACATAGGATTTGTTGGACCAGTTCCAGTTGTTGTGCAAACTGTATGTCTGGTTAGGGAGGCTGAGATAGAACTCAAAAGACCTTGTCTTGACCTTACTCCCCTTGAGCCAAAGTCACTTAGATAGCGCCTAATCACTCAGGTGAGTTTTTATGGGAGACTTCGAAAACCCATACAAACTTGGTCACCCGGTAGTCCACAATGACTCTTGGACACTCTAGACCCAGACGCATAACCGTCTGGAAGATCACGGTCTTCAAGTGTAGTAAGTCTTCAGTTCACTTAGGACAAAAAGTCTTTGGTGACACTCAACCACACTAGCTCTAGGTGTTTAGGTATATCCTCGTACGATGTGTATCTCTTAACATCTTTGAGGTGGGTTGCTCCAAAACAAAAACATCCATATCTCTCTGTCACATCCCTAGCTAGATTTCATAGGATAGCATGTGTGTGCATCATGTTACAATTTTGCATCAACATGAAATGGGGACTAACAGAAACCCCAAGCTCATATTTGAATCAAATTAATTCAAAGTTGTGAAAACTCAACAAATCCAACATGCCCTTACAAAATGTTCCCTATGTCTGATAAATATGGACATTATTATAACAGGGGCCATTTTAAATATTTGGACAACTATAGCAATTTAAAAATAAATGATAAATGCTCTGAAACTGCCAAATAAAGCATTATCATTATTTTAGATTTCAAAATATCCTGAAACTTTTTATTGGAGTTTGAAATATTAAAACTTGATATTAAAAATAATTGGGCTATTTTATCAAAGCAATTGTACGTGAAAAGAAAATAAAAGAAATGTCAGAAATAGAAAACCAGAAAAAAAGGCAGTGGCCTAGGGGGGAACCGGCCCAGCTCCCCATGGCCAGTCATCCCTGTCCTCTCGCCAGGAGGACAGGGGCGTGCGTTCGCCGTGCGCGGTCACACGCCGGCCACCTCCTCCCTGCGTGGCTGCCGACCTAGAGGGCTGGGAGAGCGCTAGAGCGAGGCCTCCTGGCCATGGCCTCCTTCTCCTCTCCCTCTCTCCCTCGCTCTCTCTCTCTCTCGCTCTCTTTCCTCCTCTACTCTGCCATAGCCAAGCTCGTCGCCGCCGCGTCGCCGTAGTTCTAGCCGCCCCCGCGCCCTTCTGAGCCCACCAGCAGCCCCGCAGCGACCCCCTCATCCTCCCCATGATGCTAGAAGACGCCGGGAGCCCTCCACGACACGCCACTGCCGTTTCTTCCCTGCGGGCCACAGGAGCTCTGCTTCGACGATTCGCCCCGTCCGGACCTCCCCCAACCTTGCCGTCGCCTCTGCTGGAACTGCGGTGAGCTGCTAGTGCTCCTCCTCCTCTCCCCCTGCTTCCCCGTGCCCTCTAGCGCAGTAGCCGGTCCTGCCAGATCCGCCGCCGCCACCAAGATCGACGTGGCCGTCATCTTCGGCGACCCCGAGCCCCCTTTGCAGGCCACCTTCTGGTGCCCTCCGCATGCCAAATGGCCGCCGGATGCACAACTCCGACGAGTCACCACCGGCCCTGCTCCGACGGGCGCCGACGTGGCCGACCATCAGGGGCTAATCCCCCTATTAGTTAGCCCCCTAGTCACTGACCACTGGGCCCCAGATGTGGGTCAAACCCTGGTCATCGCGGGGATTAAGCCTGTGTCACTGATGTGCGGGCCCCGCACGTTAGGTTTGACCTGGCCTGGTCAGCTGACCTACTCACACCATGATGACGTCAGGCTGATGCAATAAAAGGAATTTCTAGTTTTTAAATAATTCCATAAAATGTTAAAAACTTCAAAAATTCATATTAATTAATCTCTAACTCAGATGAAAATAATTTATATATGAAAATTTTCAAAAAAATCCAATGAATCTAATGTTGCTATTATCATGCATGTTAGAGCAACCTATGTAGAAGAACATTGACATTTTCTAATAGGTTAAAATATGGAATTTGAAATGAAGAACGATTTTTAACTTCTATTCAAAATCAATTCAAATTAACTTGGAGAATAGCTGCATTAGCTCATCCATACATGTTGCCATGTCATGATCATGCATCATATTGTTGCACTTGCGTGTATTGATTGCTATTTATCTGCATTGCGGTAGGCCCTACTTATGAGGATACCCCCAAGTATTCTAACGAAGGAGAGAACCTTCCCGCTTCCCAGCAAGGCAAGAAACCCCCCATGATCATTCCAATAACATCCCACTCTCTTGCTCCTGCTCTTGTTTATTGCATTAGGACAAACGCTCACTTGTCTGCCATACATGGTAGATGAACCTATTCCTTTGCATCACCTGTCATTGTCACAATAAATAGCTAAACCTTGCAACCTAGCATAGTTGGTAGATGCTTGTGCCATGATGTGCTTAGCTTACCATGTCAGGTCTGTTTCATCTGGGTGATGAACTAGAGTGAAACATTGATGTTCCGATGTGATAAGCTTATGATGAACCCGATTTGGTAAACGTAGCGATGAGAGGCTATGTAGGAGTACATAGCAGGACCGTTCTTAGGAACTGAGTTTCGTGTTTGTGATCCAGGACTAGTTACTACCACATGTTGGGATACTTAATTGACCCGCTCGACTTATCAATCGCTTAGTCCTTGGTCCAGGAGTTGCAAGTAGTTTCTGGTGTTTATAGTATGCTGGAAGCCGTGCATAGTGCTGACCCTAGGGGTGGGTTACGACGTGGTAGGCAGTGGCACGGTGTACCAAGGGTCACCTGAATGGTGGGCTTGGGAACCCTGCCCACATCATTTGGGTCAATAACGGAAACTTCGGCCGGACTTCCGTGCGGGTTCAGTCTCAAATAGGCGATAGCCTGGACTAGAGGTCTTATGTGATTGACGGTCGTGGCCGACTCCCTCGCTGGGGTAACGCTTGAAGGTTGTCGAGGTGCATGGTTTTATGAGCACACAACGATAAGTGTCAAGAGCGTGTGTGAAGAAGTACACCCCTTCAAGGTATGAAACTATTCGAATAGCCACGTCCTCGGATATGGACTACTTGGATAACTTATGTTGTTCATAGATAATCAAAAGGATACTCATAATGTATTAAGACAAGTATGAGTACCGTGGATGGCACTCTCCTAGGAGAGGGAAGTGAATCCATGGTGGTGTATTGTCATGGAGTTAGTGGAGTCGTGTGCAATATCGAAAATTTAAACAAAGAGTTAAAATTGTGTAGTGTAGGTTAGCCATGAGTCAAAGCTGACATTGTTGCACAAACTCCACCACTCCCCTTGTTGATACATGAGCATGGATAGTCTAGGTCTGCACTAAAGACTTGCTGAGTATGTTTGTACTCATGTTTGCTTAATAAATGTTGCAGATGAGACCCAGGACCCATCAGGTGGGTTCTTTCTAGATGTCGACGATGCCGAATAGCTGATGTCCCAGCTACGACCCTATGCCGTGTGGCGGGATATAGATAGTCAGGTCATGTGCCTTTTACCCTTTGATCTGTCTGTATTAAGCCAGCTTATGCTTCCGCTTGGTTTGTATGAACTTGTTTGTATGACTTGAGTGTCGGGTCATGTGACCCCTATTTGTAAGAACATGTTCTGCAAGGCTCGTATGAGCCCCTTCAATAAAAGTTGTTATATGGTTTTGTTGTGATGCCATGGTTGTAGCTATGCATATCGGGCATGTCGTGCGTATGTGTGATGTGCAACGGTATGTACGGGATCCGACACCTAGTCATGTGCCTTTAGTAATACTCTTTATGGGAAACTGCCTCTTTGTGCTTCCACCGAGCCATGGCAGCTTGCTACTGCTCCGGACACATTGATTGACCGACATGTATCCTTCTTTGTTGATGTGTCTATCCCTTCGGGGAAATGACTCAGAGTGTAATGGAGTCCCTGTAGCCTGCTACAACTCGTCTACGCGCAGTGATGGCATTTATGTCTCATGGCATAATGGAGTCCTTGTAGCTTGCTATGACTCGTCTACACACGCTTGAGGCCGACACCTGCATTGCTGGGTTACGTACGCCTGTTTCCATACGGATGTGCCACTTGGGTCCTATGACTAGTCATGTCGGTCCGGGTTCTCTGTCGTTTGATTGCCAGGGACATGTTCACATATGTGAGCCAAAAGATGCAAATGGTCCCGGCTAAGGTAAGGCTGCAGCCATGGAGGTTACCGTGTGTGAGGCCGCAAAGTGATGTGATATGTTATAGTTTGGATTCATATGACTTAGGATAGGGGTCCCAATAGCGTTGGTATCAGAGCCTGACTGGCTGTAGGACTACGAAGCAAAATCGGTAGAAGTTGAGTCTCGAAACACTATAGAAAAGTAGGGGAATTGATTGTGGAAGTGAACGCAAGGCTCTTTTTACTCCTCTTCCCAAGTTATTCTATGCTGAGTCTTTCTCATGTTTTCTACGGGGATAAGAACTAGGCTTCTCATCTATTGCTTAGGATGACGAGTTACTAACCATGGAGCACTAGCTAGGTTGTTTGCAAGTGAATGTCGGTACTAGAGTATTGTTGGTGTGAAAAAAAGATGGAGAAGAGATCTGAGTCTAGAAAGTCGGGTGGTTATGCTTTTCCAATCTTTTGCAGTTGTCTCAAAATCCTTTTTGAGCTATTATAGCCGTTATGTTGTCCAATTTCTGCTAGAATCTCTAATGTCTTTGCATCTTTCTCTGTTTCAGATGCCCCCTCACGCTTCCCGTCAGGTGGTCCGTCTAACCAGGTGCATCGATGTACCAGGTCACACGGCCAAGTTGGTTAGAGTTATGATGAAGGCTGGCTACCGTTGGTACCGAGAGTACACAGTGGAGGAACAGCATCGAGATTTCAACCGGAGTCAGTATATGTGTACTGTTAAGATATATCCTTCATATCCTGGAGTTGTAGAGCCACTTCACTGGACTTACGGATTAGGTGTCACCATAGATATGGAAGTTCAGGAGGCCGCCTACACCATGCTCACTAACATGAGGTTTCACCATGGTCTGGTTCAAAACACAGAGTTCTGTTATGTTCCTACTTCCATGGGAGGAGAGGATGGTTATCTTAGCGCTGCCGACTGTGATCATTCCCATGAGGATCCCAGGCTACAGGTAACCGCTTAGATGTTGGAGAACAGGGATCGTGATGCACGTGCGCTTCGGATGGAGCTTTATGCCACTCGTGCACGTCTTTGGACAGCCCTGACGCAGTTGGCACCTATCGTGCAGACAGGCTATGGAGATTTGGAAATGCTGACCCCATCACGGACTCATCTGCCAGCACACATAGACTGGCCCGATGTTGCAGGCATCACCCCTCTTCGAGGACCGCTGTTGCCGCCAACAAGGGGACCCAGGCCACATCCGCGTCATTACAGTTTCTAGGGATCATAGGCTAGAGTGTTTCTGGATCCTCAGGTTCAGCTCCCGGGTCATGGGGGTAACCTGTATGAGGCATTTTACGGTGATGCTTGAGTACGTGGATGTTAGTACTAGTATGTTAGTAGTCGTATCGCCACAATCTTGTCTGTCTTGTGGGATATGACTGAGGTTGAGAGTTGAGTTCCGAAGGTATAGATAGATTATGTATTGGAAGCTTGTAATGCCTCCGATGAGCTGTGTCATCTCTCTGTAGTTTTTTTTCATCTTGGGCTTGTACTAAACTATGTCATGGTATGTATGAATCATGGTGTTCAAATGGCAGTTGTTATTACCATGTAGTTTGGGTGTTTACCCTGCATGCCATGTTGTCCAGTACATTCCTTATCTCATGTCTTAGAGTTGTTGTCCTCTATGTTTAAGTTGTGGGTTGTTTTCCCCAGGATGGTGGCCACTAAAAATAACCCCGTGCCTGCCCCCGAGCAGGGTGAGGGAAGGCAGCAAAGGCAACAGGACCTGCCACATGCGCCTTCTTTGGAAGAAGTGATGTTTGAAGCTGAAAGGAACAAGAGAGAGACCAACAGGCTGTTGGAACGAATAGAGCAGAACACAGCACATGCTCCCCGCAATGATCACAATGATGGCGTGTCACTCGGTGATTTCGTCAAGCTATGCCCACCTAAGTATCATCATTCGGTCGACCCGCTCGATGCGGATGACTGACTGACTAGCATGTTCCACAAGATCCGGCCTGTCAATGTATCCGAGGCCAACAAGGTGACCATTGCTACCTACTTTCTGGAAGGACCCACAAATCTGTGGTGGGAAAATTATGAAGCCATACGTCCCGCAGGCCCCGCACCAACTTGGGCAGAATTCAGCGCGGCATTCCGTACCCATCACATCCTGGAAGGGCTGATGGATCGCAACAGAGAGGAATTATGTGCTTTCAACCAGGGCAGACTGTCCGTGGATGTCTATAGCCGTGAGTTCGGCAATCTTGCTCGTTATGCTCTGGAGGAAGTTTCAACTGATGCCAAGAAATAGGCTAGGTTCCGCAAGGGACTTAACACTGAGCTCCGTCGAGATCTGCGCCTGCATAAGTGCACAACCTTCCAAGCTCTCGTCAACAAGGCTATCAATGTCGAGTCTAGACAGACTGACTATGAGGCCACGAGAAAGCACAACTGACTTCAGCCCCACATCTTGCTCGGGCTCCAACAAACACCGGGCGTGGGTGCCCAATGGAACTCTACCGCCAAGATACACTGCGAGGCCATCCTTCCAGGTGCCTCGCCAAGCTCAGCCCAACCCTCCAGCCAGGCCATTTGGAGGTCCGCCTACCAATGTTGCTCCCCATGCCACCGTGGTTTGTTACAAATGTGGTGAACCAGGAAACTACTCCCATGAGTGTCCTCAGAACAATGTTAAGCCCGCTGGATGTGGGAAGATAGGAAAAGCCTTCTATGTGAAGCCAGCTCCTGCTCGTGGATGAGTGAATTATATCTCTGCTGAGGAAGCCTTTGAGGATCCTGATGTTATCCTAGGTACGCTCCTTGTCAATAGTCATCCAGCACCTATTCTATTTGATACTGGGCATCTCATTCTTTCATCTCAGAATGTTATGCACAGTTGCATAACATGTCTTTTTGTGATATGCCTACTCCTTTAGTAGTTCCGACTCCTGGTTCAAAGTGGCAAACTTCTAGAGTCAGCTATGATAATGAGCTTCTGGTGGATAGGCTAGTCTTCCTAGCATCCTTAATAGCCCTCAAGTCTTCGGACATCAATATCATCTTAGGCATAGATTGTATGAAAGCCCACTATGCTAAGATTGATACTCATACTAGGAATGTTCAACTTACACATCCATCGGGTGAGATAGTTAATGTCTCTACTCGAACAGCCGAGCGCCAACTCTATTCCCTCAATGCTAGCCCTCTTCCAGAACTAGAAGATATTCCGATAGTCTGTGACTTTCCGGATGTCTTTCCAGAAGCACTGCCAGGAATTCCTCCTGTCAGAGATGTTGAGTTTGTGATAGAGCTCATTCCAGGGATTGTCCCAATAGCGAGAAGATCCTATAAGATGGCACCCTTAGAACTAGCTGAACTTAAGATCCAACTATACGAGGCTTTGAAGAAAGGTTTCATCTGTCCTAGTTCTTCTCCTTGGGCTTGTCTCATTCTCTTCATCAAGAAGAAGGATGGATCGGATCGGATGGTTGTGGATTATCGGCCAGTGAATCTGGTCACCATAAAGAACAAGTATCCGCTCCCCAGGATCAGCGATTTGTATGATCAACTCACTGGTTCCTCTGTCTTTTCCAAAATGGATTTGAGGTTGGGATACCATCAAATCAGAATCAGGAACGGGGACATTCCAAAAATGGCTTTTGTTACTCGTTATGGCCAATACGAGTACACCGTTATGACCTTCGGTTTAACCAATGCCCCAGCCACCTTTTCTCTCTTGATAAATTCGATCTTCACGGAGTATTTGGATAAATTCGTCCTGGTTTACCTCGACGGCATACTCATCCACTCGAAGAACGAATAGGAACATGCCGAGCATCTAAGGCTAGTATAGATGAAACTTCGAGAGCACCGTCTGTATGCCAAATTCTCCAAGTGTGAATTTTGGTTGCCAGAAGTGACCTGTCTAAGCCACGTGATCTCTGGTAAAGATATTGCTGTCAATCCCGAGAGAGTTCAGGCCGTCCTTGATTGGACTCAACCTGAGTCGGTTAAGCAAGTTTGATGTTTCCTTGACTTAGCGAGCTATTGTCGCCGCTTTGTCGAGAATGTCTCCAAGGTTGCGAAACGTCTGACTGAACTCCTCAAGAAAGATAAAAGGTTCAAGTGGACTCCACAATGAGAGCACAGTTTTCAGGAGATGAAAAGACGACTGACCTCTGCTCCCGTTCTGGTGCCACCAAACTTCTCTCAGGACTTTGTTATCTATTGCGATGCCTCGCGACAAGGATTAGGTTGCATTCTCATGCAAGATCGTCATCTGATTGCATACGCATCTCGACAGTTGCGTCCACATGAGGATAATTATCCAACACATGATCTTGAGCTTGCAGTTGTGGTCCATGCACTGAAAACCTGGTGACATTACCTTCTTGGTAGTTGTTGCGAAATTTACACTGATCACCAAAGTCTGAAATATATTTTCACCCAACCGGATATGAATCTCACGCAAAGACGATGGTTTCAGTTGATTACAAACTACGACTTAGGGATAACTTACACCCCGGGAAAATCCAATGTCGTGGCTGATGCACTAAGTCATAAGTCTTATTGTAACAACCTGATGTTACAACAAGGTCAACCACTTCTCCATGAGGAATTTCGAAAGATAAACCTTCACATTGTTCCTCAAGGATTCCTATCCGACTTGGTGGCGAAACCTAATCTTAAGGATCAAATAGTAGATGTCTAGATGTATGATATGGGTATATCCCGGATTGAGGGGAATATTGCTAGCGGAAATGCTAAAGATTTCTCCAAGGACGATGAGGGTGTTGTGTTCTTCCAGAACCGGTTGGTGGTTCCCAAGAGCACATGCTTAAGACAGCTGATCCTTGAGGAGGCTCATGATTCTCCTCTCACAATTCATCCGGGTAGTACCAAGATGTATCAGGACCAACGCCAGAGGTTCTGGTGGACTAGGATGAAGAGAGAAATTGCCAAGTTCGTTGCTAATTGCGACGTCTGTCGTTGTATGAAAGCAGAACATCAAAGGCCTGCTAGCACTCTTCAACCTTTAGATATTCCCGAATGGAAATTTGATAAGGTCGGTATGGATTTCATTACCGATTTCCCAGGACCAAGAGAGGGAATAATGCTATCTTTGTGGTCATTGACCGCCTTTCCAAAGTGGCTCATTTTCTTCCTGTTCGGGAGAGTATAACTGCTAGCCAGCTAGCAGAGTTATATGTTTCTCTTCATGGTGTTCCTTTGGAGATTAACTCAGACCGCGGAAGTATCTTTACTTCCCGATTCCGAGAAAGTTTCCAAACTGCTATGGGGACTCATCTATCCTTTAGCACTGCTTTCCACCTGCAATCAAGTGGTCAAGTTGAGCGAGTCAATCAAATTCTCGAAGACATGCTCCGAGCTTGTGTTATATCCTTCGGTATGAATTGGGAGAAATGTCTTCCATTTGCCGAATTTTCTTATAACAATAGTTATCAATCAATCTTGGGCAAAGCCCCTTTTGAAGTTCTCTATAGACGAAGGTGTCGAACACCTCTTAACTGGTCAGGAACCGGAGAGAGGCAACTCTTTGGCCAGGATATGATCTAGGATGCAGAGGAGCAAGTTCGCATTATTCGTGAAAAGATGAAAACAGCCCAATCTCGTCAAAAGAGCCAATATGATCGCCATCATAAGGCTGTGACCGATGAAGTTGACGAGAAGGCTTACCTTCGCGGTACGCCTCTAAAGGGTACCCATCGATTCGGTATCAAGGGCAAGTTGGCTCCTTGTTACAGTGGACCTTTTCGCATTCTTGCTAAACGAGGGGAGGTTGCTTACCAATTGGAACTTCCGGGGCATCTTTCCAAGGTTCATGATGTCTTTCACGTCTCACAACTCACGCGTTGCTTCTCGGACCCTGTCCGTGAAGTAGAACATGAAGCGCTTGATCTCCAAGATAACCTTACATATCGAGAATACCCTGTTCATATTCTTGATCAAGTTGAGGGTACCACTCGACATCGGAACATCAAGTTTCTCAAGGTTCAGTTGTCACAGCATTCTGAAAGGAGGCCACATGGGAAAGAGAAGATCGTCTTCGACTAGAGTAACCCGCACTCTTCCCGACGACTTCAAAATCTTGGGACGAGATTCTTTTGAGTGGGGGTGAGTTGTCACATCCCTAGCCAGATGTCATAGGATAGCATGTGTGTGCATCATGTTACAATTTTGCATCAACATGAAATGGGGACTAAAAGAAACCCCAAGATCTTATTTGAATCAAATTAATTCAAAGTTGCGAAAAGTCAACAAATCCAAAATGCCCTTACAAAATGTTCCCTATGTCTGATAAATATGGACATGATTATAACAAGGGACATTTTAAATATTTGGACAACTATAGCAATTTAAAAATAAATGATAAAGCCTCTGAAAATGCCAAATAAAGCATTATCATTATTTATATTTCAAGATATCCTGAAACTTTTTATTGGAGCTTGAAATATTCAAACTTGATATTATAAAATAATTGGGATATTTTATCAAAGCAATTTTACCTCGAAAGAAATTAAAACATATATCAGACATAGAAATCTAGAAAAAAAAGCAGAGGCCCAGGGGGGAACCGGCTCATCTGGCCCATGGCCAGTCATCCCTGTCCTCTCGCCAGGAGGACAGGGGCGTGCGTTTGCCATGCGAGGGCACACGCCGGCCACCTCCTCCCTGCCTGGGTGCCGGCCTGGAGGGCTGGGAGAGCAGCCTCGCTGTGGCCTCCTTCTCCTCTCCCTCTCTCCCTCGCGCCCTCTCTCTCTCGCTCTCTTTCCTCTACTGCTCCGCCATGGCCGAGCTCGTCGCCGCCGCATCGCCGTAGTTCTAGCCACCCTCGCGCCCTTCTGAGCCCACCAGCAGCCCCGCAGCGACCCGCTCATCCTCCCCGTAACACTAGAAGACGCCGGGAGCCCTCGACGATGCGGCACCGCAGTTTCTTCCCTGCCGGCCACCGGAGCTTCATTTCGACGATTCACCCCGTCCAGACCTCCCCCGACCTCGCCGTCGCCTCTGCTAGAACCGTCGTGAGCCCCTGGTGCTCCTCCTCCTCCCCCTGCTTCCCCGTGCCCTCTAGCGCAGTAGCCGGTCCTGCTCGAGCCGCCGCCGCCGCCGAGCTCAACATGGCCGTCGTCTCTGGCGACCCCGAGCCCCCTTTGCTGCTTCACCAGATGCGCGCATGCTCGGGCCACCTTCTGGTGCCCTCCGCATGCCAAATGGCCACCGGATGCGCAACTCCGGCGAGTCGCCCCCGTGTTTTTGGTTGCCGCCGGCCTCGCTCCGGTGGGCGCCGACATGGCCGACCGTCAGGGGCTAATCCCCTTGTTAATTAGCCCCCAGTCACTGACCAGTGGGCCCCAGATGCGGGTCAAACCCTGGTCAGCGTGGGGATTAAGCCTGTGTCACTGATGTGCGGGCCCCGCACGTCAGGCTTGACCTGACCTGGTCAGCTGACCTCCTGACGCCATGATGATGTTAGGTTGATGCAATAAAAGGAATTTCTAGTTTTTAAATAATTCCAGAAAATGTTTAAAACTTCAAAAATTCATATAAATTAATCTATAACTCAGATGAAAATAATTTATATATGAAAATTTATCAAAAAAATCCAATGAATCTAATCACTAGTAGAATGTCGATGAGTAGTCCCGGTCGGGATGTGCCTTTAGTACCGGTTCCCCAACCGGTACTAAAGGGTCGGGACCACGAACCGTTACTAAAGGCTCACCACGTCGTTGCCTGCGTGGCTGGTGGTGGAGGACCTTTAGTGCCGGTTGGTGATACCAACCGGTACTAAATGTTACCAACCGGTTTTTAAAATATATTTTTTATTTTTGTTTTTTGATCTTTTTTGATTTTCAAATCTATGAATTATCTGACAAGTTAATCTCTAATCACCCCTCTTCACTGCTTTTGAATTATTTGACAATTTAATCTCTAATCACCCTCACTCCAAATCATCTAACTTCCCAGCCAGTCACCCATCCTCTCATTGCTCTAACCCAAGCACGCTTAACTTTCAAGTTCTATCACCCTTTGTTTCCAAGTCTCTACTTGTTGTTTTCTTGACAATAGTAAGCTATCAATCCTATTAACCCATAGGTCTTGATGTCACATTATTTAATTTTTTGAATTCCAAATAATTATTAAAATAAAAATAAAATATTGAATTTCCATGAAAATAAAATAAGTAATATTATTATTTTATTCATTTTTTGCCATATATTCAATTCATATGGCATAATTAATATCTTTAAATTTGTAAATCGAAATTCAACAAATAATATATCCATTATTATCAGAAAAATGTGAGGAATACAAGTATGACATCATTTATTTATTTTTAAATAATTTTTTTTTGATTTTGTAGGAAAAAATCTTGTTTTTGAAATAAGTTTTTTACTTTTAGGTTTTCGAGAATCTGAGAAAACTTCACCGGGTAAACCCCGGTGAAATCGAGTCCCAAATTTTCTCTATTTTTTGATATATTAAACTAACCCAGGTGATCCTCTAACATGTGTTTCAACTTCAACCTCTCCTTATCATTTTCGCAGTTTCTCTTTGCATCAGCAATGACCCGACCCAAATCATCAGCGGGCTCATCTGATGCCTATTCTTCAGCTTCCCCCATTGATGCCTCTTCTGCAGCTTCCCCCATTGTTGTATCGGCGAAAGGATAGTTGTCATCATCCTCTTCTTCTACATTGTCTTCCATTATAACCCCTCTTTCTCCATGCTTGGTCCAATAGCTATAGCTGGACATGAAACCGGACTCGATGAGAGATGAAGGAGCAAAGTTGCTAGCTTTTATGAACACTTGGATAGATGGCGTGCCTTTAAATCTTGACAAATCCTTGGAAAAATGGAGGATGAGCTTCGAGCAAAAAGAAGAATAGGGGAGAAAACATAGAAATGATCTTCCATCTGCTTCAGAAGGGTTTTATGCCACACTATAATGTTTGGACCAAGCACGGAGAAACAGGGGTTATTATGGAAGACAACGAAGAAGAAGAGGATGACGACAACTACCCTCCCCCTGAATACGGTCATGCTGCAATGGGGTCAAATGAAGTCAGAAAGGGTTGAAAATTGATGATGTGGCTTTGAATGGTGCATTTTGAACACACAAAAATCCTGGAGTTCAAATAAGTTCAAGAAAATGAAATGCCTATTGTAATAGATGAGTTTCTGTCTAAAACCCTGATACTTCGAAAGAGACTGTCCGTTTTGTACACGAAGTGCATCCAGCTTTTGTCGTAACCCTCTCAACTTTTTAACACATACTATGTGGGTGAAATGATGATACCATGCCAACTTTAAACCTTTTCAGAGTTCATTTGTAGTGTTTTTGAATTTCAGGGTCTTTTAGGTCAAAAAAACCAATAACTGCATGAAAAATAACAAATGAAGTCAGAAAGGGTTGAAAATTGATGATGTGGCTTTGAATGGTTCATTTTGAACACACAAAAAGCCTGTAGTTCAAATAAGTTCAAGAAAATGAAATGCCTTTTGTAACAAATGAGTTTCCGTCCAAAACTCTGATACTTCGAAAGAGACTGTCCGTTTTGTACATGAAGTGCATCCAGCAAAAAGAATGAACTAAAAATAATCAATTTAAATATTATTTTATGAACTATAATATTCTGCAATAGAAAAAAGAATCAACTAAAAAGCTTTTATAAAACTCTAATAGAAAAAGAAACTCTAAAAGCTTTTATAAACCTCTAGTATTTTTGAAACTAAAATTATATAAAACCTAAAAATTACCGTATATGTAGGAAGTCTTTAGTACCGGCTGGTGACACCAGCCGTTACTAAAGGTTACCCTTTAGTACCGATTGGTGTCACCAGCCGGTACTAAAGGTGCACGCGGGACCCAAGTCTGACCAAAAGCCTGCCACGCCCCTTTAGTAATGGCTCGTGACACGAACTAGTACTAAAGATTGCTCATGAGCCGGTACTAAAGGTTGCCTTGCTCCTAGCCGTTGGAGTTGACATGAACCGGGACTAATACCATCTTTAGTATCAGCTCGTAACTAGACACGGACTAATGCTTGGGACGAAAGGTCTATTTTCTACTAGTGAATGGTGCTATTATCATGCATGTTAGAGCAACCTATGTAGAAGAATATTGACATTTGCTAATAGGTTAAAATATGGAATTTGAAATGCAGAACAATTTTGAACCTCTATTCAAACTCACTTCAAATTAACTTGGATAATAGCTGCATTAGCTCATCCATACATGCTGCCATGTAATGATCATGCATCATATTGTTGCACTTGCGTGGATTGATTGCTATTTATCTGCATTGCGGTAGGCCCTACTTCTGAGGATACCCCCAAGTATTCCAATGAAGGAGAGAACCTTCCATCTACCCAGCAAGGCAAGCAACCCCCCTTGCTCATTCCGATAACATCCCACTCTCTCGCTCCTACTCTTGTTTATTGCATTAGGACAAATGTTCACCTTGTCTGTCATACACAGTAGATGAACCTATTCCTTTGCATGACCTATCATTGTCAAAGTAAATAGCTAAACCTTGCAACCTACCATAACTGGTAGATGCTTGTGCCATGATGTGCTTAGCTTACCATGCCTGCTACGCTTGCTATGCTTAGAGTCATGTCAGGTTTGTTTCATCTGGGTGATGAACTCGAGTGAAACCATGATGTTCCGTGTAGCAATGAGAGGCTATGTAGGAGTACTTAGCGGGTTGTCTCATTGGGACTGTTCTTAGGAACCGAGTTCCGTGTTTGTGCTCCAAGACTAGTTACTACCACATGTTGGAATACTTAATTGACCCTCTCGACTTATCAATCGCATAGTCCTTGGTCCAGGAGTTGCAAGTAGTTTCTGGTGTTTATAGTATGCTGGAGGCCATGCGTAGCGCTGACCCTAGGGGTGGGTTACGATGCGGTAGGCAGTGGCACGCTGTACCAAGGGTCACCCGCATGGTGGGTTTGGGAACCTTGCGCACATCATTTGGGGCCATAGGAGAAACTTCGGCCGGAGTTCCATGCGGGTTCAGTCTCAAATAGGCGATAGCCTGGACTAGATGTCTTATGTGATTGACGGTCGTGGCCGACTCCCTTGTTGGGCTTCTGCTTGAAGGTTGCCGAGGTGCATGGTTTTATGAGCACGCAACAATAAGTGGCGAGAGCGTGTGTGAAGAAGTACACCCCAACAGGGTATGAAACTACTCAAATAGCCGCATCCTCGGATATGGACTACTTGGATAACTTATGTTGTTCATAGATAATCAAATGGATACTCATAATAATATCAAGACAAGTGTGAGTACCGTGGATGGCACTCTCCTAGGAGAGGGAAGTGAATCCATGGTGGTGTATTGTCATGGATTTAGTGGACTCGTGTGCAATATCTAAAATTCAAAGAAAGAGTTAAAATTGTGTAGTGTAGGTTAGCCATGAGTCAAAGCTGACATTGTTGCACAAACTCCACCACTCCCCTTGTTGATACATGAGCATGGATAGTCTAGGTCTGCACTAAAGACTTGCTGAGTACGTTTGTACTCATGTTAGCTTAATAAATGTTGGAGATGAGACCCAGGACCCATCAGGTGGGTTCTTTCTAGATGTCGATGATGTCGAATAGTTGATGGCCCAGCTACGACCCTATGCCCTATGGCGGGCTATAGATAGTCAGGCCATGTGCCTTTTACCCTTTCATCTGTCTATACTGAGATAGCTTATGCTTCCGCTTGGTTTGTATGAACTTATTTGTGTGACTAGAGTGTCGGGTCATGTGACCCCTATCTGTAAAAACATGTTATGCAAGGCTCGTCTGAGCCCCTTAATTAAAAGTTGTTGTATGGTTACGTTGTGATGCCATGGTTGTATCTATGCATATCGGCCATGTCGTGCATACGTGTGACATGCAACGGTATGTATGGGATCCGACACCTAGTCATGTGCCTTTAGTAGTACTCTTTATGGGAAACTGCCTCTTTGTGCTTCCATCGAGCCATGGTAGCTTGCTACTGCTCCGGACACATTGATTGACCGTCATGTATCCTTCTTTGCTGTTGTGTCTGTGCCTTCGGGGAAATGTCTCGTAGTGTAATGGAGTCACTGTAGCCTTCTACGACTCGTCTACGCATAGTGATGGCATTTATGTCTCACAGCGTAATGGAGTCCTTGTAGCTTGGTATGACTCGTCTACACATGCTTGAGGCCGACACCTGTATTTCTGGGTTACGTATGCCTATTTCCATACGGATGTGCCACTTGGGTCCTATGACTAGTCATGTCAGCCCCGGTTCTCTATCGTTTGATTGCCATCGACATGTTCACATACGTGAGCCAAAAGACGCAAACGGTCCTAGCTAAGGTAAGGCTGCAGCCGTGGAGCTTACCGTGTGTGAGGCCGCAAAGTGATGTGATATGTTATAGTCTGGATTCATATGACTTAGGATTGGGGTCCCGACACTCTCACTCTGAGCAGCCACCTTATCATGGTTGAGGGGATGTGTCATTTATAGCCAGCGGGCAACCCGACCTGATATGACCGAAATGACCCTGGGTCAATTGCCAACCGACACATGTCACAACGGTCGGATTTTGAATGCATGCATAAACTTTACTTGGGATACAAGTAAAGCTAACTCAACCAACTCTGGAAGAATTTGCATCTCATTGTCTTCGCTCGAAGACATAGGTATGGGTTGAGCATCATGTTAGCATCTAACTTCGATCACATCAACCCCACTTAACAGTACGGTGGTTCCTATGACTCAGGAAAGAAGAAACAAAACTACCAAAAGACTTCATCTTTGCGTTTCATTGTCTTCGGACAAATGTCTTCATCCTCCACTAATTGCTTCAGCCGTCATCAATGTCTTCAGACATTTTTGGGGGTCGTCTTTGACGGCTAAACCGAAAGTCCAGGGACTTATCTCTGTGTTGACCTGTGAACTCTCGCAAACACAATTGTCCCTCAACCACGTTGTCTTCAATACTCTAAAACAAAATAGGGCAGGCACTAGATGCACTTACACATAGTGACTTGTTCATATTTCAAATCTATGTTGATGACATTATCTTCGGGTGCACTAACAACAAATATAGTGATGAGTTTAGCTTCATGATGTAAGAGCAATATCAGATGTCGATGATGGGAGAGTTGGAGTTCTTCCTAGGGCTCCAAATTCGATAGCAACCAAGTGGCATCTTCATATCTCAAGAGAAGTATCTTAAGGATTTCCTCAATAAGTTTCGCATGAATGAAGCCCAAGGCTACAAAACGCCCATGCCTACAAATGGCCACCTCTGCACTAACAAAAATGGTAAAGATTTCGATCAGTAGGTATATCGCTCCATTATTGGATCATTGTTGTACTTATGTGAATCTAGGCCAGATATAACGCTTAGTGTTTGGATGTGTACCCGATTTCAAGCGACACCACAGGAGTCGCATCACCTTTCCTGCTGGCGCCTAGTGCATTCAGCTTCTGTGGATGAAGCAAACACTCAAGGACTATAGTGTCAACAAGAATAAAGTACCTCTCTTCTATGAGAATGGGAGTGCAATCAAGATCGCCTACAATCTAGCAAGAAATTCGAAGACAAAGCACATTTAGATGCGGCATCATTTTCCCCGTGTTCATGTGTTGAAGGGCGATATCATCAGAAAGCATGTGAAGTCAAAAGAGCAACTGCTTGATATCTTCACGAAGCCTTTGGATGAGAAGAAGTTTTGCAGGTTGCGGTGTGAGCTAAATATCTTAGAATCCTCAATTGTCCTTTGAATGGACATACATCCAAACGCTTAATGCTTATTGAAGACTTTGATTTACAACGCAAAAAGAAACGTATGTCTTCAAATCATGGAGACTTACAATCTGAGTGTGAATACATTAACGAAGAATATGACTTCAGAGCGCCAGGATAATTGTGCGTCGTCTCTGGGTCAAATATTCTTAATTCATGGGTAATGCCACCAACCAAACTCGAAGACATTGCTTTTATCTTTGCTTCTTTAGATGTCTTCGAGACACTGAGTTTATCTTCGAATTTAAAATCTTAGGCTCAAAGTATGCATGTGTGTTCAGTTGAATATTCCTTGCATTTTTATATGTGAATTGGGGTTTTGTCCTATACATCATTTGTCTTATAGCTATATCTTCGAGTTTTCCTAGCCACATTTGATCGGACCCGACATTGAAACCCATTCTCACCTCTTCTAACAATGTTCAACTCCAGTCATATGCCTTCTATATTGACATGTGTTGATTGTCTTCACTGCATCCTTATCAGTCGAAGATAAATACAATCGAACGTTTAAAATCTCAAATCTTATCTATTACCTCGATTATTGTAGTGGCTTGTCAGACATGTTGCATGTGTGTCGCGTGTCTCACTAGAGCCAAAGAGACGAGGACATATACGGCCAAACTGTTCGGATGTCTCCATCCTTATAAATACAAGTGCCCCAGATCAATAATTACCTTCCCTTCCTATGCCACCTCCAAGCTCCAAACTCTAGCACCATCGCTGGAATTCATCGCTGCTGAGAAGGAGCGCTTCGTTGCCACGACTCCTCCATCGACATACTAACACCGGCCACAGCCATCCTCGTCCACCACTACCGTAGGTATCTGTCACCATCTAGCTAGGGTTTGGCAGATCGAACTACTCAGCCTCTCCGCCTCATGGACTAGTTCATCATGTTCTTCACCAAGGTAATTAAATATGAATTTTGACCATGAGTTTGATCTTTGAAGTTTACCAAATGTCTTGAAGATCTGTTTTTTGACTTTGATTCTGATAGATCTCACACTCTCGAATCTCTATTTGCTAAATTCTTTTGCTTGTGTTACAAATCTGGGTAGATTTCTCACTTGTGCAAATTCTTGAACTTGCACAAATCTGAAACCAGACTATCTATGTGCAAAAGTGAAAGTCTTTAGTGAATGAGGTCAATGTCTTCATACCATGATATCTTGTTTTAAATTTTTATGAGAATGCATATGATCTCCTCCACTCCATCGCATCTCTAACTCTTTCGCAGGTACATGCCCGCAGTAGAATCGCTAGGCTCTCATTGTCTGGATTCATTTGAAGACTACTTGCAGATTCATTTGCACTCACCAAGGGCAAGCTCTCACCTGGATCTGTCTTCCAAGCCTTTTTTCACATCGAAGCCTTTAAAGACAATGGCTAGAGATGGTACTACCAAGAAAGGTGGAAAGCAATGACGCATTGACATAGCAAAAGATCTACTGCCAGAACTATATGAGCGCTACAAGTCTGACTGAGAGGAAACTTCTCATCAATGCAAGACTCGAATCCAATGGACTTGAAGATATTGGAGTGTGGAGTGGTTCAACTACCTCTTCATAACTGACGAGTGTGCGTAAAAGTATGCTCAGAACGCCCCATGGACTGACATAGTCTATAAAGATCTTCATCCAAAGACAAGGGATGATGCCATCCGGATTGGATTCTACCCATGTATGTTCGGGCCACCAATGCCTAAGAATCCTCATCCCTCTAACATTCTTGGGCACGCTCCTGAAGATGATCATGATGAAGATGATCTGCCCCATGCTACAAACCCAAAGCCTAATCACACCTCGAAAGCATCAAAGCCCTCAAAGGCTTCAAAGGCTCCCAAGACTGATAGGACAACATCTCAGGCTTCAAGGCAATGTTGGGGAACGTCGCATGGGAAACAAAAATTTTCCTACGCACACGCAAACCTATCCATGGTGATGAGGATCTATGAGAGGGAGAGTGGATCTACATACCCTTGTAGATCGCTAAGTGGGAAGCGTTAAGAAACGCGGTTGGTGTAATCGAACTTCTTCGCGATCCAAATCGCCGAGCGTCCCGCGATCCAATCACGAACTGTCCCGCGAACACATCATGATCCGTCCCGCGAACTCATCACGACCCGTCTCACGATCTTGATCACGACCTGTCCCGCGAACTCATCACGATCTGTTCCGTGATCACATCACAAACCGTCTCGCGATCTCGATCACGGTCCTTCCGATCTAGCGCCGAACGGACGACACCTCCGCGTTCAGCACACGTGCAGCTTGATGACGCTCTACACCGTCTCGATCCAGCGAGAGGAGGTGGAGAGGAGAGAGAGTTCACCGGCAGCGTGACGGTGCTCCGTTGATGGTGGTGGAGGAATTCCGGCAGGGCTTCGCCTAAGCGCTGTAGAAAACCGATCTAGAGGAGAAACTATGCACCGGTGTAACGGGTAGCACGTGGCCGGAAATTCTGTCCAAACACCAACCAATCCACTAGTATATATAGGAGGAGAGGAGAGGAGAGGCAGAAAAGGCCTTTGGGTCGGACGAAATAGGAGGTGGGAAGCAATCCTACTTCACCTCCAATCTTAGTTGGAGTAGGATTGCCTCCTATTGGCTGATTTTCCACTTTTTGCTTTAGGACTTTCTCTCCTGCGCCATGGGCCTTTGTGGCTGTTTTCCCAGCCCAATAAGGGCTGGTTATTATTCTCCCACAGCCCATGGACCTCTTGGGGTCGAAATACCCCTCCCGGAGGCCTCCCGGTACACTACCGGCACTCCCGGTACACTATCGGCACTCCCGGTACACTACCGATGAGCCCGAAACTTTTCCGGAAACCAAACTGGGACTTCCTATATATGAATCTCTACCTCCGGACCATTCCAGAGCTCCTCGTGACGTCCGGGATCTCATCCGGGACTCCTAACAAACTTCGGTCACCACCATACATAACTCTACACTACCGAAACGTCACCGAACCTTAAGTGTGCAGACCCTGCGGGTTCGAGAACTATGTAGACATGACCGAGACACCTCTATGGTTAATAACCAATGGCGGGACCTGGACGTCCACATTGGTTCCTACATATTCTATGAAGATCTTTATCGGTCGAACCTCTATGTCAAGGATTCAGTTAATCCCGTATAACGTTCCCTTTGTTCTTCGGTATGTTACTTGCCCGAGATTCGATCGTCGGTATCTCCATACCTAGTTCAACATCGTTACCGGCAAGTCTCTTTACTCATTCCATAATACAAGATCCCGCAACTAACAATTTTTCACATTGCTTGCAAGGCTTATTGTGATGTTGCATTACAGAGTTGGCCCCGAGATACCTCTCCGTCACACAGAGTAACAAATCCCAGTCTCGATCCATGCCAACTCAACAGACACCATTGGAGATACCTATAGAGCACCTTTATAGTCACCCAGTTACGTTGCGACGTTTGATACACACAAGGCACTCCTCCGATATCTGTGAGTTGCATGATCTCATGGTCATAGGAACACATACTTGACATGCGGAAAGCAGTAGCAATAAACTGAGACGATCATATGCTACGTTTGTAGTTTTGGTCTTGTCCATCACATCATTCTCCTAATGATGTGACCCCGTTATCAAATGACATCTCATGTCCATGGCTAGGAAACCTTAACCATCTTTTGATCAACGAGCTAGTCTATTAGAGGCATACTAGGGACATGGTTTTGTCTATGTATCCACACATGCATCTATGTCTCCGATCAATACAATTATAGCATGGATAATAAACGAATATCATGAACAAGGAAATATGATAATAACTAATTTATTATTGCGTCTAGGGCATATTTCTAACAGTCTCCCACTTGCACTAGAGTCATTAATCTAGTTCACATCACCATGTGATTCGCATTGTTAACATCACCATGTGAATCTAACACCCAATGAGTTCTGGGGCTCGATCATGCTTTGCATGTGAGAGAGGTCTTATAGTCAACGGGTCTGTAACATTCAGATCCGTGAGTACTTTGCAAATCTCTATGTCAAAACGTAAACACTGCTATCACACTCCACTTGGTACTATTCCAAATGGCTGCTCCACTATATGTATCCAGATTGCTACTACGAGTCATCCGGATTAGTGTTAAAGCTTGTATCGACGTAACTCCTTACGGCGAACTCTTTATCTCCTCCATAATTGAGAAACATCTCCTCAGTCTCTTAGTTACTGAGGATAATCTTGACCGCTGTCCAGTGATCCACTCCTGGTTCACTCTTGTACCCCCTGACGGACTCATGGCAAGGCACACACAGGTGCGGTACACAGCATGGCATAATATAGAGCCTATGGCTAAGGCATAGGGGACGACGTTCGTCCTTTCTCTTTCTTCTGCCGTTGTCGAGCTTTGAGTCTCACTCAACTTTCACACCTTACAAATCAGGCGAGAACCCTTTCTCTGACTGATCCATTTTGAACTCTTTCAAAATCTTGTCAAGGTATGCACTCATTCAAAGTCTCATCGAGCATCTTGATCTATCTTCATAGATTTTGATGCTCAACAATTAGGTAGCTTCATTCAGGTCTTCCTTTGAAAATCACTTTCCAAATGACCGTTTTATGCTTTCCAGAAACTCTACATTATTTCTGATCAACAATATGTCATCCACATATACTTATTAGAAATTCTATAGTGCTCCCACTCACTTTATTGCAAATACAAGTTTCTCGTAAACTTTGTATAAACTTCAAAACTTTGATCACCTCATCAAAGCGTATATTCCAACTCCGAGATGCTTGCTTCAGCCCATGGAAGGATCACCGAAGCTTGCACACCTTTTAGCATCCTTAGGCCTGACAAAACCTTCTGGTTGTATCACATACAACCTTTCCTCAAGTAAACCGTTAAGGAAACGATGTTTCGACATCCATCTGCCAGATTTCATAATTGAAAACACAACAACTGCTAACATAATTCCAACAGACTTTAGCACCACTATGAGTGAGAAAGTCTCATCGTAGTCAACTCCTTGAACTTGTCACAAACATCTTTGCAACAAGTCGAGCTTTACAAATAGTGACATTCACCATCAGTGTCTGTCTTCATTTTAAAGATCCATTTGTACTCAACGACCTGCCGTCCAATGCGCAAGTCTACCAAAGTCTACACTTGGTTTTCATACATGGATCCTATCTTGGATTTCATGGCCTCCAACCATTTGTCGGAATCCGGGCCCATCATCGCTTCTCCATAGCTCATAGGTTCATCGTTTGTCCAACAACATGACCTCCAAGCCAGGGTTGTCGTACTGCTTAGGAGCAGTACACATCCTTGTCGACCTACGAAGTTCCATAGTAACTTGATCCTAAAGCTTCATGATCATCATCATTAACTTCCTCTTCAACTAACGTAGGCTTCACAGAAAAAACATCCTGCGCTGCGCTACTCTCTGGTTGAACAAAGTTTAAACAACCTCATCAAGTTCTATCTTCCTCCCACTTAATTCTTTCGAGAGAAACTTTTCCTCGAGAAAGGATCCGTTTTAGTAACAAACACTCTGCACTTGGATCTGAGATAGAAGGTTCACCCAACTGATCTTAGGGTATTCTATGAAGATGCATTTGTCCGCCTTGGGTTCGACCTCATTAGGTGAAAACATTTTCCACACAAGTGTCGCTGCCCCAAGTATTAAGAAATGACAGCTTAGGTTTCTATCAAACCATAATTCACATGGTGTCATCTCAACGGATTTAGATGGTGCCCTATTTAAAGTGAATGTAGTTTTCTCTAATGCATAACCCCAAAATTATAGTACTAAAACGACAAGAGACATCATAGCACGCACCATGTCCAATAGAGCATAACTATGATGTTCGGACACACCATCACACTATGGTGTTCCAGGTGGCGTTTAGTTGTGAAACAACTTTCACATTGTCTTGAGTTGTATGCCAAAATCTTGACTCAGATATTCACCTCCACGATCATATCGCAGTCATTTTTATCTTCTTGTCACGATAATCTTTAAACTTCACTCTGAATTTGCTTGAACCTTTCAACCGATTCATACTTGTGTTTCATTAAGTAAATATACTCTATACCTACGCAAATCATCAGTGAAGGTAAGAAAATAACGATATCCACTGCACGCTAGAAGACTCACTAGATTGCATACATCAACATGTATCATTTCCAATGAATCACTTGCCCGCTCCATCCAACGGGGTCCTTTAGTCATCTTGCCCAAGAGGCATGGTTCGCATGTCTCAACCGATTCGAAATCGAATGAGTCCAAATATCCATCACCATGGAGTTTCTTCATGCGCTTTATACCAATATGACATTTTGCGGCAGTGCCACAAGTATGTGGTACTATCATTATTTAACTTTGTATATTTTGACATCAATGTTATGAACATGTGTATTACTACGATCAAGATTTCAACAAACCATTCTCACTGGGTGCATGACCATTGAAGGTATTCTTCATGTAAACATAATAACTATTATTCTCTGACTTAAATGAATAACCGTATTGCAACAAACATGATCTAATCATGTTCATGCTCAACGCAAAACACCAAATAACATTTATTTAGGTTCGTCACTAATCCTGAAGGTAGAGAGAGCATGCGATGTTGATCACATCAACCTTGGAACCATTTCCAACACACATCGTCACCTCACCCTTAGCTAGTTCTCCGTTTATTCCGTAGCTTTTATTTCGAGTTATTAACATTTAGCAACCGAACCGGTATCCAATACCCAGGTGCTACTAGGAGTACTAGCAAGGTACACATCAATAACTCGTATATCAAATATACTTCTGTCGATGTTGCCAGCCTTCTTATCTACCAAGTATCTAGGGTTGTTACGCTTCAACGACCTCTCACCTCATAATAGAAGCACTTAGTCTCGGGTTTGAGTTCAACTTTGGGTTGCTTCACTGGAGCAGCAACTGACTTGCTATCCATGAAGTTTCCCTCCTCGCTCTTGCCCTTTTCGAAACTAGTGGTTTGATTAACCATCAACACTTGACGCTCCTTCTTGATTTCTACCTTTGCGGTGTCACACATCGCGAACAGCTCAGGGATCAATACTTCTATCCCTGGTGTATTATAGTTCATCACTAAGTTCTAGTAGCTTTAGTGACAGTGACTTGGAGAACTATATCAATCACTATCTTATCTGGAAGATCAACTCCCACTTGATTCAAGCGATTGTAGTACCCAGACAATCTGAGTACATGCTCAACGATTGAGCTATTCTCCTTCATATTACAGGCAAAGAATTTTGTTGGAGATCTCATATCTCGCAACACAGGCACGAGCCTGAGATCACAATCTCTGCTCCTAGAACATCTCATATGTTCCATGACGTTCAAAACGTTTCGGAGCCTCAATTCTAAGCCGTAATACATGACGCACTAAACTATCAAGTAGTCATCGAAACGTGCCTGTCAGATGTTCACAACATCTATAGACGATGCTAGAGGGGGTGGCGCACCGAGCGGTGCATTAAGGACATAAGCCTTCTGTGCAGCAATGAGGACAATCCTCAGATCACAGACCCAGTCTGCAATATTGCTACCAACATCTTTCAACTCTATTTCTCTAGGAACATATAAAAATTTAAGGGAGCTATAGCGTGAGCTAGTAATCTACAACATAATTTGCGAAGACACTTTGACTATGTTCATGATAATGAGTTCAATTAATCATATTACTTAAGAACTCCCACTCAAATTGACATCCCTCCGATCATTCGAGTGATACATGATCCAAATTCACCAACTCAAGTCCGATCATCACGTGAGTTGAGGTGGCTGCAATGGTGAACATCATTATGTTGATCATATCTACTATATGACTCATGTTCGAACTTTCGGTCTCTCGTGTTCCGAGGCCATGTCTGTACATGCTAGGCTCGTCAAGTTTTACCCGAGTGTTTTGCGTGTGCAACACTGGCTTGCACCCGCTGTATGTGAACGTAGAGTCTATCACACCCGATCATCACGTGGTGTCTCAACACGACGAACTTTCGCAACGGTGCACACTCGGGGAGAACACAATTTATCTTGAAATTAAGTGAGGGATCACCTTATAATGCTACCGTCATCCTAAGCAAAACAAGGTGCATAAAAGGATTAACGTCACATGCAAATCATAAGTGACATGATATGGCCATGATCTTGTGCTTTTGATCTCCATCATGAAAGCACCGGCATGATCTCCGTCGTCACCGGCATGACACCATGATCTCCATCATCTTGATCTCCATCAACGTGTCGCCATCGGGGTTGTCACGCCCTGCATGCTTCTACTACTATTGCTACCGTAGCGATAAAGTAAAGCATTACATAGCGCTTAATGATTGACATGCAGGTCATACAATAATTAAAGACAACCCTATGGCTCCTGTCGGTTGCCGTATTCATCGACATGCAAGTCGTGATAATCTATACATCACATGATCATCTCATACATCACATATATCACATCATGTAATTGGCCATATCATATCACAACATACCCTGCAAAAACAAGTTAGACGTCCTCTAATTGTTGTTGCATGTTTTACGTGGCTGCTACGGGTATCTAGCAAGAACAATTCTCACCTACGCATAAACCACAACGGTGATACATAGATTGCTTTTCAACCTTCTCAAGGACCGCCTTTGTCGGATCCGATCCAACTAAAGTGAGAGAAACTGTCACCCGCAAGCCATCTAAGCAACAAGTTGCGTCTAGTGAACTAGTCATCTCACAATCCCGCTGAACCAAAATCCGACAAAGGGAGGAAGCAATCTAAGCATCAACGCCCACACACCTTTTGTGTTCTACTCGAGATCTCATCGAACCATCAACCTAGCTCATGATGCCACTGTTGGGGAACGTCGCATGGGAAACAAAAAAATTCCTATGCACACGCAAACCTATCCATGGTGATGAGTATCTACGAGAGGGAGAGTGGATATACATACCCTTGTAGATCGCTAAGCGGGAAGTGTTAAGAAATGTGGTTGGTGTAATCGAACTTCTTCGCGATCCAAATCGCCGAGCGTCCCGCGATCCAATCACGAACCGTCCCGCGAACACATCATGATCCGTCCCGCGAACTCATCACGACCCGTCTCATGATCTTTATCACGATATGTCCCGCGAACTCATCACGATCCGTTCCGTGATCACATCATGAACCGTCTCGCGATCTCGATCACGGTCCTTCCGATCTAGCGCCGAACGGACGACACCTCCGCGTTCAGCACACGTGCAGCTTGATGACGATCTACACCGTCTCGATCCAGCGAGAGGAGGTGGAGAGGAGAGAGAGTTCACCGGCAGCGTGACGGCGCTCCGTTGATGGTGGTGGAGCAATTCCGGCAGGGCTTCGCCTAAGCGCTGCAGAAAACCGATCTAGAGGAGAAACTATGCACCGGTGTAACGGGTAGCACGTGGCCGGAAATTCTGTCCAAACACCAACCAATCCACTAGTATATATAGGAGGAGAGGAGAGGAGAGGCACCAAAGGCCTTTGGGTCGGACGAAATAGGAGGTGGGAAGCAATCCTACTACACCTCCAATCCTAGTTGGAGTAGGATTGCCTCCTATTGGCTAATTTTCCACTTTTTGCTTTAGGACTTTCTCTCCTGCGCCATGGGCCTTTGTGGCTGTTTTCCCAGCCCAATAAGGGCTGGTTATTATTCTCCCACAGCCCATGGACCTCTTGGGGTCGAAATACCCCTCCCGGAGGCCACCCGGTACACTACCGGCACTCCCGGTACACTATCGGCACTCCCGGTACACTACCGATGAGCCCGAAACTTTTCCGGAAACCAAACTGGGACTTCCTATATATGAATCTCTACCTCCGGACCATTCCAGAGCTCCTCGTGACGTCCGGGATCTCATCCGGGACTCCTAACAAACTTCGGTCACCACCATACATAACTCTACACTACCGAAACGTCACCGAACCTTAAGTGTGCAGACCCTGCGGGTTCGAGAACTATGTAGACATGACCGAGACACCTCTATGGTCAATAACCAATGGCGGGACCTGGACGTCCACATTGGTTCCTACATATTCTACGAAGATCTTTATCGGTCGAACCTCTATGTCAAGGATTCAGTTAATCCCGTATAACGTTCCCTTTGTTCTTCGGTATGTTACTTGCCCGAGATTCGATCGTCGGTATCTCCATACCTAGTTCAACATCGTTACCGGCAAGTCTCTTTACTCATTCCATAATACAAGATCCCGCAACTAACAATTAGTCACATTGCTTGCAAGGCTTATTGTGATGTTGCATTACAGAGTGGCCCCCGAGATACCTCTCCGTCACACAGAGTAACAAATCCCAGTCTCGATCCATGCCAACTCAACAGACACCATTGGAGATACCTGTAGAGCACCTTTATAGTCACCCAGTTACGTTGTGACGTTTGATACACACAAGGCACTCCTCCGATATCTGTGAGTTGCATGATCTCATGGTCATAGGAACACATACTTGACATGCGGAAAGCAGTAGCAATAAACTGACACGATCATATGCTACGTTTGTAGTTTTGGTCTTGTCCATCACATCATTCTCCTAATGATGTGACCCCGTTATCAAATGACATCTCATGTCCATGGCTAGGAAACCTTAACCATCTTTTGATCAACGAGCTAGTCTATTAGAGGCATACTAGGGACATGGTTTTGTCTATGTATCCACACATGCATCTATGTCTCCGATCAATACAATTATAGCATGGATAATAAACGAATATCATGAACAAGGAAATATGATAATAACTAATTTATTATTGCGTCTAGGGCATATTTCTAACAGTCTCCCACTTGCACTAGAGTCAATAATCTAGTTCACATCACCATGTGATTCGCATTGTTAACATCACCATGTGAATCTAACACCCAATGAGTTCTGGGGCTCGATCATGCTTTGCATGTGAGAGAGGTCTTATAGTCAACGGGTCTGTAACATTCAGATCCGTGTGTACTTTGCAAATCTCTATGTCAAACCGTAAACACTGCTATCACACTCCACTTGGTACTATTCCAAATGGCTGCTCCACTATACGTATCCAGATTGCTACTACGAGTCATCCGGATTAGTGTTAAAGCTTGTATCGACGTAACTCCTTACGACGAACTCTTTATCTCCTCCATAATCAAGAAACATCTCCTCAGTCTCTTAGTTACTGAGGATAATCTTGACCGCTGTCCAGTGATCCACTCCTGGTTCACTCTTGTACCCCCTGACGGACTCATGGCAAGGCACACACAGGTGCGGTACACAGCATGGCATAATATAGAGCCTATGGCTAAGGCATAGGGGACGACGTTCGTCCTTTCTCTTTCTTCTGCCGTTGTCGAGCTTTGAGTCTCACTCAACTTTCACACCTTACAAATCAGGCGAGAACCCTTTCTCTGACTGATCCATTTTGAACTCTTTCAAAATCTTGTCAAGGTATGCACTCATTCAAAGTCTCATCGAGCATCTTGATCTATCTCCATAGATTTTGATGCTCAACAATTAGGTAGCTTCATCCAGGTCTTCCTTTGAAAATCACTTTCCAAATGACCGTTTTATGCTTTCCAGAAACTCTACATTATTTCTGATCAACAATATGTCATCCACATATACTTATTAGAAATTCTATAGTGCTCCCACTCACTTTATTGCAAATACAAGTTTCTCGTAAACTTTGTATAAACTTCAAAACTTTGATCACCTCATCAAAGCGTATATTCCAACTCCGAGATGCTTGCTTTAGCCCATGGAAGGATCACCGAAGCTTGCACACCTTTTAGCATCCTTAGGCCTGACAAAACCTTCTGGTTGTATCACATACAACCTTTCCTCAAGTAAACCGTTAAGGAAACGATGTTTTGACATCCATCTGCCAGATTTCATAATTGAAAACACAACAACTGCTAACATAATTCCAACAGACTTTAGCACCACTACGAGTGAGAAAGTCTCATCGTAGTCAACTCCTTGAACTTGTCACAAACATCTTTGCAACAAGTCGAGCTTTACAAATAGTGACATTCACCATCAGTGTCTGTCTTCATTTTAAAGATCCATTTGTACTCAACGACCTGCCGTCCAATGCGCAAGTCTACCAAAGTCTACACTTGGTTTTCATACATGGATCCTATCTCGGATTTCATGGCCTCCAACCATTTGTCGGAATCCGGGCCCATCATCGCTTCTCCATAGCTCATAGGTTCATCGTTTGTCCAACAACATGACCTCCAAGCCAGGGTTGTCGTACTGCTTAGGAGCAGTACACATCCTTGTCGACCTACGAAGTTCCATAGTAACTTGATCCTAAAGCTTCATGATCATCATCATTAACTTCCTCTTCAACTAACGTAGGCTTCACAGAAAAAACATCCTGCGCTGCGCTACTCTCTGGTTGAACAAAGTTTAAACAACCTCATCAAGTTCTATCTTCCTCCCACTTAATTCTTTCGAGAGAAACTTATCCTCGAGAAAGGATCCGTTTTAGTAACAAACACTCTGCACTTGGATCTGAGATAGAAGGTTCACCCAACTGATCTTAGGGTATTCTATGAAGATGCATTTGTCTGCCTTGGGTTCGACCTCATTAGGTGAAAACATTTTCCACACAAGTGTCGCTGCCCCAAGTATTAAGAAATGACAGCTTAGGTTTCTATCAAACCATAATTCACATGGTGTCATCTCAACGGATTTAGATGGTGCCCTATTTAAAGTGAATGTAGTTTTCTCTAATGCATAACCCCAAAATTATAGTACTAAAACGACAAGAGACATCATAGCACGCACCATGTCCAATAGAGCATAACTATGATGTTCGGACACACCATCACACTATGGTGTTCCAGGTGGCGTTTAGTTGTGAAACAACTTTCACATTGTCTGAAGTTGTATGCCAAACTCTTGACTCAGATATTCACCTCCACGATCATATCGCAGTCATTTTTATCTTCTTGTCACGATAATCTTTAAACTTCACTCTGAATTTGCTTGAACCTTTCAACCGATTCATACTTGTGTTTCATTAAGTAAATATACTCTATACCTACTCAAATCATCAGTGAAGGTAAGAAAATAACGATATCCACTGCACGCTAGAAGACTCACTAGATTGCATACATCAACATGTATCATTTCCAATGAATCACTTGCCCGCTCCATCCAACGGGGTCCTTTAGTCTTCTTGCCCAAGAGGCATGGTTCGCATGTCTCAACCGATTCGAAATCGAATGAGTCCAAATATCCATCACCATGGAGTTTCTTCATGCGCTTTATAGCAATATGACATTTTGCCGCAGTGCCACAAGTATGTGGTACTATCATTATTTAACTTTGTATATTTTGACATCAATGTTATGAACAT
Organism: Hordeum marinum; assembly: GCA_022496015.1. Lineage (NCBI taxonomy): Eukaryota > Viridiplantae > Streptophyta > Magnoliopsida > Poales > Poaceae > Hordeum > Hordeum marinum. The sequence goes on along the minus strand of CM039677.1, from coordinate 201,536,089 downwards.
GTGTATTACTACGATCAAGATTTCAACAAACCATTCTCATTGGGTGCATGACCATTGAAGGTATTCTTCATGTAAACATAATAACTATTATTCACTGACTTAAATGAATAACCGTATTGCAACAAACATGATCTAATCATGTTCATGCTCAACACAAAACACCAAATAACATTTATTTAGGTTCGTCACTAATCCTGAAGGTAGAGAGAGCATGCGATGTTGATCACATCAACCTTGGAAACATTTCCAACACACATCGTCACCTCACCCTTAGCTAGTTCTCCGTTTATTCCGTAGCTTTTATTTCGAGTTAATAACATTTAGCAACCGAACCGGTATCCAATACCCAGGTGCTACTAGGAGTACTAGCAAGGTACACATCAATAACTCGTATATCAAATATACTTCTGTCGATGTTGCCAGCCTTCTTATCTACCAAGTATCTAGGGTTGTTCCGCTTCAGCGACCTCTCACCTCATAATAGAAGCACTTAGTCTCGGGTTTGAGTTCAACTTTGGGTTGCTTCACTGGAGCAGCAACTGACTTGCTATCCATGAAGTTTCCCTCCTTGCTCTTGCCCTTTTCGAAACTAGTGGTTTGATTAACCATCAACACTTGACGCTCCTTCTTGATTTCTACCTTTGCGGTGTCAAACATCGCGAACAGCTCAGGGATCAATACTTCTATCCCTGGTGTATTATAGTTCATCACTAAGTTCTAGTAGCTTTAGTGACAGTGACTTGGAGAACTATATCAATCACTATCTTATCTGGAAGATCAACTCCCACTTGATTCAAGCGATTGTAGTACCCAGACAATCTGAGTACATGCTCAACGATTGAGCTATTGTCCTTCATATTACAGGCAAAGAATTTTGTTGGAGATCTCATATCTCGCAACACAGGCACGAGCCTGAGATCACAATCTCTGCTCCTAGAACATCTCATATGTTCCGTGACGTTCAAAACGTTTCGGAGCCTCAATTCTAAGCCGTAATACATGACGCACTAAACTATCAAGTAGTCATCGAAACGTGCCTGTCAGATGTTCACAACATCTATAGACGATGCTAGAGGGGGTGGCGCACCGAGCGGTGCATTAAGGACATAAGCCTTCTGTGCAGCAATGAGGACAATCCTCAGATCATAGACCCAGTCTGCAATATTGCTACCAACATCTTTCAACTCTATTTCTCTAGGAACATATAAAAATTTAAGGGAGCTACAGCGCGAGCTAGTAATCTACAACATAATTTGCAAAGACACTTTGACTATGTTCATGATAATGAGTTCAATTAATCATATTACTTAAGAACTCCCACTCAAATTGACATCCCTCCGATCATTCGAGTGATACATGATCCAAATTCACCAACTCAAGTCCGATCATCACGTGAGTTGAGGTGGCTGCAATGGTGAACATCATTATGTTGATCATATCTAGTATATGACTCATGTTCGACCTTTCGGTCTCTCGTGTTCCGAGGCCATGTCTGTACATGCTAGGCTCGTCAAGTTTTACCCGAGTGTTTTGCGTGTGCAACACTGGCTTGCACCCGCTGTATGTGAACGTAGAGTCTATCACACCCGATCATCATGTGGTGTCTCAACACGACAAACTTTCGCAACGGTGCACACTCGGGGAGAACACAATTTATCTTGAAATTAAGTGAGGGATCACCTTATAATGCTACCGTCGTCCTAAGCAAAATAAGGTGCATAAAAGGATTAACGTCACATGCAAATCATAAGTGACATGATATGGCCATGATCTTGTGCTTTTGATCTCCATCATGAAAGCACCGGCATGATCTCCATCGTCACCGACATGACACCATGATCTCCATCATCTTGATCTCCATCAACGTGTCGCCATCGGGGTTGTCACGCCCTGCATGCTTCTACTACTATTGCTACCGTAGCGATAAAGTAAAGCATTACATAGCGCTTAATGATTGACACGCAGGTCATACAATAATTAAAGACAACCCTATGGCTCCTGTCGGTTGCCGTATTCATCGACATGCAAGTCGTGATAATCTATACATCACATGATCATCTCATACATCACATATATCACATCATGTAATTTGCCATATCATATCACAACATACCCTGCAAAAACAAGTTAGACGTCCTCTAATTGTTGTTGCATGTTTTACGTGGCTGCTACGGGTATCTAGCAAGAACAATTCTCACCTACGCATAAATCACAACGGTGATACATAGATTGCTTTTCAACCTTCTCAAGGACCGCCTTTGTCGGATCCGATCCAACTAAAGTGAGAGAAACTGTCACCCACAAGCCATCTAAGCAACAAGTTGCGTCTAGTGAACCAGTCATCTCACAATCCCGCTGAACCAAAATCCGACAAAGGGAGGAAGCAATCTAAGCATCAACGCCCAGACACCTTTTGTGTTCTACTCGAGATCTCATCGAACCATCTGTTGGGGAACGTCGCATGGGAAACAAAAAAATTCCTATGCACACGCAAACCTATCAATGGTGATGAGCATCTACGAGAGGGAGAGTGGATCTACATACCCTTGTAGATCGCTAAGCGGGAAGCGTTAAGAAACACGGTTGGTGTAGTCAAACATCTTCGCGATCCAAATCGCCGAGCGTCCCGCGATCTCATCACGATCCGTCCCGCGATCCAATCACGATCCGTCCCGTGAACTCATCACGATCCGTCCCGCGATCTCATCACGATCTGTCCCGCGAACTCATCCCGATCCGTTCCGTGATCACCGATCTAGAGGAGAAACTGTGCACCGGTGAAACGGGTAGCACGTGGCCGGAAATTCTGTCCAAAAACCACCCAATCCACTAGTATATATAGGACGAGAGGAGAGGAGAGGCAGCCAGGGCCTTTGGGTCAGCCGAAATAGGAGATGGGAGCAATCCTACTTCACCTCCAATCCTAGTTGGAGTAGGATTGCCTCCTATTGGCTGATTTTCCACTTTTTGCTTTAGGACTTTCTCTCCTTCGCCATGGGCCTTGGTGGCTGTTTTCCCAGCCCACTAAGGGCTGGTTATTATTCTACCACAGCCCATGGACCTCTTGGGGTCGAAATACCCCTCCCGGAGGCCTCCCGGTACACTACCGGCACTCCCGGTACACTACCGGCACTCCCGGTACACTACCGGCACTCCCGGTACACTACCGATGAGCCCGAAACTTTTCCGGAAACCAAACTGGGACTTCCTATATATGAATCTCTACCTCCAGACCATTCCGGAGCTCCTCGTGACGTCCGGGATCTCATCTGGGACTCCTAACAAACTTCGGTCACCACCATACATAACTCTACACTACCGAAACGTCACCGAACCTTAAGTGTGCAGACCCTGCGGGTTCGAGAACTATGTAGACATGACCGAGACACCTCTATGGTCAATAACCAATGGTGCGACCTGGACGTCCACATTGGTTCCTACATATTCTACGAAGATCTTTATCGGTCGAACCTCTATGTCAATGATTCAGTTAATCCCGTATAACGTTCCCTTTGTTCTTCGGTATGTTACTTGCCCGAGATTCGATCGTCGGTATCTCCATACCTAGTTCAACCTCGTTACCGGCAAGTCTCTTTACTCGTTCCGTAATACAAGATCCCGCAACTAACAATTAGTCACATTGCTTGCAAGTCTTATTGTGATGTTGCATTACCGAGTGGGCCCCGAGATACCTCTCCGTCACACGGAGTAACAAATCCCAGTCTCGATCCATGCCAACTCAACAGACACCATCGGAGATACCTGTAGAGCACCTTTATAGTCACCCAGTTACGTTGCGTCGTTTGATACACACAAGGCACTCCTCCGATATCTGTGAGTTGCATGATCTCATGGTCATAGGAACACATACTTGACATGCGGAAAACAGTAGCAATAAACTGACACGATCATATGCTACGTTTGCAGTTTGGGTCTTGTCCATCAGATTATTCTCCTAATGATGTGACCCCGTTATCAAATGACATCTCATGTCCATGGCTAGGAAACCTTAACCATCTTTTGATCAACGATCTAGTCTATTAGAGGCATACTAGGGACATGGTTTTGTCTATGTATCCACACATGCATCTAAGTCTCCGATCAATACAATTATAGCATGGATAATAAACGATTATCATGAACAAGGAAATATGATAGTAACTAATTTATTATTGCCTCTAGGGCATATTTCCAATAGGCAACAGCTTGTTGATTCTGAAGACACGGAAGATTGAAAGCACATTTGCTCCCTTGGTGGTTTTGGTAATAAATAACTACATATAAGTCATTAAACTAATGTTTCCATCAAGTATATTTCAGGAAGTGTTCAATGAGAGGATTGGCAAAAAGGAGATTGTGGAGAAACCCCAAGATACAAGGAAATAGGTTGGCCAAGCTTCAAGCAAGAGGACTCTACATTTTATATTTGTGAGAAAACACTTTGACTCCATAGGAAAGCCAATACTATTAAAAGGGGTAAAGTTTGTTGGTGAACAATATGCTCAAACGTGCACAAGTGATAGTTGCCAAAAATATCCACAAAACTGTCCCACCAAAGTCTGTTCTATACCCAACACTCAAAATCGGTGCAACCAACTGTCCCACTTTGGTGCCACCGATTCTAGTACCTAGATAGACTCTGCCAACCCTAGCCACTTCGGTGCAACCGATTCCATACCAGTGCCATCGAGATTAGGTTGCCAACTTTCTATTACGCAAATTCACATTTTTGGTTCCACCGAGAATGTAATCAGCGTCACCGAGATTGGAAATCTAACCGTTGGTCACTTTATCGGTGCAACCGAGAATTGTATATCGGTCCCTCCGAGATTCAAAAATTGCCAGCTTTTGGTCACTTCAGTACCACCGAGATTAACACATCAGTGTCACCAAGTTGGTCATTTTGTGTGTAACGGTTGGATTTTTGGGGATGCCTATATATACCCCTTCACCACCACTCACTCGAAAGTGAAGCACTCAGAACTATTCCATACCTATCCTATCATATTTTCTGAGAGAGAACCGCCTACCCTTGTGTTGAGGTCAAGATCTTCCACTCCAACCATATGGATCTTGATTTCTAGCCTCCCTTAGTAGCTTTCCACAAATCACATCTCCTCCACCATGCCAAATCTGTGAGAGAGTGATTGGGTGCTGAGGAGTCTATCATCTTGAAGCGCAAGAGCATGGAGTTCATCATCATTACCGAGCCTATTACCTTTTGGTGGGTGGTGCCTCCTAGATTGGTTAGGTGTCGCTTGGGAGGCTCCTACTTCGTGTTGTGAAGTGACCCAAGAATTTTGTAAGGGCAAAGAGATCGCCTACTTTGTGAAGATCTACCCCATAGTGAGGCTAGTCCATCATGGACGGAAACCGTATGGAATAGTCAAGGTCGCTACTTAGTGGACCCTTTTGGGTGGAGCCCTCCGTGGACTCTTGTGACTGTTACCCTCCATCGGTTTAAGATTCCAGAAACGTAGATGTACGATAGCGCCACCTATCGAAACCACGGGAAAAATCATCGTGTCCACAATTGCGTTTGATCTTCCTACCATATCCCTTCTATACGTGCTTGTTATTATTTTCCGCTGATATATTGCATTTGTAGGGTGTACTTCACTTTCCATGAGATGCTAAAAACTGGCAACCATAAAACTTGGTATAGGCAAAACATTTAATTGGTCAAGTAGTCTAATCACCCCCCATCTAAACCTACTTTCGTTCCTAGAAGTGGTATCACAGCATTGGTATCCATTGCTTAGGCCTCTCAACCTAGGAGAAGTATGGCGTCTAGTGAGGGAAGTTATCACTATAGAGGTCTGTACTTTGATGGCACTAATTTTGCTAGTTGGAAGCATAAAATGAAAATGCATATTCTTGGTCATAACCCCGCCATTTTGGCTGTTGTTCGTGTTGGCTTGCAAGGTGAGTTGTTTGCGGATGAACGGGAACCGGATCGTGAAGCGACCGCGGATGAATTGAAGATGTTGCAATACAGTGCTCAAGCATGTGATATTCTCTTCAAATGCTTATGCCCCAAAGAATTCAACAAAATCAGCCATCTTGAGAATGCAAAGGAGATTTGGGATACTTTGGTTGATATGCACGAAGGAACCGAGTCTGTGAGAGAATCCAAGTTAGATGTTCTTCAAGGTCAACTTGACAAGTTCAAGATGAAGGATGGTGAAGGAGTCGCAGACATGTACTCTAGGCTAGCTCTCATCACCAATGAGATTGTTGGCTTAGGAAGCAAAGAAATGACCGGCAAATTCATCATCAAGAAGATACTTAGAGCTTTGGATGAGAAATACGACACCGTGTGCACATTAATCTAAATGATGCCAACTACAAACATCTCAAGCCTACGGAAGTCATTGGAAGGATTGTTGCTCATGAGATGAAACTCAAAGATAAAGAAGAGCTTCATCACAAGTATAACGGTGCTTACAAAGCCACAAGTGATGTTCCCACAACTTCAAGCAACAAGCTTGTCACCAACAAAGAAATAAGCCTCATGGTCAAGAAATTCAACAAGTTCTTCAAGAATAAAGGCAAAGAAAGAAACTCCAACTCAAGATATGAAGAGAAGCATTCGTCAAGTCGTGACCGCAATTGCCATAATTGTGGGAAGCCCGGACACTACTCAAATGAGCACGACTCCTTACAAAAGAAGAGAAGAGTTACCTCGAAGACGAAGCTCAATGAATGAATCACCACAAAGAGAGAGAAGGAGTAGAGATGATCGTGATGAACAAAGGCACTCAAGGAGAAGTAGAGATTCGGAGAAGAAGGACAAGTACACCAAGAGCTACACAAGAAGAAAACATCAAGCTCATGTTGGTGAATGGGTTTCCGCCTCTGACTCTGACAACAACTCTGAGAGAAGCTATAACTCCGACTCCGACTATAGTCAAGATGATGGTGTTGCCGGAATTGCTCTAGTGACTACCAACTCCTACGATCTAGTTGATTCACCAAATGAAGGGAGTGGAAGTTGCTTCATGGCTAAAGTCCCCAAGGTATCACACCCCGAGTATCTTGATTTTGATAGTGATGAAGATGATCTACTTTGTGATGATGACTTACTTTGTGATAAAACTAGTGATAGTGATCAAAATGAACTTGATAATTCTCTTGCTAGTCAAGATAAGTCAATTGATGATGATAAGATGAAAACAGAACAACTAACTAAAGAACTAAACACTCTTAAGTTAGCTCATGAATCTACTATCGAAGATCAAAGAGAGCTTGTGAGAACTCATGAGAAGCTACGCTTCGAGAAGCTCAACTTGGAGCAAGAGCATGAGTTTCTCAAAGCTATAGAATGACGATCTCTGGAAGAAGAACTCATCTTATCTAGCCAAAATGACTACTCTTGTCTACTTTCATGCCTCAATTTAAAACTAAGCAATCTAGTTACAGACGCAAGAAAGATTCTTCATCTAGTAGCAACAATAAAAGTGATAAATCCAATGATGTTGCTTCTAGTAGTTCTATTGATTCCACTAATGATGTTTCTCTTAGCCAAGTTACATTTGAGCAAGAAAATGCTTTATTGAAAGAAATTATAGAAAAAGGTATCAACAAGTGTCTTGCCGAATGTAAGCAATTTGAGGAAATTGTACGCACGCATGGAGGATACCGGAAGAATCATGGTGTTGGCTACTTCAATGCTAAGGGTCAATATGCCAAGTCCAAGTTTGTTCCTCAAAAGGAGAAATATGGAAATACTCTTCCCTAGGGGAAAAACTCTCAAGATGACCTTCCACCACAAGACCACAAGCTCAAGGGCAAGAACAAACTTCAAGATGACATTGACTCATATGAAGATAAACCCCTAGCTTTGGTGGAGTGGGTTCCCAAGTCTACTTCAAGCTCAACTACTATAAAGGCCACTTCAACACTAAGGATCCCCATCAACTTGATGTGGGTTCCAAGAAAAAGAACTAGTAAGGTCTTGAGGGGTGACTCCGCCAATGAAATTCATTATTGGCAAGAACTTTTTGCATTCAACATCAACTCAATGAAATAGTTCAAGGAGTCACACATTCCCTCAAAGGTGAGCAAGGGACAAGGTAATCAACAAATTAATGGACATCATAACACATGCTTTGCACTCCATGTCCATAGATATCCATGTATTTGTCTCTTGTATGTTGTGACTAACCCATGTAGGTGAGAGGAGTGAGGAAACAACAAGGATGCTCCCAACTCTTGGTGATCTTCATCAACATTGAGCATCCACAACTACCTCACCAACATGAAGTCTTCATCGACAACACCCAAGGTTAGTTTATCCCTCTTATGGGGGGATGTCACATTAAGGGGGAGCGTTACTCTAATTCTTGAGTCGAAGCATCTCTTAACATGTGACAACATTAATTGCTTGATGAAAAAGTGGTAACCCCACTTGTGCTTAAACGATGAGTATGACCTATGATCAAGTTCTCTTACTTGGCTTCTAAGTCAAATACTCATATATAGATGACTTTGTCATCGCCCAAGTGCTTGTTAGATGCTAGCGTGTTTGTGCATGTTCGTCATGATTTCTTCTGACACCTTATTGTGTGAGCATGTTGGTCTGCATTTTTTTTCTTATTCGAGGATATCCAATTGTTGCTATTTGGCTTTTGATTTATCTTTTGCCAATTGGATTGACAATAATTACTAGGACCACTCTTTAGCTATCTATGCTTTCTCATCTCATATTCCATTCATGCTGCATGACAAAATTTGAATATGTGCTTTCGATCCCTCTGTGTGTGGAGCACTCGGAGTTCCGTATCGACAAGGACTGGCCATAAAGACCTCCCGGGTGCAACTCGGTGCAACCAACACCAAAATATCGGTCTCACCGTTTGCTTAGGGTTGATCTGGTTTTTCAATCTCGGTATCACCGATTCCATTTTCTCGGTTACATCGAGTGTCCCTATCAGCTGACAGTTGAGGCACTCGGTGACACCGAAAACTTAGAATCGGTGTCACCGACAGTAGTGGGTATATAACTCTGGACCCCGACATTTTGAAATTTCATCCTCATACATTGCGCTCCAAAACCCTAAGCTACCATTCCAAAGACCCCTCGTCATCGCCCTTGACTTCTCGAGCTCCTCCGCCGCTGGTAATCGCTGCCGTCTACGTAATCTTCACAAGAGTCGCTGCCGTCTACGTAATCTTCACAAGAGTCGTTGCCGTAGAGGATCCGTGCCAAGCTAGGGTGCAAATTCGATCTGCAGTGTGCTCCCATTCTGATTCTTGCGCATTGGACCTTGTTTTCTCTATAAGACACCTATTGCTCATTCGTCTATCCACTAGAAATTGCAAAATCTCGAGTTAGTTGGATTTTCTAGGGTTTTGCTGTCCGCTCGATACATCTCGGTGGAACCGACATGAAAATATCGGTCTCACCGATATACTTTTCTGTCGGGACCTCGATCCTAAGTCATATGAATCCATACTGTAACATATCACATCACTTTACGGCCTCATGCACGGTAAGCTCCACGGCAGCAGCCTTACCTTAGTTTGGACCGTTTGTGTCTTTTGGCTCACGTATGTGAACATGTCGCTGGCAATCAACCGACAGAGAACCCGGGCCGACATGACTAGTCATAGAACCCAAGTGGCATATCCGTACGGAAACAGGCATACGTAACCCAACAATGCAGGTGTCAGTCTCAAGCGTGTGTAGACGAGTCATAGCAAGCTACAAGGACTCCATTACGCCGTGAGACATAAATACCATCACTACACGTAGACGAGTCGTAGCAGGCTACAGGGACTCCATTATACCGCGAGACATTTCCCAGAAGGGACAGACACAACAGCAAACAAGGATACATGCCAGTCAATCAATGTGTCCGGAGCAGTAGCAAGCTACCATGGCTCGGTGGAAGCACAAAGAGGCAGTTTCCCGTAAAGAGTACTACTAAAGGCACACAACTAGGTGTCGCATCCCATACATACCATTGCACGTCACACGTACGCATGACATGCCCGATATGCATAGATACAGCTATGGCATCACAACATAACAATACAACAACACAACTTTTCTTTAAGAGGCTGAAACGAGCCTTGCATAATATGTTCTTAGAGATAGGGGTCACATGACCCGACACTCAAGTCATACGAACAAGTTCATACAAACCAAGCGGAAGCATCATGCTCTCTGAGTACAGACAGATGGAAGGGGTAAAAAGAGACATCGCCTAACTATCTACAGCCCTCCATAGGGCATAGGTCGTAGCTGGGACAACAGCTATTCGGCATCGTCGACATCTAGAAAGAACCCACCCGATGGGTCCTGGGTCTCATCTGCAACATTTATTAAGCAAACATGAGTACAAACATACTCAGCAAGTCTTTAAAACAGACCTAGTATATTCATGCTCATGTATCAACAAGGGGGGGGGGGTGGAGTTTATGCAGCAATGCCTGCTTTGACTCATGGCTAACCTATACTACACAATTTTAACTCTTTGTTTAAGTTTTGGATATTGCACACGAGTCCACTAACTCCATGATAATACAACACCATGGATTCACTTCCCTCTCGTGGGAGAGTGCCATCCACAATACTCACACTTGTCTTGATATTTGTATGAGTATCCACTTGATTATCTATGAACAACATAAGTTATCCAAGTAGTCCATATCTGAGAACGCGGCTATTCGAATAGTTTCCTACCCTGCAGGGGTGTACTTCTTCACACACGCTCTTGCCACTTATCGTTGTGTGCTCAAAAAACCATGCACCTCGGCAACCTTCAAGGGGAAGCCCATTGAGGGAGTCTGCCACGATCGTCAACCACATAAGACCTCAAGTCCAGGCTATCGCCTATTTGAGACTGAACCCACACCGGAAGTCCGACCGAAGTTTCTACTATGGCCCCAAATGATGTGCATAGCGTTCCCAAGCCCACCATTCAGGTGATCCTTGGTACACTGTGACACTGCCTACCGCGTCATAACCCACCCCTAGGGTTAGTCCTACGCACGACCTCCAGCATGCTATAAACACCAGAAACTACTTGCAACTCCTGGACTTAGGACTAAGCGGCTGATAAGTCGAGAGGGGTCGAGTTACAGGAACCCAATGTGTGGTTGTAACTAGTCTTGGACCACAAACACGGAACTCAGTTCCTAAGAATGGTCCCAATGAGATAACCCGCTATGTACTCCGACAAAGCCTCTCATCACTACCTTTACCAAATCGGGTTCATCATAAGATTATCACATTGTAACAACAATGTTTCACTCTAGTTCATCACCCAGATGAATCAGACCTGACACAACTCTAAGCATAGCAGGCAAAGTAACCTAAGCACATCATGGCACAAGCAGCGACCAGGTATGCTAGGTTGCAAGGTTTAGCTATTCACTTTGACAATGACAGGTCTTGCATAAGAATAGGTTCATCTACCGTGTATGACAGACAAGTGAACGTTTGTCCTAATGCAATAAGCAAGAGTAGGAGCGAGAGAGTGAGATGTTATCGGAATGATCAAGGGGGTTGCTTGCCTTGTTGGGTAGCGGGAAGGTTCTGTCCTTCGTTGGAATACTCGGGGGTATCCTTAGAAGCAGGGCTTACCACAATGCAGATAAATAGCATTCAGTACACGCAAGTGCAACAATATGATGCATGATCATGACATGGTGGCATGTATGGATGAGCTAATGCAACTAGTGTCCAAGTTCATTTGAAGTGAGTTTGAATATAGGTTCAAAATCGTTCTTCATTTCAAATTCCATATTTTAACCTATTAGCAAATGTTAATGTTCTTCTACATATTTTGCTCTATCATGCAAGATAATAGCACCATTGGATTCATTGAATTTTTTTGATAAATTTTCATATATAAATTATTTTCATCTGATTTATAGATTAATTTATATGATTTTTTTAAAGTTTTAAACAATTTCTGGAATTATTTTAAAACTGAAAATGAAATATGACGTCAGCCTGACGTCACCACAATGTCAGGTGGTCGGTTGGCCAGGAAAAGTCAAACCTGACGTGCGGGGCCCGCAAGTCAGTGACACGGCCCTAAACTCCACGCTGACCACGGGTTTGACCCACCCTAGGGCCCACTGGTCAGTGGCAAGAAGCCTAATTAATCAGGGGGATTAGCCCCTGATGCTGGCCACATCGGCGCCCACCGGCGTGGGGCCAGCGGCGACCAAGAGCACAATGGCGACCCACCGGAGTTGTGCCTCCGGCAACCATTTGGCGCGTGGAGGGCACCGGGAGGTAGCCCGTGCACGCGCGCATCCAACGCAGTGGGAGAGGGGAGTCGGGGGCCACCGGAGATACGGCCGGCGACGACCCGAGCGGCGCGAGCTTCGGGTAGCAAGCGGAACATCACCTACTGTGAGGGACAGGCCGCTAGAGGAGGGGAAAAGGAGCACGGGCTCATGACGGGGTTGCTGGGGGAGACGACAAGCTCGGGGACGCGCAGACGACCTCGAATCGCCGGAGGAAAGCTTCGGCGGCCGGCGGGAAAGAAACGGCGACGACGCATCGTGGAGGGCTCTCGGCATCGACTAGCTTCACGGGGAGGACGAGGAGGTCGCGGCGGGTTTGGCGGGATCAGAATGCCGCGGGGCGTCTAGACCTACGGCGACGCGGCAGAGACGAGCTCAGCGATGGCGGAGCAAAGGAGGGAGAGCGGGAGAAAGAGCACGCGAGGGAGAGAGGGAGAGGAGAAGGAGCCACGACAAGGAGGCCTCGCATTGGTGCTCTCCCAGCCCTCCATACCAGCAGCCAGGCAGGGAGGAGGTGGCTGGCGTGTGCCCGCGCGCGGTGAGCGCACGCCCCCGTCCTCCTGGCGAGAGGACATGAATGATTGGCACGGGCCAGATGGGCCGGTTCCCCCCTGGGCCTCTGCTTTTCTTTTTTTCTTCTTTGTTTTCTATTTCTGACATTTGTTTCCTTTTTCTTTTTAGGTACAATTGCTTTGATAAAATATCCCAATTATTTTATAATATCAAGTTTGAATATTTCAAACTCCAATAAAAAGTTTCAGGACATTTTGAAATATGAAATAATGATAATGCTTTATTTGGCATTTTTAGAGGCTTTATCATTTATTTTTAAATTTCATTAGTTGTTCAAATATCTAAAATGTCCCATGTTATAATCATGTCCATATTTATCAGACATAGGGGACATTTTAGATGGGCATTTTGGATTTGTTAAATTTTCACAACTTTGAATTAATTTGAATCAAATATGAGCTTGGGGTTTCTTTTAGTCCCCATTTCATGTTGATGCAAAATTGTAACATGATGCACACACATGCTATCCTATGACATCTAGCTAGGGATGTGACAACTCACACCCACTCAAAAGAATCTCGTCCCGAGATTTTGAAGTCATCGGGAAGAGCGCGGGGTACTCTAATCCAAGACGATCTTCTCTTTCCCATGTGGCCTCCTTTTTAGAATGATGTGACCACTGAACCTTGAGAAACTTGATGTGTCATTGCCAAGTGGTACGCTCAGCTTGATCAAGAATACGAACAAGGTATTCTCGATATGTAAGGTTATCTTGGAGATCAAGCGCCTCGTGGTCTACGTCACGGACAGGGTCCGAGAAGCAACGCCTGAGTTGCGAGACGTGGAAGACATCATGAACATTGGAAACATGTGGTGGAAGATCCAATTGGTAGGCAACCTCTCCTCATTTAGCAAGAATGCGAAAGGGTCCAATGTAATGAGGAGCCAACTTTCCCTTGCTGCCGAATCGATGGGTACCCTTCATAGGCGTAACCCGAAGGTAAGCCTTCTCGTCAACTTCATATGTCACAACCTTATGATGGCGATCATATTGGCTCTTTTGACGAAATTGGGCTCTTTTCAACTTTTCACGAATAATGCGAACTTGCTCCTCTGCATCCTGGATCATATCCGGGCCAAAGTGTTGCCTCTCTCCGGTTTTTGACCAGTTAAGAGGTGTTCGACACCTTCGTCCGTGGAGAACTTTAGAAGGGGCTTTGCCCAAGCTTGATTGATAACTATTGTTATATGCAAATTCGACAAATGGAAAACATTTCTCCCAGTTCATACCGAAAGATATAACACAAGTTCGGAGCATGTCTTCAAGGATTTGATTGACTCGCTCCACTTGACCACTTGATTGCGGGTGGAAAGCAGTGCTAAAGGATTGATGAGTCCCCATAGCGGTTTGAAAACATTCCCAGAATCGGGAAGTAAAGATACTTCCGCGGTCTGAGTTAATCTCCAAGGAACACCATGAAGAGAAACTATTTGAGAAACATATAAATCCGCTAGCTGGCTAGAAGTTACACTCTACCGCACAGGAAGAAAATGAGCCACTTTGGAAAGGCGGTCAATGACCACAAAGATAGCATTATTCCCTCTCTTGGTCCTGGGAAATCCGGTAATGAAATCCATACCGACCTTATCCCATTTCCTCTCGGGAATAACTAAAGTTTGAAGGGTGCCAAAAGGCCTTTGATGTTCTTCTTTCACGCGATGACAAACGTCACAATTAGCAACGAACTGAGCAATTTCTCTCTTCATCCTAGTCCACCAGAACCTCTAGCGTAGGTCCTGATACATCTTGGTACTACCCGGATGAATTGTGAGAGGAGAATCACGAGCCTCCTTAAGGATCAACTATCGTAGATGTTGCTTCTTCGGGATCACCAAGCGGTTCTCAAAGAAGACAACACCCCGATCATCTTCCGAGAAGCATCTAACATTACCCTTCTTAATGTTTTTCTTGATCCGACATATCCCGACATCATGCTTTTGGGCTTCTATAATTTGATCCATAAGAGTTGCTTTCGCCACCAGGATGGAAAGGAATCCTGGAGGAACAATGTGAAGGTTCAACTTCCGAAATTCCTCATAGAAGTGGTTGACCTTGTTGTAACATAAGGTTGTTACAATAAGACTTACGACTTAGTGCATCAGCCATGACATTGGCTTTCCCCAAGGTGTAAGTTATCCCTAAGTCCTAATCTGTAATCAACTCAACCCACCATCTTTGCCTAAGATTCAAATCCGGCTAGGTGAAAATATATTTCAGACTATGGTGATCAGTGTAAATTTCGCAACGATTACCCGGAAGGTAATGTCGCTAGGTTGTTAGTGCATGGACCACAGTTGCAAGCTCAAGATCATGTGTTGGATAATTATCCTCATGTGGACGCAACTTTCGGGATGCGTATGCAATCACATGACGATATTGCATGAGAATGCAACCTAATCCTTGTCGCGAGGCGTCGCAATAGATAACAAAGTCCTTAGAGAAGTCTGGTGGCACCAGAACGGGAGTAGATGTCAGTCGTCTTTTAAACTCGTGAAAACTGTGCTCGCATTGTGGATTCCACTCGAACTTTTTATATTTCTTGAGGAGTTCAGTCAGAGGTTTCGCAACCTTGTAGAAATTCTCAACAAAGCGGCGACAATAGCTCGCTAAGCCAAGGAAACTCCAAACTTGCTTAACCGATTTAGGTTGAGTCCAATCAAGGACGGCCTGAACTCTCTCGGGATTGACAGCAATACCTTTACCAGAGATCACGTGGCCTATATAGGTCACTTCTGGCAACCAAAATTCACACTTGGAGAATTTGGCATACAAACGATGCTCTCAAAGTTTCATCAATACCAGCCTTAGAAGCTTGACATGTTCCTATTTGTTCTTCGAATAGATGAGTACGTCGTCGAGGTAAACCACGACGAATTTATCCAAATACTCCATGAAGATCGAATTCATCAAGCGAGAGAAGGTGGCTGGGGCATTGGTTAAACCGAAGGACATGATGGTGTAATCGTATTGGCCACAACGAGTAACAAAAGCCATTTTTGGAATGTCCCCGTTTCTAAATCTGATTTGATGGTATCCCAACCTCAAATCCATTTTGGAAAAGACAGAGGATCCAACGAGTTGATCATACAAATCGTTGATCCCAGGGAGCGGATACTTGTTCTTTATGGTGACCAGATTCACTGGCCAATAATCCACAACCATCCGATCCGATCCATCCTTCTTCTTGACGAAGAGGACAGGACAAGCCCAAGGAGAAGAACTAGGACGGATGAAACCTTTCTTCAAAGATTCATCGAGTTGGATCTTAAGTTCGGCTAGTTCGAAGGGTGCCATCTTCTAGGGTCTTCTGGCTATTGGGACAGTCCCTGGGATGAGGTCTATCACAAACTCAACATCTTTGACAGGAGGAATTCCTGGCAGTTCTTCTAGAAAGACATCCGGAAAGTCATGGACTACCGGAATATCTTCTAACTCTCGAAGAGGGATAGCATTGAGGGAATAGAGTTGGCGCTTGGCTGTTCGAGTGGAGACATTAACTATCTCACCCGATGGATGTGTAAGTTGAACATTCCTAGTATGAGTATCAATCTTAGCATAGTCGTCTTTCATCCAGTCCATGCCTAAGATGATATTGATGTCCGAAGACTTAAGGGCTATCAAAGATGCTAGGAAGACTAGCCTATCCACCAGAATCTCATTATCATGGCTCAGTCTAGAAGTTTGCCAATTTGAACCAGGAGTTTGAACTACTAAAGGTGTAGGCATATCACAAAAATACATGTTATGCAACTATGCATAACTTCCTGAGATGAAAGAATGAGATGCCCCAGTATCAAATAGAACAGATGCTGGATGACTATTGACAAGGAGCGTACCTAGGATAACATCAGGATCCTCAATGGCTTCCTTAGAAGAGACATAATTCACTCGTACACAAGCATCAGTTGGCTTCACATAGAAGTCTTTTCCTAGCTTCCCACGTCCAGGGGGCTTAGCATTGCTCTAAGGACAATCAAGAGAGTAGTGTCCTGAATCCCCACATTTGTAGCAGACCACGGTGGCACGGGGAGCAATATTGACAGGCGGACCTCCAAATGGCCTGCCTGGAGGGTTGGGTTGAGCTGGGCGAGGCACCTGGAAGGATGGCCTCGCGGTGTATCTTGCTGGCAGAGCTGCGTTGGGCACCCACACCCGGCGTTTTGTTGGGACCTGAGCCAGATGTGGGGCTAAAGTCACGGTTGTGCTTCCTCATGGCCTCATAGTCAGTGTGTCCAAACTCGGCATTGATAGCCTTGTTGACGAGAGCCTGGAAGGTTGTGCACTCATGCAGGCGCAGATCTCGATGGAGCTCAGGGTTAAGTCCCATACGGAACCTAGCCTACTTCTTGGCATCGGTTGAAACTTCCTCCGGAGCGTAACGAGCAAGATTGCCGAACTCATGGCTATGGGCATCCACTGACAGGCTGCCCTGGGTGAAACCACATAATTCCTCTCTCTTGCAATCCATCAGCCCTTCCGGGATGTGATGGGTATGAAATCCTATACTAAATTCTGCCCAAGTTGGTGCAGGGCCTGCGGGACGCATGGCTTCATAATTTTCCCACCACAAATTGGCGGGTCCTTCCAGAAAGTAAGTAGCAAAGCTCACCTTGTTGGCTCGGACAAATTGGCAGCCCGGATCTTGCGGAACATGCTAGTCAGCAAGTCATCCGGGTCGAGTGGGTCGACCAAATGATGATACTTAGGTGGGCACAGCTTGACGAAATCACCGAGTGACAGGCCATCATTGTGTTCATTGCAGGGAGCACACGTTGTGTTCTGCTTAATTCGTTCCAATAGCCTGTTGGTCTCTCTCTTGTTCCTTTCAGCCTCAAGCATTACTTCTGCCAAAGAAGGCGCATGTGGCAGGTCCTCTTGCCTTGGCTGGCTTCCCTCGCCCTGCTCAGGGGTAGGCACGGGGTTATTCCTGGTTGCCACCATCCTAGGAAAACAAACCAATAGCTTAAACATAGAGGACATCAACTCTAAGACATGAGATAAGGAATGTATTGGACAACATGGCATGCAGGGTAAACACCCAAACAACATGGTAATAACAACTGCCATAACAACACCATGATTCATACACACCATGACATAGTTCACTACAAGACCAAGCTGAAAACAAACTACAAAGAGATGACACAACTCATAGGAGGCATTACAAGCTTCCTATACATTATCTAGCTACACCTCCGGAACTCAACTCTCAACCTCGGTCATATCCCACAAGACACGCAGGACTGTGGCGATACAACCTCTATCATACTAGAACTAACATCCACGTACTCAAGCATCACCGTAGATACGTCATACATGTTACCCCCGTGACCTGGGAGCTGAACCTGAGGATCTGGAAACACTCTAGCCTGTGATCCCTAGAAACTGTAAGGACACGGATATGGCCTTGGTCCCCTTGTTGGCGGCAACAACGGTCCTCAAAGAGGGGTGATGCCTCCAACATCGGGCCAGACTACACGTACTGGCAAATGAGTCCGTGATGGGTTCAGCATCTCCAAATCTCCATAGCCTATCTGCACGACAGGTGCCAACTGTGTGAGGGCTGACCAAAGACGTGCACGGGTGGCATAAAGCTCCATGCGAAGGGCACGTGCATCACGATCCCTGTTCTCCAGCATCTGAGCGGTCACTTGCAGCCTGGGATCCTCATGAGAATGGTCACAGTAGGCTGCACCAAGATAACCATCCTCATCTCCCATGGAAGCAGGAACATAACAGAACTCTATGTTCTGAAGCAGACCATGGTGAAACCTCATGATAGTCAGCATGGTGTAGGTGGCCTCCTGAACTGCCATATCTATGGTGACACCTAGTCCATAAGTCCAGTGAAGCAGCTCTGCAGCTCCAGGATATGAAGGATATATCTTAACAGTACACAGATACTGACTCTGGTTGAAATCTCAATACTGTTCCTCCACTGTCTACTGTGGGTACCAACGGTAGCCAGCCTCCATCATAACTCTAACCAACATGGCCGTGTGACCTGGTACATCGATGCACCTGGTCAGACGGACCACCTGATGGCAAGAATGAGGGGGCATCTGAAACAGAGAATGATGCAAAGACATTAGAGATCCTAGGAGAAATTGGACAACATAATGGCTGTAATTGCTCAAAAAGGATTTTGAGACAACTGCAAAAGATTGGAAAAGCATAACCACTCGACTTTCTAGACTCAAATATCTTCTCCATCTGTTTGTCACACCAACAATACTCAAGTACGAACATTCTCTTGCAAATATTCTAGCTATTCGTCCATGGTTATTAACTCGTCATCCTAAGCAATAGATGAGAAGCCTAGTTCTTATCCCCGTAGAAAAGATGAGAATGACTCAGAATAGAATAACTTGGGCAGAGGAATAAAAATAGCCTTGCATTCCCTTCCACAATAAATTCCCCTACTTTTCTATAGTGTTTCTAGACTCAACTTCGACCGGTTGGCTTGGTAGTCCTACAGTCAATCAAGCTCTAATACCAACGCTATTGGGACCCCGACCTAAGTCATATGAATCCAGACTGTAACATATCACATCACTTTGCGGCCTCACGCATAGTAAGCTCCACGGTTGCAGCCTTACCTTAGCCGGGACCATTTGCGTCTTTTGGCTCACGTATGTGAACATGTCACTGGCAATCAAATCACAGACAACCCGGACCGACATGACTAGTCATAGAACCCAAGTGGCACATCCATACGGAAATAGGCATACGTAACCCAGCAATGCAGGTGTCGGTCTCAAGCTTGTGTAGACGAGTCATAGCAAGCTACAAGGACTCCATTACGCCGTGAGACATAAATGCCATCACTACACATAGACGAGTCGTAGCAGGCTACAGGGACTCCATTACACCGTGAGACATTTCCCTGAAGGGACAGATACAACAGCAAAGAAGGATACATGTCAGTCAATCAATGTGTCCGGCGCAGTAGCAAGCTACCATGGCTCGGTGGAAGCACAAAGAGGCAGTTTCCCGTAAAGAGTACTACTAAAGGCACACAACTAGGTGTCGGATCCCATACATACCATTGCACGTCACACGTATGCACGACATGCCCGATATGCATAGATACAACTATGGCATCACAACATAACCATACAACAACACAACTTTTATTTAAGAGGCTTAGACGAGCCTTGCATAATATGTTCTTATAGATAGGGGTCACATGATCCGACACTCAAGTCATACAAACAAGGTCATAGAAACCAAGCGGAAGCATAAAGCTGTCTGTGTGTAGACAGATGAAAGGGGTAAAAAGACACATGGCCTAACTATCTACAGCCCACCACATGGCATAGGTCGTAGCTGGGACACTAGCTATTCGGCATCGTTGACATCTAGAAACAACCCACCCGATGGGTCCTGAGTCTCATCTGCAACATTTATTAAGCAAACATGAGTACAAACGTACTCAGCAAGTCTTTAAACAAACCTAGTCTATTCATGTTCATGTATCAACAAGGGGGGTGGTGGAGTTTATGCAGCAATGCCAGCTTTGACTCATGGCTAACCTATACTACACAATTTTAACTCTTTGTTTAAATTTTTGATATTGCACATGAGTCCACTAACTCCATGACAATATACCACCATGGATTCACTTCCCTCTCCTGGGACAGTGCCATCCACGATACTCACATTTGTCTTAATATTTTTTTGAGTATCCATTTGATTATCTATGAACAACATAAGTTATCCAAGTAGTCCATATGCGAGGACGCGGCTATTCGAATAGTTTCATACCCTGCAGGGGTGTACTTCTTAACACACGCTGTCGCCACTTATCGTTGTGTGCTCATAAAACCATGCACCTCGGCAACCTTCAAGCGAAAACTCAGTGAGGGAGTCGGCCACGACCGTGAACCACATAAGACCTCTAGTCCAGGCTATCGCCTATTTGAGACTGAACCCGCACGGAAGTCCGGCCGAAGTTTCCACTATGGCCCCAAACGATGTGCGCAGGGTTCCCAAGCCCACCCTTCGAGTGACCCTTGGTACACCATGCCACTGCCTACCATGTCGTAACCCACCCCTAGGGTCAGCGCTACGCACGGCCTCCAGCATGCTATAAACACAAGAAACTACTTGCAACTCCTGGACTAAGGACTAAGCGACTGAAAAGTCGAGAAGGGTCGAGATACCGGAACCCAATGTGTGGTAGTAACTAGTCTTAGATCACAAACATGGAACTCAGTTCCTAAGAACGGTCCTAATGAGACAACCCGCTATGTACTCCTACATAGTCTCTCATCGCTACCTTTACCAAATTGGGTTCATCATAAGCTTATCACATTGGAACAACAATGTTTCACTCTAGTTCATCACCCAGATGAATCAGACCTGACACAACTCTAAGCATAGCAAGCATAGTAGGCAAAGTAAGGTAAGAACATCATGGCACAAGCATCTACCAGGTATGCTAGGTTGCAAGGTTTAGCTATTTACTGTGACAATGACAGGTCATGCATAAGAATAGGTTCATCTATCGTGTATGACAGACAAGTGAACGTTTGTCCTTATGGAATAAACAAGAGCACGAGTGAGAGAGTGGGATGTTATCGGAATGATCAAGGGGGTTGCTTTCCTTGCTGGGTAGCGGGAAGGTTCTATCCTTCGTTGGAATACTCGGGGGTATCCTCAGAAGCAGGGCCTAGCGCAATGCAGATAAAGCATTCAATACATGCAAGTGCAACAATATGATGCATGATCATGACATGGTAGCATGTATGGATGAGCTAATGCAACTAGTTTCCAAGTTAATTTGATGTGAGTTTGAATATAGGTTCAAAATCATTCTTCATTTCAAATTCCGTATTTTAACCTATTAGCAAATGTTAATGTTCTTCTACATATGTTGCTCTATCATCCATGATAATAGCACCATTGGATTCATTGGATTTTTCTGATAAATTTTCATGTATACATTATTTTCATATGATTTATAGATTAATTTATATGATTTTTTAAAGTTTGAAACAATTTCTGGAATTATTTTAAAACTGGACAATGAAATATGAAGTCAGCCTGACATCACCACGACGTCAGCTGGTCGGCTAACCAGGCCAGATCAAATCTAACGTGCGGGGCCCGCACGTCAGTGACACGGCCCTAAACTCCACACTGACCAGGGGTTTGACCCACCACGGGGCCCACTGGTCAGTGGTAGGAGGCCTAATTAATCAGGGGGATTAGCGCCTGATGCTGGCCACGTCGGCGCCCACCGAAGCGGGGCCTGTGGTGACCAACAACATGGCGGCGACCCGCGGGAGTTGCGCCTCCAGCGATCATTTGGCGCGCGAAGGGCAGTGTGAGATAGCCCGTGCACGCACGCATCCAACGCTGTGGCAGAGGGGGCTCGGGGCCACCGAAGCTACAGCCGGTGACGACCCGAGCGGCGGTGAGCTTCGGGAAGCAAGGGGAACGGTGCGTACTGGGAGGGACAGGCCGCTAGAGGAGGGGGAAACGGAGCAGGGGCCCACGACAGGGTTGCTGGGGGAGACGGCGAGGTCGGGGACGCGCAGACAACCTCGAATCGCCGAAGGAAAGCTTCGGTGGCCGGCGGGGAAGAAATGGCGACCGCGCGTCGTGGAGGGCTCCTGACGTTGACTGGCTTCACGGGGAGGATGAGGAGGTAGCGGCGAGGCTTTTGGCAGGCTCAGAAAGGCGCGGGGGCGGCTAAAACTACGGCGATGCGGCGGAGACGAGCTCGGCCATGGCGGAGCAGAGGAGGAAAGAGAGAGGGAGAGAGAGCGTGCGAGGGAGAGAGGGAGAGGAGAAGGAGGCTACGGCGAGGAGGCCTCTCGCTAGCGCTCTCCAAGCCCTCCAGGCCGGCAGCCAGGCAGGGAAGAGGTGGCCGGCGTGTCACGCCCAAGATGCGTGCCTATCCATTTTTAAGACACGAGGGCCTCACCAGGGATAGATGCGCATCTTGCCGTTAGCAAGAATAGTATCATCACAACATACAATACTGAAAGAGATGGGTATACAAGATTGGCTTACACTTGCCACATGCTAACTTACAATGTCACTCAAATTCATATCAAGTTGAACATAGGGTCCGACTACGGACGAAATTAAACGATAAAACAGTTGCAAATGATACTATCAAGCTATCCCAAAGATCACGACCATGGTCCTCTACTCATCTAGGTAAGTCACATACATCTTGCCCCTCTCCTCATCATATTCCAACTAGAGCTAGATAAGATCATCCTGCACATATTCATCTGAACCTGTACCTACAATGTTGTAGTAAACTGTGAGCCACAAGGACTCAACAATCATGCACCCGGGTATCGAGACTATTCAAGCTTAAAGGTTGGGATGGGATAAGTGTTTAGTTTGCAGCAGCACTAAGCATTCACTACTAGGAAAATGCCTGCTAGTGGCGCACCTATTTTGGCCACTAATGGCGCACTACAGGTGCCCCACTAGCATCACGCCACTAGTAATTAATACTAATGGCGCACCTTTGGTGCGCCATTAGTATACCAGATACTAATGGCGCACCAAGGAGTGCGCCATTAGTATATCACACGGTGCGCCATTAGTATGCCTCCCAGGGGGCCATATTTACCTTGTGCTTTGGCTTACTAACGGCGCACTTGTAGATGATGCTCCACTAGTGTGCTTACTGCAGTGCGCCACTAAAGTGCAGAGTGGTGCGCCACTAGTATGAATATTAGGGATTTTTTTTTCTTTTCTGATATGTACACAGGTTACAAAACATATTACTGCACAAAATATAGACAACACAACATATAAACAGCAGATTTATCGAATACAATAGAAGATTAGTCTCCGAATACAATTCATCATATTAGTCTCCGAATTTAAAATACCGAACAAAGTTAGAACATTACAAGTCTCGAGACCGTGACTAGCGAGTTTGTCTTCACATTATCGATCATCTAAACTACCATCACATAGAAGAGAGTTGCGGTCATCACGATGAGCATCATCATGATGAAACTGGTCTTCATCCGGTTCCTCCAACGCTCCCTCCTCTCTCCCGCTAGATAGCGCGCATATCTAGCTTCCGCCTCCGCCCTAGTGGTGTACCCTTTGTAACTGTTACTGCTGAAACGGTGAACCTGTCTCCGACACTCCTCCCAGTCATCGTAGACTCCGGGAACCTTACCCTTGTACACGACATACGACGGCATCTCTATGCACTAGCCAAACAAAACGTTAGTAGCAATTCACAGACAATACATAAGCAATATATAAGTATGCAACAGAAGGATCGGAAGAGAAAAGCAACACATTAATAGAACGATTCATGGTCCTACTAATAAATAGCATCGATTACATATAAGTTGAATGACTGTCCAAACCAAAGAGGCATACAAGTTCATTAAAGTTTAATATTACAACATGAGCCAATCGACATTTCAGAACTACATAGCATCACTACTTTCGACTCGACTCAGGGACCGGAGCGTGGATGAAGCCGCTGTCTTTCGTGATGGTCATGAAATCGCGGGCGTTGTCAGCCTGCATTTGTAGCATTGTTTCTATCTCACTGTTGGACGGTTGATATCTGAGGTAGAACTGCCCCAAGGTACGAAGGACATCTTGATGGATGATTTCCGTAAACTCCGACTGGATGCGATAGAATTCTTGTCTGATGTCTGCGTCCTGGATTGCCGACAAGCGTGTGGCCCAATCTTTGAGATTATTTGGTAGCAGAAGGTGATGCTGGTCCTGTACGATCGCCCGCATGTGATAGAGGGTGTAGTAGGCATCCTTCTGACTGCCAGGCGGCTGCTTGACGTAGGGGAACATCGTATTGTGGGTGAACACGTGCTTGTCGTACCTACGAATTGTCCTGCTGAAGGTGCCTCCAGATCTGGCGTAGCCGGGGAGAACATCATCCAGAACTTTCTTGATATTTGTGTAGTCTTTCTTTGACTGACAGTCCGAGTCAAAATACGTGGCCATGGAATATTTCGGGCTTAAGAGGATGAGTGTGCAATGTGTGTCACTGCACAAAACACGGAATGTTAGAAAAAAAGAACGATCGAAATCTAAGAAATCATATGTTACGGGGTGGTGAGGGGATGACTTACTCGGGAAAGTAAGGCACGAGGAAGTTATCATTATCTGGGTTTGCCAGAATGACGCCTTCGAGGTGTGAACTCGCGACTTGCCAGTCCCAACGCTGCCAAAGATCTTGGCATGCATGTAGAAGGGGTCGACTATCACGATGTCTGGGGTCTTGTCTCTAATGATCCGCATCTCCATACTCAGAGAAAATAGCCGAAGGAAGGTGTAGAGCAACGGATGAATGTTAAACATACCGAAGATGTCATCAAACCGCAGGACAATCGTACCCACGATGGTGCTATCCACAAAGCCCTTGCCCTCTGGCACCTTGGCCACGAAAACCGGGTATGCCACATCATTCTTGGAGAGACGCCGCTTCTCCAAAGAAAGAACACTGTCATGCAGACTCCACATAGCACCGGTTGCAGCATTGAGCAGATTAGTCGGTAGCATCGGCCTACCCGCCACATGCACCCTCCTCGAGATATCCTTAGGTGAAAGTGGCCCGTCCTGAGCATGGATCGTACTCGGTGCCGGCTGGCTCGCACCGCCCTTGTTATTCTTTCTTTTCCGTCCCTTCTTCTTCTGCTGTAATGGGATCAAGTTCTGCTCAGAGACCGCCTTCTTGAGTGTGTTGGGGCTGATAATATTTCGCACCTTGGCTATCTGAGGCTCGGTGAAGGCGGCAGCTAGAGGCGTCTCCTGAGAACTGAACGCCAGACGACGCTTGTTGCAATTGGGTTTCTCCGCGGTACCAGCTAGATCGCGGTCGTCTTTTGTAGGGTTCGGTTCTTGAGAAGGAGGCCCGAATAGTTCGTCACCGTACCCATGTTCGGCAAAGTACTTATCGACGTTGGTAAATGTACCGTCGTCGTCGTCGTCGTCGTCGTCCGGATCCTGTGCCATATGCATGTCCAGATCTTGTGCCATATGCATGTCCGGCATGTCCGGTAGCGTTGCGGCGGTCTTGCCATGGCTTGGCGCCAGCATGGTCTTGCCATGGTTTTCTTTGGGGTGTTGTCCCCCGCCCCCGAACGAATCTGGCTCTTCGGCCAAAGCAGGGGCCAGCTTACGTAGGCGCTGAGGGTCATCACATCATCTTCGTCGGCCCCAGCGTGTCGAATCGTAGGTAACAAGTCGTCGCAGGCTGGCAGCACCCGAACCAGTTCAACCCTATACACGGTGGGTGGCATCGGATTACCGTGGAACACGGGGTTGCCCGGTTGAACGATTCTTCCCTTGGAGATATTGATCAACTCGCCGCCCATGAAGTGCAGGAGAGTGCATGGAACGTTGGAGGTGGCGTGCGAAAACATGTAGGGCGTCAGGGATGACCAGTCAAAGGCAAGGAGATGAAGTCATCGGCCGAGAGGCTTAGTTACCGTGATGGCGTCGAGCTCGGTTAATGTCGAGGCACTGCCAATGGCGGGCGTGCACCTGCGGAGGGGCCGCTTGCTGCCGAGGTGCCGACCGGCGTACACCCGGGTGCATTAAGCTCCAATGCCCGTGCCGGCGCCGGAGACACCAATACCGCCTCCGCCGGAGACACCAATGGCGCCGCCTGCGCGTTATGCGAGTTGCTGGCCGTGAAGCTGGGAATCGGGGGCGGCCCCTGTTGGCCGCCCACAATCCACGTCTGCAG
The DNA here is from genome assembly GCA_022496015.1 of Hordeum marinum. Lineage (NCBI taxonomy): Eukaryota > Viridiplantae > Streptophyta > Magnoliopsida > Poales > Poaceae > Hordeum > Hordeum marinum. Next base: position 201,509,534 of record CM039677.1, on the reverse strand, counting down.
CCCCTGAATTAAGGTAGGCACAATGGCGGTGACCGTCGTTCCCCGTTGTTGTTGCACTTGCTCTTGGACCATCTTCGGAATCCGCGCCACTTGTGCCTTGAATTCTTGAACCTCGCGCGACTGGCTTTCCAAGCTGGTCTTTCTCTCCTTTCGCACACCAGCGTTATAGTATGACGACCATTTTGTGGACAAGCCTTTGCCGGACACATGACCAGCTGACGACGGCTTACTGAACTTATCCTTGTTTTTCATTATGTTCAACGCCCTATTTAAAGTGTTGTCCCAAGGGGAGCTCTGAGATGACCCCGCGCTACTGCTTTCAGTCTCCTGCGGAAGGAATGTGAACCATTTAGAAATTTGGCTTCATTAATTAGAATGCAACCATATGGAGCTAATTACACGGGGGTGTATTCCTTACCAGAACACGCTCAAGCGCCTTGGTCTTCGCATCCGTGGTAAGCTCCTTTGTTACCGGGTCCACCTTGTACCGGGCCCTGACATAGTTCTTGGTCTGCTTTCACGGTATTTCTCGAAGCGGGGCGGTAGGCCTTGCTCGGCACGCTCCGCGTCCTCCTTGTCCCATATAGGTTCCGCCACTCTGTAACCGCCGGGACCGAGTTGGTGGACCCCTAAGTTCAAGTCCCGCATATCTTTCCCCCACTGACTTGATTCCACGGTTGCGCTGCTCTCGCACTTGATCTTGAACTCCTTGTAGTCATCTTCGCTGATCGAAGGATTTTTCGCCTTGATCTTCTCATAACTATCACCTTTGTCAATCATTTTCTTCACCGCGCTTCTCCAAGTAGACAGGGCCGTGCTCATCTTCGTGAGGGCGGCACTGTTCACTTTATTCCCTGAGAGGCGTGTGTTTGCGACGTCACCAGGGAACTTGTATCGTTCGTGCAGCTTCGTGAAGAGGAGGTTGCGCAAATTCCCTTGGTCAGGATGCCTTAGGTTCTCGGTGTTGATCGAGATGGTGCTCCGGAGAATGCACCCGAGTTGAACCGAGTACCCCTTGACTAATTCTTTGGGCGTCGTTGGATGCCCCTCGGAGGACACTTCAGTAAATTCCTCCTTGATGGTGCCGAGCACGTTTGGGCGCCTGTCCTTCCGTTGCCTCTTCGGTTGGCTGCCATCTATGCGTGCGCTGCCATCATCAGTGGCCGCATCCTCGGCGGCACCATCAGTGGTGTCATCCCCGACGCCACGAGGGGTTGTGTAGTTGGGATAGGTGTCTACTGTGGCGTCCTCATAGCGGTGAGGTTCTTCCTCCAAATCCTGGGACAGCTCCCAGAATGCCTTGCCCGAACCGCCGGCCTCATCGTTGTGGGCCATGTTTCGCTCTAAATAGGAAAAAAGTTTGGTCAAAAAGTTGGTTATTGTCAAGGGCCTACAAAACTGAATTTTGGAAATCTACAGAATGAACAAGCTAAGGGCTGCAAATGCCCGCAAGGCTTCAAGGGTGACGGCATAATGGCACAGTGTTTACAAGTTTAGGTGCATGTGGGCAGAGCAGAGTAGGGAGAAAACGACTAGGGGAGTTCAAACCCCAGCAAATGCATTAGTCGCAAGTACCCCATATGTCCTATTTTTAGCAAAGTCATGCTAAAATTCACGAAAAATTCCAGCATGTCCTTTGCTGAAAATAGGACATATGGAGTACCCGAATTTGCCAGAACGGAAGTTAATCGACATTCCGGCAAACTCAAGGGCCTCACAGGGTAGCTGCAAAATCATTATCCAATGAAGGAATTGCGCCGCACACTGCTGCCTCACACTTCTCTTCTCTGAATAATTATGTTTTCTTGCTTCCTATGTCTTGCCAAAATTGGCAAATCTCCTCGTCCAAGTGCCTCAATAATTTATATACTTATTATCTCCTAAATAAGGTATTAGGTAGGGGTGCTAGCAATGGTGCACTGGGAGAGGTGCACCATACATATAGCAGTGAGGAATGGAAGCTAATGGCATGTAAAACCCAGCAAGCAGAGTAACCCAGACAAAACTCACGAAGCAGACTAATGCAGACTCATCATGATACATACGAAAAAAACTCCAAACTGACTCGGGCACAGACACAAGGACTGTAACGCAATGTTTCGAGACAAACCCTAAGCAGAGCAATGCACACTCATGGGAGAAACTAGCAGTAACATGCAAAATCACTTGGCACAGTTGCACTGGCAGCAGTGGCTGTTGTCCGTCAGGTTCAGCAGGCTACACACACACACATTTTATCACAAACTGTTTGATTTAAAATGGGCTTCTCGATCGACATAAGTTGGACTGGGCACCCAATGTTTTATATAGTCCAAACTCTCGCTGACGTGCCTCTATCTCAGTCCTTCAAGGCACATGCGAAATCCAAAGAATCAGTTCTTGCAGGATGACAGATCACATGCCAAATGCAAGCAATCATTTTGTTGAGCATCTCTTCCTAGTCTGTCGACTTTGTTTCCTTGAGTGACCTGAGTTATAAATTTGTTATCCTACCAGGCAACATTAATGAAGTCATGCAACATGAATGTGCAATTTCTTTTATGGCTCTTATTATAAGTACTCCATGATTCATCTCGTTATCTTCTTCACCTGCCTTTGTTTCGGCTCACTTCGATCATTATTTCGAGAGATTCATGTTTCTGAACTTTTAGCTACAGATTTTGACTGAATTTGGTTAAAAACTTGAAAAGTGATTGGTGCTTGTGACGCAACTCCGGACTTAACCACGAAGTTGTTCTGTGGTAGAAACTGGTGGCATGTGATAGTGCCGTGCTTTTGCCTCTATTTGGTTGTAACTGAATGACCCTCAATGCAACTGCTTTCTGGGAGGTTTTCAAAACGATTGGTTCTTTTGTTTGTCGGCTTAGCTACCAAGAGCATTCAATTTCCGGGCAATCAGTAGGCTAACTAAGAGTGTGTGCACAGCTAGTGCGATTGTGATCTAGTTGTGTGTCGTCCAATATCTGTACTACATGTGTCAGTGTGTGGCTAAGAGGGTCTGTTAAATATCGACAATTGCAACACTGAACCTCTTCTTGATTAAAATAGATTCAGGTCATACCTTGTTCTTGAGCCAACTCCAGGGCGATTTCCACTTCTCAGGCCTGGGTCTCACCTTGACTTGTCATAGTTTCTGCTCCACAGAGTTAGCATCAGGATTCACACATTTTGTATTAGCAAGGTGAAAGGACTAACTGGATTTTAAAATGTGGAGGTGTCCAAATCCTCCACTGAGTTTTGATTTTCCACGCTTTGTAGTCAGATTCAAACTTTTAGGTAATAGCCCAAAGGCCCAAACTTCTCGACCAAACTCCTATGTGGAGTTTTGCATAAAAGTAGCCGAGGATCTAGATAATGTACTCAAGTTAAGTAATCCAGTGCAAGCATTCAGATTAACTTCTCCTATAATACGATTCATTTATACTGAAAACTTATTCATTTTGGCTTCAAGACTTCTTGCCAAAGTATCGATCACAGCAACCACTACCATGACATGATCCTCATAGTACCTCCCCACATTTTTCACACTGCACCGCAAGAAGAACCCCGAGTCATAATCATGAAATACCTAATCAAACTGTCCCCAACATTTTCCCAAGATTCAGCTCGTATTACTCTAAATCATCCACAAGATTTCAACAAACTTAAGTGATCACAATTCCACACCCGAACAAGAAAATGATCACAACTCCATACTCCAAATCATAAGCGAGCAAGCAAAAAGATCAGATTTAGGATATACCTTTTCCTTTCTCGGGAGCACGTATTTGGCACACGACGACTCCACCTGCTCGAGAAGAAACCAAGAAACGCTTAAGAACACACTCCAACAACCCCAAGAAACTCCCAAGAAATGACATCGCTTCCTAGTCGAAGGATGGGGGAGGGGAGGGGGGTGCTTACTGAGGATGGCTGCGAGGCGGGCGACGGCGTCGGGCGGGGGGACGAAGCCGGGGGCGGAGTTGGCGAAGATGTCACGGCTGGTGTCGAAGAGGAGGGGACCAAAGACGTCGCCGTACAGTGGAGCATGCCGGGCCAGGCAGCCGGCGCGGTTGGGAGTAAGGGTGGGAAGCGACGGCCGCCAGAGATTGGGGTGGGTGGGGGAGGGGGCGAGATGTGCGGCGGCGGCGAGAGGAGGGTTGTGGGGGCGAGAGGAGGCCGGTAGGGCGAGGTGGGGAATAGGTATTAGGTAGGGGTGCTAGCAAAGGCGCACTAGGAGGGGTGCGCCATACATACAGATAGCAATGGCGCACCTCCGAGGGGTGCGCCATAAGTATATCCATAGCAACGGCGCACCACTAAGGGGTGCGCCATAAGTAAAAAAAATTTAGTTGCGTCTAATAATTTTTATTTGTTATTTGAAAAAATTTATGAATATGATTTTTTTATGAATATGAATAAATATCATCAAATTTCTTATTTGAAAATATCATCAAATTTCTTATTTGAAAATATTTGAAAAAAATCATAAAAGTTGGTATACCAATGGCCGGCGAACCACCTAGGGGTGCACCTTCAATATTTTTTTTGGATTTTAGTCGCATTCATTGGTGAATTGGTAAAACATTTATGAATATGAAAACATTTATGAATACAATCGAGAAATGAAGGCCACAATTTAAATACAATCGATCTTAGCTAGCTATCTGTTCACAATCTTCTTGCCCTTATTTTTCGCAAATGGAGTTCTTCTTTTGAACGGACGTCCTTTAGGTAGGGTGGTCCTGCTTCTTCTTGTGGTGTATGCTAGTACTTTATCGTTGTCATCATGTTCCATCTTCGGGTCGCCGTACTTGTCGAAGTCTTGCTCATTGGAGACTCCATCCATTCCGATGATCTTCCTTTTGCCTCTCCTCACGACAACACGACTGGGCTTTGACGGGTCAGTAATGAAGAAGCATTGGTCCACTTGGGAAGCCAGTATCCATGGCTCATTTTTCGCGGCGGCGTTTGCGCTTGCAGTCTTGGATTTGGCTTCGGGTATAACCATGGTGGTGAAATACCGGTCTTCTTTTAGGACTCTCTTGGCCCATTTGACACGGAACATCGGGACCTTCTCTCCAGCGTAGCTCAGCTCCCAGATCTCCTCGATCCTTCCGTAGTATCTGTCCTTGTCGTTACCAGTGTAGGATTTCATCGTTACCCCGGAGTTTTGATAACCATCGCTCTTCATGTCCTTTCCCTTGGTGTAGAATGTGTAGCCGTTGATATCATACACCTCATACGTCATCAGGATGTGCTCGGCGCCCTGTGACAAGGCGAATATGAGTTGTTCTTCCGCGGAAGAATCCTGATGTAAAGGGTACGACAGAAGCTTCTTCTTGAACCAATATGTGAAACATGAGTTGTGCTCTTTGATTATATCTCCTTCCGTCCTCTGTTGGCCTCGATCATTGTACATCTTCTCAATAAAGGTTTTGTGCTCTACCACCCAAGGATCGACCACGTCTATGTGTTGTAGCGCGACTAGGTTTGCTCTTTCAAAGTCGGCGAGTCGACCCTCGAAGTCGACATGCATTTCGCGGCGACCCTCACGGTGACCCCATCCAGCGAGCCTGCCGAGGTGCCTGTTGATGGGCAGACCAACGGGGTTCTCGATGCCTAGATAATTCATTGAGTAGGAGATGCACTCTTCGGTCAGAAAGCCCCTGGCTATGCTTCCCTCTGGACGTGACATGTTGCGAACTTATCCTTTGATGACACCATTCATCCTTTCGAACGACATCATGCTGTGCAGGAATGTCGGACCGAGTTGGATGATATCCTCCATGATATGGACCAGCAGATGCACCATAACATCGAAGAATGCGGGCGGGAAGTACATCTCAAGCTCACATAGTATCACCATGATCTCTTACTGTAGCCTTCTGAGTTGCCTCACGCCAACCGACTTTCGAGAGATGACGTCGAAAAAGTTGCATAGGCCAAATAGCATTTCACGGACGTGTGCTTCCATGATCCCACGGATTGCAACTAGAAGTATCTGCATCATCAGCATGTGACAGTCGTGAGACTTTATCCCGCTGAACTTCTACTTCGCTGAGTCTAGGTATCTGCTTATCTTCCCCACGTAACCGTAAGGAAGTTTTACTCCTACGAGGCATGTGAAAAACTGATCGATCTCCTCCTGACTTAGAGTGAAGCACGCGGGAGGGAAGTCATTTCCGGTCTTCTTGGCCTTTTTGCCTTTGTGACGACTTTCCGTGTCCTGCTTCGCCTCATCATCATCATCATCATCATCATCATCATTATTAGCGTGAAGCTCCTCCCTGATGCCCATTGATTTCAAGTCTGCCCTTGCTTTCGGCCCATCTTTGGTCCTCTCTGGCATGTTGAGCAGGGTACCAAGAAGACTCTCGCACACGTTCTTCGTGATATGCATGACATCAAGGCTGTGAGGCACACGGAGGATCTTCCAGTACGACAAGTCCCAGAAAACAGACCTCGTTTTCCATACCTTCAGCAGCGGCTCTGGCGCCTTTCACTTCTTTCCCGGCTCTGGTGCCTTTCTCGGCGGTGGGCACTCTTTCCAATTTTTCAACAGCTTGTCTATTTCCTCACCGCTCCTCGTACGCGGGCGTCTTTGGGGTTCGGTTTCACCATCGAACAGATCCTTGCGTTTTCTCCATGAGTCATCGTCGCGAAGCCACCTTCGATGTCCCATGAACATGGTTTTCAAAGACCCGGGATCTCTATCTAGCTGGCGATACGTTGTGTCATCCAAGCACCTGACGCATCCAAAAAATCCATGGACCACCTACCCCGCGACATATCCGTAACTGAGATAGTCATGCACCGTCATGAGCAGTGCGGCTCTCATAGGGAAATATTCTTTCTCTTCGGCGTCCCACGTATTGGCTGGTGTTTTCCACAGCATGTCTAGCTCCTCTTTTAGCAGCCCTAGATACAGATTGATGTCGTTCCCTGGTTGTTTCGGCCCTTCAATTAGCATACTCATTTGAATGTACTTCCTCTTCATGCACAACCAGGGGGGAAGGTTGTACATCCACACAAACATAGGCCAGGTGCTATGTGTGCTTCTCTGGCTGCCAAACGGAATGACTCCATCGGTGCTCGCGCCCAGCATGATGTTCCTTGGATCGTTCCCAAATTCTGGGTGTTCGAAGTTCAATGCTTGCCACTGGCTCAACATCTTGTCTTTTTTATTTATCTCCGGATCATTTGTGTCATCTTCTCGCTTCTTCTCCTCCTTATCCACGTGCCAATGCAGGAGCTTTGCTACCTTAGGGTCCGCGAAATACCGCTGCAGACGAGGAGTGATCGGAAAGTACCACACCACTTTTTGAGGATCTTTCTTCCTCTTCTTGTATCGAGTGACGCCGCACACCGGACATATGGTAGACTCCGCGTGCTTGTCCCGATAAATGATGCAATTGTTCATGCACACATGGTATTTCACGTGCGGTAAATCCAGAGGACACACGATTTTCTTCGCCTCCTCGAAACTGGTTGGGCACTTGTTCCCCTTGGGAAGACGTTCGTGCCAGAATGACATGTTCTCGTCGAAGCATGCGTCGGTCATTTTGTGTTTTACCTTCATCTCCAGAGCCATGAGCGTTACTTTTAGGCGGGTATCCTCGGTCTTGCATCCTTCATACAATGGAGTAACCGCGTCTATCTCTAGTTGATCCAGCTTGGCTTTCTCTTGAGCGGCAGCTCTTGCGTTATCCGTTTGCTTGAGAAGTAGCTCTTGAATATGAGTGTCCTGCACCCAGCCCATCGATGGTCCATCGTCGCCTGCTCCGGCATCTTCATCTTCATGATCATGCCCTTCGTCTGCTCCAGCATCTTCCTCATCATCATGTCTGGCATCTTCTACATGATGACTGTGTACTACATCTACTTCGTGATCATTTCCTGGAGATTCTTCGTCTTCTCGCCCGCCCTCGCCGCGGTTGTCTTGCTCATGCCCTTCGTCGTTTCTTGACCGGCCCCCATGGATGACTTCATAATCATCTTCATCACCTTGCCACCGATAACCATCCATGAAACCACGCAAGAGCAGGTGGTCCCGCACCTGTACGGAATCCGAGTCCATAAGGCTCCTCGGCTTGCATCTTTGACACGAACATCTTATCTCCGTCTCGTTCTTTTGAAGCATATCGGCCTTCGCGGAGCTCAAAAACCTATTAACGATGCCTTCGGTCATCGTGCGGACCATGGTCGCCTGAGGGGTAGAGCAAAACGATATTTTAGAACCAAGAAAAAATTTGGCATGACTTTGCCTAAAAATAGGACCAAAAGGAATGCATAGTGCCAAATTCTCATCGAAACGGAAATGAATCAACATTCCGGCAAAATATTGGCAACTATCGCATTTAATATACCGGTACCTGCAAACACAAACATATAGGCAACACCACAAACATATGCAACACCACAAACATACATAGATCTAGCTAGGCCATAAAAAGTGCATGTGCATGTTGTTGGAGGGAGACAAATGTAGATCTACAACATAAAGAAAGCTTTCCCCTTACTTACCTATCAAAAAAGGTAATTTAACCACTTAATTTGGATGAATCCGTGGTGCAAATGAGGTGAGGAGGAGGAGGCAGCCGAGACAAGCATGGAGGAGGAGGTGGAGAGAATGAAGTGGGAAAAGTGAGTGTGGTAGGTGGATGTCCAAAATATCTAGCTGGTCCCAGGTTACTAATGGCGCACCACCTACAAATGCGCCATTAGTAACCCTGGTTACTAATGGTGCAAAAGAAAAATGTTAGTAGTGGTGCACCGTGTGTGTGGTGCGCCATTACTAGTTTGAACTAGTAATGGCGCACTATGCACTGGTGCGCCATTACTAGTTATGAAAAAAAAGTAAAAAAACATTGTTAGTAGTGGCGCACCGGGTGAGTGGTGCGCCATTGCTAGTTATAACTAGTAATGGCGCATCGTGCCCTGTTGCGCCATTACTAGTTTTGAAAAAAAAAGTTTGTTAGTAGTGGCACACCGCGGGTGTGGTGCGCCATTAATGTCCATCACACTAATGGCGCACCAACACATGGTGCGCCACTGCTATATAGTAGTGGCGCACCACATGTGTGGTGCGCCATTACTGTCCATATTATCTATAGCCCTTTTCCTACTAGTGATTTAAGGTGGCTAACTTACGCAACATGAAAATAAATATGAGTGGCCTACGATGAACGATCGAATTTAGTATGACCTCTGTGAGATCCTGAACACTTACTTACGTCAATCATAACCCCACCGTGTTGTCTCTCGGAATAGGTTCACGAGCAGAGACAATCACGGTTACTCACACAGTTGGTGTATTTTAATTAGAGTTTACTTAAAGTTTACTATAACCGGGTGTTAAACAAATATCCAAGTTGCCACATAACCGCAGGCATGGCTTTCCGAAAGATTTAACCCTACAGGGGTGGTCCAACTAATCCATCACAAATTAACCACACTTCGCGGGAATAGTCTCGACCACGGATCTCGCGGTCATCATAGGTAATTCCAAAGGAATTCCAACACCTCGGGAAAACCCGAAGAAAGTCAGACTCCACACACAAGACATTCGATAAAGGTAAAACAAATCCAAGAAGACCTCCCGACATGTCGACGAACCCGATAAGAGCCGCGTATCTCATTCTCAGGACACGACGGATGAGCGATGGTTACCATGCCAATAATCGAGCTGCCCGGGCGGCATTAATAAGCTGCTCTGGGTTGGACCAACACTCATGCAGAGCACTGGCCCGGGGGTTGATTAAATTATCCACGGGTTTGCAAGACCCTATGCAAATTTTATTACGTTTTTAAGAAAATTTAGTAACAATGTTGTGTCTTGCCAGACAAGTTTTAATCTCAACTGAATAAACCAGGGGGTCCCCATAACAACCCCGAGCATGTTAGGAGTGCAAAATATGGAAAACATAACACCGGTAACAAGGAACTAATGGCGGTAACAGCGGAAAAAATCACTTAGCAAAAGGCCAAGCCTTCCACCAATACCAAGATATATATGTGCATTAAATTAAATAACAGATAATATTGTGATATCCAAATCCATGTTATCACATGTAACAACCTGCACATGCAACTACAATGCTATAAGAGGGGCTGAGTAGCGGTAACGTAGCCCATCAAAGGTTTGCTAGGATATGTAGGTTAGAGGCTGTCATGGAAACATGGGGGCTGATATCAAGTGGTAGGTAGCGCAATTGTAACGATATGAGCGAGAAACTAGCAAGCAAAATAGTATTGGGATCCGGGTACGATCATCTTGCATGTTGGTTCTTCAACGAAACAAATAGCGGGATCCTCGTAGTGGTACTCTCCTGGGTCCTCGTACTCAGTATCAACACTCGCATCTACCTAAGAGAGACAGCAACAATAAACATCCAACCAAGGTTCAATGCACAACCAAGATGATGCATGATTCATTTACGAAGAATTAACATGGCAATCCAAAACAAGTCATGTTTCACATGCAAAGTTTTTTCATTAATGAATCTGGACAGAAACTCATGTTAAGTTATTTAAACATGCATTATCATGGCCAATATGTATGCATCATGCAAAATTTATAGAAATTCTTATAAAGAACGCAAGAAACGGAGTTACGGTTCTCACGATACGCTCAAGACAAGGTACAAAGGCAAAATCACAAGACCACCAAGCCATGGGCTAATTCTTGGCATTCCAAGGTAGTCATTGTATAGGTTATGAAAAACCAATCACAATAGCCTCAAGAATCAATCAATTCCATGGAGCATAGCTCCCACAAGCCACAAAACAATAAAACCCACAATCTGCCACACCACAGCAACATAGCAACTTTCACAGCTCACAACTTGAACTACAGGAACCTTACTGCCACAAACAGGAGATTGACAGAATCGACTCAACACACACATCAACTTATCCAACTACACCATCAACAAAGGAGGTACACATCAATCAGCATGAAGAAATCAAGTTGACATGATGAAACAGTTTTCTGGGACTTTGTGAAAATTCCAGTTTTCTGGAATCTAAGAATATAAAGTAGCAAGTTGACAGCAGTAGTTAAATATGCTAGAGAGCTCCTATTGGCCTGAAAATTAACAGGATGGTAGAAGGCAATATCTACTACAAATAACTAACAGTTAGCATGAGAAAATTCCCAACATGTAACTAGATGTCACCCACTCTTCATGGCATAAAAATAACAGCAGATTTCCAGACTTAGTCATTTCTAGCATGCTGAAATAGAAACATTAAGTTGGTCACTTAACAGCTTGTTTCCCACTTATATGGCTGATTCTCATGTTGAAAAAAATACCATGGCATACTAGGTACAAAAGACTAGCACTTCCTAGTTGACACATATCCCAAAGCAAGCATGGATTAAATCATGCAAAAATAACAAGATGGCACCTCAGCTAAAATGACAGGTTTATGAACTTGCTCAAAAGTGAAATCTGGGAGTTCCAATGAGTTCATTGGCTCTTTCTACCCCAAAACCACGGGTCATACTCATATGTCCATGTGAACCAACAAGGCACATCCAATTTAACAAAACTTCTCACTATAACATGGCATGACAACTCTAAATAGAAATGCAATTAGATGGAAAGAGCATGATAGCACCCTAGATAAGAATGGTAAAGAAATGACAAGGCATAGATGTCAAGCATGAACAACAAGGGTATGCCAAGTGGGAAAGCCCACTAGTCCCCTACACCACATGTACCTCTACTCATAGACACTACAAGCACACAAACACACATGGCACTCTCACACACACCCTCAATCTCATGAGTGTGGGTGTGCATCCACACACATAAGCATACACATATGCTCAATGCATATATGCATTGCATATGTAGAAGGCCACACACACACTTACTCTCTCACACAAGACCACAAGCACAAGTGCATAATCATGCACTACACCTCTCACATACACAAGCACTACCCAAGACATACATGCATAAATACATATAGAAAGACCACTACACATGCACATATGCCTTAGGCATATACACATACACATGCATATGTATATACCCTTAGGTGTGCATATGCACATGCACATACACAAGTATGTGTGCAAAGGCACACACACACCTGCAACAACAGAAATAAAAAACCCTACTCATGTTCATATATATACACATACATGCAATGCAATGGAGTAACAAAGAAACAACAACAAGAAAAAGAAAAACAGAAAAAAATGGGGAGGGGTTCGGATTCGAACCTGAGACCTCCTAGTCTCCTCGCGCACATACTACCACTGGGCTACGAACACGGCACTTGACAGAGAGGGGCAACTAGCCCACTTATACACTCCCACCACACTACTGACGAAACTCCAGCGAGAACAGGACACCGGCGACAGGAAACGACAGCGAAGATATCGGCCACTACAGGGGTTCTCCGACGGTGCGAACGGGCGGAATCGAAGCGGGGATCCATGGGGAACCCATCCCTCGGCTCATCTCGCGATGAGGGGGACTGGAGGCGAGCTCAAGATCGAACTTTTCGAACTCGCCGCGACGATCACCATGGCAGCAATTCTACAATCTACGGCGAGGAGAGGGGGCAGCGGTGTCTGGCTGCTCACCGAGGGGAAGCTCCGCGATGCGGGGACACAGGCGATGACGAGAAGATGAGGAAGAAGGCGCCGGCGACACACAGCACCCTTGCGGTCGACAGGAACGGCGGAGTGGCGCCGCGGGGAGGTGCTCCTCACCCCTAGCCCTCGGGATGGAACGTGGACGCCACCGGGGAGGCGCACGCCATCCCGACGACGACGGACACCATCAGAGGCGATGTCGGCGATGAGCCCGTTGATCTCTGCTCTCTCTTAACCCACTTACCTCTCTGAACCCGAGAAGAAAGAAGAAGCAAGAGGGAGAGGAAGGAGGAGGAAGAAGGGGAAGAGCGGCGGTGGCGAGGTAGAAGGAACCCTAGGGATCCGCGCGCTGAAATAGGGGGGTCGCCTCGACGTGCGTGAGCCCCTAACGGTGACGACAACGGCGCTCTCCTCTCTCTCTGCACTCTCCTCTCTCTGTCACGCACTGACGGAGGAGGACGGGAGGAGGTAGCCGTCAGCTACCTGCTGGGCTGAGTGGGCCGAGAGCTCACAGCCCACACTCACAAACTCTCTTAAAAAAACAACAAACAGGAAGTTTTACATTTAACAACATCAGCCACACTAAAAAAATAAATCCCAGAATAGCAGAAAAGGGTTTTGTGCCAAATAAAAAAATCTATGCAAAGGAAATAATGTGCACTATTTATTAAAATTATTAAGTCGATTTAATGAACAAGTAATTTTAATACTTATGAAAATACCAGCCCCTATTTATTTAAATCACAAAACAAACAAACCCCAAATATCAAAAGAACAACACTCTAAATTATTAATAGGAACATGGCCACCTGATGAACCTTTTTTTAATTAATTTAAAAGGCAACTTAATTCTGATCATTAATTAACATGGAAATTAAGTCAAATGTTGGGGTTTAATAGAAGAAAGAAATGAGAGGGGAAGAAGGAGGAGTTGCACACAAGGATTCCACCACACTGAAACACCTCACACACACCACATAACAAACACACTCACCACCATCACATCATAGCAAGACACATGAAAACCAACATGGCAAGAAGAATGAAATGATGCATGAATGCATAACAACACATGGGAGACAAGTGCAAAACCTAAAATAGCTCATGACACAAGATTCATACAAAGGGGGGGTTACATGCCATAAATGGTAGGGACAACACTTGGGCTGTCACAACTCTCCCACACTACAAGAGGATCTCGACCCGAGATCTAGGAACAAAAGAAATCCGGAAATTCAGAACGGAGAAGGTCCTCGCGTTCCCATGTAGCTTCTTTGTCGGAATGATGAGACCACTTCACCTTCAGGAACTTGATAGACTAGTTGCGAGTCTTACACTCAGTTTCTTCAAGAATTGCAACTGGATGCTCACGATAGGAGAGAACTTCTTGGAGATCAATGTCTTGGAGGTCAATGGTTTGCTCAGGAGTCTTGAAGCATCTTCGGAGATGAGAAACGTGGAAGACACCGTGCACATTTGAAAAATTTGGAGGAAGCTCTAGTTGATATGCAGGACCACCTCTCTTGCCAACAACTTTGAAAGGACCAACAAAACGAGGAGCTAGCTTCCCTTTAATTCCAAACCGCTGAGTGCCCTTCATGGGAGAGACTCTGAGATAGACTAGATCATCCACTTGGAAAGAAACATCCCGATGTTTGTTATCATAATAACTCTTCTGTCAGGACTGAGATGCTTTGAGGTTCTCACAAATGACATGGCACATTTCTTCTGCTTCCGTGATCATGTCATTGCCCAATACCCGACGCTCATCGGTTTCAGACCAGTTAAGCGGGGTACGACACTTTCTGCCGTTGAGAATCTCGAAAGGGGCCTTGCCAGAACTAGCTTCAAAGCTACTGTTGTATGAGAATTCAGCATATGGAAGGCAGTCTTCCCACTTCATGCCGAACGATATCACACAGGCTCTCAGCATATCTTCAAGGATCTGATTGACTCTCTCAACTTGACCACTTGTCTGCGGACGGAACGCAGTGCTGAAACAGATCTTGGTACCCATAATAGTGTAGAAGGACTCCCAAAACATGGAAGTAAATAGGATTCCACGGTCAGAAGAGATGAGCTGAGGAACACCATGCAAAGACACTATCCTTGACGTATACAACTCTGCAAGCTGAGCTGCCGAGATAGATTCTTTGACCGCAGGAAATGAGCAACTTTTGACAGCTTGTCGATAACCACAAAGATGTTGGGGAACGTCGCATGGGAAACAAAAATTTTCCTACGCGCACGCAAACCTATCCATGGTGATGAGCATCTACGAGAGGGAGAGTGGATCTACGTACCCTTGTAGATCGCTAAGCGGGAAGCGTTAAGAAACGCGGTTGGTGTAGTCGAACTTCTTCGCGATCCAAATCGCCGAGCGTCCCGCGATCCAATCACCAACCGTCCCGCGAACACATCATGATCCGTCTTGCGAACTCATCACAATCCGTCTCACGATCTTAATCACGATCTGTCCCGCAAACTCATCACGATCCGTTCCGTGATCACATCACGAACCGTCGCGCGATCTCGATCGTGGTCCTTCCGATCTAGCGCCGAACGGACGGCACCTCCGCATTCAGCACACGTGCAGCTTGATGACGATCTCCACCGTATTGATCCAGCGAGAGGAGGTGGAGAGTAGAGAGAGTTCATCGGAAGCATGACAACGCTCCGGTGATGGTGGTGGAGCAATTATGGCAGGGCTTCGCCTAAGCGCTGCAGAAAACTGATCTAGAGGAGAAACTATGCACCGGTGTAACGGGTAGCACGTGGCCGGAAATTCTGTCCAAAAACCACCCAATACACTAGTATATATAGGAGGAGAGGAGAGGAGAGGCAGCCAAGACCTTTCGGTCGGCCGAAATAGGAGGGTGGAAGCAATCCTACTTCACCTCCAATCCTAGTTGGAGTAGGATTGCCTCCTATTGGCTGATTTTCCACTTTTTGCTTTAGGACTTTCTCTCCTGCGCCATGGGCCTTTGTGGCTGTTTTCCCAGAACACTAAGGGCTTGTTATTATTCTCCCACAGCCCATGGACCTCTTGGGGTCGAAATACCCCTCCCGGAGGACTCCCGGTACACTACCGGCACTCCCGGTACACTACTGATGATCCCGAAACTTTTCCGGAAACCAAACTAGGACTTCCTATATATGAATCTTTACCTCCAGACCATTCTGGAGCTCCTCGTGACGTCCAGGATATCATCCGGGACTCCGAACAAACTTCGGTCACCACCATACATAACTCTACACTACCGAAACGTCACCGAACCTTAAGTGTGCAGACCTTGCGGGTTCGAGAACTATGTAGACATGACCGAGACACCTCTACGGTTAATAACCAATGAAGGGACCTGGAAGTCCACATTGGTTCCTACATATTCTACGAAGATCTTTATCGGTCGAACCTCTATGTTAAGGATTCAGTTAATCCCGTATAACGTTCCCTTTGTTCTTCGGTATGTTACTTGCCCGAGATTCGATCGTCGGTATCTCCATACCTAGTTCAACCTCGTTACCGGCAAGTCTATTTACTCGTTCCGTAATACAAGATCCCACAACTAACAATTAGTCACATTGCTTGCAAGGCTTATTGTGATGTTGCATTACCGAGTGGGCCCCGAGATACCTCTCCGTCACACGGAGTAACAAATCCTAGTATCGATCCATGCCAACTCAACAGACACCATCGGAGATACCTGTAGAGCACCTTTATAGTCACCCAGTTACGTTGCGACGTTTGATACACACAAGGCACTCCTCCGATATATGTGAGTTGCATGATCTCATGGTCATAGGAACACATAATTGACATGCGGAAAACAGTAGCAATAAACTGACACGATCATATGCTACGTTTGTAGTTTGGGTCTTGTCCATCACATCATTCTCCTAATGATGTGACCCCGTTATAAAATGACATCTCATGTCCATGTCTAGGAAACCTTAACCATCTTTTGATCAACGAGCTAGTCTATTAGAGGCATACTAGGGACATGGTTTTGTCTATGTATCCACACATGCATCTAAGTCTCCGATCAATACAATTATAGCATCGATAATAAACGATTATCATGAACAAGGGAATATGATAACAAATAATTTATTATTGCCTCTAGGGCATATTTCCAACAAAAGATGGCATTTTTGCCTCTCTTGGACTTCGGAAACCCAGTGATGAAATCCATCTCAACATGATCGAATTTCCACTCTCGGATAGGCAAAGGCTGAAGAAGACCTGGTGGACGTTGATGTTTCGCCTTCACTCTGCGACAAACATCACACTCGTTCACAAACTGAGCGATTTCACGTTTCATGTGAGTCCACCAGAAGGTTTGCTTGAGATCCCGATACATCTTTGAACTACCTGGATGAATGGATAGAAGAGAATTGTGTGCTTCATCCATGATAACCTTTCTGAGATCACCTTTTGGAACCACAAGACGGTCCTCAAAGAACAAGGTATCTTTGTCATCAATGCGAAAGCACTTATACTTTGGAATGCTCTTGGCCACACCTTTCTTCACTTTCTTCACCATAGCTTCAAGAAGTTGCGCCTGGCGAACCTGATCTTCCAGAGTCAGAGAAACTTGAAGATTGGCAAGAAATCCTTGCGGAATCATCTAAAGGTTGAGCTTGCGGAAGGCTTCACAAAGCTTGGGTTGAAGAGGCTTAAGAATGAGACTATTGCAATACGCCTTACGGCTGAGCACGTCTGCAATGACATTTGCTTTCCCAGGAGTATACTCAATGCTTGGATTGAAGTCCTCAAGCATTTCCACCCAACGAGACTGCCGAAGATTGAGATTGGGTTGAGTGAAAATGTACTTCAAGCTCTTGTGATCGGTGTACACCTCAACTGGTCTACCGAACAACAAATGCCTCCAAGTCATTAGCATGCACAACTGCCGCCAACTCAAGATCATGAGTGGGGTAGTTCTTCTCGGCAGGCTTCAACTGATGCGAGGTATAAGCAACAATCTTCTTGTCTTGCATGAGAACACCACCAAGACCATGGAGAGAAGCATCATATAAAACTTGGAAAGGCTTAGACTACTCAGGAGGAACAAGAACTGGAGCTGAAGACAGTCGCTGTTTGAGCGTATTGAATGCTACATCACACTCAGGAGACCAAACATACTTGACACTCTTCTAAAGGAGATTGGACAGAGGCTTGGAAATTTGAGAGAAGTTCTCCACGAACCTTCTGCAATAGCTAGCAAGCCCGAGGAAACTCCGAAGCTGCTTCACGTTCTGAGGAGGTTCCCACTTCAAGATTGCCTCAACTTTCTCAGGGTGCACTTTAATTCCCTCGGCAGAGATGACATGCCCAAGGTACACCACTTCATTGAGCCAAAACTCACACTTGGAAAACTTGGCATAGAATCGATGCTCTCTTAACTTGTCAAGCACAAGGCGGAGATGCTCTGCATGATCTTCTTCTGTATCCGAGAACACAAGGATATCATCGAGATAGACCAAGACAAACTCATTCTTGAAGGGAGAGAAAATGAAATTCATCATTCTTGAGAAGGGTGGGGGAGCATTAGCAAGGCCAAACGACATGACGGTGTAATCATATGCGCCAAAACTCATCCTGAAAGCGGTCTTGGGAATGTCTTCTTCGCGAATGCGAATCTGATGATGACCCATGCGAAGATCAAGCTTCGAGAAAACCTTGGCACCTTTCAGTTGTTCAAACAACTCATTCATGTTGGGAAGTGGGTACTTGTTCCTGATTGTCTTCTTGTTCAATGGATGGTAGTCGACACAAAGACGATCCGTGCCATCTTTCTTCTTAACAAACAAAACCCCACAACCCCACGGAGAAGAGCTTGGTCTGATCAGACCTAGATGTTCTTGCTCATCTAGCTGCTTCGTCAACTCTTTCAGCTCTTCAGGGCCAAGTTTATACTGGCACTTGTAGACCGGTTCAGTTCCGGGCTCGAGATCAATCATCAACTCGATTGGCCGGTGCGGAGGCAATCCTGGCCATCTTCATACTAACAAACCATCAGAATTTGAGAAATCGCCGAGATTTCACCCTTCTCATTAAGAGCAAAGAGACGGATTGTGTCATCGCGAGCCGCAAAAATAATCATGTCTTCTGAACGATGATTCAGCTTGACTTCTTTTGCTTTGCAATCAATATGAGCCTTATTCATAGCCAGGAAGTCCATGCCTGGAATGAGATCAATATAAGAATTCCCAAGAACAATTGGAGAAGCCAGAAAAGAATAATTGCCCATCTTGATAGAAGCATCCGAAACAATCATATGCGAACTCATGCGCATCCCCAGAGAAACCACACAAAAAAGACTAGCTAAATGCTCCACTAAAAACTCATGCATAGGGACAAAAGGCTTGGATATGAATGAATGCGATGCACCAGAGTCAAACAAAACTTTTGCAGGAAAATCATTAACTAAGAGATTACCCATAATCACATCATTGGACTGCTTTGCTTCAGCTGCATTCACCATATTCACCCGGACTGACTTGGGATTATGCTTCACCATAGCATTGCCAGGGGGCTTGATAGGAGGAGGAGGCGGGAGACGCCGCTGGTTGCACTTGGTGGCATAGTGACCATTCTGGCCACACGTGTGACAAGTCACCTCAGAAAGTGGATGAACATTGCCTAGAGGAGGAACAAGAACAACCTTGGATGCCTGGGGTCTCTGCTGGAATCCTGGGTTGGGTGGGTGGGAAGAACCACGACCACCGAAATGCTTCTGCTGCTGAGGAGGGCGAAACGAAAGAGGATTTGGCACCCAATACTTCTGCTGCTTGGAAACCATCAGAGAGCTGGAAGAAGAAGAATATGAATCCCTTGAACGCTTCTTGGAGTTCTCCAACTTGAGCTAAGCTGCTTCGACCTCCAAAGCCATGTTGTAGAACTGATCGAACTCCCGAGGATCTTGAAGAACTAGGCCTGGCAGAAGCTCATCCTTGAGACCACCTCTGAATTGATAGATCATAGCCTTGTCATCTGGAACATCTTGCTTGGCATAATGGGCTAGATTCTGAAACTCGACGTTGCACTGGTAGACAGACTTGCTTCCCTGCTTCAGTTGCCTAGACTTCTCATGCATCTCCTCGACAAAGCTTGTCGGAATGTAATGAGACCTGAAGTCACGACGGAAATCGTCCCAAGTAACAACATGATTGCCCCTGGAATCCTTGTATTGCTGCCACCAATCAGCTGCTTGACCCTTGAGCTGGAACGATGCAAACCTGACAAAGTCCTCTGGCCTGATATTGCTGCACTTGAAATGCTTACTCATATCATGAAGCCAATCATCAGCATCAAAAGGCTACTCACAATAGGTGAAGGACTTGGGATGGTTGGCAAGGAACTGACTGAGTGTTGTGAACTGAGGCTGAGTCTGAAAATTCCCTTGAAAACCTTGCTGACCCTGCTCCCTTTCTTGCAACAGTCTGAGCAATAACTGAGTGTTCTCATTGGTTGCGGCCATCACAGCTTGCCAAGCTTCTGGAGGAGGAGGCGGAAGAGGCGGCAGCGGGGGTGGTGGTGGAACATCAGTCTGCTCCTCACCATGACCCGGATTGTTGCGAGTTGGTGGACCCATCGTGAAGATGGACAACACGCATTAGCACCTCATTGACAAGCTGAATCAATTGCTTGAAAGAAATGAAGAAACAAATAACAACACAGCCTTCCTACTGAAAAATTAGTAAGAATGCTTCTTCGGTTCATGATAACATCATCAGATATAAAAAGCCACTTGCAATAACGCAAAATTATTGAGCTAAGCGCTCGGAACAAATGTACATTCCCATATACATCTGAAGAAGATGATCCTAGATGACTACAAGATTTCCCACCAATGAACTTCCGAAAACTTTCTCGTTATGCAATGCGGTGTGGGGGATACAAGGAGGAAATATCTCACACAACTAACAATCCTACACCCCAAATATATCCATCCTTCAACACATAACTAGAGGCTTTCGCAAACTCATCTAATCTCGAATCCTCGAACTCACAATAATACTAAACCATGGTGGTACCCCGGACGCCTCCCTAGTACTAGGTGACTCCGACCTTATCTCACCATGATAAGTATTGAAGTAATTTCGAACACTCTCCGTCCTGAGATATCAAGGAAGCTAAATGATAGCGATGTGCCAACATTCCCTGGAGCTCCACTCCCTAGAAGAAATCAAGTCAGACAGGAGGCACCAAGACAAAACCCTATCACATCGGTATCATATAGACTCCAAAATACCCGCATGATCCTAAAAAATGTTTTGAGCGAGTAGAGGAGTAGAATCAAAATTCCTAAGTCGGAAACCTCACCAGAGCAAAGAAGAGGAGTAAAAAGAATCCTACTCTCCGATATAACTAAACTCAAAATAGTTTTCAACACGACTCGGCCAAGTTCGAACAAGCAAAGGCTCCTATGGTCGTATGGCTCTGAATACCAACTTGTCACGCCCAAGATGCGCGTCAATCCCTTGCGAGGCCGTCGTGCC
Organism: Hordeum marinum; assembly: GCA_022496015.1. Lineage (NCBI taxonomy): Eukaryota > Viridiplantae > Streptophyta > Magnoliopsida > Poales > Poaceae > Hordeum > Hordeum marinum. The sequence goes on along the minus strand of CM039677.1, from coordinate 201,488,434 downwards.
TTAAAATGGATAGGCGCGCATCTTGGGCATGACATGGCGTGTGCCCGCGCGCGGCGAGTGCACGCCCCTGTCCTCCTTGCGAGAGGACAGGGATGACTGGCACAGGCCAGATGGGCCGGTTCCCCCCTGGGCCTCTGCTTTTCTTTTTTTCTTCTATGTTTTCTATTTCTGACATTTGTTTTATTTTTCTTTTCAGGTACTATTGCTTTGATAAAATATCCCAATTAATTTATAATATCAAGTTTGAATATTTCAAACTCCAATAAAAAATTTCAGGATATTTTGAAATATAAAATAATGACAATGCTTTATTTGGCATTTTCAGAGGCTTTATCATTTATTTTTAAATTGCTATAGTTGTTCAAATATTTAAAATGGCCCCTGTTATAATCATGTCCATATCTATCACACATAGGGGACATTTTAGATGGGCATTTTGGATTTGTTAAATTTTCACAACTTTGAATTAATTTTAATCAATTATGAGCTTGGGGTTTCTTTTAGTCCCCATTTCATGTTGATGCCAATTGTAACATGATGCACACACATGCTATCCTATGACATCTAGCTAGGGATGTGAAATTTTCTGTGTTGCTGAGAACTGACTCGATGGAACCGACTAGCTCTTTTCGGTCCTACTGAAAAGGCTGCCAAGTTCCTGTTAAGGAGTTGGTCTGTCTCGGCCCCACCGAAAATTTCACTTCGGCTGTACCGATATGTATGTGACAGATTGCAAAACTTTTTAAAAACTCATTGGTCAAATTTCAAAATAGCCTCATTTTGTGATGACTCATCTACTTCTTCCCATCTACACTCTATTCAGAGAGTCAGCATGTCAGGTTCATAAGACAGTCAAAACAGGTCAGAGGAGAGAGCAGACATGAGTTCAGGTGCAAGCACAAGGCCTAGTTCATTCTCAGATCCAGGCACCCCGACCTCACATGGGTTGCCCAATGCTTCCACTAGAACCAGAAAGAGGTTGAACTCAGAAGAAGAAGATTCAGACTTTGTCTCTGAGGAGGTTCTTGCTAAGAAGCAAGAGAAGGCTACCAAGAAAGCTGCAACTGAAGCTACTTCCTCTAAAAGGGTTGTCAGCAAAATATATGCACCAGCTTCAACCTTCAAGGCTTATGAGACTTCCAGAGCAATTGTTTCTGTTGAGATCCCCAAGAAATCTATGCCTAAGAAGGCAGGAGAGAAAAAGGCTAGGAAGAGGATCATTCATGTGACTATCAGGCCTACCTCCATGTTTAAGGATCCAGAAGCTGTTGATGCTGAGGAAGAGGAGGTTGAGCCAGCAAAGGCTCCTCCCAAGCAGAAGGCAAAGAAGTTGATGTCTGATGCTATGCCCAAAACCAGCACATCCAAGAAGGCTACTGAGAAGCCCAAGAGGACCACTAGGAAGATTCTAGCCTATGAGAAGAACAGAGGGAATGCCTCCAGAGCTGAAGCTGATGTGGATCTCACAACGTTAATGAAGCTTAGACCACTCCTCCCTATTCATAATGCCATCTATCCAGTAGCTGAGTACATGAAGAAGGGGAAGGACTCAGGACTGAGGGCATGGAGAGCTATTGATCCTTATGCCCAAAGAAAGAAAACAACTGTGGACTACATGTTCTATACCAAGGAGCAGCAGGACTTCTATGAGACTGTGCTCTTTGACAAGAGTCCAGCTGTCAGCGATATGTGATATGTTGATTGGAAGTACATGAAGGAGAATGAGGACTACTTTCTAAGTGTCCAGGACAACTTCCATTGCATTGGTCTTGATGAATTCATAGGCAGAGAATTCACAGCATGGAATGACGAGATGATCATGTAGTTCTACTCCACTGCACACTTCTAGGAGATGGTAGAATTGTGTAGAATTGTGTGAATCAACTATTGAGGAATGGGCAAAGATCCTAGGAGTTTCTGAAGCACAGGATGGTGACCTGGATGTCTACTCAAAATCCAAGGCTAGTCACAACGCTATGGCCAACATGTATAAGGAGATCCCTACTAACAAAGTGAAGTCTCACCAACTAGGGTCCATTTACTTTCTCTAGGCTGGCCTACACACTATCAACACCATTCTGAGGCATACCCTGATGCCCAAGTCCGGAGATGAAAAGATGATCCGAGGCCACTCCATCAACTTGTAGATCCATCTTGACACTCACACTAGGATCAGAGTCATGGACTTGATTGTAGAGACAATCAAGAGGGTTGCTGCTGATCAGAAGCGCTCATGCTGTTATGCACCCTACATCCAGATGCTTATAAACTCAAGACTGGAGAAGCACATCTTTGCCCTGGATCACCCACATTTGCCCCTCCAGCCAGATCTAGAGGACAACGTCGTGGTGATGGAAGCTGATCATCCCACTTCTGCTGCAGCTTAGGAAGCAGCAGAGATAGTGAGAGCCACTAGTGCTCAAGCCCCTCGATCCAGGATCTAGCAAATGGATTTGCTGATATCATCTGTTCAAAGCATGCAAAAGGACATTAAGGGGATTCTGGATAACCAAAATAGTCTTTTCAGGATCTTTGAGACCAAAATCAAGTCCCTTTCTGATAAAGTGGACGGGCTGACGAAGATAGTCACAGAACTTTAGCATGAAGTTGACTCCGTCGAGATCCCTCGAGTCACTTCTACTTTAGATGAGGATGATGAGGATGAGGATGATTCACCTCTAGGGCCAGAGACTCAGGTCACTACTCAGGCCAGATCAGCCATAGTGCCAGCTCCAACAACTCCATCAGCTCCATCAACATCTGCTCCATCACTCCAGCTCCATGTACATGTATAGAGATCTTCGCCGATGCCGTCATCTTGACTCCTTCATCAATAACCGGAGGAGATGCTCCCAAGAATGCTTAGATGTGTGCCTTTGAACTTTTTGGTAACTTGTTGCCAAAGGGGGAGAAATGTATATAGATATATAGGCTTCGAGTGAGAGAGAGAGAGATTTGTCTTTTTACTTGTTTTTCAAAAACATTTGGTTCTTTTGATTTGATGTGAGATACTTTTGTGTTTGTGTTATGCTACTATGTTATGGGTGATGCTACTATTTCCTATCGTCTTAATGCTCATGAGATGATCTTTCACCCTTACTTATGTGTGTTGTGCCATGTTATTCACGCTAATTATTCTCGCACACCACCAAGATGTATGTGACATGGAAGAAGTACCCCATATACCTAATCGATTGTGCATTTGCATTCAAACGCATGTTCAAAATAATGCACAAATTTAGGCAGAGCTCTTACTTATCACATACCTCTCAAAGTGACGATTAAACTCATTGATTTTATCATATGTCGAAGCTTTGATCTATATGTTGTCATCAATTACCAAAAAGGGGGAGATTGAAAGCACATTTGCTCCCTTGGTGGTTTTGGTAATTAATAACAACATATAAGTCATTGAACTAATGTTTCCACTAAATATATTTCAGGAAGTGTTATTTGAGAGAATTGGCAAAATGGAGATTGTGGAGAAACCCCAAGATGCAAGGAAATAGGTTGGCCAAGCTTCAAGCAAGAGGACACTACATTTTATATTTGTGAGAAATCACTTTGAGTCCATAGGAAAGCCAATACTATTGAAAGGGCGTAAAGTTTGTTGGTGAACAATATGCTCAAACGTGCACAAGTGATAGTTGCCAAAAACATCCACAAAACTCTCCCACCAAAGTATGTTCTATACCCTACACTCAAAATCGGTGTAAACAACTATGCTACTTCAGTGCCACCGATTCCAGTACCTAGACAGACTCTGCCAAACCCTAGCCACTTCGGTGCAACCAATTCCATACCGGTGCCACCGAGTTTAGGTTGCCAACTTTCTGTTACGCAAATTCACATTTTCGGTTCCACCGAGAATGTTGTATCGGCGTCACCGAGATTGGAAATCTAACCGTTGGTCACCTTATCGGTGCAACCGAGAATTGTATATCGGTCCCTCCGAGATTCAAAAGTTGCCACCTTATGGTCACTTCGGTACCACCGAGATTAACACATCGGTGTCACCGAGTTGGTCATTTTGTGTGTAACGGTTGGATTTTGGGGGATGCCTATATATACCCCTTCACCACCACTCACTCAAAAGTGAAGCACTTAGAACTATTCCATACCTATCCTGTCAGATTTTCTGAGAGAGAACCACCTAGCCTTGTGTTGAGGTCAAGATCTTCCACTCCAATCATATGGATCTTGATTTATAGCCTCCTTTAGTAGCTTTCCACATCTCCAATCTTTTCCACCATGCCAAATCTATGAGGGAGTGATTGGGTGCTGAGGAGTCTATCATCTTGAAGCACAAGAGCAAGGAGTTCATCATCATTACCGAGCCTATTACCTTTTGGAGGGTGGTGCCTCCTAGAGTTGTTAGGTGTCGCTTGGGAGCCTCCTACTTCGTGTTGTGGAGTGAACCAAGAAGTTTGTATGGGCAAGGAGATTTCCTACTTCATGAAGATCTACCCCATAGTGAGGGTAGTCCTTCGTGGACGGAAGCCGTATGGAATAGTCAAGGTTGCTACTTCGTGGACCCTTTTGGGTGGAGCCCTCCATGGACTCTCGCGACCTTTACCCTCCATGGGTTGAAGACTCCATAAACGTGGATGTACGTTAGCGCCACCTATCAAAACCACGGGAAAAATCATCGTGTCCACAATTGCGTTTGATCTTCCAACCCTATCCCTTCTATACACGCTTGTCATTATTTTCCGCTGCTATATACTCTTAGACTTGCATGTGTAGGGTGTACTTGGCTTGCCATGAAATGCTAAAAACTGTCAACCATAAAATTTGGTATATGCAAAACCTTTAATTGGTCAAGTAGTCTAATCACCCCTCCTCTAGACCTACTTTTGATCCTACAAAGACGAGTCTCGCCTAGTTAGGCGAATGAAAAGGAGAGTTGTTGCTTCCAGAGGACCAAAGCCATCTGTCTCACTGATGGATGCTGCAAATATGATCGAGCTCTCCTCAAAATTAAGAGGAAGCTAAATGTCTTGAAGACTTACCTCTCCTTGACCCAGCAATACTCGAACACTTCATTGATGAGTGGTTTGCTGATACATCCCTCGCCATCGATGCCCTACAGCTACCCATTGGGATTAGCGTGACCTCTCATGGGCTTTTGAATGAGGACTTTACTCCAGCATAACAGGCCATACAACTCAAGGTGAAGATTAGCCATGAGAAGGCACTGTTCGAGACCAACATCCACAAAGTCAAAGTTGATCAGGTTCAAGGCTATCATCTATTTATGAAAGACCCCAAGGCCGTGTTTGAAATGAGATGTGAAGATGTCAAAGGTGTCCTACTCCGTCTGAAGAAAAAGGCCAACACCATGGTTCATGCTCATAATGAAATGCTGAAGCGCAAGGCTCTTGGCCAACCTACTCTTGATCCACGAATCACTAAGAGATCAAGACAGGCTTCAATGTCTTCAAGCCAAACAGCTCCATCAAGGTCTGAACCAGTAGGTATTGCGTTTCCAGATGGCTTCTCTATCACTCGAGCACCCACGCCTTCCTCTACTGCAACAAGCACGAAGAAACAGAAAGTCAAAGCTAAAGCCAAGAGGCGCAAGGCTACTGCTACCTTTGAAACCAAAGCTGTGGAAAGGTAGAAGACAAAGAAGTGGAAGCCATCTGAGTCAGGTCAAGTACCTCAACCCCCTCCTACTCCATCATCCACTCATGCTGCTCAACAGGAGCCACTACAAGTGACACCTATCTCCATGGCTCCTACTACCTTTGAGAACCAAGAGAGACAGGTGATACTACATGAGTCTGCTACCATAGAGACTCCTGCTGCCGAAGACATCCCAGCAGCTGAAGACATTGCTCTAGAAGCTCATGCTGACAAAGCTAATGTAGAAGAATAACACCCTATGCTGCAATATGATGCTCCTCTGATCTAAACGCCCCCACATGACGACAGCGAGTATGTGAATATTGGCACTCCTCTTAGGCCAAAAGTGCCTAAAAACACACCAAGCACTCCGCCGTCTGCATTTTCAACTCTTGTGCACATAACACCTGAGTCCCCATTTGTGCCCAAGGATGTTTAAGCTTCTCAACATGTGTTGCCTCTCAAAAGGCTTTGTCGTGGACCTAGACTGAACATATCTTTGATGCAAAGCATCCCTAAAGACGAAGTCCACGTGTCTTTGACTGCACCAGTCGATGAAGTCTTCAGGATGAGAGACATTGCTCATAATGTGCCAGAGACTAAAGCTCCAGCCTCTGGAGACAATGCTGCTAACAACATTGTGAGCGAAGGCAATGCCCTATCCCCGCATGGTTCTCCAGTTCCTGCAGTGCCCACCTCCGACGACAATGGTGATCAAATTGTCTTGGCTTGCAACAGAGAAGGACAAACTAGTCCCACCAAATGGCCCAGGCTGGTTGCTCCACCAAGGATGGACCTGTAATATGAATTTAACAATCAAAGGCGTCCAAATGTTCTGAACTCAATGCCAAGGCTCGCTATGCCCCGCCAAAAAGGCCCTGCTTGTCCTCTTGTCTTTGGTGTCAGACACTTCAGGCTCAACAACACCTTCTTTGACTCACACCACAATCCATACGCTCGTTTGATGATTCAGTCTGATAGGTTCTAGAGCACCCCTCAATGACAGTTCTACACATGCATGCTCTATGGCTAGAATCGAATCTTTCCATACAAGTGACTCAATCTTGAAGCTATGAAGGGACTGCCATGTTTTGATCAAGCACTTGACTGTCTTCAGGAAATTGGACTTCTCGCTTTTGTCACCGATCATGAAGACTGGAATGAGGAGCTCATTCTTCAGTTTTATGCCACCCTCCACATCTTGGTCTTTGTCCGAGAGTTGAAGACATGGAAGATGCACTTAGTGATCTGAGATGAATATGTCACTACTGATGCATGGAATTCTTTCCTACAACACCTCTTGCATCCTCTGAAAACACTAAAGCCATACCAAGTATCTTCCAACTACCCGAGACCAATATGACTGCCATGCTTACTATGATGAAGCCCTTGGCCCATGAAGTAGATTTGCTAACGTCATTCTTCATTGAAGATCTTCAGTATTTGTCGAAGACTATCTATCATATTCTTTCCCACACCATTTGGCCAATCAAGGGCATTCATCTCACACAAGCTAGAAGGGGCTCTGAAGACATTGGTCTACCAGATAGTCTATGGCACCAGGTTTAATCTTCAAGTTCTTTTCCCGTGCAATCTGGCTACCAATGCCATCACCTTATCTGAACCCAAGATATATGCACCATGGATCATGTGTTTCATCAAGTGCAAAACCAACACTAAGTTCTTGCCCTCTGCTTGCAATCATGGAATCAATCTTACAGATGTTGAAGTCATTCACACTGACATCTACCCTTCAAAGAGAAAGAACCCCCTTATACAAGGAACTAGTGGCACAACTGATACGGAAGGACTTCATCTTCCATATGATCCCATTGTTGCACGACTGATTATCTCCATCCAACACCCTCAACCAAGTGTCACAACCATTGAAGCCATTGGCAGCATGTTGCCTCGCCAGGAAAGGATCGGAATTGAGCGTGCCATGACAGATAGGGACCTTCTTGTATCTCTCATCCAGAAACAAGATTGTCATCATGAGTGGACTCAAAGAAAAATGGCGTCTGTGGTATAAGACATCAACAGGATCCACAATCTCACGACGAAGAATGCCTTTGTTGCTCATGAGACAAGCCGCCGTGCCTGGAGGACATTGACGATGCTTGCACGAGAGGATGAACTTCTTGAGGATGTCTATAGGCAACACTTCCATTTTATTTCTCCGCCACCTCACACAGAGAAATGGTGTTAGACACCTTCTCTTCAAGATAGTGCTTCTCCTTCGAGGCCCCATCCATCAGTTTGTGTTGTGCCAACAAAGAAGCTGAAGACGTCACCTCTCCTTCAACTACACAAAGCAACACTACACCAACCTCTCTTGCACGAACCTCCACTGACCCTAACACACTGCCATCTTCAACTCTTGTTGGGGACGCATAGTGCTCAATGTCTTCGCCCTTTTGGTGATTCGATGACAAAGGGGGAGAAGCATTGGCTGATAGTCTTCAAATGGGTCAATATATGGGCTGATTGCTTTATTTTGTTAATTTTAGAACTCTCGTTCTTGAACATTCGCTACTTGGGTTGTAAAACATAAGTCTTGATGGACGTCTGCACTGTTGTTCTATCGTACTTTTGGCGCTATCTTAGGGTTTATGATATGTGCCCGAAGCCATACCACAAATGTCCATTTTGCATTATGCATATCATTATCTTGAAAATATTATAATATGCATAGTGGTTAATATTCCAAGATATAGGGGGAGATCTCCACAAACTAAAACCTACAATGTGTGTTTGCATTCCAAGCAAAACATTTATAAGTACATCTTCAGGGGGAGCTCTCTATATCTTACAATCATAATATTCAAATCCTTATCTTCATATATTTTTATCCCCATTGAAAACTTCAACCAGTTTGTCATCAATCACCAAATTGGGGGAGATTGTAAGTTCATCTAGTGCCGCACTTATTGGTTTTGGAGTATTGAAGACAAACATGGACGAGGGTCTAATGTGTTTGTGAGAGTTCATAGGATAACACAAATAGAAGTCCTTGGTGTTTCTGTTTAGCCATCAAAGACGATCCCCGAAAATGTTCAAAGACATTGATGGCCGTTTAGCCATTGGTGGTATGAGAATAAATTCTCTTGAAGACGATGAAACGCGAAGATGAAGTCTTTTGGTAGTTTTGTTTCTTCTATCCTGAGTCATATGAACCATAGTACTGTTAAGTGGGGTCGATGTGATCGAAGTCAGATGATGACGTGATGCTCAACTCATACCTATCTCTTCGAGTGAAGACATTGAGAGGAAATCTCTTCCAAAGTTGGTTGAGTTAGCTTTACTTTTAGCCCAAGTAAAGTTGTCGCGTGTGTTCAAAATCCGACCGTTGTGACACATGTCGGTTGGCCATTGACCTAGGGACATTTTGGTCATATCAGGTCGGGTTGCCTTCTGTCTAAAAATAGCCCACCCCCTCCACCATAAACAGGTGGCTGCTTAGAGAGACATATGGGTATTATCGTTTTGGAGCAACCCACCTCGAATACATTGAGAGACAACAATCCTGCAAGGATACACCTAAACATCTAGATCTAGTGTATTTGAGCATCACGGAAGTCCTTCTGTTCAGAGAGAACTGAATACTTATTACACTTGAAGAATGTGATCTTTGAGACGGTTAGGCATCTAGGTCTAGAGCATCCAAGAGTCATTGTGGACTGCAGGGTAACCAAGTTTGTACGTGTTTGAGAAGTCTCCCCTGAAGACTTACCCGAGTGATTGCGCGCTGTCAAAGTGACTTCGGCTCAATGGGAATAACGTAAAGATGAGAGTTCAATCTTAGCCTCCCTAACAAGACGTATAGTTGTCACAGGAACTAGAACTGGTCCAACTAATAATGTGTCTTCGTCAAGCAACTGGTTGTATCCTTCACTCTCTTACATTCCTATTCTAAATCGTGAAGCCATTGCTTTATCATTGCTCGAAAAATTATCCTTAAGACATTCATATCTACTAATTATCTTCATACTGTCTAAGTTTGTCTTTGACTCATCTTAGTGTGCATGATGATAATGCTTAACTTGCTTATATGTCTTCACTGTATTACATGCCTAGACTAGATCCTTGACTACTATCCCTACCTGATCTTGTTTCGCTTTTGCATATTTCGAAAACATTAATTGTTTCGAAGATATTGATAAAAATTGCCTTCACCCCCTCTAGTCGTTAACTAGCACTTTTAGTTGTTTTCCAAAACGGATTGGTTTAAGTTGCGATCATTACTCCAACATTACATGTCCAACCGCGATACCCCTTATGGCATGGGGCTTTGTTGATTACTTTGCTTGATGCTAGCAGAGAGCCCACATTACTAGTGGTGGGAAAGCCTGAGTTACACTCTCGATAAAGGGGTCGTGCTTCGAAGGATGACTATGGCTATTTTCACAGACACCAAGCACCCCGTTGTGTCCCCTCTTGGATGGTATGATCTTGATCTAGACTCGTATGATGTACATCATAAGGGTTGTGTACCAACGAGTGGACTCTTTGTTTAGTGTTGTCAAGGGAAAGACTTTGTTCAGGTGCTTACCTCGGGTATGTAATAAATTGCAGTCGTGGCTTGACCAGGAAGTTCCTCAAATCTTGTGGGTAAAGTGTGCAACCTCTGTAGAGGGTAAAACTATTCGAATAGTCGTGTCCACGGTCAAGGACAATTGGTGACCGCTCATGGGTTACATCGATTGTTTTAGAAATCTTGGTGTGTGTGTGTGTGAGAGAGAGAGAGAGAGAAATAAACGCTTGAACTAAGTCAGATGACTTGATGAGATGATAAAACTATACTTGAGATACTCTATTTATATTGGAATATGTAACCTGTTCATATGGATATCTGTAACCTTTTGATTCATGGTTTTACAAATTCTAGGACATGATATTGCACTCAAATTAGCTTTTCGCAAACTAGCTGCTTAGAGATAAAGCATGCATGATTACCTTGTTCCAAACATGGGTTGCTTGAGAGTACATCCAAAAGTACTCACTCACTTATCCATGGTTATTTAATAGGCTAGGTATGAAAGATCATGATATGATGAAGAGTACCTTGGTGACAAACATGCGAGCTAGGACATTTCCCAGTCAGAATGCATGTAGGGTTAAGGATGATGGCATGGTCCAACAGTATCCTTGAAGATTTCCGCTGTGAGTTCATGAAGATTTTGCCATAAAGGTCATATCTATGTAAGATGATATGTAATGGATGTAAGACTCTTGTTATCCATATTATGTGCGTTCAGTGAGCATTAATCCTGGGATCACTATACACGTGAATCATGTGATTTTGACTTATGAGTCGGGGTCCCCACATGGCGGCAAGGGACTTGCTCTTGCCGACAAAGCTCCTAATGGGAAGAAGACCCAAAAGACCTCCGGCAAGGCCTCCGGGAAGCGCATTGTAGAGTGCAGCATACACGTTGAGGACATGTCAGAGAGCTCTCCCGCCAAGATAAAGAAGTCCAAGAAAGCTACGCCTATGAAAAATCATGTTTATGTGTGGGAGGACGACAAGGGCGGAATTTTCACTATAAGTGCCACCGGGTGACAACAAAAGAAAAGCACGCTCATCTCTTCCCACCGGCGAATGTTGATGTGTTTGCTTGTCAACCATCTGGCATCACCGGTGTTCCTAGGGAGGTGATCGAGCACCACTTTGCCATATGCCCCTACGTGAGACCCGTCAAGCAAAAGGTTAGGAAGCAAGCTCTAGGGCTGCAAGAGTTCATTGCCAAGGAAATCAAGAAACTAGAGGTTGCGACTTCATTAGAGGTGTAATCCATCCAACTTGGTTGTCCAATCCGATTGTAGTGCGAAACAAAAATAGAAAGTGGAGGCTTTGTATCGACTTTACAAATCTAAATAAAGCTTGTCCAAAAGATCGTTTCCCTTTTCCATGCATCGATAAGAATCTGGACTCTACTGCTGGTTATGACCTTCTCTCTTTCTTGACACCTACTCGTCTTAACATGAGATTTAGGAAAGGACTGCCTTTATTACTCCATGTGGCGCATACTAGTTCAAGTGTATGCCTTTCAAATTAAAAAGTGTAGGTTCAACTTTCGCAAGGGCAGTCCAAATTGGTTTTGCGCGTCAACTGCACAAAAATGTGGAACCATATATGGACGATATAGTGGTGAAAACCAAGGACATAGCATATTTAATCCAAGACATAGAAGAAACTTCTACAAACTAGTGCAAAATCAACTTGAAGCTCAACCCCAAGAAGTGTGTGTTTGTCGTCCCATCCGGCAAGCTTCCCACGTTCTTTGTTTCTCGGGATGGAATTAGAGCCAATCCCAAAAAGATCCAAGACATTGAGTAGTTGTAGTCACCAAAGTGCGTCAAGGATGTGTGGCGTCTAGCTCGTTGTTGTACCGCATTGAGTAGTTTTATTTCCAAGTCTGTTGAGTGCGCCTTGCGGTTTTTCAAAATCTTAAAATAGGCAGATCCTATGAAATGGACCCAGGAAGCGGAGGCAGCGCTGCAAGACTTAAATAAATACTTGTCCTAAAACCCAATACTAGTTTCACCTAAGCCACAAGAGTCGTTGCTGCTATACATAGCGACTACAAATCAAGTGGTTAGTGTTGCACTGGTGGTGGAGAGGGGAGTAGATGAAGAAGAAATAGAAACCACAAAGCTATCAGCTGACAAGTCGGAATATTCCCTAGCAAGTTTAGGTCCCGACAAATAATGTTCAGTGCAAGAAGCAAATCGGCAAGTAGTGCCGCAGAACAATGTGGTGTAGCAACCAGTTTATTTTGTCAGTTCCCTTCTATAGGGGGCTATGTCAAGGTACTCTGGTGTGGGGTACCTGCTCTTTGGCCTGCTCATGGCCTCCCATAAGATGTGCCACTACTTCCAAGCATATCAAATTACCGTTGTTAATCGCTTTCTTTTGCAGGCATAAAATATAATCACAAATATATAAACGTTTATCGATCCATCCATAAGGTTGATGTGTTGGAGCTGGCAAGCTTTGATTTGAGCTTTGAGAGCACATCAACAATTCGTAGCAGGGTATTGGCAAAGTTCACTACAGAGTGCACACCAACACCAGTGTCGGAGTACCGCTTGTCGTGACTAGTGGAGAGCACCTCAAGTACGTGGTTCAGATGCACTTCCCTCCGGAGAAAGAAACCAACACCAGTGTCGGAGTGCTGCTTGTCGCGCCCAGTGGAGAGAAGCCAAGTTAAACAACTAGGATAGATGAGAGTGAAAGCAACAATGGAAAAAGCGCCTAAGGGGGTTTGTCGAGTGCAAGTGTGATGAAACAAAGGTCGAAGGACCAACACATATATTAAGATAAGATAGACGATGGACTCACTTACATGGTGCCTAAGGCAAAAGCGTGACTTGTATCGGAACACAAACTGATGGGGTTACTACCCCTAGGTAGGCCAAAGCAATGGGCTCCTCCCCCTTTTGCTTCGAAGTAAAACTACATGGCCAGCTGGTCGAGGCCGGTTGGAGGACGTCCGGCTCGTAGTGGTGCCGGTTGGCGCCCCGGACGGCTGGTCAAGGAGCCGGCCCGACTCTCGGCCAGCTGGGCGCGGCCGGCTTCCTCTGAGCCGCCTCCCCCGTTGACCCTGGGGCGGACATGTGATGTCCCGTCCCTCTGTGCGCGGGTACAACGACACGACGTGACCGGCACGACGGGCAGCCCTATGGCTATAGTGTCCCCTGAGGCACTGCAGCGCGTGGCTACAGTCCGGCCGTCCCGGCCGCTGACCCTAGGGAGCGCGATTGGGCGAGGAAACAGTGCAGGTGCGCACTTGCCCACTCGATTACCTGCCTCGATGTGACTACAGCATGGACGGCCGTACCGGAGACTTCGGCCGGCTGGCGCTAGGCGCCCCTGCCCCCCCCCCCCCCCCCCGGGGCGACCCGTGCTGCGGTAGGTGGGCGAGGGCCAATCGCAGAGCCGGCTTGCGCGCCCCAACGGGAGATGGGACCGCACAGCCAGCAGGCCCCACTAACAACGAGACGACACGAATGGTGGGACCCCCTGGCCAGCCGAAGAGACTACCATCTGGGTCCCCTGCCCCTGTACTTAGAACATATTATAAGAGCTAGGGTGTTGGCCTATAAACCCCCATCCCCCCATGCAACAGGGACGGACGATCACCCCCGCACACACACACAAAGATCTCAAAACACCTCTAGCAGATGAGGAAGACGAGCCGGCTGCTCCTTCTTCCTCCTCCAAATACCGCACCAGGAGCACCCTTGTATACATACTCATCCATCCAACTAAACCAAGCAGGACTAGGGGTGTTACATCCCTCGGAGGGCCCTGAACCTGGGTACATCATGTGTCATCATCGCTTGTGCCCAATCTCGCACCCGGAGCCCGTCTGAGTCCTTCGGCCCCAATCACCCACGATAAGCCACCCTGTGGCATCTGTCATGAGAAAGCAACGACAGTTCGCGCCCACCGTGGGGCCGTACGCGGCGCCAGCCGGATTCATGCTTCGGGCGGGACATCTCACCATTCCCTGTCGTCACCGCACGTCCAGGCCAGATCGCGGGCTCGTGGGGTTTGCGCCGGCATGCCATGCGGGCAACTCCGTCGGCCTCATGGCCGACATTGACGCGCTCACCGAGTGCTTAGGCAGGCTCAGCCTCACCAAGACTCCGACCGCTGACGAGTACCCCGCGTAGGTGCTCATCTACGCCGGTCCACCCATGGCCGTGGGCGCACTCGCTGTGACTCAGTCCTCCACTGCTTCCGGATGGGCGCGGGCCATGGCTAGCACTGCCATCGGGGCGTCCGACCCGCTCAGCGCGGCCCTTCGGGGGTTGAGCACTCCCATCTCCCCGACGGCAAACCCTGACACCACCGTGGCTGATCTCAAGGCGGCTCGTCGTGTCCTGTTCGAGAACGCCACCGCCCTCACAGCCACGTGGCGCCGCATGGAGGCGGCCCAGCTGGAGTACGCTTCCGCCTATGGACTCACCCCGGCTAGCATCGAGCCCAGCCGGCGTGGGGCTGTGCGCAACCGCGGTCGCGTGGTCACCGAAATCCTTGGCGGCAAGATACCCGTCTACGACACCCTCGTAGCCAACCTACATGCTCTCAAGGTGGCGTGCGAGGAATTGGCCACCTTGGCGGGTGAACAGCATACCACCCACGAGCGCCACATCAAGGAGCTAATCGATGTTGCTGATGCGCAGCAGCATCTGCTCGCGATGAGCAGCACTGCCACTGAAGGCCCCCGGCCCGAGCGCGGGGGCAAGGGAACTGCCGGCCGCCAGGAAGCCCAGTACTCCTGCTCCCCTCGCGTCTGCGGCCGCCGGGACGAGATGAACTACCCCCGGCCCTCTCAGCCATCGGGGAGCGAGCAACCGACTATTAACAGCCGGCACACCAACAACCCGCCTCGAAGCGGCCGCCATCACGAAGCGCCGCATCCGGCAGCTAGCGCAGCCGTGAGCACACACCACCCCCGCGGCACGAGTCGAGACAATCGGTACCACCTACCATCCGCCCCGAGCTCTCGGCTCGGCTCGGACCCCGCGTCCCCTGCAGCGAGAACGACGCCCGCAACCGCATCGACAAATTCGCGCAATCCGCCCTCCTTGAGGAGGAGGGCTCGATTTCTCCGGCTTGCTTCGGCCCCTAGATTCGCACCGAGCCTTTTACAACCGGCTTCACGCTCCCCTGGGACACCCCAAAATATAATGGGGCAGCCAAGCCCGAAGACTGGTTGATCGACTACACCATCGCGGTTGGCATCGCCAGGGGGAACAAGTGCGTAGCCGTTCGCTATGCCCCCCCTCATGTCGATCGGCACTAGACGCACCTGGCTCAACAGCCTGGCGGCCGGCAGCATCAACACTTGGACAGACTTCGAGCATGCCTTCATCTGCAACTTCACCGGTACCTACAAGCGGCCTGGCTGTCCCCATGAACTCGCTATGTGCGTTCAGGGACCAGACGGATCCCTCCGCGACTACCTCACATGATGCACAGAGCTCCGCAACTCCTACGAGTGGGTGCAGGAAGTACAAGCCATGCAGTACTTCATTGAAGGCTGCCCAGACGGCACCCCTCTCACGCATAAGCTTCTGTCCTCTGAGCCGACCATGCTTGCCGAGCTCATGACCAAGGCGGACAAGTATGCCACGGCAGATTCAGCCATTCGGCTCAAGATGAGCCCACCCGCCAAGGCAACGGAGACGCCGGCAACATCCCGGTCGGCTGCTGACAACTGACAGTCGCAAAACAACAAGCGCAAGAATGACCAGCCAGATCCCCTCTACGGGAGCCGGACGGTCAGCACCATCGAGGAGAAGGAGCCGGCTGCTCAGCCTTCCGGCCAGCACCAGTACACCGGCAAGGCTGCCTGGCAGCCGAAGCTCACCTTCGAGCAAATGCTCGACCTCCCCTGCAAGAACCACTCAAGGGACAAACCCTCTACGCACACGCTCCGGCAGTGCAGCTTCTCACAGTGATTGCCCCGGGGGACGGCCTTCCAGCTCCTCCCGTGCCGCCAGCCCGTGCGCCAGCCCCGGCCCAAGCTGCCCCCCCGGCACTGGCTCTGGCTGCGGCCCAGAACGACGGCCGTCTGATCAACCAGTTCCCCAACCAGGATGGCTGTTACATCGTCTTCACTAGTCATGAGATGGGCAAACATGCTCAACGCCAGCTCCGACGTGGGTTGAACGCCACCATGCCGGCAACTCCCCAGTTCATGCACTTGTCGGAGAAGCTGGTCACTTGGAGCCAGGCTGATCACCCCATGGTGATGCTGAATCCCGGCAGCTGCGCCCTGGTCCTCGACCCCACCATCGCCACTAAGGAACAAACTTGCCGCTTCTCACGGGTGCTCATAGATGGTGGCTGTAGCATCAACATCCTCTACCTCGGCACTATGCACAAGCTAGGGCTGAAGATAGAAGAACTACAGGCGAGTCGGACGGTCTTCCATGGCATCGTGCCTAGGAAGTCCTGCTCCCGTGTCAGCAAGATCACGCTCGACATCCTCTTCAGCGGACCCGGCCACTTCCACTTCACGCCGGTTCTGTTCGAGGTCGTGGACCTCGCGAGCCCGTACCACGCGCTATTGGGCTGGTTGGCCATTGTTAGCTTCATGGCAGTCCCCCATTACGCCAACCTCAAGCACAAGATGCCAGGCCGCAAGGGAATCGTCACCATCACGGGTGACTACAAGATGTTGCTCGAGTGCGCTCGAGTCGGCATCCGGTTGGCTGAGGCCCTAGAGATCGCCGAGGATAAATGGTAGCTCGAGCGGCTCGTGGCCCTTGTTGACAGCCAGCTGGCCGTGCCAGCTCCTCCCTCACAATCAATCGGCAAGGCCTCCTTCCAGCCATCCAAAGACACCAAGCAAATCCCGCTCGATCCGGGCAACCCGGCTCAGTGCATCACCATCGGCTACCGCCTTAACAGCAAATAGGAAGGCGAGCTCATCGACTTCCTCCGTGAGAATCGAGACATCTTTGCATGGTCCCCCAAGGACATGTCGGGTGTTCCGAGGAAGTTCACCAAGCACAAACTCCTCGTCCGGCCAGATGTCAAGCCGGTCAAGAACCCCTGTGCCGCTTCTCCGAGGAGAAGCGGCGTACTATAGGCGAAGAGATCGCCTGGCTACTCGCTGCCGGATTCATCATGGAAATGTTCCACCCGGACTAGCTGGCCAACCCAGTCATGGTGCTGAAGAAGAACAAGACCTGGCGCATGTGCACCAACTACAATAGCCTGAACAAGGCATGTCCCAAGGACCCATTCGCTCTGCCGCGGATCGATCAAGTCATCGACTCCACAGCCAGCTGTGACTTGCTGTCCTTCCTGGACTATGGAGACCCTGACTCATAAGTCGAGATCACTGAATGCATGTGTATAGTGATCCCAGAGATCAAATCTCAGTGAACACACAGAAGCTAAATAACAAGAGTCTTACATCCATACTTAACATCTTACACAAATAATGATCACGAAGGTCTTAGTCTTACATAGATAGGGCCACACGGGCCAAACACTTAAAATAGAAAAAGCAGCGGAAATCTTGGTCAAAAGCATGAACCCATGCCATCTGCCTTAACCTACAGGCATTTTGACTGGGAAGCGTCCTAGTTCGCATGTTCGTCTCCGACGAACTCTTCAACATACTCTTGTTCTTCCATGCCTGGCCAATTAAATAACCAATGGCAAGCCAATGAGTACTTTGAATGTACTCGCAAGCAACCCAAGTTGTGGAACAGGGTAACAGTGATACATGGTGTAGCGCTAAGTAGGTAAATTTGCGGAAAGATAATTTTGTATGCAAATGACATGATCAAGTAACCAGTGAGCATGCATCAACAACTAGTAGGTATCCGGGTGAACAATTTGCAGATACCTTCGTAAGTATTGGTTGAACATCTCATGTTCACGCTAACTCATCGGACTTAGTTCAATCCTCACGCTAAGTCATCGTACTTAGACCATGTGACCTCTTGTAACCACCACACCCGTACTCACACCAAGGTTTATGAAAACATCCGGACATGCTCTAAGAAGGACCTCCAACTATCCATGACCGCGGACGCGGCTATTCGAATAGTTTACACGCTGCATAGGTTGGACATTTTACCCACAAGACTCGGGGAACTTCCGTGTCATCCACGACTCGCGGTATACAACATAACCGAGGTAAGCACTCGAACAATGCCTTTCCCCCAGCGATACTAAACAAAGAGTCCACTCGATTGGTACCCAACCCTCATGATGTACATCACACGAGCCTCGCTCTAATCGTACCATCCATGAGGGGACCAATGGTGTGCCCGGCGCCTGTGAAGACAACACATGATCATACATACCGGTACGACCCCGTATCGAGAGTGACCACGCCACTCCCTACACTAGTAATGCGGGCTCCTTGCCAGTACCCACCAAGGTAATCAACAAAGCCCCATCCCATAAGGGGTATCATGGTTGCGCATGTAATGTTGGGATGGTCAACAGACCTTAGAACTTTCCATTTTCGAAAAACACATAATTACTTGCTCCGGCGCACCACTTCTTTCTCAAGTGCTCGCCCATCTCATCAATATCTCCCTCGGGCATTAGTGGCACCCGTCAGGCTTTTCGAAAGTTCTTGAAATCATTTCTTTCTTCCCATAACTATGCATAGATCCCGATCCCACTTGCGTAGCATCTACTAGCGTCCTAACTACACCCACCCTCACAACCCTCATAAGGTGGTAGGGTCATGCACGACGCAAGTGTCAATGGAGAAGTACCGGAGGTATCCCACCAGAAGGGGATCACCACATCACATGATCAAATATGATGAAAGTAAAGTGGTATATGACATGCAATCAAAATGGTTTCTCATCATGGTCAAAGGGCTGCTTGCCTGGCTCAAGAAAGTCTCTGGGGTCTTCGAAGTCTTCTGGTCCAACTTCTTAGTTAACCGTGCAATCTATCGTCATGATAAAATAACAATAAAAATAAGCAACTCACAAAAACAGAGCACTCAACTACTTATTAAAAATGCTAACCTACTCTAATAAATACTAAATGTCATACAAAAAATATTCTCCTAGGATTTTGATGTGAAAAGATTTTGGAAATAAAATAACAGAGACAAAAGGTGCCCATATATAGGTTTTAAAATAAAACAGTACTAAAAATAGTTTAAAACATTTTTACAAATGGCACTATTAAATTCTATAGAATATTCTAAGATATTTGGTGGAAGAAATATTGTCATTGGATAAATATATCAATTTGGGGGATTTTTGGAATTTGAAGGAAAAATAAAAAGGAAAAAGAAACGGCCATAGTGCCCTAGCCGGAGGAGGCCAGCAACTTGTTGGGGAACGTCGCATGGGAAACAAAAAATTTCCTACGCACACGAAGATCTATCCATGGTGGTGAGCATCTACGAGAGGGAGAGTGGATCTACATACCCTTGTAGATCGCTCAGGGGAAGCATTAAGAAACGCGGTTGGTGTAGTCGAACATCTTCGCGATCCAAATCGCCGAGTGTCGCGCGATCTCATCACAAACCATCCCGCGATCCAATCATGATCTGTCCCGTGAACTCATCACGATCCGTCCCGCAATCTCATCACGATTCGTCCTGCGATCCAATCACGATCGTCTCGTGGCCTTGATCACGATCCTTCCGATCTAGTACGGCACGGACGGCACCTCCGCGTTCAGCACACATGCAGCTTGATGACGATCTCCACCGTCTTGATCCAGCAAGAGGAAGTAGAGAGGAGGAAGAGTTCTCCGGCAGCCTAACGGTGCTCCGGCGATGGTGGTGGACCAATTCCGGCAGGGCTTCGCCTAAGCACTGTAGAAAACCGATCTAGAGGAGAAACTATGCACTAGAGATTAGGGTTTGCACGTGGCTGAAAATTCTGTGCCAAAACCCTAAAATCCTCTAGTATATATAGGAGGATAGGAGAAGGAGGCTTGGCTGCCAAAAAGCCAGCCCTTGGGTCAACCAAAGTGGGAGGTGGAGGAGGACTCTCCTCCTCCACTCCTAGTAGGACTAGGACTCTTCCTTTTTGCCTTTTTTCCACCTTTTTGCTTTGGGTTTCTTTCTTCCAGCCACATGGGCTTTATGTGGAGGTTCCACCAGCCCACTAAGGGCTGGTTAATACTTTCCCACAGCCCATGAAGCCTCTTGGGTCGAAATACCCCTCTCGGAGGTCTCCCTGTACACTACCGGCACTCCCGGTACACTACCGATGAGCCCGAAACTTTTCCGGTGACCAAACTGGGACTTCCTATATATGAATATTTACCTCCGGACCATTCCGGAGCTCGTCGTGACATCTGGGAACTCATACGGGACTCCGAAAAACCTTCGGTCACCACCATACACAACTCTATACTACCGAAACGTCACCAAACCTTGAGTGTGTAGACATGGCCGAGACACCTCTACGGTAAATAACCAATGGCGGGACCTTGATGTACACATTGGTTCCTACATATTCTACGAAGATCTTTATCGGTCGAACCTCTATGTCAAGGATTTAGTTAATCCCGTATAACGTTCCCTTTGTTCTTCGGTATGTTACTTGCCCGAGATTCGATCGTCGGTATCTCCATACCTAGTTCAACCTTGTTACCGGCAAGTCTCTTTACTCGTTCTATAATACAAGATCCCGTGACTAACACTTACTCACATTGCTTGCAAGGCTTATTGTGATGTTGTATTACCGAGTGGGCCCTGACATACCTCTCCGTCACACGGAGTAACAAATCCCAGTCTTGATCCATGCCAACTCAACAGACACCCTCGGAGATACCTGTAGAGCACCTTTATAGTCACCCAGTTACGTTGCGACGTTTGATACACACAAGGCACTCCTCCGATGTCCGTGAGTTGCATGATCTCATGGTCACAGGAACATATACTTGACATGCAGAAAACAGTAGCAATAAACTGACACGATCATATGCTATGTTTGTAGTTTGGGTCTTGTCCATCACATCATTCTCCTAATGATGTGATCTCGTTATAAAATGATATCTCATGTCCATGGCTAGGTAACCTTAACCATCTTTGATCAACGAGCTAGTCCAATAGAGGCATACTAGGGACATGGTTTTGTCTATGTATCCACACATGCATCTAAGTCTCCGTTCAATACAATTATAGCATGGATAATAAATGATTAACATGAACAAGGAAATATGATAATAACTAATTTATTATTGCCTCTACGGCATATTTCCAACAGTCTCCCACTTGCACTAGAGTCAATAATCTAGTTCACATCACTATGTGATTTGCATTGGTATGAATCTAACACCCAATTAGTTCTGGGGCTCGATCATGCTTTGCATGTGAGAGAGGTCTTATAGTCAACGGGTCTGCAAAATTCAGATCCGTTTGTACTTTGCAAATTTCTGTGTCAAATCGTAAACACTGCTACCACACTTCACTTGGTACTATTCCAAATGGCTGCTCCACTAGACGTATCCAGACTGCTGCTTCGAGTCATGCGGATTGGTGTTTAAAGCTTGCATCAACGTAACTCTTTACGACGAACTCTTTATCACCTCCATAATCGAGAAACATCTCCTTAGTCTTTTTAGTTACTAAGGACAATCTTGACCGCTGTCCAATGCTCCATTCCAGGATCACTTTGAAACCTTCTGGCCATACTTATGGCAAGGCTGACATCGGGTCTTGTGCACAGTATTTGCATACATGATAGAGCCTATGGCTGAAGCATAGGTGATGACACTCATCTTTTCTCTATCTTCTACAGTCACTGGGCATTGAGTCTTACTCAACTTTACACCTTACAAATCAGGCGAGAACTCTTTCTCTGACTGATCCATTTTGAACTCTTTCAAAATCTTGTCAAGGTATGTACTCATTGAAAGTCTCATCAAGCATATTGATCTATCTCTATAGATCTCGATGCTCAACAATTAGGTAGCTTTATCCAAATCTTCCTTTGAAAATCACTTTCCAAACAACCGTTTATGCTTTCCAGAAATTCTACATTATTTCCGATCAATATGTCATCCACATATACTTATCAGAAACTCTTATAGTGCTCCCACTGACTTTATTGCAAATACAAGTTTCTCGTAAACTTTGTATAGACTCAAAAACTTTGATCACCTCATCAAAGTGTATATTCCAACTCCGAGATGCTTGCTTCAGTTCATAGAAGAGTCACTAAAGCTCGCACATCTTTTAGCATCCTTAGGACTGACAAAACCTTCTGGTTGTATCTCATACAACCTTTCCTTAAGGAAGGAAACGATGTTTTTGGCATCCATCTTCCAGATTTCATAATTGAAAAATGCAGCAACTGCTAACATAAGTCCAACAGACTTTAGCATCGCTACGAGTGAGAAAGTCTCATCGCAGTCAACTCTTTGAACTTGTCGTAAACTACTTTGCAACAAGTCGAGCTTTACAAATGGTAACATTTACCATCAGCGTCTGTCTTCATTTTAAAGATCCATTTGTACTTTATCGACCAGCCGTCCAACGAGCAAGTCCACCAAAGTCTCTACTTGGTTTTCGTACATGGATCCTTTCTCGGATTTCATGGCCTCTAACCATTTGTTGGTTTCCGGGCCCATCATCGCTTCTCCATAGTTCGTAGGTTCATCGTTGTCCAACAACATGACCTTCAAGACAGGGTTGTCGTACCGCTCAGTAGCAGTACACGTCCTTGTCGACCTACGAAGTTCGATAGTAACTTGATCCGAAGCTTCATGATCATCATCATTAACTTCCTCTTCAACTAACGTAGGCTTCACAGAAACATCTTTCTGTGCTGCGCCACTTTCTGGTTGAAGTAAAGGTTCAATGACCTCATCAAGTTCTATTTTCCTTGTAGGTCGATAGTAACTTGATCCGAAGCTTCATGATCATCATCATTAACTTCCTCTTCAACTGACGTAGGCTTCACAGAAACATCTTTCTATGCTGCACTACTATCTGGTTGAAGCAGAGGTTCCAATAACCTCATCAAGTTCTATCCTCCTCCCACTCAATTCTTTCAAGAGAAAACCTTTCTGGAGAAAGGACCTAGTTTTAGCAACAAACATTTTATGCTTGGATCTGAGATATAAGGTTCACCCAACTGTTCTTATGGTATTCTATGAAGATGCATTTGTCCGCTTTGGGTTCGAGCTCATTAGGCGAAAACATTTTCCACACAAGCGTCGCAGCCCCAAACATTAAGAAATGACAGCTTAGGTTTCTATCAAACCATAGTTCACACGGTGTCATCTCAACGGATTTAGATGGTGCCCTATTTAAAGTGAATGTTGTTGTCTCTAATGCATAACCCCAAAATTATAGTAACAAAACGATAATAGACATCATAGCACGCACCATATCCAATAGAGCACGACTATGACGTTCAGACACACCATCACACTATGGTGTTCCAGGTGGCGTGAGTTGTGAAACAACTTTCACTTTATCTAAAGTCATATGCCAAACTCGTAACTTAGATATTCACCTCCATGATCATATCGCAAACATATTTATCTTCTGGTCACGATGATCTTAAACTTCACTCTGAATTTGCTTGAACCTTTCAAACGATTCAGACTTGTGTTTCATTAAGTAAATATACACTATATCTACACAAATCATCAGTGAAGGTAAGAAAATAACGATATCCACCGCACGCTACAAGACTCATTGGACTTCATACATCAACATGTATCATTTCCAATAAATCACTTGCCCGCTTCATCAAAACAGAAAACGGGGTCCTTAGTCATCTTGACCAAGAGGCATGGTTCGCATGTCTCAACCGATTCGAAATCGAACGAGTCCAAAGATCCATCAGCATGGAGTTTCTTCATGCGTTTTATACCAATATGACATTTAGCGGCAGTGCCACAAGTATGTGGTACTATTATTATTAACTTTGTATCTGTTTGGCATCAATGTTATGAACATGTGTATTACTACGATCAAGTTTCAACAAACCATTCTGATTGGGTGCATGACCATTGAAGGTATTATTCATGTAAATAGAATAACCATTATTATCTAACTTAAATGAATAACCGTGTTGCAATGAACATGTTCTAATCACGTTCATGCTCAACGCAAAAAACACCAAATAACATTCATTTTAGGTTCGTCACTAATCTCGAAGGTAGAGAGAGCGTGCGATGTTGATCACATCAACCTTGGAAACATTTCCAACACACATCATCACCTCACACTTAGCTAGTTCTCCATTTATTTCGCAGCTTGTATCCAATACCCAGGTGCTACTAGGAGTACTAGCAAGGTACACATCAATAACACGTATATCAAATATACTTCTGTTGACGTTTGCCAGCCTTCTTATCTACCAAGTATCTAGGGTTGTTCTGCTTCAGCGACCGCTCTCCTCATAATCGAAGCACTTAGTCTCGGGTTTGAGTTCAACTTTGGGTTGCTTCACTGGAGCAGCGACTGACTTGCTATCCATGAAGTTTCCCTCCTTGCTCTTGCCCTTCTCAAAACTAGTGGTTTGAACTAACCATCAACACTTTGATGCTCCTTCTCGATTTCTACCTTCGTGGTGTCAAACATCGCGAATAGCTTAGGTATCATTATTTCTATCCCTACCGTTTTATAGTTCATCACCAAGTTCTAGTAGCTTTAGTGATAGTGACTTGGAGAACTATATCAATCACTATCTTATCTGGAAGATCAACTCCCACACGATTCAAGCGATTGTTGCACCCAGACAATCTGAGCACATGCTCAACGATTGAGCTATTCTCTTTGATCTTACAGTCAAAGAATCTTGTTGGAGATCACATATCTCGCAACACGGGCACGAGTCTGAGATCCTAATTTCAGCTCTTAGAACATCTCATATGTTCCATGACGTTCAAAATGTTTCGGAGCCTCAATTCTAAGCTGTAATGCATGATGCACTAAACTATCAAGTAGTTATCAAAACGTGCCTGTCAGATGTTCACAACATCTACAAACAACGCTAGAGGGGTTGGCGCACCGAGCGGTGCATTAAGGACATAAGCCTTCTGTGCAGCAATGAGGACAATCCTCAGATCACGGAGCCAGTCCGTAATATTGCTACCATCATCTTTCAACTCTATTTCTCCTAGAACATATAAAATTCAAGGGAGCTAAAGTGTGAGCTAGTAATCTACAACATAATTTTGCAAAGACACTACTGACTATGTTCATGATAATGAGTTCAATTAATCATATTACTTAAGAACTCCCACTCAAATTGACATCCCTCCGGTCATCCGAGTGATACATGATCCAAATTCACCAACTCAAGTCTGATCATCACGTGAGTTGAGGTGGCTTCAATGGTGAACATCACTATGTTGATCATATCTACTATATGACTCGTGTTCGACCTTTCGGTCTCTTGTGTTCCGAGGCCATGTCTGTACATGCTAGGCTCGTCAAGTTAAACCCGAGTGTTCTGCGCGTGCAACACTGGCTTGCACCCGTTGTATGTGAACGTAGAGTTTATCACACCCGATCATCATGTGGTGTCTCAACACGACGAACTTTCGCAACGGTGCACACTCGGGGAGAACACAATTTTATCTTGAAATTAAGTGAGGGATCACCTTATAATGCTACCGTCGTACTAAGCATAACAAGGTGCATAAAAAGATTAACATCACATGCAATTCATAAGTGACATGATATGGCCATGAACTTGTGCTTTAGATCTCCATCTTAAAAGCACCGGCATGATCTTCATCGTCACCGGCACGACACCATGATCTGCATCATCTTGATCTCCATCAACGTGTCGCCATCGAGGTTGTCACGCCCTGCATGCTTCTACTACTATTGCTACCTTTTAGCGATAAAGTAAAGCATTACATAGCGCTTAATGATTGACACGCAGGTCATACAATAATTAAAGACAACCCTATGGCTCCTGCCGGTTGCCGTACTCAGCGACATGCAAGTCGTGAAATTCTATACATCACATGATCATCTCATACATCACATATATCACATCATGTAATTGGCCATATCACATCACAACATACCCTGCAAAAACAAGTTAGACGTCCTCTAATTGTTGTTGCATTTTTTATGTGGCTGCTACGGGTATCTAGCAAGAACAATTATCATCTACGCAAAAACCACAACGGTGATACACTAGTTGCTTTTCAACCTTCTCAAGGACCGCCTTTGTCGAATCCGATCCAACTAAAGTGAGAGAAACTGGCACTCGCAAGCCATCTATGCAACAAGTTGCATCGAGGCAACCGATCTCTCGTAAGCATACGAGTAATTTTGGTCCGGGCCGCTTCACCTCACAATACCGCTGAACCAAAATACGACCAAGGGAGGAAGCAATCTAAGCATCAACACCCACAAACTCTTTGTGTTCTACTCGAGATCTCATCTACACATAGACCTAGCTATGATACCACTGTTGGGGAACGTCGCATGGGAAACCAAAAATTTCCTACACACACGTAGATCTATCCATGGTGATGAGCATCTACGAGAGGGAGAGTGGATCTACATACCCTTGTAGATCGCTAAGGGGAAGCGTTAACAAACGCGGTTGGTGTAGTCGAACATCTTCGCGATCCAAATCGCCGAGTGTCCCGCGATCTCATCACGAACCGTCCCTCGATCCAATCATGATCCATCCCATGAACTCATCACGATCCGTCCCGTGATCTCGTCACGATCCGTCCCGCGATCCAATCGCGATCGTCTCGTGACCTTGAGCACGATCCTTCCGATATAGTACCGAACGGACGGCACCTCCGCGTTCAGCACACGTGCAGCTTCATGACGATCTCCACCGTCTTGATCCAGCAAGAGGAAGTGGAGAGGAGGAAGAGTTCTCCGGCAGCCTAACGGCGCTCCGGCGATGGTGGTGGACCAATTCCGGCAGGGCTTCGCCTAAGCACTGCAGAAAACCGATCTAGAGGAGAAACTATGCACTAGAGATTAGGGTTTGCACGTGGCTGAAAATTCTGTGCCAAAACCCTAAAATCCTCTAGTATATATAGGAGGAGAGGAGGAGGAGGCTTGGCTGCCAAAAAGCCAGCCCTTGGGTCGACCAAAGTGGGAGGTGGAGGAGGACTCTCCTCCTCCACTCCTAGTAGGACTAGGACTCTTCCTTTTTGCCTTTTTTCCACCTTTTTCCTTTGGGTTTCTTTCTTCTAGCCACATGGACTTTATGTGGAGGTTCCACCAGCCCACTAAGGGCTGGTTAATACTTTCACACAGCCCATGAAGCCTCTTCGGTCGAAATACCCCTCCAGGAGGTCTCCCGGTACACTACCGGCACTCCCGGTACACTACCGATGAGCCCGAAACTTTTTCGGCGACCAAACTAGGACTTCCTATATATGAATCTTTACCTCCATACCATTACGGAGCTCCTCGTGACGTCCGGGATCTCATCCGGGACTCCGAACAACCTTCGGTCACCAGCATACACAACTCTATACTACCGAAACGTCACCAAAGCTTAAGTGTGCAGACCCTGCGGGTTCGAGAACTATGTAGACATGGCCGAGACACCTCTACAGTCAATAACCAATGGAGGTACCTGGATGTCCACATTGGTTCCTACATATTCTACGAAGATCTTTATCGATCGAACCTCTATGTCAAGGATTCAGTTAATCCCGTATAACGTTCCTTTTGTTCTTCGGTATGTTACTTGCCCGAGATTTGATCGTCGGTATCTCCATACCTAGTTCAACCTCGTTACCGGCAAGTCTATTTACTCGTTTTGCAAAACAAGATCCCGTGACTAACACTTAGTCACATTGCTTGCAAGGCCTATTGTGATGTTGTATTACCGAGTGGGCCCTGAGATACCTCTCCGTCACACGGAGTAAAAAATCCTAGTCTTGATCCATGCCAACTCAACAGACACCCTCGGAGATACCTGTAGAGCACCTTTATAGTCACCTAGTTACGTTGCGACATTTGATACACACAAGGCACTCCTCCGATGTCCGTGAGTTGCATGATCTCATGGTCATAGGAACACAAACTTGACATGCAGAAAACAGTAGCAATAAACTGACACGATCATATGCTACGTTTGTAGTTTGGGTCTTGTCCATCACATCATTCTCCTAACGTTGTGATCCCGTTATCAAATGGCATCTCATGTCCATGGCTAGGAAACCTTAACCATCTTTGATCAACGAGCTAGTCCATTAGAGGCATACTAGGGACATGGTTTTGTCTATGTATCCACACATGCATCTAAGTCTCCGATCAATACAATTATAGCATGGGTAATAAAAGATTATCATGAACAAGGAAATATGATAATAACTAATTTATTATTGCCTCTAGGGCATATTTCCAACACAACTGGGTCAGCCTAGAGGCCAACCAGCCCAGGTGAACCGGTGCGCGCGCGTTCGAACCTAACTGCTGTGCCCCAAAGGCCAGTGACAGAGAGAGGGGGGGAGGGAGGTGAGGATGATAGGCAGGCCCTGCCTCTCGTCTCCAACCTCACGACAGAGTAGCCAGCGTGCTCACCGGCGATGATGTAGGGAACGACGACGATAGGCGAAGGCGAGGATGAGCTCAGCGTTGACCCGCCGTTCCCGTGGAGGTCGAAGGAGCACTTGGGTGGACGGAGTCGCCGGCGACGAGTTCTTGTGGTGGAGGGCGCTTCGAGAGAGGTCACCGAGGCCGTCTCGTGCTGCAAAAAGGATGGGAGGTAGACGGGAATGCATCAGCGCGGCGAGGGAGGACCAAAGGGAGAGGAAGGGGCCGGAGGGGCTCTGTACCCGGAGATCGACGATGAGGTCGCCGCGGCGGTCCTTGGTCCGATTCCAAGCGCAGGAGCTACGGGAGGTCCTCGGAGCATGCAGGGGGGCTATAGGGGGAGGGTAGAGAGAGAGAGAAGAGGGGAGAGAGGGGTCCGGGAGGCCTTTTTATAGCGGGGCACGAGTCCATCGACGAGCCGTGCGCCAGGGAGGACGTGGCTAAGGCCAGAGGAGACGGGGGCTAGTCTGGGGTGCTCCTGGGGTCGGTCTAGGCCAGAGGGAAGGAGGAGAGAGGGAGAGATGCCCACGCGTGTGGGAGGGCGGAGGAGAGAGGAGAGAGAGGGGGGCGGCAGCTTGGCGTGTTGCGAACGTCAAGGCACATCGACTGGCGCGAGGGGAAGGCCCAAGGTGGTCGGGTATGGGCAGGAGAGGGATGTCAAACCTCTGGAGAGCGGCTGCATGCTCCAGAGCGCCACTTTGGCTGGCATGATGAGGTTCTGGTGCACTCTGGCACGTCCACTGATGTCTAGTGGCTGCGGAAGGGAGTAAACAATTGGAAAAAGGGGCATGGGATGCTCTGCATGGCCAGGAGTGAGAGAGAGAAGAGAGAAAGGAGAGAAAGATGTTGTCTAGGGGGTGCACGTGGGTTTTTTGCCCCCCTCAATCATGGAGCTAGCCGTTGGTCTTTCTCCTGGAGGTGCTGGAGGTCTTGGTGGAGCTGTGGTAAAATTTTGAGACCAAGGGGAAAAGTAGAAGGTGTGGAAACAATAGCTTTTAGAAATGGCCAGAAGGTGTTTGTGTTGTGTTTAGGCTAGAAGATGGAGTTTTCTTCCCATGATATTTAACAGGGGCCAATGGTGATTAGATTTAGGCTTGATAACCAAGTTTGAGCTTGATTGAAGAAAGTTTACAATGTAACTTTGTGAAACCCTAGGAATCAGCATAATCTAGTTTCTGTAGATCCATTGATGCTAGGCTTTTACCTTGATTCACCGGTTAGTGTATCATCACTATTTGGCCATTAGAGCATGCCCACAAAGTTTGGGGCCAAGGGAGACACTTCACATTGTAAAGTTGCTCAAATTTGATTCTGGACATGAATGGTTTTCTGATGGTTTGATGAACCAAACCAACTTGGATTGAGATGAAACCTTGCAAGATCATCACCCATGATAGTGTTGACTTGCTGGTATTTTCCTGGAATTTATTGAGAATATTTCTATAAGAAATATTCCACAAGCTTGATTTGAACAGAAAGGATTTTGAGGGGTTTTGCCTATGATCTGATCATGCCCTTGTGTTGAAACTCATATATATGGAAAATATATGTCCACCGAGTTTAACTAAATTTTCTCAAATATTTTCAAAGCATTCAAATAATTTTTCCCTAGGAAAAACCATTTATGGCCTTAAGAAAAAGCCTTTAAATAAAATATGAAAATAGTCTTTAAAAATAATATTTGATGGTTATGGGAAGTAGTATATATAGTAGGTTTGAAATAAAGCCTTTGGTAAAGAAGGGTC
This sequence comes from Hordeum marinum, assembly GCA_022496015.1. NCBI lineage: Eukaryota > Viridiplantae > Streptophyta > Magnoliopsida > Poales > Poaceae > Hordeum > Hordeum marinum. The sequence goes on along the minus strand of CM039677.1, from coordinate 201,458,043 downwards.
CACCTGATTTGAGGACTTGAAGTGCAAACCTCATTTCAGGGGGGTTCGGAAACTTAAATTAAATAAATCATCTGTTTGTTAAAATAAAATTTGATAAAAATAGTTTTGGTCACTATTCACATGGCATGATCATTGGGCAAGGGGTTTGGGACATGGAAGATGAATATGAAGTGGAATAGAACCTAGTAGTGCCATAAAACACAATCAACAAGCAAGCAACAACATAGCAAGCAAGCACAAGCACATAGAAAAAGTTTTAGTTGGTTCCAAAATATATAAATCCAAACATAACAATGTGCTACAAACATTGCGTGTGACATGGATGCCTACTCCGGCTACCACCAGATCAAGCTGGACCCAGAAGACCGGCTCAAGACCTCCTTATCACGCCCTTTGGGGCCTACTGCTACATCACCATGTCCTTCGGCCTGAAGAACGCATGCGCCACCTTCCAATGGTGCATGCAAAAGTGCCTCCTGCCTCAGATAGGCAGGAATGTCCATGTCTACAACGACAATATCATCATCAAAACCAAGAAGCACTTCAGCCTCCTCAGCGACCTCCGGGAGACCTTCGCCAACTTACGCAAGTACAAGATGAAGCTCAACCCGAAGAAGTGTGCCTTTGGCGTCCCGGCCGGTCAACTCTTGGTTTTCTTCATGTCCGCCCACAGTATCAAAACTAACCCCGAGAAGATTGGTGTGATCGAGCGCATGCCCAAGCCGACCCAGCTCTGTAACGTCAAGAAGTTCACCGGCTGCCTTGCCTCGCTCAATCGGTTCATCAGCCGGCTAGGGGAGAAGGCCTTGCCCCTCTACGGGCTCCTTCGCAAGACGGCTCTTATCGAGCCGGGCCAAACCAATAAACCGGGCATTTTCAACTAGCCCAACGAGGCGGACGGGGCTTTCCGCGGCCTCAAGAAGGCTCTCACCGATGCGCCCATCATGGCTGTGCCGGCTGAGAAGGAACCCCTGCTCATCTACATCGCGGCAACCACCCGCGTCATCAGCGTCGTCCTGGCGGTCGAGCGGCCGGAGGAGGGCAAGTCCCTGCCGGTCCAGCGACCTATCTACTACCTTGGCGAGGTCCTCTCCGCGTCCAAGCAGAACTATCCCCACTACTAGAAGATGTGCTACGGCATATACTTCGCTGCCAAGAAGGTCAAGCAGTACTTCCAAGAACATGCCATCACCATGGTGAGCACGGCCCTGATCGGCGAAATCATGAGGGGACGGGACTCCACCGGACGGATCGCCAAATGGGTTATCGCCCTCGCTGATCACGAGATTTGGTACAAGCCGAGAACCGCCATCAAGTCACAGGCATTGGCTGACTTCCTCGTCGACTGGGCGGAGATGGAGTTCATGCCACCTCCCCGAGACTCCATGCATTGGCGCATGCACTTCGAAGGCTTGTAAATGAGGACCGCATTGGGTGTTGGCATAGTCCTCTCCTCCCTGACGGGTGACCAGCTCAAATATGCCCTCTAGATCCACTTTGCCGCCTCCAACAACGTGTCCGAGTACGAGGGCATCGTCCATGGCCTCTGGCTCACCAAGGAGATCGGCATCAGGCGCATCCTCTGCTTCGGCGACTTTGACCTCGGTGCAACAAGTCTCTGGCGAATGGGACGCCAGGGATGCCAACATGGTCAGCTACCGCTTCCTCATAAAATAGCTCACCGGCTCCTTCAAGGGTTGTGAGTTTCATCACGTCCCACGGGCACACAACGAGGCGGCGGATGTCATGACGAAGATCGGCTCCACCCGGCAGTCCATCCCAGCCGGCGTCTCCCTCGAACGGCTGCTCAAGCAGTCGATCAAGCCTTCCCTAGAATCAGCATCAATCTTTGTGCCAGTGGGCGTCGCCAGCCCATCGACGGCCCCGGCCGCCTCTCGGGCACCTTTGCCACCGGCTCCCGAACCATCGGCCGCCCAGCCGGCACCAATTGAGCCGACGGCGTCCGAGGCGGCCGGTTCCAACGACACGATCGTCATGATGACCATTGACCAGCCGGCCCTGGGGGTTGGCAAACTGGTCCTAGGGACTAACCATCCAGTACTGGGGGCTCCTGAGCCGGTCCCGAGGTCAAAAAATAATTTTGCTTAATTAACCTAATCACCACTAACCAGTGGTCCCAGCCTCTTAATGAATTTGATTAGGATTTAACTAAACCTAATTAACCCATTTGTCATCGACATGTGGGTCAAGCCAGTCAGGTATGACCCTGGTCGGCCCTGTTGACCTGTGATGTCACCCTAACGTAATGCTGATGCAGTAAAGTATTTCTGCAATTAAAATAAATACTAAATGATTTATTTATTTCAGAAAATGCTTAAAACTTCTAAAAGCATAGAAAATAATCAGCAGCTCAGATGAAAATGATTTATGTATGAAAAATGATCAGAAAAATCCAATGAATTTATTCATGCCATGATCATGCATGTTTGAACAAGTTCACATCACCAAGTAGGACATTTTATGATTAGGGCAATATATGAACTATCATTTGGAGTTGGAATTCAAACTTGTTTGAATTCCACTTCAATTAACTTGGCTAATTATTCATCTAGTTCAGTTCGGTACCTTAACTTGTCATGTCATGCATCGTGGTTGTTGCATTGCATTGAATGTGTTCCTTTCTTATTTGCCAGTGTTTGTTCCCTCTCGGTAGACGATGGTTCCGACGATGTGACCGTTGACACTAACGAAGAGAAGTATTATCTTTAGGACTGTCAGACAAGCAAACCCCCTTGAGCATACTGATATGAACCCACTTTATCGCTCCTGTTCTCTTTTACTGCATTACGACAACAACGATTCAACTATTACCTGTTCTCGGTAGCTGAACCCATTCCTTTGCATGACCTGTCCTTGTCACAGGAAATAGGTGAAACAACCTAGCATGAGTAGCAACTGTTTGAGCCTTGTTGTGCTTACTCATCCATGATTGCTTGCTTATTGTGCCTGCTATGCTTAGAGTCGTGTCGTGTCGGGTCTGATCCATCTAGGCGATGAATCAGAATGGTAGTGTTCATGTCCTACTATGTACGAGCTAAGTGTGTGAACACGATTTGGTAAAGGTAGCGATGAGAGGCCATGTAGAAGTACATGACGGGTTGTCTCATTGGGACCATCCTTAAGAACTGACTTTTGTGTATGTTATCCAAGATAAGATACTACCACATGTTGGATTCCGGTAACTCGATCCCTCTCGGCCTATTAATCGCCCAGACCTCTATCCAGGAGTTGCAACAAGTTTCTGGTGTTTGTAGGAAAATTATTGGTGGTTGTGCATAGCGCTTCCCGACAGGGTGGACTGTGATGCGGTATAGGCATAGTGTCACGGTGTACCAAGTGGCACCCGAATGGTGGGCTTGGGAACCCTGCGCACATAATTTGAGGCCGTAGCAGAAACTTCGGCCGGACTTCCGTGCGGGTTCAGTCTCAAATAGGCGATAAACCTGGACTAGGATCTTGTGTAATTGATGGTGGTGGCGGACGCCCACGCCAGTGCTTCCGCTTGAAGGTTGCCGAGATGCATGACGTGCATATGGTGATAAGTGGTGAGAGCATGTGTGAAGAAGTACACCCCTGCAGGGTTATGAATCTGTTCGAATAGCCGCGTCCTCGTATATGGACTACTTGCAGAACTTATGTGGTTCATAGATAAGTGAAATGGATACTTCTAAAATACGCAAGACAAGCGCGAGTGCTATGGATAGCCGTCTCGTAGGGAGACGGAAGCAGATCCATAGTGGTGTATTGGTTTGGTGAATACGTGGACTCGTGTGCGCTATCCCACCTCAAAGAAAGCACTTGTAGTCGTAGTACAGGTTAGCCAAGAGTCAAAGCTGGCTTGCTGCAATAAACTTCACAACCCCTTTCATTGATACTGATGCATATGTAGTTACTTCTGATGTAAGTCTTGCTGAGTACCCTTGTACTCACGTTTTCTTAATTTATGTTTTTGCAGAGGAGACGTCAGTCTCATTAGTGGTATTTACAATGTGAAGTTCGATGTTGATCGGATTGGCTTGGGAATCCCAGATAGAGGTCTGGTTCCTTTGGTAGGGTCGTTGTAGCTTTTCAAGCTCGTCTAGCCACTTTTGTAGACGTATGTACCCAGACATGTTTAACTTCCGCTTGTTTGTTTGAATGCTCGGAATGCTGGGTCTTGTGACCCCTGCTTGTAACATCTTATTGTGTTGGCTCTTCCGAGCCTTCTAAATAAATGTTGTAATGTTGTATGGTTATGTTGTGATGCCATAGTTATATCTATGCATATCGGGCATGTTGTGCATACGTGTGATGTGCAATGGTATGTATGGGATTCGACACCTAGTTGTGTGCCTTTAGTTTTACTCTTTATGGGGAAATGCCTCTTTGTGCTTCCGCCGAGCCTTGGTAGCTTGCTACTGCTCCAGACACATTCATTGACCGGCATGTATCCTTCTTTGCTGTTGTGACTGTCCCTTCTGGGAAATTTCTCGTGGTGTAATGGAGTCCCTATAGGCTTCTACGACTCGTCTACGTGCATTGATGGCATTTATGTCCCACGGCTTAATGAAGTCCTTGTAGCTTGCTATGACTCGTCTACACACGCTAGAGATCGACACCTACATTGCTGGGTTACGTATGCATGTCCGAGTACATATGTGCCACTTGGGTCCTACGACTAGTGATGTTGGCCTGGGTTCTATGACGTTTTAATGCTAGCGACACATTCACGTATGTGAGTCAAAAGAAGCAAACGGTCCCGGCCCACGTAAGGTGGTAGTCGTGGAGATAACAGTGCGTGAGACCGCAAAGTGATGTGATGTGTTACAGGATGGATTCTTATGGCTTAGGATCGGGGCCCCGACACCCATCCTATAGGGTTTCTTATAGACGAGCCTTGATCTGGGAATTAGCTCAAAGATGAACTCAATGTCGTGGTCAGGAGGCATTCTGGGCAGCTCATCAAGAAATACATCCGGGTATTCACATACCACTGGCACTTGATCCAACTCAATTCCCGATAGACAGTTAGCCTGAGGGGCTTGAGTGGAGGCGGGGTTGGGAACATACTTGATTTCCACTCCTTGGCTATTGGTCATGGTGACAATCCTCTTGGCACAGTCTAGCAAGCCTTGGTGCCATGTTTACCAATCCATGCCTAGGCTTAAATCCAAGCGTTCTGACTTCAGGATGACGAGGTCTGCTAGAAAATCTACCCCATTGGTGTTAATCTTAACTCCCTTACATCCTATCCCAGACTTCATAATTGATCCCGGCGTTTGTATCAACATACGACTACCCAGGGGAGTAGGCTTCATGCCACTCTTTGGAGCAAACTTTTGGGTGACAAAAGAATGCGAAGCTTCACAATCAAACAGTATTGTTGTCGGGGTTGAGTAGATGAGGAACGTACCCAATATGATGTCTAGGTCTTCCTTGGCTTCCTCTGCTGTGACATGATTCACACGACCCTTGCTATTGTTGGGCTGGTTGTGGGGAGCGGGGTTGCTTGGTGGTGCTCCACGGCCTTGACCTTGGTTTGGCGCATTGGGGCGCAGTGCATCTGGCTTCTTGTTGGGACACAGCCTAGAGATGTGTCCTGGCTAACCACATCCAAAGCAAGCAACTTTCCCAGGGTTGTTGTTGTAGTTCCTATCGCTATTGTTTGTATTGGGGTTGTTGTAAGCTGGCCTGAGATTGGCATATTGCTGAGGCTAGTAGCTCGGACGAGGTGCAGAAGGTCTAGCCTGCTGCGGTTGATAGGTCAGCTTAGCTGGGGCTGCCTGCGAGGGGCAAGGCTTCTGGTTGCTGGAACTACCCTTCCTGATCAACTTGTGCTTGTGAGTGTCGTCTATGGCATGACGCTTGTCTTCCAGCATGAGGGTCTTGTTCACTAGGTCGAAGAAGGTACGACAGTCGTAGACGATGAGCTAATACTGCAGGGCCTGGTGAAGTCCTTCCACGAAACGTTCCTTCTTGGCAGCTTATGTGTTGACATCTTCAGGTGCATACCTTGACAGTAGGTTGAACTTCTACAAGTACCCCTTGACAGAGCCACTTCCTTGCTTGAGTGCTCGGAATTCTCTCTTATTGATAGCCATGATCCTAGAAGGAATGTGTGTGGTGTCGAATCCTTCCTTGAAGTCATCTCAAGTGATCACACGGTCACCTTTCATGACCTTGAATCCATCCCACCAAGCTCGGGCAGTACCTCTAAGGCAGTGAGAGGCATAAAGCACCTTCTCAGGATCCTGATTGCAATGGACCAGTGCAAGGAGGTCCTCGATGGTGCGGATCTAGTCATCAGCATCCAAGGGTTCAACAGTCTCAGTGAAGGTTGTGGGAGAATTCTTCACGAACTCAAAGAGAGTGGTGCGACCATTGCCGTTCATGCCTTGCTACTGGTTGTTCACAAGGGCCTAAGCCATGTGCTAAATAGCAGCATTGTTGGCTTGGCGTTCCTCCCGGAGAACTTGGAGAAACTGAGATATGGTCATGTTCTCCGGTGGATATGGTGGTGGGGGAATGTCTCCTTGTGGCTGCTCCTGGTGTCCTCCAGCCTAAGCAGTCCCACTAGCTCCCTGTTACTGGCTTGACTTGTCAGCTTGTAACAGCCCGGGACCGACGCTCCAGAAGATTCCCCTTTTATTCCATTCTTGCTATGTGATTCATCTGGTTGTTGCATTCATCATTGCATCATTCACATCATCTACATAGCATCATCACTCGTTTTCGAAAACTTGCATCTGTTCGTAGCTGTTGGTTCTCCCCGTTCTCGCTGCTCACCATTTCGAGACCAACCACACACGCACACGACCATGGCATCGTTAAAAAACCATTTTTAAAGCGTGCGAAAAATATTCTCGGAATGGGTCTAAACCTAGCGTGCGGTCTTATTATAGTGTAGGTAGACCGGCTGCCAAATTTCGTCGCAATCAGAGGTCGTTTGATACCCCAACGGTCAACCATAGTGTCGCCATCATGTGTTAATTAGCGGACGTTTTCGGTTTATAAAACTCGTGTGACAAGATACAATTCTTCCTCTCATATTGGCCAAACCCCTCTACACAACCCACTACCACCTAACTAGCCCCCCTCCGCTTCTGGGTCGTACGATCGAGATCGAACGATCCGAAAATGGAGCAAAACCCCCTAACCTAGCCCTCCTTTCCTATTTATACACGCCTAACCTGCCCCTAATAGAAACCCTAACCCCTCCTTGAAATCCACGCCGGATCAACCCCCAACCTCCACCTCCACCGCGCCTCCTCTGTCCTCCAGCGTCATGCCTGCGAAGCCCATCCACGACCCTCCCGAGCCCGTAGCAGCCGTTCCGCCACCCGTACTCCGAGCTCCTCCCGAACTCCCGCTCGGCCTTAACACCCATGCTGTCGGAGCCTCGCCAACGACCTGGTGCCACACCTCTGGAGGGGGCCCAACCTCAACAGAGTTGCCTCGTGCCACTGTTGATTCAACCTCTCCTTCCCTTGCCAATTTCTCTCCTACCTCTCCCCATTAGCAAGCTCACCTCGAGCTCCTCTTCTCTTGCAGGTCCTCCATGCCGGTTTAAGGCGTCGCCGCCGCCCAAATCCAGATGTCGCCGGTCGGATCCCGTGGATCCCGTCCGGATCCGCCCTCGGTCGGCGCCGCCCCTGGTCACATGGCCATGACCGCCACCCCTGCCTTCCCCGATCCGATCGACATCGAAGGAGGAGGACGACCATGCAGCCCCAACGCTTGCACCGCTCATGGGTCGGCCTTCCCTGCAAGGTGGGCCGCCTCGATGTCCGGCCTGCCCCAGCCGCCCCACCGACCGGCCCACGAGGCCCACGGCGAGCATCCCCGCGAAGCCCGTGCTCTCTGCTATTAGACACGTGGGCGCTATTTAGTTATGTTACGCTCCCCTGTTGAGCCCATCAGTGTGCATATTCGGCCCGTTAGATATTTTTTCCTGTTAACGAATTTGACATTTAACAAGTGAATAATAAAATTTAAAAAAAAACTCGTTCTTCATGCATTAATAATTTCTCATCCGTGCATCGCATGTAAAAACTTTATATATGTAAGATGACTAGAATTTCGTGCAGATTCACAATATCCAACTCTAACATGTCTTTAAAATGTTTAACTTGCTGATTTCATGCAATTTGCGTTAATGCCATGCTAAAATGATCTATATCATAACCAATTAACCGTAGGTCCGTTAAAAATGTTTTACATATGTAACTTGACTATAAAAATGCGTAGAATCTCATGGTGCAAATTATTTTTCTGTTTAACAACTCTAAAATATGATTAGTTCAGATATGGACCAAACTTTATAATATGCATATGAGGTCGTTCCGGAATTGTTATTCATTGCTTTTGGCCTCATGTAAAGTGCCTAGGTGATGTAGTTGTTTGTGCTTCACCTCTTGCCATGTCTAACAACATTAAATATTGATGAGTACCTAAACGAGAGTGAACTAAATAATTCAAACATGGAGTTTCGTCAATATGCAACTCGTTCATATTGAACATCATTTAATATGTAGGAGTTGTTTATTGTTCTTCCCATGCCATGTCATGCATTGTATATTAAACCGGACATACATCATATTTGGTTGCGCATCACGTCATTCATATGTTGTGGTGTTTCTCATGTGTTGATTGTTTGGTTTCGGTTTGCTTCTTCTCAATAGAGTTTCGAAAGCGTTTAGAGTGTGAGAATTCGTTCGACTACGTTGGCTCGTCTTCCTCACGGATTTGTTCTTCTTCCAAGCGGGATCTCAGGCAAGATGACACATTTCCTTGGATACCACCACTATCATTGCCATGCTAGTTGTCTCATTTTTCTATCGCTATGTCACGCTACCTACCACTTGTTTGTCAAGCCTCCCAACATTGCCATGATAAGCCTATAACCCCTCCACATCCAAGCAAACATTCGTTTGGCTATATTACCGCTTGTTGAGCCCTTCTTATAGTGTTTCTAGCTATAGGTGCAATTGCTTCCATGTGACAACATGGACATTCTTTTGTTATCACAATATTATTGCTACTTAATTTAATGCATTTATACACTTGGTAAAAGGTGGAAGGCTTGGCCTTTTGCTTGGTGTTTTCTTGCACTTTTGCCACCCCTAGTTACTTGTGTACCGGTGTTATGTTCCATATTGAGCGCTCCTAACATGCTCGGGGTCGTTATGGAGACCCCCTTGATTTTCGTTTTAGGATAAAGCTTGTCTGGCAAGGCCCAACAGTGGTACTACATTTGCCTAATAACTAATAAATTGCTTGGGGACCCGCCGACACCTGTGGATAATTTAATCAACCCTCGGTCCAGTGCTCCTCAAGAGTGTTGGTCCAACTTGTCAACCCGGTGGCTACCGGGGGAAACTCTGCGATTGGCCTACCAGAAGTTTGGACAATCCATCGTTTCCTAAGAATGAGATATGCGGATCCTATCGGGATCGTCGACATGCCGGGCGGACTTGCTGGATTTGTTTTACCTTTCTCGAATGTCTTGCATGAGGAAATCCGATCTTCTTCGGTCTATCTCGAGGTGTCGGTTTTCCTATGGAATTTCCTACGAAGATCACGAGATCCGTGGTCGAGGTTATTCCCATGGCATGTGGTTAATTTGTGATGGATGAGTTGGAGCACCCCTGCAGGGTTAAATCTTTTCGGAAAGTCGTGCCCATGGTTATGTGGCAACTTGGAAACTTTGTTTAACACCCGGTCATAGCAAACTTGAAGTAAACTCTAATAAAATACACAAACTGTGTGCGTAACCGTGATTGTCTCTTCTCGTGAGTCCTTATCCGAGAGAGAACATGGTGGGGTTATGTGTGACGTAAGTAGGTGTTCAGGACCACTTAGTGATCATTACTTGTTCACGTCTATTATGCATAGACCACCCAACTTTACTTTTTGTATTCGTAAGTTAGCCACTCAAACAAATTTTAATCATATGTCACCCATTAAGCTTTAATAGTCTTGATACCCTTGGAAATGATATTGATGAGTCCTTGTGGCTCACAGATTACTACAACAACAGTTGCAGGTATAGGTAATGCGATGATTTGACGTGAGATCGATGCTTGTTTGATTTGGAGTTCTTCTTCTTCGTCGTCGTCGATCAAGGATGGGTTCTAGGCAGCACCCGGGGATAGCAAGGATGGATGTCATTTTGTCATTTGGTTTCATTCGTAGCCGGACCCTGCTCTTATGTATGATGTTTGAAAATGTTGTTGTATTGACGTGATCTTGATGTAGCTTCTGGTGAGTGTAAGCCAATTCCATACAGTCATCTCTTCTATTCATGTACTTGTAATGATATCCATTCTTCCAACACGACGAGATGCGCTTCTATCCCTGTCGAGTCCCCCGTGCCAAAACAAGGATAGGATCACATCTTGGGCATGACAAGTTGGTATCAGAGCCTGTACCGACCTAGGAGCCCCCTGTATTGATCAACCTTGGCCGAGTCGAGTCTAGTGAAAAAAACTATTTTGAGTTTAGTTATATATCGACGAGTAGGTTTCTTTTACTCCTCTTCTATACTCTGGTGAGGAATTACGACTTAGGAATTTTGATTCTACCCTCTTCTCACTCAAAAAAATATTAGGATCACGTGGGTATTTTTGGAAACTATATGATGCCGATGTGAAGGAATTCTGTCTTGGTGCCTCAAGTTATCGAGGAGTAGAGCTCCGAGGGATTTTTGCACATCGCTATCATGCAGTTTCCTTAGTATCTGAGGACGATGGATGTTCGACATTTCTCCAATACTTCTCATGGCGAGATAAGGTCGGAGTGACTCAGTACTGGGGATGCGTGTGGGGTACTGCCATGATTCGTATCTTTGTGTTTTCGAGGGGTTCGAGATAGATGGAGTTCTGAAGCCTCTGGTTATATGTTGACGGATGGATAGAGTTGGAGTGTAGGGCTTGTTAGTTGTGTGAGATATTTTGCCTCCCTGTATCCCCAACACCCAATTGCATAACCAGAAGATTTCGGGAGTTCTTAGGTGGGAATTCAAGTAGTTACCTAGGATATCTTCCAACAGATCATGATCTGAGGTTGGGATCCAACATCTAGTGGATACGTTTGTTCACGGTCTTTCTTACAACGGATAGTCTCGATTTATGTCATCAGATATGCTTCATCAAGCCTTGTAGTTTGCTATGCCCAGGGAGCATATTCGAGAGTCATTTCAATATGAGAATCCAATGTACGATCGAGCCCATGCGAACCTTACCACGAAAATTATATCGGACGAAATCTCTAGTATGAATTTGTTTCCGGCTTGTTTCATAAGACTCATCCTTTGTTTGTTTTTGAATATGGTATTTGAGTTGCTTCGATGTCAAGTGGTGATTCATAACTTTTCTAAGTAGTGTTCTCATAATTTACGGGAATGCTAATCCTTTTGTTCAACTTGAGTTGTCATGAAATTCTTTTCAACCGATGTGTTCCACTTCAAGATATTCAATCATCCCCAATATTTGCAAGATCAATCCTCATCTTTCTTTCTTGGAGTTCAGTTCATCCTTCCTAAGTTGTCTTTATTTTTCCCACCCTCCCGCCCTTTCTCTTCATTGGTTAAATTCTCTTCCAAGTGCCTTTCTTTTCATTGATGCTTCCATTTTCTTTTATTCTGTATTGTATCGGTGATTCATGTGAAGATGCTCAGGAGCTTCAAGTTCATCACTTCATTGTCTCTGTTTCCATATCCGGTGAATTCAATTCAACCTCTTGGTGTTTGTCATATCCTTTATCATTCGTTCAATGATTGCACATGTTGGGAACTCTTATCCAAGCCTCTCTTGTTAATTCGTCTCTCTATGTTCTATCCAGAGTGTTGAAGATGTCTCAGAAGGTTCGCATATTCATTCAAATCCTTTCAATTATTTCGAGGTTCTCACCTCATCAAGTTTTCATTTGTACCGGTGCAATCTCTCTTTCTAAGAAATTATTTCAACGGTGGTTCCCTTTCAGTGGGCCCATAACCCATAGGTTTTCCCCAGGATCTTACCTAGCTCTTCTAATCTTTCCGGAGAGGTCCTCAAGTTCTTTTCAAATATGATGCAAGACTGATTTTCATCAGTCATATTCCTACTCCAAGCTCGCTTTGAATTATATTTTCTTCATTGGCTCAACCTTTTCTTTATTCTTATTCCGGAGTGGCTCAGTAATTCTTGATGCTTTTTCTAGCCATCATTCTCGTCTTTGAAGACCGAAAGAGAGCTTCTCTCAAATATTGGTCCATTTTCTTGATGATTCATGGTTTCATCTTCCAGCTATCCTCTTAAACTGTTTTTGATCATGAGTAATTCCATCCTTATCTATCCGGTGCATTCCAGAGTTGTTCTCATTTCTTGATCCTCTGAAAGCCATCATTTCAGAAGATTTCTTCCTTCTCAGCTTTGAGCTTTCATTCTCAAACTCTTCTCAATTGTTGTCTCTTCATTCATATCTCAATCATTCCAGTGCCTTGTGAAGTTTCCATTAGGTGGATCAGGATCTCTTTGTACTCATGTATCTCCATTCATTCGTAGTATCCTCATTGGTTGTGAATTCCTACCGGTGTCTCGTTCAAGACCTCTTCACATTTGTGCTCTATCTAACTTTCCTATATTTTCCAAAAAAATAAGTAGTATGCCAAATCCTTTGCTTGTCATCAATATGACTTGATGAAGGATAGGCACATCATAATTCTTATTCTAGTTTCATCAAGGTGTCTCAATCCTTCTTCCGGAGTTATTCATGATATCAAATTCTTGATTCTAAGTTGTTCAGCTTTTCTTTTCCGGAGTTCCAAGTTTTCTCAAGTATCTCTTTGCGTAGCTTCTCCTAAGTCATGTCGATGCTTCCATATTATTCTTCCCAACCTTCATTCTTTGATCATCATTTGTTTCCGGAGTTCTTTAAGATGCTTCTTCATGGTGGGCTGTTTAGGATATAATTCTTCCCGAAGTGTTCTTCAAGATTCTTGTTGGAGGTGCTCAAGTGTTCTCTATATTGGATTTCTAAGTTCAATTCCTTCTCCATTGACTTTTGAGATGGTGTTATTAAATTCTTGGTCATGAGGAGTCTCAAAGGAAAATTGTCAAGAATAAGATAAATAAACCCATCTTGTTTTCTCAGAGTTATCTTGGGTTGCATTTCACCTAAAGTATTTCATAAGGATTATTGTTATCTTAGTGTTATAAATATTTCAAGTTTTCTCCTCTTCTTAGTGAAAGAAGTTTTTCATCTCTTTTGCTCTAAAGCAATCAATTGTTTCTGTTGAGGTAGGTTGTCACCTCATAATTCTGAGATGTATTCCATAAGCCCATAACAGGCTATTCTTTTCATTGTTGATTATCCATCAACTCCGTTCATTCATGCTTTTCAAAATCAATGGTGGTAGAACTTGTCATTTTCTTCTCAGTTCTCTTCTCTCCAAAGATCTAGCTTCTATTCGGTTGTTCCGGAGGCATTGTGGTGTTGCTATTTTCAACTCACATCTAGTTTGATTAAGATCATGTTCTTCCCTTGCTTGTCCATTTACCGGAGTGTTGTGAAATCTTTCATGTTCCCTCCATATTACGAAGTTTTGATTCCAATCCAACCAAAGTTTGGTGTCTCTATTTCAATTTCTTTCTAACATATCAATTTTCCCTCTCTTTCCTACTGAGGTGCTGCCAAAATTTCTTGTGAATTCTTGCTTGTTCCTCATGCCATTCTTCATCTCTTTCCAACCTTCATATTTCATTAGTTTCACTCGTTTGTCAGAGAAGCAACTAAGTTTACCTCTTGCTATTTCTCTTCCCCTTCTCATTCTAGATCTTGGGACGAGAACCTCATCTCGTGGAGGAGAGTTGTAACAGCCCGGGACCGACGCTCCAAAAGATTCCCCTTTTATACCAGTATGGCTGTGTGATTTGTCTGGTTGTTGCATTCATCATTGCATCATTCGCATCATCTGCATAGCATCATCACTCGTTTTCGAAAACTTGCATCCATTCATAGCTGTCGGTTCTCTCCATTCTTGGTGTTCACCATTTCGGGAACAACCACACACGCACGCACCCATGGCATCGTTAAAAACCCATTTTAAAGCATGAAAAAAATATTCTCCGGTTGGGTCGAAACCTGGCGTGCGGTCTTATTATAGTGTAGGTAGACCGCTTGCCAAATTTCTTCGCAATCAGAGGTTGATTCATACCCCAGCGGTCAAGCGTAGTGTCGCCGTCATCTGTTAAATAGCGGACGTTCTTGGGTTATGAAACTCGTGTCACAGGCCACAATTCTTCCTCTCATCTTGCCCAACCCCATCTACACAACCCACTACCACCTAACTAGCCCCCCCCTCCGCTTTCGGGCCGTCCGATCAAGATCGAACAGTCCGAAAATGGAGCAAAACCCCCTAACATATCCCCGCTTTCCTATTTAAACACCCGTAAGCTGCCCCTAATGGAAACCCTAACCCCTCCTCGAAATTGACACCAGATCAACCCCCAACCACCACCTCCACCATGCCTCCTCTCTCCTCCAGCGCTAGGCCCGCGAAGCCCATCGGAGGCCCGCCCGAGCCCACAATAGCCGATTCGCCGCCCGTATGCCAAGCTCCTCCTGAGCTCCCACTCAGCCTCAAAACCCGCGTTGTCGGAGCCTCGCCAATGACCTGGTGTCGCCCCGCTGTAGGGGGGCCCAACCTCGTTGGAGCCGCCTCGTGTCGCTGTTGGGTCGACCTCTCCTTCCCTCGCCGATTTCTCTCCTTCCTCTCCCCATGCCCAAGCTCACCTCAAGCTCCTCTTCTCTTGCAGGTTCTCCACGCCGGTCTAAGGCGTCGCTGCCGCCCAGATCTGGCAGTCACCGGTTGGATGCCGCAGATCCCTGTCGGATCCGCCCTTACCCGCCGCCGCCCCTGGTCGCGTGGCCATGGCCGCCGCCCTTGCCTTCCCCAATCCAATCGGCATCGGGAGGAGGAGGAAGACCTCGTAACCCCAGCGCATGCACCGCTCATGGGCCGGCCTTCCTCGCTCGGTGGACCGCCTCGATGTCTGGCCTGCCCGAGTCGCCCCACCGACCGGCCCACGAGGCCCACAGTGAGCATCCCCGCGAAGCCCGTGCTCTCTGCTATTAGACGCATGGGATGTTGTGCCCCCCCCTGTTGAGCCCATCAGTCTACAGATTTGGCACGTTACCTTTTTTTCCTCTTAACAAATTTGACACTTAACCAGTAAATAATAAAATTGCAAAAAAAACCCGTTCTTCATGCATTAATAACTTTTCATCGGTGCATCCCATGTAAAAACTTTATATATGTAAGATGAATAGAATTTCGTGTAGATTCACAATATCCAACTCACACATGTGTTTAAAATGTTTAACTTGCTGATTTCATGCAATTTGCGTTACTGCCATCCTAAAATGATTTATATCATAACTAATTATCCGTAGCTCCGTTAAAAATGTTTTACATGTGTAACTTGCCTAGAAAAATGCATAGAATCTCATGGTGTAAATTATTTTGCTGTTTCAAAATATAAAATATGGTTAGTTTAGATCTGGACCAAACTTATAATATGCATATGAGGTCATTCTGGAATTGTTATTCGTTGCTTCCGGCCTCATGTAAAGTGCCTAGGTGATGTGGTTGTTTGTGCTTCACCTCTTGCCATGTATAACAACATTCAATATTGATGATAACATAAACGGGAGTGAACTAAATGATTCGAACATGAAGTTTCATCAATATGCAACTTGTTGCATATTGAACTTCATTTAATATGTAGGAGTTGTTTGTTGTTCTTTCCATGCCATGCTGTGCGTTGCATATTAAACCGGACATGCATCATATTTGGTTGCGCGTCACGTCATTCATATGTTGTGGTGTTTCACCTGTGCTGATTTTTTGTTTCGGTTTGCTTCTTCTTGATACAGTTCCGAAAGTGTTCAGAGTGTCAGGATTCGTTCGAGTGCGTTGGCTCGTCTTCTTCACGGATTCGTTCTTCTTCCAAGCGGGAGCTCAGGCAGGAAGACACATTTACTTGGATACCACTACTATCATTGCCATACTAGTTGTCTCATTTTTCTGTCGCTATTTCATGCTACCTACCACTTGTATATCAAGCCTCCCAACATTGCCATGATAAGCTTCTAACCCCTCCACATCCCGGCAAACCTTTGTTTGGCTATGTTACCGCTTGCTCACTTCTTATAACGTTTCTAGCTGCAGGTGCAATTGCTTCATGTGACAACATGGACATTCTTTTGTTATCACAATATTATTTCTATTTAATTTAATGCACTTATGCACTTGGTAAAACTTGGAAGGCTTGGCCTTTTTCTCGGTGTTTTGTTCCACTTTTGCCACCCCTAGTTACTTGTGTACCGGTGTTATGTTCCATATTGAGCGCTCCTAACATGCTCAGGGTTTTTATGGGAACCCCCTTGATTTTCGTTTGAGGATAAAGCCTGTGTGGGAAGTCCCAACATTGGTACTTGTCGCACCCTGTGTTTTTCCTCTCGTGACTAAGTTAATATGACTAAAAAATTAGGGCCAATTAAAACTTTTTCTGTGCTTGTGATGCTTGACTTGATTGTTGATTGCTTGTTTGTCTTCTTATGCTCTATATTCATAAAATCCCTCCTACTCTCAAAGCTCTTTTCCTTGATCCCCACTCTTGTCCAATGATCATGCCATATTCAAATTAGGTTTCCAAAAAACGGAGATTTGCACTCCAAGTCCCCAAATTGGGTTGATCCTTTTTTCCCAAATGCTTTATTTGGAACCTACTATATATATATAACTCACTAAAACCATAAAATATTATTTTAAAAGATTATTTTCATATTTTAATTAAAGGCTTTATCTTCAGGCCAGAAATTGTCTTTTATAGGGACAAATTATCTAAATGCTTTAAAAATATTTGGGAAAATTTAGGAAATCTCAATGGACATATATTGTCCATATATAAGAGTTTCAACACATCGTGATGTTCAAGATGCTGGACAAAACCCTTCAAAACCATTTCTGCCTATTTCAAGGATTTGAGATATTTCTATAGGGAATATTCTCAATAAAATAAAGGAAAATTCTAGCATGTCACATGTGATATATGTGGTCATCTTGCCAAGTTTCATCTCAATCCCAATTGCTTTGGTTCACCAAAATATCCTAAAGCCATTCCTGTCCAGAGCCAAATTTGATCAACTTTACATTGTGAAGTATCTTCGATTGATCCCAAACTTTGTGGGACTTCTCTATTACCCAAATGATGATGCTACATCAAGTGGTGCATCAAGGGTAATAGAATTGCATGATTAGATCTATAGAAATCCATTTCTGTCCATTTCTAGGGTTTACCAAGTTTACATTATCAACTTTCTTCAAATCATTTAAAAACTTGTGATCAGGACCAAATGGACTTACCATTTACCCCTGGTAAATCTCAAGGTCATAGGATTCCCTTGTCCATCCCAATCACATCACGAACACCTTCAGCCATAAACTTGTGGACAAGCATAGTGGGCCCAAAAAGATTCCCCTTGACACCAACTTTTTACCACAGCATATTATAACCCTCTTGTAACTCGAGTAACTTTTCTGTGGCCTCCGGTCAATTATTTGGGGGGTAACTCTCTCTTATTCCCTCTGTGTTTACCATGACAGCACCTCTCCTTCCCTTATGATCATTCTAATGACCCCAAACTTTTCCACAACCTCACTTGCATGCCTTTGCATTAACCCAAACCCATATATGGCATACTCATGTGCGAAATATGAGAAGCACCTCTAAAAATAGATTTTGGCAGGAATTGTAGCTTCGAACTATAAGTACCTTGTGGATTGATCTCCCTGAGCTTAAAATTGGTGAACATGTAGTCCTTCCATAACCAAGACCACTAGACAAAGTTTTCTCCATAGTGCCCTCCAGTAAAGACTCTTCTCCTGAGCCCCAAGTTTATTGCTGCAAACTTCCCAATCGTGAAAACCCATTTCAACCATCCCCATTTACCCTGAGAATTGTTCCAACACTCACTTGCATGCGTGCCTCCCACTCCAGACATCATTGGCCGACCAAAAGGATGCCTAAGACATGTGTTGGCGTGGTGACTACGGCATTGGCATGCGATAACAATGCTCTGCCACTAGTTCTTGTCCTATGCCTCATGTCCGGTTGTAGAGAGCTGTCCATGCGCACCAAGGATTCCCTCTCTTCCTCCCACGCCTCTCCCCGACGTTCGGATGCAGCCAAGGGAGCCCAGGCATGCTCGAGCTCGGCGCCTGAGGGCATCCGAGGCGCACTAGAGCTCTCCCACATCGCCCCTTGCTCTACCTCTCCCTTGAGCACCCAGGCATCTCAAGGACCCTCCTAACCCTCCAGAGACCTCCCTAGACGAGCCACTCGAGGTCGACCTCAGCCCCGTCCTCTG
This sequence comes from Hordeum marinum, assembly GCA_022496015.1. Lineage (NCBI taxonomy): Eukaryota > Viridiplantae > Streptophyta > Magnoliopsida > Poales > Poaceae > Hordeum > Hordeum marinum. Next base: position 201,439,632 of record CM039677.1, on the reverse strand, counting down.
GGTGGCCGGGGCCCTTGTTCCACCTTTGCCCATCTCCGGCCTCTACTAGGGCAGAAGCCCTACTCCCTCCAGCGCTCCTGAGAGGGAGCCTGACCTCTAGGTGGGTGCATCTCACCGCCCCGTGCTCTCTGGTGGCCAGAGCACCGCCAAGGGTGGCCTGTGCCATCGGGATGGGGTGCCGGCGCGGGCATGGCCGGTCTCCCCTGCCGCTCCTCTGTTTCTGGCGGGAGGTAGGGGAGGACCTGCCGGCGGGGCCTACGTGTAAGTGGCTACGGACCCAGCCCCCACCCCGTTAAGTGGAGACGCCCCAGGCGTCTGCGCCTCCTTTCGGTCAAAGGCGTATTCCATGGAATACACTATCGGCGTGGCCTCCAATTTGCTTAGCTGAGCCCTTGGGCCGGCCCAGTAGCGGCTCTGCCCCGTTGAGCTATGTGGCCCACTGGCTTTGAGCCCGACAGGTATACCCTTTTTCTTATTCTTTTATCAGGAACTTCCAAAAATCATAAACAAATAAATACATGTCCAAATCTAATGATTCAAATTTCTACATCCTTCTAAAAATACCACCTATTTAATGGCGACACTTCCATAATTTTTCACCACACTTTTTCTGTGGGATTCAAATTTAAATTCAAATTTGAACTACCAGAGGCCACTTTGCAAATTCCGAGAGCATCCATAAAATCTCCAAAAGGAGTAATTCCAATTTATAGGTGCTCTAAGTGTCATACCCTATTTTTCTAGCCATGGTGAACATTTTTACCATGCACCAATTCTGTTGGACCCACTAAATAACCCACTTCTCCATTTATCTCATCTTTGCAAATCCCTAGGAAATTCATACCTACTCCAAATCCAGTGAAACCACTTTCCACATGTTTCTAAAATCATTCCCTATTTATTGGGTCCATCCATTGTTTTTTACAAAAATATTTTCTTTTGACATCTTAAAGGATCATCAATTCCTCCATTCCTCCATTCGAAAATTATCATTGATTCAACTCTAGTTCAACCATTTTATATATTTTTCTCATGACCAGAGAGGTCTAAGAAAAATATATTTCCTATTTATAGAGAACTTTTATTTTTTGTTTGTTGTGTTGCTTATCATGGTTGTTTCCGACGATAGTTGACGAAGTAGATGAAATGCTCGGAGTGGACGAGAAGCGGGTGAATACCTTGAAGACTTTGATAAGCCAGTCAAGCAACCCTTTGACCATGTTCAGAAATCATTTTCATTGCATGACATATAGCACTCTACTTTTGATATACGTGATCATCTGACGTAGTGACCCCTCCGGTGGGTTGCTTCCGATACTTTTGCCATTGACACTTGCATTGTGCATGACCCTACCACCTTATGAGGGTTATGCGGGTGGGTGTAGTTAGGATGCTAATATATGCTATGCAAGTGGGTTGGGTTTTTATGCATGATGATGGGAAGGAAAGAAATGATCTCAAAGACTCTTCCGTAAACCCCGTCGGGTGCCACTAATGCCCGAGGGAGATGATGATGAGAAGGGTGACCACTTGAGAAACAAGTGGTGTGCCGGAGTAAGTTGAGTATGTGTTTTCGAAAATGGATTAGATTTAAGGTTTGCTGACCATCCCAACAGATTGGTGTAAGTTGTGATCGTTATTTCAACCTTACATGTACGACCACGATACCCCTTATGGGACGGGGCTTTGTTTCTTACTATGGTTGATGCTAGAAAGGAGCCCACGTTACTAGTGGCAAGAGTGAAGTGGACACTCTTGAGATGGGGTCGTCCCTGAGAGGAAGGTCATGTGCTGTCTTTACAGGCACCGGGCACACCGTTGCGTGCCCTCATGGATGATACGAGTGATGTATATCATGAGGGATGGCACCAACGAGTGGACTCTTTGTTTAGTATCACCATGGGAAAGGCATTGTTCGGGTGCTTACCTCGGGTAGGTTAAATACCGCGAGTCGTGGATGACACAGAAGTTCCCTAAGTCTTGTGGGTAAAGTGTGCAACCTCTGCAGAGTGTAAAACTATTCGAATAGCCGCGTCCGCGGTCATGGACAGTTGGAGGTCCTTCTTAAACTACATACAGATGTTTTCGCAAACTTGGCATGTGTGTTTGGTGACAAGGATGATATTTGAGTCAGGTCGGATGACTTGGCATGATGACTGAACAGGAGACATCTCGACGGTACATAAGACAAGTCTGAGGACTTGGTGTGATGGTTGAACATGAGACGTTCAACCCCCTGCTTATGATGATGACTGTGACGTGTTCTTATGAACACCTGCACATGGTTGATGCATGCTTACTTAAGTTACTTGATCACGTCATTGCACTCAAAACTAGCTTTCTGCAAAACTTACCTATTAGTGCTATATCATGCATTGTTGTTGCCTTGTCCCAAACATGGGTTGCTTGCGAGTACATTCAAAGTACTCATTGGCTTGCCACTGGTTATTTTATTGGCCAGGCATGACAGGTCAGGTTATGATGAAGCTTACCTTGGTGGCGGACGAGCGAGCTAAGACGCTTCCCAGTCAGAATGCCTATAGGGTTAAGGCAGATGGCAATGGGTTCACGCTATTGTTGAAGATTTCCGCTGCAAGTTTATGAAGACTTGGCCATGAAGGCCATATTTGAGTAAACCGGTATGTAATGGATGTAAGACTCTTGTTATTCAGTTTCTGTGTGTTCAGTGAGCATTGATCTCTGGTTTCACTGTGCACATACATTCGGTGATCACGACTTATGAGTCGGGGTCCCCATAGTACTACATTTGCCTAATAACTAATAAATTGCATAGGGATCCTCCAGCACCTGCAGATCATTTAATCAACCCCCAAGGCAGTGCTCCTCATGAGTGTTGGTCCAACCTATCAACCGTCAGTAGCTACCAGGGGTAACTCTATAATTGTCCTACCAGAAGTTTGGACAATTGTCGTGTCCTGAGAACGAGATACACATCCCTATCAGGATCGTCGACACGCCGGGCGACCTTGCTAGATTTGTTTTACCTTTCTCGAATGTCTTGCTTGAGGAACTCCGATCTTCTTCGGGCTATCTCGAGGTGTCTTTTTTCCTGTGGAATTTCCTAGGAAGATCGTGAGATCTGTGGTCGAGGTTATTGCCGAGGAGTGTGGTTAATTTGTGATGGATGAGTTGGAGCACCCCTGCTGGGTTAAATATTTTCGGAAAGTCGTGTCCGCGGTTATGTGGCAACTTGGAAACTTCCTTTAACACCCGGCCATAGCAAATTTGATGTAAACTCTAATAAAATACACCAACTTTGTACGTAACCTTCACTGTCTCTTCTCATGAGTCCTTATCCGAGAGAGAACATGGTGGGTTTTTGTGTGACGTAAGTAGGTGTTCAGGATCACTAGTGATCATTACTAGTTCAAGTTTGTTATGCGTAGAGCACCATACTTTACTTTTTGTATTCGTAAGTTAGCCACTCAAACGAATGCTTAGTCGCTTGTTGCAGCCTCACCACTTAACCATACCTCACCCATTAAGCTTTAATAGTCTTGATACCCTTGGAAATGAGATTTCTCTTTCCTTGTGGCTCACAGATTACTACAACAACAGTTGTAGGTACATGTTATGTGATGATTTGACGTGAGACCGATGCTTGTTTGATTTGGAGTTCTTATTCTTGTTCTTCATCGATCTCGGATGGGTTCCAGGCGGCAGCCTGGGATAGCAAGGATGGATGTCATTTTGTCATTTAGTTTCGTCTGTAGTCAGACCCTGCTCTTATGTATGATGTTTAAATATGTTGTAGTATTGATGTGATATTGATGTAGCTTGTGGCGAGTGTAACCCAATTCCATATACTCATCTCTTCTGTACATGTACTTGTAATGATATCCATTCTTGCAACACGGTGAGATCGCATCTTGGGCATTACACGGCTTCAAGGTTGGCGAAGGAGCTGTTGCGGGTAGCAGTCACCGTCCTGTTTGTAGCACCCAAGTCAAACAACTGGTATAGACGAGAGGAAAGCAACAATGGAAAAGCGTGCCTAAGGGGGTTGGTCGAATGCAACTGTGATGAAACAAAGGTTGAAGGACCAACACATATATTAAGATAATATAGACGATGGAGTGCTTACATGTTGCCTAAGGCAAAACCGTGACTTGCATTGGAACAAAAACAACAAAAAAAACAACAAGCACACATGGTTTCATATGAACCATTACACGGACTCGACTTTGCATGAGGGTACATGACTGATCCTACCCTAGGGGTTCTCGGACTCAGGTAGTGGAGTGCTCGGTCTCGTAGTCACGCTCCTCTGGGTCTTCCTCCTATCATCATCTGAACGGGCATCATTTCCAGTCGAAGGGGTCGGAGAACGAACAGGTCCATCCTGACGATGCTTTGTCGATGGGTCAGAGAAGAGCTCATGGTACTCCTTTGCACTCATGTGACGATGACGTGTGGGTGCATCTCTAGCTGGGTGTGCTCCTCCTCTGTAAGTGACAACTGGTCGTCCCTCGGGGGCTCCATCTTTCTTGATCCTGTCTGGCTTCGGCTTGGCTTGTTGAAGTAGTTCCCGAGTGTGGTGAAGTTCCTCGTGGATATTCACGGACTCCTTAATCAGATGGTGAGCCATACTGTTGGCAGAGAGGCTAAAGTAGGTATGGAATCTGAGTGGCGTCCCATCCTCCATAGCTGGAACCAACGTCCAACTCTCGCCGATATCATCCCTCCTGAAGGGTAGATAGCGAGTAGTTGGTTCGTCAGCCATCATTGGGATGATCCCTCGAAGATGGATGAGTGCCTTCCATGCAGTTGTCTTGACTGCGAGTGCTAGGGTCTCCATCAGTGGTCCTTCAAAGAATCAACTGGTCGGGGAGTCGTTTGCCTTCACGACCACATCAACGCGGTACTCCTCCGTGAAGGCATCGACCCAGTGCTCGTGATAGATGAGAACAGGTGGTCGGGGAAACTGGCACTTCTCTAGGCTATCCCCAAGGAGTAAGGGAAAGCCGGATGCTAGGAGGGATTCGGGTACGACGACCATCTACAAAGGTTTCAAGGCAGGTGAGTAAGCAGAGTGTTGTGTGAAGAATAGAAGAGGCAAATAGTGCAGAACTCCTAAGTATAGGTGCTAGGTGTAGTTTTGAAACCAGTTTTATACTAACTAACGTCCACGCTAACTAAGGGCTTCCTACAGTCAGGATGGCTCTGCTACCAGATCTGTGGGGACCCCGACTCATAAGTTGTGATCACCGAATGCACATGTAGAGTGATCCCAGAGATCAATGCTCATTGAACACACAGAAGCTGAATAATAAGAGTGTTAGATCCTTACATACCATCTTACACAAACACTTAGAGGTCAAGTCTTACAGAGATAGGGCCGCAAGGGCCAAACACTTAAACAAAACAAGCAGCAGAAATCTTGATCGAAAACGTGAACCCATGCCATCTACCTTAAACCTACAGGCATTATGACTCGGAAGCGTCCTAGTTCGCATGTTTGTCACCAACGAACTCTTCACCGTACTCTTGTTCTTCCATGCCTGGTCAATTAAATAACCAGTGGAAAGCCAATGAGTACTTTGAATGTACTCACAAGCAACCCATGATGGAATAAGGCAATAACAATGCATCATATAGCACTAAGTACGTATTTTGTAGAAAGCTAATTTTGAATGCAATGACATGATCAAGTAACCTTGAGTTAGCATGCATCAACTGTTAAGAGGTACTCATGTGAACAAGTTTCAGTAATCATCATATAAGGGGGGGTGAACATCCCATGTTCACCATCATGCCAAGTCATTGGACTTAGCTCAAGTATCACCTTTGTCACCATCACCCACAAACACACCAAGTTTGGAAACCATGGTCATCCAACTATCCTTAACTGAGGACGCGACTATTCGAATAATTTTACACTCTAGAGAGGTTGCACGCTTTACGCACAAGACTATAGGAACTTCCGTGTCATCCACGACTCGCGGGATAATACATACCCAAGGTAAGCACCTGAACAATGTCTTTCCCCTGACGATACTAAACAAAGAGTCCACTCTATATGTACACAGCCCACATGATGTACATCACACGTAGCATCCATGTAGGGACCAACGGTGTGCCCAGAGCCTGTGAAGACAACGGATGATCGTCCATACCGGCATGACCCCGTATCGAGAGTGAACACGCCACTCCCGCCACTAATAATGTGGGCTCCATTCTAGTACCCACTAGAGTAATCAACAAAGACCCGTCCCATAAGGGGTATCGTGGTCGTACATGTAAGGATGGAATAACGGTCGCAACTTACACCAATCCGTTTTCAAGAACCACACACACTCACTTGCTCCTATACACCACTTCTTTATCAAGTGTCTACCTAGATCATCAACATCTCCCTTGGGCATTAGTGGCATCCGATGGGGTTTTTGAAAAGTCTTTGAAATCATATTGTTTCCATCACCATGCATATTCTCATCCCTTTTGCGTAGATTCTACTAAGCAACCTATCTACACCCACCCGCATAACCCTCATAAGGAGGTAGGGTCACGCATGATGCAAGTATCAACAAGAAAGTATCAGAAGCAACACACAGAAGTGGTCACTAGTCCACATGATCAAATGTAACGAGAGTAGAGTGCTATATGACATGCAATAAAAGTGGTTTCTTTAAATTGTCAAAGGGCTGTTTTCCTGGCTCAACAATGTCTTCGGGTTCTTCAAAGGCTTCGGGTCCAACTCCCTCCTCAACAATGCAATCTATCGTCACGATAAATAACGATAATAATAAGCATCACACAAAAACAGACCACACAAATCTACTACTAAAATGCTAACCTACTCTAATAAATACTAAAAACTATACTAAGAATATTTGCCTAAGATTTTGGGGAGAAAAAGTTTTTTTTTAAATAATTATAACAGAAGGTAAAAATGCGCAAAATAGGTTTCAAAATAAAACAGTACATGATTTTTTTTCAAAATATTTTGCAAATGGCACTATAAAATTCTATTGAATATTTCAAGATTTACGGTGGAAAAATATTTGGCATAGGATTTTTATTTAATCATGTGGGATTTTTGGAAATTCTGCTAAAAACGAAAAGGAAAAAGGCTATTGTGCCTTGGGCCAAATGACAGCCGCACTGGGCCCAACCGGCCAGGCCGGCCCAGCTGAGAGAGAGGAAGAGGGAGAGGCGTGTGGGGATGACAGGGGGGTCCCACCTGTTATCTCCCACCTCTGGAACGGGGGCGGCGAAGCTCACCGGCAGTGTAGGAGGGCACGGCGAGGGAAGCTGGCGGCATGGATGGACTCAGGAAGCTGCCGCCGTTCGGGAGATACCAGAGATGGTCGACGGGGAGGCGCAAGTCACCGGCGACGAGGTCCCTTGGCGGAAGAGCTTCGGGAGGAGATTGCCGGGGCCGTCCCATGCTGCAAAATGGATCGGGAGTAGGGGCGATGCATCAGTGGGGTGAGGGAGGAGCAGCCGAAGAAGAGGGAGAGCCGGAGGGGCTCTGTACCCGGAGATCGATTGCGGCGTTGCCGCGGCGAGATTTGGCCCGATCCCGAGCGCAGGGGCTTCCGGAGATCACTTGGGGGCATAGGGGCTCGACTTGGTAACGGAGAAAGGGTTCGGAGGGAGAGAGAGGTTCAGGAGGGGCTATTTATAGCCTCCCCGAGGTCCATCGTTCAGTGGTGCATCGGTGAGGATGAGGCCGAGGCTAGAGGGCACGGGAGGGGGAGGGGGCATGTCCTCGGCTAGGGGGAGAGGAGAGAGAGGCGGGGGAGCGTGCGCGTGTGAGCACCATGGTTGGCCGAGCTGGGCGGCGTCAGGCACGCGTGTGGGAGGGAGGAGGAGAGAGAAACAAGAGGGGGTCGCCTGGTTGTTGGGTTGCGGATGTCGAGGCCGACCAAGGGGACAAGCTCCCCCATCCCAGTGTGGTCGAGAGCCTTGAGATGCTCCTGCTGTAGTGCCGCGGCACACTGTAGCATGCTCTAGAGCACCCAAATGGCATGCCATGGCATGCCTTTGGCATTTGGGGCACGGCCACTTGTGTCTAGGGACTCTAGGGGGATCTAGGCTAGGGTATTCTAGCATTGGTTGCCCTAAGAGGTTAATAGAATAAGAGGGGAGGGGTAGAGAGGGGTGTTTTGTTGTTGTCCAGAGGGTAAAAAATGGGGTTTTACCCCACTTACCCATGCATATGAGGCTTGAGATTCTTACTTGGGGTGAAGGGGGAACCCTAGAGACGTTGGTAAATGTTTGAGGCCAAGGGGAATAGTAAAAAGTGGTCAAAACATGTTTTTATGACACATGCAGAAGGTGTTTGATAGAAGTTAGGGCAAGAAAATGGGCTTTTCTTGCTATAAGAATTCATAGTATCAAATGGTGATTAGAATTAGACCTGATCACCAAGTTTGAGCTTGATTGAAGAAAGTTCACAATGTAACTTTGTGAAACCCTAGAAATCAACATAATCTGGTTTTTGTAGATCTAGTCATGCTAAGCTAATCCCCTTAATGCACCACTTGGTGTAGCACCATTATTTGGTGATTAGAACATGTCCACACAGTGTGGAGTCAAGGGAAGAAACTTCACTATGTAAAGTTGTTCAAATCTAAATCTGGACAGGGAGGGTTTTTGAATAGTTTGATGAGTCAAATCAACTTGGATTGAGATGAAACTTTGCAAGATCATCACCTATGACCATGTTGACTTTCTGGAACTTTCTTGGAATTTATTGAGAATATTTCTTATAGAAATATTTGAAAATCTTGATTTGGACAGAAAGGGTTTTGAGGGGTTTTGCCGTTGATTTTGAACATGACCATGCGTTGAAACTCATATATATGGAAAATATATGTCCACTGAGTTTCCCTAAATTTTCTTAAATATTTTGAAAGGATTTAAATAAATTTTCCCTATAAAAGACCATTTCTGGCCTTAAAAAAGCCTTTTAAGTAAATAGCAAAATAGTCTTTAAAATTATTAATTGGTGGTTTTGGAAAGCCATATATATATAGTTGATTTGAAACAAAGCCTTTGGAGAAGAAGGATCCACCCAATCCGAGGACTTGCAGTGCTAACCTCAACTCAGGGGTTTTTGAAAACCAAATTTGAATAAATCCTTTTTGATCAAAATAATGTTTGATAAAATAGTTTTGGACACTATTCACAAGGCATGATCATTGTGCAAGAAGTTTGATTCAAGGAATATGGGTATCAAGAGGAGTAGAACGTAAGAGTGCCAAACAAACTCAACAAACAATCAAACAAGCAATTATTCAAATAAGCAAGCACTCAAAAAGTTTTAATTGGTTCCAAATTTTGTAAATCCAAGCAGAACAAAGTGATACAAACATAGGGTGTGAGAGGCTGCACACAAAAGAGCACACAACTTGCACCCAATGTTGTTGGTTCGATAGGGGTGAGCTCACATGCACAAAGAGCGGAGGTAGTGAGGTAGCACGATGTTGAAGACACTGGTGTTTTACCTAGGTTCGGGATGTTGGGAAGCATAAAACCCTACTCCTGCTTTGGTGGATTGATAAGAGGAGCACGAAGCACACATAAGTCTCAAAACCGGCAATTGTTGCCTTCGGGGGAGCTACTATGTGAGTACAAGTGTCCAAAGGTCCGAATTTTTAGCTAGGTTGCCTTGGCCCTCCTTTTATAGCTCAAGGGGCAACCAAAATAGCAACACAGACATTACATAATGATTAGGTAGCCAATAGTGCTATCATGACTAACTATAGCACTTAAGACAAAATCCCATAAATGCTAGTCTAGGTGGCGTGCGGGGGTGCATTCCCGACAGGCTTCTACCACTGATTTAGCTAGCTACTACACCACATCTTGACACGCCTCTGGACTAGTGTCAAGGGGGCATAATTTATCTTCCAACACGTCGACACATGCTTAGGGAGAGACACTTAGCTACTTGGGGGCTCGATACCGCATCGACAAGTGACTAACATTGCGGTGCGGTGGAGCGGTGGCCGATCAGCCCATGCTTGTTAGGGGATGGCTTGTCGGGTCTCCCTGAAGATGTGCACCCCTCGGTCCCCAGCAAGCACAAGGGATGTGCTTGGCATGGCATGGGCCCGTCCTGGGCCGTTGCATTGACCATGTCGGTGTTGCTTAGCCTGTGTAGGTCGCCTCTGCCCGAGTCTTGGTCTTGGATGCTGGTTTGGTTTGCGCTTGTGGTAGTAGCTTTCCTCGGCACGCTTAGGACATTGGGTCGGAGGCTTATCGTCCATGCACAAGTCAGGGGGAAATAAATACCCCTGTTTGTATACCCCGACAGAAGCTCCTAGGCCTCAGCCATACGTGTCACTTGGCACCTTGGGTTAGGGCCCAAACAGTGCACCGCGTCTAAGAAATGTTGTGGGGACCCCGACTCATAAGATCAATTTTCACTAAACACACGGAAACTGGAATACAAGAGTCTTACATCCACACATATCGTCTTACACAAATAAAGGCCATCTAGGTTAAGTATTACATAGATAGGGCCACGAGGGACAAACACTTAAACAGAACAAGGAGCGGAAATCTTGATCGAAACCATGAACCTTAAACCTACATGCATTCTGACTGGGAAGCGTCCTAGTTCACATGTTCGTCACCAACAAACTCTTCACCATATTCCTGCTCTTCCATGTCTAGACAATTAAATAACTACTAGCAAGCCAATGAGTATTTTGAATGTACTCGCAAGCAATCCATGTTTTGGAACAAGGTATAACAATGCATGATATAGCACTAGTAGGTAAGCTTTGCAGAAAGCTAATTTTAAGTGCAATGACATGGTTAATACTAGTTAAAAAAGCATGCATCATGAGGTAGCAGATATCTATATGAACAAGTTTCAAATACCATCATAAGGAAGGGGTTGAACAATTCATGTTCAATCACTGTGTCAAGTCATCTGACTTAACTCAAGTATCACCTTTGTCACCAACATGCACACACAAGTTTGTGAAAACATCAGACGTAGTTTATGTAGTACCTCCAACTGTCCCTAACCGTGGACACGGCTATTCGAATAGTTTTACACTCTGCAGAGGTTGCACACTTTACCCACGAGACTTGGGAAACTTCAATTTGAAGCCACGACTCGAGATATTGTTCATACCCGAGGTAAGTACCCGAACAATGCCTTTCCCCTAGTGATACTAAACAAAGATTCCACTCGTTGGTGCCATGCCTCATCACATACATCACACGTATCATCCATGAGGGCATGCAACGGTGTGCCTGGTGCCTGTGAAGACGGCGCATGGTGGCCATGCCAGGAACGACCACGTATCGAGAGTGACCACGTCACTCCAGCCACTAGTAATGCGGGCTCTATGCTCGTACCCACCAAGGTAGTCAACAAAGCTGCATCCCATAAGGGCTATCATTGTTGTACATGTAAGGTTGGGACGATCATAAAATCTTAAAACTCTCCGTTTTCGAAAACACAGTCACAATGTGCTCCGATACACCACTTCTTTCTCAAGTGGTTACCTAGCTCAACATCATCTCCCTCGGGCATTAGTGGCACCCGATGGGGTTTTCGAAAATATTTCGATTGCGACACCATGCATATTTCCATCCCATTTGCGTAGCGACTACTAAGCATCTTATCTACTCCCAACCGCACAACCCTCACAGGAAGGTATGGTCATACACGATGCAAGTATCAACAAGAATGTATTGGAGGCAACCAACCGAAGTGGTTACCACATCACCATGATCAATTCATCGGAACATAAAGTGCTATATGAAATGCATGAAAAGTTTCTTAACATGGTCAAACGGCTGCTTTCCTGGCTCAACAAAGTCCTCAGGGTCTTCAAAGTCTTCGGGTACAACTCCATCGTCAACACTGCAATCTATCGTCGTGGTAATAACGACAATAATAGGAATCAGAACAAAAACATAGCACAAACTCCACTTCTAAAAAGTTTCCCTACTCTGTAAAATACTACAATAGATACTAAGATTTTAGCCTAAGGTTTTGTAGTGTAAAAAGTTTTCAAAACCATTTAAAAGTGGCTAAAAGTACCTAAAAAGTTGTTTTAAAATAAAACACAACACAAAACTCTTTCAAATATTTTTACAAATGGCACTATTAAATTCTACACATTATTACATGATTTATGGTGGAGAAATTATTGGAAAGGGACAAGTATATTATTGTGTGAGATTTTACCAAACCAAACAACAAAAATAAAATAAGAAGGGGTCACACAACCCTGGGACAATCTTGGTCAGCAGCTGGGTCGACCCAGCCAGCCTGCCTGCAAGCTTGCCAGTCCAAGTGCATGCCGTCAGGTTTGAATCTGACATGCGGGGCCGTGTGGCCAGTGACTAGGAGAGGGAGAGAGGGAGAGGCAGAGTCCTACAGGTGGGGTACCCCTATCGAGGCCTTCGTCCTCCTTTGGACCGAGGGGGAGGAACTCACCGGTGAGGTTACCCGCGGCGGTGAGGGGCGACGAGTGCGGGAATGAGCTCAGGGGGACGCTGCGGGTCGAGGGGAGGTGGAGTTAGTCGTTTGGAGGGCCTAGGTTATTAGCGACAACAGGGCCACGGATAAGGAGCATCGAGAGGTGGTCGCCGCCGTCTACTCGTTTGCAAAACATGGCGATGAGAGGGGGAAAAGGGTCAGAGCAGCAAGGGAATCTTAAGGAAGAAGGAAGGAGGGACAGAGGGGCTTTGTACCCAGAGATCTCTGGTGAGACGACACGGCGGACCCTGAGCTCGATCTCAAGCTCAGGAGCTCCTCGAGAGGAGTGGGAGGAGCAGGGGTGCGATTGAGGAGTGGGAGAGGTTCCAGAGGGGAGGAATGGACCCAGGAGTGGCCATTTATAATCTGCCCACGGTCCACCACAGGATGGTCCACCAACGAGGACATAGTCATGGCTAGAGGCCACGGGAGGGGGCGAGGGCATGCCTGGGGAGGTGGTGGAGTGGGTCTACGCCACGGGGAGAGAAGAGAGAGAGCATGGGTGCGCGTGCGTGTGAGGCTCAGGGTTGGCCGAGAAGACGACATCACGCGCATGCGTGTGGAGGTCATCGGAGAGAGAATGGAGAATGGGACGACCATTTGGAGGGACACGGACGTCGAGGGGAATCCAGGGGACATCTCAACCCATCCCAAGGTGGTCGAGAGCCTCGGGATGCTCCTGCTACAGTGCTATGGAGCACCATAGCGTGCTCCAGAGCGCCCAAATGGGATGCCATGGCATGCACTAGGCTCTTGGACGCGACCATGTGTGTCTAGGGGGTCCATAGGGGTTTAAGCAAAGGGGCAGCTGCATAGGACGCTCTTCTGGTTGCCTTGGTTGAGACATAAGGCTGAGGGCGAAGAAAAGATGTTGTCCAGAGGGTTAAAATGGAGGCAAGATAAAAGTTCCTAGTGACAACGAGACTTAACAGGGTCAAATGATAGTTGAATATAGGGTTGATCACTAAGTTTGAGCTGGATTGAAGGAAGTTAACTTTACAAACTTGAAAAACCCTAGAATTTAATAGAATCAGATTCATGTAGATCTAGACATGCATATCCCTTCGCCAAAATCCACAACTTGGAGTAGTGGCATTATTTAGGGATTTAAACATGGCCACAAAGTTTGGGATCAATAGGGGAAACTTCACAATGTAAAGTTGTTCAAAATTGACCCTGGACAGGAATGGTTTTCGAATATTTTGGTGAATATAGTCATTTTCGATTTGAATGATCCTTTGCAAGATCATCACATATAGCATGTGTGACTTTCTGGAATTTTACTCGATTTTATTGAGAATATTTATTATAGAAAAATTTCAAAAGCTTCATTTAAGCAGAAGGGATTTTGGACGGTTTTGCCCATTATTTTCACCATGACCATTTGTTGAAACTCACATATATGGAAAATATATGTCCACTGAGTTTCCATAAATTTTCTCAAATATTTGTGAAGCATTTAAATAATTATTCCCTATAAAAGACCATTTTTGGTACTAAGAAAAAGTCTTTAAATAAAAAAGTAAAATAATCTTTAAAAATAATACTTGGTGGTTTTGGAAAGCCATATATATAGTGGGTTTCAAATATATCTCTTGTTGTCAAATACTCCACGCAATCTGAATAAATCCTTTTTGGCTGAAATAAATTTTGATAAAAATAGTTTTATGTACTACACATATGGTATGATAATTGAGTAGGATCTTTGGATAAACGGAGATCAGTACAGAGAGGAGTAGAACCTAAGAGTGCCAAAGAACATCAAACAAACAAGCAAGCATCAACACATCAAACAAGCATAAGAACTCAAAAAGTTTTAATTGGTTACAATTTTATAAATCCATTTCATTGCAAAGTGATACAAAAACATGGTGTGAGAAATGTTGCCCTGACATCCCACGTCCACTCCGTATAATTATCGCGGGTCGTGGGGTCATGGAACAGTAGCCGTTGGAGAGTAAAAAACTGCTAGTAAAAGACATGGCATTTTTCCGAAAAGATAGCGAAGAGTGAGCCCCTTGTGCGGGTCCTAGAATAAAAGGGTAACACATAGGGGCGTTGCTCATTCTCGTTCTTTTCTCCATCCTCTCTCTTGTTGTAGCACCCCGTTACTCCTGGCGGGATCTAGACTGGCCCCACAGACCAACACTAGTCTTTCCTACGCACTTTGTCCTCACCTGTGCGCACCCGGGACAAACTTCCCGGTCGGTCACCCATCCTAGAATCGCTCCAAGCCAAGCACGCTTAACTTTGGAGTTCTTTTCAAATGGGCTCCCAGAAAAGAAGGAATTCCTTGTTGATATGAGTAGTATATCATTCCTATTAAGTGAGGCTCTCACACTTGCTCCTCAAGCCAAGAAATCACTCCCGCCGCTACCACCCGCCCACCAAGCGATGCTAGATCATCCGCCGCCCTTGAGATGCCAAAAGATGGGGCGAATGATGGGCACCATGAAGGGGAAGTAGACGGCTGCACCGGAGGATCCATTGGCTGGGGAGAGGAAGAGGAAAGCAAAAGAGCTGGAGAGGCGGTAACAGAGAGATGTGGTCATTTCTCCGTTGAACCTGAACAGCAATGCCTTTATCAAAAGGTATGCCTATATGTGGGGAAGGGAAACAAAGGGGCATGGAGCGCATGTGGTTCTTCCAGACAGCCACAAAAAAAGACACCATGAGATTCTTACCGCTTCTTTTGCGCGTACTTTCTCTAAGGTCTCCCTTGCCACTTCTTTGATTTTTTTTTGCACCATGATGTCAATATATGGATTCCACCTTTTGGATTTCACGCTCAATGCAGTGGCGCGCATGGCAATCTTCGCCCATCTATGCGAGAACTTTGTTGGAGTTTCCCATAATGTGGATTTGTTCAGACACTTCTTCGTACCTCGGATAGAAGACAAATCCCACCGCTCGGGGAACATAAGCTGGATTCCTCGGGGAAAGAGGGAAGATTGGGATTATCTCCTTTGCTAGCATGACTGGAAGTGGGAAGAGTGGAGGGGCGACTGGTGTTGGATCAAGGATGACAAAGCCCCCAAGTTCTGATTGGCACGGACTGAATGCATCATGCGTGGAAGCGACTGGAGTAAGCCAGGCCTCACCAAAGATAAGCTTCACCCGGCGCTGAACAGGATTGTCCGTCTCAAAGCTGTCGGGCTGACCATCGAGCACATGGGGGCTGACATCCTTCGGTGCCACATTCCGCCGCTGCAGAAGAGGTACATGTTTGCATGAGAGTACAAAGGCCGTGTCGATTCAATGAGGTTGTACCCAGGCCCTGCCAACAACCCAACGGTCTACAACCATGGATGGTTGTGCGATCAGTTGTTCGACCACTTTGGGTCATTCCATTTACCGGCAGGAGTCATTCACCTACACCTCAATTCCACCCGGAACCAGATTCTGCAATAGATGCCCAATTGCAATGCCTCCGGGTTCAAGCCTGATTGGGGGCTGCCTGCCCTGGACCACGAGATGGACTGGGTCTCAAGCTTGGAAGAAAGAACTTCTAGGGCGGAACACAATCTGAGTGCACCAACCAATAGGGCGGAGAAGACATTCATTACCGCCCAGATTGTAGAGGACAAGGTTAGAGTCTTCAAGAGAACGGTCTCCAAGGAAGAGGAAGAGGAGGAACCCGAGAGTGATTATTCTTTTGAGGAGGAGGCTGCGAGGTTCGAATCTGCCAGGGTCAGGGCTTCTCGAGACACAATGATAGGATCCGAAGAGGGGGTTGAGGCTAAGGAGGAAAAGTAGTCAGAAGTGGAGGAAGAAGGGCTTGAAGTGGTCCCTCAAGCTCCAGAGCTAGGGCGCCGCCTCCATGAGCGTGTCAACCGAGAATCAGCGCTCTCCGCTCCTTCGTGGAGCACCCATAAGTTGAAGAAGATGACCACCAGGGGAGGCTGACACGAAGCAGCAAGACGACAATCCCTCTGCCTCGCTCAGGCCAAGACTCCTCCCGCCAAGTGATGGAGGGTCATGGGGGTGGACCCCAGCCCATCAATCCCAACTTCTCCGCCAAGCTCGCCTCTACCGGAGGTTCCGATCCTCTTGCCAAGTCCTGCTCCTCCAACCCCGAAAACGGGCAGATCAACTCCGCTGCCTATCTCATATGAGCTGGGCTCCATGCTCATCGCCTCAGAGTGAGTTACTCAATCACAATCCTTGTCAAATTTTCTGTCATTGATTTCTTTGACTGATCTTGTATAACTGAATTTGACATGGATAAGAAGACCCTTGCGCATCGAGCCAAATGGGTCAAATCCGTGGCAGGGCCTGGTTCCACGGAAGGCATGATCCCGACATGAGACATTAAGGAGAATGTTGAGCCTAGCCCTTGGTCCAGCCCTCTTAGCAAAACTCAAGTGCAGACCTCATCCATTGGTGGGGATAAGGAAGGGCATTTTCCTACACCTGACAGGGAGATGGGAGAGAGCTATCAAGTAGAGACTCGCCAGGAGGAGCCATCCTTCCAAGACCTATCGTCGACGACTGCCCGCAGGAAGGAATCGCCAACAAGGGACTCCACCGAGGAGTTCGCCCATGCTGGGGACATGACCGAAGGGGCGATGACAGACCACACGCCGGCAACTGACGTTGCCAGGTGAGAGGATGCCCCTCCTCAGCAACCTCCATCTAGTACCCCACTTGCCTGTGTTTTCACCTCCCCTTTTTTCTTTCCCTGTGTGCCTTACTGATTCCTGACTTTCATTTTTCTGTTAACTGCTCTTGTCCGTAGCTCTGCTACTTGAAGAGCCTGAGTTGCTGGAAGAGGTAGTTGGCATTAGGAAAAACGATGCCGAGGAAGCGACAAAGATTGCTGTAGCGGAAGGCCATGGGTTGGTTGCCTGGGAAGTTTAGAAATCCATAGAGAGAACAGAACTAGCCCTTAGTAGCGCATTTGGCCCAAACACAATCATCAAGGAGAATACTCCTCTTCAATCCAAGGGGCCCTCCCCTTCGAGCTATCGCTTGGCCTCGGCCCTGCAATCTCCCGTGAACAAACTAGCGTTGGTCACTACTCGAGGAGGTCCCAAAACTCCTAGCTCATCCTTCTCAGCGGGTGCAAATATTGATGAGGAAAACAGATGGGTACTGGCGCCGCTGTCTTACAGGGCCGAAGAAGTTGATGATTCTGCTAACAAGACAAAGAACCTGGCTTTCTTGGAATCCATTTCGGAAGGGCTCAAGGATGTGCAGAGCAGGTATAGCCTGAAATGGCAGGCGGCCAAGGAAAATCACAACCTGGCCGAGCTTGTGGACCAGCAGCTAAAGGACAAAGGGAATGAGCAACGATAGTCTTACAACCGGCAGATCCATTCCCTTAGGAGGCAGCATGATATGTTGGCCATGGACAAGGAGGACAATGTAGCCCGGTAGGCTTGACTGGTGGAGCGTGAAACGCTTCTCGATAGCAAAGAGACAGAAATTTCCTCTCGGGAAGAGGCTCTCTAAGATACCCTCCATGGCAAGGACGAGGAGCTAGAGGCCCATGTTCAGCAACGCACCTAGGAGCTGGAGGACGGCCACAGGGCCGCTCTCGGTGCACTCTCCTTGACGTCCTCTACCCAACTGAAGAAGGTATCCGATGAGCTTGCTGCCGCATCTTCCACCAAGACCGGTCTTGAGACCCAACTAAGCACGCTGACGGAAGACCATGTCGGGAGTAACAAGGAGATCAAGTCCCTCAAAGAGGAAGGGCGGATAGCGAAAGCCATTCTGAAAGAGACACAATCGTAGCTTTCCTACAAGAGACAATATATCGATGCTACCAATGGTGGCATTTCAAATATGAAATCGAGGCTTGCCTCATTGTAGGGTAACATTAAATCTGCCAGTTCTCGCGAGAAGCTGCTATTGACAGACTTAGCCAATGCAGAGTCCTTCCAAAAAGATGCAGAAGCCAAGCGGGAGAACTAGATTCAGCAGCGCGACCTTTGGATCAAGAGCATGATTTACATCGCCGAGTGCCTTACTCCATAGATTGCGCGTATGGACATGAAGAGCTGGGCCTTCTTCATTAGCAAGAATGAAATCCCAATCGTCAAGCTGACACTGTTCTTCAAAGGCCTGATCGAGGTGCTGAAGACGTACGAGGATGATAGGGACGCCTGCTTTACCAATGAATCGCGAAAGCTGGCTCACGACACTCTCCATGATCCTGAGCAATCTTGCCTTCTTCCACCCAGAGCTTGACCTCTACGATGGTTTCAAGAAGCTGCCGCGAGGCACTGACGACTCTGTTGCCGCGGTGAAGGACAATCCCCATGTTGACAGGGTGCTCTTTATCCCAAGGACCCAGGGAAGTCGTCGGAGTTAGCCTCGACTCGCTCCTGCTAGTATGTCATCCTGTACTTAAGACACAATATGTATCCCTTATTAGACAACACACCATCTTTGCTTTAATGTTTACTGAACTTATGTTTGTATGTTATCCCCATTTGCTTTCCTACTCGCATTCATATAGTTGTTTTCTTTGTGTGCTTTGGTTGCCCGCCAACAACGTGATGTCGCGATTGCTTTGAGGAATGACTCCTTAGCATTCTGCTGGCAATGACATGCTCCTGCTGAGTTTTTCCTTGACGCTATTTGATGCTACCACATGTTTTGTTGAGAGGACTCAAAACAAAGGAAGGGCGTAAAAAAATACAGTAAGGTTCCATCATGCACATGATTCGTCATACGAAGCCTTGGTCGATGGGGGGGATCATACAAATGCAAGCTCAAGCGAAAGTTGATAATCATGTCAACTTAGCTTTCGTCATGGTTCCTCCTTCCGCCCTGGCGCGTGTTTATTCATGCACATTATCCCTCATTCCATTCACGACCGCCTCTCCTCTTTGCGTTTTGCGTTGAATACATGCGTGTTTATCCACTTTTGCCCTAAGAGGAAGGAAAAAATGAAGAGGGGCAAATAGAGAAGCTTGGGGACTCATACTTGTGAGTACAATCCTCGACACGAGCCTGTCGGGTCAATGTAAACATTCACAACAAACTAAAAATGGGGGAGGTAAATGTAAATGGCCAAGCCTTCTCTCCATTACTTCACACCTAACGGTCCCTTAATGACCAAAGCAACGGAGGCATTGACGAATGGGACCTTGCCGTGGTTCGCTTGTCGGGGGCGCCGACTGATGGATTCGCTCTAGCTTTCGGCTCAGGATTTACCCTTAACGGGTTAACTATAGGACCGAGCCTCACGCGATCTTATCGACACTAGCGGTACCACCATTATGCAGAACTGATCATAGGCGGGGAAGGAGAGGAGAGAGGGGTATAGCCATGTACCTTTTTCTTTTTGTATCGGACCGAGCTGCACCTTTGTGAGATAGGTGGGCTTGCTCGATGACTGCGATAGGGACGTTATCGCCGCTCCGTTCGACTCTTCCTCATCCATGGTCTACCCCGCGGTGGTGCTGTCGACGTCGAATGCATCATCCATAGCGTCATAGCCCCTCATCCTCGTCGCCACCATCGTAGCAGCAACGACATGCGACGAGATCTAGAGATGAAGAGGCTTAGGGGGCGGCATTGCTCTTCTCCTTCGACGCTCTCGGCGGAGGAAGTGATGACGAAGATTGGTGCGCTACTCATAATCTCGGGTTTGCACAAATGACACTCCCATACCTGGTGCGCCAAAGATGTCGGGGCACGATGAACACCATCACCTATGGGGCCACGGGCCCCTTTGAGGTTCGATAGCGGCGAGGTAGCATACACAAATAGCGGAGCTAGAGGCAGCACAGTGATGAAGACACTGATGTTTTACCCAGGTTTACGCCGCTGACAAGTGTAAAACCCTACTCCTGCTTTGGTGGATTGATCAGAGCAGTAGGAAGCACACGCAGCGCTCAAACCCGGCAATGCTTTCCTTCGAGGGAGCTACTACGTGAGTACAAGTGTCCAAAGGTCCGAATCTTTAGCTAGGTCACATTGAGCCTCTTTTTATATCTGAAGGGGTAACCACAATGGCAAAATAGACATTACATAATGATTAGATAGCCAATAGTGCTATCATACCTAACTCTGGCACTTAGGACAAAATGCCATAAATGCTAGTCTAGGTGGCGTGCGGGGGTGCATTCCCGGCAGGCTTCTACCGCCGCTTTACCTAACTAATGCACCACATCTTGACACGATTTTGGATGGGTGTCAACGGGGCATTATCTGTCTTCCAGCGCATCGCCATGTGCTTCGCAAGACCCAATTAGCCACTTGGGGCCAACACACCTCATCGACAAGGGACTGGCGTTGCGATGCGGTGGACCGATGTTCGATCAGCACGCGCTTGCTTTGGGATGACTTGCCGGGACTCCCTGAAGATGTGCGCACCTCGGTCCCCGAGAAGCACCGGGGACGTGCTTGGCATGGAACGGCCCCATCCTGGCCATTGCATTAACATTGCCTGTGTTGCTTAGCCTGCTTAGGTCGCCTCTGCCGGAGTCTTGGTCTTGGATGCGGGTTTGGTTTGTGTTTGTGGTATTAGCTTTCCCCGGCAGGCTGAGGCCATTGGGTCAGAGGCTTATCATCTGTGTACAAGCCAACGGGGAATAAACACCCTTGTTTGTATACCCCGACGTAATGCTTGGAGAACGATGACATGATGTAGACAAAGTAAACTCAAGCAATGTGAATAAACCCCATCGTTTTATCCCTAGTAGCCGCAAAACAAAGATGCATCTTGTCCTCTACTGTGTCATTGGGTTATAGAATTAGTTGGCCAAACTATTTAAATAGATCGGAGAGAATTACGAAGCTATAATGATCATACTCATAAGAATCATATTAGATTTCAGACAAGACACATATATTTATCATGAATAATCTGAACCTAAACCCACAATTCATCAGATCCCAACAAACTCACCATACAAAGGGATAACACCAGACATATCATGGCAAATATGCGATGAACATTGTATTGAAGATCAAGAGAGAGAGAGAGAGAGAGAAATTTCCATCTAGGTACTAGCTACGGACATGTATGTCTGTAGTGAACTACTCACAAAACACCAGGAGGGCAGCAAGGTTGATGAAGAGGCCCTCCGTGATCGATCCCCCCTTCAGCGAGGTGCCAGAACAGAGCTCTAGATGGGCTCTCATCATAATAGAGACTTGTGGCGGCCTAAAAATTAATTCAGGACCTCCTCTAGGGTTTTTGCGATATTAGAGAATTAATAGGCCGGAGATGGGTGTGACTAGAGCCACGAGGGAGCCAACACACATCAAGGCCACCCAGAGCGCGCCCTGTTATGTGCTAGTGCACTCATACGTATCTGACCCTCCTTCGAAAGATTCCAATTCTTCTTTTGGTCCAGATCATAAAAAAGTTTCGTTGCAATTGGACCTCGTTTGGTATTGTAAACCTGAAAAGTACAAAAATGCAGAAAACCACATATTATAAGAAACTGGGCACTGGGTCAATAGGTTAGTTCTCACAAATATTATAAATTGGTTAATAAATGCCCAAAAAGTATCATAGAATGATAATATATCATCATGGAATAATCAAAAAATTTAGATACGTTGGAGACGTATCAAGCATCCCCAAGTTTAATTCCTGCTCATCCTTGAGTAGGTAAATGATAAAAAGAGAATTTTTTATTTCATAAGTGACCCATTATGTAATCTTGTATATGCATGATAATTAAGAAACAATGAATTAACAAACATTAACATAGCAATAGTTATAAGTATAAGAAACAAAATCATTAAACTTTCAAAGTATATGATACTCACGGAATATTGACCCCCATTCATCTTATTATATTAGTAAGGCATGGATCCATCTTCACCACATTAATACAAATGTTAAACACTATGGTGTCCAAGTCAGGCAATTGGATTGTACTTCTTCAACATGCATCAACTTTTTATTCTTCGCGCAATATATGAGCGTGAGCCATTAGACATGGCATGTAGGTGGAATAGAATATGGTGGTAGATATTAAAGGCGTAAAATGTGTAGAAGATGATCTCACATCAACTAGGCATACTAACAGGCTATGGAGATGCCTGTCGATAGATGTCAATGCAAGGAGTAGGGATTGCCATCCAAATGATGCACTAGAGATATAAGTGTATGAAATATTAACTAAAGCTAAGTCAGGTGTGTATCCAACTTGCTTGCTCACGAAGACGTTAAGCATTTGAGCAAACCGTCATCGGAATACACAAGCCAAGTTTATAAAGAAAAGGTAATTCCCACTAGCAGATGGAAGTGACAAAACAAGAGACTCCCTACATGAAGAACATGGTGCGATTTTGAGGCACAAGTGTGGTAAAGGATAGTAGCAAAGTCCCTTCTCTCCTTTTCTCTCATTTATTCTTTTTTTCATAGTGTGCTTTTTTCTTCTTTTTTCACCTCCTCCATTTTTTCAAATATTTTTTTGTGGTGGGCTCATTTGGCCTCCCCCGTTGTTCATTTTCTTCTGAAGTCTCATCCTGACTTGTGGGAGAATCATAGTCTCCACCATCCTTTCCTCGTTGGGACAATTCTCTAATAAGGATGATCATGACACTTTTATCTACTTACAACTCAATATGGAAAACTGATAGGACGATATCACTCTATATGAATGCCTCTGGCAGTGTATCTGGATGTGCAAGATCTAGACATGTATCAAAAATATGATGAACGGTGGCTTTGACACAAATACTATGTCAGCTCTATATGATCATGCAAAGCAATATGATGATAAACGAACTAGTCATGTGAAGTGAGGATGGAATTTGCATGGCAATATATCTCGGAACGGCTAAGGTCATGCCAGGATAGGTAGGTATGGTGTCTGTTTTGAGGAATATTATAAAGAGGCTTATGTGCAACATAGCGTATCATGTCTTAGGGTTTGGATGCACCAAAGAAAGTTGCACCGATCCTCAGGGTGAGAATGGGCTATGCATGGTATTGATGATGCTAGCAAATATGAGAAGGTGAAAATGCATATGTCCATGGTTTCACATTAGTCATAAAGAAATCATATGCTTATTGTCAAGTTTTATTACTTTTATTGTAAATGAAAGTACTACTCGCATGCCCTGAGGGAGGAGGTTGGTAGGAGTTAACCATGGGGCACCCCAACTCGAAACAACACTAGGATTTCAACGTGGAATAAAAATGCTCACACAAGATCACCATGCCTCTTTAATTTTTGGACGAACAAGAAGTTAACCGTCACACCCTTTGTTTGTATCACTTTTCTATGCTATGGATTTATAAAATTTGGAACATTTAAAACTTTTGAGTGTATATGCTTGTTTGACGATTTCTTATTTGGTTGATGATGTTTGGCACTCTTAGGTTCTACTCCTCTCCATATTCATCTTCCTTGATTGAAACTTCTTGCCTAATGATCATACCATGTGTATAGTACCTAAAATTATTTTTATTAAAATTTGTTATGTCCAAAAATGATTTAGTCAAATTAGGTTTTCAAAAAACCTAGAGTTGAGGTTTGCACTCCAAGTCCTCAAATTGGGTAGGCCCTTTTACGCCAAAGGCTTTATTTGAAACCTACTATATACATGACTCCCCAAAAGCAAAAAATATTATGTTTTAAATATTATTCTCTACTTTGTTTAAGGGGAAAAACCTCCTATAAAGGATTTTTCTTGAGGCCGGAAATAGTCTTTTATAGGAAAAAATTATTTGAATACTTTGACAATATTTGAGAAAATTTAGGGAAACTCAGTGGCCATATATTTTCCATATATGTGAGTTCCAATACATGGTCATGTTCAAAATCATGGGAAAAAACCTCAAAACCCTTTCTGTCCAAATCAAGAATTTGAAACATTTCTATAAGAAATATTCCCAATAAATACCAGGAAAACTCGAGCAAGTCACACATGTTATATGTGAGGATCTTCCAAAGTTTTATCTCAATCCCAATTGATTTGATTCACCAAAATATTCCAAAACCATTCCTGTCCAGAGTCAAATTTGAGCAACTTTACATTGTGAAGTATCTCCTATTAACCACAAACTTTGTGCGCATGTTCTATTATCCAAATAATTATGCTACACCAAGTGGTGGATCAAGGAGAATGGGAATGCATGCCTAGATCTATAGGAATCTCATTGTTTTGATTTCTAGGATTTTCTTTGTTTCCATTGTCAACATTGCTCAAATCGGCTCACTTTTGGTGATAAAGCATATTTATACCTTGTATTTCATCCTGTTAAATCACATGACAAGAAAAGTTCATTTGCTTGGCAAAATCATCATAAATCACCTTCTGGTCATTCCTAAGAATTATTGCCTTCACCCTCTAACTCCTAGTGCCCATTTACCTCCTCCTAGCTCTACATGGTCATTGCTCAATGATTGACGGGGTAAAGCCCTCATTTTACCATTTGGACAATAGTAGATGACCTCTCTCTCCACTCCTCCCTCTTTCTCGCAAGCCACCAGAGCATCCAATGCCCTACTGAAGTTGTTTACCCTACCCTAGTTGCTCTGAACATGAGTGGACACACACTAGGCGCAAAGTTATGTTGTGGCACGCCAAAATCGCGCTCCATAGCACACTACAATGCGTGCCCGCACTATAGCTAGCACCCATCCCCACCTACCGACCACTTGTGGATGCGGGAACTTGTCCCCTGGCCCTCCTCGACGTCCGTGACACGACATCATGTCTGCCCCTCCTCCTTCTCCCTCCTGTTGTCCCACCTCGCACGTGCGTCGGGCGCTCAAGCCGGCCAATGTGCGGTTGGGCACGTGCCACGCATCTATACTCCCCCACTCTGTTTGTTCTATCCCCTGGCGTAGACCCACTCAACGAACTCCCCAGACATGCCTTCGCCCCCTCCCATGGCCTCCAGCCATGGCTATGTCCTCGCCGACGCACCATCGTGCGGTGGACCATGGGCAGACTATAAATCGCCCCTCCCGAGTCCATTCCTAACCTATTCAACCTCCCCCACTCCTCAATTGATACCCCACTCCTACCACTCATCTCCAGGAGCTCCCAAACTTGAGATCGAGCTCGGACATCACCACATCGGATCGCCGGAGATCTCTGGCTATAGAGCCCCTCCGCCCCTCCGTCTTTGTCCCTTGAGGTTCCCTCGCTCCCCTGACCCTTTGCCCCCTCTCCACGCCGTGTTTGGCAAATGGAGTAGACAGCGGCGACCACCTCCCGACGCTTCTCCTCCACGGCCCCGTCGTCGCTGGTAACCCAGGCCCTCCTGGCGACCAACTCCACCTCCCCTCGACCCGAGGTGCCCCTTGAACTCATTCCCCCACTCACCGCCCTTGCCGCCACCTATAGCCTTGCTGGTGAGCTCCTCCCCCTCGGTTCGAAGGAGAGCCAAGGCCCCAACAGTGGGACCCCACCGGTCGGCCTCTGCCTTGCCCTCTCTCCCTCTCCCACTCACTAGCCACAGGGCCCCACACGTCAGGTTCAATCCTGACAGCGCGCGCCTGGGCTGGCTAGCTAGCAGACTGGCTTACTAGGACGTCCCTGCTGCTGGCGAGTGTGGCCTAGGGTCTTGTGACCCCTTTTCTTTTTATTTTTCTAGCAATATTTAATAGTTCCATTTGTGAAAATATTAGAAAACATTTGATGTACTATTTCATTTAAAAACCCCTTTTGGTTGGTTGTGCGATCAGTTTCGGCCACCTTAGGTCGTTCCATTTACCGGCAGGAGTCGTTCCCATGCAATGGATGCCTGACTGCAATGGATGCCCGACTACAATGCCTTCGGGCTCAAGCCTAGTTGGGGGCTGCCAGCCCTAGACCACGAGATGGAGTGGGTCTCCAACCTGGAAGAAAGAGCTTCCGAGGCGGAACACAATCTGACTACACCAACCAACCAGGCGGAGAAGTCATTAATTGCCGCCCCAATTGCATAGGACAAGAAGGTTAGAGTCATCAAGAGAACGATCTCCGGGGAAGAGGAAGAGGAGGAACCCGAGGATGATGACTCTTGTGAGGAGGAGGCTGGGGGTTTGAATTTGCCGGGGCTAGGACTTCTCGAGACGCGGCGAGAGGATCCCAAGAGGGGGTTGAGTCTAAGGAGGCGAAGCAGTCAAAAGTGGAGGAAGAAGGGCTAGAAGTGGGCCCTCAAGCTCCAGAGCTAGGGCACTGCCTCCGTGAGCATGTCAACCGACAACTAGCGGTCCCCACGCCTTCGCAGGGCACCCATAAGGTGAAGAAGATGAACACCAGGGGAGGCAGACACAAAGCAGCACGCCATCAATCACTCCGCCTCTCTCAGGCCAAGACTCCTCCCGCCAAGTGACGAAGGGTCCTGGGGGTGGATCCCAGCCCCCCGTCAAGCCCGACTTCTTTGACAAGCTCGCCTCTACTAGAGGTTCCGATCCTCCTGCCAAGTCCTACTCCTCCAACCCCGAAAACGGGCAGATCAACTCTGCCGCCCGTGTCATATGAGATAGGCTCCATGCTCATTGTCTCAGAGGGAGTTACTCAATCACAATCCTTGTCAAATTTTCTTTCCTCGATTTCTTAGACTGATCTTGTATAAATGAATTTGACATGTACAAGGAGACCCTTGCGCATCGAGCCAAATTGGTCAAATCCACGGTGGAGCCTGGTTCCATGGCAGGCGTGAGCCCAGCATGAGACGTTGAGGAGAAAGTTGTTCCTAGCCTTCGGTCCAGCCCTCTTACCAAAACTCAAGTGCAGACCTCATCCGTTGGCAGGGATGACGAAGGGAGAGATCTATCAAGGAGAGAATCGCCAGCAGGATCCACCCTTCCAAGACCTCTCGACGACCAACGCCCGTAGGAAGGAATCGCCAACAAGGGACTCCACCTAGGAGTTCTCCAATGTTCGGGACACCACCGAAGGGGCGATGACAGACCGCATGCCGGCAACTGACATTGCCAGGTGAGAGGATGCCCTCCTCAGCAACCTCCATCTAGTACCCCACTTGCCCGCATTTTCACCTCCCCTTTTTTCTTTCCTTGTGTGCCTTATTCGATTCTGACGTTCATTTTTCTGTTAATTGCTCTTGTCTGCAGCTCTACTACTTGAAGATCCCGAGTTGCTGGAAGAGGCAGCTGGCATTAGGAAAGATGATGGTGAGGAAGCAACAAAGATTGCTGCAGCGGAGGGCCACGGGTTGGTTGCTGGGGAAGTTTAGGAATCCACACAAAGAACAGAACTGGCCCCCGGTACCACATTGGGACCAAACACAGTCATCGAGGAGAATACTCCTCTTCAATCCATGCGGCCCTCCCCTTCGAGCTATCCTCTGGCCTCGGCCCTACAATCTCCCGTGAATAAACTTGCGCTAGTCATTGCTCGACGAGGTCCCACAACTCCTGGCTCATCCTTCTCAGCGGGCGTAGATATTGATGAAGAAATCAGATGGGTAATGGCGTTGTTGTCTTAGCGGGTCAAAGAAGTTGATGATTCTGCTGACAACACCAAGGACCTAGCTTTCTTGGAATCCATTGCGGAAGGGCTCAAGGATGAGCAGAGCAGGTACATCCTCAAATGGCAGGCAGCCAAGGAACAACAAAACCTGGCCAAGCTTGTGGACCAGCAACTCAAGGACAAAGGGAATGAGCTACGAGGGTGGTACAACCGGCAGGTCCATTCCCTTAGGAGGCAACATGATATGTTGGCCATGGCCAAGGACGACGTTGTAGCCCGAGAGGCTTGACTGGTGGAGTGTGAAATGCTTCTCGACAGCAAAGAGACAAAAATCTCCTCCCGGGAAGAGGCTCTCGAAGCTACCCTCCGTGGCAAGGACGAGGAGCTAGAGGCTCGTGTTCAGCAACGCACCCAGGAGATGGAGGACGGCCACACGGCCACTCTCGGTGCACTCTCCTGGACGTCCTCTACCCAACTGAAGAAGGTATCCAAAGCTTGTTGTCACATCTTCTGCCAAGACCGGTCTTGAGAACCAACTAAGGAAGCTGACGAAAGACCATGTCGGGAGTCACAAGGAGATCAAGTCCCTCAAAGAGGAAGATTGGATAGCAAAAACCATTATGGAAGAGACGCAATCATAGCTTTCATCCAAAACACAAGATCTCGATGCTACCAACAATGGCATTTCAAATATGAAATCGAGGCTTGCCTCTTTGTAGGGTAACATTGAATCTGCCAGTGCTCACGAGAACCTGCTATTGAAAGACCTAGCCAATGTGCAATCCTTCCAAAAAGATACAGAAGCCAAGCTGGAGAACTAGATTCAGTAGCACGACCTCTGGATCAAGAGTATGACTGACATCGACGAGGGCCTTACTACACAGCTTGCGCGTATGGACATGAAGAGCTGGGCCTTCTTTGTCGGCAAGAATGAAATCCCAAGGGTGAAGCTGACACAGTTCTTCGAAGGCGTAATCGAGCTATTAAGACATACGAGGATGACATGGCCGCCTGCTTTGCCAACGAATCGCCAAAGATGGCTCGCGACACTCTCCATGATCCTGAGCAATCTTGCCTTCTTCCACCCAGAGCTTCACCTCTCCGATGGTTTCAAGAAGCTGCAGCCAGGCACCGATGCCTATGTTGCCATGGTGAAGGACGGTCCCCTTGCTGACACGGTGCTCTTAGTCCCAAGGACCCACGGAAGTCATCGGAGTTACCCTCGACTCGCTCCAGCTACTATTTCATCATGTACTTAAGACACAATATGTATCCTGTATTATACCGTGCACTATCTTTGCTTTAATGTTTACTGAACTGATGTTTGTATGTTATCCCCCTTTGCTTTCCTACTAGCATTCATATAGTTGTTTTCTTTGTGTGCTTTGGTTGCCCGCCAACAACGTGATGTCGTGATTGCTTTGAGGAATGACTCCTTAGCATTCTGCTAGCAATGAAATGCTCCCGTTGACTGTTTCCTTGACGGTCTTTGATACTACCGCAAGTTTTGTTGAGAGGACTCGAAACAAAGCAAGGGATCAACAAATACGGTATGGTTATGTCGTGCACAAGATTTGCCATACGAATCCTTGGTCGATGGGTGGGGGATCATACAAATGCAAGATGTAGTGAAAGTTGATAATCATGTCAACTTAGCTTTCCTCATGGTTCCTCCTTCCACCCCGGTGCACGTTTATTCATGCATATTATCCCTCCTTCCATTGACGTCCGCCTCTCCTCTTCATGTTTTCCATTGAATACATGCGCATGTATCCACTTTCATCCTAAGAGGGAGGGAAAAACGAAGAGAGTCAAATAGAGAAGCTTGGGGACTCGTTAGTTATGAGTACAATCCTCGACACGATCCTATTGGCTCAATGTAAACATTCACAACTAACAAAAAATGGGGGAAGTAAATGTAAATGGCCAAGCCTTCTCTCTGTTCCTTCACACCAAACGGTCCCTTAGTGACCAAAGCAATGGAGGCGTTGGCAAACGTTACCTTTCCGTGGTTCGCTTGCCGGGGGTGCTGGTTGATGGATTCACTCTAGCATTCGGCTCAGGATTTACCCTTAACAAGTTAAATAAAGGACCGAGCCTCACGCGAGCTTATCAACACTAGCGGTACCACCATTATGCAGAATTGATCATAGGCGGGGAAGGAGAGGAGAGAGGGGTATAGCCATGTACCTTTTTCTTTTTCTATCGGACCGAGCTACACTTTTGTGGGATAGGTGGGCTTGCTCGATGACTGTGATAGGGACGTCATTGCTGCTCCATTCGCCTCTTCCTCATCCATGGTCTACCCCGCGATGGTGTTGTCCACGTCGAACGCATCATCCATAGCGCCGATGCGCCTCATCCTCGTCGCCACCATCGTAGCAGCAGCGACATGCGATGAGATCCGTAGAGGAAGCGGCTTAGGGGGCGACATTGCTCTTCTCCTTCGATGCTCTTGGCGGAGGAAGTGATGACCCAGATTGGTCCGCTGCTCACAATCTCGGGTTTCCACAAATGACCCTCCCATACCTCGTGCGCCAAAGATGTCGGGGCATGATGAAAACGATCACCTATGGGGCCACGGGCCCCTTTGTGGTTCGGCAGGGGCGAGGTAGCATGCACAAATAGCGGAGGTAGAGAGGCAGCATAGTGATGAAGACACTGATATTTTACCCAGGTTTAGGGTGCTGAGAAGTGTAAAACCCTACTCTTTCTTTGGTGGATTGATCAGAGCAACACGAAGCACACGCAATGCTCAAACCCGGCAATGCTTTCCTTAGAGGGAGCTACTACGTGAGTACAAGTGTCCAAAGGTCCGAATCTTTAGGTAGGTTACATTGAGCCTCCTTTTATGTCTCAAGGGGTAACCACAATGGCAAAATAGATATTACATAATGATTAGACAGCCAATAGTGCTATCATACCTAACTCTGGCACTTAGGACAAAATGCCATAAATGCTAGTCTAGGTGGCGTGCGGGGGTGCATTCCCAGCAGGCTTCTACCACCGCTTTACCTAACTACTGCACCACATCTTGACACGCCTCTGGATGGGTGTCAATGGGGCATTATCTGTCTTCCAGCGTGTCGCCACGTGCTTCACGAGACCCAATTAGCAACTTGGGGGCAAGATACCACATCGACAAGGTACTGGCATTGCGATGCGGTGGAGCAATGCCCGATCAGCCCACACTTGCTTTGGGATGACTTGCCGGGAATCCCTGAAGATGTGCGCACCTCAGTCCCCGGCAAGCACCGGGGACGTGCTTGGCACGGAATGGGCCCATCCTGGCCATTGCATTGACATTGCATGTGTTGCTTAGCCTGCGTAGGTCGCCTCTGCCGGAGACTTGGTCTTGGATGCTGGTTTGTTTTGCCTTTGTGGTATTAGCTTTCCCCGTTAGGCTGAGGCCATTGGGCCGGAGGCTTATCATCCATGCACAAGCCAGGGGGAATAAACACCCTTGTTTGTATACCCCCGACATAATGTTCGGAGAACGATGACATGATGTAGACAAAGTAAACTCAAATAATATGAATAAACCCCATTGATTTATCCCTAGTAGCCTCAAAACAAAGATGCATCTTGTCCCCTACTTTGTCATTGGGTTATAGAAACTCACCAGGTTGAACCAACTACAACACACCTCGCTCACCAAAGGAATATCAATCTAGTTGGTCAAACTATTTAAATAGATCGGAGAGAATTACGAAGATATAATGATTATACCCATAAGAATCATATTAGATTTCAGAGAAGACACAAATATTTATCATGAATAATCTCAACCTAAACCCACAATTCATCAGACCCCAAAAAACTCACCATACAAAGGGATTACATCAGACAGATCAAGGCAAATATGCAATGAAAATTGTATTGCAGATCAAGAGAGAGAGAGATAGATTTCCATCTAGGTACTAGCTACGTACCTGTATGTCTGTCATGAAGTACTCACACATCACCAGAAGGGCAGCAAGGTTGTTCAAGAGGCCCTCCGTGATTGATCCGCCTCCATAAGGGTGCCAGAACGGAGATCTAGGTGGGCTCCCGTTGGAACAGAGACTTGCGACAGCCTAAAAATTAATTCGGGATCACCTCTAGGGTTTTTGCGATATTAGAGAATTTATAGGCCAGATATGGGCATCGCTAGAGCCACGAGGGAGCCAACACACATCAAGGCTACCCCAGGGCGCGCCCTGTTACGTGTTAGTGCCCTCGTGCATCTCCCACCCCCTTCGACAGATTCCAATTCTTCTTTTGGTATAAAAGAAATCATAAAAAAGTTTCATTGCAATTGGACTTTGTTTGGTATTGTAAACCTGAAAAGTAAAAAAAATGCAGAAAACAGCAACTGACACTGGGCACTGGGTCAATAGGTTAGTTCTCAAAAGTATTTTAAATTTTTAAATAAATGCCCAAAAAGTATCATAGAATGATAATATATCATTATGGAACAATCAAAAATTATAGATACATTGGAGACGTATCAACCATCCCCAAGTTTAATTCCTGCTCGTCCTTGAGTAGGTAAATGATAAAAAGAGAATTTTTCATTTGACATGCAACCCATTATGTAATCTTGTATATGCATGATAATTAAGAAACGATGAATTAAAAAAATTTAACATAGCAATAGTTATAAGTATAAGAAACGAAATCATTAAACTTTCAAAGTATACGATACTCACGGAATATTTAACCCCATTCATCTTACTACATTAGTATGGCATGGATCCATCTTCACCACATTAATACAAATGTTAAGTACCACGGTGTCCAAGTCTGGCAATTGGATTCTACTTTTTAAATATGCATCAACTTTTCATTCTTCGTGCAATATATGAGCCTGATCCATTGGACATAGCACGTAGGTGGAATAGAATATGATGGTAGATATTAAAGGAATAAAAAGTGGAGAAGATAGTCTCGCATCAACTAGGCATACTAATAGGCTATGGAGATTCCCGTTGATAGATGTCAATGCAAGGAGTAGGGATTGCCATGCAAATTATGCACTAGAGATATAAGTGTATGAAATCTCAGCTAAAGCTAAGTGGGGTGAGCATACAACTTGCTTGCTCATGCAGACGTCGAGCATTTGAGGAACCCGTCATCAGAATACACAAGGCAAGTTTATATTGAAAAGGTAATTCCCTCTAGCATATGGAAGTGACAAAACAAGAGACTCTCTATATGAAGAACATGGTGCCACTTTGAGGCACAAGTGTGGAAAAGGATAGTAGCAAAGTCCCTTCTCTTGCTTTCTCTCATTTATTCTTTTTTTCATAGTGTTCTTTTTTCTTCTTTTTTTTTGCCTCCTCCATTTTTCTAAATATATTTTTTATGGTGGGCTCATTTGGCCTCCCCCATTTTTCATTTTTCTTCCGGAGTCTCATGCTAACTTGTGTGGGAATCATAGTCCCGATCATCCTTTCCTCATCGGGACAATGCTCTAATAAGGATGATCATCACACTTTTATCTACTTACAACTCAACATGAAAAATTGATAGGACGATATCACTCTATATGAATGCCTCTATCAGTGTACCAGGATGTGCAAGATCTAGTGTGACATGTATCAAAAATAAGATGAATGGTGGATTTGCCACAAATATTATGTCAGCTCTATATGATCATTCAAAGCAATATGATGATGAATGAACTAGTCATGTGAAGTGAAGATGGAATTTTCATGGCAATATATCTCGGAATGGCTAAGGTCATGCTAGGATAGGTAGGTATGGTGGCTGTTTTGAGGAAGATAATAAAGAGCCTTATATGCAACATAGTGTATCATGTCTTTGGGTTTGGATGCACCGAAGAAAGTTGCACCGATCCTCAAGGTGAGAATGGGCTATGCATGGTACCGATGATGCTAGCAAATATGAAAAGGTGAAAACGCATATGTCCATGGTTTCACATTAGTCATAAAAAATCATATGCTTATTGCAAAGTTTTATTAGTTTTATTTTAAATGAAAGTACTACTAGCTTATATGCAGGGTCGTACCAGGAAGGACGATCATGCATGGTTTTCACAAGCACCGGGCACACTTTTGTTTGCCCTCATGGATGATATGTGTGCTGTATATCATGAGGGATGGCACCAACGAGTGGTCTCTTTGTTTAGTATTGTTAGGGGAAAGGCATTGTTCGGGTAATTACCTTGGGTATGAATAATACGACGAGTCGTGGCTTGACACAGAAGTTTCCCGAGTATTGTGGGTGAAGTGCGCAACCTCTACAGAGTGTAAAACTATTCAAATAGCCATGTCCATGGTGAAGGACAGTTAGGCGGTGTTGCTTAAATTACATCCAGAGTTTTCACATACATGGTGTGTGTGCGTGTGTGGAAGAAAGTTGATGGTTGAGCTAAGTCCGATGACTTGGCATGATGATTGAACATGAGATGTTCAACCCCTGTTTATGTTTATATATGTAACTTGTTCACATAGATGTCTACTACCGCCTGATGCATGCTTTTACAAGTTACTTGATCATGATATTGCAGTCAAAATTAGCTTTCTGCAAAATTACCTACTTAGTGCGATAGCATGCTTTGTTATTACCTTCTTCCAAAACATGGGTTGCTTGCGAGTACATTCAAAGTACTCATTGGCTTTCCACTGATTATTTAATTGGCTAGGCATGGAAGAGTGGGGTCATGGTGAAGAGTTCGTTGGTGATGAACATGCGGACTAGGATGCTTCCCAGTCACAATTCTTGTCGATTTAAGGCAGATGGCATGGGCTCATGCTTTCGACCAAGATTTCTGTTGCTTGTTATGTTTAAGAGTTTGGCCCTCGTGGCCCTATCTATGTAAGACTTGGCCTAGGTGGCCTTTATTTGCATTAGACGGTATGTATGGATGCAAGTTCTTGTATTCCAGTTTCTATATGTTCAGTGAGCATTGATCTCTGTGATCACTATGCACGTACATTTGGCCATTTCGACTTATGAGTTAGGGTCCCCACAGAGCTGGTATCAGAGCCATCCTAACTATAGGTATCCTTAGTTACCATGGTCATTATTTAGCATAAAACCATTTTCAAAACTATGCCCAACACCTATACTTAATAGTTTCTGCATTTCTTATTGCTTCTAGTCTTCTTTCAAAACTCTACTAACTCTCCTCCCTTCAAACCTTGTAGATGGCCGTCGTACCTGAAGCCTTCCTAACATCCAGCTTTCCCCTACTGCTTGAGGACAGCCTGGAGAAGCACATGTTTCTCTAACCACCCGTTTTCCTCTACCACGAGTACTTGGTTGATGTCGTCACGAAGGAGTACCACGTTGATGTGGTCGTGCAGGAAAACAACTCCCGACTAGTTGGTTCTTTGAAGGACCATAGATGGATACCCTCACACTCGCAGTCAAGATAGCTACACACAAGGCACTCCTACTCCTTCGAGACATCGTTCCAGACATGTTTAACGAGGCAGCTACTGGCTACCTACCTTTAAGGAAGGATGATCTTGGCGAGAATTGGACTTTGATCCCATCAAAGGAGGATGGCACACCACTCAGTTTCTAGACCTACTTCAGCCTCTCCATCGATAGTCTGGTTCACAACCTCATTATGGAGTCCGTGAAGCTCCGCGAGGAACTTCACCACACCCGAGGGATACTTCGTCAAGCCAAGACGAAGCCAGACAGGATTGAGAAGGATGGAGCCCCCAAGGGATGACCAGCTGTCACTTACGAAGGAGTACCCCCAGCTACAGATGTACCCACATGTCGTCGCCGCATGAGTGCAAAGGAGTACCGTGCGTTCCTCACCGACCCACCAAAAAAGCATCATCAGGATAGACCTCCTCATTCTTTGACCCCCTCGACTGGAGACGATGCTCGTCTAGAGGACGATCAGGAGGAAGACCCAAAGGAGCATGACTACGAGACCAAGCACTCCACCACCTGAGTTCGAGAACCCCTAGGGTAGGATCAGTCATGTATCCCTCATGCGAAGTCGACTCCATGTCATGGTTCATACGAAACCATGTGTGCTTGTTGTTTGTTTCGTTGTTGTTGTTCCAATGCAAGTCCCGCTTTTGCCTTAGGCAACATGTAAGCGACTCCATCGTCTATCTTATGTTAATGTATGTGTTGGTCTTTTGACCTTTGTTTTATCACACTTGCACTATACCAACCCCCTTAGGCGCACCTTCTCTATTGTTATTTTACCTCTCCTATCTCGTAGTTATTTGACTTGGCTACGCCAAACGGGATGGTCACTGCAACCCGCAACAGCTCCTTCACCAACCATGAAGTCAACCACTCTAGCCAGCAACAGGGAACTGGTGGGGCTGCTCAAGCTGGAGATCACCAGGAGCAGCCACAAGGCGACATTCCCCCGCCACCACCTCCACCAGAGAACATGACCATAGCTCAGTTTCTCCAAGTTATCCGGGAGGATCGCCAAGCCAACACTGCTGCTATTCGGCAGATGGCCCAGGTCCTTGTGAACAACCAGCAACAAGGAAGGAACTGCAATGGCCACCCTACTCTGTCTGAGTTCAAGAGGAATTTGCCCCAAACCTTCATCAGGACTGTTGGACCTCTAGATGCCGATGACTATATCCGCACCATCATAGACCTCTTTGCACTGGTCAAATGCAATGAGGATCATGAGAAGGTGTTTTATGCCACTCACTACCTCGGAGGTACCGCCAGGGCTTGGTGGGATGGATTCATTGTCTTGCAAGGCGATCGTGTGATCACCTGGGATAACATTAAGGAAGGATTCCACACCGCCCACATTCCTTCTGGGATCATGGCTATCAAGAAGAGAGAATTCTGAGCGCTGAAGCAAGGAAGTGGCTCTGTCAAGAAGTAGTGTAGAGTTCTACCTATTGTCAAGGTATGCACTTGAAGATGTCAACACTGAGGCTGCTAAGATGGAACGCTTCATGGAGGACTCCAGCAGGCCCAGTAGTATAAACTCATTGGCTGTGACTGTCGGTCCTTCTTCGACCTAGTGAACACGGCTCTCATGCTTGAAGACAAGCGTCATGCCATGGACGACACTTGCAATCTCAAGATGATCAGCAAGGGTAGTTCCAGCAACCAGAAGCCTAGCCCCTGGCAGCCAGCCACAGCCAAGCCGACCTATCAGCCGTAGCAGGCTAGACCTCTTGCACCTCGTCCGAGTTACAAGTCTTAGCAGTATGCCAATCCTAGGACACCTTACAACAACCCCAATAACAACAACGACGACACGAACAACAACAAAAACTTTGGGTAGGTCACTTGCCTTGGGTGTTGCCAGCCTGGACACATCTCTAAGCAATTCCCCGACAAGAAGCCAGATGCACCGTGCTCCAATGCGCCCAACCAATGTCAAGGCCGGGGAGAACCACCAACGATCCCAGATCCCCGCAACCAGCCCAACAATGGCAAGGGACGTGTGAATCCTGTCACCGCTGAGGAAGCTGAGAAGATCTGGATGTCATACTGGCTATGTTCCTTGTCAACTCAACCCCAGCAACCGTACTGTTTGATTGTAGAGCTTC
Source organism: Hordeum marinum (assembly GCA_022496015.1). Classification (NCBI taxonomy): domain Eukaryota; kingdom Viridiplantae; phylum Streptophyta; class Magnoliopsida; order Poales; family Poaceae; genus Hordeum; species Hordeum marinum. The sequence continues at coordinate 201,402,291 of CM039677.1, read as the reverse complement.
GTATTCTTTTGTCACCCAAAATTTTGCACTAGAGAGTGGTATGAAGCCAACACTCCTAGGTAGTCATATGGTTATACAAACCCCAGGATCAGATATGAAGTAAAGGATATGTTGTAAAGTAGTTGAGATTAACATCAATGGGGTAGACTTCCTAGCAAACCATATCATCCTAAAGTCGGAAGGCTTGGATGTGATTCTAGGCATGCACTAGTAAACAAAGCACCAAGGATTGTTAGATTGTGTCAAGAGGATTGTTACCATCACCAACAGCCAAGGAGTGGAAGCCAAGTATGTTCCCAGCCCTGCCTTCGCTCAAGCCCCTCGGGCTAACTGTCTGACGGGAATTGAGTTGGATCCAATGCCATTGGTTTGGGAATACCCAGATGTATTTCCTGATGAGCTTCTCGGAATGCCACCCGACAGAGACATTGAGTTCATCAATTGAGTAGGACCCATATATAAGAAGCCCTATAGAATTGGATTTGAAGAGTTGGCTGAATAGAAGAAGCAACTAGCAGAGCAGCTAAGAAAAGGATTCATTCCCCCTAGTGCCTCTCCTTGGGGATCACCTATTCTATTCGTGTCAAAGAGGGACATAACAATCACACTTTGTGTCGATTACCGTTCTCTCAATGAGGTCGCCATAAAGAACAAGTACCCACTGCCCAAGATCGATGACCTGTTCAATCAACTGAATGGAGCTAAGGTGTTCTCCAAGATCAGCCTCAGGTATGAGTACTACTAGTTGAAGATCCAACTCCAAGACATTCCGAAGAAGGCGTTTGTAACACGGTATGGCATGTACGAATACACGATCATCTCATTTAGGTTGACCAATTTGCCTTCCTACTTCATGTACCTCATGAACAAGGTCTTCATGGATTAATTGGACAAGTTTGTTCTCGTGTTCATTGATGACATACTCTTCTTCTCCAAGTCTGAATAAGAGCATGAGCAACACTTGAGATTGGTCCTAGACAAGCTTCGGGAGCACCAACTTTATGCCAAGTTTGGCAAGTGTGAATTCTGGCTGCATGAAGTTGGATTCTTGTGTCATGTGTTTACTATAGGAGGATTGTTCGTGGATCCTAACAAGATTGAAGTCATGATAAAATTGCAAATCCCAATAATTGTGAAAGAAGTGAGAAGCTTCCTCAGACACGCGGGATATTACCACAAGTTCGTCGAAGGATTCTCCAATGTTGTCAGACCCATGACTCGGCTTTTGAAGAAGGACAGGAAGGTTGAATGGACGCCAAATTGTGAAGAAAACCTCCAGGAGATCAAGAAGAGATTGACCACAACCCCATTTCTGGCCACCCGCGACATTCACAAGGAGTTTGTAATATATTGTGATGCATCGAGAACCGGGCTTGGAGGTGCTCTGATGCAAGATGGCAGAGTTGTAGCACATATTTCCAAATAGCTACATCCTCACGAAGAGAACTATGCTACTGATGATCTTGAGTTGGCAGCCGTAGTTCATGCCTTGAAGACATGGCAACATTACCTACTAAGGATGCGATGTGAGATATACACAGACCACAAGAGTTTGAAGTATTTTTTCACTCAAAAGGGATTAAACATGATGCAACGAAGATGGTTGGATTTGATCAAGGACTATGACTCGGTGTTCAATACCCCCTCGGAAAGCGTAACATGGTAGCAGACGCCTTAAGCAGAAAGGCTTGTTCCTTGAATGCTTTGATTAAGGAAAGGCTACCCTCCCCGTATGCAGAACTTGAAAGCTTCGTCTTGGAACTAGTTGCACCTGGATTCCTTGCTAACGTCGAAGCAAAGCGTACATTGATGGATGATATTAAGCAAGCCTAGAAGCGTCATGAGAGCATTGAAGGCATGAAAAGGAAGATCAAGGCAGGTGTGGGGACCCCGACCCATTAGTCGTGATCACCGAATGCATGTGTAGAGTGATCCCAGAGATCAATGCTCACTAAACACACAGAAGCTGAATAATGAGAGTCTTACATCCTTACATACCGTCTTACACAAATAAAGACCATGGAGGTCAAGTATTACATCCAAACACATAAACATAACAAGCAACGGAAATCTTGATCCAAAGCGTGAACCCATGCCATCTGCCATAAACCTACAGGCATTCTGACTGGGAACCATCCTAGTTAGCATGTTTTTCACCAATGAACTCTTCACCGCAGTCCTGTTCTTCCATGCTTGGCCAATTAAATAACCAGTGGCAAGCCAATGATTACTTTGAATGTACTCGCAAGCAACCCATGATGGAACACGGCAATAACAATGCATGATATAGCACTAAGTAGCTATTTAGCAGAAAGCTAATTTTGAATGCAATGACATGATCAAGTAACCTTGATTAAGCATGCATCAACTGTTAACTGGTACTCATGTGAACAAGTTTCAGTAATCGTCATATAAGGGGGGGTTGAATATCCCATGCTCACCATCGTGCCATATCATTGGACTTAGCTCAAGTATCACCTTTGTAACCATCACACACAGACACCAAATTTAGTAAACATTTGGACGTAGCACAAGAGCGGTCATCCAACTGTCCTTGACCATCGACAGGGCTATTCAAATAGTTTTACACTCTGTAGAGGTTGCACACTTTACCCACAAGACTAGAGGATCTTTCGTAACATCCACGACTCGCGGTACATCACATACCCAAGGTAAGCACCCGAACAATGCCTTTCCCATGGTGATACTAAACAAAGAGTCCACTCGTTGGTGCCATCCCTCATGATGTACATCACACATATCATCCATGAGGGCATGCAACGGGTTGCCTGGTCCCTATAAAGATAGCGCATGGCCTTCCACTCTGGTACGACACCGTCTTGAGAGTGACCACTTCACTCTCGCCAGTGGTAATGCGGGCTCCCTGGTAGCACCAACCATAGTGATCAACAAAGCCCCGTCCCATAAGGGGTATCGTGGTCGTGCATGTAAGATTGGAATAACGATCGCAACTTACACCAATCCGTTTTCAAAAACCACACACACTCACTTGCTCCGGTACACCACTTCTTTATCAAGTGGCTACCTAGCTCATGAACTTCTCCCTCGGCCGTTAGTGGCACCCGACAGGGTTTTCGAAAAGTCTTCGAAATCATATTGTTTTCATCACCATGCATATTCCCATCACATTTGCGTAGCTTCTACTAAGCAATCTATCTACACCCAACCGCATAAACCTCAGAAGGAGGTAGGGTCATGCACGATGCAAGTATCAACAAAAAAGTATCAGAAGCAATCAACTGAAGTGGTCACTACTCCACTGGACCAAATATAATGAAAGTAAAGTTCTATATGACATGCAATAAACATGGTTTCTTAACATGGTCAAAGGGCTGCTTGCCTGGCTCAACAAAGTCTTCAGGGTCTTCTAAGTCTTCGGGTCCAACTCCCTCGTCAACAACGCAATCTATCATCGCGATAAATAACGATAATAATAAGTATCACACAAAAACAGGGCACACAAATCTACTACCAAAAAGCTACCCTACTCTGAAAATACAAAAAAAATATACTAAGAATATTAGCCTAAGGTTTTAGGGAGAAAATGGATTTTTAAACTAATTAGAACATAAGCTAAAAATGCCTGAAATATGTTTTAACATAAACCAGTACATAAAATATTTTCAAAATATTTTACAAATGGCACTATAAAATTCTACATAATATTTCAAGAATTTAGGGGGGGAATATTTGGCATTGGATTTTTATTTGGAGCTGTGGGATTTTGGATTACAAAAGAAAAAAAGAAAAAGAAAATCTCCACTATTTAGTTGTGTTGAAACCACCGCAGCTCAGCCGGCCCAGGAAAGAACTGGCCCAACTGAGCTGCGGGCGCGTGCAGCCAAGTTTGAACTTGACACGTGGACCCCTAGCGTTAGCGAGAGTGAGGGTGATGGAGAGAGTTGTGGGGATGAAAGGGGGGTCCCACCTGTCATCTCCCACCTCTGGACAGGGGGCGGTGATGCTCACCGGCGGAGAAGGAGGGCAAGGCAAGGGGATCTGTGGGCGGGGATGGACCCAGCGTCAAGCCGCCGGTCTCTAGGAGGTGGAAGGGTGGCTGGAGGTGGCCTCGCTCGCCGGCGATGAGCACTCGCGAAGGAGGAGGTTCGGGTGGAGGTCGCCCTGGTCGCCCTGTGCGTCAAATGGAGGGGAAGAAGGAGGGAGACAGGTCAGGGCACTAAGAAGGGCTCAAAGGGACAGAAAAGAGGGATGGAGAGGGGGCATACCGGGAGATCGACGGTAGCATTGCTATGGCAAGGTTTGGCTAGTTCCTGAGCGTAGGGGCTTCGGAAGCTCACTGGGGTGGCACATGAGCACAGCATGGGGAGGGAGAATGGGTCCAGAGGGGAGAGAGGTCCGGAAGGGGCTATTTATAGCCTCCCCAAGGTCCACCGCTTGGTGGTGCGCTGGTGAGGACGAGGCCGAGGCCAGAGGGCACGGGATGGGGAGTGGGGCATGCCCACGCCTAAAGGGAGAGAGGGAAGAGAGGAGAGCGTGTGTGCTTGTGAGGCTCGGGGTTGGCTGAGCCAGGCAGTGTCGGGCGCACGTGTGGGAGGGTGAGAGAGAGAGGGGGAGGAGGCTCCCGACACGACAGCATGTCGCATATGCCGAGGCACCTCGATTGGCGCGATGAGGCGGCTCGAGGTGGCTAGGGTATGGATAGGGCACGAGGTCAACCCTCTGCCTGTCATGTAGCACCCTCCAGAGCATGCCTTTGGCTAACATGATGGGCTTTTGGTGCACCCTGGCGCGTCCACTAGTGTCCATCGACTGCGTAGTGGCTGGACAATGGGGAAAAGGGGCATGGGATGCCCTGGAACTTGACAGGAGGGAGAGAGAGCTAAGAGAAGGTGAAAAAGTGGCTGTCCAGGGGGTGCAAGTGGGGTTTTTACCCCCTCAATCATGGAGTTATCCGTTGGGCTTTTTACTGGAGGTGTTGAGGGTCTAGGTGGACCTCTGGTAAAAATTTGAGAACAAGGGGAAAAGTAGAAGTGGTGGAAACAGTAGCTTTTAGAAATGGCAAGAAGGTGTGTTTGTTGTGTTTGGTCTAGTACATGGAGTTTACTTGCCATGATATTTAACAGGGGCAAATGGTGATTAGAATTAGGCTTGATCACCAAGTTTGAGCTTGATTGAAGAAATTTCACAATGTAACTTTGTGAAATGCTAAAAATCAACATAATCTGGTTTTTGTAGATCTAGTAATTCTAAGTTAATCTCCTTGATGCACCACTTAATGTGGCATTATTATTTGGTGATTATAACATGTCCACAAAGTTTGGGGTCAAGGGAAGAAACTTCACAATGTAAAGTTGTTCAAATTTGAATCTGGACAGGGAGAGTTTTGGAATAGTTTGATGAATCAAAACAATTTGGATTGAGATAAAGTTCGCAAGATCATCACTTATGACAATGTTGACTTGCTGGAATTTTCTCGGAATTTATTGAGAATATTTCTTACAGAAATATTTCAAAGGCTTGATTTGGACAAAAAGGGTTTGGAGTGGTTTGCCCATGATTTTGAACATGACCATTTGTTGAAACTCATATATACGGAAAATATATGTCCATTGAGTTCCCTAAATTTTCTCAAATATTTTCAAAGTATTAAAATTATTTTTCCCTATGAAAACCCATTTCTGTTGTTAAGAAAAATCCTTTAAATACAATATTAAAATAATATTTAAAATTAATATTTGGTGGTTTTCGGAAGTCATAAATATAGTAGGTTTCAAGTAAAGCCTTTGGGGAAAAAGGTTCCACCCAATTTGAGGACTTGTAGTGCAAACCTCAACTCAAGGTTTTTTTCAAAACTTAATTTGAAGAAATCCTTTTTGGTCAAAATAATATTTGATAAAAATAGTTTGGGCACTATTCACGTGGCATGATCATTAGGCAAGAAGTTTGGATAAAGGAAGATGAGTATGAAGAGGAGTAGAACCTAAGAGTGCCAAACACAATCAGCCAAACAATCAGACAAGCACAATTCAAACAAGCATGCACTTAAAAAGTTTTAATTGGTTCCAAATTTTATAAATCTCGTCCCCGAGATTCCTAGGCTAAGCGCTAAAAAGATAAGGGAACTAAGATCTAAGGTAGTCTTCACGCTCCCAGGTTGATTCTGCTTTAGTGTGGTTGCTCCATTGGACCTTGAAGTACTTGATGGTGAGGATTCGGGTGTAGCGCTCGGCTTCATCCAATATGCGAACTGGCCTCTCACGATAAGTGATGTCTAGTTGAAGATCGATGGCTTGATGGTCGATGTCCCTGTAGAGGTCGGGCGGTTGGGAACTTGAAGACACTTCCGGAGTTGTAACACGTGAAAGACGTTGTGCACATCTGATAGCTCGGAAGGTAGCTCTAGCCGGTAGGCAACTTCTCCTTGCCTTGTGGTGATCTTGAAGGGGATGATGTATCTTGGTGAAAGCTTCCCTTTATGTGGAAATTCTTTGTTCCTTTGAGAGGCGTGACACGGAGGTAAACATGGTCTCCAACACGAAAACTCATGTCCCGACGGTGAGAGTCGGCGTAGGTCCTCTACCTAGTCTTGGCGGTCTCGAGACGCTCTTGAACGAGGTGAACTTGCTCCTCTGCTTCACGAAGGATGTCTGGACGAAATACTAGCCCTTCTCCGGTTTCTAAACAGTTGAGGGGAGTACGGCACTTGCATCCATACAACACCTCAAATGGTGCCATCTGAAGGCTCGACTGATAGCTGTTTTTGTAGGAGAACTCGGCGAACGGTAGGCAATGTTCCCACTTGGCTCCATATGCCAAAACATAGGCATAGAGCATATCTTTGAGTATCCGATTTACTCATTCCGTCTGTCCAACGGTCTAGGCGTGAAAAGCAGTGCTCAAGGATAGCTTGGTTCCCAAGGCTTCTTGGATCCTATTCCAGAATCTTGACGTGAACTGGGTGCCTCGGTCCGATACAATATCCTTAGGAACTTCGTGGAGGCTTACAATCCGGTTGATGTAGAGGTTGGCTAGTGGGTCCCGTTATAGGTGGTTTTGACAAGGATGAACTAGGCTACCTTGGTCAGATGGTTGACAATGACCCAAATGGAATCATGTCCCTTGCTTGACCTTGGCAATCCGGTGATGCAGTCCGTCCCTACTTTGTCCCACTTCCATTCAGGCACTTTGAGCGGTTGCAGTAGTCTAGTGGGTTGCTGATGCTCACCATTGGCTCTCTGGCATATGTCACACTTAGCAACAAAGGTGTGTATCTCCCGCTTCATGCCATGCAACCAGAATCTTGCCTTGAGGTCCTTATACATCTTGGTTCATCCAGGATGGATGGAATATGGAGTGTCGTGACCTTCTTGCAAGACCAAGTTCTTGAAATCCTCTTTGTTGGGTACGCAGATGTGATTCCCAAACCATACAACTCCTTGTTCATCCATAGAGAATCTTGGGGCCTTGCCTACCTTGATCTTCCTCTTTATGCATTCAATGCTCTCGTGTCCCTTCTGAGCTTCTTTGATATCATCCATCAAGGTAGGCTTTGCTTCGAGGTTGGCGAGGAATCCAGGTGCAACTAGTTCCAAGCCGGAGCTTTCAAGCTCTTCATACAGGGCGGGTAGCCTTTCCTTAATCATAGCATTCAAGGAACAAGCCTTTCTGTATAAGGCGTCTGCTGCCACGTTAGCTTTTCTGGGGCGGTATTGAACACTGAGGTCATAATCCTTGATCAACTCCAACCATCATCCCTGCCTCATGTTCAATTCCCTTTCGGTGAAAATATATTTCAAACTATTGTGGTCTGTATATATCTCACGTCGCTTCCCTAGAAGGTAATGTTGCCATGTCTTCAAGGCATGAACTACGGTTGCCAACTCAAGATCATGAGTAGCATAGTTCTCTTCATGAGGACGTAGCTATCTGGATAGATATGCTAAAACTCTACCTTCTTGCATCAGAACACCTCCAAGCCTGGTTCTCGATGCATCACAATATACAACAAACTCCTTGTGAATATCGGGGGTGGCCAAAACTAGGGTTGTGGTCAATCTCTTCTTGAGCTCCTTGAAACTTTTTTCACATTTAGCTGTCCATTCAAACTTCTTATCCTTCTTCAAAATATGGGTCATGGGTCGGGCAATGCTCGAGAACCCTTCCACGAACTTGCGGTAATATCCCACGAGTCCGAGGAAGCTCCTAACTTCTTTCACGGTGGTTGGCGACGGCCATTCAGTCACGGCTTTAATCTTGGCAGGATCCACTAACAATCCTTCTGCGGTCAACACATGACCCAAGAATCCAACTTCATGCAGCTAGAATTCACACTTGCTAAACTTGGCATAAAGCTGGTGCTCTCGAAGCTTGTCTAGGACAAACCTCAAGTGTTGCTCATGCTCTTCTTCAAACTTGGAAAAGACGAGTATGTCATCAATGAAGACGACAACAAACTTTTCCATGTACTCCGTGAAGACTTTGTTCATGAGGTACATGAAGTAGGCAGGGGCATTGGTCAATCAAATGACATGACCATGTATTCATACATGCCATACCGGGTTACAAAGGCTGTCGTGGGAATGTCTTGGAGTCTGATCTTCAGCTGGTAGTACCCAGACCTAAGGTCGATCTTGGAAACAACCTTGGCACCGTTCAACTGATCCGGGCATTAGCTTGATGAACTCAATGTCGCGCTCAGGAGGTATTCCGGGCAGCTCATCGAGAAATACATCCGGGTATTCACATACCACTAGCACTTGATTCAACTCAATTCCCGATAAACAGTTAGCTTGAGGGGCTTGAGTGGAGGCAGGGTTGGGAACATACTTGAATTCCACTCCTTGGCTATTGGTCATGGTAGCAATCCTCTTGGCAGAATCTAACAAGCCTGTGTGCTTGGTCAACCAATTGATGCCAAGGATGATGTCCAAGCCTGGTGAATCCAGAACTATAAGGTCTACTAGGAAGGCTACCACGTTGATGTTAATCCCCACTCCTCTACAACATATCCCAGACTTCATAACTGATCCCAGGGTTGGAATCAACATATGACTACCCAAGGGTGTAGGCTTCATGCCACTCTCTAGGGCAAACTTTTGGGTGACAAAAGAATGCGCAGCTCCACAATGAAACAGTATTGTGGCTAGGGTTGAGTTGACGAGGAACGTACCCAGTATAACGTCAGGGTCTTCCTGGGATTCCTCAACGGTGACGTGATTCACATGACCCTTGCCATTGTTGGGCTGGTTATGGGGAACTGGGTTCCTTGGTGGCGCTCCACGACCTTGACCTTGGTTCGGCACATTGGGGCATGGTGCATCTGGCTTCTTGTTGGGGCACAGTTCGATGCTTGCGAGTGTCGTCTATGGCACGACGCTTGTCTTCTAGCATGAGGGACTTGTTTACTAGGTCAAAAAAGGTACGACAGTTGCAGACGATGAGCTGATACTGCAGGTCCTGTTGAAGTCCTTCCATGAAGCATTCCTTCTTGGCAGCCTCCGTGTTAACATCTACCTTGACAGCAGGTTGAACTTCTGTAGGTACTCCTTGATAGAGCCACTTCCTTGCTTCAGCGCTCGGAATTCTCTCTTCTTGATAGCCATGATCCCAGAAGGAATGTGGGCGGTGTGAAATCCTTCCTTGAAGTCATCCCAAGTGATCACACGATCGCCTTTGATGACCTTGAATCCATCCCACCAAGCTCGGGCGGTACCTCCGAGGCAGTGAGAGACATAAGGCACCTTCTCATGATCCTCATTGCAATTCACCAGTGCAAGGAGGTCCTCGATGGTGTGGATCCAGTCTTCGGCATCCGGGGGTTCAATAGTATCAGTGAAGCTTGGGGACGAATTCCTCATGAACTCAGACCGAGTGGTGCGGCCATTGCCATTCCTACCTTGCTGTTGGTTGCTCACAAGGACCCGAGTCATCTGCTAAATAGCTCCATTGTTGGCTTGGCGTTCCTCCCGGAGAACTTGGAGAAACTGAGCTATGGTCATGTTCTCCGGTGGAGGTCGTAGCGGGGGAATGTCGCCTTGTGTCTGCTCCTGGTGTCCTCCAGCCTGAGCAGTCCCACCAGCTCCCTATTGTTGGCAAAGGAGCTGTTGCAGCCAACTCAAACAACTGGGATAGTCGAGAGAGAAAGACACAATGGAAAAGCACGCCTAAGGAGGTTGGTCGAGTGCAAGTGTGATGAAACAAATGTCGAATAACCAACACATATAGTAAGACAAGATAAACGATGGAGTCCCTTACATGTTGCCTAAGGCAAAAAGCATGACTTGCATTGAAACACAAATAGGAAAACAAACAATAAGCACACATGGTTTCATATGAACCATTACATGGACTTGACATCGCATGAGGGGTACATGACTGATCCTACCCTAGGGGTTCTCAGACTTAGGTGGTGGAGTGCTCGGTCTCGTAGTCACGCTCCTCTAGGTCTTCCTCCTAATCATCATCTGAACGGGCATCATTTCCGGTCGAAGGGGTCGGGGAATGAGGTGGTCCATCCCGACTACGCTTCGTCAGCGGGTTAGTGAAGAGCTCACGATACTCCTTCGCACTCATACGACGATGACCTGTGGGTGCATCTCTAGCTGGGGGTGCTCCTCCTCCGTAAGCGATAGCAGGTCGTCCCTCGGGGGCTCCATCCTTCTTGATCTTGTCTGACTTCATCTTGGCTTGTCGAAGTAGCTCTCGGGTGTGGTGAAGTTCCCCACGGAGCTTTACGGATTCCTTAATCAAGTGGTGAGCCAGACTATTGGTGGAGAGGCTAAAGTAGGACTGGAATCAGAGTGGTGTCCCATCCTCCTTGGATGGAACCAACGTCCAACTCTCTCTAATATCATCCCTCCAAAAGGGTAGATAGCGAGTAGCTGGTTCATCAGCCATCTCTGGGATGATCGCTCGAAGGTGGACGAGTTCCTTCTGTGTAGCTGTCTCGACTACGAGTGCCAGGGTCTCCATCTGTGGTCCTTCAAAGAACCAACTGGTCGGGGAGTCGTTTGCCTTCACGACCGCATCAACGTGGTACTCCTCCATGACAGCATCGACCCAGTGCTTGTGGTAGAGGAAAACGGGTGGTCGGCGAAACTTGCACTTCTCCAGGCTATCCTGTCACAGCCATAGTTTCTTTATTATTGCAAGTGCATTCATGCATGCATTTTTATTTTTAAATGAAGATGAAATGAGGAATGATCAAGCCTCATAATTCAAAATTTTGTCAAATAGGCATTATAAAAATTGCTTCAAACAATTCCAAGAAAATGTTCTTGGTTCTCTAGTAAAATATTGGGTTGAGATAAAATTGCCAACCAATATTTTGGGATCACAGAAATATTTTATACTAGGTTTTTGAATTAAATTAAATCTATTTGCATTGGATATATATTCTTCTATATATGAAATATATGTCAAATAATTTTGAAATTAACTATGTGGCATAAGTCATTTATGTCCAGGTCATATAATAATTTTCAGGATTTTATAAAATGGCTAGCTATTTTTTTTAGCCAGCACAAATGTCATAAAAAAACAAGAAATAAAAGAAAAAGGAGAAAAGCTTACCTGGGCCTCCCTGGCAGAAGCAGCCCAGCCCACCAGGGGTAGCCTTGTCTTCTTCCTCCTACCAGAAGGTAGAGGAGAAGCAAACGATGGCACCCACGCCGGTGGCACCACGCCACCTGCCTGTCTGGCTGCCCCCTCGTCACGCTGGCCGCTCACCGCTGCCGCAACCTCCGGCCTCCCCTTGCCCCTCTGTCATGCCCCTGAGCTCCGACGAGACCCCCTGGTTCTCCTCGTGGCACCAGAAGAACCCGGGAGCCCCTCGAAGCTGCCATCATGGTCATCTTCAACCTCCAGACCCGCCGAAGCTCCGTCGCTGATTTCGCCGCCGCCGGGACGTCCTCGAGCCGCAGAGACCCCTGCAGCCCCCTTTGTGAGCACGCCATCGTCATCCCTCTCTCCCCTGGTCTTCTCGTGCCCTCTAGCATCCCCCCTCGTCGTGGCCGTACAGGCGCCGCCGCGGAAAAGCTCTCCGGCGAGCCCTCCCGCGACCCCGAGACCCCCTGACCAGCCCACTCGACGCGGTCGAGCACGGGCTTCACCACAGTGCTCTCCGCGCGTCGATCCAAGCCCCCTAGCGACTTTCGGTGAACCTCCGCCAGAAGGTTGGCGGCGGCCACCCTCCGGCCGGTGCCGAAGTGGCCGGCCGATTAGCCACTAATTCCCCTCCCTAATTAACCCACAACCACTAACAGTAGGCCCCAGAAGTGGGTCAAAACCGAGTCAGCGCGGGGATTAGCCCCTGACGCTGACACGAGGGCCCCACACTGCCAGGTTTGACCTGGCCTAGCCTTTGACTAGCTGCTGTCATGATGACGTCGACCTGACGCATTAAGAGAATTTCTAGAATAAAATTAATTCAGAAAATTCTAGAAAATCATATATAGACTTAAAAAATTCATAGAAAATAATCTGTAAGTCAGATTAAAATAATTTATATATGAAAATTTATCAGAAAAATACAATGAATCTAATGGTGGGATTTTTATACATGTTAGAACAATCTAAATAGCCAAACTTGGAATTTTTTTACAAAACACAATAGGTCACCTCACTTTTCGATTTAAATTTGACCTTGGGTTCAAACCATCTTCATTTAATATGATGGTAGATGCATTAGCTCAAACCAGTTCCATATGGACATGCTATTCTCATGCATCATTGTGTAGCATTTGCCTTGTTTAAATTGCACCTTGTTTGATCTTGTCGATAGACTTGCAAGACGTAGTTATCGACGACATCGAAGAACAGCTGAGTTCTTTTGATAAATAGGCAAGCAACCCCCCTCGAGCATATTCGATACAATCCCATCTCTCGCTCTTGCTCTCATTTCAATGCATTAGGACAACGTTTTTCAACTACTACTTGTGTTGCGATAGATTAACCCACTCCTTTGCACGACCTGTCATTATCACAGTAAATAGCTAAACCAAGCAACCTAGCATACCTGGTAGATGCTTGAGTCATATTTTGCTATAACCCTGTTATGCTTGCTATGCTTAGAGTTGTGTCAGGTCTAATTCATCTAGGCGATGAACCAGAGTGAAATGAATGTGCCCTGATGATGAGAGTTAAGTGATGAACCTGTTTTGGTAAAGGTAGTGATGAGAGGCCATGTAGGAGTACATCGTGGGTTGTCTCATTGAAACCGCTCATAGGAGCCGAGTTCTGTGTTTGTGTTCCAAGACTAGCTACTACTGCACATTGGGGTCCGGTAACTCGACTTCTCTCGGCCTATTAACCTACCCTGTTCTCAGTCCAGGAGTTGCAGTAGTTCGAAACATTGATAGGGGTGGCATGGCCTGCGAAGTGGATGAACGGCCCAATCGGGACCGGCTTGGGGCCCTGCTCGCAATGTTTGAGGCCATGTTGGAAACCTCGGCTGGATTTCCATTATGGGTTCCAACTCAGATAGGCGACTGCCTTGGACGTGAGTCGTTGAAGGTTAACATCCGTGGCCGACTCCCTCGCTGGGCTTCCGCTTGAAGGTTGCCGAGGTGCCCTTTTATGTGCACATGGGGATAAGTGGCGGGAGCATGTGTGATGAAGTACACCCCTGTAGGGTAAATTATCTATTCGAATAGCCACGTCCGCGGATATGGACTACTTGGATACTTGCATTGTTCATAGACAACTTAAGTGGATACTCTAAAATGCACCGAACAAGTGTGAGTGCTATGGATGGCTTCTCGTAGGAAGACGAGAGAGGATCCATAGTGGTGTATGGAGATGGTGAACATGTGGGCTCATGTGTGCTCTCTCGTAGGGAGACGAGAGAGTAGTGATATGTTGGTTACTTTGTCGTAGTCTACGATAGCCAAAGGTCAAAGCTAGCATTCTTCAATAAACCCCACAATCCTATTCATTGATACATGATGCATATGTAGATAGTTCTGATGTAAGACTTGCTAAGTACATTCGTACTCACTATTTCTTATTTATACTTTTGCAGAGTTAGATGTTGTGTTCGGTTATGTTCTCCTGACATTGACATCGACGGATTAGTTTAGTAACCCAGACAGAGGTCTGGTTCCTATGGTAGGGTCATTGTAGCTTTCCGGGCTCTTCTAGCCACTTTTATAGATGTCTATACTCAAACATGTAAATTTTGCTTGATGTTTGTATGCTCTGAATGTTGGGTCTGGTGACCCCTTCTTCTTGTAACATTATACTATGTTGGCACCTTGGAGCCTCCTAAATAAATGTTATGTTGTACAGTTTTGTTGTGATGCCATGTTGTATCTACGCATATCGTGCATAGTGTGTGTATGATTGAAATGCACTGGTATGCGTGCGATTCGACACCTAGTTGTGTGCCTTTAGTAGCCTTCTTTACGGGGAAATGTCTCTTTGTGCTTCCACCGAGCCTTGGTAGCTTGCTACTCCTCCGGACACATTGATTGACCGGCATGTATCCTTCTTTGTTGCTGTGTTTGTCCCTTCGGGGAAACGTTTCGCATTGTAATGGAGTCCCTGAAGCCTGCTACGACTCGTCTACGTGCAGTGATGACATTTATGTCTCATGATGTAATGGAGTCCATGTAGATTGCTATGACTCGTCTACACACGCTGCTGACGGACACCTGCATTGCTGGGTTATGTATGCCTGTCCCTGTATGGTTGTGCCTCTTGGGTCTATAACTAGTCATGTCGACCCTAGTTCTCTGATGTGTGAATGCTAGCGACACGTTCATATCCATGAGCCAAAAGGCGCAAACGGTCCCGGCCAAGGTAAGGTGGCAGCCATGGCTTACCGTGCGTGAGGCCGCAAAGTGGTGTGACGTGTTGTAGGCTGGATTCATATGTCTTAGGATCAGGGTCCCGACGGTGTTGGTATCACAGCCGAACTGCCTGTAGGTTTACACAGCTAAACTGGTCGATGTTGAGTCTAGAAATGCTTTAGTTATATAAGGGAATTGATTGTGGAAGGGAACATAAGGCTCTTTTTACTCCTTTCCTCAAGTTACTCTATTCTGGGTCACTCTTTTCTTTTCTACGGGGATTAAGAACTAGGCTCCTCTACTTAACTGCTAGGATGACGATTTACTAAACCATAGACTCACAGAATGGTTATTTGACAAGTTTTGTCCTGTTAGTGTTATGAGAAGTGATGCCTATGTTCTCTCGGTGCCTTGAACCATGATGTTGAGCTGTTATGCTGGCCAAATCTTGTGCAGGTTACCTCATATTTCATGCCCGTACAGTCATTATGCTGTCTGAGTTCACCTAGGATTCTTTAAGTGTTAGTATTCTCCCTTGATTCTGAACCCTGGTTGTTTCCTTTAGGATGTCGCCAGTCAATCAGAGATCTGTTGGTCATAGTCAGGACCATGGAGATGGTAGGGATAAAGAAGAACCTCCCAACCCGCCTTTGTTGACGAAGGTCATGCTAGAAGTTGAGAGGAACAAGCGTGCCACCAACCGTCTGTTGGAGCACATCGAGCAGAATACAGCGCATCGTCACAATGAGCCAGTATCCATCAGCGACTTCATGAAGATGCAACGACCCAGCTTCCATCATTCCATTAAGCCACTGGACGTAGATGATTGGCTCCGAAGTATCAACAACAAGTTGCGTTCCGCAAAGGTGGCTGAAGGAGACAAGGTCACGTTTGCCGCATATCATCTTGAAGGTTCTAGTAGTTTATGGTGGGAGAATTTCGAGGCCATGCGTCCTGCAGGTTAAGCTACATCATGGAAGGAATTTTGTGAGGCTTTTCACAAGCATCACATTCCATAAGCCCTGCTAGATCGTAAGCAATAAGAGTTCTGTGATCTGACCCAAGGCAAGATGGATGTGGATGCCTATAGCCGTGAATTTGAACGCCTCGCGCACTATGCCCCAGAAAAGGTATCCACAGATGCCAAGCAAGCAAGGTTCAGGAAAGGCCTTAACCCGATGCTCCATCATGACCTCAGTCTGCATTAGTTCGTTAGTTTCCAAGTTCTTGTGAACAAAGCAATCCAAGCAGAGACGAGCAGGATGACCTATGAGGAATCTCGCAAGAACAACCGTGATGTTAGATCATCTTCAACGTCTACATCCCAGAAGCGAAGGATATGGATCCCGAATGCCGCTCTTCCTCCGAGGTATGCATCGAGGCCATCCTATGTGGCGCCTCGTCTGTCGATGCCATGTGCTTCCCAGAAGAACCTCATCAACCGAGTCCTCAACCCGGATCCACAATCCATCCATGGCGCATGCTTCAAGTGTAGTCAGCCCAAACATTATTCGAAGAATTGCCCTCTGCGGGCAAATGTTCCACCTTCTACGACAAGTGGTGTTGTTCGTTGCAAGCCGCCAACCAAGAAGCCCAATGTCACGTCAGTTGTTTATACTCGTGGATGTGTGCACCATGTAACTGCAGAAAAAGCTAAAGATGATGCTAATGTCGTGCTTAAGACGCTTCTTGTCAATTCTCATCCAGCCTCAGTTTTGTTTGACTCGGGAGGATCCCACTCCTTCATCTCTGAACGTTATGCCTCTTTGCATAACATTGCTTTCGAGGTTATGCCCTCTCCTCTAGTAATTCAAAGTCCAGGTTCCAAATGGCAAACCAATGCAGTAAGCCATGGGAACCAAATCCTTGTTGATGGTTTAGTGTTTCTTGCCTCTCTGATAACCCTTAAAACTTCAGACATCAAAATCATTTTGGGGATGGACTGGATGACAGCTCATCATGCCAAAATTGATTGTTTCTCTAGCTTTGTTCAGCTTACCCATCCTTCTGGCCAGATAGTCAATATCCAAACCCGCATTCCAGAGGGCATGATTTATTCCCTCAATGCCAATCCTCTCCTAGACCTTGAAAACATTCCGGTAGTCCGTGACTTCCCGGATGTGTTTCCAAAAGAATTGCCAGGTGTTCCACCAGACAGAGAAGTAGAGCTTGTCATGGAACTTGTTCCAGGAACCGCTCCAATTGCTAGAAGGGCCTATAAGATGTCTCCCCAAGAGCTAGCTGAGCTTAAGACCCAACTCGATGAATCTTTGAAGAAAGGTTTCATACATCCTAGTTCTTCTCCATGTCCTTGTCCTATCCTCTTCGTCAAGAAGAAGGATGGTACGGACCGGATAGTTGTCGATTATCGGTCGGTTAATCTGGTCACGATAAAGAACAAATATCCACTCCCCCGGATCAACGATGTGTATGATCAGCTTGCTGGATCCACAGTCTTTTCCAAGATGGATTTGTGATTAGGTTATCATAAAATCAAAATCAGGAATGGGGACATTTCAAAGACGGCTTTTGTAACTCGTTATGGCCAATACGAGTACACCGTCATGTCCTTCGGTCTAACCAATGCCCCAGCCACTTTCTCCCGCTTAATGAATTCAATCTTCATGGAGTATTTGGACAAAATTGTTGTGGTTTACCTCGATGATATCCCCATATACTCGAAGAACGAAGAAGAACATGCTAAGCATCATAGGCTGGTATTGATGAAACTCCGGGAGCACCGCCTTTATGCCAAATTCTCCAAGTGTGAGTTCTGGTTGCCAGAAGTGACCTATCTTGGTCATGTATTCTCTGCGAAAGGTATTGCTATCAATCCCGAGAGAGTTCAAGCTATCCTTGATTGGACTCAACCTGAATCGGTGAAGCAAGTTAGGAGTTTCCTTGGCTTAGCGAGCTATTGTTGCTGCTTCGTTGAGAACTTCTCCAAAGTTGCCAAACCTCTAACTGAACTCCTCAATAAAGATAAGTAGTTCGAGTGGACTCCAAAATGTGAGGAATGTTTTCAGGAGTTGAAAAGACGACTGACTACTGCCTCGGTACTTGTACCCCCGGATTTCACAAAGGACTTTGTTATCTACTGTGATGCTTCGCGACAAGGTCTAGGTTGCATTCTTATGCAAGATCATCATGTGATTGCCTATGCATCCCGACAGTTGCATACACATGAGGAAAATTATCCAACACACGATCTGGAACTTGCCACAGTAGTCCATGCAATAGTCACTTGGCGACATTACCTTCTGGATAATTGTTGTAAAATATTTAGTGATCACGAGAGTCTCAAATATATATTCACCCAACCGGATTTGAATCTTAGGCAAAGACAATTTATTGAGTTGATTACGGACTACGACTTAGGAATATCTTACACCCTAGGCAAAGCCAATGTCATGGATGATGCACTAAGTCGTAAATCCTATTGTAACAAACTCATGTTGCTACAAAGCCAACCACTTCTCCATGACGAATTTCATAAGTTAAATCTTCACATTGTTCCTCGAGGATTCCTTTCTACCTTGGTGGAGAAACCAACTCTTGAGGATCAGATCATAGTTGTCCAGAAGCAGGATATGGGAATATCTCGTATCAAGAGATACATTTCCAAGGGAGTTGCTCGTTCTTTCTCGGTAAATGATCAAGTTGTTGTTTGATTTGAGGACTGCTTGGTGGTTCCCAAAAAGCAACAACTTCGAGAACTGATTCTCAAGGAAGCTCATGAATCTCCTCTCACGATACATCCCAGTAGTAACAAGATGTATCAGGACATACGCCAGAGGTTTTTGTGGACCCGCATGAAGAGAGAAATCGCTCAATTCATTGCTAACTGCGATGTTTGTCGTCGCGTTAAAGCAGAGCATCAAAGGCCTGCTGGCACCCTTTAGCCCTTGGCTATTCCCGAGTGGAAATGGGACAAGGTCGGTATGGATTTCATCATCGGCTTTCCAAAGACTAAGAAAGGGAATGATGCCATCTTATTGGTTATCGATCGCCTTTCAAAAGTTGCTCATTTCCTTCCAGTTCAAGAAGGTATAACTGCTGGTCAGTTAGCAGATTTGTATATCTCTCGAATAATTTCTCTTCATGGTGTTCCTCTGGAGATTAATTATGATCGTGGAAGTCTTTTCACTTCTTGATTTTGGGAAAGTTTCCAGAATGCTATGGGAACCGATCTCTCCTTTAGCACCACTTATCACCCTCAACAAAGTGGTCAAGTAGAAAGAGTCAATCAAATTCTTGAGGATATGCTCAGAGCCTGTGTTATCTCATTCAGAATGAACTAGGAGAAATGTCTTCCATTTGTCGAATTTTCTTATAACAACAGCTTTCAGTCTAGTCTGGCCAAAGCTCCTTCGAAGTTCTGTATGGACGAAGATGGCGAATGCCATTAAACTGGTCAGAAACCGGTGAAAGACAATTCTTTGGACCAGATATGATCCAGGACGCAGAAGAGCAAGTTCGCAGCATTCGTGAGAATCTGAAAACTTCCCAATCTCGTCAGAAGAGCCAATATGACCGTCATCATAAGGATGTAAGTTATGAGGTTGACGAGAAGGCTTACCTTCGGGTGTCACCTTTGGAGGGCACCCATCGTTTCAGTATTAAAGGCAAATTGGCTCCTCGTTACATTAGTCCTTTTCGCATTCTTGCTAAACGAGGAGAGGTTTCCCACCAATTGGAATTACACTCGCATCTTTCCAAAGTTCATGATGTGTTCCACGTTTCCCAACTCAGACGTTGTTTCAAGGATCCTATCCGCAAAGTAGACCACGAAACGCTTGATCTTCAAGATGATCTCTCATATCGAGAATATCCTGTTCGTATCCTTGATGAAACCAAGTGCAGCACTCGACGTAGCAGCATCAAGTTTCTAAAGGTTCAGTGGTCGCATCATTCCGAGGATGAAGCAACCTGGGAGCGCGAAGATCATCTTCGGCTTGAGTACCCAACACTCTTCCCGACTAATCCTGAATCTCGGGACGAGATTCTTGTTTAGTGGGGGTGAGTTTTCATAGCCCTAGTTTCTTTATGATTGCAAATGCAGTCATGCTTGCATTTTTATTTTTAAATGAAGATGAAATGAGGAATGATCAAGCCTCATGATTCAATTTTTTTTCACATAAGCATTATAAAAATTGCTTCAAACAATTGCAAGAAAATGTTCCTGGTTCTCTAGTAAAATATTGGGTTGAGATAAAATTGCCAAGCAATATTTTGGGATCACAGAAATATTTTATACTAGGTTTTTGAATTAAATTAACTCTATTTGCATTGGATATATATTCTTCTATATATGAAATATATGTCAAATAGTTTTGAAATTAATTATGTGGCATAAGTCATTTATGTCTAGGTCATATAATGATTTTCAGGATTTTATAAAATGGCTAGCTATTTTTTTAGCCAGCACAAATGTCATAAAAACAAAACAGGAAATAAAACAAAAAGGAGAAAATCTTACCTGGGCCTCCCTGGCGGAAGTAGCCCAGCCCACCAGGGGCAACCTCATCTTCTTCCTGCCGCAAGAAGGCAGAGGAGAAGCAAAGGTCGGCGCCCGTGGCGGTGGCGCCACGCCACCTTCCTGCCTGGCCGCCCCCTTGTCATGCTGGCGAGCGGGATGACCTCGCCAGGGTCGCGCTGGCCCCCTCCCCTCTCCATTTTCCCGTTAGCCCTCCCTTCTCCTTTTCTGCGGAGCGTTGCCGTAGCAGCCGCTCGCCGCTGCCGCAACCTCCGGCCTCCCCTCGCCCCTCTACCATGCCCCTGAGCTCGACCGAGACCCCCTGGTTCTCCCCGTGGTGCCAGAAGAACCCGGGAGCCCTTCGAAGCCGCCGTCGTGGTCATCTTCAACCACCGGACCCGTCGGAGCTCCGTCGCCGATTTCGCCGCAGCCGGGACATCCTTGAGCCGCTGAGCTCCCTGCAGCCCCCTCTGTGAGCACGCCATCCTTCTCCCTCTCTTGCCCAGTCTTCTCGTGCCCTCTAGCGTCCCCCCTCGTTGTGGCCGTACGGGCGCTGCCATGGAAAACATCTCCGACGAGCCCTCCGGCGACCCCGAGCCCCCCTGATCAGCCCACTCGACGCGGTCGAGCACGGGCGTCACCCCAGTGCTCTCCGCGCATTGATCCAAGCCCCCTAGCGACTCCGGCGAACCTCCACCGCGTTGGATGGTCGTCGGCGACCACCCTTCGATTGGTGACGATGTGGCCGGCCGATTAACCACTAATTCCCCTCCCTAATTAACCCAAAACCACTGAGAGTGGGCCCAGAAGTGGGTCAAATCCCGGTCAGCGCAGGGATTAGCCCCTAACGCTGACACGAGGGCCCCACACTATCAGGTTTGACCTGCCCTGGCCTTTGACTGGCTGACGTCATGATGACGTCGGCCTGACGCAATAAAAGAATTTTACAGAATAAAATTAATTCACAAAATTCCAGAAAATAATATAAACTTCAAAAATTCTTAGAAAATAATTTATAAGTCAGATTAAAATAATTTATACATGAGAATTTATCAGAAAAATCCAATGAATCTAATGGTGAAATTTTCATACATGCTAGAACAATCTAAATAGCCAAACTTGGACATTTTGTTCAAATCACAATAGGTCACCTCACTTTTGGATTTAAATTCGACCTTGGGTTCAAACCATCTTCTCTTAATATGATGGTAGATGCATTAGCTCAAACTAGTACCATATTGACGTGCTATTATCATGCATCATTGTGCAGCATTTGCCTTGTTTAAATTGTACCTTCGTTGATCTTGTTGATAGACTTGCGAGACGTAGTTATCGACGACATCGAAGAACAACTGATTTCTTTTGATAAACAGGTAAGCAAGCCCCCCTTGAGCATATTCGATAGAATCCCATCTCTCGCTCTTGCTCTCATTTCAATGCATTAGGACAACGTTTTTCAACTACTACTTGTGTTGCGATAGATTAACCCACTCCTTTGCATGACCTGTCATTGTCACAGTAAATAGATAAACCAAGCAACCTAGCATACCTGGTAGATGCTTGAGCCATGTTTTGTTATAACCCTATTATGCTCGCTATGCTTAGAGTTGTGTCAGGTCTGATTCATCTGGGAGATGAACCAGAGTGAAATGAATGTGTCCTGATGATGAGAGTTAAGTGATGAACCTGTTTTGGTAAAGGTACCGATGATAGGCCATGTAGGAGTACATGGTGGGTTGTCTCATTGAAACCGCTCATAAGAGCCGAGTTCCGTGTTTGTGTTCCAAGACTAGCTACTACCACACATTGGGGTCCGGTAACTTGACCTCTCTCGGCCTATTAACCTACCTTGTGCTCAGTCCAGGAGTCGCAGTAATTCGAAACGTTGATAGGGGTGGCACATCCTACGAAGTGTATGAACGGCCCAATCGGGTCCGGCTTCGGGCCCTGCTCGCAAGGTTTGAGGCCTTGTTGGAAACCTTGGCCGGACTTCCATTATGGGTTCCAACTCAGATAGGCGACTGCCTTGGACGTGAGTCGTTGAAGGTTAACGTTTGTGGCGGACTCCCTCGCTGGGCTTCCGCTTGAAGGTTGGTGAGGTGCCCTTTTATGTGCACATGGCGATAAGTGGCGGGAGCATGTGTGACGAAGTACACCCCTGGAGGGTAAATTATCTATTCGAATAGCCGCGTCCGCAGATATGGACTACTTGGATACTTGCATTGTTCATAGACAACTTAAGTGGATACTCTAAAATGCACCGAACAAGTGTGAGTGCTATGGATGGCTTCTCGTAGGAAGACGAGAGAGGATCCATAGTTGTGTATTGAGATGGTGAACATGTGGGCTTGTGTGTGCTCTCTCGTAGGGAGACGAGAGAGTAGTGATACGTTGGTTACTTTGTCGTAGTCTAGGATAGCCAAAGGTCAAAGCTGGCATTCATCAGTAAACCCCACAATCCTATTCATTGATACATGATGCATATGTAGATAGTTTTATGTAAGACTTGCTGAGTACCTTCGTACTTGTTGGTTATTTATATTTCTGCAGAGTTAGACGTTGTGTTCGGTTATGTTGTCCTGACGTTGACATTGACGGATTAGCTTAGTAACCCAGACAGAGGTCTAGTTCCAATGGTAGGGTCATTGTAGCTTTTCAGGCTCTTCTAGCCGCTTTCGTAGATGTCTAGACATGTAACTTCTGCTTGATGTTTGTATGCTCTGAATGTTGGGTCAGGTGACCCCTTCTGCTTGTAACATTATACTATGTTGGCTCCTTGGAGCCTCCTAAAAAATTGTTATGTTGTAGAGTTTTGTTGTGATGCCATGTTGTATCTACGCATATCGTGCATAGTGTGTGTATGATTGAAATGCATTGGTATGCGTGGTATTTGACACCTAGTTGTGTGCCTTTAGTAGCCTTATTTACAGGGAAATGCCTCTTTGTGCTTCCACCAAGCCTTGGTAGCTTGCTACTGCTCCGGACACATTGATTGACCGGCATGTATCCTTCTTTGTTGTTGTGTTTGTCCCTTCAGGGAAACGTCTCGTAGTGTAATGGAGTCCCTATAGCCTGCTATGACTCGTCTACGTGCAGTGATGAAATTTATGTCTCATGGCGTAATGGAGTCCCTGTAGCTTGCTATGACTCGTCTACACACGCTAATGACCGACACCTGCATTGCTGGGTTATGTATGCCTGTCCCTGTACGGTTATGCCACTTGGGTCTATAACTAGTCATCTCGACTCGGGTTCTCTGATGTGTGAATGCTAGCGACACATTCATATCCGTGAGCCAAAAGGTGCAAATGGTCCTGGCCAAGGTAAGGTGGCAGTTGTGGCTTACCATGCATGAGGCCACAAAGTGGTGTGACGTGTTACAAGCGGGATTCATATGTCTTAGTATCGGGTCCTGACATATCCTCAAGGAGTAGGTGAAAGCCGGATGTCAGGAAAGCTTTGGGTACAACGGCCATCTACAAAGGTTTGAATAAAGGAGAGTCGGTAGAGTGCTATGTGAGGAATAGAAGAGGTACTAATTGTAGGAATTCCTAAGTATAGGTGCTAGGTGTAGTTTGAAATTGGTTTCATCCTACCTAACGTCCATGCTAACTAAGGGCTTCCTACAGTTAGGATGGCTCTGATGCCAGCTCTGTGGGGACCCCGACTCATAAGTCGTGAGCACCGAATGCACGTTTACAGTGATCCGAGAGATCAATGCTCACTGCACACACAGAAGCTGAATAATAAGAGTCTTACATCCTGACATACCGTCTTCCACAAATAAAGACCATGCATGGAGGTCAAGTCTTACATATATAGGGCCACAAGGGCCAAAGACTTAAACATAACAAGAAGCGGAAATCTTGATGGAAAGCGTGAACCCATGCCATCTACCTTAAATCTAGAGGCATTCTGACTGGGAAGCGTCCTAGTTCTCATGATTATCACCAATGAATTCTTCATCGTACTCGTGTTCTTCCATGCCTGGCCAATTAAATAACTAGTGGCAAGCCAATAAGTACTTTGAATGTACTCACAAGCAGCCCAAGTTGTGGAACAAGGTATAATAATGCATGTTATAGCACTAAGTAGATAGTTTGCAGAAAGCTAATTTTGTATGCAATGACATGATCAAGTAACCTTGACTAAGCATGCATCAACTGTTAACAGGTACTCACAAGAACAAGATTCAATTATCATCATATAGGGGGGGGGGGTTGAACATCCCATGTTCACCATTATGCCAAGTCACTGGACTTAGCTCAAGTATCACCTTTGTCACCATCACACACACACACACACACCAAATTTAGTAAACATTTGGACGTAGCACAAGAGCGGTCATCCAAATGTCCTTGACCATGGACACAGCTATTCAAATAGTTTTACACTCTGGAGAGGTTGCACACTTTACCCACAAGACCTGGGGAACTTTCATGTCATCCACGACTCGCGGTCCATCACATACCCGAGGTAAGCACCCGAAGAATGCCTTTCCCATGGTGATACTAAACAAAGAGTCCACTCGTTGGTGCCATCCCTCATGATATACATCACACGTATCATCCATGAGGGCATGCAACGGTGTGCCTAGTGCATGTAAAGACAGTACATGGCCTTCCACTCCGGGACGACCCCGTCTCGAGAGTGACCACTTCACTCTCGCCACTGCTAATGCGGGATCCCTGCTAGCACCAACCATAGTAATCAACAAAACCCCGTCCCATAAGGGTAATCGTGGTCGTACATGTAAGGTTGAAATAACGATCACAACTTACACCAATCTGTTTTCGAAAACCACACACACTCACTTGCTCCGGTACCTACTTCTTTATCAAGTGGCTACCTAGCTCATCAACATCTCCCACGGGCATTAATGGCACCCGACGGGATTTTCAGAAAGTCTTTGAAATCATATTATTTTCATCACCATGCATATTCCAATCCCATTTGCATAGCTACTACTAAGCTACCTATCTACACCCACCCGCATAACCCTCATAAGGAGGTTGGGTTATGCATGATGTAAGTCTGAACAAGAAAGTATCAGAAGCAACCCACCGAAGTGGTCACTACTCCACATGATCAAATGTAATGAAAGTAAAGTTCTATATGACATGCAATAGAAGTGGTTTCTTAACATGGTCAAAGGGCTGCTTGCTTGGCTCAACAAAGTCTTCGGGTCCAACTCCCTCGTCAACAACTGTGGGGACCCTGAATCATAAGTTGAGATCACCGAATGCACGTGTACAATGATCACAGAGATCAATGCTCACTGAACACACAGAAACTGAATAACAAGAATCTTATATCCATACTTAACGTCTTACACAAATAATGACCACAAGGGTCTTAGTCTTACATAGATAGGGCCTCGCAGGCCAAACACTTAAAATAGAACAAGCACCGGAAATCTTGGTCAAAAGCGTGAACCCATGCCATCTGCCTTAACCTACAGGCATTCTGACTGGGGAGCGTCCTAGTTCGCATGTTCGTCTCCAACGAACTCTTCAACATACTCTTGTTCTTCCATGCCTGGCCAATTAAATAACTAGTGGCAAGCCAATGAGTACTTTGAATGTACTCACAAGCAACCCAAGTTGTGGAACAAGGTATAAATGATGCATGGTATAGCACTAAGTAGGTAAATTTGCTGAAAGCTAATTTTTTATGCAAATGACATGATCAAGTAACCTGTGTGCATGCATCAACAATTAACAGATATCCATGTGAACAAGTTACAGACATCATCATAAGTAGGGGTAGAACATCTCTTGTTCATTCATCATGCTAAGCCATCGGACTAGGTTTAATTCCCTCGCTAAGTCATCGGACTCAGCTCATGTGACCTCTTATCAGCATCACATCCATACTCACACCAAGTTTCACGAAAACATCCGGACGTAGTATAAGTAGCACCACCCAACTTTCCTTGACCATGGACACAGCTATTCAAATAGTTTTACACTCTGCAGAGGTTGCACACTTTACCCACAAGACTCGGTGAACTTCCGTGTCATCCACGACTCGCGGTATGTAACATACCCGAGGTAGCACCCGAACAATGCCTTTCCCCCAGCGATACTAAACGAAGAGTCCACTCGATTGGTACCCAACCCTCATGATGTAGATCATACGAGCCTCGCTCCAATCATACCATCCATGAGGGGACCAACAGTATGCCTGGTGCCTCTGAAGACAGCGCATGATCATACATACCGGTATGACCCCGTATCGAGAGTGACCACGCCACTCCCGCCAGTAGTAATGCGAGCTCCTTGCCAGTACCCACCAAGGTAATCAACAAAGCCCTGTCCCATAAGGGGTATCGTGGTTGCGCATGTAAGGTTGGGACGGTCGACAAATCTTAAATCTAATCCATTTCAAAAACACACACACTCACTTGCTCCGGTACACCACTTCTTTCTCAAGTGGTTACCCATTTCATCATCATCTCCCTCGGGAATTAGTGGCACCCGATGGGGTTTTCGAAAAGTGTTTGAAATCATTTATGTTCTCATCACCATGCATAATCCCGATCCCACTTGCGTAGCATCTACTAGCATCCAATCTACACCCACCCGCACAACCCTCATAAGGTGGTAGGGTTATGCACGATGCAAGTGTCAACGGAAAATTATGAGAGGCATCCCACCAGGGGGGACACCACATCATGATCAATCATCGAACAACAAGTGCTATATGACATGCATAAAAAGTTTCTTAACATGGTCAAAGGGCTGCTTACCTGGCTCAACAAAGTCTCTGGGGTCTTCAAAGTCTTCGGGTCCAACTTCTTCGTCAACTGCACAATCTATCGTCACGATAAAATAATGATAAAAATAAGCAATCACACAAAACAGAGCACTCAAACTACTACAAAAAATGTTAACCTACTCTGTTAAATACTAAAATTTATACTAAAAATATTCTCTTAGGGTTTTGTTGTGAAAAAGATTTTGGAAATCAAATAGCAGAGGCAAAAAGGAGCCAATATATAGGTTTTAAAATAATACAGTACTAAAAACATTTTCAAACTTTTTTACAAATGGCACTATTAAATTCTATAGAATATTCTAATATTTTTGGTGGAAGAAATATTGTCATTGGATAAATATATAAGTTTGTGGGATTTTTGGAATTTGCAGGAAAAATAAAAAGGAAAAAGAAACAGGCACAGTGCCCTGGCCGGAGGAGGCCAGCAACTGGGTCGGCCCTGCGGCCAACCAGCCCAGGCGAACCGTCGTGCACGCGCGCGTTGGAACCTGACGGCTGGGCCCCCAAGGCTAGTGATAGAGAGAGGAGGGGAGGGAGGTTAGGATGATAGGCGGGCCCTGCTTGTCGTCTCCAACCTCGCGACAGGGTGGCCGATGTGCTCATCGGCAATGATGAAGGGCACAGAGACGACACGTGAAGGCGCGGATGAGCTCAGCATTGACCCGCCGTTCCCCTGGAGGTCGAAGGAGCACTTGGGGCGGACGGAGTCGCCGGCGACGAGCTCTTGCGGCGGAGGGCGCTTCGGGAGAGGTCACTAGGGCCGTCCCGTGCTGCAAAAGGACGCGAGGAAGAGGGGAATGCATCAGCGCGGCGACGGAGGGCCAACGGGAGAGGAATGGGGGCTGGAGGGGCTCTGTACCCGGAGATCAACGATGAGGTCACCGCGGCGGTCCTCGGCCCGATTCCGAATGCAGGTCCTCGGAGAGTGCAGGGGGGCTATAGGGGAGAGGAGAGAGAGAGCAGAGGGGAGAGAGGGGTTCGGGAGGCCTTTTTATAGCTGGGGAGCACGTGGCCGAGGCCAGAGGGCACGGGGGAGATGGGGGCAATTCTGCGGTGCTCCTGGGGTCGGTCTAGGCTAGAGGGAAGGAGGAGAGAGCGAGAGATGCCCGCACGTGTGCGATCCTCGGTTGGCTGAACCGGGCGGCACCGGGAACGCGTGTGGGCGGGCGGAGGAGAGAGGAGAGAGAGGGGGCCGGCATCTTGGCGTGTGACGGATGCCGAGGGTGCCTCGAGGGACATGCGAGGGAAGGCCCAAGGTGGTCGGGGCTGGCAATTGGGTGGCGGCTACAGTGCGGGAGCGCACCGTAGCACGCTCCAGGGTGTGCGTATGGACGGCATTGCTGCTACCTCCGCGCTCTGGGGCGCCCACCTTGTCCACTAGCTCCTAGGGGGGCCTGGAGAGGCTCTTGGATGCCTTAGAGGCTAAGCATGGCTAGGGAGAAAAGAAAGGGAGAGGATAAAGTTTCTGCCAAGGTGAAACAGGGGTACAAATAAGGGTTGATGCCACTTCCCTATAGAGACCTGGCCAGGGAGAGTTACTGGAGGTAGAAGGTAACTATAAGGAGCTCTGGTAAAAAGTTGAGGCCAAGGGTAAAAGGATAAGAGGTAGAAATAGGGGTTTTACCAAATCACCAGAAGGTGTTTGGTGGAGATTTGGGCAAGAAATATTTACTATCTCACTAAGATATTTACCAAGGTCTAGGGCTAGGTAGAAATGAGATGCTTCACCAAATTTGAGCTCAAGGGGAAAAGTTGCCAATGGAATTTTTATAAACCCTAGAATTTAGCAGAATCTGATTTCTATAGATCCAATGATGCTAGGCTTTTACCCTAGATGAACCACTTAGTGTATCATCACTATTTGGCCATTAGAGCATGCCCACAAAGTTTGAGGCCATGGGTAGACACTTCACAATGTAAAGTTCCTCAATTTTGATTCTGGACAGGAATGGTTTTGGGATGATTGGATGAACCAAACCAACTTTGATTGGGATGAATCTTTGCAAGATCATGACCCATGGTAGTGTTGACTTGCTAGAATTTTCCTGGAATTTATTGAGAATATTTCTTATAGAAATATTCCAAAAGTTTGATGTGAACATAAAGGGTTTTGAGGGGTTTTGCCTATGATCTGATTATGCCCTTGTGTTTAAACTTATATATATGGAAAATATATGTCCATTGAGTCTCTCTACCTTTTCTCAAATATTTTTATAGTATTTAAATAATTTTTCCGTAGGAAAAACCATTTCTTGCCTTAAGAAAAAGCCTTTAAATAAAATATGAAAATAATCTTAAAAAAATATTTGATGGTTTTGGGAAGTAATATATCTAGTAGGTTTGAAATAAAGCCTTTGGGAAAGAAGGGTCCACCTGATTTGAGGACTCGCAATGGAAACCTCATTTCAGGGGTGTTTTGGAAACTTAAATTAAATAAATCATTTTTGGTTAAAACAAAATTCGATAAAAATAGTTTTGGGCTCTATTTAGAGGGCATGATCATTGGGCAAGCGGTTTGGATCAAGGAAGAAGATTATGTTGGCAAGCATAGAAAGCAAGCATAAGCACATAGAAAAAGTTTTAGTTGGCTCCAATTTTTATAAACCAAAACATAACAATGTGCTACAAACATAGGGTGTGACAGACCTTCCCCCCTTACAAGAATCTCGTCCTCGAGATTCCTAGGCTAAGCGCTAAAAAGATAAGGGAACTCCAGGTTGCTTTAGCTTCAGTGAGGTTGCTCCACTAGACCTTGAAGTACTTGATGGTGCAGCTTCGGGTGCAGCGCTCGGCTTCATCTAGAATGCGAACTGGCCTCTCATAAAAATGTGAGATCTGGCTGAAGATCAATGGCTTGATGGTCGATGTCCTTGTAGAGGTCGGGGCGGTTGGGAACTTGCAGACACTTCTGGAGCTATGACACATGAAAGACATTGTGCACATCTGACAGCTCGGAAGGTAACTCTAGCTGATATGCAACTTCTCCTCGTCTTGCGGTGATCTTGAAGGGGCCGATGTATCTAGGTGTGAGCTTCCCTTTGACGTGGAAACGCTTGGTTCCTTTGAGAGGCGTGACATGGAGGTAGACATAATCTCAGCGGTGACAGTCGGCGTGGCTCTTTTGTCTTGACTTGGCGGTCTCAAGGCGCTCTCCTAAAAGTTGAACTTGCTCTTCGGCTTTGCGGAGGATGTCCGGTCCAAAAGTTAACCCTTCTCCGGTTTCTGACTAGTTGAGGGGAGTACAGCACTTGCATCCATACAACACCTCAAACGGTGCCATCTGAAGACTCGACTAATAGCTGTGGTTGTAGGAGAACTCAGCGAACGGTAGGCAATCTTCCCATTTGTCTCCACATGCCAAAACACAAGCGCGGAGCATATCTTCGAGTATCTGATTTACTCGTTCCATTTTCCCACCGGTCTGGGGGTGAAAAGCACTTCTGAAGGAGAGCTTGGTTCCCATAGCTTCTTGAAACTTCTTCTAGAATCTTGAGGTGAACTGGGTTCCTCGATCTGACATGATCTCCTTTGGAACTCCGTGAAGACTCACAATGCGGTTGATGTAGTGGTTGGCTAACTTGTTACCGTCATAGGTGGTCTTGATGGGAATGAAATGGGCTACCTTGGTCAGGTGGTCGACAATGACCCAAATGGAATCATGTCCCTTGCTTGACCTTGGTAAATCGGTGATGAAATCCATCCCGACTTTGTCCCACTTCCATTCAGGCACTTTGAGGGACTGCAGTAGTCCAGCGGGTCGCTAATGCTCAGCCTTGACCCTCTGGCATATGTCACACTTATCCACGAATGTGCCTATCTCCCGCTTCATGCCATGCCACTAGAATCTTGCCTTGAGGTCTTGATACATCTTGGTTCCTCCAGGATGGATGGAGTAGGGAGTGTCATGAGCTTCTTGCAAGATCAAATTCTTGAGATCCTCTTTGTTGGGTACGCAGATGCGATTCCCGAACCATACAACTCCTTGTTCATCCACCGAGAATCCTGGGGGCTTTCCTGCCTTAATCTTCCTCTTGATGCCTTCAATGCTCTCATGTCCTTTCTAGGCTTTCCTGATATCATCCATCAAGGTAGTCTTTGCTTCAAGGTTGGTGAGGAATCCTGGTGCAACCAGTTCCAAGCCGAAGCTTTCAAGTTCTTCATACAATGAGGGTGGCCTTTCATTAATCATAGCATTCAAGGAACAAGCCTTTCTGCTTAAGGCGTCTGATACCACATTGGCCTTTCCGAGGTGGTATTGAACACTGAGGTCGTAATCCTTGATCAATTCCAACCATCTACGCTACCTCATGTTAAACTCCCTTTGAGTGAAGATATACTTCAAACTCTTGTGGTCTGTGAATATCTCACATCGCTTCCCCAGAAGGTAGTGTCGCCATGTCTTCAAGGCATGAACCACGACGGCTAACTCAAGATCATGGGTTGTGTAGTTCTCTTCATGAGGATGTACCTATCTGGACAGATATGATATGACTTTGCCTTCTTGCATCAGAACTCCTCCAAGCCTGGTTCTTGATGCATCACAATAAATCACGAACTCCTTGTGAATATCAGGGGTGTCCAAAACAGGGGCTGTTGTCAATCCATTCTTGTGCTCCTGGAAGCTTTCCTCACAATGGGTGTCCACTTGAACTTCTTGTCCTTCTTCAAAAGCTGGGTCGTGGGTCAGCAATGCTTGAGAACCCTTCCACGAACTTGCGGTAATATCCCGCGAGTCTGAGGAAGCTCCTGACTTCCTTCACGGTGGTTGGGGTTTGCCATTCAGTCACGACTTCGATCTTGGCAGGATCCACTGATAATCCTTCTACAGTCAACACATGACCCAAGAATCCAACTTCATGCAGCCAGAATTCACAATTGCTCCACTTGGCATAAAGCTGGTGTTCTTGAAGCTTTTCTGTGACCATTATCAAGTGTTCCTCATGTTCTTCTTTAGACTTGGAGAAGACGAGCATGTCATCAATGAAGACAACAGCGAACTTGTCCAAGTACTCCATGAAGACCTTATTCATGAGGTACATGAAGTAGGCAGGGGCATTAGTTAACCCAAATGACATGATCGTGTATTCCTACAGGCCATATCGGGTTACAAATGCCGTCTTTAGAATGTCTTGGTGTCTGATCTTCAGGTGGTAGTACCCAGACGTGAGGTTGATCTTGGAGAACACCTTGGCTCCATTCAACTGATCCAACAGGTCTTCAATCTTGGGGAGTGGGTACTTGTTCTTTATCATGACCTCATTGAGAGAATGGTAATCGACGCAAAGTTTGACAGTTCTAGCCCTCTTTGACAAAAATAGAACATGCGATCCCAAAGGAGAGGCACTAGGGCGAATAAATCCTTTTCTGAGCTGCTCTCCCAGTTGCTTCCTCAAATCAGCCAACTCTTCAGATCCCATCCTGTAGGCCTTCTTATTGATGGGCCTTGATCCGGGCATAAGCTCAATGATTAACTCGATGTCGTGGTCTGGAGGCATTCCGGGCAGCTCATCAAGAAACACATCCGGGTACTCACACACCACTAGCACTTGATCCAACTCAACTCTTGATAGGTAGTTAGCCTAAGGGGCTTGAGTGGAGGTAGGGTTGGGAACATACTTGACTTCCATTCCTTGGCTATTGGTTATGGTGAAAATCCTCTTGACAAAGTCTAACAAGCCTTGGTGCTTGATTACACAATCCATGCCTAGGATCACATCCAAGCCTTCTAACTTCAGGATGATAAGGTTGGCTAGGAAGTCTACCCCGTTGATGTTAATCTGAACTCCCTTACAACGTATCCCAGACTTCATAATTGATCTCGGGGTTTGTATCAACATACAACTACCCAGGGGTGTAGGCTTCATGCCACTCTCTAGTGCAAACTTTTGTGTGACAAAAGAATGCGAAGCTCCACAATCAAACAATACTATTGTTGGGGTTGAGTTTTCGAGGAACGTACCCAGTATGACGTCCAGGCCTTCCTGGGATTCCTCTGTGGTGACATGATTCACACGACCCTTGCCGTTGTTGGGCTGGTTGCGGGGAGCTGGGTTCCTTGGCGGCGCTCCACGGGCTTGACCTTGAGCTGGCGCATTGGGGCGCGGTGCATCTGGCTTCTTGCTGGGACATAGCCTATAGAAGTGTCCTGGCTGATCTTGACTGGCTTTGTCTTGACTTGCCGAAGTAGCTCTCAGGTGTGGTGAAGTTTCTCGCGGAGCTTCACGGACTCCTTCATCAAGTTGTGAACCAGACTATCGGTGGACAGGCTGAAATAGGTCTGGAACCTGAGTGGTGTGCCATCTTCCTTGGTCGGAATCAGCGTCCAGCTTTCGCCAAAGTCATCCTTCCTGAAGGGAAGGTAGCGAGTAGTTGGCTCGTCAGCCATCTCTGGAATGATGTCTTGAAGGTGTAGGAGTGCCTTGCGTGTAGCTGTCTCGACTGCGAGTATCATGGTCTCCATCCGTGGTCCTTCAAAGAACCAACTAGTTGGGGAGTCGTTTGCCTTCACGACCACATCCACGTGGTACTCCTTCGTGACGGCATCGACCCAGTGCTCATGGTAGAGGAAAAAGGGTGGTTGGTGAACTGGCACTTCTCCAGGCTATCCCCAAGGAGTAGGGGAAAGCCGGATGTCAGGAAGGCTTCGGGTATGGCGGCCATCTACAAAGGTTTTTAAAGGATAAGCGTCAGCCAACTGTTGTGTGAAGCATAGGAGAGGTAAATAGTGCAGAATTTCCTAAGTTCCAATGCTAGGTGTAGTTTTGAAAACGACTTTTATCCTGTCTAACGTCCATGCTAACTAAGGGCTTCCTACAGTTAGGATGTCTCTAATACCCGCTGTATGGGGACCCCGACTCGTAAGTCGAGACCACCGAATGCACGTGTACAGTGATCCCAGAAATCAATGCTCACTCAACACACAAAAAATAAATAACAAGAGTCTTACATCCATATTTAACGTCTTACACAAATAATGACCACAAGGGTCTTAGTCTTACATAGATAGGGCCACGCAGGCCAAACACTAAAACTAGAACAAGCAGCGGAAATCTTGGTCGGAAGCCTGAACCGATGCCATCTGCCTTAACCTACAGGCATTCTGACTGGGGAGCGTCCTAGTTCGCATGTTCGTCTCCAGCGAACTCTTCAACATACTCATGTTCTTCCATGCTTGGCCAATTAAATAACCAGTGGCAAGCCAATGAGTACTTGTAATGTACTCGCAAGCAACCCAAGTTGTGGAACAAGGTAACAATGATGCATGGTATAGCACTAAGTAGGTAAATATGTGGAAAGCTAATTTTGTATGCAAATGACATGATGAAGTAACCAGTGAGCATGCATCAACTATCAACAGATGTGCATGTGAACAAGTTACAGACATCACCATAAGTAGGGGTAGAACAACTCTTGTTCATTCATCATGCTAAGCCATCGGACTTAGTTTAATTCCCTCGCTAAGTTATCGGACTCAGCTCATGTGACCTCTTGTCACCATCACATCCATACTCACACCAAGTTTCACGAAAACATCCAGACGTAGTTTAAGCAGCTCCTCCCAACTGTCCTTGACCGTGGAAACGGCTATTAGAATAGTTTTACACTCTGTAGAGGTTGCACACTTTACCAACAAAACTTGGGGAACTTCTGTGTCATCCACGACTCGCGGTATGTAACATACCCGAGGTAAGCACCCGAACAATGCCTTTCCCCCGTTGATACTAAACAAAGAGTCCACTCGATTGGTACCCAGCCCTCATGATGTACATCACACGAGCCTCGCTCTAATCATACCATCCATGAGGGGACCAATGGTGTGCCCGGTGCGTGTGAAGATAGTGCATGATCGTACATACCGGTACGACCCTATATCGAGAGTGACCACGCCACTCCCGCCACTAGTAATGCGGGCTCCTTGTTAGTACCCACGAAGGTAATCAACAAAGCCCCATCCCATAAGGAGTATCGTGGTTGCGCATGTAAGGTTGGGACGGTCGAAAAATCTTAAATCTAATCCGTTTTCAAAAACACACATACTTACTTGCTCTAGTACACCACTTCTTTCTCAAGTGGTCACCCATTTCATCATCATCTCCCTCGGGCATTAGTGGCACCCGACGGGGTTTTCGAAAATTCTTTGAAATAGTTTATGTTCCCATCACCATGCATAATCCCGATCCCACTTGCGTAGCATCTACTAGCATCCTATCTACACCCACCCGCACAACCCACATAAGGTGGTAGGAAAAGTATCAGAGGCATCCCACCGAAGGGGGCGCACCACATCATGATCAATCATCGAACAACAAGTAGCATATGACATGCATAAAAAGTTTCTTTACATGGTCAAAGGGCTGCTTGCCTACCTCAATAAAGTCTCTAGGGTCTTCGAAGTCTTCGGGTCCAACTTGTTTGTCAATAGCGCAATCTATCGTCGCAATAAAATAACGATAAAAATAAGCAATCACACAAAACAGAGCACTCAAACTACTACAAGAAATGTTAACCTACTCTGATAAATACTAAAAGTCATACTAAAATATTCTGTTAGGGTTTTGTTGCGAAAAAGATTTTGGAAATAAAATAACAGAGGCAAAAAACATTTTCATACAATTCTACAAATGGCACTACTAAATTATATAGAATATTCTAAGATTTTTGTTGGAATAAATATTGTCAATGGATAAATATATAAGTCTGTTGGATTTTTAGAATTTGCAGGAAAATTAAAAAGGAAAAAGAAACGGGCACAGTGCCCTGGCCGGAGGAGGCTAGCAACTGGGTCGGCCCAGAGGCCAACCAGCCCAGGCGAACTGGCGCGCGCGCCCGTGTTCGAACCTGGCGGCTGGCCCCCAAAGGACAGTGATAGAGAGAGGAGGGGGAGGGAGGTGAGGATGACAGGCGAGCCCTGCCTGTCATCTCCAACCTTGCGACAGGGTGGCCGGCGTGCTCACCGGCGATGATGCAGGGCATGGCGACGACATGCGAAGGTGGGGATGAGCTCAGCGTCGACCTGCCGCTCCCCTAGATGTCGAAGGAGCACTTGGGGAGGATGGATTCGCCGGCGACGAGCTCTTCTGGCTGAGGGCGCTTCGGGAGAGGTCATCGGGGCTGTCCCGTACTGCAAAAAGGACGGGAGGAAGAGGGGAATGGATCAGCGCGGCGAGGGAGGACCAAGGGGAGAGGAATCTGGGCTTGTCGGGACCCCGATCCTAAGTCATATGATTCCATACAGTAACAAGCCACATCACTTTGCGGCCTCACGCATGGTACTCCACGGCTGCCACCTTACCTTGGTCGGGACCGTTTGTGTCTTTGGCTCATGTATGTGAACATGTCGCTGGCAATCACACAACAAAGAACCCGGGCCGACATGACTAGTCATAGAACCCAAGTGGCACATCCGTACGGAAACAGGCATACATAACCCAGCAATGTAGGTGTCGGTCTCAAGCATGTGTAGACGAGTCATAGCAAGCTACAAGGACTCCATTACGTCGCGAGACACGGATGTCATCACCGCACATAGAGGAGTCGTAGCAGGCTACGGGGACTCCATTACACTGCGAGACATTTCCCCGAAGGGACAGACACAGCAGCAAAGAAGGATACATGCCGGTCAATCAATGTGTCCGGAGCAGTAGCAAGCTACCATGGCTCGGTGGAAGCACAAAGAGGCAGTTTCCCGTAAAGAGTACTACTAAAGGCACACGACTAGGTGTCGGATCCCATACATATCGTTGCACGTCACACGTACGCACGACATGCCCGATATGCAGAGATACAACTATGGCATCACAACATAACCATACAATAACATGACTTTTATTTAAGAGGCTCAGACGAGCCTTGCCTAATATGTTCTTACAGATAGGGGTCACATGGCCCGGCACTCAAGTCATACAAACATAGTCATACAAGCCAGCGGAAACTTAAGCTGTGTGAGTACAGACGGCAAAAGGTAAAAGAGGCACATGGCCTGACTATCTACAGCCCACCACACGGGCAAGATCGTAGCTGGGACACCAGCTATTCGGCATCGTCAATGTCTAGATAGAACCCACCTGATGGGTCCTGGATCTCTTCTACACCATTAATTAAGCAAGGATGAGTACAATCGTACTCAGCAAGTCTTTAAAACAGACCTAGTCTATTTATGCTCATGTGTCAATAAGGGGGTGGTGGAGTTTATGCAGAAAGCCAACTTTGACTCATGGCTAACCTACACTACTCAGTTTTAAACTCTTCGTTACAATTTCAATTATCGCACACGAGTCGACTAACTCCATCTCAATACACCACCATGGACTCACCGTCCCCTTCTGGAAGAGTGCCATCCACGGTACTCACACTTGTCTTCAGATTTTTAGAAGTCTCCATTTGATTATCTATGAACAGCATAAGTTCTCCAAGTAGTCCATATCCGAGGACGCGGCTATTCGAATAGTTTCATAACCCTGCAGGGGTGTACTTCTTCACACACGCTCTCGCCACTTATCGCTGTGTGCTTATAAAACGATGCACCTCGGCAACCTTCAAGCGAATGCCCAGCGAGGGAGTCAGCCACGACCGTCAATCACATAAGACCTCTAGTCCAGGCTACAACCTATTTGAGACTGACCCGCACGGAAGTCCGGCCGAAGTTTCCGCTACGGTCCCAAACGATGTGCACAGGGTTCCCAAGCCCACCATTCGGGTGACCCTTGGTACACCGTGCCACTGCCTACCGCGTCGTAACCCACCCCGAGGGTCAGCGCTACGCACGGCCTCCAGCATGCTATAAACCCCAGAAACAACTTGCAATACCTGGACCAAAGACTAAGCGACTGATAAGTCGAGAGGGGTCGAGTTACCGGAACCCAATGCATTTTAGTAACTAGTCTTGGATCACAAACACGGAACCCAGTTCCTAAGAACGGTCCCAATGAGACAACCCACTATGTACTCCTACATAGCCTCTCATCGCTACCTTTACCAAATCGTATTCATTACATGCTCATCACATCGGACAACACCGTTTCACTCAGTTCATCACCTAGATGAAACAGACCTGACATACTCTAAGCTTAGCAAACATAGCAGGCAAGATAAGCTAACCACATCATGGCACAAGCATCTACCAGGTATGCTAGGTTGCAAGGTTTAGCTATTTACTGTGACGAGATCAGGTCATGCATAAGAATGGTATCATCTACCGTGTATGACTGACATGGTATCGTTTGTCCTAATGTAATAAATGAGAGTAGGAGCGAGGGAATGGGATGTTATTGGAATGATCAATGGGGTTTATTGCCTTCCTGGGTTGCGGAAGAGTAATCTCCTTCGTCAGGGTACGGAGTAGTATCCTCCGGATTAGGGCCTACCGCAACGCAGATGAAACATTCAATACAAGCAGATGCAACAATATGATGCATGATCATGGCATGATAGTATGCATGGATGAGCTAATGTAACTAGTGATCATGTCAATTTGAAATGCATTTGAATATAGGTTTAAAGTTGTTCTCATTTAAAATTCTATATATTGACCTAATGCTAAAATGTCCATGTTCACCTATTTAGGTTGCTCTAACATGCATGAGAATAGCACCATTGGATTCATTGGACTTTTTTGATAAATTTTCATATATATATTATTTTCATCTGACTTACAGATTAATTTATATGATTTTTCAAAGTTTTAAATAATTTTTGGAATAATTTTTTAAGAGGAAATTGACTTATTGCATCAGCATGATGTCATGATGACATCAGCTGGTCAGCTGACCCGGCCCAGAGTCAAACCTAACATGTGGGGTCCACATGTCATTGACTCATTTACTTAACTATTAAAATTAACACTAATCCTAACTAATTATCAGGCCTGGGCCCACATGTCATTGTCTAATTAACTTAATCAATTAAAATAATTAACTTTTTACTAATCAGAGGTTAACCAGAGGATGGCCCCACCTGCCAGGGGTCAACCCCCGTGGTCAACCGACGAGGGTCACCGGCGTTGAGCCGTCGGCGACTCCAGGAACGGCGGAGGGGCTCGGAAATCCTCCTCCGGCGACCAAAACCATGGCGGATGGGCTCAAACTGCTGCCCATGCACGCGCACGTCCATCTGGGCACGGCCCCGAGGCTGGGGAGGCCTGGAATGTCGCCGGCGACGACCTTGGCGGACGGCGGCGCTCGGGCTCCGACGGAACCATGGCTACAGACCACAACAGCACACGCCCTAAGCACGTACGGCTCCTACAGGACTCTACGAACTCGATGACATCCTCAGAATGACCTACTGGTCACCGAAGTTGTCATCGGCGACGAGAACGGTGTCGACCGGAGCTCAGGCTCGAGCCAGAGCTTAGCTACGGGCCTCGAAATCGAACAGAAAGAGAGGGGAAATGCTCGAGGGCTCATTGCGGGTGATAAGGTGATGAACTGGAGCTCAGGGACGGCTTGATGGCGAGGAATCGACGACCGTGATCTTCTGACCCGAGGAGGAAGAAGAGGTTAGGGTTCCCTC
Source organism: Hordeum marinum (assembly GCA_022496015.1). Classification (NCBI taxonomy): domain Eukaryota; kingdom Viridiplantae; phylum Streptophyta; class Magnoliopsida; order Poales; family Poaceae; genus Hordeum; species Hordeum marinum. The sequence continues at coordinate 201,362,754 of CM039677.1, read as the reverse complement.
GATGGAGCTCCGGGCGGCGATTCCTTCGGCGAGGAGGACCAGGGGTTGAGGCGGAGCTCCTGCCTCCTCTACAACACGGGGGATGGACGGAGGTCAGCAAACGGCGGCGAACTATGGGGTGGCCCTGGCGAAGCAGAGAGGAGAAGAGGAGAGAGTAGGGGAACGGAGGGAGAGAGCGGCGGGGAGGCGCGTCGATGCTTATCCCCGGCGTCGCGTTGGCGAGGGAGAGGCCAGGCAGGTAGGTGGCGTGGCGCCACCGGCGTGAGCGCGCGGCGACCACGTACCGTCCCGACTGGACACCAGGAGGACGAAGACCCTCCTGGGCCAGATGGGCCACCAGGTAACTCCCTCTCTCTCTTTTCTTTCTCCTTTATTTCTGTTTTCTTATTTCCTGTGACATTTGTTTATTTCTTGCAGGTCCAAAATACCCGTTCAAATAATTCTAAAAACTTTTATAATTCAAGTTTGAATATTTCTAACTTGTATCAAAAGTTTCGGATTATTTTGAAAGCAGTGATAATGATAATATTTTTATTTGTCATTTTCAGAGACTTAATTCAATAATTTAAAATATTTCAAATGTTCAAATAATTGAAATGGTCCCTCGTATATCCATGCCCTTAATTATCAGACATAGGGAACATTTTTGATGGCCATTTTGGATTTGTTGAAATTTCATTTGTTTGGAATTCCTTTAATTCATAAAATGCTTAGGGTTTGTTTCTTTCTCCCCATTTCATATTGATGCAATGATGATGATGATGATGCAAACACAATGCTAGCCTAGACACTTGCTAGGCTTGTGACAACTCACCCCCCACTCAAAAGAATCTCGTCCCGAGATTTTGAAGTCGTCGGGAAGAGTGCGGGGTATTCTAGTCGAAGACGATCTTCTCTTTCCCATGTCGCCTCCTTTTCAGAATGATGTGACCACTGAACCTTAAGAAACTTGATGTTCCGACGCTGAGTGGTACGCTCAGCTTGGTCGAGAATACGAACGGGGTATTCTCAATATGAAAGGTTATCTTGGAGATCAAGCGTTTTGTGGTCCACTTCTCGGACAGGGTCCGAAAAGCAACGCCTGAGTTGAGAGACGTGGAAGACATCATGAATTTTGGAAAGATGCGAAAGAAGTTCCAATTGGTAGGCAACCTCTCCTCGTTTAGCAAGAATGTGAAAAGGTCCAATGTAACGAGGAGCCAACTTTCCTTTGATACCGAATCGATGGGTACCCTTCAGAGGTGTAACCCGAAGGTAAGCCTTCTCGTCAACTTCATAAGTCACAGACTTATGATGACGGTCATATTGACTCTTTTGACGGGATTGGGCTGTTTTCAACTTTTCACGAATAATGCGAACTTCCTCCTCTGCATCCTGGATCATGTCCGGACCAAAGAGTTGCCTCTCTCCGGTTTCTGACCAGTTAAGAGGTGTTCGGCATTTTCGTCCATAGAGAACTTCAAAAGGGGATTTGCCCAAGCTTGATTGATAACTGTTGTTATATGCGAATTCAGCAAATGGAAGGCAGTTCTCCCAATTCATACCGAAAGATATAACACAATCTCGGAGCATGTCTTCAAGAATTTGATTGACTCGCTCAACTCGACCACTTGATTGAGGGTCGAAAGCAGTGCTAAAGAATAGATGAGTCCCCATGGCGGTTTGAAAACTTTCCCAAAATCGAGAAGTAAAGATACTTCCTTGGTCTAAGTTAATCTCCAAAGGAACAGCATGAACAGAAACTATTCGAGAAACATATAACTCCGCTAGCTGACTAGCAGTAATGCTTTCACGAACAGGAAGAAAATGAGCCACTTTGGAAAGACGATCAATGACTACGAATATAGCATTGTTCCCTCTCTTGGTCCTAGGAAAACCAGTGATGAAATCCATACCGACCTTATCCCATTTCCATTCAGGAATAGCTAAGGGTTGAAGGGTGCCAGCAGGCCTTTGATGTTCTTCTTTCACACGACGACAAACGTCGCAATTAGCAACATACTGAGCAATTTCTCTCTTCATCTTGGTCCACCAAAATCTCTGGCGTAGGTCCTGATACATTTTGGTACTACCCGGATGAATTGTGAGAGGAGAAGCATGAGCCTCCTTAAGGATCAATTGTCGCAGATGTTGTTTCTTTGGGATCACCAAGCGATTCTCAAAGAAGACAACTCCCCGATCATCTTCCAAGAAGCATCTAACATTACCCTTCTTAATGTTTTTCTTGATCCGAGATATCCCGGCATCATGCTTCTGGGCTTATAGGATTTGATCCAAAAGAGTAGGTTTCGCCACCAGGTTGGATAGGGATCCTTGAGGAACAATGTGAAGATTTAATTTCCGGAATTCCTCATAGAGAAGCGGTTGATCTTGTTGTAACATCAGATTGTTACAATAACACTTACGACTTAGTGCATCAGGCATGACATTGGCTTTCCCCGGGGTGTAAGTTATCCCTAAGTCATAATCTGTAATCAATTCTACCCACCTTCTTTGCCTGAGATTCAAATCCGGCTGGGTGAAAATATATTTCAGACTTTGGTGATCAGTGTATATCTCGCAATGATTGCCTAGACGGTAATGTCGCCATGTCTTTAGTGCATGGACTACAGCTGCAAGCTCAAGATCATGTGTTGGATAATTATCCTCATGTGGACGCAACTGTCGAGATGCGTAAGCAATCACATGACGATCTTGCATGAGAATGCAACCTAATCCTTGTCGCGAGGCATCGCAGTAGATAATAAAGTCCTTAGAAAAATCTAGTGGCACCAGAACGGGAGCAGAGGTCAGTCGTCTTTTCAACTCCTGAAAACTATGCTCACATTGTGGGGTCCACTCGAACTTTTTATATTTCTTGAGGAGTTCAGTCAGAGGTTTCGCAACCTTGGAGACGTTCTCAACAAAGCGGCGACAATAGCTCGCTATGCCAAGGAAACTCCGAACTTGCTTAACCGATTCAGGTTGAGTCCAATCAAGGACGTCCTGAACTCTCTCGGGGTTGACAACAATACCTTTGCCAGAGATCACGTGGCCCAGATAGGTCACTTCCGGCAACCAGAGTTCACACATGGAGAATTTGGCATATAGGTGATGCTCTCGAAGTTTCATCACTACCAGCCTTAGATGCTCGGCATGTTCTTGTTCATTCTTCGAGTAAATGAGTATGTCATCAAGGTAAACCACGACGAACTTATGCAAATACTCCATGAAGATCGAATTCATCAGACGAGAGAACGTAGCTGGGGCATTGGTTAAACCGAAGGACATGAAGGTGTACTCGTATTGGCCGTAACGAGTGATAAAAGCCGTTTTTGGAATGTCCCCGTTTCTAATTCTGATTTCATGGTATCCCAACCTCAAATCCATTTTGGAAAAGACAGAGGATCCAGCGAGTTGATCATACAAATCGTTGATCCTGGGGAGCGGATACTTGTTTTTGATAGTGACCAAGTTCACTTGTCGGTAATCCACCACCATCCAATCCGATCCATCCTTCTTCTTAACGAAGAGGACGGGGCAAGACCAAGGAGAAGAACTAGGACGAATGAAACCTTTCTTCAAAGCTTCATCGAGTTGGGTTTTTAGTTTGGCCAGTTCTAGGGGTGCCATCTTATAAGGTCTTCTGGCTATTGGGACTGTCCCTGGAATAAGTTCTATCACGAACTCAACATCTCTGACAGGTGGAACACCTGGCAGTTCTTCTGGAAAGACATCCAGAAAATCACGGACTACCGGAATATCTTCTAGCTCAGGGAGAGGGCTAGCATTTAGGGAATAGAGTTGGCGCTTTGTAGTTCGAGTAGAGACATTAACTATCTCACCCGAGGGATGTGTAAGTTGAACATTCCTAGAATGAGTATCAATCTTGGCATAGTGGGCTTTCATCCAATCCATAGCTAGAATAACATTGATGTCCGAGGACTTAAGAGTTATCAAAGATGCTAGGAATACTAGTCTATCCACCAGAATTTCATTATCATGGCTCACTCTAGAAGTTTGCCATTTTGAACCAGGAGTCTGAACTACTAAAGGAGTGGGCATGTCATAGAAAGACATGTCATGCAACTGTGCATAACTTTCTGAGATGAATGAATGAGATGCCCCAGTATCAAATAGAACAGATGCTGGATGGCTATTAACAAGAAGCGTACCTAGAATGACATCAGGGTCTTCCAGAGCTTCTTCAGCAGACACATAATTAACTCGCCCACGGGCAGGAATTGGCTTCACATAGAAGGCTTTCCTTGGTTTTCCGCGTCCAGCGGGCTTGGCATTGTTCTAGGGACATTCACGAGAATAGTGTCCCGGTTCTCCACACTTGTAGCATACCACTGTAGCATGAGGGGCAACATTTACTTGTGGTCCTCCAAATGGTCTGGGTGGAGGGTTGGACTGAACTGGACGAGGTGCCTGGAAGGATGGCCTCGCAGTGTATCTTGCCGGCAAGGCTGCATTGGGCACCCACACTCGGCGTTTATTGGGGCCTGAACCCGATGCAGGGTTGAAGTCACGGTTATGCTTCCTTGTGGCCTTGTAGTCAGTTTGTCCGGACTCAACATTGATAGCCTTATTGACGAGAGCCTGGAAGATCGTGCAGTCATGCAATCGAAGATCTCGGCGAAGCTCAGCATTAAGTCCCTTGCGGAACCTAGCCTGCTTCTTAGCATCAGTTGAGACTTCTTCTGGGGCGTAGCGAGCAAGATTACCAAACTCGCGACTGTATGCATCCACTGACAATCTGCCCTGGGTGAAGGCACAGAATTCCTCTCTTTTGCGATCCATCAGCCCTTCCGGGATGTGATGGATATGGAATGCGGCGCTAAACTCTGCCCAGGTTGGTGCAGGTCCCTGGGGACGCATAGCCTCATAGCTTTCCCACCACAGGTGGCCAGGTCCCTCCAGAAAGTATGTCGCAAAGGTCACCTTATTGGCCTCTAAAACATTTGCAGCTCGGATCTTACGTGACATGCTAGTCAGCCAATCATCCGCATCGAGGGGGTCGATCGAATGATGGTAGTTAGGCAGACACAGCTTGATAAAGTCACCAAGTGACACTCCATCATGGTGATCATTGCGGGGAGCATGAGCTGTGTTCTGTTCCATTCTCTCTAACAGCCTGTTGGTCTCCCTCTTATTCCTTTCAGCTTCTAGCATCACCTCCGCCAGATATGCTGCATGTGGCAGCTCTTCTTGCCTTGGCTGGCTACTCTCACCCTGCTCGGGAGCAGACACAGGGTTGTTCCTAGTTGACACCATCCTGAGGAAAAGAATCCAGAGCTTAGACATAGAGGACAACAACTCTAGGGCATGAATTAAGGAATTCACTGATCAACATGGCATGTAAGATAACACCAATCAACATGGTAAAGCAACTACCATATGAACATTAGGTTTCATACACACCATGGCTTAGTTCAGTACAAACCCAAGCTGAAAACAACTACGGAGAGATGACACAACTCATCGGAGGCATTACAAGCTTCCTATACATTATCTATCTACACCTCCGGAACTCAACTCTCGACCTTAATCATATCCCATAAGACACACAGGACTGTGGCGATACAACTACTACCATACTAGGTCTAACATCCACGCACTCAAACATCACCGTAGAATGCCTCGTACAGGTTACCCCCGTGACCTGGGAGCTGAACCTGCAGATCTGGAAACACTCTAGCCTGGGATCCCTGGAAACCATAAGGACACGGGTGTGGCCTTGGTCCCCTTGTCGGCGGCAACAGCAGTCCTCGAAGAGGGGTGATGCCTCCAACATCAGGCCAGTCTACGTGTGCTGGAAAATGAGTCCACGATGGAGTCAGCATCTCCATATCCCCATAACCTGTCTGCACGACAGGTGCCAACTACGTCAAGGCTGTCCAAAGACGGGCACGGGTAGCATAGAGCTCCATGCGAAGGGCACATGCATCACGATCCCTGTTCTCCAACATCTGAGCGGTCACCTGCAATCTAGGGTCTTCATGAGAATGATCAGAGTAGGCTGTACTGAGACATCCATCCTCTCCTCCCATGGAAGCAGGAACATAGCAGAACTCCGTGTTCTAAAGCAGACCATGGTGAAATCTCATAATAGTCAGCATGGTGTAAGCGGCTTCCTGAACTGCCATATCTATGGTAACTCCCAATCCATGAGTCCAGTGAAACGGCTCTGCAGCTCCAGGATATGAAGGGTATATCCTAACAGTACACAGATACTGACTCTGGTTGAAATCTCGGTACTTCTCCTCCACTGTGTACTCCGGGTACCAACGATATCCAGCCTCCATCATCACTCTAACCAACATGGCCGTGTGACCCGGCACATCGATGCACCTGGTCAGACGGACCACCTGGCGGAAAGGACGGGATGGCATCTGAAACAGAGGATGATACAAAGGCATTAGAGATCCTAGCAGAAATTGGACAGCATAACGGCTGTAATTGCTCAAGAAATTTTTGAGACAATTGAAAAGAGATTGGAAAGGCATAACCACTCGACTATCTAGACTCAAATCTCTTCTCCATCTGTTTGTCACACCAACAACACTAAAAAACTGCACTTATTCACAAGCAAGCTAGCTATTGGTCCATGGCTAGTAACTCGTCATCCTAAGCAATAGATGAGAATCCTAGCTCCTATCCCCGTAGAAAAGATGAGAATGACCCAGCATAGAATAACTTGGGAAGAGGAGTAAAAAGAGCCTTATGTTCCCTTCCACAATCAATTCCCCTACTTATCTATAGTGTTTCTAGACTCAACTTCGACCCGTTTGGCTTGGTAGTCCTATAGTCCGTCAGGCTCTGATACCAACGTTGTCGGGACCCCGATCCTAAGTCATATGATTCCATACAGTAACAAGCCACATCACTTTGCGGCCTCACGCATGGTACTCCACGGCTGCCACCTTACCTTGGCCGGGACCGTTTGCGTCTTTTGGCTCACGTATGTGAACATGTCGCTGGCAATCACACAACAAAGAACCCGGGCCGACATGACTAGTCATAGAACCCAAGTGGCACATCCGTACGGAAACAGGCATACATAACCCAGCAATGTAGGTGTCGGTCTCAAGCGTGTGTAGACGAGTCATAGCAAGCTACAAGGACTCCATTACGTCGCGAGACACGGATGTCATCACCGCACATAGAGGAGTCGTAGCAGGCTACGGGGACTCCATTACACTGCGAGACATTTCCCCGAAGGGACAGACACAGCAGCAAAGAAGGATACATGCCGGTCAATCAATGTGTCCGGAGCAGTAGCAAGCTACCATGGCTCGGTGGAAGCACAAAGAGGCAGTTTCCCGTAAAGAGTACTACTAAAGGCACACGACTAGGTGTCGGATCCCATACATATCGTTGCACGTCACACGTATGCACGACATGCCCGATATGCATAGATACAACTATGGCATCATAAGATAACCATACAACAACATGACTTTTATTTAAGAGGCTCAGACGAGCCTTGCCTAATATGTTCTTACAGATAGGGGTCACATGACCCGGCACTCAAGTCATACAAACATAGTCATACAAGCCAGCGGAAACTTAAGCTGTGTGAGTACAGACGGCAAAAGGTAAAAGAGGCACATGGCCTGACTATCTACAGCCCACCACACGGGCAAGATCGTAGCTGGGACAACAGCTATTCGGCATCGTCAATGTCTAGATAGAACCCACCTGATGGGTCCTGGATCTCTTCTACACCATTAATTAAGCAAGGATGAGTACAATCGTACTCAGCAAGTCTCTAAAACAGACCTAGTCTATTTATGCTCATGTGTCAATAAGGGGGTGGTGGAGTTTATGCAGAAAGCCAACTTTGACTCATGGCTAACCTACACTACTCAGTTTTAAACTCTTCGTTACAATTTCAATTATCGCACACGAGTCGACTAACTCCATCTCAATACACCACCATGGACTCACCGTCCCCTTCTGGAAGAGTGCTCTCCACGGTACTCACACTTGTCTTCAGATTTTTAGAAGTCTCCATTTGATTATCTATGAACAGCATAAGTTCTCCAAGTAGTCCATATCCGAGGACGCGGCTATTCGAATAGTTTCATAACCCTGCAGGGGTGTACTTCTTCACACACGCTCTCGCCACTTATCGCTGTGTGCTTATAAAACGATGCACCTCGGAAACCTTCAAGCGAATGCCCAGCGAGGGTGTCAGCCACGACCGTCAATCACATAAGACCTCTAGTCCAGGCTACCGCCTATTTGAGACTGACCCGCACGGAAGTTCGGCCAAAGTTTCCGCTACGGTCCCAAATGTTGTGCGCAGGGTTCCCAAACCCACCATTCGGGTGACCCTTGGTACACCGTGCCACTGCCTACCGCGTCGTAACCCACCCTGAGGGTCAGCGCTACGCACGGCCTGCAGCATGCTATAAACACCAAAAACTACTTGCAATACCTGGACCAAAGACTAAGCGACTAATAAGTCGAGAGGGGTCGAGTTACCGGCACCCAATGCGTGGTTGTAACTAGTCTTGGATCACAAACACGGAACCTAGTTCCTAAGAACGGTCCCAATGAGACAACCCACTATGTACTCCTACATAGCCTCTCATCGCTACCTTTACCAAATCGTATTCATTATATGCTCATCACATCGGACAACACCGTTTCACCCAGATCATCACCCAGGTGAAACAGACCTGACATACTCTAAGCTTAGCAAACATAGCAGGCAAGGTAAGCTAAGAACATCATGGCACAAGCATCTACCAGGTATGCTAGGTTGCAAGGTTTAGCTATTTATTGTGACAAGATTAGGTCATGCATAAGAATGGGATCATCTACCGTGTATGACTGACATGTGATCATTTGTCCTAATGCAATAAATGAGAGTAGGAGCGAGGGAATGGGATGTTATCGGAATGATCAATGGGGTTGCTTTCCTTGCTGGGTTGCGGAAGAGTTCTCTCCTTCGTTAGGGTACGGAGTAGTATCCTTCGGATTAGGGCCTACCGCAACACAGATGAAACATTCAATACAAGTAGATGCAACAATATGATGCATGATCATGGCATGATAGTATGCATGGCTGAGCTAATGTAACTAGTGATCATGTCAATTCGAAATGCATTTGAATATAGGTTCAAAGTTGTTCTCATTTAAAATTCTACATATTGACCTAATGCTAAAATGTCCATGTTCACCTATTTAGGTTTCTCTAACATGCATGAGAATAGCACCATTGAATTCATTGGATTTTTCTAATAAATTTTCATATATAAATTATTTTCATCTGAGTTACAGATTAATTTATATGATTTTTCAAAGTTTTAAATAATTTCTAGAATTATTTTTAAAGAGGAAATTGACTTATTGCATGAGCGTGATGTCATGATGACATCAACTGGTCAGCTGACCTGGCCCAGAGTCAAACCTGACATGTGGGGTCCACATGTCATTGACTCATTTACTTAACTATTTAAATTAACACTAATCCAAACTAATTATCAGGCCTGGGCCCACATGTCATTGTCTTATTAACTTAATTAATTAAAATAATTAACTTTTTACTAATCAGAGGTTAACTAGAGGATGGCCCCACCTGCCAGGGGTCAACCCCCGTGGTCAACCGACCAGGGTCACCAGCGTTGAGCCGTCGGCGACTCCAGGAACGGCGGAGGTGATCGGAAATCCTCCTCCGGCGACCAAAACCACGGCGGATGGGCTCAAACTGCTGCCCATGCACGCGCACGTCCATCTGGGCACGGCCCCGAGGCTGGGGAGGCCTGGAACGTCGCCGGCGACGACCTTGGCGGACGGCGGCGCTCGGGCTCCGACGGAACCACGGCTACAGACCACAACAACACACGCTCTAAGCACCTACGGCTCCTACAGGACTCGACGAACTCGATGACATCCTCAGAATGGCCTACTGGTCACCGGAGTTGTCATCGGCGACGAGAATGGTGGCGACCGGAGCTCGAGCTCGAGCCAGAGCTTAGCTACGGGCCTCGAAATCAAACAGAAGGAGAGGGGAAATGCTCGGGGGCTGACTGCGGGTGCTGAGGCGACGAACTGGAGCTCGGGGACGGCTTGATGGCGAGGAATCGACGACGGCGACCTTCTGACCCGAGGAGGAAGAAGAGGTCAGGGTTCCCTCGATGGAGCTCTGGGTGGCGATTCCTTCGGTGCGGAGGACCAGGGGTTCGAGGCGGAGCTCCTGCCTCCTCTACAACACGGGGGATGGACGGAGGTGAGCAAACGGCGGCGAACTATGGGGCGGCCATGGCGAAGCAGAGAGGAGAAGAGGAGAGAGTAGGGGAACGGAGGGAGAGAGCGGCGGGGAGGCGCGTCGATGCTTATCCCAGGCGTCGCGTTGGCGAGGGAGGGGCCAGGCAGGCAGGTGGCGTGCTGCCACCGGCGTGAGCACGCGGCGACCACGCACCATGCCGACTGGATGCCAAGAGGACGAAGACCCTCCTGGGCTAGATGGGCCACCAGGTAACTCCCTATCTCTCTTTTCTTTTTCCTTTATTTCTATTTTCTGATTTCCTCTGACATTTGTTTATTTCTTGCAGGTCCAAAATACCCCTTCAAATAATTCTAAAAACTTTTATAATTCAAGTTTGAATATTTCTAACTTGTATCAAAAGTTTCAGATTATTTTGAAAGCAGTGATAATGATAATATTTTTATTTGTCATTTTCAGAGACTTAATTCAATAATTTAAAATATTTCAAATGTTCAAATAATTGAAATGGTCCCTGGTATATCCATGCCCTTAATTATCAGACATAGGGAACATTTTTGATGGGCCTTTTGGATTTGTTGAAATTTCATTTGTTTGGAATTCCTTTAATTCATAAAATGCTTAGGATTTGTTTCTTTCTCCCCATTTCATATTGATGCAACGATGATGATGATGATGCAAACACAAATCTAGCCTAGACACTTTCTAGGGTTGTGACAGGGCTGGAGGGGCTCTGTACCTAGAGATCGACGATGAGGTCACCGCGACGGTCCTCAGCCCAATTCCGAGCACAGGAACTACGGGAGGTCCTCGGAGCATGCAGGGGGCTGTAGGGGAGAGGAGAGAGAGTAGAGGGGAGAGAGGGGTCCGGGAGGCCTTTTTATAATGGGGCACGAGACCATCAACGAGTCGTGCGCCGGGGAGGACGTGGCCGAGGACAGAGAGCACGGGGGGAGACGGGGGCGAGTCTGGGGAGCTCCTGGGATCAGTATAGGCCATAGGGAAGGAGGAGAGAGGGAGAGATGCCCGCGCGTGTTAGCTCCCCTGTTGGCACAACCGGGCGGCGCCGGGCACGCATGTGGGAGGGCAGAGCAGAGAGGAGAGAGAGGGGGCCGGTAGCTTGGCGTGTCACAGACACCGAGGGCGCCTCGGGGGACATGCGGGGGAGGCCCAAGGTTGTCTGGGCCGGCCATTGGGTGGCGGCTACAGTGCGGGAGCGCACTGTAGCGCGCTCCAGAGCATGCGTACGGCTGGCATTGCTGCTGGCTGCGCACTTTGGGGCGCCCACCTTTTCCACTAGCTCCTCGGGGCCTGGAGATGCTCTTGGATGCCTTAGAGGCTAAGCATGGCTAGGAAGAAAATAAAGGGAGAGGAGAAAGTTTCTACCAAGGTGAAACATGGGTAGAAATGGATTTTTTACCCCACTTCCCTGTAGAGACCTGGCCAGGGAGAGTTACTGGAGGTAGAAGGTAACTATAAGGAGCTCTGGTAAAAAGTTGAGGCCAAGGGTAAAAGGATAATAGGTAGAAATAGGGGTTTTACCAAATCACCAGAAGTTGTTTTGTGGAGTTTTGGGCAAGAAATATTTACCATCTCACTAAGATATTTACCAGGGTCAAGGCCTAGGTAGAAATTAGATGCTTCACCAAATTTGAGCTCAAGGGGAAAAAGTTGCCAATGGAATTTTGATAAACCCTAGAATTTAGCAGAATGTGATTTTTGTAGATCCAATGATGCTAGGCTTTTACCCTTGATGCACCACTTAGTGTATCATCACTATTTGGCCATTATAGCATTCCCACAAAGGTTGAGGCCAAAAAGTTGCTCAATTTTGATTCTGGACAGGAATGGTTTTGAGATGATTTGATGAACCAAACAAACATGGATTGAGATGAAAGTTTGCAAGATCACCACCCATGATAGTTTTGACTTGCTAGAATTTTCATGGAATTTATTGAGAATATTTCTTATAGAAATATTACAGAAGTTTCATAAGAACAGAAAGGGTTTTGAGGGGTTTTGCCTATGATCTAATCATGCCCTTGTGTTTAAACTCATATATATGGAAAATATATGTCCACTAAGTCTCTCTAAATTTTCTCAAATATTTTTAAAGTATTTAAATAATTTTTCCTTAGGAAAATCCATTTTTGGCCTTAAGAAAAAACCTTTAAATAAAATTTGAAAATAATCTTAAAAAACTATTTGCTGGTTTTGGGAAATTATATATCTAGTAGGTTTGCAAATAAAGCCTTTGGGAAAGAAGGGTCCACCTGATTTGAGGACTTCCAGTGCAAACCTCATTTTAGGGGGGTTTTGGAAACTTAAATTAAATAAATCATTTTTGGTTAATTTTTTTTGATAAAAATAGTTTTGGGTTCTATTCACATGGCATGATCATTGGGCAAGGGTTTTGGATCAAGTAAGATGATTATGAAGTGGAATAGAAGCTAGTAGTGCCATAAAACACAATCAACAAGCAAGCAAACAACATAGCAAGCAAGCATAAGCACACAGAAAAAGTTGTAGTTGGCTCGAAATTTTATAAACCAAAACATAACAATGTGCTACAAACATAGGGTGTGACAACAACGCAATCTATTGTCGTGATAAATAACAATAATAATTAGTATCACACAAAAACAGAGCACACAAATTTACTACTAAAAAGCTAACCTACTCTGAAAAATACTAAAAACTATGCTAAGAATATTTGCCTAAGATTTTGGGGAGAAAAAAGTTTTTCAAACTAATTATAACATAAGCTAAAAATGCCTGAAATAGGTTTTAAAATAAAACAGTACATCAAATATTTTCAAAATATTTTACAAATGGCACTATAAAATTCTACAGAACATTTCAAGATTTTAGGGAGGGGGGATATTTGGCATTGGACTTTTTTTTGGAGCTTCGGGATTTTTGGATTATAGAAGAAAAAAAAGCTCCACTGTTTAGTTGAGCCGAAACCACCGCAGCTGAGCTGGCCCAGGAAAGAACCGGCCCAGCTGAGCTGTGGGCGCGCGCGTGGCCAGGTTTGAACCTCACGTGCGGGCCCCAACGTCAGCAAGAGAGAGGGAGAGGGAGAGAGGTGTGGGGATGATAGGAGGGTCCAACCTGTCATCTCCCATCTCTGGATAGGAGGGGGGCGATGCTCACCAGTGGCAAAGGACACGGCGAGAGGATCTGAGGGCTGTGATGGACCCAGCGTCGAGTCGTCAGTCTGCTGGAGGTGGAAGGGTGGCCGGAGGTGGCCTGGCTCGCTGGTGATGAGCACCCGCGGCGAAGGAAGTTCGAGTGGAGGTCGCCCCGGTCTCCTTGTGCGTCAAACGGAGGGGGAAGGAGGGAGACAGGTCAAGGCACCGAGGGGGCTCAAAGGGACACAAAAGAGGTCCGGAGAGGGGGCGTACCTAGAGATCGGTGGCGGCGTTGCTGCGGCAAGGTTCGGCTCGATCCAGAGCGCAGGGGCTTCAGGAGCTCACTAGGGGGTTATAGGATCTCGACTTGGTGAGGCAGAAGGGGTCCGGAGGGGAGAGAGAGGTCCGGGAGGGGCTATTTATAGCCTCCTCAAGGTCCACCACTCGTTGGTGCGCCGGTGAGGACAAGGCCGAGGCCAGAGGGCACGGGAGGGGAGTGGGCGTGTCTGCGGTGTTGCTAGGGCACGTCCACGCCTAGAGGGAGAGAGGGAAGAGAGGAGAGAGCGCGCGCATGTGAGGCTCGGGGTTGGCCGAGCCGGGCGGCATCGGGCGCGCATGTGGGAGGGTGAGAGAGAGAGGGGGAGAAGGCTCCCGACACGTTAGCGTGTCACGGACACCGAGGCGCCACGACTAGAGCGACGGGGCGGCTCGAGGTGGCCAAGGTATGGGCAAGGCACAAGGTCAACCCTCTTCCTATCCTATCGCATGCTTCAGAGCGTGCCTTTGGCTGGCATGCTGGGCTTTTGGCGCGCTCTGGCGCGTCTACCAATGTCCATCGACTATGTAGGGGATAAACAAAGGGTAAAAGGGACATGGGATTGTCACACCCTGTGTTTTGTGTCACTTGTTATACTTGGATTTATAAAATTTAGAACCAATTTTAACTTTTTCAATGCTTGTGCTTGTTTGCTTGTTGATTGTGGTGTATGGCACTTTTGGATTCTATACCTCTTCATATTCATCTTCCTTGACCCAAACCTCTTTCCCAATGATCATTCCATGCGAATAGTGCCTATGGCGACAACCCCGTCCTCACCGGAGAACCATGCCCTCGGTGCACAGGCGCCCTTCCTATATAAAGCCTTCCCCGAGCCCAAGCTGCTCTCCCCTTGCTCTCTCCTCCCGTCTACCACTCCCCCGTGCCTAGCCCCCTCGTCCCCGTTCTTGGGAGCTCGAGCCCGAAGCAAACCCTCTCCACCATGCGGGTTTTCTCCCCGCCGGTGACCCCCTAGGCTACCCACCGATGCGTGGGAGACCCCTGAGCGTGTCGGTGCCCTCTGCTTGAGCCTCCGTGGCCTGGAACCCCGCCGGTGAGCGTCCCCTGCTCCCTGTCGCGAGGAGAGGGATGACAGGTGGGACCGGCCTGTCATCCCCTCCCCCTCCCCCTCTGTCGCTGTCAAGTAGGGCCCGCGTGCAGGTTTAAAAGTAAACCTATCGCGTGCACCGCTTCGCCTGGGCCGGTTCTTCCCTGGGCCGGCTCAGCTGCGGTTGGTTTTGGCCCAGTTGAGTAGTGTGGCTTCTCTTTTTTATTTTTCTACAACTTTCCAAAAATTGCACAAAATTGAATATTAATCAAATCCCAAATATTCTTCCACCAAAAATCTTAGAATATTCCCTCGAATTTAATAGTGCCTTTTGTATAAAATTTTGAAAAACTTTTATGTACTGTTTTAATTTGAAACCCCTATTTGGCATTATTAGCCACTGTTTTAAATAGTTTTGAAAATATTTTCAACTTCAAAACCCTAGACAAATAGTTTTAGTATAGCTTTTAGTATGTATCAGAATAGGGTAGCATTTTTAAATAGTAGATTGTGTGCTGTGTTTTTGTGTGATGCTTATTTTTATCGTTATTTATCGCAACAATAGATTGTGCAATTGATAAAGGAGTTGGACCCGAAGACTTTGAAGACCTGAAGACTTTGTTGAGCCAGGCAAGTAGCCCTTTGACCATGTTAAGAAACTTTTTCATGCATGCAATATGACACT
This sequence comes from Hordeum marinum, assembly GCA_022496015.1. Taxonomy (NCBI): domain Eukaryota; kingdom Viridiplantae; phylum Streptophyta; class Magnoliopsida; order Poales; family Poaceae; genus Hordeum; species Hordeum marinum. The sequence continues at coordinate 201,347,349 of CM039677.1, read as the reverse complement.
TGTTGTTTCGATGATTGATCATGATGTGGTGCTCCCCCTTCGGTGGGGTGCCTCCTATACTTTTATGATTGACACTTGCATCGTGCATGACCCTACCACCTTATGAGGGTTATGCAGGTGGGTGTAGATAGGATGCTAATAGATGCTACGCAAGTGGGATGGGATTTATGCATACTGATGGAAAGGGAGAAATCATTTCAAAGACTTTTCGAGAACTCCGTCGGGTTCCACTAATGCTCGGCGGAGATGATGATGAGTTGGGTGACCACTTGAGAAAGAAGTGTTGTATCGGAGCAAGTGAGTGTGTGTGGTTTTCGGAAATGGATTGGTGTAAGTTGCGACCGTTATTCCATCCTTACATGTTCGACCATGATACCCCTTATGGGACGGGGCTCTGTTGAGTACTTTGGTGGGTGCTGGCAAGGATCCCGCATTACTAGTGGCGGGAGTGGCATGGTCACTCCCGATACGGGGTCGTGCCGGTATGGATGATCATGCGTTGTCTTCACAGGCACCGGTCATACCGTTGGTCCCCGCATGGATGCTACGAGTGATGTACATCATGTGGGCTAGGTACCAATCGAGTTGACTCTTTGTTTAGTATCACCAGGGGAAAGGCATTGTTCGGGTGCTTAACTCCGGTATGTGACATATCGCGAGTCATGGATGACACGGAACTTCCCCGAGTCTTGTGGGTAAAGTGTGCAACCTCTACAGAGTGTAAAACTATTCGAATAGCCATTTCCACGGTCAACGACAGTTGGATGACCGCTCTTGTGCTACGTCCAAATGTTTTTCAGAAACTGGTGTGTGTGTTGGAGGCAAAGATGGTACTTGAGCTAAGTCCGATGACTTAGCATGACAATTGAACTAACTCCGATGACTTAGCATGATGAATGAACATGAGATGTTAAACCCTTGCTTACGATGATATATGTAACTTGTTCATATGGATATCTGCCAACTGTTGACGCATGCTTATGTAGTTACCTGATCATGCCATTGCATTAAAAATTGGCTTTCCGCAAGTTATCTTCTTAGTTCTATATCATGCATCATTATTACTTGTTCCACAACTTGGGTTGCTTGCGAGTACATTAAAAGTACTCATTGGCTTGCCACTTGTTATTTAATTGGCCAAGCATGGAAGAACAGGAGTATGTTGAAGAGTTCGTTGGAGACGAACATGCGAACTAGAACGCTTCCAAGTCAGTGCTTGTAGGTTAAGGCAGATGGCATGGGTTCACGCTTTCGATCAAGATTTTTGTTGTTTGTACTATTAAAGTGTTTGGCCCTTGTGGCCCTATCTATGTAAGACTAGACCTTTATGGTCTTTATATGTGTAAGACGTTAAATGAGGATGTAAGACTCTTGTTATTCAGCTTCTGTGTGTTCAGTGAGTATTGATCTCTGGGATCACTATACACGTGCATTCGGTGATCACGACTTATGAGTCGGGGTCCCCACAGGGATGCCCTGGAACCTACCAGGAGGGAGAGAGAGAGCTAAGAGAAGGGGAAAAGTGGCTCTCCAAGGGGTGCAAGTGGGGTGTTTGCCCCCTCAATCATGGAGCTGTCTGCTAGGATTTTTACTGGAGGTGCTGAGGGTCTAGGTGTAGCTGTGGTAAAAATTTGAGAGCAAGGGGAAAAGTAGAAGTGGTGGAAATATTAGCTTTCAGAAATGGCCAGAAGGTGTTTGTGTTGTGTCTGGGCTTGCAGATGGAGTTTACTTGCCATGATATTTAATAGGGGCAAATGATGATTAGAATTAGGCTTGATCACTAAGTTTGAGCTTGATTGAAGAAAGTTCACAATGTAACTTTCTGAAATCCTAGAAATCAATACACAAGGAGGGTTTTGGAATAGTTTGATGAATTAAAACAATTTGGATTGAGATGAAACTTTGCAACATCATCACTTATGACAATGTTGACTTGCTAGAATGTTCTAGGGATTTATTGAGAATATTTCATATAGAAATATTTCAAAAGCTTGATTTGGACAGAAAGGGTTTGAGGAGTTTTGCCCATGATTTTGAACATGACCATGTGTTGAAACTCATATATATGGAAAATATATGTCCATTGAGTTTCCCTAAATTTTCTCAAATATTTTGAAAGTATTAAAATAATTTTTCCCAATGAAAACCCATTTCTGATCTTAAGAAAAATCCTTTAAATAAAATATTAAATAATCTTTAAAATTAATATTTTGTGGTTTTGGGAAGTCATAAATATAGTAGGTTTCAAATAAAGCCTTTGGGGAAAAGGTTCCACCAATTTGAGGACTTGTAGTGCAAACCTCAACTCAGGTTTTTTTTGAAAACCTAATTTGAATAAATCCCTTTTGTTCAAAATAATATTTGATAAAAATTGTTTTGGGCACTATTCACATGGCATGATCATTGGGCAAGAAGGTTGGATCAAGTAAGATGAGCATGGAGAGGAGTAGAACCTAAGAGTGCCAAACACAATCAACCAAAGAATCAAACAAGCATGCACTTAAAAAGTTTTAATTGGTTCCAAATTTTATAAATCCAAGCATAGCGAAGTGATACAAAGACAGTGTGTGACATCTGTTGGAAATATGCCCTAGAGGAAATAATAAATTAGTTATTATCATACTTCCTTGTTCATGATAATCGTTTATTGTCCATGCTATAATTGTATTGATCGGAGACTAAGATGCATGTGTGGATACATAGACAAAACCATGTCCCTAGTATGCCTCTAATAGACTAGCTCGTTGATCAAAGATGGTTAAGGTTTCCTAGCCATGGACATGAAATGTCATTTGATAAACGGGGTCACATCATTAGGAAAATGGTGTGATGGACAAGACCCAAACTACAAGTTTATTGCTACTGTTTTCTGCATGTCAAATATATGTTCCTATGACCATGAGATCATGCAACTCACACATACCGGAGGAGTGCCTTGTATGTATCAAACGTCGCAACGTAACTGGGTGACTATAAAGGTTCTCTATAGGTATCTCCGAGAGTGTTTGTTGAGTTGGCATGGATCAAGACTGGAATTAGTTACTCCATGTGATGGAGAGGTATCTTAGGGCCCACTCGGTAATCCAACATCATAATAAGCCTTGCACGCAATGTGACTAAGTGTTAGTCATGGGATCTTGTATTACGGAACGAGTAAAGAGACTTGCCGGTAACGAGGTTGAACTAGGTATGGACATACCGACGATCGAATCTCGGGCAAATAACATTCCGAAGAACAAAGGGAACATCATACGGGATTAACTGAATCCTTGACATAGAGGTTCGACCGATAAAGATATTCGTATAATCTGTAGGAACCAATATGGGCAACCAGGTCCTGCTATTAGTTATTGACCGTAGGGGAGTCTCGGTCATGTCTACATAGTTCTCGAACCCGCAGGGTCTGCACACTTAAGGTTTGGTGACGTTTCGGTAGTATAGAGTTATGTATGGTGGTGACCGAAGGTTGTTCGGAGTCCCGTATGAGATCCCGGAGGTTACGAGGAGCTCCGGAATGGTCCGGAGGTAAAGATTCATATATAGGAAGTCTTGTTTTGGTCGTCGGAAAAGTTTCGGGCTCATCGGTAGTGTACCGGGAGTGCCGGTGCTGTACCGAGAGACCATCGGGACGGGTATTTCGACCCAAGAGGTTCCATGGACTGTGGGAGAGTGTTTACCATCCCTTCGTGGGCTGGTGGAAGTCCCACACAAGGCCCATGCGGTTTGGGAAAAAAGTCCCAAAGACAAAAAGTGGAAAAGGCAAAAATAGGGTGAATCCTAGTCCTACTAGGATTGGAGGTGGAGTTCACCTCCTCCACTTGGTTCGGACGACTCCTTGGAGGCTTGGCCCTTGTGCCAAGCCTCCTCCTCTCTTCCTCTTATATATACTAGAGGTTTTAGGGTTTTTTGCACAGAATTATTAGCCATGTACTGCCCGGTCCTCCAATGCATAGTTTCTCCTCTAGATCGGATTTCTGCAGTGCTTAGGCGAAGCCCTACCGGAATAGCTCCACCACCATCGCCGGAGCGCCGTCACGCTGCCAGAGAACTCTTCTAAATCTCTGCTCCATCTTGCTGGATCAAGAAGGTGGAGATCGTCATCGAGCTGTACGTGTGCTGAACATGGAGATGTCGTCCGTTCGGCGCTAGATCGGAAGGACCGTGATCAAGATCGCGAGACGGATCGTGATGAGTTCGCGGAACGGATCGTGATGAGTTCGCGGGACGGATCGTGATTGGATCGTGGGACGGATCGTGATGAGTTCGTGAGACGGATCGTGATTGGATCGTAGGATGGATCGTGATGAGATCACGGGACACACAGCGATTTGGATCTAGAAGATGTTAGACTACACCAATCGCGTTTCTTAACGCTTCCCGCTTAGCGATCTACAAGGGTATGTAGATCCACTCTCCCTCTCGTAGATGCTCATCACCATGGATAGATCTTGCGTGTGCGTAGGAAATTTTTTGTTTCCCATGCATCATTCCCCAACAGTGGCATCATGAGCTAGGTCTATGTGTAGATGAGATCTCGAGTAGAACACAAAAGGTTTGTGGGCGTTGATGCTTAGATTTCTTCCTTCCTTGGTCGGATTTTGGTTCAACGGTATTGTGAGATGAAGCTGCTCGGACCAACATTACTTGTACGCTTACGAGAGACTGGTTCCCTCGACCGCAACTTGTTGCATAGATGGCTTGCGGGTGCCAGTTTCTCTCACTTTAGTTGGATCGGATTCGACAAAGGCGGTCCTTGAGAAGGTTGAAAAGCAACTACTGTATCACCATTGTGGTTTTTGCGCAGATGAGAATTGTTCTTGCTAGATACCCGTAGCAGCCACGTAAAACATGCAACAACAGTTAGAGGACGTCTAACTTGTTTTTGTAGGGTATGTTGTGATATGATATGGCCAATTACATGATGTGATATATGTGATGTATGAGATGATCATGTGATGTATAGAATATCACGACTTGCATGTCAATGAGTACGGCAACTGGCAGGAGCCATAGGGTTGTCTTTAATTATTGCATGACCTGCGTGCCAATCATTAAGCGCTATGTAATGCTTTACTTTATCGCTAAACGGTAGCAATAGTAGTAGAAGCATGTTGGGCGTGACAACCCCGATGGCGACACATTGCTGGAGACCAAGATGATGGAGATCAGGGTGTATTGCCGGTGACGATGGAGATCATGCCGGTGCTTTCAAGATGGAGATCAAAAGCACAAGTTCATGGCCATATCATGTCACTTATGATTTGCATGTTATGTTAATACTTTTATGCACCTTGTTTTTCTTAGGACGACGGTAGCATTATAAGGTGATCCCTCACTTAAATTTCAAGATGAATTGTGTTCGCCCCGAGTGTGCACCGTTGCGAAAGTTCGTCGTGTTGAGACAGCACGTGATGATCGGGTGTGATAGACTCTACATTCACATACAACGGGTGCAAGCCAGTGTTGCACATGCAGAACACTCGGGTTAAACTTGGCGAGCCTAGCATGTACAGAAATGACCTCGGAACACAAGAGACCGAAAGGTTGAACATGAGTCATATAGTAGATAGGATCAACATGATGATGTTCACCATTGAAACCACCTCAACTCATGTGATGATCGGACTTGAGTTGTTGAATTTGGATCATGTGTCATTCGAATGACTGGAGGGATGTCAATTTGAGTGGGAGTTCTTAAGTAATATGATTAATTGAACTCATTATCATGAACATAGTCAGTAGTGTGTTTGCAAACTATGGTGTATATTACTAGCTCACGCTGTAGCTCCCTTGAATTTTATATGTTCCTAGAGAAATAGAGTTGAAAGATGATGCTAGCAATATTGCGGACTGGCTCCGTGATCTGAGGATTGTCCTCGTTGCTGCACAGAAGGCTTATGTCCTTAATGCACCTCTCGGTGTGGCAACCCCTCTAGCGTTGTTTGTAGATGTTGTGAACATCTGACAGGAACGTTCTGATGACTACTTGATAGTTTAGTGCGTCATGCATTATGGATTAGAATTGAGGCTCCGAAACGTTTTGAATGTCACAGAACAGATGAGATGTTCTAAGAGCTGAAATTAGGATCTCAGGCTCATGCCCGTGTTGCGAGATATGAGATCTCCAGCAAGATTCTTTGCCTACAAGATGAAGGAGAATAGCTCAATCATTGAGCATGTGCTCAGATTGTCTGGGTGCTACAATCGCTTGAATCGAGTGGGAGTTGATCTTCCAGATAGGATTGTGATTGATATTGTTCTCCAAGTCACTGTCACTAAGCTACTAGAACTTGGTGATGAACAATAAAATGCCAGCGATAGAAATAATGCTTCCTGAGCTATTCGTGATGTTTGACACCCTGAAGGTAGAAATCGAGAAGGAGCGTCAAAGTGTTGATGGTTACTTAAAACCACTAGTTTCGAAAAGGCAAGAGCAAGGAGGGAAACTTCATGGATAGCAAGTCAGTCGCTGCTCCAGTGAAGCAACCCAAAGTTGAACTCAAACCCGAGACTAAGTGCTTCGATTATGAGGAGAGCGGTCGCTGAAGAAGAACAACCCTAGATAGTTGGTAGATAAGAAGGCTGGCAAACGTCAACAGAAGTATATTTGATATACGTGTTATTGATGTGTACCTTGCTAGTACTCCTAGTAACACCTGGGTATTGGATACCGGTTCGGTTGCTAAATGTTAGTAACTCGAAATAAAAGCTTCGAAATAAATGGAGAACTAGCTAAGTGTGAGGTGATGATGTGTGTTGGAAATGTTTCCAAGGTTGATGTGATCAACATCGCACGCTCTCTCTACCTTCGAGATTAGTGACGAACCTAAAATGAATGTTATTTGGTATTTTTTGCGTTGAGCATGAATGTGATTAGATCATGTTCATTGCAACACGGTTATTCATTTAAGTTAGAGAATAATGGTTATTCTATTTACATGAATAATACCTTCAATGGTCATGCACCCAGTGAGAATGGTTTGTTGAAACTTGATCGTAGTAATACACATGTTCATAACTTTGATGCCAAAAGATATAAAGTTAATACTAATAGTACCACATACTTGTGGCACTGCCGCTAAATGTCATATTGGTATAAAACACATGAAGAAACTCCATGTTGATGGATCTTTGGACTCATTAGATTTCAAATCGGTTGAGACATGCAAACCATGCCTCTTGGTCAAGATGACTAAGGACCCCGTTTTCTGTTTTGATGAAGCGGGCAAATGATTTATTGGAAATGATACATGTTGATGTACGCAATCCAATGAGTCTAATAGCATGTGGTGGATATCGTTATTTTCTTACCTTCATTGACGATTTGAGTAGATATAGGGTATATTTGCTTAATGAAACACAAGTCTGAATCGTTTGAAAGGTTCAAGCAAATTCAGAGTGAAGTTTAAGATCATCGTACAAGAAGATAAAAATGTCTACGATATGATCGTCGAGATGAATATCTGAGTTGCGAGTTTGCATACAACTTTAGACAATGTGAAAATTGTTTCACAACTCATGCCACCTGGAACACCATAGTGTGATGGTGTGTCCGAACGTCATAGTCATGCTCTGTTGGATATGGTGCATGCTATGATGTCTCTTATCGTTTTGTTACTATAATTTGGGGTTATGCATTAGAGACAACTACATTCACTTTAAAAAGGGCACCATCTAAATCCATTGAGATGACATCGTGCGAATTATGGTTTGATAGAAACCTAAGCTGTCATTTCTTAATGTTTGGGGCTGCGACGCTTGTGTGGAAAATGTTTTCACCTAATGAGCTCGAACCCAAAGAGAACAAGTGCATCTTAATAGAATACCCTAAGAATAGTTGGGTGAACCTTCTATCTCAGATCCAAGCATAAAATGTTTGTTGCTAAAACCGGGTCCTTTCTCGAGAAAAAGTTTCTCTTGAAAGAATTGAGTGGGAGGAGGATAGAACTTGATGATGTTATTGAACCTCTATTTCAACCAGAGAGTAGCGCAGTGTAGGAAGTTGTTTCTGTGAAGCCTACGTTAGTTGAAGAGGAAGTTAATGATGATGATGATGAAGCTTCGGATCAAGTTACTATCGAACCTCGTAGGTCGACAAGGATGTGTACTGCTCCTCAGTGGTGCGGCTACCCTGTCTTAGAGGTCAAGTTGTTGGACAACGATGAACCTCCGAAGTATGGAGAAGTGATGATGGGCTCGGAAACCAAAAATGGTTAGAGGCCATGAAATCCGAGAAAGGATCCATGTATGAAAACCAAGTATAGACTTTGGTGGACTTGCTCGTTGGACGGTAGGTCGTTAAGTACAAATGGATCTTTGAAATGAAGACAGACGCTGATGGTAAATGTCACCATTTGTAAAGCTCGACTTGTTGCAAAGAAGTTTATGACAAGTTCAAGGAGTTGATTGCGATGAGACTTTCTCACTCGTAACGATGCTAAAGTCGGTTGGAATTATGTTAGTAGTTGCTGCATCTTTCAATTATGAAATCTGGCAGATGGATGCCAAAATATCATTTCCTTCCTTAAGGAATGGTAGTATGAGATACAACCAGAAGGTTTTGTCAGTCCTAAGGGTGCTAAAAGGTGAGGAAGCTTCAGTGATCCTTCTATGGACTGAAGCAAGCATCTCGGAGTTGAAATATACACTTTGATAAGGTGATCGAAGTTTTTAAATCTATACAAAGTTTATAAGAAACTTGTATTTGCAATAAAGCGAGTGGGAGCACTATAGAGTTTCTGATAAGTATATGTGGATGACATAGTGCTATTCAGAAATGATGTAGAATTTCTGGAAAGCATAAACGGTTGTTTGAAAAAGAGTTTTTCAAAGGAAGACCTGGATAAAGCTACCTAATTGTTGAACATCAAGATCTATAGAGATAGATCAAGATGCTAGATGAGACTTTCAATGAGTACATACCTTGACAAGATTTTGAAAGAGTTTAAAATGGATCAGTCAGAGAAAGAGTTCTCGCCTGATTTGTAAGGTGTGAAGTTGAGTGAGACTCAAAGCACGACAACGGCACAAGAAAGAGAAAGGATGAGCATCGTCCCATATGCCTGAGCCATAGGCTCTGTATAGTATGCCATGCTATGTACCGCACCTGTGTGTGCCTTGCCATGAGTCTGTCAAGGGGTACCAGAGTGATCCAGGAGTGGATCACTGGACAGCGGTCAAGATTATCCTTAGTAACTAAAAGACTAAGGAGATGTTTCTCGATTATGGAGGTGATAAAGAGTTCGTCGTAAAGAGTTACGTTGATGCAAGCTTTCACGCCAGTCCGGACGACCCGTCGTAGCAATCTGGATATATATAATGGAGCAGCCATTTGGAATAGTACCAAGTGGAGTGTGATAGCAGTGTTTACGGTTTGACATAGAGATTTGCAAAGTACACACGGATCTGAATGTCGTAGACCCGTTGACTATAAGACCTCTCTCACATGCAAAGCATGATCGAGCCCCAGAACTCATTGGGTGTTAGATTCATAACAATGCGAATCACACGGTGATGTGAACTAGATTACTGACTCTAGTGCAAGTGGGAGACTGTTGGAAATATGCCCTAGAGGCAATAATAAATTAGTTATTATCATATTTCCTTGTTCATGATAATCGTTTATTACCCATGCTATAATTGTATTGATCGGAGACTTAGATGCATGTGTGGATACATAGACAAAACCATGTCCCTGGTATGACTCTAATAGACTAGCTCGTCGATCCAAGATGGTTAAGGTTTCCTAGCCTTGGACATGAGATGTCATTTGATAAACGGGATCACATCATTAGGAGAATGGTGTGATGGACAAGACCCAAACTACAAACGTAGCATATGATTGTGTCAGTTTATTGCTACTGTTTTCTGCATGTCAAGTATATGTTCCTATGACCATGAGATCATGCAACTCACGGATACCGGAAGAGTGCCTTGTGTGTATCAAACGTTGCAAGATAACTCGGTGACTATAAAGTTGCTCTACAGGTATCTCCGAGGGTGTCTGTTGAGTTGGCATGGATCAAGACTGCAATTTGTTACTCCGTGTGACGGAGAGGTATCTTAGGGCCCACTCGGTAATACAACATCACAATAAGCCTTGCAAGCAATGTGACTAAGTGTTAGTCATGGGATCTTGTATTACGGAACGAGTAAAGAGACTTGCCGGTAACGCGGTTGAACTAGGTATGGAGATACCGACGATCGAATCTCCGGCAAGTAACATACCAAAGAACAAAGGGAACATCATACGGGATTAACTAAATCCTTGACATACAGGTTTGACCGATAAAGATCTTCGTAGAATATGTAGGACCCAATAAGGGCATCTAGGTACCGCTATTGGTTATTGACCGTAGAGGTGTCTCGGTCATGTCTACATAGTTCTCGAACCCGCAGGGTCTACACACTTAAGGTTTGGTGATGTTTCGGTAGAATAAAGTTATGTATGGTGGTGACCGAAGGTTGTTTGGAGTCCTTGATGAGATCCCAGACATCATGAGGAGGTCCAGAATGGTCCGGAGGTAAATATTCATATACAGGAAGTCCTGTTTTGGTCGCCGGAAAAGTTTCGGGCTCATCGGTAGTGTATCGGGAGTGCCAGTAGTGTACCGGGAGACCATCGGGAGGGGTGTTTCGACCCAAGAGGCTCCATGGGCTGTGGGAGAGTGTTTACCAGCCCTTAGTGGCCTCGTGGAAGTCCTACACATGGCCAATGCGGTTTGGGAAAGAAGGCCCAAATTGAAAAAGTGGAAAAGGCAAAAATAGGGTGAATCCTAGTCCTACTAGGATTGGAGGTGGAGTCCACCTCCTCCACCTGGTTCCGCCGACTCCTTGGAGTCTTGGCCCATGTGCCAAGCCTCCTCCTATCTTCCTCTTATATATACTAGAGGTTTTAGGGTTTTTGCACAGAATTTTTAGCCACATGCTGCCCGTTCCTCTAGTGCATAGTTTCTCCTCTAGGTCGGATTTCTGAAGTGGTTAGGCCAAGCCCTGTCGTAATAGCTCCACCACCATCGCCGGAGCGCCATCACGCAGCCGAAGAACTCTTCTACCTCTCCACTCCCTCTTGCTGGATCGATAAGGCGGAAATCGTCATCGAGCTATACGTGTACTAAACGCGGAGGTGTCGCCCGTTCGGCGCTAGATCTGAAGGACCGTAATCAAGATCGCGAGACGGACCGTGATAACACCCACAACTTGAGAACTTCAGTCACACAAAACTTCGTGAGATCCGTTAGTATAAGCAACATATTGAATACTATAGGTATTGTTATAAATTGATTCTTATTTCATTTCTGCATAATAGGTACTGTATTATAATATCTCCATGGCTTATACCCCCCGATACAATCCATAGAATAATCAAAACAAGCACACTATGCAAGGAAAAACGAAATCTGTCTAAAACAGAATAGTCTGCAGAAATCTGTAGAGAGCCTATACTTTTGGAAGTCTAAAAATTCTAAACAATTAGGAAACGTGGAGAATTTTTATAGCACTACTGTGCAAAAATTTAAGATTATTATCTCGCTACAGTAAAAAATGTAAATTCTTGTCATGGAGTAAAAAGTTTCTGTTTTGTTTTACCATCATTTCTACTCATCTTGTGAGTCATACCAATGGCTTTACTTGGCACTATGTGGCACCCTGATAGAGGGCCGACGCACGTCAGCCCCAGGATAAGACCTGGCGCACGTCAAAGACATGATACAACAATTCCAGGCACAAAATGGCTTTATTAATTATAATGGAGTATTACAATATTGTTCCTTACAACAATATTACATAGCTCCAAGGCTATCTAGATGGCGGCTATGGTCTTGGTTCAGCGGCAACGACATCTCTGGCTGGGCTCCATAACTCGCATGATTGGCTGGGTTACTATCTAGCGCGATGGACCTTCTCCTGCAACTGGCCACTTGTAAGGCCAGGTGAGTAATTTGAATGTACTCGCAAGACAACCAAATACATAACATCCAAACAAGCGAATGGCAAAGCAAGCCCTATGCTTATATAATAACTATTCTAAGCATAGCATGGAATTAACAGGAAAACATGGAACAAGCATGGCATAACTTGAATCAAGCATATGATCTACATAACACAACATGGAATTAATCACACTAGTTGCTTAAAGTACTTACTGTTAACGAATTCAAACGTACACTCTTACAGGGTTGTCCCACAACCCTCTAAATGGTCATGATCCAACTTAATACTGATCCAAATCCGATCCACATCATGTGGTCATCCGGCCACTTATCACATAGCCATCCCTTGGCTAACATATCATATTCTTGGCATCCTATGATGTCTACACAATATGAGTTCCTCCCTCATTATTATCACTGTTATGGTTGACCAACTAGTGAGGTCTGGACGGGCTGCCAATATCGTGGACACGGCTATTCGAATAGATTTTTCACTCTGTAGAGGTTGCACACTTTACCCACACCACGAAGCAATTGTCCTCATGATCCCACTCAAGTGGACTATCGTTGCTCCAACGAAACGTGCCTAACCCGTGACTCTCTCATCGTACCACCGACATTCAACCTCCATTGGAGGCCTGCCCTGGGTGGCCCCTGTGTCCTCATGACACCTATGTCCTCATGACACTTTCCACTAGCGTGCCCAAACTAAAATGTCCCACACGGGGACCAAACTAAACTGTCCCAAATTGGCACGGGTACCCATACAACTCAACTGGTTCACAAGGTTATCGCCGCCTACCAGGCCGGAGTAGCACGCACGCACAACCTTCCCTCTTTGGTAGTACCGATGAAAGAGCACAGGATCAGACCAAGTTAAGGCCGTCCTGTACCAGCAAATGTGGTTGCACGGATAAGCCTGGACAGGTGACTCTAGATCAACCGGCTAGGTTGCATTTATTAATTCAACTCATCATATCCACAAACTGCCTGATGAAACCCAAAATGATCATAGACAGTATTCCCTTAATCCAACCACATCCTGGCATGAGATCGAACCGTAGTACTAACATGTCAATGTTAATAACAACATTATTATTAGCATGGAAATATGAAAATAAGACATGGCATTAGATGAAAAGTAATGCTAATATCGAGTGTCGATGTTACCACAGATGTATGCAAATGCAGACTAACAAGTTATATAGACAAAAACACAGGGTGCAAGCAAAGTCATCACCTAAGTTCAGGGCTCATGATAAGAGGTTGGCTTGCCTGCGGGGGTCGATGAATACACCGGGAGGAAGTGTGATCGCCTCGCGGAAGAATTCGCCAGAAACATTTCTCTCTCGGAAGTTTCGATTGTAGGGCAAGGGAAAATTTTTATTTCCATTGTGTGAAAACAGTATGGTAAGCATACCATCGGAACGGGCTCGATGAGATGAAGAAGTGTGCGTTGATTTTACCTCAATCGGGGTTACGGTCGCAAAGTTGTGGGTGTTTGAATGCCAGAGACCAGTCTGTAAAGAATTTCATACAGATAGACCCTTGGTTGCAAAAATAGAAAGCGCCTTCGGACAGAGTACGCCTCCTACACTAGAAGGCGCCTTCTCACCTAAGGAAGAACAAACTGAGCTTTCTAGTTAGGAAAGCATAATTACCAAAATACGCTTCCACTCAAAAACGCGCGGGCCCGGGGTTGACTCCTCTCTCTCTCCCACTGACGGGCGGGACCCGTCCTTACCTCTCTCTCCTCCGCTGGGTCGTCTTCTTCTACCCTCCGGAGACAAGGAAGAGTGTAGGGGTGCTCGACCGGTCCGACGCCGGCGCTTCCCGATGGCTCAGGCCACACCTGGCCGGGGTACGACCACCGGAGAATGAGGGAGGTGGTGCCGCATCGGAGAGACCCCGCGAGGGTCACGGGAGATGGCCGGGGTGCCCATGGTGCCAGTCGTCGCGGACGGCAGGGGTGCTCAAGCAACGACCGCTAGTGCTCCGGCCATGGAAAAGATGAGGCAGGGCATCGAGGAAGCTTGCGGCGATGAGGAGAGCGCCGTGGAGTGGCCTAGAGGGAGAGAGGGGGCCGGGGGGCTCTAATTTGAGAGGTGGCTGGTGGCAAGGCTTCGTCCATTGGATGGGGCTAGGAGCTCTAGAGGGCTTGGAGAGGTGCTGAGGCTTGGTGGTCTTGGAGGAGGGCTCGAGGACATTTTATTTATAGCAGAGGGGAGACTTGGCCGACATCGGCCGAAGCTCCGAGATGCACGGCGAAGTGCCGGTGCTCCAGCAATTGTCAGAGGTTGTGAGAAGCTATGGGATGAGGGGGAGAGGGCTCTAGACGGTGCTCGCACACAATGTGGATCTCTATGATGCTCTTGGACAGGCTGGAGCTACCTGGAGACATGCTCCCGTCCACTCCAATGCAGAGGGCACGATTTTGGCACGCTCTGCCTGTGGTCACCGTGTGGCCACGGCGTTGCCACACACTGCTGGACACCAAAAGGTGTCTAGGGTCTTCTACATGCTTCATTGAGATGACTTGACCCCTTAAGGAAGAAAAGTCATCTCTGGTGTGACTAGACCTAGGTCAAACACCACCTGGCAGGAACCTGTTTGTGCTGTGCAATGGAAATCACAGTGCTCCTCTTGGCATGACCTTTGGCTAAGGTTGACCACTCACTAGAGTGAGTATCTTGGACAAAATGCATCACAAACAAACAAGTCTAGGGGGTACTTCCTTTGTAACCTTTCCCACTGACCATAAATGAGGATGAGGTTGCTTGGGAAAAATGACTAGATGAACATGACCCAAATTTGGAGGAGATCAATGTTTTAGGCAAATGGAGACACTATAAAGTTTCATACCATTGTCACAAAACAAACGGCACTTCCTTCGTAGTGCTCCAATCTGAACAGAAACTTTAATAATTTGTTGAACAAGATTAGCTAGATGGAATGAGCTGACTTTTGGGGTGACCAAGGGTAATATCTCATAATGAATTATCCTGAAAAAATTTCAGCCCAAGGAGATCAGGGAATCAAGGACTTCCTTTACAAACTGGTAATCTGGACAGAATTTGCAAAGGGATGTTGTGTTCAAATTTTGAATTGTGGAACTTGATATTTTTATGGAAATGATAAAGATATGGATATGAGAAACTCCACAAAATATTTGGAATCTTTCCTATCTACCAAAATGTTAGTTCCTTTGGAAAGGCTCCAAATTCAAATATTGGCTATATATAGGAAAATGCAATTTCCCCTATTTAATTATGGCCAATATTGTTATGAGAGATCAATATGATTAGAAAGAATATCTCCACAAGTTTTCATGAGCTCTGGAGATGGATAGACATTTTCCTGGATTTAATTCCTCAGAAAGGAAGAAAAAGGAATTAATTATAGATGAGAAATATTGTATTTGACATGGCAATATTTTTGCACATCTAGGGTTTATGGCTGAAGGAGGATCTCTGGAAACTTTGGTAGGATTAATAAAGCAAGGGAAAGGATAGCTCCTTTATAAACACAAAGGCAGGATTTCCAGTTCCAATATTTTGGAACTAGGGTTTGAACGAGGTTCGGGGTTTATTGATGAAGGGTTGGCTCGCACAAGAGCATGGGCATGGCACTATGAAGTTGGGGATTGTTTGGATTCACCTGGTTACTTACCAGATCCAGAGGAAAAATTTAGGGGGAGGAAAGCTAGGAAGGAATAACATCACAAAAAATGATAACCCGATTTTTGGGGTGTTACACACTAACACTAATTAAAACATAAAAACATAATAATTACAGAGTAAATAATCATGTTATCACAAACAAACAAAAAGTAAGAAGCAAAAAATAAAGATAGCTGTTGGGTTGCCTCCCAACAAGCGTTATTGTTTTATGCCCCTAGCTAGGCATAAGGCATAGTTTGAAGTGTTCTCATAATTTACACCCACCCATAATTACCTAACAAGATTGATTCATAAGGTGATTTAATTATCTTCCTATGGAAGTGTTCCATTCCTTTCTCTAATGGAATTGGTACCTTATGTTTCCCTCTTTCATGTCAATAATTGCACCTATAGTTTGTAAGAAGGGCCTTCCAAGTATTATGGGATAGGAAGGATTGCAATCAATATCAAGCACAATTAAGCCTACATGCACATAATTTTTATTTTCAATAAGAAGCACATCATTAATTCAACCTAATGGTTTCTTAATGGTACAATCCTCAAGATGCAAGTTGAGGGAAAAATCTTCCATATTAGTGAGGCCAAGGGAATCACATAAAGGTTTAGGTACAATTGATAAACTAGAACCAAGGTCACACAAAGAATTAAATTCATATTTATTAATCTTTATTTTTATAGTAGGTCCCCACTCATCATGCAATTTTCTAGGAATATAAACTTTAAGCTCAAATTTCTAATCATAAGCTTTTATCATAGCTTCTAATATATGTTCGACAAAAGCTTTGTTTTGTTCATAATAATTAAGTGAGCTAATAATGGTTTGACAAAAGTAAATATATTCTACTATTGATCAATTATAATAATTAAATTCCTTGTAATCAACAATAGTGGTCACATAACTAGTTAAAGTTTTGATTTGTCCAAACCCACCTTTTTAAGTTTTAACATCAAAATCATCACCATCCAAGCGAATGGTACACTTCTCAAGTAGAATTGACTCATATTCATCCCCTTTATCATTTCATTCATATAGGTAAACAAATATTCAATAGTAGAAATACCAATCATTTTATGATCTTCATCATGATTCCAGTAAAAACTAGGTGGAAGAGCTTTTTCTAAGACTTCCCGCATAGCTCTCAACCTAGCGGTCCTCTC
The DNA here is from genome assembly GCA_022496015.1 of Hordeum marinum. NCBI lineage: Eukaryota > Viridiplantae > Streptophyta > Magnoliopsida > Poales > Poaceae > Hordeum > Hordeum marinum. The sequence continues at coordinate 201,330,578 of CM039677.1, read as the reverse complement.
CTTAATTTAATTAATAGATATTTGGATATATTTAATAGTCCCATTTAAATCATGCTTGGGTGGGAAAGCTTTACTTTTAAGAGTTTATACATCAAGAGCAATTCTATCCATGTTTTTAGCGAAAGCATCAATCACATGCAACTTTTCTTCTACTATAGCATTGAAAACCTTTTCATAATTAATAAATAATTTAATTGTGTTCTCAAGATCAGAGGGTATACTATTATAATTTTTAGAAGATTTTCCATAAGGATTACCATAAGAATTTCCATAGTTGTTAGAGGAATTACCGGGATACAGTTTAGAATTGAAATATCCTCTATAAGCATTGTTATTGAGATTCTGTCGCGAGATAAAGTTCACATGAATAGAAAAAATATTGTCAATTAAAGTAGACAAAGTCATATCATTAGTATCAACATGAGTATTTTTACTAGCAAGCATATTCATAAGAGCGTCTACTTTTTCACTCAATGTAGCGATTTCTTTGACAGAATTTACCTTCTTACCAGTTGGAGCTCTTTCGGTATGCCATTGAGAATAATCTTTCATAATGTTGTCCAAAAGTTTTGTGGCCTCTCCTAAGGTCATGTCCATAAAGTAACCACCGGCGGTAGAATCTAGAATATTTTTACACACAAAGTTTAGTCCAGCATGGAAGTTTTTGATAATCATCCACAAGTTTAAACCATGAGTAGGGCAATTTCTTATCATCAATTTAATTGTCTCCCAAGATTGTGCAACATTCTCCTTATATTTTTGTTTAATATTCATTATTTTATTTCTAAGGGAGATGATCTTAGCAGGAGGAAAATACTTGGCAATGAAAGCATCTTTACACTTATCCCATGTTCCAGTACTATTACGAGGTAAAGATGAAAACCAAGCTTTAGCTTTATCTCTCAGTGAAAAAGGATAAAAAATTTACTTCACAATATAATTATCCATATCCTTTTCTTTTGCATATCACATAATTCAATAAAGGTATTACGGTGTGACGCGGGATCCTCATTAGGACTTCCCGAAAATTGATCTTTCATGACAAGATTTAGCAATGCAGCATTAATATCAAAAGCCTCCGCACTATTAGCAAGTGGTATAGGAGTACTAATAAAATCATTATTATTAGTATTTCACATGTCACACAACTTAGTAGTATCTTGAGACATGGTGACCAAACAAGCAAAGCAACGAGCGAGACAAGTAAACTACCAAGTGAAGCAAGCAAAGAGGTAAACTACTGACAAACAAAGATAAATATTTTTGTATTTTTTCTTTTTATGAGAAAAACTGAATATAAATGAAAATCAAAATAATAACAAGTGAATTTTAATTTGTGTGAGGTTTTTTTATAGTTGGTGATGATATTCCCCGACAACTATGCCAAAAATCCTTCCTGATACCTGTGATCTGCGTTGGGTTGTCCAGGGAGAGGAGCACTTTATCACAACACAATGTGGGTAGGTATTTGGCTCAGTTATGAAACCAAGATTTATAAAAACAATAGGAATAACAATCCTCAACAGTCTTAAGTGGCTGCACACAAAAGAGCAAACAACTTGCACCCAACACTGGCAAGAGGGTTCTCAATCCCCTTGGTTTCATTATTTGCAAGCAAGTGAGTTTTCTAGATAATTGCAGATTGCAAAATAAAAACTATGGCAGCAAGGTAATACTAGCATTTGTAAATATATAAGTGAATAGACCCGAATGCCATAGTTTTCTCTATTTGCATCTCTCACAAAAATAGCATATGGTGGGTAAAAAAATAATGTTGGGCAATTTATAGAAACACGTATAGTTATGCGGCTTTCACGGCAATGATCATGTGTATATAGGCATCATGTACATAAGCAAATAGGCCGACTCCTGCCTGCACCTATTACTATTACTCCACTTGTCGACGGCTATCCAGCATGCATCTAAAGTGTTAAGTAAAATACAATAATTCTTGGAGAATGATGACATGATCTAGACAAAGTAAACTCAAGCAATAAGAATAAACCCCATCGTTTCATCCTTAGTTGTAGAAACACAAAGGCACATCTTGTCCCCTACTTTGTTAGTGGCATATTGAAACTCGTCAGGTCAAACCAACTACAATGCACCTCCCTCGCTGAAGAAATATCAACCTAGTTGGCCAACCTATTGCAATTGATCGGTGAGAATTATGAAGCTACAATGATCATGCACCTAAGAATCGTATTAGATTTCCGAGAAGACTCAAATATTTGTCATGAATAATATGAACAGAAACCCACAATTCTTCGTATCCCAACAAACACACCATACAAAGTTATTACATTGGATAGATCAAGGCAAAGATGTGGTAAACGTTGTATTGAAGATCAAGAGAGAGAGATAGACATATATGTAATAGGTACGGGCGCGTAGGTCTATAGTGAACTACTCACACATCATCATGAGGGCAACAAGGTTGATGAAGAGGCCCACTGTGATCGATGCCCCTACGGCAAGGTTCTGGAATAGAGCTCTAGATGGGCTCATGTCAGAACAATGACTTGCGGTAGCGTAAAAAGTGATTTAGGACATCCTATAGGGTTTTTGCGATATTAGAGAATTTATCAGTGAGAGAGGGGCGCCAGCAGAGATACAAGGGGGCCAACACATATTAGGCCCCCCAGGGCACGCCTTGTTGTGTGTTGATGGCAGGGTGCGGCACCTGACCTCCTTCCAAAGCTTCCAGGTCTTCTTCTGGTCTAGAAAAATCATAAAAAAGTTTCGTGGCAATTGGACTTCGTTTCGTATAGTAAACCTGAAAAGTAAAAAAACATGCAGAAAACAACAACTGGCAATGGGCACTGGGTCAATAGAATAGAGGTCAAAAATATTATAAATTGGTAAATAAATGCCCCAAAAGTATCCCAAAATGATAAATATCATCATGGGACAATAAAAAATTATAGATACGTTGGTACGTATCAGCGACTCACAACTTGTGTGAAAAGTCACGAAAGACTACCAAAGCCCTTTGATGGATGCTTATGTAGAAGAAGTGAGGAAATTGGAAGAGCACTTTAACTTCCTATAAACAGAACATTCCTCATGTAGAAAACAACATTGCCTATGACCTGTCAAAGCATGCTGCCTAGAACCTACTTGTGGAAACAAGCAATTTTTTGCTCCAATTGACTAAGCAATCCGTTAAACCATCAATGCGATAGTCCTTGAAGGGAAACCTGAAGTATGGCGATTATTTTCCTACAAAGCTCCCAGAAGCTGTTGGCAAGAAGGATGCCGAAAACAACACAATGTGTCGATGAGCAGCAAGTTCCGGCAGGAACATAGGCCCCTCTCATCGAAGCAAGAGCTCTAGCAGCAGAACGGATGCCTTTAGTTCTTGTCATCAATCCAAAATCTCTTGCATTGGTGGAGCAAATTATTCAATTCATTCAGACATGAGAACTTATCAAAGAGAAAGAAGAAGCTGAGAAAGTAGCCTCATACTTGTGGTCTGCATTGGGGTTTTCATCGAAGATGATGGGATGATGTAACACGGTATAGATAAGTATTTCCCTCAGTGATAACCAAAGTTATCAAACCAATAGGAGAACCACACAATTTCCCATCTTCCGTGCCTACACACAAAAGATAACACTCTTGAACCCAACACAGGCAAGAGGGTTGTCAATCCCCTTGAACTCATTACTTGCAAGCAATGAATAGTGTAGATGATAGTTTGATAAGTATAAAATAGGAAGTAAACGAAAATTAAATAATGGAAGCAAGGTAATATGAGCGCTTGTAAATATATTTGTGAATAGACCCGGGGGGCATATTTTCCCTAGAGGCATCTCTCTTGTAGAAGACATAAAGTGGGTAAACAAATAACTTTTGGACAATTGATAGAAAAGCACATAGTTATGCAATATTTATTCATGGCTATATCACTACATATAGGCACCACATCTATAAGAAAGTAGACCGACTCCTGCCTGCATCTACTACTATTACTCCACACATCGACCGCTATCAGTATGCATCTAGAGTATTAAGTGAAACAGAGTAAAGCTTGGAGAACAATGACATGATATAGACAAAGTAAATCCAATTAATATGAATATACCCCATCGTTTAATCCTTAGTTGCAGCAATACAAATATGTAACTCTACTTTATCACTAGGATATAGAGCACCGCAAGATCGACCCACTACAACGCACCTTTCCCACTGAAGATAAATCAATCTAGTTGGCCAAATTACATCAATAGATTAGAGGGAATTACAAGGCTATCATATAATCATGCATTATATAGAAATACCAGCAAGTAACTCAATATAGTCTCATGAATAATCTTAACATAAACCCACAATTCATTGGACCCCAACAAATGCACCGCACAAAGTGATGACATCAAATAAATCATCGTGGATGCGATGAACTTTGTATTAAAGAGCATAGAGAGAATGCTATCCATCTAGGTACTAACTATAGACCTGTAGGTCTATGCTGAACAACTCACACAGCACCATGGGATAAACAAGGTTCATGTACAGGCCCTCCGTAATCGATTCCTCTTTCAGCAGGTGATACTTGTGATCTGCGTTGGGTTTTCTGTGAAGAGGAGCAGGGGATGCAACACAATATAGATTAGTATTTCCATAATTAGATAACCAAGGTTTATCGAACCAATAGGAGTAGCACGCAATCCCCCGTGTCCATAGTTTTCCCTAGTGACATCTCTTAGGAAGTAGGCATACTATGCTAGACAAATTACAGTTGGGAATTGATAGAAAAAACACATAGTTATGCAATATTTATTTACGGCAATGATTGTGTGTATATAGGCATCACATCCATAAGAAAATAGGCCGAATCCTGCCTGCACTTGCTACTATTACTCCATGTTAAGAGCGCTTTTATGCTTTCCTCTCCAAGTATTAAATTCATGACAAATAGAGTGATGATTGGAGAACAATGACATGATGTAGACACAGAAAACTCAATCAATATGAGTTCACCCTGTTGTTTTACCTTTAGTGGAAACAATACTAAGACATTTCTTGTCCCTTTCTATCACCGGGATACAGAGCACCGCCAGGTTGAACCCAATACAACGCACACCTCCCATCAAGGAAACATCAATCTAGTTGGTTAAACTATTTCAATAGGTCAGGGATATTTATGAAGCTATAATAATGATGCAACTAAGAATCATAATAGGTTTTAGATAATACACAAGTCTTTTATCATGGATAATCCGAACATAAACCCACAATCCATCAGATCCGAACAAATGCACCGCACAAGAGGATTGCATTGAATAGATCATGGCAATGATGCGTTGAACTTTGAATTAAAGATCAGGAGAGAGGCAGAGAGAGAGATAGCCCTGTATGTACTAACTACAAACCCATAGATCTGTCGTAGACTACTGCCACATCACCATGGGAGCCGCAAGGTTGATGTAGAGGCCCTCCGTGATCGATCCCCCCACGAGTAGGGCACCTGAACAAGGCTCCAGATGGGCAGACGGAGGAATAGAGACTTGCGGCGGTAGAAAAAGTGTTTAGGGAGGCTCTCTAGGGTCTTGGGGATTTATTCGAATTTATAAACCAGACAGGTGTGTCGGCAGGTACCCGCGGGGGCCAGCACACATCAGGGTGCAACCACCTCCCTAGGCACGCCCTGTTGTGTGCTTGCTCCCTCGTGCGGCATCTAGTCTTCTCCCGAAGCTTCCAGGTCTTCTTTTGGTCCTGAAAAAATCATAAAAAACTTCCGTGGCAATTGGACTTCGTTTGGTACTATAAACCTGAAAAGCTAAAAACAAGCCGCAAACAACAATGGCACTTGGCACTAGATTAATAGGTTAGTACTCAAAAACAATATTAATTGACATATAAATGCCTAGAAAGTATCTTAGAATGATAATATTATAGCATGGATCAATCAAAAATTATAGATACGTTGGAGATGTATCAGGAAGGCACCGAAACAAAGCTCTAGATGGGCAGACAGAAGAATAGAGACTTGCGGTGGTGGAAAAATTGTTTGGGCACGCTCCTGGGGATTTTATGATTAATGAGAATTTATAAGAGAGAGAACAACTCCAGGGGCCGGGAGGTGGCCCCAAGCCATCAGGGTGCAGCCACCCCCATGGACGCGCGCTATTGGCTAGGGGGCACCTCATGTGCCCTCCGGTCTTGCCCTCCAGGTCCTTATTTTGTCTAGATAAAATCGTTAAAATGTTTCGGGGTATTAGGATTTCGTTTGGTACAGTATTCCTGAAAACCCCAAAACAGGCAAAAAACAGCAACTGGCACTTGGCATTGGGTTAATAGGTTAGTGCTAAAAATAATATAAAACGACAACTAAATGCCTAAAAAGCATCCTAGAGTGATCAGTGTTGAGGATATCGCTTATCTTATCATCTCGGTCAGCTTTGGATTAGAGATTAATCGGAAATAGACCGATTAATTGATTTTATTGGTCGACTATTAATCGGTCATTTTAAAAAAATCCAAGTTCGCCACACTAAAATATGCTATATTTAACACCGAAAATATATCCAACACAAGTGTTACTTGTTACCTAGCCTCTGAATCCTCGTGTAATGACTAGCAAAATAACAAAATAGTACATATTACATAAGAAAGTCCACAAAATCACAAATAAACATATTCTTTGCAAACATAGTGCTAGGAATATGCCTAATTTATCACAAGATTCCCCGGAAATTGCTTGTTAGAGTGAGAAATTGTCCCAAAAGATAAACGGTGAAGATAAGGCATAATATTATCGGTCACCCCACGAGTAGTGATAAATCGTTGAATCAGAAGTTTTTTTGATAGTGAGAGTGATAATATAATAACACAGAACAATAAAAAATTATAGATACGTTAGAGATCTATCAGCACCCCCAAGCTTAATTCCTGCTCATCCTTGAATAGGTAAATGATAAACACAATTTTGACGTGACATGCTACCCAACATGTAATATTTTGCAGGTATGATCATTGAGAAATGAGGAATTAACAAACATCAACATAGTAATATCCATAAACATAATTAAAACCATCATAGAGTTTAAAAATGTACAATCCTTAAAGAATTTTTACCCCACATTCATTTTATTGTATTAGCATGGCATGGCTCCGTCTTCGCCACATAAGTACAAATGTCAAGCACCACAATGTTAAGTCAGGGAATTGGATCATACTTTTTATGCGCTTTAGCTTTTTATTAGTCACTGAATACATGGGCACTAACCATGGATATAGCATATAGGTCGAATAGAATATGGTGGTAGGTTTCAAAGGGGTAAAAGTCGAGAAGTAAGTCTGGCGTCAACTAGGAGGATCAACCGCCTATGGAGATGCCCATCAATCGATATCAATGCGAGGAGTATTGATTGCCATGCATCCGATGCACTAGAGGTATAGGTATATTAAAGCTCGATTGAAGCTAAGTGGGTGTGCATCCAACTTGTTTGCTCATGAAGACCTCCGGAATTTGAGGAAACCCGCCGTCGGAATATTCAAGCCACGTTCTATAATGAAAAATTCTCACTAGCATACGAAAGTGACACAACATGAGACTCTCTATATGAAAAACATGGTGCTACTTTGAAGCACAAGAATGGAAAATATCACACTCTGTGTTTTGACTCATGACTAACTTAAGATGACTCAAATATTAGGGGAATTTTTTTGAGTGCATGTGAATGCTTGACTTGTGTGCTATTTGCTTGCTTGTTTGATTGCTTGTTGGTGCTCTATATTCATAAAATTCCCGCATACTCTCAAAACTATTTTCCTTGATCTAAAATCTTGTCCAATGATCATACGATGTGTATAGGACCTAAAACTATTTTATGAAAATTTATTTTGTCCAAATAGAGTCTATTCAAAGTAGGATTTCAAAAACCTCTCAGTTGAGGTTTGCACTGCAAGTCCTCAAATTGGGTGGATCCTTTTTCCCCAAAGGCTTTTTTTGAAACCTACTTTATATATGACTTCCCAAAAACACAAAATATTATTTTTAAAGATTAATTTCCTATTTTCTTTAAAGGCTTTTCTTAAGTCTAGAAATGGTCTTTTATAGGTTATTTAAATGCTTTGAAAATATTTTAGAAAATTTACTAAAACTCAGTGGACATATATTGTCCATATATAAGAGTTTCAACACATGGTCATAATCAAAATATTGGACAAAACCCTTCAAAACCATTTCTTTCTATTTCAAGCATTTGAAATATTTCTACAAGAAATATTCTAAAATAAATCTAGGAATATTCTACCATGTAACATACTATGCATGTGATCATCTTGACAAGTTTCATCTCAATCCCAATTGATTTGGATCACCAAAATATCCCAAAACCTTCTCTATCTAGCTCCAAATATAAGCAACTCTACATTGACAACAGTCTCCCCTTAAGAAAAAATTTTGTGGACATGATCTAATACTCCAATAATGCATTCACACCAAGTGGTGTATCAAGGAGAACATATTTACTTGTCCAAATCCCCCAAAATCCCTTTCTGCTGATTTCAAGAATTGGAAATGTTTGCATTATCAAGTTTCCCTATTTGGTCCCAAACTTTTTGGGCATGCTCTAATATCGAAATAATGTCACCACACGAAGTGGTGCATTAGGGAGAATAGATTGGCATGATCAGATCTATAGAAACCTAAAGCTCTTGATTTCTAGGGCTCATTAAGTTTGCATTGGTAACTTTCATCAAATGATCCCAAAATTGGTGACCAAGCTTATTTTCCCAAATTATTTGATCTTGTTAAGTTTCATAGCAAGGGGAATCCTTTAGCTATCCCAAACACCTAACAAACACATTCTACCCATTATTCTTACTCAATAATTGAAGGACCAGAAGTACACTCCTTGAGCCTATATTTTTACCGCAAACCCTCCTGGTCGCCAACTAACCCCAGTAACAACCCCAACACCCGGCTCCATGATTGAGGAGGTGGAACCCCCATTTGCACCCCATGGATAGGTGTAAGTGCATCTAGTGCCCCTTAGTGATTTTGGTGTATTGAAGACTTATAGGTTAAGAGACTGATGCATTTGTGAGTGTACACAGGATCTATAAGTCGCTGAGGAGTTTGATACATTCGGAGATTATCGACCCCTAAAAATGTATGCCTTCAACTGAAGACTATGGTATTCTTTGAAGACTTTGAAAATGAAGAACTTGGTGTGACATTGAAGATATGAACAAGGACTATGAAGTATGAAGACATTAGTTTTCATAGTTTCATTTCCTTTCTTTGAGTCATAGGAAACACCATACTGTTAAAAGGGGCCGAGGTAATACTAAGGAAAATTTCCAACTGATGCTCAAGTCAAAAGCCTCACCTATCCAATCCTTCGAGTGAAGCCCTGTGAAATCTCCTGTAGTTCAGTCAAGTTCTTCAGTGACAGAGACGAAGTTCTTCTGGTCTAAGGAAATTCATCTTACTGGGGAGTTAGGATTTCACCAGTGCGAATTGCCTACAAGTGAGGAATATGATAAGCCTGAGGACTTTCATAGTTCGAAATTCCGACTGTTGATGTGCTAGTAGGTAGAGGCGTGTCAACACACCCATGGTCGCCATGGCCACCTCCTGCCAGCTAGCCTGGCTGGAGGAGGGGATGAGGATCCTAGAGCCGTCCGCATCGAGCCCACTCCTCTCCTTTCTCCTCCCCTCTATGGTTCTCTCCCCTTCGTCCTTGCCGCTTCCATCGTCGGCTGCTAAAGCTTTCGCCGCCAATTCACTTGCTCCAGCTCTTCCCCGACCTCGCCGTCGACTCCAGACGAACCCCCGTGAGCCCCTCTTATTCTCCCCTCTCTTCCTGCCATCTCGGGCTCCCCCTAGCTAGCATCCTCGTCGAAGCTGAAGCTTCTCACTGCCGGTGGGGATGTGGTTGTGGCTACAGCCACCATGTCCTGCTCTCGAGCTCGTCATCATGCTCCGAGCATTCCCAGGGTCCAATTTCACCTAGGATATGATCCTCCCGTGCCTTGTAGCCTGATCGCCGTCGTTGCCCGAGCTCTGGCCGCCGCACAAGTTGTCGCCGCCGTCATTTTAGACCTCCTCGGATCGAGCTGATTGCGTCGTTGGACGCGGCCAACGACTAGCATCACATATGGAAAAACCTCCACTCATTTGGTCATCGGAGGGCGATTTCCAAGCACCTCCGCCGCATCTAGCCTCGCCGGTGTTGAGCCGCCAGTGGGTTTGACCCCCCTGACCAGATTTGACTTCTACGGAGTCAATGGCGGGTGGGGCCAACCCCTGGCTTAATTAGGTCAAATAATTAATATCTCGTAATTAAATTAATCACCACTGACTAGTGGGCCCAACCACTTAGTGGTTTTGACATGTGTCATCGACATGTGGGTCCAGCCAGTCAGGTTTGACCCTGGCCGACCCTGTTGACCTGCTGATGTCACTATGACATCATGCTGATGTAGTAAAGTATTTCTGGAATTAAAACAAACCAGTAAATGATTTAATATTTTCAAAAAATGTTTAAAACTTCTAAAAATCATAGAAAATAATCTGTAAGTTAGATGAAAATAATTTATATATGAAAAATGATCAGAAAAATCCAATGAATCTGTTTATGCCATGATCATGCAAGTTTAAAAAAGTTAACATCACCAAGTAGGACATTTTATGATTAGGACAATATATGAAATATCATTTGGAGTTGGAATTCAAACTTGTTTGAATTCCACTTCAATTAACTTGGATAATTGTTCCTCTAGGTCAATTCAGTACCTTAACTTGTCATATCATGCATCATGTTTGTTGCATTGCATTGAATGTGTTGCTTCCTTGTTTTACAGGTGGTGTTCCCTTTTGGTAGACGATGGTTCTGACGATGTGAACGTTGGCGCTAATGAAGAGAAGTAATATCTTCAGGACTATCAGGCAAGCAAACCCCTTTGAGCATACTGATATGAACCCACTCTCTTGCTCCTGCTCTCTTTTATTGCATTAGGACAACAACGATTCAACTGTTACATGTTCTCGGTAGTTGAACCCATTCCTTTGCATGACTCTTCTTTGCCACAGTAAATAGTTGAAACCACTTAGCATGAGTAGCAACTGCTTGAGCCTTGTTGTGCTTACTCATAATTGCTTGCTTATTGTGCCTGCTATGCTTAGAGTCGTGTCGTATCGGGTCTGATCCATCTGGGTGATTAATCGAATGGCAGTGTTCATGTCCTACTGTGGGAGAGCTAAGTGTGTGAACATGATTTGCTAAAGGTAGCGATGGGAGGTCATGTAGAACTACACGGCGGTTTGTCTCATCGGGACCGTCCTTAAGAACTGAGTTCTGTGTTTGTGATCCAAGACAGTTACTACCACACGTTGGGCCCTGAAATATGACCCTGCTTGACTTTTTTAATCACCTAGATCTCTGTCCAGGAGTTGTAAATAGTTTTTGGTGTTTGTCGAAAAAGTGTTGGCGGTCGTGCATAGCTCCGCCCGACGAGGTGGACTGTGATGCGATATAGGCACAGTGGCACGGTGTACCAAGTGGCACCCGAACGGTGGGCTTGGGAACCCTGCGCACATCGTTTGAGGCCATGGCAGAAACTTTGGCCGGATTTCCATGCAGGTTCAGTCTCAAATAGGTGATAAACCTGGACTAGGGTCTTGTGTGATTGACGGTCGTGGCCAACTCCCTCACTGGGCTTCTCCTTGAAGGTTGCCGAGGTGCCTTTTATGTGCACATGGCGATAAGTGGCAGGAGCATGTGTGAAGAAGTACACCCTACAGGGTTATGAATCTATTCGAATAGCCGCGTCCTCGGATATGGACTACTTGGAGAACTTATGTGGTTCATAGATAAGTTGAAGTGGATACTCTAAAATACGCAAGATAAGTGTGAGTGCTATGGATGGCCTTATCGTAGGGAGACGGAAGTGGATCCATAATGGTGTATTGATTTGGTGAATATGTGGACTCGTGTGCGCTATCCCTACTTAAAGAAAGCACTTGTAGTCATAGTACAGGTTAGCCAAGAGTCAAAGGTAGCTTCCCACAATAAACTCCACAACCCCCTTCATTCATACCGATGCATATGTAGTTAGTTCTGATGTAAGTCTTGCCGAGTACCCTTGTACTCACATTTTCTTAATTTATGTTTTTGGAGAGGAGAGGTCAGTCTCATTAGTCGTACTTATGACGTGAAGTTCGATGTTGACCAGATTAGCTGGGGAATCCTAGACAGAGGTCTGGTTCTTTTGGTAGGGTCGTTGTAGCTTTTCAGGCTCCTCTAGCCACTTTTGTAGATGTCTGTACCCAGACATGTTTAACTTCCGCTTGTTTGCTTGGATGCTCTGAATGTTGGGTCTTGTGACCCCTACTTGTAACATCTTATTGTGTTGGATCTTTCGAGTCTTCTAAATAAATGTTGTAATGTTGTATGGTTATGTTGTGATGCCATAGTTGTATCTATGCATATCGGGCATGTCGTGCGTACGTGTGACGTGCAACGATATGTATGGGATTTGACACCTAGTTGTGTGCCTTTAGTAGTACTCTTTATAGGTAAATGCCTCTTTGTGCTTCCATCAAGCCTTGGTAGCTTGCTACTACTTCAGACACATTGATTGACCGACATGTATCCTTCTTTGCTGCTGTGTCTGTCCCTTCGGGGAAATGTCTCGCAGTGTAATGGAGTCCCTGTAGCCTGCTACGACTCGTCTACGTGCAGCGATGACATTTATGTCCCACAGTGTAATGGAGTCCTTGTAGCTTGCTATGACTCGTCTACACATGCTAGAGATCGACACCTGCATTGCTGGGTTACGTATGCCTATCCCTGTACGGATGTGCCACTTGGGTTCTACGACTAGTCATGTCGGCTCGGGTTCTTTGACATTTGAATGCTAGCGACACATTCACATACGTGAGTCAAAAGTCGCAAATGCTCCCGTCCTAGGTAAGGTGGCAGCCGTGGATATAACTGTGCGTGAGACCGCAAAGTGATGTGATGTGTTACAGGCTAGATTTTTATGGCTTAGGATCGGGGTCCCGACAAATTACCCCTACTGGAGGAACAAGATGAGCATGCATCTTGAAGCTATTGACAATGATCTCCGGTACATTGTGGAAAATGGTGTTCCCTCTGTTACTCCCATGATCAATGCTGCTGATGTGAAGATATTCAAGCAACTCGATTCACAAGAGATGCAAGCAACACCAGTATGGCAGAGTGAGTGCTTCGGAGTCTACTAAGCTTATGTGGGATAGGACGTCCAAAGTCAACGAAGGTGTTTCCACTCAACGTGATTCTCGTGTTGATGTTATTCGCACTCTTCAACCGCTTCAAAAGACTCGACAATGAGAATGTTCAACAAACTTTTGATCGTCTCACTAATATCTCCAACGAGCTTCAAGCATTGGGTGCCACTGACATCGACGACCATGAAGTGGTGAAGAAACTGCTGAGATCTCTTGATTCCTCATTCGATAATCTGGCCTTCATGATTCAAGAGCATGGAGACTACAAGTCACTTGATCCCGGTGATATTCTCGAGAGACTCAATACTCATGAATTCCAACAAGCTGAGAAGAGAGACCTCTACGGGCCAAGCTATGGAAGATCTCGTGCTCTGAAGGTAAAAGCAAGTTCCTCATCTGAAGGCGAAGATACTAATGGTAGCCTTGGTGATCCTAAAGTACAGAGTTAGGAGCTAGCAATGCTCTTGAGGAAATTCCAGAAGTACTCAAGGAGAGGCCGGTTTGGAAAATCATCAAAAAGTGGCTTGAGGAAATCAGATTCGTCAAACGACTACAAGAAGGGAACTTGTCACAAATGCAAGAAATCTGGTCACTTTCTCTCTGACTATCCTCTCTGGGAAAAGATTCAAAGAAGAAGAAGTACAAGGACGACAGTTTTGATGACTCAAAGAAAAAGAAGAAAGCTTCAAAGTCCTCATATGCAAAGTCCTTATCATCAAAGTCCTCAACACACCAGAAGAATGATTCCAGAAAGGCTCGGGCTTTCATTGGCAAGGAAATGAACTCAGAAGAAGAATCAGAAGAATATGAAAAGGAGGAAGAATCCGAGGTGGAGTCTGAATCTTGTGTCACTAGCCTTGCTCTTGCTACTACCTTCGTCAGCAAGTCCATCTTCAATGATGAAGAAAATGACTACTCCAATGACTCTGATGGCATCAAGATGACTATGCTCCTACTTACTGTTTCATGGAAAAAGGCATCAAGTCAGTCACAGAATGCCCCAATCTTTATGACATTGAATATCCTAGGTGGAAGGTTCTGATGAAGAAGCACTTGAGGTCAATGAACAGTGAGCTATGGACTATTACTAAAGTTGGACTGACTGAACTTAGCAAGATGGAAAATGCTAAGGAAATTCGTAAGTACACTCAACTTGATGCTCAGGCGAGGAACATCATCTGTTCAAGCCTATCAAGCGTCATGTTCAAAGGCATTTTTTATCTTCAGAACGCCAAGCTCATCTGGGATAGGATCATGGACATCAATGAAGGCTATCACACTCGTCAACACCACATGTTCATCGAACTCAAGAAAATCCTCAAAACCTAGGAATCAGATCCTAATCATCTTCTTCACTTTGTATTATGGCAAAAGGTTCCAAGGATGAACCTCCAAAATCTACTGAGTGGGTCCTCGATAGTGGATGCACAAACCACATGACTACTGACAAGAATCTACTTATGAATTTTCCACTTGCTCCATCTCATCCGAAGCATATCACCTACGCTGACAAAGGAAAAAACAAGGTATTGGGTCTAGGTAAGGTTGCAATCTCAAAGGACCGAGACAAGGATAAGGTGATGCTTGTCGAATCCCTCGGGTTCAAGCTTATATCTGTCTCAATGCTTTGTGATCATGATATGGTTGTCGTATTTGGAAAATATCATCGTGTTGTCATCATGGAATCTGACCATTCCAAAGTCTTCGAATGCTTTAGGATAGGAGACTTGTATATTCTTGATATCTCTATAGGTCCTCAGCCTTCCACGTGCCTCCTTGTGAAGTCTTCAGAAGGCTAACTATGGCATTGACCACTTGGACATGCTGGTATGAGGAACTTGTGCACGCTCGTGAATAAAAAGCATGTCATTGGAATTGAAGGTGTCAAATTCCTCAAGGATCACCTCTGTGATGTTTGTGAGTCTAGGAAGATGACCAGATCCAAGCATCCCTCGAAGAGAATCACGACCACGACACGACCTTTTGAAGTGCTTCATACGGACCTCTTTGGTCCCACTCATTATTCCACACTAACAAATTTGTCAATTTTGTATGGCTTTGTCATTGTTAATGAATACTCCCATTACACTTGGGTGCATATTATTTTGTACAAGTCTGAAGTGCGGGATGTCTTCAGACGATTTGCTTCAAGGGGCTCAACTAACTTCAGCGTGAAGATCAAGCATATCAGGAGGGATAATGGGACCGAGTTCAAGAACACCAATCTTGATGAATATCTTTATGAAATTGTTATTACTCATGAGTTATCTGCCCCATATACTCCTCAACAGAACGGTGTCGTGGAGCACAAGAACAGGACTATTGTTGAGATGGCGCGCACCATGCTTGATGAATACAAGACTCCTCGTAGTTTCTAGCCTCAGGCAATTGATATAGCCTGCCACATCATCAACAGAGTATATCTTCACAAATTCTTCAAGAAGACTTGATATGAACTTATGACTGGCAAGAAACCCAATGTAAGTTATCTCAATGTCTTCGGTGCAAAATGCGGGATTAGAGATCCTCATCATTGTTCTAAATTTGCACCAGAAGCACATGAAGGTTTTATGCTTGGTTACGGAAAGGACTTGCACACCTGCAGAGTCTTGAACACCAACCACCAAGAGGTTGTTGAAACTGTAGATGTGCGGCTCGATGAAACTGACGGCTCGCAAAGAGAGCAGCTGCCTTCTATGCTAGATGAACAGTCTCCTGAGGAATCCATTAAGATGAAGGCTAATGAAGATGTCATACCCACTGAAGAAGTCATTCCAATCAATTAATACATTCATGTTGATACACTTGAAGAAAATGGTGCAAAAGAAAATCCTCAGCCATGTCAACCTGCTCATCCAAGAGTTGGAAATGAAGTGCAGATTAACAAAATCATCGACGACATAAATGCACCAGGTCCCCTCACTCGCTCAAGAGCTTCACATTTGACTAAATTTTGTGGGCACTTTGCTTTTGTCTCTATCATAGAGCCCACCAAATTTGATGAAGCATTCAAGGAGCCCGAGTGGATTCAAACTATGCAAGAGGAATTGCATGAATTCAGCTCAACAATGTGTGGGAATTTGTCAAGCGGCCAGATGCTCGCAAGCACAACATCATAGGTACCAAGTGGATCTACCGCAACAAGCAAGATGAAAATGGCCTTGTGGTAAGAAATAAGGCTCGTCTTGTAGCACAAGTCTACACACAGGATGAAGGAATTGACTTTGATGGAACTTTTGCACCTCCTTCTAGACTTGAAGCTATTCTCAAATAAGCTACTTATGCTAACCATCATGATATCATCTTATATCAAATGCATGTGAAAATTGCATTCCTCAATGGTAAGCTGTAGGAAGAAGTATATGTTGCTCAACCCCCAGGTTTTGAAGACCCTAAGCATCCTAACAAAGTCTTCAGACTCAACAAGGCCCTGTATGGCCTCAAGCAGGCCCCTCGGACGTGGTATGACACTCTGAAGGAATTCCTCATGAAGAAAGGCTTCAAACCCAGTTCACTCGACCCAACTCTTTTCAATAAATCCTATGACAATGAACTGTTCATAATGGCAAATATATGTAGACGATATTATCTTTGGATGTACTGACAAACATTAAAGTGATGAATTTGCCTATATGATGAGTGAAGAATATCAAATGTCTATGATGGGAGAGTTCAAATTCTTCTTAGGTCTTCAAATTCATTAGAAAGACAATGGCACCTTCATCTCTCAAGAGAAATAACTCAAGAATGTACTGAGGAAATTTGACATGCAAGATTACAAAGGCGTCAAAACTCCAATGCCTTCAAAAGGCCATGTATGCACTAACGAAAATGGTAAAGATTTCGATCAAAAGGTATATCCCTCCATGATTGGCTCTTTTATTTTATCTTTGTGCGTCTAGGTCTGATATTATGCTGAGTGTTTGCATGTGTGCCAGATTCCAAGCAACACCAAAGGAATCACACCATAAGGTTGTGAAACATATTCTTCGATACTTAGCTCAAACATCAACGCTTGGATTATGGTATCCCAAGGGCTCAAATATTCACCTCGTCAGAAACTCAATGCTGACTATCCTGGAGATCATGTGGATCGCAACTCAACCTCAGGGACATGTCATTTCCTTGGATGATCCTTAGTCTATTGGTCCTCAAAGAAGTAGAACAGTGTGTCACTATCTACTGCTGAAGGTGAGTACATTGCTGCTGGTTCATGTTGCGCTCAGTTGTTGTGGATGAAGGAAACCCTCAATTACTATGGAATCAAGGAGAAGAATGTGCATCTCTACCGCGACAACAAGAGCGCTATCAACCCAGTTCAACATTCCAAGGCCAAGCACATCCAGATTCGTCATCATTTTCTTCGAGATCATGTACTCAAGGGCCACATCTCCGTCCACTACATACCCACAGAAGAACAACTGGCTAATATCTTCAAAATCCCATGGATGAAAAGAGATTTCACAAGTTGTGGTGTGATCTAAATATCTTAGAATCTTTGAATGTTCTTTGAAAAGACACACATCCTACCACTTATGCAAAATTGATGACCTAGATGTGCAACACACGAAGTAACGTTTTTCTTCCATCAATGAAGAATAACCGCCTAAGTGTGAAGAAATTAATGAGGAATTTCATTCCAAGAACCCTACGACAATTGTACGCCATTTCTGAAATAATCATTCTTATACGGTGGGTCACGCCACTAACCATAGTTGAAATTCTTCAAACTTGAGTTTTTCATCATTTTGCAAGTTCTTCAATTTTTCAAATTCCTCAAGTTTGCAAATTCATCATCTTTTCAAATTCTTCAAAACTATGAAACTGATGTTCTTCATTAACTATGTATATATATATATTTGAGTTTTTCAATGTTCTCAACACCATTCACTTATTGCTAATTCTTCAAGTTGATTTTCATCTAAGTGAATGTGCTCGGACCCTTTGCCCTCTATGCTAAACTCAACCCGGTCTATTATCAAATTCTTCATATGCATTCTACTTTGAAACTCGTTCAAAGTCTTCACTGTGTCCCTGACAGCTGAAGAATTTGCGAATGGAAACTTTAAGTTTTTTCTGTCAAAATTTTCGTCGTTTCCCGCTTAAACTGTTCCGATTCCCTTGACTGGATAACCCACGATCGCCCACTATCTCCACTACTCAGAACATGGGTGACACATGTCGCATGGAGAGCAAGGGTCAGGGGCACTTTGGTCCAAAATCTTCGGGCAGATTGGTTTTCACCTCCGCTATAAATACCCTTCCCTTTCACTATGCTCTAGTTACTCCTCACTCCCACTCTCTCCCGAGCTCAAACGTACTGCCGCTGCTAAAATCATCGCCTCCGGTGTGGAAGAGATACACTACCTCGACCTCGCCGTTGCCGCACTCGCATCGTCTGTAGAAATCTTCACTTCGTCGCCGTTGTAACTGTCCCCCTCTGCCAAGTTAGGGTATGGGAGATGTGGACGGACGAACTTCCCCAATTTCTTCTCACTGTTCGTCGTGTTCTTCATCAGGGTAAATAAACTCTAATTTTACTACCCTTGTTTGATCTTCATGTTTTTCAAAAAATCCTCAAAGGTCTTTATTCTTCAAGAATCATATTCTAAAGAACCTTACATGTTCATTCCCTCGATGTTTTTCCTAGGTTATGATTTTCGTCAAGATTCCTCAATTATGTGGATCCTCAAAGTTTGCACAACTCTGGAACCTAAGACAAGAACACTTAATGAAATTCCTCAAGACATCTATGGTGAAAATTCCTCAACTTGATGTATTTTGAAAATTTCTGAGAATGCATATGACCCCTTCAAATTCCTCGCACCTATACTCTGTTCACAGGTACAAAATGTTTGTTGATGAATCACTAGTTTCTCGTAAACTTAACTCATTTGCAGAGTTCCTTGAAGATAATTTGCACACTTCCTTAGAATCCTCAAAAGTTCAGAATCCTCAACCAAAGAAAATGGCTGATGGGAAAAAGCCATAGAAAGGTGGAAATAAACCTGATGTGTAAATTGCATTTGAGATACCTAATGAACTATATGAGGAATATTGCACTCCAGATGAAGAAACTCATGGCAAGGAAACTACAAAGCAGCAAAAGATTCGCATTCAGAAAATTGAGAGAAGATGGGTATGGGAGTGGAAAGAATATCGCTATGTCACTCCAAAATTCATGAAGAAAATCGCTGTTAAATCCACTTGCAATAGGCCACCCTTGGCTCCAAACCAAACTGTCGATCCCACTAGTCTTAAAACTGGTGATGACTTTCCTCAAGAATGGGAAAGACAACAAGCCAAGCTGGCAAAGAAGGCAAAAGATATTGTGAAGAAATTCAATGAAGACACAACTACTGTTGCCTCCGCCGGAGCCTCTGCTCGTGCAGCAAAGAAATCAACGATGAAGAAATCTGCAGTAAAATCAATGTCCTCAACTTCAAAATCATCACTGAAGAACCCTCCAGCAAGTTCTTCAAAGGCCTCTGCAATGCCTTTAGTAGCTGCACAATCATCAGCTACTGCCACAAAGTCCTCAACACCTATGCACCTTGCAATGTGTCAGAGGACCGAGGCCTTCTCAATTGCTTCAAGTGTCTCTGCAAGTACCTCTGCCCAAGCACAATCTTCAACAAGTCCTACTCTGTTGAAGCCAAAGAGAACTGGTAGACGAGATCAACGACCAAGTCTTCACACTAGCAAAGTTGTGGTAAATGTACCTGATGTCTACTACACAACCTTCTTCTTGTAGACTCGTGTTGGGCCTCCAAGCGCAGAGTTTTGTAGGACAATTGCAATTTTCCCTCAAGTGTATGAACTAAGGTTTATCAATCCGCGGGAGGTGTAGGATGAAGATGGTCTCTCTCAAACAACCCTGCAATCAAATAACAAAGAGTCTCTTGTGTCCCCAACACACCCAATACAATGGTAAATTGTATAGGTGCACTAGTTCGGCGAAGAGATGGTGATACAACTACAATATGGATGGTAGATATATGTTTTTGTAATCTGAAAATATAAAAACAGAAAGGTAACAAATAACAAAAGTGAGCACAAACGGTATTGCAATGCTTAGAAACAAGCCCTAGGGTTCATAATTTCACTAGTGCAATTTATCTCAACAATATTGGCATAGTTGAACCATATGTAAATACCTCTCGTGCGACAAAGAGTTCACTCCAAAGTCACAAATATCGAAGAACTAACGAAGAAATTGTTTTAGGGTACGAAACCACCTCAGAGTTATCTTTTAGGGTACGAAACCACCTCAAAGTTATCTTTTCTAATCAATCCTATGAGCTATCCCTATAAGTGTCACATACAGCCCTAGAGTTCGTACTAAAATAACACCTCAAGATACCCGTGTCACCTCGATTACCCATGGGCTTGACTATACGATATGCATCACATAATTTCAGATTCATTATATTCAATCCAACACAAAGAACTTCAAAGAGTGCCCCAAAGTTTCTACCAGAAAGTCAAGACAAAAACGTGTGCCAACCCCTATGCATAGATTCCCAAGGTCACGGAACCCGCATGTTGATCACCAAAACATACATCAAGTGGATCAATAGAACATCTCATTGTCACCACGGATATCCCATCGCAAGACATACATCAAGTGTTCTCAAATCCTTAAAGACTCAGTCCAATAAGAAAACTTCAAAGGAAAAACTCGATTCATCACAACAAGATAGAGACAGGAAAACTCCATACGATTCAATCTATATCAACAAAGCTTGCGGTACATCAAGATCGTGTCATCTCAAGAACATGAGAGAGAGAGAGAGATCAAACACATAGCTACTAGTACATACCCTCAGCCCCGAGGGTGAACTACTCCCTCCTCGTCATGGAGAGCGTCGGGGTGTTGAAGATGGCCTCCGGTGATGGTTTTCCTCTTCGGCAGGGTGCCAGAACGGGCTCCCGATTGTTTTTTCGTGGCTCAAGAGGTTTGCGGCGGCGAAACTCCCGATCTAGGTTCTGGGCTAGGGTTTCTAGAATATTTGACGATTTATAGACCTAAGAGGGAGGTTGGTGGACTCTCAAGGGGCCCACAAGCCTGGTGGCCGCAGCAGCGGCCCTAGGGCTTGTGGCCTCCTTAGGAGTCTTCTGGCCCAACTCTGATGCTTCGTAGGTCCCTTCTAGTCCAGAAAAAAACATATCGAAGGTTTTATTCCGTTTGGACTCCGTTTGATATTACTTTTCTGTAAAACCCAAAAACACGGAAAAAACAGGAACTGGCACTGGGCTCTAGGTTAATAGGTTAGTCCCCAAAATAATATAAAGTTGTGGTAAAATGATTGTAAGACATCCAAGAATGATAATATAGCAGTATGAAACAAGCAAAAATTAGAGATACGTTGGAGATGTATCAGTACCCTCAAGATCTAAGGATGATGATGAGGCTAATGATGAAGAATTGGAGGAAATCATGAGAGAAAGTCAGCAAAGGGCTGCTATAGCCAATGGCAACTCTGTTTCTCTCATGCTAGATCCCAAGATGATCCTCAACTTCATTGACATATGGCATGAGGATCCCAACACCCCGCTTTCCTCACTGAACCTACCTCTTGGTGTGGACCATGTCCTCACGCACTTCATTGTTCAACAAAAATGGAAAGATATCAAGATCTAAAATCTAAGAGGAACGGGGCTAGAAAAGAAAAGTTTTTGAGGAACAGTGTGATGAATATGACTCCAAATCAACTCATCACGCTTCAGTCTGAAAGACGCTGCTTCTCTGAAAAACAAGACAAGTATGATGCTGAATGGAAGGGCACCAAAGTGAGATTTGTCACGGTAGACCAAGTTTCCATTAAGGACCATAACGAGAGGGTTGCTACTCTATCGCAATCTCAAATTCCTTAGGCTGATGAATCTGCTCAGCCTGCTTAAGAAACTGCTCCCATAGCTAAAGAAATTCAGACTACTGAAGAACCTGCCAAGGCAACCTCCATTGTTGCGCCTGAAAAAATTGCCAGGACAGCTGAAACATTTGTTGTGCCTGATGAAATTGAGACCATAAGGGCGACTGCATCAGTCGTGCCTGAAGAAAATGCTCCTCCTTCACGCTCTACAGAAACTGCAAAATCCTCAAGGGTGAAGAACAGTAACCTTCCTTCTGCATCAGAAGTGAAGAAAACTAAGGCTATGGAGAAAAAGGCACTGAAGAGAAAAGCATCAACTTCAGATTCCTCAGCAGTCAAGAAATTGAAGACACTGCCAAGTTCTTCAACTCAGCTGATTGATGCAACTCCAACCAGCTCCATGCCAGCCTAGGAACTAGTACCATTTGGTGTTGACTATGTCATCCCAAATGATGATCAAGAAGAAAAGGATCAGTCTCCTGCTACCTCAGAGCAGATTAATGAAGAAATTGAAGTGGAAGTTAATGCTTCAACTCCACTGGTATCATCACCCCAGCCTTAGTTGACTGTTGAATAGGCCCGCGTTGAAGAAATGGAAGAGGATGTGACATTGGAAACACTATACCTCTGATCAATGATTAATATTTGGAAACTGCACACCCAAATTCACAAGTGACCACTCCTCTGACACAAATTCCTTAGTCTCCAGCCCAGACTGAAGAAATTCACACAGGATCTGATAACTTGGCTGCAACTATCACTGAAGATATTTCAGCTGAGGAAGTTGTTGCTATAATTGCCACTAAGGAAACTGCTGTGCAAATGCATCAATCTGAAGAAGTTCCTCAAATGCCTAAGGAAATTGTGGGCCCCATCAAGCCAAACTTTCAGTCGAAGCCTCAGATGCCATTCAAAGGCTCAAAGTGCCCCAAATTCGTCAAGACCAATTTCTTCAACGAGCACATCTTCTTCACTAGACCAAACCCGTATGACTCTATAAGAGCTAGTCGCACCAGATTCTGGACAACCACGCAGATGAACTACTATGCATTACTGTTGTTTTGACAAGAAGAAAGTCTTCTTGCATCATCAAATTACTCATGCGGATATGGAAACGATCCCATTCTTCACACTGGTGCTCGTAGTTCTTCATGATGCTGGAATTCTCACATTTTGTGTGGATATCTGTGATTGGAATGAAGAGCCGATTCTTCAATTTTATGCCACCTTGCACGTCACAAGCGATGCTTTTGACCTCAACTCTTGGGTCTTGGATTGGATGATTGGATCTACTCACTACATAGCACCAGCCCATGAATTGCTTCGATCAGTCCCAGTTCCAATTCCTTCAGAAGGAGCAAGATGCCTATTTGATGAACCTGCTCTACCCAACCACATGATGCAAGTGCTGATGAAGCCTTTCGCTCCTGGAAAAGCTCAAAGGACTACCTTCCTTGCGAAGGATTTGCTCTATGTGCCTAGGACAGTCTATCGCATTCTGACCAACACCCTCAGTACTCTGGAGGGCCACAACTCCGAAAAGAAGAGCTGGAGGGAATCATGAAGAACATGCTATTCAAAATCATTCATGGGATTCCCACCAACTACCATGATTTTTTCATGAGGACTTTGGCCAATGCAGCATTATCCCCTTTTGAATTGAAGTCTTATGCTCCCTAGATCATGAAAATCATCAGATGAAGGTCTTCAATTCCCTTCAAGGCTGACTTTCAGAGTCACTTCGGCTTTCTGCCTCCTATCGAAGTCCTCAAGCACACATTTGCTTCGGTTGAAGGAAAATGCAAGGGTGTCATTGATGAAGGTACTCGTCCATTGGATGGTCAGTTTCGCAAAGCTGCATCTTACTCCACCAATGGTGACACTTCTACCCAAGACTCTGCTGCAAAAGCCTGAGCACAAAGGCCTCGAGAGTCTGCTCATTGTGTGATGACTGATCGTGATCTCCTCATAAGTCTTCATCAGAAGGTTGATCACAACTACAAATGGGTCAAGCGATAGTTTGGTTCACTTCTTCGAGACATGACTATCATGCACAACACTGTGAGGAAGAACCACCAATACAACCTCCATGATGTCTTCAACTACACTTGGGCCATCCTGTATCACCTCAAGACTCCTGAGGAATTGAAGGCGGGCGACAAAACGCCTAATAATGATGGCGATAAGTCGGGCGACGCACCGTCAAGGCGCCGAAAGCCGCATAAGCGGTCCAAAGGAAAAAATGGAAGGAAAGCTATTATCGGCACCGGGGACGGAGTTACCCCCGAGGACCGCGGCGACCCTAATAACCCCGAACACCCGTTAGAGGGTCAGGGAAGGCCCGAGGACCAGAACAAACCCGACGACTTCAACGGTTCCGAGGACGACAATTACCTTCCCGGAAGCTGACGACATGGACATCCCTAATAACCATGAAGATTAGGAGCAATTCAGACAACAACTCATAGCAACGGCTCGCAGTCTGAGAGCCAAGGAACGGCAGCTTAAAGCCAAACAGGATGACCTCAAGGATCGATGGACAAGAGTCCTATCGGCTGAGGAAGGACATGTCACCGGTCTATCGTACCAGACCAAGAGCTATCCACGGAGAATGTTGCTGCCATAATTCGATGACGAGCTCACTGATACTCCGCCTCCATAGCATACTGCATACGACACGCCAGAACACCCTCCTTGCGGACGCGATTGTATGGCTGATGACGCCGATTATAGACCAGCAATAGCCCGAAGACAGGGAAAGGAGTCTCTAGAGCCCAATGACATGTTCGACCTGCGAGATGACTTGGATCATAGAGCAGGCCGCACAAGAGCCATTTATGGGTCCAGAGGATACTCACCCGATAGACACGATGGGTACAGACCATGGCTAGATCGAAGAAATAATAGAGACCAGGAACGCAACCAAGCTAGAGCAGATGTCGATTACAGGCGCGACATAGCTCAAGTTCGAGGCGCCGCCCACCCGCTATATTTCCCAGATGAGGTGATGTGGCATCAGTTCTCGGAAGGGTTTAAACCCGTGAACATTGAACAATACGATGGAACTACTCACCCAATCGTATGGATCGAGGACTTCCTCCTCCACATCCACATGGCTCAAGGAGATCACCTCCACGCCATCAAATACCTTCCCCTCGAACTTAAGGGGCTAGCTCAGCACTGGCTAAATAGCCTCCCCAAAAACTCCATTGGATGTTGGGAGGACCTGGAGGATGCTTTCCGCTCCAACTTACAGGGAACCTATGTTTGGCCGCCTGATTCTTCCGACCTCAACAACATTGTCCAGAAGCCCAACGAGTCTTCTTGGCAATTCTGGAACTCGTTCTTGACTAAGAAGAACCAGATTGTCAATTGTCCGAATGCTGAGTCCATAGCCTCCTTCTGACACAATATTCGAGATGTATGGCTGGCCCGCCAACTAGGCCAGGACAAACCTCGGACAACGTACGCCCTCACCTCCCTCATGAACTGCTTTTGCGCGGGCGAAGATAATTGGCTGGCAAGACGCAGCCACAATTTCGAAGATCCTAGAGCCTCTGAAGTTCGGGATGGCAACGGAAAAGCAAAGAACAATAAGAACAAGCGCCGGCACAATACGGGTGATGCCGTTGATACGACCGTTAACGCCAGCTTCCGCAACTCCCATCCTCGTCAGCGGAAGAAGCCTCCTAAAGGCAATCATGACGGACCCACTGCATTGGAAAAAATAATGGAGCGGACTTGTCAAATCCACAGGACTCAGGAGAAGCCCGCCCACCACACACACCGCAATTGTTGGGTGTTTAAGCAGGTCGGCAAGCTCCCATCCGAACACCAAAGAAAGAGTCGTCATTGTGACGATGAGGATGAGCCTCGAGTCCGATTGGTGGCAACCAAAAGAAATTTCGGCCGGAAGTCAAGATAGTAGACTTGATATACGCCACCCATATACCCAAGAAGGAGAGGAAGCGCACCCTTTGAGAGGTCTACGCTCTAGAGCCGGTGACCCCAAAGTATAACCCATGATCGGCATATCCGATCACTTTTGATCGGTGCGATCACCCGACCAGTATCCATCTTGTGGGTTCGGCCGCACTCATCCTCGACCCCATTATCGATGGGTATCACCTCACAAACGTCCAAATGGATGGAGGAAGTAGCCTTAATCTGATTTTCTTAGACACGGTGAAACTGATGGGCATAGACCCGTCACCGATTAAACCCAGTAACACCACCTTTAAAGGGGTGATTCTAGGTGTCGAAGCCTGGTGCATGGGCTCCGTAAAACAGGAAGTTATGTTTGGTTCTCTTGATATCTATCGCAGTGAAGACTTGATCTGCGACATCGTACCCTCCCGCAGCGACTATCATGTCATGTTTGGCTAGACATCATTCGCTCGTTTCAACGTCGTCCTGCATTATGCATACCTCTAGCTCAAGATGCCTGGCCCCAAAGGGATCATCACTGTCAACTGCAATACAGAGCAATCTCTACGAACTGAGGAGCATGCGCTAGCCCTGGTGGCCGAATTTAGTTACAAAGATGATCGGCAGGTTCCGGCATCCATCGTAATGACACGCAAGGCTAGGAAGCGAGCTCGGCTGCAGGCCGAACTCTCAGAGCCCTCCTCTACCCCCAAATAGGGACTCACACCCCATCGCATGCCCCTTGGACCAGTGAAGTACCTGCCAAGAAGGCACAACTTCACGCTTAAAATTCCTTGGCAGTGGTGGGGAAACAAAGGTGGGAGTCCGACAGGACCAGACTACTACCACTAAATATGTCTTCGAACAAAATGCAGGGACCATCGAAGGGCCCACCACGGGCGTAAAGCCTATCCATAGTTTGGCGACTTCTCAAGACCTTGTTTGCAAGATCCGCTCGCCGAATAATGCCACCCATCGGGACACAACAAGGATCAGGAGTAAACTTGCAACATGGCATATCGAGGACGTCAGGCCATCAATCGAAGACGCCTGGTACAACCACTCCTGTAATCTCTTTTCTTCATAAAACTGTAAGCAGTTGCTTCCGCACTCCGAGTACTAAGGGTTGTTGAGAAAAACACAGCATGATTTTACATGTTTTTCTAGTTGTCCTTATTGGCACATACTTTCCTTTTCTCACTCTTCTTGCAAAATAATTCGATACGTTACGGCGCGACCAGATAATACACTAGGGGCTCTAACTTACAAACAAATTGCCTGACATATTATTCATTATGTGTTTGAGGGATCACTAGAAGAGTGTCTAGAGAGGGGGGGTGAATAGACTACTAGCGGGAATTTAAAACCTAACCTTTTCCCAAGTTAATTTGTTAGCAGATTTTAACAGTTCTTAGAAAGCTAGCAAGTCTAACAGCCCTACACATGCATATCAACAAATATGGTAGCAAAAAGTAAAGACATTGCATATGAAGTAAAGAGTTGAGATAGGTAGATCAAACGCAGTTGGAGACGCAAGGATTTTTCCAATGGTTCTGATAGCTGGTGCTACCGTACATCCACGTTTATGGAGTCTTCAACCCATGGAGGGTAATGGTCGCTAGAGTCCACGGAGGGCTCCACCCAAAAGGGTTCACGAAGTAGCAACATTAACTATTCCATATAGCTTCCGTCCACGAAGGTCTAGCCTCACTATGGGGTAGATCTTCACGAAGTAGGCGATCTCCTTGCCCTTAAAAACTTCTTGGTTCACTCCACAACATGAAGTAGGAGGCTCCCAAGCGACACCTAACCAATCTAGGAGGCACCACCCTCCAAAAGGTAATAGGCTCGGTAATTACGATGAACTCCTTGCTCTTGTGCTTCAAGATGATAGACTCCTCAACACACAATCTCTCTCACACAGGTTTGGCTTGGTATAAGAGATAGGATTGGTTTAAAGCAACTTGGGGAGGCTAGAAATCAAGATCCATATGATTGGAGTGGAAGATCTTGACCTCAACCCAAGGGTAGGTGGTTCTCTCTCAGAAAATCTGATAGGATAGGTATGGAATAGTTCTGAGTGCTTCCTTGTCGAGTGAGTGGTGGTGAAGTGGTATATATAGGCAACCCAAAAATCCAACCGTTACACACAAAATGACCAACTCAGTGACACCGATGTGTGAATCTTGGTGGTACCGAAGTGACCAAAAGGTGGCAACTTTTGAATCTTTGAGGGACCGATGTAGGAAACTCGGTTGCACCGATAAGGTGACCTACGGTCAGATTTCCAATCTTGGTAACGCCAATCCAATATTCTTGGAGGGATTGAAAATGTCAATTTGCGTAACAGAAAGTTGGCAACCTAAACTCGATGGCACCAGTATGGAATCTTTTGCACCGAAGTGGCTAGGGTTTGGCAGAATCTGTCTAGGTTCTGGAATCTATGGCACCGAAGCGGGATAGTTGGTTGCACCGATTTTGAGTGTTGGGTATATAACAGATTTGGTGGGAGAGTTTTGTGGATGTTTTTGGTGACTATCACTTGTGCACGTTTGAGCATATTGTTCACCAACAATACCTTACCCCCTTTTAATAGTATTGGCTTTCCTATGAATCAAAGTGATTTCTCACAAATATAAAATGTAGAGTCCTCTTCCTTGAAGCTTGGCCAACCTATTTCCTTGAATCTTGGAATTTGTCCACAATCTCCTTTTGCCAATCCTCTTTGTAGACTGTATCCGAAATACACTAGGTAAAAATATCAGTCCAAGAGACAATGTATGTTGTCATGAATTATTAAAACCACCAAGGGAGCATGTTGTGCCTTGAATCTCCCCCTTTTTGGTAATTGATGACAACATACAATCAAAGCTTCAAGTAAAAATATGCATGGTTATACTGAAGACTTTGAGAGACACATGACTTAGACTTGCTCCCCCTAAATGTGTGCAGTCCTTTAAAGGATAGTTGCTTTTGAATGCATGAACACACATAAGGTACATGGGATATAACAAGTCATGTGTTATCTTGGCTACATGCATCAAATATATATCAATGAAATGTATCTTTGTTCAAGACATCACTCTTGCAAACAATATGTGCAAGAAGCAAGAGATCATCTTGACCAAGGATATGATGCATATACTTACCTTGAGTTCTTGAGCATCCTGCTGATAGAGACACGCTTGAGAAAACAATGTTAGTAAACACAAGAGTATTCTATCAAACACCAAGGCAATAGAACTCAAAATTTCGATATATCTCATCTTGGAAATATTTCTCACGTAGATATGAAAATAGGTTATCCTCTCCTCCTGAATCTTAGCATGTAGTTTTTTGGATAGGATAAGGTGAGAAAGATCAAAGATTTTCTTCTCCCCCTACTTTGATATTCTCCCCCTATCTATAAAGATATGATTATTGATATTTTCTCTCCCCCTTGATCATATCTCCCCCTTTGCATATGCATGTATCTCCCCTTTATCTTGAAGCTTTGGCCTTCTCCCAAAATGGCTGAAGCCTTTGATATTCTCCCCCTTTGGCATAAATTTCCAAAAAGGTCAAGGACAGGGAAAGATACAGGGATCATTGACTGAGAAGGGATCCTTGAGAACAAGGGTCATCGAATAGTAGGATTCATAGAAGTGGAAACTAAGAGAGACGTAGAAACTGATTTGTTCTTCTCCTCCTTTCTTCATTGAAGATAGGAATCCTTGAAGAAAGAAATTCTTTCCTCAAAATTAACTTTAGTTCTTCTCCCCCTAAGTAATACAATGTTTTTTTTAGAAGGGGATCATAGAAGTAACAAAAGTGTTTACAAGAAAGATCATTTAAGAAAACACAGAATTGCATAAACGAATTTTAAAGAGACAGAATGATAATCGGTGACGCCGAGATAGATAGATCGGTGATACCAAGTTGTTGTAGTGCAGCTTGTCTACATATTCGATAGAACCGAGATATCTGGGTCGGTGGCTCCAAAAGAGAAACCAAGTTTCTGTTTTCACAAAGTCAAGAGAAAGATTTTCAATGAAATATGAAGTTTTTACAATGGACATCAAATAGAGAAGAGTGTAGTGGTTATGAGAAATCATGCAATAGAGAGCAGATCACACCAGATTCTTAACTAGATGATGGGCGATGACTAGGTCACCTATATTAGAGTATATCGACTTAGGAGCCAAGCAAGAATACTTGATCATAGGTCATACTCTACGTTAAGCTCAGAATGGGGTTACCATTTTTCGATTAAGCATTTTAATGTCTTCATGTTGCTTGAGTTGCTTTAGCTCATTTCTTGGAATAAAGCCTTTTCAAGGACATGAGTACATACCTTTGAGTGATGTTGATGACGTAGCTTGTATATGAACTTGTTGAGGATGCTCGAGGTTGATGAAGATCATCTTGAGTTTTGAGCAATCCTTCTTGTTCCAGTATGCTAGTTACCTACAAGGATTAGTCATGCAGGGAAGAACAATAGATATATCCAATTGACATGATACCAATTGGGAGTGTGCAATTTTGATCAAGTAAATGTCAAGGATATTGTTGAGTGGCCTTCTTCCTTCCATCATCAAGAGGGGTTGTGGATACTTGGTAATGACAAGATTGCTTATGATTGGAGTTGATGGCGATCTTGTGGAATGAAGTTTTTCCAAGTACCTACAAGAGATTAGATGCAATACAAGGGAGCATAGAATTCCATGGCATAAGATGAAATGTTAAGACACATGGAAATATCAAGAAAGCTCATGCCCTTGCATGCAGCCGAGTGAGTCTAGCTCAAGTTTGAAGCGTCGATGATGTTCAACTCACTCATCAAGTAACAAAATGTCTTCTCATCAAGTGGCTTAGGAAAGATATCGGCCAATTACTTGTTAGTGCGAACATGCTTAAGATTAATATCTCCTTTGGCAACATGATCACGAATGAAATGATGTCGAACTTGAATATGCTTAGTTCGCGAATGTTGCACAGGATTATGACTAGTTTTAACAGCACTTTCATTGTCACAAAGTAATGGAACATTTTTAACATGAATTTCATAATACTTAAGTGTTTGTGTCATCCAGAGAAGTTGCACACAACAAGATCCAGCAGCAATATGCTCAGCTTCAGCAGTCGATAGAGATACTGAGTTTTGTTTCCTAGAGGACCAAGATACAAGAGATCTGCCCAAAAATTGAAAAGTACCCGAGGTGGATTTTCTATCAACCTTGTCACCGGCATAGTCTGAATCAGAATAGCTAACAAGGTCAAAAGAAGATCCCTTGGGATACCAAATGCCAAAATTTGGCGTTTGTATGAAGTATCTCACAATGCGTTTTATAGCTGAAAGATGACATTCTTTCGGTGCAGCCTGATATCTAGCACACATGCAAACACTAAGCATAATATCGGGATGAGATGCACATAGATATAAAAGTGAACCAATCATAGATCGATAAACTTTTTGATCAACCGGGTCATCCTCTCTGGTAAGATCAACATGTCCGCTAGTAGGCATAGGGGTTTTCATACCATTGCACTCGTGCATGTTGAACTTTTTGATCAAGTCCTTGGTATACTTAGTCTGAGAGATGAAAGTTCCTTCTTTCGATTGTTTGATTTGCAACCCAAGAAAGAATTTCAGATCACACATCATAGACATCTCATACTTCTC
Source organism: Hordeum marinum (assembly GCA_022496015.1). Lineage (NCBI taxonomy): Eukaryota > Viridiplantae > Streptophyta > Magnoliopsida > Poales > Poaceae > Hordeum > Hordeum marinum. Next base: position 201,298,885 of record CM039677.1, on the reverse strand, counting down.
AGACATCAACCATCCAAACCTTTCACTAAATTGAGGGTTAGTGGAACCAAAGATAATATCATCCACATAAATTTGGCACACAAATAGTTCACATTTAACTTTCTTAGTGAATAAGGTTGCATCAATTTTACAAATTTCAAAGCCTTTTTTCATAAGAAACTTCGTTAAACATTTGTACCAAGAACGAGGGGCTTGCTTAAGACCATAAAGAGCTTTACGAAGCTTGTAAACATGATTAGGTTTCTTAGGATGAACAAAGCCAGGTGGTTGTTTAAAATAAACCTCTTCTTCAATTTCACCATTCAAAAATGCACTTTTAATATCCATTTGATAAAGCATGATATAATGGTTATTGGCATAAGCAAGAAGAATGCGAATAGCTTCAATTATAGCGATGGGGGCGTAAGTCTCACCATAGTCCATACCTTCGACTTGCGTATATCCTTGTACTACGAGGCGAGCCTTGTTGCGCATGACTTGACCGTCTTCGTCTTGCTTGTTTCGAAAAACCCATTTGGTTCCCATGATGTTGTGTTCACCCTTGGGCTTCTGCACGTGTGTCCACACTTTGTTCCTTTCGAAGTTGTTAAGCTCTTCATGCATAGCGTTCACCCAATCCGCGTCTTCAAGAGCTGGTTTATACCTTTAAAGTCTCAATGCTAGAAATGAAAGAATGATGCTCACAGAAGTTTGCTAGACGAGTTTTAGAGCGAGTGATTCTCCCTGTTTGTATATCACCAAAGATTTGGTTTAGGGGATGGTTCTTGGTCACTTGTGCTCGAACTCTGGTCAGCTTCCGATTGTTGGTTGGTGGAGCTTCTTCTTCATCATCATCTTCTTCATCTTTGTTATTGTTGAAGGTGTGGTTTCATTGAGGTGGTGGTGAAGGAGGTTGTGGTGGATCTTCATGATGCACTTCCTCCTCTTCATCATCTTCCCATGTACCGCTTGTGGATGCCTCCATGTCATGTTGTGGTTCACCTTGTCGTGAGGTAGGGGCTTCCACTTGAGTTGATGAAGTACTTTCCTTCACCTCCATGGGACAAATCTTGCCGATGGGTAAATCCAGGATAGCTTCCGAAGGGCTCTTATCACCTACATCATTTGGCAATTGTTCAACTTGCAAACCATTAGATTCATCAAACTTCACATCAACCATCTCTTCAACTTTTCGAGTGAACTTGTTGTAGACACGATAAGTGTGAGAGTTCGATCCATAACCACGTAGGAATCCTTCATGAGATTTAGGAGAAAATTTAGTACGATGATGCTTATCAAGAATGTAGCACTTGGAGCTGAATACCCAAAAGTATCCAACTTGTGGTTTGTTATCGGTGATTAGCTCGTATACCGTTTTACCGAGAAGCTTGTGCAAGTAAAGTCAGTTTGTGGCATGACATGCTATTTCCACGGCTTCTGCCCAAAAGTGCTTTGGCGTCTTGTATTCATCAAGCATCGTTCTTGCCATCTCAATGAGTGTCCGATTCTTCCTCTCAACAACTCCATTTTGTTGAGGCGTGTACGTAGTCGAGAACTCATGTGAGACACCTTCTTCGTCAAGAAAAGTATCCACATGGGTGTTCTCGAACTCAGATCCGTTATCGCTCCGAACCTTCTTGATCTTCCCTTCAAACTAATTTTGCGCTTTGTGAGCGAAGTTCTTGAAGATCTTTTGAACCCACGACTTATCATCAAGAAACAATACCCACGTAAATCTGGAAAAATCATCAACTATAACTAGACCATAGGAATTTCCACCGAGACTCTTGTAAGCATTGGGACCGAAGAGATCCATGTGAAGTAACTCGATTGGTCTCCTAGTAGTCATGATATTATTAACAGGATGACTTCCACCTACTTGCTTTCCAGCTTGACAAGCACTACAAAGTCTATCTTTGTCAAAGATAACATCTTTAACACCAAGTATATGATCACCTTTGATAAGTTTATCTAAATTACACATGCCAACATGTCCTAATCTTCTATGCCAAAGCCAACCTTTAGAAGATTTAGCAATTAAACAAGTGCCAGGTTTGGATCTTTTAGTGAAATCGACAATTTATAGATCACCTGTATGGATATGGATAAAGACAATTTTATGATTATCTTGACGAAACACTTGGCAATCTACTTTCCTGAATAGAACATTGAAACTGAAATCGGCAAGTCTAGACACGGAAAGAAGATTGTAACCAAGGGATTCAACAAGCATAACATTTTCAATATAGCTATCACGAGATATGGCCACCCTACCAAGGTCAAGTACCTTACCCTTACAGTTGTCTCCAAAGGTCACGCACCGTCGAGGACCTTGATTAGGCGTGATTTCTTGGAACATATCTTTATCACCAGTCATATGATCCGTACATCTGCTATCGAGAATCCATTTTGTTCCTCCGGACATGTAATCCTTAAGGTTTGCCATAAGACTCAGATTCTTCATGATCTTCTCATACTTGATGTCAAACAACTCATCCTCTTCATAGTAGCCATGTTCCACATTGTCATCATCAAGTGGCAAATCCTCGTCATAAAGAACAAGAGATTTGTTAGAATAGTGATCATGACAATGTTCAAGTTTATGAGTTCGAATGGCTTCAAAGATAATGTTGTTGATAGTGGTGACATCTCCTTTAGCAGGCATAAGGTCATGGAATTCAAATAGGCATTTGTCAAAGTTTGGATCACTAGGCTTCATTTTATGAAAAGCAATGGATTTATGAAGAATTTGATCTAGATTCCCTAAGGAAAGATTTGGATATCATTTCTCCAAATCAGTCCAGAAGGTATATGCACATGCAAAGTTCTTCATTTGAGAAAGCACGAATTTTGGTAAACCTCTAACGATAAGATTGACAGTTCTTAGGTTACCAAGCATGTTAATTTCCTCTTCGTGTGTGGGATGCAATTCATCAATAGGAGTCTCATAGGGGCACATAACATGTTTTCTCAATTGAAATTCATTAAACATCTCAAGCATCAAAGATTTCCATTGACTATAGTACTCTCCATCAAGAATGGGCACTCTACAACTCAAACTCCCTACACTAGACACATCCATCTTCTTCCTCAGTGATTAAACCGAAGCAATTGAGACCAATGCTCTGATACCAATTGAGGGATCACTAGAAGAGTGTCTAGAGGGGGGTGAATAGACTACTAGCAGGAATTTAAAACCTAACCTTTTCCCAAGTTAATTGGTTGGCACATTTTAAAAGTTTTTAGCAAAGCTAGCAAGTCTAACAGCCCTACACATGCATGTCAACAAATATGGCAACGGAAAGTAAAGACATTGCATATGAAGTAAAGAGTTGAAATAGGTTGATCGAACGTAGTTGGAGACGCAAGGATTTTTCCCATGGTTCCGATAGGTGGTGCTATCGTACATCCACGTTTATGGAGTCTTCAACCCATAGAGGGTAATGGTCACGAGAGTCCACGGAGGGCTCCACCCAAAAGGGTCCACGAAGTAGCAACCTTGACTATTCCATACGGCTTCCATCCACGAAGGACTAGCCTCACTATGGGGTAGATCTTCATGAACTAGGCGATCTCCTTGCCCTTACAAACTTCTTGGTTCACTCCACAACACGAAGTAGGAGAAACCCAAGCGAAACCTAACCAATCTAGGAGGCACCACCCTCCAAAAGGTAATAGGCTAGGTAATGACGATGAACTCCTTGCTCTTGTGCTTCAGGATGATAGAATCCTCAACACACAATCTCTCTCTCATAGGTTTGGCTTGCTAGAAGAGATAGGATTGGTGGAAAGCAACTTGGGGAGGCTAGAAATCAAGATCCATATGATTGGAGTGGAAGATCTTGATCTCAACACAAGGGTAGGTGGTTCTCTCTCAGAAAATCTTATAGGATAGGTCTTGAATAGTTCTGAGTGCTTCTCTATCGAGTGAGTGGTGGTGAAAGGGTATATATAGGCATCCCCAAAAATCCAACCGTTACACACAAAATGACCAACTCGGTGACACCGATGTGTGAATCTCAGTGGTACCGAAGTGACCAAAAGGTGGCAACTTTTGAATCTCGAAGGGACTGATATAGGAATCTCGGTTGCACCAATAAGGTGCCCAACGGTCAGATTTCCAATCTCGGTGATGCCGATCCAACATTCTCAAAGGGGCCGAAAATGTGAATTTGCGTAACAGAAAGTTGGCAACCTAAACTCGATGACACCGCTATGGAATCGGTTGCACCGAAGTGGCTAGGGTTTGGCAGAATCTGTCTAGGTTCTGGACTCGGTGGCACCGAAGTGGAATAGTTGGTTGCACGAATTTTGAGTTTTGGGTATAGAACAGATTTGGTGGGAGAGTTTTGTGGATGTTTTTGGCTTCTATCACTTATGGACGTTTGAGCATATTGTTCACCAACAATACCTTACCCCCTTTTAATAGTATTGGCTTTCCTATGACTCAAAGTGATTTCTCACAAATATAAAATGTAGAGTCCTATTGCTTGAAGCTTGGCCAACCTATTTCCTTGAATCTTGGGGTTTGTCCACAATATCCTTTTGCCAATCCTCTCTATAGACTGTATCTTACACTAGGTAAAAATATCAGTCCAAGAGACAATGTATGTTGTCATGAATTATCAAAACCACCAAGGGGGCATGTGGTGCTTTCAGTGTTCGGCATCTCAGAGGTCACTTCATATGCATCGGTTCCGAACTGTGTCTTGGGTCAATAGTTGGGTTGCCCGGCTCCTATGCTTGCCCCCTTACGTTTCGATTGTCCGACTAAAAGGGCAAGGGGAGCACCCCTGCGATTGTGCTTCTACATAGTCTGGTCAAGCACCTCAGGGGAGAAAGCTGAAAACTGATTGTCATAGTATGCGAGATCCGGTCTATGAGCCCGAACTGGAAGGATTATAATTCAATCCTCGTAAGCGGTTATTCTGTGTAATACGAGGGGTTTGTCCTTTATCCAAACCTTGTGACACTAGCTTTAGCCGCGGTTCTTGCAAACATAACAATAATTTGATAGCTAATCGTAAGCTCCCCGTAGTCCTTTTCGCGCCCCTACGGCTAAGTGAAAGAAATAAAGCACTATAGTTTGATTGCCTAGTCTTCCACACTTCACCGCCTTCGGGTCCAGATAACTCGGCTCTGGGACTTCGTGCATTGGCATAGACACCCCATGTGGTATCTACATGGGGGCTGAAGCCGATGGCTCGCATATTTCATTATTAAAGGGCCACCCAGGAGTTATAAAGGAATGCAAAACTATAAAAGCAGAATAATTTATAAGGTCAAAAGTTTCGACAAGTCTTCAGACACGTTACAATTCATTCAAACATATTATCGCCCGAACATTGTGATGTTATCACCCAAGAACTCTCCATCACTCCATCGAAGTACAACTCGGGGCGTCTATGCTCCTTCATCGAATCCAGCACCGGTCATTGCACCTTAGCTTTAGCAAGGGCAATTCGGACTCCCTCGATGCAGCAGGAGCACTTCACGGTGTCGAGGCGAGGCGCAACAGCAATTAACTTCTGCACCAGGCCAAAGTAGCTACCGAGTAGTGGCTCGCCAGGCCATAGGTGGATGTAGAGGTCCTTCATGGACGGCTCTGCCATCTGGTGCAGCTCCATCAGCTGCTTTAGCTTCTCCAAAAGAAGAGAGTGCTCGGGGGCTCCGAATTGTGCCCAAAACAGACGAGCTTCGTCTCCTTCTTCCCTCGAGGCAAACAGCTGATTGGCGTCTGCCACGCTCTTCTATAAATCAGAGGAGGCGCCTGAAGAACGCCACACCTAGGTAAGCAATTTTAATTTGCTATCCCCGAAAACACATTGTACTAAGTATGGCTTACCATTCATTATGCCCTTCGCCTAGAGGACCCACTCCTCATAAAACCGCCTGTCCACCCGCTCCTTCTGAAGATCATTCTTCAGGGTGGATCGTTCGTCCGTGATTGGCCTTCCCTTCTACTCAAGCACCTCGCACTTCTGGCTTGTGTTCTTGAGCTCCAGCTGGACCTCTGCCACACGAGGCTCATGCTTCTGGCTGGTGGCTCGCAGGGCGAATAGGGCGGTAGCCGCTTCTTTGGCCGCCACCCTCTCGAAGACTGCGTGGTATCTTGCTTGTTGGATCTCGGCCTTGAGCCTCTCCACCTCTTTCGCCAAAGATGTTTAAACATTAAGACATTATGCAAAACTGCATGGACAGTGTTCGGGTAAAAGGTGTTCAGACAAAGGAGTTCGGGCAAAGGTATTCGGATTTTGTTTTGATGTACCTTGTGCCTCGTCGAATGTTCGGTTGAGGGCCTCAACGTCATCCTTGGAGCATTTAAGCTTCCGATTCATCTCGTCCAGATCGGCGCCATTTATTGCCGCCACCGATGACGACGCCTAGAATACACATACAGTGGACATGTTACATGGGTTTTCAACTCCCGCATTATAATTAATCCGATCATATGTTGGACCTTATTAGGGGCTACCCTAACATGTTGGACATATAAATTGTATCTAGTCTGGTATCGTATACATGATTGACCCCTAGGTAAGATTTTTTCAACCTAGCCTCAGGCTCGGGGGCTACCATGTAGATAATAGAAATAAATAAAAACTTTTCAAATAAGAGTATCAGGTGGCTTACTTGAAAAACCGCCAGGAGAACTTTGAAGGCCTCCTTCAGTCCATTGTCGACGGACTGAACGCTTTGTAATACCGCACACATAAGGGTGCGGTGTTCCTCGGAGACGGAGGCGCTCGATAGAGCCTCCTCCATCACCGGCCACCCATTGGTCGGTGGTGTCGGAGGTTATCGGATAACTCGGTCACCAACCGGGGTTTGAACTAGTACCTTCGGAGGCGTCGTACGCTCCAAAGATGCCCTTGGAGGGGATTGAGCGGCCGCTCGTCTGGCCTCCTCAGTGTCCGGGTGGGTTACCTTCCCCAGGTCTTTGGTAATCGAGGTATTAGCCTTGTCCATTAGGTCGTCTCCCCCGCCACCGGTGCTCAGCACCATAGGAGCACGTTGGGATGACACCTCCGCGGTGTCCCTCACGGCGCCCGGAGTGGCGGGATGCGAGGCATTGTCGCTCTCCGCTAGTTCGGCAGGTGGGGTCACCCCATCTGATATTTGATAGGTGGGGAGGATGCACGGGGGGCTGCAAAATCCATAAGCACATGCGTGTTAGTAAAATCTAAAGTTGTTAAAAGAACAAACAAGGGGTCTTCGAATGCTCACCTTCGAGACGGGGGCTCGACCCTAAGGTACCTTCGTGGAACCACCTCGAGGTTATCGGACTCAGTATCTGAGTCCAAGCTATCGTCGGATAGGATCACCTATGCCCGACACGTCCTCTGTGGGGCAGGAGGGGGAACCTCCTTTGGGGCGTCCGATGACGCCGCCCTCTTCCTTGCGAGGGGGGAATTGCCTTCCCCCCAGCTTCGCCCTCCTCCTCCTCCAGCTCCTCCTCTTCCTCTTCCTCCTCATACTCCTCTTGATTCGAGGAGGCATGAGTTTCCCCAAACACAGTCTCTGACTGGTCCCGGATATGAAGGCTGCTTCGACCTGGTTTTTTCTTCTCTTTCTTCGTGGGGGCCTCATAAGCCTTCTCCACGAGCATTTCCGCCAACAGCCCGAACCTTACGTCCTCGGGCTGATGTGCTGGACTGCAAATGTTGACGGCTTTCTTTAGCCATTTCTGCAAGAGAATGATTGGAAAAAACATTATGGATCCTCTTTGGGAAGGGTAAAAGTCGATCAAGCATAAGTGTCATGTACCTCGTTGGTGGGCTTGGAGGCCTGCAGGCCTCTATCTTCCTCCTCGGATGGCGATCTCTCCTGTGACTTGAAGAGCACCTTCCATAGCTTCTCCCGCGTAGTGCGGAAATGGTTCCGGATTGGGGGTGCATCGTCAAGCTAACGAGACCACAAGGGAGTGTCCCAGCGCTAGCAGGGGAGGATGCGTCTCCGGAGCATCACCTAGACCACATTGGTCAGCTTGATCTCCTCCTCGTCTAGGGAGTCGATGCGCTTCTGCATGTCTCTCACCTCCTTGCTTAGTCCCTAGTTAAGGCCTTTTTTGAGCCGTGAAGCTAGTCTGTTGGGGGGACCGGATCTGAATTCGGTAGGAGGAATCTGACCTTCTTCTCGTGGTTATGTGATCTAGAACTACTCCTTCTACCATGCCTTGATGGTGTTGATGAATGTGCCCGATGGCCACATGACGCGGGTGAGCTTGCCGATGAAAGCCCCGCCGCAGTCTGCGTGCTTCCCACTGACGTATTTCGGCTTCACGTTCAACACTTTGAGCCATAGCCCAAAGTGCGGCTCGACTCGCAGGAAAGCCTCGCAAACAAGGATAAACACCAAGATGTCCATGAAAGAGTTCAGAGGATGGTCGTGGAAGTCGAGGGCGTAGAAAAACATCAACCCCCTAACGAAGGGGTGAAGCGGGAATCTCAACCACCTGATGAAGTGGGGGAGGAATAACACCCTTTCGCCTGGGCGGGGGGTGGGATCACTTGGCCCTTCTCCGGTGCGCGATGAGGCATGTCAACGGAGAGGTAGTCGGCCTTCTTGATGTCAAGAATGTCCCGGTCGATGACCATGGAGGCCTCCCACTATCCGTTGGAGCCCACCATTGATTAGCTCGGAGGTGGGGGCAGAAGACCTAGATATGTGCTTTGGAGGCGCAGAGGAATGGAAGGAGGAGAAAGCGAATGGGAAACGTGAAGGTTTTCTTCCCCTTTGATGAGGCTTATCGATTTGGTCTCCCCTTAGTGCGCTGTGAATGCTTCCACTTCCCAAGAGATGCGAGCCATTGCGCGCGCGTGATTAAACATATCCCGTATAAAATAGGACATGCTCGGTATGTTGATAGACCGTGATGATTAAAAATGGCCTTGAACCGCGAATCGAGTTTGTGTAACTGGCTTAGCTGTCATGGTGGGCCAAGAACTTTCGTTAGAGAGGTCATCAGAGGAATAATATTTACCCCTTAAAATTTGGCCTTCGAGGTCAGCCTATTTGCAGTGTTCGAACGTGCCACTATGCGGAAATCTGTTTATCATTGGAGGCCGAACTAGGTTCGGCAGGAACAACTCAACTCGCAAGCCGAAGACTCTGATCATGTGAAGCAATCGAAGCTGGGGCCCTTGGCGTTGGAGGCAAGTTCGGGGGCTACTGAGGGAGTCCTGGATTAAGGGGTCCTCGGGAAGCCAACAAATCTTCATGGGCTAGACTGTATGGGCCGCCTACCGAACACAGGGTTTATTGAAGACCTTATCTCCAAGATGGAAGCTTTGGGAAGTATGGCTTGCACTCCACATTTGATGTAGAAAATAGAATAGGCATGTTTATCTCTTCAGTGTGTAACCGACCATGTGTAAACCCTAGGAACACTCGACATCAGTATAAGGCAGAGGGTTTTAGGTTATAGGGACAACATAACTTATCTAGGGTTAGCTATTTGATCTCGAGGTAGATCAACTCTGTGACCCCCATATCATCAATACAACCAAGATGGACGTAGGGTATTACCTCCACAGGAGGGGCCGAACCTAGGTAAATCCATGTCCCCTTCGTTTCCTGTTACAATTGATTCTAGTCTCACAGTTCGGGGCCCCCTACTCGAGATCCGCTGGTTTTGACACCGACAATCATTAGCCAGGCCCTCAACAGACGCCGGGGCCAGCCGCCTTCACTAACCGCACGACATGTCCTCGCCGCCCATCCCTTCCTCGCATTCAGGCCGCGTCATCGCAGTTCTGAGTCTGCCATGACCCGGCGCACATGTGTGTCGCGCTATTCGTGGCCCATGAACTACAACGCCTCCACGCTGTCTGCGGTCACCGCAACGACTGAGCCCAACGTGCCCCAGGCGCATAAACACCACCGGCAAGACACAAGCATATCTCAATGGGACTCATGCCCATGGACTCGCTCAACCGACCGGCCCAGTGCCAGGGTCACACATCCTCCCTTGGGATGTCCGTTGCGACCCATGCTTGCTAGCGGTCTGGCCCGAGTCACCGGGTATGCAGGAGCTCGCCCCAGGCACTAGCGGGGACCGGTGGGGTGCTGGCCGTGCGAGAGGGGCATCGCCTTGCGCCTCCCGGTATGTCCACCGAGCCCAAGGAGGAGGACCGGAGGCTTGACTACGCCAGCGCCTGGGGGTTCGACCAACTCTACAATGACCATGTTGACGAGCGCCTGGGCCGCGAAGGGACCAATGTCGGCTACCATGACAATAGGAGGATTGTACGCAACCTCACGAGCGGCTCTTGTTCGAGCTGGTATGCACAACCTCGTGAGGGCGGCTTGTGGGGTTGGCCACATGAGGACGCCCGGCATGGGCAGCTTTGTGAGGCACACCCGCTGGTATGGAGCTTCCCTGAGCAGGCTTCTGGGTCTGGGCACCGGGGGTCACTTGCCTGGGGATGGAGGGTGGAACACATGCCCATGTCCGTAGGTCAGACGACCCCAGCCTGGAGACGGAGGGTGGAACACAGACCCATGTCTTTAGTCCAGATGATCCCGGCCTGGAGACGGAGGTTGGAACACACGCCCATGTCTTTGAGGCACGTGACACCCACTTGGAGACGGAGGGTGGAACACACACCCATGTCTACGGGCCAGGCTTCGTTTGGTCGCCAGTGGGGGATCACGTACTCGCCCATGTCCCCAGGCCCTGCTCGGTCTGCCTGGGGATGGGGTTTGGGGTACTTGCATGAGGAGCCCGGGTGCCCTAGAAAGGCGCACTATGGCACAACCTTGGGTGCCATCCTCACGCATAATGGAAGGGCCCCACCGGCCCGGCCCATAGCGCAGGGGGCCGCGCCATCACCATGATGACGAAATCCGACCACGGGCTCTCGAATGCCCAAGGCCCTCTTCTGGGGTGGGCCTTCCCATCAGAGAGCATGAGGGCCTCTCCCTACGCTCGAGGGCCCGTCTGGAGCCGGCCCTACTTCGCCATGCCAAGCTTAGGGACTGGAAGTGGGCTTCATGTCTCAGGGGCCTGGAGCTCCCTATCCACCCCCAGGACCAACCCGTGACACTCTCACATAATAATGAGTGGTTTGTATACGCCAGAAGACCCCCCGCCCCGAGGACGCAGAGGGGTTCCTTCCCACGCTGAAGTGGAAGCCCCATGCTCCATGCTGGCGGACAAAACTGCCCTCCAATGGTTATGCCCACGCAATGTGGATGCCCTATGCTTCGCGCTGGGGGAAGACGAACACTAGTCTAGGTGTCGGACGCGGCTATTGTTTGCTCCTATTTTGTATTCGAATTTGCTGCCTTTGGGAATCCTTTTTGTAGTCGAACTTGCATCCTTTTGGGAATGAAATTTGGTGTTTTTGCAACTTTCTGTTGGAAGGAACGGGTGTCACTCACTTTTGTAACAATTTTCGTTTTGCGCCTCACTTTCTTCGGGTCGAACACTTGCCGACTTATCTGCCCCTCGGACCCTGCGAGCGAGGGATATGGGGCATGGTGTACGCACCTCACCAAGGTCTTTGTGACCTGGTCCTTGCATGGTGCTCCCGAGTAAGTTAGGAGGCACGTGTCATCGTATATTCGCTCGGGGGCTCTGCTATGGCCAGGCACGCCACCTTCAAGCTTCCAGAGGATCGCGCCTCCTGGAGCAGGAAACAAATCTTTTTGGGGAGACGCTTGAGCATCAACGGGGGCTCCTGATCAACACACTTTAGGAGCCTTACCGGTCACATAGCCACTCTCCCCTTGGTGTCGTCCCGGCGATCCCGTGGTCCCAAGGGTGTCGATGCCTCACCCCGTAGTCGCGTCCTGGTGATCCGTAGGCCCCTGACCGCGGTTTAGGAATGTGCGGGATAAGGACCTGTCAACGTAGAGCGTTGCTTAGGTGTCAAGGGGGATCCTAAGCAATGCACCTCAGGAGCCTTACCGGTCACATAGCCCTTCGTCTCCTTGTGTCGTCCTCGGTGACCTGGAGGCCCCAAGGGTGTCGAGGCCTCACCACATAGTCGCGTCCTGGTGACACGGACGCCCCTTACGATAGTTGAGGAATGTGCTGGACTTGGGCCCGCCGACATAGAGTGCCGAAAGGGCTCCCTACCCGCTTTCACTCATGAGAAGAAGAAGCCCCTCGGGACATTCATACTCCCCAAGCGCCACTGCCAAACCTCCTCGACGCAGAAGCCTACCGCGAGCATGTCAAGCTAAGTACTCTAATCGCGACCAACAAGAAGTCTCAATTAACAATGACACAAGGATCAGGACAAATGATAAGATTGCCAATAAAGGGCCATCTCGTAAGTCGGGGCATGACGCACGAGATGCGCTATTGGACGTCCTCCGCTAGGGCATAGGCACCTGGATGCTCACACGACAAGGTCGATCGGGTCAGTAGGAACCCCGGGCAAAGGGAGCGTGGCGCTACACACCTCGTCATACGGGCGAACACTCAAGGGAACTTTTCAAAAGGAATTAGAGTTGCCGCTAGGCCACATGCATAATCCTGTCAAGTAAAGAAGAAGGCTACTCAAGGGGACATCTAGTCGTGGTCTCTCTCGTCATCACCACTACCATCGTCCTCGCGCTCCTCGCCTCCAGCATGGACCCCGGGATTATCAGAAGAAATATCCGCTATCAAGTCCTCCATGTGGTACTCAACCCACTCGGCAAGGGCAATGCGAATCACTTCAGATATGGGGCAAGTGCCGCCTCGAAGTTGAAGTGCTGGTCGAAGCGGAGGAGGTGACTGAAGACACGTGAGGCCGCCTGCGCGAGGAAATCATCGCGCTTCTCCTCTGCAAGATCATTGATCTTCTCTGTGCCCCCTTCAAGGCACTCTAGAACCCTAGAGAAGAAGCCCAAGTACCCGGCGTCATCGGGGACGAGGGCGATCACGACGTTCTCATCGCAAATGTCACTCAACGCCTGGTGGGCCCTCTTCTCGAGGGACGGGAACATCTTGGAACGCGTGTGCTGAAGGCCGCGGGCTTGACTCGTCTCGTTCGAAGCCTTCTCCACAACGGAGGTCACTCCCTTCACCTGTTTGAAGAGGGAGGACACCTCGGCCTCGGCAGCCACTTGGGCATCCACCATGGCCTTCTCGCGTCGTTTCGCCTCCACTAACCTCCTCGTGAGGTCATTGGCCTCGCCCTTCAACTGTTCGCATTGCCTGCAAAAACGAGACTCTTGAAGCTTCAACTTGGCATGATAATCTGAGAGAAGGTAGCACAGAACCTCTGCCACCTTGTTGTTGATCTCCTCCTGAACCTGCGCCTTGCGGCTGGAGAGGGATTCCTCGACAAGCGACACCTGGCGCTCCCTCACCTCCATCCTCTCCTGCTCCAGGCTCTGCTCTAGCACCTCCATCACCAAAGCGTCTTTGGGCACGCGGGGGTTCGCACTGCTAGCGGGGAACTCGATTCCAGGCCATCAAGTGCGGCCTTCCATGCCTGCATTCGCCTTTCAAGAGCAGCGCTAGAGGCTTCAAGCTCCTCAAGGCATTCTTCAGAGGCCTTGCATCGGCTGTCGGCCTCTTGAGCCTCCATGAGGGCGTGCTCGCGAGCCTTCACCGCCGCATCGAGGGACCCCTCGACGTCTGCACGGGCGCGCTTGCGCTGCAGGCGGCCGATGTTCACAGTGACTCCAACACTTGGCCATTCCTGCGCGAGGCGCTGACACTCCATCTCAAGGAGGGTGTTGGCCGCCTAGGTGTTCCACCACCTCCGCCGTGATTTGGAGCAAACCCCTCTGCACGATCCTCCGGTCACTTGCGAGCTCGAGGGCCCAGCCAGGATCTTCACCTTCCCCGGGATGGATGGGGGAGGTATGCAAGGGACACCCAACCCGGATGCGTGCTCAGGGGCTGCGGGGTCCCACCTGTCCACCCCAGGAGGGGGGCGTACCCCTTGAGGCCCCACGACTTTGCTCAAAGGAGGGCCAAGGACACACTGCGGCACACCCCTAGAGCAGGCCGTCAGTGGGGGGTGTAGCCCCTCCTTTGGAAGCTATAGGCCATGGACAAAGAAGATCGTGGGAGGCTTGCGCTCGAGGCCTCCTGAGGAACACGCGGGCTCGGGTACGGGTGCCCTACCGGCCAGAACCCCGCTGATACTTCTCGAGCATGTGTTGGTTTCCCGTGAAGAGTAACGGTTTAATGCAGCAAAGTAGATAAGTATTTCCCTCAGTTTTTGAGAACGAAGGTATCAATCCAGTAGGAGATACAAGCGAGCCACCAATAGATATACGTGCACAAGGAATCAAACTCTTGCACCCAACGCTATAAAGGGGTTCTCAATCCCTTCACGGTTATTTACAAGGATGAGATCTAGTAGAGATAGATATAATAGGGTGCTTGAGGAAAGTAAAACTAAAAGCAAAAACAAGGCAGAAAGTATTTTTGGTGTTTTTGGTTTTAGATCTAAAAATATAATATGGAAAATAGACCTGGGGGCATATGTTTCATTAGATAGCTTCTCTCATGATGGCAAGTATTACGGTGGCTGAAAAATTATTGTCGTGCAACTGATAGAAAAACGAATAATTATGAAGATATCCAAGGCAGTGATTATGCTTATAGGAATCACGTCTGTGACAAGTAGGCTGAAATGATTCTGCATCTACTACTATTACTCCAGACATCGACCAACTCCTAGCTGCATCAAGAGTATTAAGTTCATGAAGAACAGAGTAACACATTAAGTAAGATGACATGATTTAGAGGAATAAACTCAAGAAATATGATGAAAACCCTATGTTTTTACCCTTGATGGCAACAATACAATACGTGCCTCGATACCCCTACCTTGTCACTGGGTGAGGACACCGCAAGATTGAACCCAAAACTAAGCATTTCTCCTATAAAGAATTACCAATCTAGTTAGCCAAGCCAAACCAATAACTCGAAGAGACTTGCAAAGATATGAAATCATGCATATAAGAATTCAGGAAAGACTCAAATAATATTCATGGATAATCTGAACATCAACCCACAATTCATCGGATCTCGACAAACACACCGCAAAAGAGTATTACATCGGATAGATCTCCATGAAGATCATGAAGAACATGGTATTGAGAAGGAAATAGAGAGAAGAAGCCATCTAGATACTAGCTATGGACCCATAGGTCTACGGTGAACTACTCACGCATCATCAGAGGGACAATGGAGTTGATGTAGATACCCTCCATGATCGAATCCCCCTCCGGTAGATTACCGGAAAAGGCTCCAAGATTCGATCTCTTGGGAACAGAGGCTTCTGGCGGCGGAAAAGTGTTTTCATGGCTCGTTCTGTTAATGATGGAATATTTATGTATTTATAGGTCGAAGATTAGGGTTAGGGGAGTTGCTAGGGGCCCACAAGCCTGCCCGGCGCGGGTGGCCCCCTGGCCACGACAAGTAGGCTTGTGGCCCCGTGGTAGCTCCTCTGCCTTGGTTCTCAAGTCTCGTGGCTTCCATAATTTCCGGAAAAAATCATTCTGGAGGTTTTATTCCGGTTGGACTCCGTTTAATATTCCTTACCTGCAAAACTCAAAAACAAAGAAAAAACATAAACTGGCACTAGGCTCTAGATTAATAGGTTAGTCCCAAAGATAATATAAAATAGCATATTAATGCATATATAACTATGGCGACCCCGACTCATAAGTCGTGATCACCGAATGTTTGTGCACAGTGATCCCAGAGATCAATGCTCACTGAACACACAGAAACTGAATATCAAGAGTCTTACATCCATTACATATCGGTTTACTCAAATATGGCCTCTATGGCCAAGTCTTCATGTGATTGCAGCGGAAATCTTCCATGATAGCATGAACCCATTGCCATCTGCCTTAACCCTATAGGCATTCTGACTGGGAAGCATCCTAGCTTGCATGGCCGTCACCAAGGTAATCTTCATCATCACATGATCTTTCATGCCTGGCCAATAAAATAACCAGTGGCAAGCCAATGAGTACTTTGAATGTACTCACAAGCAACCCATTGTTTGGAACAAGGCACTAACAACGCATGATGTAGCGCTAATAGATAAGTTTTGAGTGCAATGACATGATCAAGTAATCTTAAGTAAGCATGCATCAACCATGGACATGTGTTGATAAGAACACGTCACAGCCATCATCATAAGTAGGGGGTTGGACGTCTCATGTTCAACCATCACACCAAGTCCTCAGATTTGTCTCATGTACCATCTGAACATCTCAAGTTTAGTCATCACGCCAAGTCAACTGACTCGACTCAAGTATCATCCTTGTCACCACACACACACACCAAGTTTGCAAAAACATCTGGACGTAGCGCAAGAGCGGTCATCCAACTGTCCTTGACCGTGGACACGGCTATTCGAATAGTTTTACACTCTGCACAGGTTGCACACTTTACCCACAAGACTCGGGGAACTTCCGTGTCATCCAAGACTCGCGGTATTTAACATACTCGCAGTAAGCACCCAAACAATGCCTTTCCCATGATGATAGTAAACAAAGAGTCCACTTGTTGGTTCCATCCCTCATGATATACATCACTCATATCATCCATGAGGGCACGCAACGGTGTGCCCGGTGCCTGTAAAGACAGCGCATGACCTTCCACTCAGGGATGACCCCGTATCAAGAGTGACGACTTCACTCTTGCCACTAGTAATGCGGGCTCCTAGCTAGCATCAACCATAGTAATCAACAAAGCCCCGTCCCATAAGGGGTATCGTCATCGTACATGTAAGGTTGGAATAACGGTCGCAACTTACACCAATCCATTTTCAAAAACCACAACACTCACTTGTCCCGTTACACCACTTCTTTCTCAAGTGGTCACCCATCTCATCATCATCTCCCACGCGCATTAGTGGCACCCGACGGGGTTTTCGAAAAATCTTTGAAATCATTTCTTTTCTTTCCATCACCATGCATAAGTCCCATCCCCTCTTGCGTAGCATCTACTAGCATCCTAACTACACCCACCCGCATAACCCTCATAAGGGGTAGGGTCATGCACGATGCAAGTGTCAATGGAGAAGTACGAGAGGCATCCCACAGAAAGGGGAGCACCACATCACATGATCAAATATGATGAAAGTAAAGTGCTATATGACATGCAATAAAAATGGTTTCTCATCATGGTCAAAGGGCTACTTGCCTGGCTTAGCAATGTCTTCGAGGCCTTCACCCGCTTCTCGTCCACTCCGAGCATTTCATCTACTTCGTCAACTATCACTGGAAACAACCGCAATAAGCAACACAACAAACAGAAAATAAATGTGCTCTATAAACAGGAGTTTTATTTTTCTTGGACACCTCTGGTCACAAGAAAAATAACCAATGAGGTTTCATTGGATGTGGATCAAGGGGAGTCTTGAATTGATGGTAATGAAGGAAATGATGATCCTACAAGAAGTCCATAGAAAATATTTTTGTAAAAAGGAGTGGATGGACACAACAAATAGGGCATGATTTTATAAATATATTGAAAGTGGGTTCACTGCATTTGGAGTTGGGATGGTTTCCTTATGAATTTCTTAAGATGGAATAAATGGAAAATGGTCCATTTATTAGATCCAACAGAATAGGTGCATGGCAAAAATGTTCAACATGGCTAGAAAATTAGGGCATGACATTTAGAGCTTTTGGGAATTTGAATAACCCCATTTGGAGTTGATTTGGATGCTCTATGAATTTTGCAAAGTGGTCTCTAGTAGTTCAAATTTGAATTTAAATTTCACCTCTATAGATAAATTTGTAGGAAAAATGTTCAATGCAGATATTTGGATAGGAAATAATTTTAGGAATATGCAGGATTTTGAATCACCAAATTTGGAGCTATAATGATTTTTCTATGAATTTTGAAGTACTCTAGAAAAGAGAAAAGGAAACAACTTTATACCTACGGGTTATATTGTGCACAGGGCGCAGATCTACAAATGGGCCGGCCCAGTGGCTCGGCCAGGCAAGCCGCATGCCCTACTGAAGGCGTATTCCAGTAAATACGCCTTCACCGTGAAGAGGCGCAGAATAGGGAGGCCGTCTCCACTTACGCGCGGGCCTGGCCGTTCGGGTCACTTACAGGCGGGCCTGCCGGCTCCATCGCTCTCTCGGTCCCCCTTCTTCTTCCCCTCGACAGGAGAGAGAGGGGGGGCGCTGGCCTCCATGGCTACGGTTGCCTAGCCGTGCCTGGAGTCGAGCCCACGGTACAGGCGGGTGCCCCAGTCCGTGCCGCGCCCGAGGACGGTCGCAGGGGCTGAGAGGACGCACGGAGCGAGCAAATTATCGGCAGGGGTGGACGGCGGCGCCGGCATCGCAGTGGAGCACGCCACGGCCGTGGAGAGGGAGTCATGGGTGTCAGGGAAGATGGAGTCTGCTGGGGGTGTGATGAGGACATCCCTGCTAATGCTACAGCCACAACTCCGACTGTTATACATATAGGACCAATTACTAGAGCTCGCGCACGTCAATTGAATTACCAGTTACTTTCGTTTCTTGCAAATCCTTCTTATGTTCATGAACATATGATTCTGCCTAAATTAGATACTTTTGTTTTACTTATGAATGAAGGACCTGGCATGGACAAGAAGGATGACCATGGGAGCGGGATCAAGCAGGAGAAGAAGGTGTGCGTGCGGGAAAGAACAATGGAGCTTCTAGTGATGATTTTCGCACTTTGAAGCCACCATAATGGGAGCAAGAAGCCTTGGACGAAATATGCATGATGCTACTTTATAAAATTCTTCCCTAGGCTAATATAGGTGTTGTGCCACCTTATTGTTGGGCCAGGCCCATGTAGTTTCAAAATACCATATTATAGGTTGTTTTTAGAGTCCGTATGTATGGGGAAACTGAGTTAAGATTGGTTTCGGATCCCTCCTCCAAGGGGCCACAAAATTCCCCTCTATTCCCCCATATATACAGCCCTTAGGGCGTCGTTTTAGGGTGGGGTTTTTGTTTAGATTACAAGTTTGCCATAGCTGCAACTTCGTGTTCTTCGTTTGTGTTGCACGACCAGACAAAGGCGTCACAAAACCCCACTTCATCAATAAAGATTTCCTCTTATATTTGCAATATCCAGATTGCAATCTTAGTTTCTTGCTTGTTCTTTGTTTGCATGCAGGAAACAGACCCTCGTGGTCAGGTTGATCCTGCTCCGGCGTGGTCAATAACCTCTCGGAGTTGGTTTAGCGATTGCTAAGGCGCGGCGCCATCACACGTTCGTAGTCGGATCGTCAAAGTCTACTCCACCAAAAACGATAGCCACCATCTCATTGAAAGACAGGGAAAACTTGGCCTCTATCAAGTGGTATCAGATTTCCAGGTTGCTCGGTGAGATATTACCAGTTTTCGTAGTTTAGATCGCATCTGTTCTTCATACCTTTAGTCCGCAAAAAAAGCCAAAAAAACAAAATTTGGGTTAGATCATCATATCCGAACCAATCTGAGCCTTTGCATAGTCTTTTTATTATTTTGCTTTGTTGAATTTGCGGTTACATGATCGTGTCGAGTTGTTGGTCTTAGTGTCTAGTCCTTTAGAGTTTCGAGTTCTTTTCATAGGTTGTCACACCGCCACCGCATCGTCTTCATAGTTGCCATATACCACCACCATCATCACCGCTGCCATATATCACCACCGATCATCACTATCCATTGGTGTCCATATATACCACCACAAATCCTCCACCAATCCGACTCCAGCTTGTTTTGGGTTTAGTTTCGAGATCCTTTTGATTTTGGATTCGTGTTTTCCTACATGCGTAGGTGTTAGAAAAAAAGTCTGGCACGCTTTGCAGAGCACGTTTTGTCCCAAAAAAATCGGTTGAAAATATTTTTTCCCTATCTGGGTTTTAGGTTCTTCAGAGCGTTTTGAGACACTTGCCATCATAGTGATTTTTGTCGAATTTTTTGGTCGTTGCAGCCCACGAATTGCTCTAGAAAAAAAATTAGTCCTACATATTTCGTGCCCATCTTGCTTATACGACGTGGGAAGAGTTTTGATACACTTGCCATTGTAGTGATTTTTTAAGAGAAAAAAAGAGCACAAAAAAAGAGGCGCCGAAAAATAACGATTTTTTTTTCAGAATGTGCTTTTCCCTTGATTACGTGTAGCGTCGTGATTTTGTTGGTGTTTTAGGCTCGCGTCTCTAGTATGGTCTAGCATAGGACCAGCACAGTATCGTCGTTGAGCGTTTATTCAACCTTGCATCTCTAAATTGATTATTGCAAAGCTTTTTTGCTACCATATTATAAGCCATCCCAGCTCCACATACATCTACGTCGTGTGTTTGACAACACCTGGCAATCGCTCTATCCAAGATTTGAGAGTTTTGACTACAACGGTTGCCGATCACCACCTGCTGCTGGGTAAGAACTGGTAAGAATTTGAGATTCGCTTAAAGGATTTGTGACACCACCATCACCACCATGTCCTAGTAGTTTGTAGGTTTCATATTCTTGTGTGTTTCCTCTTTCTGCTAACCATGTCAGGATCACACGACGATGGGAGCGACTGGGAGAGCATGACCAACAAAGCGCTCTATGATAAATTTCAGCAAATGATGGCTGACCAGGTACAAGACTTCGTGACCAACTTTGGAGAGGCCATGGAGAAGCTCGACAGTTTGGAGAAGACATTCGACACCAATATGGACGCCAAGTTCAATGAGGTGCTTGCCCGTCTACCACCACCAGCTACAGCTCCTATCCCTTTCGAATGACAAGCGCGACATGTGCCTCTCGGCCAAGGCCAACATACTGGTACTGTTGATACTGTTGCTATTTTTGTGGCTCCTGCTGCTACTGTCGTTGAGCAGGTTGAAGATTATGAGGGTGATTGCAATGATGAGGGAGAGGTTGCTCCAGATCAGCCTCAGGGGCAACCACCACGATACGCACTAGGTCGACCACATGGCTACAACCGTAACGGTAGGGCTGCACCACCCCTCAAGTACAGGATCATGACCATCTCCCTAAACTTAAATTGAATATTCTGACGTTTGAGGGTAGATATGTTCCTGATATATATCTTACATGGGAGTTAGAAACAGAACAACGTTTTACATGCTTACAATTTCCTGAGGATAGACGTGTTGCTGCTGATGTTTGTTCTTTCACTAGTTTTGCTTGTGTTTGGTGGTTAGAACATTGTAAAATGCACCATGCTAATATGCCAACTACTTGGGCTGCTTTGAAAACTGCCATGCGTAATCGTTGGGTGCCACCTTACTATCAATGTGAATTGCTTCAAAATTTGCAGCATTAAGACAAGGAAAAAATTCTATAGAAGAATATTAGTAGGAATTACAAACTAGCATGATTAGATGTGGTATTGTTGAGGAGAATGAAGCTATGCTTGCACGTTTTATTGGTGGATTAAATAGAGAGATTCAGACTATTCTAGAGTATAAGGAGTATAACACTATCACTCGTTTATTTCATCTTGCTTGCAAAGTTGAACGTGAAGTGCGGGATTGATAGGCAATGGTGAGAACTAATTTTTCTGTAGGTTGCACTTCATCATGGACGCCATGTACCTCCTCTACTTCCGCACGTCCTGCTGCAACAGCACCTACTTCCACTTCCAACTCCAGCCGTGATACCAGGAAACAGGCTCCTACTCCACCCTCTGTGAAGAGCACACCTTCTGGGCCTGCACAGAGCTCTTCTTCATCTATTGCATCCAGAGGGCAAACACATGAGGTTATATGCCGTCATTGCAAGGTTGGAGGTCACTTTGCAAGAGAATGCCCTTCCAAGAGTGTAATGATTATTACTAAGGATGGTGGATATGCGTCTGCTAGTGATTATGATGAGGAGACTTTGGCTCTCATTGCAAGTGAAGAACAGGGTGGCGAGGATGCAGAACCAGAGACACACTACATGGCTGCTGATTATGCTGATAGGTATGAAAGTTTAGTTGCTCAACGTGTTCTTAGTGTGTAGGTTACACAGGCTGAGCAAAATCAGAGGCACAACTTGTTCCACATGAAGGGAGTTGTGAAGGATCATTCTGTTCGCGTCATCATCGATGGAGGGAGTTGCAATAACTTGGCTAGCATGGAGGTGGTGGAGATGTTGTCTCTAACCACCAGACCAGATCCCCATCCTTATTACATCAAATGGTTCAACAACAGTGGCAAGGTTAAGGTAATATGTACTGTTCGTGTGCATTTTAGCATTGCTACATATTCTGATTATGTGGATTGTGATGTGGTACCCATGCAAGCATGTTCTGTTCTACTTGATAGGCCATGGCAGTTTGATAAAAATTTCGTACACCATGGTAGGACAAATCAGTATACTCTTGTTCATACGGATCAAAATATCACTTTGCTTCCTATGTCTCCGGAACATATTATTGAAGATGACATTGCTAGAGCTAGTAAAGAAAAATAGGAGAAAAATAATAGTGAAAATCATATTGTAGCACAGGAATTTGAGCAACACCATACGCGTAATAAACCATCATCTAATGTTGCATCCGAAATAAAATTGAAGAGTGGATGTTTACTTGCTACTAAATCTGATATTAATGATTTGGATGTTGCTACGTCTGTTTGCTATGCTTTTGTATGCAAAGAGGTATTCTTTTCATTCGAGGACAAGCCTCCCTCTTTGCCTCCTGCTGTCATTAACATTTTGCAGGAGGTCATTGACGTGTTCCCACAAGACGTGCCACCGGGATTACCACCTATTCGCGAGATTGAGCATCATATTGACTTAATTCCCGGTGCATCCCTACCCAATCGTGTGCCATACCGTACCAATCCAGAGGATACAAAGGAGATTATGCATCAAGTACAGGAGCTGCTTGACAAAGGTTATATACGTGAATCCCATTGTCCTTGTGTTGTTCCTATTATTCTAGTGCCTAAAAAGGATGGTACATCGCGCATGTGTGTGGATTGTAGAGGCATTAATAATATTACTATTCGTTATCGTCATCCTATTCCTAGACTAGATGATATGCTTGATGAATTAAGTGGTTCTACAATTTTCTCCAAAGTTGATTTGCATAGTGGATACCATCAAATTCGTATGAAATTGGGACATGAATGGAAAACAACATTTAAAACTAAGTTTGGATTATATGAGTGGTTAGTCATGCCTTTTGGGTTAACTAATGCACCTAGCACTTTCATGAGATTAATGAAGGAGGTTTTACGTGCTTTCACTGGACGATTTGTGGTAGTCCATTTTGATGATATATTGATTTTTAGTAGATATTTGGAGGAACATTTAGAACATCTACATGCTGTTTTTATTGCTCTATGTGATGCACGTTTTTTTGGTAACCTTGGGAAGTGCACCTTTTGCACCGACCAAGTATCTTTTCTTGGCTATGTTGTTACTCCATAGGGAATTGAAGTTGATAAAGCCAAGATTGAAGATATTGAGAGTTGGCCGCAGCCCAAAACGGTCACATAAGTGAGGAATTTTCTTGTCCTCGCTGGTTTCTATAGGCGTTTTGTGAGAGATTTCAGCACCATTGTTGCGCCTCTCAATGAGCTTACAAAGAAGGACGTGCCTTTTTCTTGGGGTACTGCACCAGGAAGAAGCCTTCACGGTCTTGAAAGATAAGTTAACACATGCTCCTTTACTCCAACTTCCTGATTTTAATAAGACTTTCGAGCTTGAATGTGTGCTAGTGGAATTGGGTTAGGAGGTGTCTTATTATAAGATGGTAAACCTGTTGCGCACTTTTCTGAAAAATTGAGTGGGCCTAGTCTGAATTATTCTACTTATGATAAGGAATTATATGCTCTTGTTCGGACTTTGGAAACATGGCAACATTATTTATGGCCCAAAGAATTTGTTATACATTCTGATCATGAATCTTTGAAACATATTAAAAGTCAAGCAAAATTGAACCGTAGACATGCTAAATGGGTTGAATTCATTGAGACTTTCCCTTATGTCATTAAACACAAGAAGGGTAAAGAAAATGTTATTGCTGATGCTTTGTCTCGTCATTATACTATGCTTTCACAACTTGACTTTAAAATATTTGGTTTGGAGACCATCAAAGATCAATATGTGCATGATGCTGAAATTAGAGATGTGTTGCAGCATTGTAAAGAAGGGAGAACATGGAACAAGTTCGTTATTAATGATGGATTTGTGTTCCGTGCTAACAAGCTATGCATTCCAACTAGCTCCGTCATATTTTGTTGTTATAGGAGGCACACGGAGGAGGATTAATGGGACACTTTGGCATGAAGAAGACGGAGGACGTACTTTCTACACATTTCTTTTGGCCAAAGATGAGATGGGATGTTGAGCGTTTTGTTGCTTGCTGCACTACATGTCAAAAAGCTAAGTCACGACTCAATCCTCATGGTTTATATATGCCTTTGCCTGTACCTAGTGTTCCTTGGGATGATATATCTATGGACTTTGTTTTAGGTTTACCTTGGACTAAGAAGGGGAGGGATAGCATATTTGTTGTCGTGGATAGATTTTCCAAAATGGCACACTTTATACCATGTCATAAAAGTGATGATGATGCTCATGTTGCTGATTTGTTCTTTCGTGAAATTATTCGGTTGCATGGTGTGCCAAATACAATTGTTTCAGATGATGATGCTAAATTTCTTAGCCACTTTTAGAGATGTTTATGGGCTAAGTTGGGGACTAAACTACTTTTTAGTACTACATGTCATCCCCAAACCGATGGCCAAACTGAAGTAGTGAATAGATTATTGTCTACTATGCTTAGGGTTGTTTTGAAGAATAACCGGAAAATGTGGGAAGAATGCTTGCCTCATATTGAATTTGCTTATAATTGGTCGATACATTCTACCACAAAGATGTGCCCATTTGAAGTTGTGTATGGTTTCTTACCTCGTGCACCTATTGATTTGTTGCCTCTTCCATCTTCGAAGAAGGTTAATTTTGATGCTAAAGAATGTGTTGAATTGATATTAAAGATGCATGAGTTAAGGGTAGAAAACGTGTTGTCTTTGCACCTGGAGATCTTGTTTGGTTACATTTGCGTAAGGATCACTACTAGGAAAAGGGCTATAGATAATATGGACAGTAATGACGCACCACACATGTGGTGCGCCACTACTATATAGCAGTGGCGCACCATGTGTTGGTGTGCCATTAGCGTGAGGCAAGCATTCGATGCGCCACTACTAACAAACTTTTATTTTTTATTTTTCCAAAACTAGTAACGGTGCGCCATTACTAGTTATAATTGGTAATGGCGCACCACTCGCCCGGTGCGCCACTACTAACAATTTTTTTTTACTTTTTTTTCATAACTAGTAATGGCGCACCAGTGCATAGTGCGCCATTACTAGTTCAAACTAGTAATGGCGCACCACACACACGGTGCGCCACTACTAACATTTTTTATTTGTAGGTGGTGCGCCATTAGTAACCCGGGACCAGCTAGATACTTTGGACAGCCACCTACCACACTCTCTTTTCCCACTTCATTCTCTCCACCTCCTCCTCCAAGCTTGTCTCGGCTGCCTCCTCCTCCTCACCTCATTTGCACCATAGATTCATCCAAATTAAGTGGTTAGATTACCTTTTTTGATAGGTAAGTAAGGGGAAAGCTTTGTTTATGTTGTAGATCTACTTTTTTCTCCTTCCAACAACGCGCACATGCACTTTTTATGGCCTAGCTAGATCTATGCATGTTTGTGGTGTTGCATATATGTTTGTGTTTGCAGGTACCGGTATTTGAAATGCGATAGTTGCCAATATTTTGCCGGAATGTTGATTCATTTCCGTTTCGGCGAGAATTTGGCACTATGCATTCTTTTTGGTCCTATTTTTAGGCAAAGTCATGACAATTTTTTATATGTAATCGATGCTATTAATGCCGTGCAACTTATATGTAATCGATGCTATTTATTAGTAGGACCATGAATCGTGCTATTAATGTGTTGCTTTTCTCTTCCGATCCTTTTGTTGCATACTTATACATTGCTTATGTATTGTCTGTGAATTGCTACTAACGTTTTGTTTGGATAGTGCATAGAAATGTCGTCGTATGTCGTGTACAAGGGTAAGGTTCCCGGAGTCTATGACGACTGGGAGGATTGTCGGAGACAGGTTCACCGTTTCAGCGGTAACAGTTACAAAGGGTACACCACTAGGGCGGAGGCGGAAGCTAGATACGCGCGCTATCTAGCGGGAGAGAGGAGGGAGCGTTGGAGGAACCGGATGAAGACCAGTTTCATCGCAATGATGCTCATCATGATGACCGCAACTCTCTTCTATGTGATGGTAGTTTAGGTGATCGATATCGACTTGTAATGTGAAGACAAACTCGCTAGTCGCGGTCTCGAGACTTGTAATTTTCTAACTTTGTTCGGTATTTTAAATTCGGAGGCTAATATGATGAATTGTATTCAGGGACTAATCTTCTATTGTATTCGATAAATCTGCTGTTTATATGTTGCGCTGTATATATTCTGTGTAGTGATATGTCTTGTAACCTGTGCAAATATCAGAAAAGAAAAAAATTCCATAATATTCATACTAATGGCGCACCACTCTGCACTTTAGTGGCGCACTGCAGTAAGGACACTAGTAGCGCATCATCTACAAGTGCGCCATTAGTAAGCCACAGCACAAGGTAAATATGGCCCCCTGGGAGGAATATTAATGGCGCACCGTGTGATATACTAATGGCGCACTCCTTGGTGCACCATTAGTATCTGGTAAAATAATGGCGCACCAGGGGTGCGCCATTAGTATTAATTACTAGTGGCGTGATGCTAGTAGCGCACCTGTAGTGCGCCATTAGTGGCCAAAACAGGTGCGCCACTAGCAGGCCTTTTGCTAGTAGTGGATAGATTTCCTGATTTGCGCAAGTCAAAGCTAATGCCACATGCTAGTGGTCCTTTTAAGGTGTTAGAGAAAATAAACGATAATGCATATAGACTTGAGCTGCCTGTAGAGTTTGGGGTTAGCCCCACTTTTAACATTGCAGATTTGAAGCCTTATTTGGGTGAGGAAAATGAGCTTCCGTCGAGGACGACTTCAGTTCAAGAAGGGGAGGATGATGAGGACATCCCTGCTAATGCTACACCCACAACTCCGACTGCTATACATACAGGACCAATTACTAGAGCCCGTGCACGTCAATTGAATTATGAGGTACTTTCGTTTCTTGCAAATCCTTCTAATGTTCATGAACATATGATGCTGCCTAAATTAGATACTTTCGTTTTACTTATGAATGAAGGACCTGGCATGGAAAAGAAGGATGACCATGGGAGCGGGATCAAGCATGGAGAAGAAGGTGCAAGCGCAGGAAAGAACAATGGAGCTTCCAGTGATGATTATCACACCTTGAAGCCACCACAATGGGAGCAAGAAGCCTTGGACGAAATATGCATGATGCTACTTTATAAAATTCGTTCCTAGGCTAATATAGGTGCTGCGCCACCTTATTGCTGGGCTAGGCCCATGTAATTTCGAAATACCATATTATAGGCTGTTTTTAGAGTCCGTATGTATGGGGAAACTGAGTTAAGGTCGGTTTCGGATCCCTCTTCCAAGGGGCCACGAAATTCCCCTCTATTACCCCATATATACAGCCCTTAGGGCGTCATTTTAGGGTGTGGGGTTTTTGTTTTGATTACAAGTTCGCCATAGCTGCAACTTCACATTCTTCGTTTGTGTTCCACGACCAGACAAAGGCGTCATAGAACCCCACTTCATCAATAAAGCTTTCCTCTTATATTCGCGATATCCAGATTGCAATCTTAGTTTCTTGCTTGTTCTTCGTTTGCATGCAGGAAACAGACCCTCGTGGTCAGGTCGATCGTGCTCCGGCATGGTCAATAACCTCTCGGAGTTGGTTTAGCGATTGCTAAGGCATGGCGTCGTCACATGTTTCTAGTCGGATCATCAAAGTCTAATCCACCAAAAACGATAGCCACCATCTCATCGAAAGACAGGGACAACTTCGCCTCTATCAGGGTCTCTCTAGAGGTAGAGGTTGAGGGGCGGGAGGGCTGGCTCGCTACAATTCGGGCGGAGCCAAATGGCAGGAATGGTGGCCGTGGGGCGAGGATGGGGGCACAGCGGCAGGAGGGCCCGGTCTAGGGGTACCTTATGGTATCGTAGGGGCACCGTGGAGCTTGAGGAAGGGTAGAAGTACAGGGGCGGCGAGGGGGAAGCTCGGGCGGCCTCGGATGCCCTTGGGCGCGATGAGCACGCGCTTAGAGATGCTCTTGGACACTTGCTAGTGTCGAGGAGGGGCATGGGAGAGCAGGGAGGGTCCCCTGCCATGCGTGGATGCTCAACCAGAGCCGAGCGAGAGCTACTGGACAAGTTTTGTCAGCAGAGCACCGTTGCTGCATGCTAGTAGCATGGTCACCACGCCAGGGACTGTCCAGGGTGAATTTTTGGTTGACCAAAGATGTCTGGCATACAAGGCATGCATGCCTGAGTGCTCTTGCTAAGTATCAGAGAAAATAGAGCTGCTTGGGTTAGGTTTCAACTGAGGGTAAGTTTGAAACAACAAACTTGGGGCTGATCTACTGGGAGTTACTATAGGGCACCGAGGGTAAAACCTTGTCTAGAAGACATAGGTATGGAAGGACTAGCTTCCCACCAACTTGCAGCTCAGGAAGATATTTTTACAGAGTACTTGTAGTACAAAGGCACTATTGCTGCAATAATGAAGGTTTAGATGAACTGCTCATATTTTCCACATGAGCCTGCCATGTTTGGGTTTGGTTTGATGAATGGGTATGCAAGTGAGGTTGTGGAAAAGTTTTGGGTCTTTAGCATGATCAGAATAGTGGGAGAGGTGATGTTATGGTAAAAAAGGAGGGAATAAGAGAGAGTTACCCCCCAAATAATTGACCAGAGGCCAAGGGAAATCTACTGGAGGTAAAATCAGGTTAGAATATGTTGTGGTAAAAAGTTGGAGGCAAGAGGAATCTTTTTGGGCCCACTTAGCTTGTCGACAAGTTTATGGTTAAAGGTGCTTGTGCTCTGAATGGGCTAGGCAGGGGAATCATATGACCTTGATATTTACCAGGGGTAAATGGTAAGTCCATTTGGTCCTGATCACAAGTTTTCAGCTCAATTTAAGAAAGTTGATAATGCAAACTTGGTAAACCCTAGAAATGGATCAAAATGGATTTCTATAGATCTTATCATGCAATCCTATTCCCCTTGATGCACCACTTGATGTAGCATCATGATTTGGTTAATAGAGAATGCCCACAAAGTTTGGGACCAATAGGAGATACTTCACAATGTAAAGTTGACCAAATTTGGCTCTAGACAAGAATGGCTCTAGGTTATTTTGGTGAACCAAAACAATTGGGATTGAGATCAAACTTGGAAAGATGACCACATATATCATATGTGACATGCCAGAATTTTCCTGTATTTATTGAGAATATTTCTTATAGAAATATTTCAAATGCTTGGAATAGGCAGAAATGGTTTTGAAGGGATTTGTCCAATATTTTGAACACGACCATGTGTTGAAACTCTTATATCTGGACAATATATGTCCACTGAGTTTCCCTCAATTTTCTCAAATATTTTTAAATCATTTGAATAATTTTTCGCTATAAAAGACCATTTCTGGCCTTAAGAAAAAGCCTTTAAATAAAATATGAAAATAATCTTTTCAAATAATATTTTGTGGTTTTGGGAAGTTATATATATAGTAGGTTCCAAATAGAGCATTTGGGGAAAAAGGATCCACCCAATTTGGGGACTTGCAGTGCAAATCTCAAATCAGTAGGTTTTGCAAACCTAATTTGAATAAAACCTTTTTGGCCAAAATAATATTTTGTAAAAATATTATTAAGTCCTATTTACATGGCATGATCATTGGGCAATAATGGGGATCAAGGAAAAGAGTTTTGAGAGTAGGAAAGATTTTATGAATATACAACACAAGAAAGCAAACAAGAAATCAATAATCAAGTCAAGCATCACAAGCACAAAAAAAGTTTTAATTGGCCATAATTTTTTGATTCATGATAACTTTGTCATGAGGCAAATCACAAGGTGTGAAAATAACATCCAAAACAGATAATATAATAGCATGGAACAATCAAAAAATATAGATACGTTGGAGACGTATCAGCATCCCCAAGCTTAGTTCCTGCTCGTCCTCGAGTAGGTAAATGATAAAAACAGAATTTTTGATGTGGAATGCTACCCAACATATTTATCCATCTAATATTCTTTATTATGTCATGAATATTCAGATCCATTAGATTCAAAACAATAGTATAATATTGACATAAAAACAGTAATACTTCGATCACACCAACAAGGTAGTCGTGTCCTTTCGAAATAACATGGCCTTAGAAAGTTATCCCTACAAAATCATATGGCCTGGCTATGCTCCATCTTTCCCACACAAAGTATCTAAATCATGGACAACCACAATGAACAAGTCAAGCAATTGTTTCACACTTTTGGTGTTCTCAAACCTTTTCAACTCTTACGCAATACATGAGCGTGAGCCATGGATATACCATTATAGGTGGAATAGAATATGGAGGAGGTACAAAGGAAAAAGGAGAAGATAGTCTCACATCAACTAGGTGTATCAACGGGCTATGGAGATGCCCGTCAATAGATATCAATGTGAGCGAGTAAGGATTCCCATGGAACAAATGCACTTAGAGCTATAAGTGTATGAAAGCTCAAAAAGAAAACTAAGTGCTGATGCATAATGAATATCCACTAGTTATATGAAAGTGACAAAATCGGAGACTCTCTATCATGAAGATCATGGTGCTACTTTGAAGCACAAGCGTGGAAAAAGATGGTAGCAATTGTCCCTTCTCTCTTTCTCTCATTTTTTTATTTTGGTGGGCTTCTTTTGCCTCTTTAATTTTTTGTTTGGGATTTGCTGGCCTCTTTTATTTTTTGTAAAGTCTGGATACTCGTCCCAACTTGTGATGGAGTCATAGCCTCCATCATCCTTTTCTCTCATGGGATAATGCTCTATTAATTAAAAATCATGACACTTTTATTTACTTATAACTCAAAGAAAAAGAAATTACAACCCAATTCCTATGACAAGATATAACTTTATATGCAATATGAAGTGATGATGCAAGTCATAGAAAAACTACATGGTGGAAGTTGCATGGCAATATATCTCGGAATGGCTATGGAAATACCATAATAGGTAGGTATCGTGGCTGTTTTGAGGAATATATGGTTGCTGTTTTGATGAAGGAGGGTTTGATGTACCGGCGAAAGTTGCTCAGTACTAGAGAAGCTAGCAAAGATGGAAGGGTGACAGTGCGTATAATCCATGGACTCACATTAGTCATAAAGAACTCACATACTTATTGCAAAAGTCTATTAGTAATCAAACAAAGCATTAGACGCATGCTCCTAGGGGAGAGGTTGGTAGGAGTTAACCATCGCGTGCTCCCGACTCTCACACAAAGGTCGACAATCATTAGACAAGTCATGCTCCGACTTTGTTACATAATGGTTCACCATACGTGCATGCTACGGGAATCACAATATTTAACACATGTATCTATTCAATTCACAACTACTCACTAGCATGACTCTCATATCACCATCCCTATTATGTCAAAACTATATGCAAGGAATCCAACTTCTCATAGTTGTTAATGCACTTAATATAAAAGTTTTTATTATATCCCTCTTGGATGCCATTATATTAGGACTAAATTCATAACCTAAGCAAATTACCATGCTGTTTTAAGGAACTATCAAAATAATATAAGTGAGGAACTAGAGTTCAATAATTTCTATAAAATATAACACCACCATGCTCTAAAAAGATATAAGTGAAGAACTAGAGCAACATTGCCTAGCTCAAAAGATATAAGTGAAGCATATAGATTATTCTAATAAATTCACGTTTCAGCGTATCTCTCTCTAAAAATGTGTGCAGCAAGGATGATTGTAGCAAACTAACAATCAAAGACTCATAACATACAACACGCTCCAAGCAAAACACATATCATGTGGTGAGTAAAAATATAGCCTCAAGTAAATTTACCGATGGATTGAAGACGAAAGAGGGGATGCCTTCCGGGACATCCCCAAGCTTAGGCTTTTTGGTATCCTTGAATATGACTTGGGGTGCCTTGGGCATCCCCAAGCTTAGGCTCTTGCCACTCTTTATTCCGTAGTCCATCAAATCTTCACCCAAAGCTTGAAAACTTCACAACACAAAACTCAACAGAAAACTCATGAGATCTGTTAGCATAAGAAAAATAACTCACCACTTTAGGTACTGTTGTGAACTCATTATTTATTTATATTTGTGCAATCGATATTGTATTCTAACTTCTCCATGACTCATACCCCCCGATACAACCCATAGATACATCAAAATAAGCAAACACCACAAGGAAAACAAAATCTGTCAAAAACAGAACAATCTATCCTTGACTTGCTATGTATCTCCCCGGCAACGGCGCTAGAAATCCTTCTTGATACTTCTCGAGCATGTGTTGGTTTCCCGTGAAAAGGAACGGTTTGATGCAGCAAAGTAGATAAGTATTTCCCTCAGTTTTTGAGAACCAAGGTATCAATCCAGTAGGAGATACAAGCGAGCCACCAATAGATATACTTGCACATGGAATTAAACTCTTGCACCCAATGCTATAAAGGGGTTTTCAATCCCTTCACGGTTATTTGCAAGGATGAGATCTAGTAGAGATAGATATAATAGGGTGCTTGAACAGAAAGTAAAACTAAAAGTAAAAACAATGCAGCAAGTATTTTTGGTGTTTTTGGTTTTAGATATGAAAATATAATATGGAAAATAGACCTGGGGGCCATAGGTTTCACTAGATGGCTTCTCTCATGATGGCAAGTATTACGGTGGGTGAACAAATTACTGTCGAGCAATTGATAGAAAAGAGAATAATTATGAAGATTCCAAGGAAATGATTATGCATATAGGCATCACGTCTGTGACAAGTAGACTGAAACGATTCTGCATCTACTACTATTACTCCACACATTGACCGACTCTTGCCTGCATCTAGAGTATTAAGTTCATGAAGAACAGAGTAACGCATTAAGTAAGATGACATGATGTAGAGGGATAAACTCAAGCAATATGATGAAAACCCCTTCTTTTTACCCTTGATGGCAACAATACAATACGTGCCTGGCTACCCCTACTTTGTCTCTAGGTGAGGACACCGCAAGATTGAACCCAAAACTAAGCACTTCTCCTATTGCAAGAATTACCAATCTAGTTGGCCAAACCAAACCAATAACTTGAAGATACTTACAAAGATATGAAATCATGCATATAAGAATTCAGGAAAGACTCAAATAATATTCATGGATAATCTGAACATAAACCCACAATTCATCGGATCTCGACAAACACACCGCAAAAGAGTATTACATCGGATAGAGCTCCATGAAGATCATGAAGAACATGGTATTGAGAAGCAAAGAGAGAGAAGAAGCCATCTGGATACTAGCTATGGACCCGTAGGTCTGTGATGAACTACTCACGCATTATCGGAGGGGCAATGGAGTTGATGTGGATGCCCTCCATGATCGAATCCCCCTTCGGCAGATTACCAGAAAAGGCTCCAAGATTGGATCTCTCGGGAACGGAGGCTTCTGGCTGTGGAGAAGTGTTTTCGTGGCTCATTCTGATAATGATGGAATATTTGGGTATTTATAGGCCGAAAATTCGGGTTACGGGAGTTGCCAGGGGCCCACAAGCCTGCCAGACGCGGGTTGCCCCCTTGGCCGCGGCAAGCGGGCTTGTGGCCCCGTGGCAGCTCCTCTTCCTTGGTTCTCAAGTCTTGTGGCACCCATATTTTCTAAAAAAAATCTTTTCAGAGGTTTTATTCCGTTTGGACTCCATTTAATATTCGTTATATGCAAAACTCAAAAACAAGTAAAAAGCAAAAACTGGCACTAGGCTCTAGATTAATAGGTTAGTCCCAAAAATAATATAAAATAGCATATTAATGCATATAAAACATCCAAAACAGATAATATAATAGCATGGAACAATCAAAAATTATAGATACATTGGAGACGTATCACCCGCAGTCGGCGGAAGATGGGGCCACAAGGGGCCCAGCTGCCCCAGGAGTGGACGACGGTGACACGGCTCCTCCTCCGCTGGTGGGGAGCCTGCGGAAGAAAAACTCAGAAAGAGAGCGTAAAGGGAAGGTTGAGGATGTGCAGGCACTTACTCATCCACACGGACCCACTTCTTCTTAGTCAGCACCACGACGTTGGGGAGCGGCCACCCCTCGGCACCTTCCTCTTCCGGCCGGCGTGGGGGCTGGGGGACGACGTACCGACGACTAGCACCTGCCATACTGCAGCGGAGGCGGCAACCTCCATCATCGACAGGGAATCACCCTCAACCCCGAGATGGCTTGAAGCGAGAGCCTGGGGAGTGGGCAGTGAAGGACACCCCACCTCAACCGCGGGAGGAGCCACACCTTTAGGGTCCTCGGGGCTGCAAACCCTTGCGAGGGCTCACCGTGGGGATGCGCTCCCTCCGGAATAAGGAATCCCCACTTATATAAGCGCGACATCTTCCGGGCGAGGGCTTCTTTTCCTTGTTGTGGTGAAGGGTAGGCCGCCACGGGGGAGCTCGTCCGGTTCATAGCCGGCCAGGCGACAGAGCTGCTCGCATGGCACACCAGGAGAAAGAGACGGGACATGGATCCTCACGGAATCGTGAGGGCCTGCGAAGGCCCACATCGAGCGGGAGTCGCACCGAATAGAAGCAATTCTTTAGCATGTGAACTCTCACTCCACCATCGCCATTGTCACGCCTGCCTTCTTCAGCTCTGCCAGCCTCACCAAAACTCGTGCGAGTCGCGGGTCGACAAGCTCCTCGTGCTTCCACCCGGGATTTGGCACTGCAGGGACCGATGGAGGTTGAAACATGGGGCCAGCCTTAGCAGCATCAACGTGCACCCATTGCCACCGGAATCCTTCTGCGTTCGATGAGAGACTGGTATCGAGGGACCCATCAGCCGTTGCATCGGCTGCCCTCAGGGACACGCATCCAGAGCACTGTCCCCCCGAGGTCAACTCGAGGGAGTAGAAGTGGCAAAGCAAGGCCACAGAGTGGAAGACACCAATGAAGTCTCACACAGAAACGTGAAGGCCGAAAGGAGGATGAGGGAGCACATGGATCCGGTAATGCAAAAGCACGGCAAAGAGAAAGCCCGAGAATGGCGGCAGTAACCCTGAGAGAAGGGCATGGAGATGAAGTCCGATGACGGGGGCCTCAAGATCGCACTCAGGCCGCCAGCCGAGCCGGATCTTGGTCGACCCCCATTCGTTGGAACTGGCGGTGACCACCAGGGACCGGACCAATGCGGGCTCTGATGCTAGCTATGTCCCTGGCGCCCTTAGGCCCTCACCCTATCTTTTCTTGGGGGGCATGGCAAGGTACCGAAGCATGGTGCGTGCGGACATTTGGCAGAGAAGACGAATGCCGCGCAAGAGGGGAAAACAGGCGATGAGATCGATGGGGAACAAACACGGCTTGTTGGTGTGTGCCAAGCAATTTAACAGACCTTATAGTTGTCGAGCCTGCGTGAGCAAGAGGAGGCGTTTGCCTCTCGGAGATTGCCGCGTGTCAATCCTAGCCCACAGGCAATCAAGGTCCGCGGCGCTTCGGGCCACCTTCAACGGTTTCGCCTAGAAGCCAACTCAGGTGTGCCTTGCACCCGAGGCCTACTGTCAGCGTTCTGGGAACGGGGTTACCCAGACCTACTAGCCTGTGGCCTAGGGCGCGGCCCACTTCGATGGCCAGTACGGTCTAGCGTGGCCCGACTCAAGAAAAGGCCCTCGCGAGAGCCCTGAGCTCGTGAGGGAAGCAACATCAAGACAAGCGAAGAATGGGCCTCCCAGTCCCCCTCCGGAGCGGCAGAGATCTTTATGTAGCGCTTGGCCTCGGGAGGCCAAGTACGATGCAAGGTGGGGCATGTAGGCATCTCAATGCTTTGTGATCTTGATATAGTTGTCGTATTTGGAAAATATCGTTGTGTTGTCATCATGGAATCTGTCAATTCCAAAGTCTTCGAAGGCTTTAGGAGGGGAGACTTGTATATTGTTGATTTCTCTATAGGTCCTCAGCCAGCCACATGCCTACTTGCAAAGTCCTCAGAAGGATGTTTATGGCATCTACAACTTGGACATGCTGGTATGAGGAACTTGCACACGCTCATGAAGAAAATGCATGGCATTGGCATTGAAGGTGTCAAATTCCTCAAGGACCACCTTTGTGGTGCATGTGAGTTTGGGAAGATGACCAGATCCAAGCATCCCTCGAATACAATCATCACCACGACTCGACCCTTTGAATTGCTTCACATGGATCTCTTTGTCCCCACTCATTACTCCACACTAAAAAATTCTTCAAGTTCATATGGATTTGTCATTGTTGATGATTACTCTTGTTACACTTGGGTGCATATTATTCTATACAAGTCTGAAGTGTAGGATGTCTTCAAATGATTTGCTTCATGGGCCTCCATGAACTTTGACATCAAGATCAAGCATATCAAGAGTGATAATGGGACTGAGTTCAAGAACACCAATATTGACGAATATCTTGATGAACATAGTATTACTCATGAGTTATCTGCCCCATATACTCCTCGGCAGAACGACATCGTGGAGCGCAAGAACAGGACTCTTGTTGAGATGGCTCGTACCATGCTTGATGAATACAAGACTCCTCGTCGCTTCTGGGCTGAGGCAATTGATACAGCATGCCACATCATCAACAGGGTATATCTTCACAAATTCTTCAAGAAGACTTCGTATGAACTTATGGCTGGCAAAAAACCCAAGTTTAGTTATCTCAAAGTCTTCGGTGCAAAATGCTGGATTAGAGATCCTCACCATAGTTTAAAATTTGCACCGAAAGTACATGAAGGTTTTATGCTTGATTACGGAAAGGACTCGCAGAGCTATAGAGTCTTCAACACCTACCACCACAAGGTTGTTGAAACTGTAGATGTGCGGTTCGATGAAACAGATGGCTCACAAAGAGAGCACTTGCCTTCTATGCTAGATGAACAATCTCCTGAGGAATCCATTAAGCTGAAGGCTACTGAAGATGTCATACCCAGTGAGGAAGTCATTCCAACAAATGAAGACATTCATGCCGATACACCTGAAGAAAATGGTGTTGAAGAAAATCCTCAACCATGTCAACCTGCTCACCCAAGAGTTGCAAATGAAGTGCGGATTGACAAAATCATCGATGACATCAATGCACCAGGTCCCCTCACTCACTCAAGAGCTTCATGTTTGACTAACTTTTGTGGGCACTTTGCTTTTGTCTCAATCATAGAGCCCATCAAAGTTGATGAACCGTTCAAGGAGCCTGAGTGGATGGAAGCTATGGAAGAGGAATTGCATCAATTCAAGCTCAACAACGTGTGGGAACTTGTCAAGCGGCCAGATCCTCGCAAGCATAACATCATTGGTACCAAGTGGATCTACCGCAAAAAGAAAGATGAAAATGGACTTGTGGTAAGAAATAAGGCTCGTCTTGTAGATCAAGGCTACACATAGGTTGAAGCAATTGACTTTGATGAAACCTTTGCACCTGTTGCTAGACTTGATGCTATTCGCATATTGCTTGCTTATGCTAACCATCATGATATCATCTTATATCAAATGGATGTGAAAAGTGCATTACTCAATGGTAAGCTTGAGGAACAAGTATATGTTGGTCAACCCCCATGTTTTGAAGACCCTAAGTGGTACGACACTCTGAAGGAGTTCCTTATGCAGAAAGGCTTCAAACCCAGTTCACTCGACCCAACTCTTTTCACAAATCGTATGACAATGAACTGTTCATATGCCAAATATACGTAGACGATATTATCTTTGGCTGTACTGACAAACGTTAGAGTGATAAATTTGCCTATATGATGAGTGAAGATTATCAAATGTCTATGATGGGAGAGTTGAAATTCTTCTTAGGTCTTCAAATTCGTCGGCAAGACAATGGCTTCTTCATATCTCAAGAGAAATACTTCAAGAATGTTCTGAGGAAATTCGACATGCAAGATTACAAAGGCGTCAAAAATCCAATGCCTTCAAAAGGCCACCTCTGCACTAACGACAATGGTAAAGATTTTGATCAGAAGGTATATCGCTCCATGATTGTCTCATTATTGTATCTATGTGCATCTAGGCCTGATATTATGCTGAGTGTTTGCACGTGTGCCCGATTCCAACCAACACCGAAGGAATCACACCATAAGGCTGTGAAAAATAATCTTCGATATTTAGCTCACCCACCAACGCTTGGATTATGGTATCCCAAGGGCTCAAATCTTCACCTCCTTGGACACTCTAATGCTGATTATGCTGGAGATCATGTAGATCGCAAGTCAACCTCAGGCACATGCCATTTCCTCATCAATCCTTAGTCTGTTGGTCCTCGAAGAAGCAAAATTGCGTGTCACTATCTGCTGCTGAAGCTGAGTACATTGCTGCTGGTTCATGCTGCGCTCAGTTGCTGTGGGTGAAGCAAACCCTCAAGGACTATGGCATCAAGTTGAAGAATGTGCCCCTCTACTATGACAAAGAGAGTGCCATCAAGATTGCTTACAACCTAGTTTAGCATTCCAAGACCAAGCACATCCAGATTCGTCATCACTTTCTTCAAGATCATGTACTCAAGGGCGACATCTCCATCGACCACATCCCTATTGAAGAACAACTGGCCGACATCTTCATAAAGCCCTTGGATGAAAAGAGATTTTGCAAGTTGCGGTGTAAGCTAAATATCTTAGTATCTTCGAATGTTCTTTGAAAAAGGACACACATCCTACCACTTATGCAAAACTGATGACCTAGATGTGCAACACATGAAGTAACGTTTTTCTTCAATCAATGAAGAATAACCCTCTTAGTGTGAAGAAATTAATGAAGAATTTGATTCTCAGAACCCTATGACAATTGTATGCGGTTTCTGAAATCATCATACTTATATGGTGGGTCACACCACCAACCAGAGTTGAAATTCTTCAAAGTTGAGTTTTTCATCATTTTCCAAATTCTTCAAATTTTCAAATTCCTCAATTTTGTAAAATCCTCAACTTTTCAAATTCATCAACTTTTCAAATTCTTCAAACTATGAAACTCATGTTCTTCATTGACTATGTACATTTATATATGAGTTTTCAATGTTCTCAACAGCATTCACTTATCGCTAATTCTTCAAGTTGATTTTCATCTAAGTGAATGTGATCGGACCCTATCCCCCTCTATGCTAAACTCAACCCAGTCTGTTCACAAATTCTTCATATGCATTCTACTTTGAAACTCGTTCAAAGTCTTCACTGTGTCCTTGATAGCTAAAGAATTTGCGAATGGAAACTTAAAAGAAATTATATCAAAGTTTTAGGCGTTTCCTGCTCAAACAGTTCCAATTCCCACGACTAGATAACCCACCATCCCCCACTATCGCTACTACTCAGTACGTGGGTGACACATGTCGCGTGAGCA
This sequence comes from Hordeum marinum, assembly GCA_022496015.1. Lineage (NCBI taxonomy): Eukaryota > Viridiplantae > Streptophyta > Magnoliopsida > Poales > Poaceae > Hordeum > Hordeum marinum. The sequence goes on along the minus strand of CM039677.1, from coordinate 201,259,459 downwards.
AGGGTCAGGGGCAATCTGGTCCAAAATCTTCTGACATATTGGTTTTCACCTCCGCTATAAATAATCCTTTCCTTTCACTATGCTCGGTTACTCCTCACTTCTACTCTCTTCCGAGCTCAAACCTAGCGCCACCGCTAAAATCATCGCCACTAGTGTGGAAGAGCTTCACTGCCTCGACCTCGCCGTATCGTACTCGCATCGGCCGTTGAAGTCTTCACCCCGCCGCCGCTGTAGATGTCTCCCTCTGCGAAGCTAGGGTGTGGGAGATCTGGACGGAGGAACTTCCTCGATTTCTTCTCACAGTTTGTCGTGTTCTTCATCAGGGTAAATAAAATCTATTTTTACTCTCCTTGTTTGACCTTCAATTAATTCCTCAATTTTGTCAAAGGTGTTTATTATTCAAGAATCTCATTCTAAACCACCTTACATGTTCATACACTTGATGTTTTTCCCTGAGTTATGATTTCCTTCAAGATTCCTCAATTGGGTGGATCCTCAAAATTGCACAACTCTGGAACCTAAGACAAAGAACACTTAGTGAAAATCCTCAAGACACCCATGGTCAAATTCCTCACATGTGATGTGTTTGAAAAACTTCTGAGAACGCATATGACCTCTTCAAATTCCTCGCACCTATACTCTGTTCACAGGTACAAACATGTCCGCTGATGAATCACTAGGTCTCATCAACTTAACTCATTTGCAGCGTTTCTTGAGGAATCACTTCTTCAGAATGTTCAAGAGTTCAGAATCCTCACCCGAAGAAAATGGCTGATGGGAAGAAGCCCCAGAAAGGCAGAAAGAAACCTCATGTGTAGACTACTTTTGAGATACATGATGACTTGTATGAGGAATATTGCATGCCAGGTGAAGAAATTCACGGCAAAGAAACAAGAAAGCAAAGAAAGATTCGCTTACATAAAATAGAGAGGAGATGGGCAAAGGAGTGGAAAGAATATCGCTCTGTCACTCCCAAGTATATGATGAAATTCGCAGTTAAACCCCCTTGCAACAGGACACCCTTGGCTCTCAACCAAATTGCTGATCCCACAAGTCTCAAGACTGGTGATGACTTTCCTCTTGAATGGGAAAGATAGCAAGCCAAGCTGGCCAAGAAAGCATAAGAGGTTGTGAAGAAATTCAATGAAGACTCTCCTCCTGCTATGGCTGCTAGAGCCTCTACAAGTGCTCCAAAGAAATCAATTGAGAAGAAATCTGATGTGAAGTCGCAGTCTTCAACATCAAAGTCATCACTACAGATTCCTCAACCGAAGTCTTCAAAGCCATTAGCCACTGGTTTAGTAGCTGCTCAGTCCTCTCCTGCTACTGCAAAGTCCTCAACAACTGTGCACCTAGCATCATGTCAGAGGACAAAGGGATACTGAATTGATTCAAGGGTTTCTGGAAGTCCCTTAGCTCAAGAAAAGTCTTCAACAAGTCCTACTATGTTGAAACTGAAGAAAACTACTGGACGAGGTCAAAGACCAAGTCCTCACACTAGCAAAGCTATATTGAATGTACCCTCAGCATTTGAGGCTGGCGATGAGGCTGACGATGAAGAACTAGAAGAAATCATTAGAGAAAGTAAGCAAAAGGCTGCAATAGCCAAAGGCAGCTCTGTTCCTCTCATGCTGGATCCAAAGATGATCCTCAACTTCATTGACATATGGCATGAGGATCCAAGCACCCCACTTTCCTCACTGAACTTGCCTCTTGGTGTGGACCATGTCCTCACCCACTTTATTGCTGAGGAAAAATGGAAAAGAGATCAAGCTCAGAGAGCTAAGAGGAACAGGGCTCGAAAAGAAAAATTTCTGAGGAATAACGTGATGAATTTGACTCCAAATCAACTCATCACAGTTCAGTCTGAAATTCGTTGCCTCTCTGAGGAACAAGACAAATATGATGCTGAATGGAAGAGCACCAAAGTGAGATTCCTCAGGGCAACCCAAGCTGCATTTAAGGACCAGAACTCAAGGGTTGCAGCTCGATCACAACCACAAATTCCTCAGTTGAAGAAACTGCTCAGCCTGCTGATGAAACTACTCCCGCAGCTGAAGAAACTCAGGCTGCTGAAGAACATACCAAGACAACCTCCACTATTGTGCCTGGAGAAACTGACAGGCCAGCTGAAGTTTTTGCTGCGCCTGAGGAAATTGATACCACAAGGGCGACTGCATCAGTCGTGCCTGAAGAAAATGCACCTCTTTCACCCTCTGCTAAAAGAGCTAAATCATCAAGAGTGAAGACAATCAACCTTCCTTCTGCATCAGAAGCAAAGAAGACCAAGGTCGCGGAGAAGAAGGCACTAAAGAGAAAGGCATCAATAATAGATTCCTCAGCAGTGAAGAAATTGAAGACACTGCCAAGTTCTTCATCAGAACCGTTCGATGCAACGCCTAGCAGCTCCGTGCCAGCTTATGCAATAGTGCCATTTGGTGTTTACTATGTAATCCCAAATGATGATCAAGAAGAAAAGGATCAATCTGCTGCTACCTCAGAGCAGATTGATGAAGAAATTGAAGTGGAAGCAAATGCTTCAACTCCACAGGTATCATCGCACCAGCCTTAGTTGACTGTTGAAGAGGCCAGCATTGAAGAAATTGATTAGGACGTGGACATTGGCAACACAACACCTGTCATCAATGATGAATATTGGGAAGCTTCTCACCCAAATTTCCCAGTGACCATTCTGCTTTCACAGATTCCTCAGTCTCCGGCCTAGACTGGAGAAATTGAACCAGGATCTGATGATTTTGCTGCCATTGCTACTGAAGAGATCCTAGCTGCATCTGTTGATGAAGTTGCTGCTCCAACTGCCATTGAGGAAGCTACGCAAATTCCTTAGTCTGAAGAAGTTCCTCCTATGCCTAAGGAATTTGTGGCCCGCTTCAAGCCAAATCTTTAGGCAAATCCATGAATGTCATTCAAAGGCTGAAAGCGCCCTGAATTCATCAAAAGCAATTTCTTCAATGAGCACATTTTCTTTGATGGACCAAATCCATATGACCTGGCAAGGGCCGGTCGCACCAGATTCTAGACTCCTACGTAGATGAACTATTATGCATCAGTACATCAGTAATGTTTGACAAGAAGAAAGTCTTCGAGCACCATAAAATTCCTCATGCGGATATGGAAAGAATCCCATCCTTCACACCGGTGCTCGCAGTTCTTCACGATGCAGGAATTTTACCGTTTTGTGTGGATATCTGTGATTGGAATGAAGAACTACTTCTTCAATTCTATGCCACTCTACACATCACATGTGATGCTGTAGACATCAACTCATGGGTCTTGGATTGGATGACTGGATCAACTCATTATGTTGCACCAGCCTCTGAATTGCTCCGGTCAGTCCTAGTTCCAATTCCTTCAGATGAAGCCCACTGCCTATTTGATGAACCTGCTCTGGCCGACCATATGATGCAAGTGCTGATGAAATCGCTGGCTCTTGGAAAACCTCAAAGGATGTTGAGGGAATCATGAAGAACATGCTATTCAACATCATTCATGGGATTCCCATCAACTATCACGACTTCTTCATGAGGACATTGGCCAATGCAGAATTAGCCCCATTTCAATTGAAGCCTTATGCTCCCTGGATCATGAAATTCATCAGATCAAGGTCTTCAATTCCCTTCAAAGCTGACTTCCAAAATCACTTCAGCTTTCTGCCCCCGATTGAATTCCTCAAGAGCACAATTGACTCAGTTGAAGGAATAGGCAAAGCTGTCATTGATGAAGGTACTTGTCCATTGGATGGTTAGTTTTGTAAAGCTGCATCTTACTCCACCAATGATGACACTGCTACCCAGGACTCTGCTGCAAAAGCCTCAGCGCAAAAGCCTCAAGATTCTGCCCCTCGTGTGATGACTAATTGTGAGCTTCTCATAAGTCTTCATCGGAAGGTTGATCGCAATCACAAGTGGGTGAAGCGTCCGTTTTTTTCAATTCTTCAGAACATGACTGTGACGCTGAACTCTGTGAGGAAAAATCACTACTATGTGCATCAAATGTTCGATCGCGCTTGGGCCATTCTCGCACACCTCAAGACTCTTGAGGAACTCAAAGACATGGAATTTCAGCAAAACTTTGACTGATCTCATCCTCCTTTGAAGAAATTCAAGAAAGTTCAAGTTCCTCAGCTGGTTACAAGTTTATATTCTTCATCATGTGAGACAGCTGAAGCTGAGGATATTGACGACATCGCGGCAGGCCCTGCATCGACAAACGACCCCGATAATGCTGGTGCTCCTTCCTCACGAACAAGATGAAATTCTTGAAGGGGCGTTAGTCCTCACTTTTTCATCCCTTTTGGTCTTCAATGAGAAAGGGGGAGAAAAATTGAGTTAGTCTTCAAGCGGGTCTCTATATGGGCTGTTTTTGTTTAAGTTACAACTCTAGCTCTTTTGAAGCTTTTGTTGGTTGAGTTGTAAACTTAAGTCCGATGGTGGTCTGACTCTTTTGAACTGATTTCCGCATGCTTATTTCCTCAAGCACCTTAATGCATGCATGCTGAATTTTGTCAGACACCATTTTCATCATGCATTTCAAATTATTCATATCATATGTTCAAATGCGTGTATGAATTACAAGATATAGGGGGAGTTCTCCATGTTTTTAACTTCCATGTGCATTTGCAGTCCAAAGCAAATTCCTCAAATATGCATATCTTCAGGGGAGTTCTTCTATATCTTGCAATCAAATTCCTCAGACTTAGTACTTGCACTTCATATTATTATCCCCGTTGAAAACTTAACCTATTTGTCATCAATCACCAAAAAGGGGGATATCGTAAGTGCATCTAGTGTCCCTTAGTGATTTTGGTGTATTGAAGACTTATAGGTTAAGGGACTAATGTGTTTGTGAGTGTACACAGGCTCTATAAGTCGATGAGGAGTTTGATATATTTGGAGATTACCAACCCCTAAAAATGTATGTCTTCAACTGATGACTTTGGTGAAGACTTTGGTGAATACTTAGGTGAAGACTTTGGTATTCCCTGAAGACTTTGAAAATGAAGAAGTTGGTGTGACCTTGAAGATATGAATGAGGACTATGAAATGTGAAGACTTTTGTTTTTGTAGTTTCATTTCCTTTCTTTGAGTCATAGGGAACACTGTACTATTAAAGGGGGCCAAGGTAATACTAAGGAAAATTTCCAACTGATGCTCAACTCCAAAAGCCTCAACCTATCCAATCCTTCGAGTGAAGCCTGTGGAAATCTCTTATAGTTTAGTCAAGTTCTTCAATGACAGAGATGATGTTCTTTTGGTCTCTGATGAAATTGATCTGACTGAGGGGTTAGGATTTTGCTAGTGTGAATTGCCTACAAGTGAGGAATATGATAAACATGAGGACTTTCATAGTTCAAAATTCTGACCGGTGCTTTGCTTAACGCCAGCTATCCCCAATCATCTTATCCACATAACGATCATATCATTGGGGGCATTTATTTCTTATCATGTCAGGTTGCACCCTGGCTATAAATAGCCACCCCCCACAACCACTAGTTGGTTGGCTGCTCCGAGAGAAAACTAACACTTGTCATTTGAGAGCAACCCATCTTCCGAGGACTTTGAGAGAAAATCATTAGTGAGGAAAACCCAAATCCAAACCACCAAACGAAAAGTGATTGAGAATCACTCAAGAGATTGTTCCTGTGTGGAACCGAGGCTTGTTACCTTTTAGAACTGTGTATCCTCCAGACGGTTAGGCATCATGGTCTAGTGCAACCTGCAGTCAATTGGGGATCACCGAGTGACCTGGGTCTAGAGCATCCAGCAGTAAATTGTGGATCGTCGGGTGACCAGTTTGTGAGGGTTTTGGAAGTCTACCATGAAGACTTACCACGAGTGTTGGGCGAGGACTTTGTGACCTTAGCTCAAGGAGAATATGGTAAGGACTATGTGTCCTGGGACTTTGTGTCCTCTAGTTTAAATACTAAGCCGCTCCAAACAAGACGTACGACTATCACAACAGTTGGACTGGATCATCAAATCCTTGTCTTCATCGAGCGATCTGGTTCTATTTCCTAAATCCCTCTATTCCTCGTATACTTGTTGATGAAATTGATCGTTACTGTTTGAAGAATTTAACTAAAGACTTTCACAATTACCTCGCCTCAAATTCTTCAAGTTACCTTGTTCCTCACCTGCTTATCATGTATCATGCTACCTGTAATCTATGCATGTTCATTTCATCATCATGACTATGTTGTTGCTATGTTTCTCATGCACTTGAGTACTTATTCTGCTGCTAGTTATTCATCACATTTCAAATTCCTCGAGTTGGAATTCCTCAAGTGATGAATTTGTAAAAATTGCCTTTTCACCCCCTCTAGTTGATATAACGCACTTCCACATATTATAGTAATCAAATATTTCTCAAGCCTCTCGGACTATATAGTCAAATTCATGGATGAGGATAAGAATGACCATTTACTTAGCCCTAGGGTCATTTATGATCCGCAAATCATAGAAAAGCCTTTGCAAAGTATCGTGATATGCATAAATCTTCTTTCAAGTTTAAGAACAAGAGCGGAAATAGCATCGGCATAATTCATAGTTTTTTCAAGGACAAGAGTATCCATGCAGGCTAAAGTATCGACACAATTAAAGAATTCTTGGATAATGCTTTTCCCTATGATATTCCCCTTACCCGCAATAAAAAATTACATCTCGCAGCAAGGGAGTTTCGTCCTTTGGAGTTTTACCTCCATCATCCTTTTCGATGATAAAATCAGACATGATAACAACTTTAAAGCAAACAAAACAAGGAAACAGGTAAACTAGAAAAGGTGAATAGTTTTTCCTTTTTCTGTTTATAAAGTAAGAAAAAATATCAGCAAATAAAAAGTATAACAAGTGAATGATGATTTGTGCGAAGGTTCTTGATAGTAACTTGGTGCTACTCCCTCACAACGGTGCCAGAAATCCTTCCAGATACTTGTGATCTACATTGGATTTTTCCCCGTAGAGAAGGGGATTATGTAGAATAGTATTGATAAGTATTTCCCTCGGTGATAACCCAAGTTATCGAACCAATAGGAGGATCACACAACTCTCGTCTTTAGTGCCTACGCACCAAAGAGCAAACACTTGCACCCAACGAAGGCAAGAGGGTTTTCTATCCCCTTGAACTCATCACTTGCAAGTAAATGAGTAGTGTGGATGATTATACATAATTGTAAATTTCAAAGTAAAAAGAAACAAATAAAGAATCAAGGTAATATTAGCATTTGTAAATATATATGTGAATAGACCTAGGGGCCATAGTTTTCTCTAGAGGGCTTACGGTGGGTAACGAAATTATTGTTGGGCAATTGATAGAAAATTGCATAGTTATGCAATATTTATTAATGGGAATAGTCACTACATATAGGCATCACACACGTAAGCAAGTAGATCAACTCATGCCTACATTTACTACTATTACTCCACCCATCAATCGGTGTCCAACATGCATCTAGAGTATTAAGTAAAACATAGTAATGCTTGGAGAACAATGACATGATGTACACAAAGTTAATCCAATTAGTATGAATAAACCCCATCGTTTTATCCTTAGTGTGATCAATACAAAAAAGTGTCATGTCCCGTTCTGTCACTGGGATTGAGCACCGCAAGATTGAACACACTATAACGGACCTCTCCCGGTGAACATAAACCAATCTAGTTGGTAAAACTAAACCGATAGATAGGAGAGAGGGGCATATATACCTCAAAATGTGATGCATTGCTGTTGTTGTTGGCTGGGTGGTCTTTGGTAGCTATGCCCAGAATTTAATATGTGGCCATACGCCAAAAATTATTTATGCATGGTCACTTGTAGTGCCATTAAATATAATGGTATACAAGTTTTCTGCACCTTATTATTGGCGGTATAAGGTCACACTCATTTCAAGGAGTAGGAATACTAAGACTCGGCACTACTCCGATGACTTAATCTACTTCGTTGATATCAAGTCAAGCGTGCCTTGCGGATGTAGAGGCTTCTCCTTGGGCTTCACCATTGGGGTACGCTAGGTAAGGGTGTGGAGTTGCAGGGTCGGGGTAGCGATGATGACCATCACCGGGGGGATTGGTGGTAACAATCCCATTGGAGTGTGTCCCCAAAAGGCGACAAAACTCTTCTGAGGACACATTTATATTACGCTGAGTTGCAGGGGCACGCCTCGACGACTCTATTGGTTCTCCAAACAACACGACTGGGTTGTCGGTGTCGGGCCCAACTTCTCTTCTTGCCGGGCCTCACCGAGCGAGTTCCCCGTGAGTTGTAATCAGATCAAGGGTGACCTGATGAAACAACGCCTCGTGTGCCCTTAAGTAGAGCACAAGATGCAATATGGCGGGGTCTGCCTCATGGTCTCCATTGGCGACTTGGGGCGACCTACTATATCCTTCATGACAGGGGCAGTAGTAGAACGAGCGGCAGTTAACCCTTGGCGACAGGTGCCAGAGTTGAACTATAGCCTCTCGAGCTACTAGCTGGATGGCTTGCGGCTCTTGGGAAGTTATCCTTCTGGTGAACCAATACGGGCGTTCTCGCGAGGTACCCCTATCGAGTACGTGCACCATGGCCCAAAAGTGATGAATGGCATCACTCGTGTGCTCCAAGAACACAATATATTCTGGGGGCTCTCCTAATACAAAGGCACGACAGGTGAGGTTGGCTAGGATGGTCACAAAACCTCCAAGGTCAGTCACGGTGGTTCCACTGCGCAAATGGCACCAGGCATCTTGGCTTGGTTTGGATAGTTGGTTGTGGTGTGCTGGGTTGGGGTATACTTTTCCTTTATATAAAGAAAACGGAGTCTTCCTTCGCACGTTTGCGAATAAGACAGTGCATGTGTCGTTCACGGGCGCGTGATCGATGGGCTAGTGCTGATAGGTTGGGCACCGACTGCCAAAAGCGGTCGGGGTCACTTTCTAGGCTATCGAGTAGGATAGGCTTGGCTATGGTTATGGTAGGGTTTGGGTGGGTGGTAACCTAGGTTTTCTTGACCAGGATAAGATAGGATTAGCCAATGGTCATCCTGGCTCTGATACCAAGATTGTCAGGATCGGATTTCCAGGATATTAATTTCCTAGTAAATGGTCCTTCTGCTCACCAGCCCCAAGATCCCAAAGCGCCACTCCAAATGTTTTCAATCCGGTGTAACAAGATCGCAACCACCCGCCCCGCAGGGCGGATGTCATTGCTGAGCCCATCCATGCACCATTGACAGCTACTTTGCAGGCGACGACCACTTTTTGGCAGGACGAGCATGTACTCCTGTTCCCCTTCAAAAATGGCCATTGTGGGATCCCTTCCCGCCACTGTGATAAGGGAAGAGGACCCGAGACACCACTATATATAGAGGGTAGGCTGCACCATAGAAAGGGCCCGAACCCATTCCATCATCCACCCATCACCGAGCCACAGAGAGCCTCGAACACACCAAAGGGAGCCCTCATGAGGCCACAAAACATTGTACGTGTTCATCCACACCACCTCCTAGAGAAGCAATCCACCAAAGCAGGAGAAGGGTATTATGCTTCGCAGCGGCCTCAACCTGGGTAAACTGTCGTGTCCATCTTGTTCCTTGTCTTCGTGTGAGTTCGATGCTATGTTCATTAAGTAGCGAGCTAGGTTGGGCGAGGCTGCAGAGGATCTTCGCACACGCCCCTGTGTTTGAATCTTAAGGGTATTCCGGAGCCCAAAATTCGACATTTGGCGTGCCAGGTAGGCGGCGTGTCTGACGCTCGTCGAGCCCGCACTGAGTGCTGAGCCACCCGCGTCGCCCAAACGGCTCCGGTGGGCCGCGCCGGTGCACGCAGGTCACCCTTGCCCGTGGCGAACACCGCCATGGGCCCTGACACCCACGAGCAGCTGGACTCCTCCCCGCTGGTCAACGCGTAGCGCGATGGGCACACAGCCACTCCGTCGACCGTCCTAGATTCCGGGGTCATCCTCCCATGTTCGGCCCAAGGCGGTGCGCGGCCAAGGTGCACTCGCCATGGCTAACGACTTGCTTCACTACCGCCCGCCCCGACCACTTCGACGACTAGCTGCGGCACATCACGGGGCTCATCAGCACTGCCAGCGACGCTTTGGCGCTCTCCAACTCGCTTTGACCCCAACCATCCATGGCGGACGACGTGGCACACGACGCGGAGCCTCCACTTCCGTGACGTGACGTCGACCCTGAGCCCAGGCAGGAAGCATGCCCCCATGACCACCCTTGCGAACCATAGGCATGGCTGGGAGATGATGTGAGCTGCCAGGTGGTTCCCCAGCCAAGCATCGATGTGCGCGTGTTCCCCATGCTACGGACCCAGCACCGTGACCGGGTACCACTCCAGGAGGCCTCACAGGAGCATCAAGGCCAGGACCCTCCTGTGCACGCAGCACCCATCGAGCTGGTGGAGTACCTCGCCATCACCCTGGAGCTCAACCCGACTACATGGCCTTGCAAGTTCAAGCCTGACCTGCCCCCGTGTTGTGATGGTACTCTAGATCTAGCAGAGTTCCTGGAGCTCTACTTCCTGAGCATCCAGGAAACCGGAGGAGACGACAAAGTCATGGCATGCTGGTTCCGCATGGCTCTCAAGGGCTGCGTGCTCTCCTGGCTCTTGAACCTCCCAAAGGCATGTATCACTACCTAGGAAATCCTGCGCAAACGCTTCAGCGCCAACTTCTGAGGCACCCGTGACCGCGCGCCCACCGTCAATGACCTGCAGCAAATAAAGTAGTAGGAGGGAGAGACCATGCACAAGTTTATACAACGCTTCACGACCACGCTTCAAGATCCCAAGGGCTTCAGATGAATCCATCATCTTAGCATTCATCGATGGAGTCATCAACCTCAAGATGAAGGAGGAGCTTGCCATGAATGACGAACTGTGCTCTGCCCTCAAGATATTCAATTAGGCGAACAAGTGCACCAAGGCAGAGGAGGGCCGCCTGTCGCTCCGCTAGCCTAGTGGTGGAGCTAGAAGAAAAGAAGACCAAGGCCAAGGAGGCGAAGCGCAAGGCTCTAGCAGTGCTTGCGGCCGAATCTGAGGCGAATCGCTGCCCGGACGGGTAACACCCCTCACGAGGAAGGCCCACCTACATCTTGCATGGCACCAACAACCACGACATAGCCGATTGTCGAGAACACATGCTGATCCGCACCAAGCACTTCAGCAGGCACGCGGGACGAGCTGACCGAGGCTTCGGATGCGGCAGTGGCCGCTGCAACAACCGAGAACCTCGCCAAGGGTGGCGGGAGCAGCCCCAGGAGGACTGCTGGGATGATCAGGCTCGAGACAACCGCTGGCCTGACCAGCCTCATGAGGACCACTAGCGTGACGACCCTCCAGAGGGGTCGCGATGCAGCCAGCCTCGCGAGGTTCTCCCTCGTGAGGTCGGCCTACCACCGCTACCACCTCCACCCAGAAGGAAGGAAGAGGACAGGCAGGACGATAGGGTTGGGTGCCTCTAGGAGATCAGGGTCGTGGCTTGTATCCTGGGCGGCGCCTAGACCCCCGCATCAAACTGAGCCTGCAAGCAATTAACACGGGAGGTGAATGCGGCTCTCCCGAAGCTCGAAGCCATGCACCCCCTCAATTGGTCCTAGACCGCCATCACCGTCGACTCGTGGGACCAGCTCAGGTGCTCGGCCATGGCTGGCAAGCTCCCAATGCTATGCACTCCAACCATCAGCAACGTCCTCATCACCAAGACCCTCATCGACACTGGAGCGAGGCTCAACGTCCTCTCCATTGAGACCTTTGAGACGCTCCAGGTACCATATGAGCAGTTCATGCTGACCTAGCCTTTCTCAGGGATCATAGACGGATCCATCGTGCCCATCAGGCAGGAGCGTCTGCCTGTCACCTTCGGTGGGTGCCAGAACTACCGCACTGAGATCATCGTCTTCGACGTCACGCACATCCACCTTCCATACAACACGATCCTTGGGTACCCAGCCCTTTCCAAGTTCATGGCGGTGACCTACCACAGGTACAACATCCCCAAGATGCCAGGGAGTGGTGGCATTATCACCATCGCTTGCGATAAGAAGGATGTTGTCTGCACACTCGAGCGTGCTTACCGCATCGCGGCGGCTGAACGGTCGGACGATGAGGAGGACACCCCGCCCCGTGAGGACCCACACAATAAGAAGAAGTGGTTCACTTCCGCGGGGTGCCAGGGGGCCTCGAGCTCTGCGCCTAGGATTGGGGCCCCACCCCCCATCGCATAGGAAGACGCGCTTAGCGCCACTCTTGGGTCGGGCCCGAGGGCTCCCACCTAGGGAGCTTCGGGCTCGGTCGACGAGACAATAGAGGCGCTCGAGCACAACCTGAAGGTGCGGCATGTGGCGCCGAGCTCGCATGAGTCCATCATCAGAGCGATCGAGGAGCTTCAAGAAGCATAGATCATGCAAGGTGGTGGCTGCACATCACCATCAATTGTAGCTGCCATCATTGGCATGGTCGACCGGCCGCGCGTCTGCATCATCACACTTGCGATTAACAATGCCACAACCCATGGCCCGTTCTGGCCAGCGTGTGCCGATCATGGATGGGTCAACCCGAATGTCTATGTCTGCATGCCCTTCGGACTGGTGAACGCAGGCGTCATGTTCCAGCGCCTTTATCGAGCCATGCTCGTGCCTTGCCTGGCAAGGCACGACGAGAAGTTAGAGGAGATGCTCGGACCTGGCAAAGGTTCCGAGCCTCGCGAGACGACAGACCCACGAAGGTCATGCTTGTGAAGGTGAAAGATATGGCTAAGACGACAGCTTCGTCTCTTTAGTGTAATGACCGCCATGTGACCTTTTTTGTTGGCCTGGTTTACTCCATGTGAGGGAGCCCACTGGGCCGCATTATCCTCAGGTGATCAGTGCGCACCTCTATAGTCGCCTCTTTTATCCGTATTTCAATAGTTTCTCATGTATTTGGTCTTCTTTCTAATGTGCTGCCTTGCTTGCATTGCTCCATGCCGGTGTGATTGCAACGTACCACCCCCTCTGGGTTTGTGTCTTGCAAGGGGTTGTGCATTACGGCCCTTCCCGGGGCACCTCGGAGCTGGGATGCAAGGCCCTATCGCCTCAGGGGCTTGCATCTTGGGGCGGTCGACCCTGCTCGGGGCTTCGGCTGCCACACGATGCCCTAACACGGAGTCTTGGGAGGCCCCACGGCCTCCTAAGGCAGCAGCAGACAGGACGGAATGGGGGTCGCTCGGGTGTCAAACGGGGCTCCTGAGCACTGCGCCTCAGCAGCCTTACTGGTCACATAGTCACTCGCCCCCTTGGTGTCGTTCTTGGTTTCCGATCGGCATCAGGGGTGTCGGGGCCTTGCTTCGTAGTTGTGTCCTTGGTTTCTGGTCATATACTGTGGCGGTGGGGAAATGTGCGAGACTGGGACCTGCCGATGTAGAACCACTTGACCGTCGAAGGGGGCTTCTTAGGAGCCTTACTGGTCATAATGCCACTCGACGCCCTGATGTCGTCCTTGGTTTCCGGTTGGCATCAGGAGTGTCGGGGCCTCACCCCATGAAGTGCATCCTTTGTTTCTAGTCGTACCTAACGGTGGTGGGGAAATGTGCGGGATCGAGACCTGATGACGTAGACTGCCACAAGGACTCCCTACCTGCCTCACCCTAGAAGAAGTCAGCAGGGCTTCAGATGGCCCCATCTACGAGAAGACTCAGGCACAAACCGCCTTTGAGCTAGGGACCTCATGAGGCCAAAGCGCCTTCACGAGCTCCCACATACACCTCCCAATTCTACCGTGCTAGCCACGCGTATGAACTCTATGGGATGTACATGCCTAGGCCCCCCCAGGACATGGAGGGGTCCCTTCCCACGCAATGTGGCAGCCACAGCCCAGCGCTGGTGGAGAAGTCAACATGGTCCACCAATGACTATGCCCATGCAATGTGGAAGCCATAACCCCGTGCTGGCGCTCAACACAGTCCACCAATGACTATGCCCACGCAATGTGGAAGCCACAGCCCAACGCTGGCGGAGAAGTCAACATGGCCCACTAATGGCTATCCCCATGCAATGTGGAAGACACAGCTCCATGCTGGCGGACGACATGATCCTTCAATGGCTATTCCCATGCAATGTGGAAGCCCCATGCCCGGTCCGGGGGGATAAACAACTGAGGGCACCCCAGCGGTTGCATCCAACCTCAGGAAGGTCCCTAGGGCCCCCCCTTCTCCCTGCATTTCCCGGGGATGCACGTGGGACGGGGCTACATGGGGCCGCTACCAGGACAATCCTGGTACACGCCGCCTTCTCAGGTTTGCTTGATCTGGTCTTCATGCGCCCATCTCCAAAAAAGCTGGCGAGCAAAGGTATGGGAACCACTCGTACGTCAAGGGGGACTCCTGAGCATCGTGACTCAGGAGCCTAACTGGACCTGTAGCCCCTCACCCCTTGGACCGTCCTTGGTGATCCGCTTGGCCCAGCGGTGGTTGGGGTATGCGCGGGCCGGGCCCTACCGATGCAGAGCTCGAAGCGCTCAAAAACTGCTCAAAACCATTAAGGAGGACGATGTGTCTCATACATTATGGGGGACTCCTGAGCATCGCAACTCAGGAACCTAACTGGACCCATAGCCCCTCAACCCTTGGACCGTCCTTGGTGATCCGGTCGGCCCAATAGCGTTTGAGGTATGTGCAGGCCGGGCCCTGCCGAGTTGAGCGCTAAAGGTGTTCGAAAGTTTCAAGTTAACCTGATCTCCGCTGTGTCCCCTTCACAAGGGCTGCTCTCACGTCAAGGGGGACTCCTGAGCATCGTGACTCAGGAGCCTAACTAGACCTATAGCCCCTCACCCCTTGGACCGTCCTGGGTGATCTGGTCGGTCCAACAAATGGCTGAGGTATGTGCGGGTTGGTCCCTACCGACGCATAGCATCACAACAAGCAAGAAGGGAACAAGGCAAAGAGAGCAACTACACAGTCAAATAGTTATTACAAGCATTAAAAGTCTTCACGAACACAAATCATTTTAATGCCTCTATGGGGCATGATGTGAATTGCAGGAAAAAAGTAGGGGAGAGGAATCAGGCAGAACTGCCGACACCACTCGTCCCGTCCTCTGAGGGCTCATCGTCGACATCACTGGCGTCGTCGACCTCACCTCCAGCCCCAGCAGCATCCGGAGGCGGAGAAACCATGACGGGAGTGAACCTCTTCACCAGCGTCTCCACGACGCCCTTCACCACTGCCGCAGAGCTAACAAGGAGCTTAGGGGCGACTGGGCGGATCACGGAGTCGAAGTCAAACCTCCACTCGTGAAGATGAAGATGGCTGAAGGCACGTGTCACGGCCTTGGAAAAGAGGTCATGACACTCACTCTCCAAGACACTCTCCACCTGGACGACGGCATCCTCCAGTGCCTCGGCGAGCTTCGAGGCAAGCTTCGCAAAGCCGCTCTCCGGATCCGCCAGGGGCTATGCGAACCCATCCTGGTAAAGGGCATGAAGTGCTCGGCAAAGCTTGAGTTCAACAGCTGGGAAGGCGCTCAGCTGCGCGACATTTTTCACCTCGGCCGCGACAAGAGTTTCCTTCCTGGCATCAAGAAGGGCCTTCTTCGAAGCAATTTCCTTCCTCTCCGTACCCAGGCGCACCTGCTCCACGTCCTGGCGGATAGCCACCTAGGACAGCTCAGAGTCCCGAGTAGCAAGCTTGGCCTCACATGCCTTGAGGTCTTCCTCCCGTTGATGAAACTGCCCCGCAAGCTTGGCCTGCTCCTCATGGGAGGCCTTTAGACAAGATTCCGCCTCTTCATAGCGCTTGGTAGCGGATGCCGCCTCAATTTGCGCCTCTGCATGCTGCCCGAGCGGTCGCAGCTTCCTTCTCGCTCTTCACCGCGGTAGCCTCAGCCTGGCCCCAAGTTGCCTCAACACAGGCGACGGCCTGGAGCCAACTGGAGAGGATCTCTAGGCTCCCACTCGCGGGGCGATAGTCGGCACTCTTGAGGGCATCACGGACCTGTTCCAGTGCAGCGAAGGTCCCGTCTAGGATGTCGAGGCCATGCGCTGGAGGCATCAAGGGCCCCTCCAGAGGAGTCCCCTGTGTGATGGTAGGGGGCCACCCCGATGGGGCGACGACGCGAGGAGCAGGCGGCTCTGAAGGCCGCTCGATGACCATGGACATGAAGGAATCGGCAAGTGGCTGGCCCTCAATGGCTGGCCCCCCTAGACATCGGCACCACCACGCTCTCAAGGGCAGGAGCGACCATGCCGGCAGGCACTGAGGGCTCAGGGGGCTCCGCGACGACGACCAGTGAGGGAGCCTCGCGAGCCTCCTCGCCTTCAGTAGTAGGCGACGGTGTTTTGGCGGGGGTAGGCGGCGTGTCAGAAGTGGCCTTCGGTTTAACACCCGCCTTCTTCCTCCTCATCTCCGGCATAGCAGCGTCCCTGGTCACAAAACAAAAGGAAGGGCGTCAACGGACAAGCTACAGGAATGCAAGCCAAGCCAATCCGAACCACTTACTCCTCGATGTCGACCCACTTCCTCTTCCAAGCCCAACGGAGGCACCCAAGCCCAACTCAGCGGGTGCACCATTGTGCGGGGAAGTCAGGGCATTGCCCGTGAAGGCGGTCACTGGGTGGATCACCGTGGCCGCGGCCGCCCTCGCCTCGCCCGCGAGTTGCGGCCCAAGCAAGGGCGAGGTCGGTACTTTGGTCGCCTTGCCCGTAGAGGCAGAGCGCACTGGAGAAGACTCTACTTATTGCTTCCGAGGAGTCATCACGCAGGTAGACCACATGGCACGAGGGGCCAGCCCAAGCCCTCTGGGAGCCTTGACAATGCAAGAGGACCCCACAGCAGAAACTTCACCAGCATCGTCATCATCCTCAACCTCATGTAGGAGGGTGCCCTGTGATGGGGGAGACGCCCCTTGAAGCGACCCGACCTGAAAGGTCGAATCTCCGGTGTTTCTGTACCATCCCAAGATCATGCTGGTACACACACGGTACATCAATGTATATATCAAAGGGAAATCACACAGCATTATATTAATCGAAATCTCATATCGAGTCCTTTATTACAATAAAATTTCAATAAAGTGGCTGAAGGCTAACTCATGAGAATATCTAAATCTTGCGGAAGCGTCGAAGGTAGATGAGTCCATCTGACTCCAAGGGCATCTCACTGAGTGTAGAGCGTATCCTCACTCCTGGTCGGAAAAGTACTCTGCAACATGATACGTTGCAGCCATGTAGGTCAGCATATGGAATATGCCGGCAAAGTCACAAGAGAGGGGTGAAAAGATAATCATCTAGTCTATATGCATATATGGCAGGTGGGGTGGTAAGTTTTTGCGTAAAGCCAAGTTTTTCCTACATCAAGGGAGGGGCTAAGGAAAATATTACTAAGTTGGTTTATTAATGAGATGGTTCCACCAACCAATTCTCATTCCCAAATTATTAATACCCACATCCTCATTATTAATTGTGTTGAGAGTTCCGAAAGTTTCAATTCCTTTGGCTCAAGTCGTCCATGACCGTGGACACGGCTAATCGATTAGGTTTGAGTACTCTGCAGAGTTTTGCACACGTTCCCCCACAAGATTTGGTCGCCTCCGTTTGATTTCTCGCACTTCAGGGTGTTTGAGAAACGGATGACCAAAACATGGTCTTCCAAAGGGTTTCCCTGCGACTCTGTCAGTGCCCATCCTTTCCTACCGTTCTTCTACCTCTTGTAGCACCGCCTGTGCAGGGTCACCACGATATCCAACAAAGCTAGAGCCCATAATGACTTGTGGCTGTGCAGGTAAGCCTTGGGTCTTGAAGCACCCATCCATCTCTTTGTGCCTGGGTGGATCTTTCCGCGTGAATACTGGCCATCTCCAGCATCACCTAGGCAATTCCACTGGTTTCTCCAGGGTGTCGTTCAACCATCATCCACCCAGAGGTATGTTGAAAACTCGGAGTCTTAAATCTTGATCATTATGTAGGTCTTGAAATTATTAACTCTCTCAACTTTCATGAATCACACAACCAACCCCGTCTACTAATAGCATAGCAAAAGTAAAACAACGTTTCCTGGGGCCAATGTTGTCAAATGGGTTGAGGAGGTACCTACCACATGATACTACAACAATGTACCCAAGTTTCCAACTAACCTAACTTGCATGCAATTGGGGAAGATGGTAGAACTAATGCATATAAAACATGGGTAAACATGATCAAAGTGACTTGCCTGATTGATGATCTTTGTACGTGAGTGACTCTAAGTAACAAGCTTCGCACTCTGGATAATCTGACGAAACAAACAAACACTCAATAAGCATACAACAGAATATTGTAACCCACAAACATCAATCAAGAACTAGTAAACAGTCAAGACAAAACAATGCACAAATCACAAGTAAGGAAAACACACAAAGTTTTGTTTACTAGGAGGTGATTGATAAAACACTACTAACATAATAAAACTATTTTGAAATAACCAAAACAATTGTTGACAGCAAGGAAACAATAAAATATTTTTATTAATAAAAAGAAGAAAATCAATTTAAGTTTGTTGAGAAAACTTTTGTAAAGTTTGTAAAAGTTTTGATAAGCACTAAATGGAACAAATATAGTTTTACTAACAAGAGAGCAAAACAAAACTTATTAGTTATTAATAAAACATGTTCTTAACAAAAAAGAATTTACAAATAAACTTGTTTTAGAAAACAAAATTAAATTATATAAAACTTTGTTTGAAAGCAAAACTATTACTAACTAGTTGTTTTAATCAAAATAAACCTATTTGAAAAGAAGTTGTGATTCCTATCTTAACAAGGAAATAAACTAAACAATTTTATATTTTTATTAACAATAAGTAAAACACTAGGTGTATACTCAACAGAACCTACTAAACAAATTAAAACTAAGTCTGAGTTAAACTAACTAAAACTAAGTAAATGAAACTATACTATAATACTAGGCAGATTCAGTTTATAGCTAGAACACTAATCAAAATCATCCTAAAAATCCTCAACCTAAACATGGTGATAGTCCTAAAAAATATCAAACAGTAGCAAAAAGATTCATATAAAAATCTATTTTCAAACTCTAGTTATTCAGATTTGAAGATTTTGAGCAAAATTGATTCAATTCAAATTTTATAGCTCAAATTTGAAATTTAAAAGTACAGTGTGAAACTACATGAAAAATGTGAGCTATTGCAAAAATAATCAACTCAAAAAATTTAATAGATTAAAAGTTATAAGCAAAACAAAATTTGGATTCACTTTGTTAACTATAACAAAAACAGAAAAGAGTGAAATCTACCGGACGGCCAGGGGGCTACGTGGCACTGTCCTATTGGCTAAGGGGGTGTGCGCGCGAGTGTTTGTGGGCGGGCGACCGGTCGGTAGGGGATACCGGTTCGGAATTATTTCTGATCTAATCTCAGGCGTTGATTATAGATCCGACGGTCCAGGGAGCTTACGGAGGAAAGGTCGCCGGCGTTGGAAGTCTCCGGTGGATCCGAAAGCGGCAAAGACGACGGCGAGGAGCTCCGGTGGTCGGGGGAGGTAGCGAAGGTGTTCAGACGACGGCGGGCGAGGTCTGGCATCGAACGGAGGGGTCAGAGAGGCGAGGGGACGTCCGAGGCGACGGGCACGTGGGGAGGGAGCTTCGGTGGTCGGAGTTACTCCGGCGAGGAATTGCGGCAACGATTCGGCGAGGGTCAGAGGGGGCTCGGGGAAAAATGGATGCGGGGAGTGGCCGGCTTATATAGGGGCGCTGGGGAGTGCGGGGGAGTAATGGGAGGCGAGATCCGCGGGGAAGAAGAAACTGCGGCGAGGTCCGGCGTCGCGTGCGGGAAGAAGAAGGCGTCCGCGCGGAGCAACGGTCGGTCGACGTGGGGCCCGGTGTCAGTGAGAGAGGAGGCGTCCGTTGCACGTCGGTCGGCCGACCGGTAACGGTCTCGGCTTTTAAAGCCGTTGGGCCGGCCCGTTTAATACAGGAAACCGTTACCATTTCTTTTAATGATTTTCCAGCGATATTCAAAAGCTTTTAAAACATTCAAACCTTTTATAAATATAGGGGTATTATATATCAAAATTAACAGAATAACAAATGCTATTTAATGAACATTTTTATTCTGTCATTTGAACATTTTGAAAAAAATAATATTTTCAGAAATTGTCTAATTGTTTTTAAATCCTTTTTGCAAATATTTTCAAAATAACTCCTGGTTATTTTTGTTCAAATAGATCACCAAGATGACCCTGGTGTGGAGTGTCATGTTACTCCCCTCTTATTTTGAACATTTTACCAAGATTTCAAATAGGTGAAAGCAACACATTGAAAGTAGAAAGGGGTTTCAGAAATTCAGAGAAGGCATTTCAACTAACACATACATTCAAACAATGGTGATGATAGATGCATAGCTATAAATCATAACATTCCAAAATGGAATTTTGGGATGTTACAAACCTACCCACCTTAAGATGAATCTCGCCCTCGAGATTCGAGTTGGCTAGAAAATAGGTGCGGGTGGTCTCTACGAAGATCTTCTTCGCGTTCCCAGGTGGCTTCTTCCTCGGTGTGGTGATTCCACAAAACCTTACAGAACTTGATGATCTTGCTGTGGGTACCTCTATTGGCAGTCTCGAGGATTCTGACAGGCTTCTCCTCATAGGTCAGATCATTGTCAAGTTGTATGGCCTCTAGGGGCACTGTATCTCTCAAAGGAATATTAGCCATCTCAGCATGACATTTCTTCAGCTGGGACACATGGAACACATCATGAACTCCGGATAATCCTTCCGGCAATTCCAACTGGTATGCAACTTCTCCTCTACGTTCAAGAATTTTGTAGGGGCCTATGAATCTGGGTGCTAATTTTCCTTTAACACCAAACCTCTTGATTCCTCGAAGCGGGGACACACGAAGATAAGCTCGGTCTCCCACTTCATACGTCACTTCTTTACGTTTGCTGTCAGCATAACTCTTCTGTTGAGATTGAGCTATCTTGAGTCTATCGCGAATCAACCTGACTTTCTCTTCAGAATCTCGGATAAGGTCTGGACCAAAAAGTTGTCGGTCTCCAACACCATCCCTTCCGTATAAAGCTTCGAAAGGGGCCATCTTTAGACTGGTCTGATAACTGTTGTTGTACAAGAATTCTGCGTAAGGTAAGTTGTCATCCCAACTAGATCCATAATCTAGCGCACAAGCTCTCAACATGTCTTCCAGAATCTGGTTGACTCTCTCAGTCTGTCCATCTGTCTGTGGATGAAAGGCTGTACTAAACTCTAGCCTTGTACCCAAAGTTTCATGTAACTGATGCCAAAACTTTGAGGTAAACTGTGTTCCTCTATTTGACACGATACTCCCCGGAACTCCATGCAGACATACGATCCTGGTCATATATATCTTGGCTAGCTTAGCACTGGTATAGGTGGTTTTCACTGGAATGAAATGAGCTACCTTGGTCAAGCGATCTACCACTACCCAGATGGAATCATAACCTGAACGGGTCCTGGGTAATCCTGTGATGAAGTCCATACCAAGCTTTTCCCATTTCCACTCGGGTATCGGCAGAGGTTGGAGTAACCCTGCTGGTTTCTGATGTTCTGCCTTTACTCGCTGACAAACATCACATATTTCAACATGTTCCACAATATCTTTCTTCATACCTATCCACCAATAACTTTCCTTTAAATCCAGATACATCGTGGTATTGCCTGGGTGTATTGAGTAAGGTGAATCGTGGGCTTCCTGAAGTATCAACGTCCTGAGCTCTGGGTCATTGGGCACATAGATTCGGTTCTCAAACCACAAAGTTCCGTGTTCATCCTCACGAAAACCTTTAGCTTTACCATCTTCCATTCTCTGCTTTATCTCAGCTATCTCCTTGTCCGATTTCTGGGCTTCACGAATTCTTTCGGTCAAGGTGGACTGGATCTCTAGTGTACCAACATATCCTCTTGGAACTATCTCTAGCTTGAGCTCTCTGAGATCATCGGCTAACTCTTGGGGTAATCCTCCCGCTGTGAGTGTGTTCACATAAGTTTTCCGACTCAAGGCATTGGCTACAACATTAGCCTTACCGGGATGGTAGTGTAATCTCATGTCATAGTCCTTGATTAACTCTAACCATCTCCTCTGTCTGAGGTTCAACTCTTTCTGCGTGAAAACATATTTCAGGCTCTTATGGTCGGTGTAAACATCACAACTATTTCTGATAAGGAAATGTCTCCAGGTCTTGAGTGCGTGCACTACGGCTGCTAGTTCCAAATCATGGGTGGCATAATTCAACTCATGAGGTCGTAGTTGTCTGGATGCATAGGCTACAACCTTTCCATCTTGCATGAGTACTCCTCCAAGTCGTTGACGTGAAGCATCACAATAAACTTGGAAGTCCTTCCGAATATTGGGCAAAATCAACACTGGGGCTGTGACCAAACGTTTCTTCAACTCCTGGAAACTGGCTTCACATTCCTCAGTCCAAACATACTTGGATTCTTTCTTCAACAACTCTGTCATGGGCTTGGCAATCTTTGAGAAATTCTCAATGAATCTCCGGTAATATCCGGCAAGTCCAAGGAAACTGCGGATTTCCTTAACTGAGGTGGGTGACTTCCACTTGGTGACGGCTTCAACCTTAGCGGGGTCTACGGCTATTCCTTCTCCGGAAATAACATGTCCAAGGAATCCGACTTCCGTCAGCCAAAATTCACATTTGCTGAACTTGGCATATAACTGATGCTCTCTTAGCTTCTCCAGAACTAAACGCAGATGTTCCTTGTGTTCTTCCTCATTCTTGGAGAATATCAAAATGTCATCGATGAACACCACGACAAACTTGTCCAAATATTCCATGAACACTTTGTTCATCAAATTCATGAAGTAGGCAGGAGCATTAGTCAAACCAAAGGACATGACAGTATACTCGTACAAGCCATACCTTGTGGTGAAAGCTGTTTTGGGTATATCCTGTTCACGAATCTTCAGTTGATGATACCCTGATCGAAGATCGATCTTAGAGAATATTTGGGCGCCTACTAGCTGATCAAACAAGTCATTAATCATCGGCAGAGGGTACTTGTTCTTGATAGTCACCTCGTTCAAGGCACGATAATCGACTACCATTCTCAAGGTTTTATCCTTCTTCTCCACCAAAAGAACTGGGGCTCCCCAAGGTGAAGAACTTGGGCGTATATAACCTTTGTCCAATAACTCCTTAATTTTCTTCTTGATTTCCAACAGATCATTTGCGGGCATCCGATAGGGTCTCTTGGAAATTGGTGTTGTCCCTGGCTGTAGCTCTATTAGGAACTCAATCTCCCTATCTGGTGGCATGCCTGGTAATTCTTCCGGAAATACATCCAGAAAGTCTTTTACCACAGGTACTTCCTCCTGAACAACTCCTGTGAGGGCATTTAACCGAGCACTCATACGTGTGCGTCGGGATACATACTTAATCCTCTTGTTCTACGGAGTGGTGAGTGAAACAGACTTGCTAGGGCAATCAATATTTCCTTCATACTTGGTCATCCAATCCATGCCTAGGATTACATCCAATCCCTGGGATTCTAAGACGATGAGGTCGGTGGGAAAAACATGGTTTCCTATATTGAGTTTCAAGGCATGGCATCCTATCCCTGCCATCATCATACCTCCTGGGGAACTGACCTTCATGGGCTGACTAAGGGTTTTGGTGGGCAAACCATACTTATCCACAACTACCCTTGATATGAATGAATGAGTTGCACCAGAATCAAAAAGTACTGTAACTGGACGTGAATGCAATAAAAACTTACCAACCATAGTCTCGGGTTGATCATAGACTTCTTCCACGTCGAGGGGTTCACCTGGGCACGAGGAAAAGGGTTTGGCTTCTTGGCTGCGGAGTTGCCGTTTCCATTTCCCTGCTTGCTCTGGGGACACTCAGTAGCATAGTGCCCTGTCTTCTCGCACTTGAAACAGGTGATGTGGCTCAGCTCCTTATGAGTAGGAACGTGATGGTGCTGGTTGTTGTTCCCATTCCCATTGTCAGTCTTGAAATTGCCATGGTTGGGACGGGCATTCCCATTTCCTCCATGGTTGTGCACAACATGAGTGTGCCTTCCAAACTTACCGGTCCCTGATCCGGTATTCCCTGAGTACGGGGAGTAGCGGGGCTTTGGATGAGCTCCAGAGTTAAACTTCCCCTGAGTGTACTTCCTCTTGCGATTCTCAATCTGCTGTTGTTTACCTTCCAAAATGAGTGCCTTATCCACCAGCTCTTGGTAGTTGTTGAAAGTAGCCACTACCAGCTGTATGCTCAACTCGTCATTGAGTCCTTCCAAAAACTTTTCTTGCTTGGACGCATCATCGGCCACATCTCCTGGGGCATAACGGGCCAACATGCTAAACTCTTCCACATATTGGGCCACGGAACGATTACCCTGGCGCAAGTTGCGAAACTCGCGCTTCTTCAGACTCATGGCTCCAGCTGAGACATGAGCGGTGTGGAAAGCAAGCTTGAACTGCTCCCAAGTCACATCTGCAATAGGATAAGTGGTGGTGTAGTTCTCCCACCATGAAGCTGCTGGTCCTTCCAGTTGATGTGCGGCAAATTGCACCTTCTCAGCATCAGTACATCCAGCGGTGACAAGTTCTCTCTCCATCTTACGGAGCCAGTCATCTGCCACAATGGGCTCAGTACTGCTGGAGAAAGTTGGAGGGTTCAACCTCAGAAAACGGTTGAGATTGTCAGTCTGGGGTGGATGGTGGTTGTGGTTGTTCTGATTGTTGGTCTGATTCTGGATCAATAGCTGCATCAGTGCGTTCTGCTGCTGAAGGAGTTGCGTGAGTTCCGGCGGGAAAGTGAAGTCGGTCTCACATCGTGGAGGCATCTTGCTGTTTTTAGAGGGGTGAGAATTAGAATAGAACAAGGGCCTAAAAGAAGAAATTCACTACCCATATGCAATGCAACAAACATATCACACCAAACACTCATTCATTTATTCAATCAATGTCAAACATCGGGAATACAAAACTCAATCAAACTAAGCATCGACCTACGCTTTAACGACGAAAATAAAAGATACATGGAGGGCATAACTAAAGTTTTCCTCAGAAGTACATGGTGACTGAGTCTCCTCCAGTGGTGCTCTCCTCATAGTCATCATCGTCGCTGATGAAAGGAGCCAAGTCTCCCTCAGGATGAAGATTTTCACCCATGTCCATCTGTTCCTCCAAAGTGGCGATACAAATGTTCAGCCTGTCGATCCTCTCTAAGAAATCCTTCACCTCATATTCATGTTCATAGTTGGCTTCCCGCAAATCAGCTTCGAGGTCAATCCCACGGTTCATCAGATTCTTGATTGTCTTCGTATCAGCACGAACTCGAAGCTCCAGAGTCCTGATGTGAGTCTCCAGGGTCTGGATATAGGAAATAGTGGTGTCTGAAGTGGGAGGAGTTATGATGTTTCCATTGGCATCTCTGCGACAAACCACGCTGAGTCCTGGTGAAATGGTTCCACCTCTGTATTCCTCCTGAATACGTCCAAGGGCACGATGAATGGCCATGTCTCTCCCAAGTATCCAACTGGGTGCCACGAACTTGAGGTCGATGGGTTCCTTCCGATTTCCAAAGGTCTTCCCTGGGATATGCACCTCGATCCTGTAGCGTCCATCTTGGGGAAATGACATGATAGGAATCCCGGTGATGCTCGGCAATGCAATCCTTATGTCCTTGATGATCCTCATCAGCTCCTTACCAAAGGGCATCGTTGCGTCAGGCTGGCAAAACTCCGTGATCAACACTGGGATGAAGGTGGCCATCTATAAATTTTGAAATAATCAGAGAGGAGTCAGAAACGAATAGATGAGATTATAAGAATTTTAAAGACAAAGAGAAACAATCCTAAGGCTTTCCAGTCCTAGAGGTTACGTCATACGGTCAGCGTGTCCTCTGATACCATTTCTGAAGCGGCCCGACCTGAAAGGTCGAATCTCCGGTGTTTCTGTACCATCCCAAGATCATGCTGGTACACACACGGTACATCAATGTATATATCAAAGGGAAATCACACAGCATTATATTAATCGAAATCTCATATCGAGTCCTTTATTACAATAAAATTTCAATAAAGTGGCTGAAGGCCAACTCATGAGAATATCTAAATCTTGCGGAAGCGTCGAAGGTAGATGAGTCCATCTGACTCCAAGGGCATCTCACTGAGCGTAGAGCGTATCCTCACTCCTGGTCGGAAAAGTACTCTGCAACATGATACGTTGCAGCCATGTAGGTCAGCATATGGAATATGCTGGCAAAGTCACAAGAGAGGGGTGAAAAGATAATCATCTAGTCTATATGCATATATGGCAGGTGGGGTGGTAAGTTTTTGCGTAAAGCCAAGGTTTTCCTACATCAAGGGAGGGGCTAAGCAAAATATTACTAAGTTGGTTGATTAATGAGATGGTTCCACCAACCAATTCTCATTCCCAAATTATTAATACCCACATCCTCATTATTAATTGTGTTGAGAGTTCCGGAAGTTTCAATTCCTTTGGCTCAAGTCGTCCATGACCGTGGACACGGCTAATCGATTAGGTTTGAGTACTCTGCAGAGTTTTGCACACGTTCCCCCACAAGATTTGGTCGCCTCCGTTTGATTTCTCGCACTTCAGGGTGTTTGAGAAACGGATGACCAAAACATGGTCATCCAAAGGGTTTCCCTACGACTCTGTCGGTGCCCATCCTTTCCTACCGTTCTTCTACCTCTCATAGCACCGCCTGTCCAGGGTCACCATGATATCCAACCAAGCCAGAGCCCATAATGACTTGTGGCTGTGCAGGTAAGCCTTGGGTCTTCAAGCACCCATCCATCTCTTTGTGCCTGGGTGGATCTTTCCGCGTGAATACTGGCCATCTCCAGCATCACCTAGGCAATTCCACTGGTTTCTCCAGGGTGCTGTTCAACCATCATCCACCCAGAGGTATGTTGAAAACTCGGAGTCTTAAATCTTTATCATTATGTAGGTCTTGAAATTATTAACTCTCTCAACTCTCATGAATCACACAACCAACCCCGTCTACTAATAGCATAGCAAAAGTAAAACAACGTTTCCCGGGGCCAATGTTGTCAAAGGGGTTGAGGAGGTACCTACCACATGATACTACAACAATGTACCCAAGTTTCCAACTAACCTAACTTGCATGCAATTGGGGAAGATGGTAGAACTAATGCATATAAAACATGGGTAAACATGATCAAAGTGACTTGCCTGATTGATGATCTTCGTACGTGAGTGACTCTAAGTAACAAGCTTCGCACTCCGGATAATCTAACGAAACAAACAAACACTCAATAAGCATACAACAGAATATTGTAACCCACAAATATCAATCAAGAACTAGTAAACAGTCAAGACAAAACAATGCACAAATCACAAGTAAGGAAAACACACAAAGTTTTGTTCACTAGGAGGTGATTGATAAAACACTACTAACATAATAAAACTATTTTCAAATAACCAAAACAATTGTTGACAGCAAGGAAACAATAAAATATTTTTATTAATAAACAGAAGAAAATCAATTTAAGTTTGTTGAGAAAACTTTTGTAAAGCTTGTAAAAGTTTTGATAAGCACTAAATGGAACAAATATAGTTTTACTAACAAGAGAGCAAAACAAAACTTATTAGTTATTAATAAAACATGTTCTTAACAGAAAAGAATTTACAAATAAACTTGTTTTAGAAAACAAAATTAAATTATATAAAACTTTGTTTGAAAGCAAAACTATTACTAAGTAGTTGTTTTAATCAAAATAAACCTATTTGAAAAGAAGTTGTGATTCCTATCTTAACAAGGAAATAAACTAAACAATTTTATATTTTTATTAACAATAAGTAAAACACTAGGTGTATAATCAACAGAACCTACTAAACAAATTAAAACTAAATCTAAGTTAAACTAACTAAAACTAAGTAAATAAAACTATACTATAATACTAGGCAGATTCTGTTTATAGCTAGAACACTAATCAAAATCATCCTAAAAATCCTCAAACTAAACATGGTGATAGTCCTAACCAATATCAAACAGTAGCAAAAAGATTCATATAAAAATCTATTTTCAAACTCTAGTTATTCAGATTTGAAGATTTTGAGGAAAATTGATTCAATTCAAATTTTATAGCTCAAATTTGAAATTTAAAAGTACAGTGTGAAACTACATGAAAAATGTGAGCTATTGCAAAAATAATCAACTCAAAACATTTAATAGATTAAAAGTTATAAGCAAAACAAAATTTGGATTCACTCTGTTAACTAAAACAAAAACAGAAAAGAGTGAAATCTACTGGACGGCCAGGGGGCTACGTGGCACTGTCCTATTGGCTAAGGGGGTGTGCGCGCGAGTGTTTGTGGGCGGGCGACCGGTCGGTAGGGGATACCGGTTCGGAATTATTTCCGATCTAATCTCAGGCATTAATTATAGATCCGACGGTCCAGGGAGCTTACGGAGGAAAGGTCGCCGGCGTTGGAAGTCTCCGGTGGACCCGAAAGCGGCAAAGACGACGGCGAGGAGCTCCGGTGGTCGAGGGAGGTAGCGAAGGTGTTCAGACGACGGCGGGCGAGGTCTGGCGTCGAACGGAGGGGTCAGAGAGGCGAGGGGACGTCCGAGGCGACGGGCACGTGGGGAGGGAGCTTCGGTGGTCGGAGTTACTCCGGCGAGGAATTGCGGCAACGATTCGGCGAGGGCAGAGGGGGCTCGGGGAAAAATGGATGCGGGGAGTGGCCGGCTTATATAGGGGCGCTGGGGAGTGCGGGGGAGTAATGGGAGGCGAGATCCGCGGGGAAGAAGAAACTGCCGGCGAGGTCCGGCGTCGCGTGCGGGAAGAAGAAGGCGTCCGCGCGGAGCAACGCTCGGTCGACGTGGGGCCCGGTGTCAGTGAGAGAGGAGGCGTCCGTTGCGCGTCGGTCGGCCGACCGGTAACGGTCTCGGCTTTTAAAGCCGTTGGGCCGGCCCGTTTAATACAGGAAACCGTTACCATTTCTTTTAATGATTTTCCAGCGATATTCAAAAGCTTTTAAAACATTTAAAACTTTTATAAATATAGGGGTATTATATATCAAAATTAACAGAATAATAAATTCTATTTAATGAACATTTTTATTCTTTCATTTGAACATTTTGAAAAAAAATAATATTTTCAGAAATTGTCTGATTGTTTTTAAATCCTTTTTGCAAATATTTTCAAAATAACTCCTGGTTATTTTTTGTTCAAATAGATCACCAAGATGACCCTGGTGTGGAGTGTCATGTTACTCCCCTCTTATTTTGAACATTTTACCAAGATTTCAAATAGGTGAAAGCAACACATTGAAAGTAGAAAGGGGTTTCAGAAATTCAGAGAAGGCATTTCAACTAACACATACATTCAAACAATGGTGATGATAGATGCATAGCTATAAATCATAACATTCCAAAATGGAATTTTGGGATGTTACACCCCTGCCGGGCCGTCCTCGGCGGTATTCTCCAAGTCCTCCCCGCGTGAGGTGTCACAGGAGGACACCAGAACCAAGGAACCAAGGCCCTCCGCATGGGGAAGCCCCAGCTCATTGAGGACATGCATCGTGACAACCAGATCGGCCCCATCGTCATGGCAGTATAGCAGGGCATAGGCCTTAGGGAGGCCGTCCGGGTCGCCGTTGAGCAGGGTCGCCAAAGCCTTGCTCAATTCCTCAGGGGTTATGCACGCGGACCGAAGCCTGAGGTTGTCGTCATTGCCCTGATAGTCCCACAAGGGCCTAAAATGGGCCTGGAGGGGCATGAGGCGCTATGCCAAGAACTCCTTCACAATAATCCCCTACTCAGCTTCCTGGCGCTGATGTCGCGGGAGAAGCACTCTAGGACGGGCCCGACTCGGGGGGTCAGAGAGCTTCAAGGAGCTCCACATAGGGGACTTCTCTGGTAGCCCTTGCGGTAGATCCAACTGAGGGTTGGTGCCCTTGAGATCCATGAGGACCTAGCGGTGCCTGAAGTTCTCCACCTTCTTCCCGGCCTTCAAGAGCATACTTCCGCTCTGCACGACGACAAAGGAAGCACATGGTAACCGTTGGGCGTCGTTGTGCAAATGCAAGCTGAAGAAATGGCAGAAGAGGGCCAATGAAGGCCGCGTGCCCACGAAGGCCTCGCAGTAGAAAGCAAAGACCGACAGGAGCAAGATGGAGTTGGGTTGAAGGTGAAGGGCCTGGATCCGGTAGTGGTCGAGTATGGCGGTGAAGAACGCGGAGAAGGGCGGGACGAGCCTGGCAAAGACGCTCTAGAGGAAGAAGGGGTAGACCGTTTCGAATGAGGGCCGCATCGCCGAGGACACACCTGAAATCAAGGTCCGCCCCTACTCGTTGGACCCATCCGCCATCCATGGGAGCACTGGGAGGAGGTCATCATCCTTGGCAAGGGTAGACCCTGAGAGCGCCAGCGAGATGGGGGCAGGTGTAGATCCCTGCGCCTCTGGCTTTTGCTTGCCGACGGGTGCCATCGAGAAAGCACGTGGGACGGAGGCAACAAGGAGAAGGACGGAGTGGTGCCGGATCTGGGGGTTCGCCTGCTAGAGCTGGATACCTAGAAAGCTAGAGCAGGTGCACGAGAAAGGGAAGCAGTAATGGCCCAACACTGGAAGTCAGGCTCTTATCAATTTGAGGAAAGGCCAAAGGGGCGAATGACACCCGACACCAACCGCACAATGCATGCTACGCCTGGCCCACAGTCGTTTGGAGCCCGCGGTGCTTCGAGCAGACCCCAAGGGTTCGCCCTGAGTCCAGCTCGCGCACGCCTTGGGCCCGAGGGATATTGTTGGTGTAGGATCGAAAGTCGGTCTAGAGGGGGATGATTAGACTACTTGACCAAATAAAAGTTTTGCCTATAACGAGTTTTAGGGTTGACGGTTTTGAGCATTTCATGGCAAGTCAAGTACACCCTACACATGCAAGTCTAAGAGTATATAGCAGCGGAAAGTAACAACAAGCATGTATAGAAGGGATAGGGTAGGAAGATCAAATGCAATTGCAGACACGATGATTTTTCCCGTGGTTCCGATAGGTGGCGCTATCATACATCCACGTTTATGGAGTCTTCAACCCACGAAGGATAACGGTCACGAGAGTCCACGGAGGGCTCCACCCAAAAGGGTCCACGAAGTAGCAACCTTGAATATTCCATACGGCTTCCATCCACAAAGGACTAGCCTCACTATGGGTATATCTTCATGAAGTAGGCGATCTCCTTGCCCTTACAAACTTGTTGGTTCACTCCACAACACGAAGTAGGAGGCTCCCAAGCGACACCTAACCAATATAGGAGGCACCACCCTCCAAAAGGTAATAGGATCGGTAATGACGATGAACTCCTTGCTCTTGTGCTTCAAGATGATAGACTCCTCAGCACACAATCTCTCTCACACAGGTTTAGCTTGGTAGAAGAGATGGGATTGGTGGAAAGAAACTTGGGGAGTCTAGAAATCAAGATCCATATGATTGGAGTGGAAGATCTTGACCTCAACACAAGGGTAGGTGGTTCTCTCTCAGAAAATCTTATAGGATAGGTATGGAATAGTTCTGAGTGCTTCTTTCTCGAGTAGGTGGTGGTGAAGGGGTATATATAGGCGTCTCCAAAAATCCAACCGTTACACACAAAATGACCAACTCAGTGACACCGACGTGTTAATCTCAGTGGTACCGAAGTGACCAAAAGGTGGCAACTTTTGAATCTCGATGAGACCGATATAGGAAACTCGGTTGCACCGATGAGGTGACCAACGGTCAGATTTCCAATCTCGGTGATGCTGATCCAACATTCTTCGTGGAACCAAATATGTGAATTTGTGTAACAGAAAGTTGGCAATTTGTGTAACAGAAAGTTGGCAACCTGAACTCGAAGGAACCAGTATGGAATCGGTTGCACCGAAGTAGCTAGGGTTTGGCTTGAGTCTGTCTAGGTTCTGGAATCGGTGGCACCAAAGTGGGAAAGTTAGTTGCACCGATTTTGAGTGTTGGGTATAGAACAGACTTTGGTGGGAGAGTTTGTGGATGTTTTAGGCGATTATCACTTGTCCACGTTTGAGCATATTGTTCACCAACAAAACCTTACCCCCTTTTAATAGCATTGGCTTTCCTATGACTCAAAGTGATTTCTCACAAATAAAAAATGTAGGGTCCTCTTGCTTGAAGCTTGGACAACCTATTTCCTTGAATCTTGCGATTTCTCCACAATCTCCTTTTGCCAATCCTATCATTGAACATTTCCTGAAATATACTTGGTGGAAACATTAGTTCAATGACTTATATGTTTTTATTAATTACCAAAACCACCAAGGGAGCAAATGTGCTATCAGTCGGCATTCTGGGAACGAGAGTATCAAGACCTGCCTGCCTGCGGTGCAAGGAAAGGCCCATTTCATCGCCCAGCCAGGCGTGGCCTCACTCAAGACAAGGCCCTCGCGAGGGCCCTAGGATCACGAGGAGGAGAAGTGTTAGGACCAATAAGGGGAGGGCCTCCTCAGGCCCCCTTTGGAGTGGTGGAGATCTCTATGCAAGGCCCGGCCTCGGGAGTCAAGGGTGACGCAACGAAGGACAGGCGGGCGCCAGCGCACCAGGCGGCGTAGTTTCCCTTTTGGTGCAAAGGGAGCAAGGACGTACGTGGGATCCCAGAGCGCCCCTCCAAATGTTTTCAATCCGGTGTAACAAGATCGCAACCACTGGCCCCGCAGGGCGGATGTCATTGCTGAGCCCATCCATGCACCAATGACAGCTACTTTGCAGGCGACGACCACTTTTTGGCAGGACGAGCACGTACTCCTGTTCCCCTTCAAAAATGGCCGTTGTGGGATCCCTTCCCGCCATTGTGATAAGGGAAGAGGACTCGAGACACCACTATATATAGAGGGTAGGCTGCACCATAGAAAGGGCCCGAACCCATTCCATCATCCACCCATCACCGAGCCACAGAGAGCCTCGAACACACCAAAGGGAGCCCTCATGAGGCCCTAAAACATTGTACATGTTCATCCACACCACCTCCTCGAGAGGCAATCCATGGAAGCAAGAGTAGGGTATTATGCTTTTGCAGTAGCCTCAACCTGGGTAAATTGTTGTATCCATCTTCTTCCTCGTCTTCGTGCGAGTTTGTTGTTGTGTTCATCGAGTAGCGAGCTAGGTTGGGCGAGGCTGCAAAGGATCTTTGCACACACCCATGTCTTCGAATCTTAAGGGTATTTCGGAGCCTAAAATCCGACAATAGCTGACCTAGATAATTCCTATCTTTGCGTGGCTGTGGTCTCTGTTGCCTAGGTTTTGGGGCTCTCGCCAATGTGCTCCTCTGCAAGCAAGAAATCTGGCCAAGACAATAGCCAGGGACAAGCCAGTGAGTACTTTGAATGTACTCACAAACATCATGAAAACAGGTATAATATAACGGTTATAATCATGTACTGAAATAATCCACAATCACTTAGTCAGTCAAAAAATAAAATTCATGATGCACGCAAGCAGGTCATTTATATTAAACAGGAATAAGCAACCAGAGAATGAAAATAAAATAAACCGAACGGATGTCTGAAGAGATGCCCCGAAAGGATAATAATATAATGTATGCCTCAGTTTGGCTTCTGAGTGACAACACATAAAGGGATTAGAAGAAAAAAATAATATGTGTGCGACAGTCCGACATCTGAGTGACGCCACCTACAGGGCTTATAGGGAAAATAAATATCAAGCATGCCACAGTCGGGAGTCTGAGTGATGCCACAAAAAGGGCTTATAATGAAAATAAACAATCAGCATGCCACAGTCAGGCGTCTGAGCGATGCCACATAAATGGATTATAAAGGAAACAACATGCATGCCACAATCGAGCATCTGTGCGATGCCGCATAAAGGGCTTATATAAATAATCACAATGACTATTCACGAGGTAGAACCATCCCAGGGATACTCAACAATTCAACAATATATATGGTTAATCCAGAATAATAATAATCACAATCATCATTTGTCACACGTCATGATCAATATTCTGGTTTAAAAGTTTTCCTCTGACGACCGACACTAACACCGACACTTCACCCATCCCAGACTATAATCCTTAACCGCGGACACGGCTATTCAAATAGATGTAAACTCTATAGAGGGTGTACATTTTACCCACGAGTAACGGATTCCGTTAGTCCACCGGGACTAATTCCGCTTAGGGTCTTTGAATTGAAAACTCATCTGACCCACACACACCAGCTTAACTTCCCGATGCCTGGAATCACCCACGACATGTGTTAAGCAAAACTCTAAGTGGGGAGGCTACAACCTCGATTTGCACGGGATCAAATGTATATCGCGCTCTACTAAGGGGTGCCCCCCTCTCGGTCCCAAAAGGAAACACCCATACCCCAGACCAAGTGGCATGCCTACCAGATGCATCCGGTATCTTCCACTATGGCCTCTCTGTATGGTGTGTGTGTGTGTGCCAAGAAAGGGGTTGAAAAATTACTGAACTGTACCCTACCTATGATAGGGACAAGTGATAGTACGAAACAAGTACGGGGGGTACTATAACAAGACTCGATCTATGGTCGACTCATGAGGTTAAATTCTTCCTTGCAGGATTAGTACAACATATATTTTACACAATTCCAGACAGAATCACCACTCTTCACATCCCATCATGCCTCACTGATCATCCTCGCTCCAAAGAGATTTCAACACCAAGCTCGTGTCCACCCGAGATAGAGACTTATCCCGGATTCCTTCCAATAGGCATGAGTGGCAAAAAGTGGTGACTACTGACACAAACATCTCAAGTTCATTAGCAAGAAATCCTCATCATTTCACTTGCAAGCATGCTCACACCTTCACATGAAATAACATGCACTTCATGTGTTGTTGTTTCATTTGTCACACAAAACATCACATAACGAATACTATATCAGGGTTTAGAATGCTTGCCTTAAATGTGTAAAGAGGTAGGGTTCATCACAAAACTTTTGAAAGTTTGCTTCTCTCTCCATTTCCTATTTTGAAAATATTCGAATCAACACGTAATTCCAAAATAGTGCAAAAACTTGCCTCAAATATTTTTCAAATAAATCGTAAAATAATCTAGGTGGAATTTGAGAAGCAATAAAAAAAGAATCACATCAATTGGGGTTTTATTTTAAAAGATATAGCTAGTCAAATATTGCTCAATGTTTTGTTTTCAAGTAAAACAAATAAAAGGAAACGGTTCGAATAGAATACACCTTTTGAAAACAGTTGTGCACTTACATAGAACCTGGTTTGTCCTCATCCTCGAGTGCGCGCTAGATCAACGACAGAGGCGGGCTGCCGCGATGCTTGCCGGTGCTAGAGGACATCATTTTTGGTGTTCGGCATATCGACGCGCTGAGGGTAAAGAACCGCGGCTCTTGGGGGTGATGGGACTCACTGGGGAGCTCGAGGTCGACCAAAGTTTCATCAATGGCAGAGGAGAGCTTAAGCCATGAAGGGGCTTCTGCCCATGGGCTTGCTCAGGTGGAAATGGAGATGGGACCGGGCTTTATGGGTCCACATGGAGCTAATTGTGAGGAGAAAGGGAAGGGGGGCTTTGGTTCGCGTCCAATTTTCGCAGAGGGACGGCGGTGGTGGTTCACCCTGAGACCGGGGACATGAGCTCCTCTAGTTGTATGGTAGCCTTAGGGTCCAAATGGGGAAGGCGAGGGGTGGCTTGAGCGTCCTAGAGCTCGAGGGGGTCCCTTTTATAGCCGGGCATCGTCAGTTCCGCCACGTCCATGGATAACTCTAGCGGACCGCCTTTCTGTTGCAACAGGGGCTACATGGTGATGCTGGGCACTAGAGGACGAGCTACGGATGAGCTCGCGCCATGCAAGAGGGTTAGCTGGCGTGCTGGTGTGGCTCGGGCGACGCTACCAATGGCAAAGAGGACTGCGGTTGGCGGCAAGCTACCAAGAAGCCTATGATGGCGGCGCTGAGGGGGGCTCAGGGAGGCGGCCGGGATGGCTCCCGCGGCTCGAAGGGGACGGGGCAATGGCTCTGTGGGCTAGCAAGGGCCAGGGGAGGGGTTAGGCGAGTGCGACGTCTCGGATGTGCGCGCACACGTGCAGAATGTGCGCTCTAGCCACGCTTTGGACACATGCGCTAGGTGTTCGACAAAATCTCAATGCGTGCATAACCTCTCTAATGCCAATGAAACTTAATAGGCCTATTATACTAGGTACATGGAAGCTAAGGGACATGCTGGTTTGGCCAGTTAAGCAAGATCCTAATGCAATCTTAGCACAATGCCAATTCTAGCCATGATCTAAAGGTGATTGACAAAATGCCAATGCCACCTAGCAGGTTTTCTTGGCCACCAAAAATTCCAAGTTGGGGTCTCTTTAGGTGCACACTAAGATGGCAAGGTTAGTTGGTCAAAATCAAAAAGTTCCTAGTGCAGGTTTTTGAGAAAACCATTTCTGGACAGAAACTGGAGGTCATTATTTCATGGGTTTCAAACATTCTAATGGGTCTCATCTCCTGGACTTAAGTGTTTGATAGGATTAAATACAAGCAGGAAAAATCTCAAGGCCATTAGAGAAAACTAAAATGGCGATGTAGTACAAAATGCCAAACTGGACCAGAATGAAGAAGAGGATGGTTTGCTCAAAATTTACAAAACACTTGGTTGGGTTTTCGCATAAATGTGATCCAGGGACATCGCATGTCATCTACAAATTTTTATGGAATTTTTAAAAGGAGTTATGGAGTAGTTGTAGTGCAACTCATGCCTTTAATAGAATGAAAATGTTATTTGAAAGGATTAAAACTTGGCAAGTTTTATAAAAACAATTCCATTGTTTTTTACTAAATGAAATGAATTGCTTGAATAAAATATTCAAGTCCCAAAATATTATTCAAAAGTTTCAGATAAGAGGGAAAATAATTGAAATCTAGAGAAAAGAAGTGGCTCTGAGATTAATAGAAAAGCCACAAAAATAGAAATAAATATTCATGTCGAAATTTTAATTACTA
Organism: Hordeum marinum; assembly: GCA_022496015.1. Lineage (NCBI taxonomy): Eukaryota > Viridiplantae > Streptophyta > Magnoliopsida > Poales > Poaceae > Hordeum > Hordeum marinum. Next base: position 201,222,473 of record CM039677.1, on the reverse strand, counting down.
AAACATTCTTAAATTTTTGGGGTGTTACGAGAACGGAGGAGAGGTAAGGCTTCAGATCCTGCAGTGTTGCTTCTGCTTTCAAGGTCCACTTCATCGGCCCAGCCTTCTTTTGGATCTTAAAAAACGACACGACACATTTAGAGGATTTGGGGATGAATCTTCTCAATGCGGCAACACATTCGGTGAAGCATCTGGATATCCTAGATAGTCTTGGGTGCTTGTATCTCGTTGATCGCCTTGGTCTTATCGGGATTGGCTTCTATTCCTCGTTGAGACACGAAGAACCCAAGCAGTTTGCTGGAGGGTATGCCAAACACACACTTCTCCGGGTTGAGATTCAAGTTGATCTTGCGCAGATTTCCAAAGGTTTCTTCTAGGTCCTGTTTGAAAGTTGCTTCGACCTTGGTCTTGACTACTATATCATCCATGTATGCTTCCACATTTCGGTGCAACTGAGGTCCGAGTCCAATCCAAAAAGCCCTGGCAAAGCTAGAGCCAGCGCTCTTTAACACAAAGGGCATACGTACAAAGCAGTACGTGCCACATGGAGTTATGAACGCGTACTTTCCTTCATCTTCCTTATTCATGAATATCTGGTGCTATCCGGATTAGGCATCCAAAAAGGAGAGCAAATACCACCTTCTTGGTCCGGTATTTCAATTCCCGGCCAAGCGTCATAGGCAAAGTGATCTTTCCCTTGGGTCGGCTCCTACCGGGGTTGAACCTTGGAATGAACCCATTGCCTTGAGCTCTCCGTCAGGGATCTGTACCCTATCGACCACATTAGGGGAAATCAGATTCAGTCCTGCCCGCCGTCAACTAACATCTTGGTGACTTTCAGATTGCGAATTGTCGGGGATACCAACAACGGCAAACATCCGGCCGCAGTGGTACGGTCAGGATGGTACTCTTCATCAAATATTATAGGTGTGCGGGACCACCTAAGTGGTTTCATGGATTCAACAGCAGGTTCCATGATGTTGACTTCACGCGTCTAGTGCTTGAGCTGGCGGTGGGAGGAATGCAAATACGCACCCCCGTCAACACACATAGCCTCAGTAGCCTTCTGAAATTCTCGATCCCTAGAATCCTCCTCTGCATCCTCATCCTCACTCATATGATTTATCTCTTTCTTCTCCCGGCCTCTGGCCGGTTTTTTCCTTCTACTATAGAGTCTTTCCGTGGCGACCTCCTATGCCACCATGACCCTTCCTGGCAGCACCGTCCTGGCCTTTCTCCTTGTCGCACTTCTCGTATTCAGCCCACTGCTTCTCAGTTAGCTAATAAACATGGAAGCATTCATGGAGATCATGGCCTTTCATGCGATGGATCTTGCAGTACGGCCCGTCGGTCTTTCTAGTTTCTCCGCGGCAGCAGCCTCCTGGCAATCAGTGCATGTAGTAGATCACCAGAGCTCTCAACGGCCAACACCGCTTGTTCTTTGCAGTTCTTGTTGCGTTTTCGGTTCTTGTCTTTCGAGCCAGGAGCGTCGTCATTGTCTGAATCAACTTGGATGCCTGCCTCCTCTCCGGTCAGTCGCATTCCTTCTTTAGCACGAGCACACTTGTCTGCAAATGTATATAGCTCATTGACGGTCTTGGGAAGTTTGACATTCATCTTAGCCCGCATCCTCCTATTGCGCATGTTTGAGTGGAACGTGACAATCACAATTGTGGGGTGTATCTCCGGAATGTTGCGGTGTACTCGACTGAATCTCTGGATGTATTTCCGCATAGTCTCTCCCTCCTTCTGCGGAAGGTCCGGCAAGTCGCTGGGTTGTCCTGGCTCTTGGTGGTCATCGGTGAAGGGAAGTAGTTAGCAAGAACCTTCTCATCCCTTCCTCCGGCAGCCTGAATGGATATCGTGTAGATGCCCAGGAACTCCACCGGGTTCAATTTTCCATCGTATTACTCCATCAGTTCCGGCTTAAAGGCTCGGGTTGATGGCCAACAAACTTGTCGCAGCTCGCAACTGAAGGTGGGGCACCCAACCTCATAAGGCAGGTACCCTCCAGCACTGGGCACGGGGTTGCCAACATCTGAACCGTTGCGCTTGTCATACTAATAGTGTGCTTCTCAATGCCGCTCGATGGTGATGTGCGCGTCCTCCTTCCGCCGATCTTCCAGGACACGCCTCTGGTCACGACGATTGCATGGGCCGTATAAAGCCATGGGTACTTCATCGATGTCATAGACATGTGGGGCCAGCGGTGGCTGCCTATGGGCCTGATGTCGCAGAGGAGACTGCACCATGGGTGTGGCCCCTCAACGCGTTCGCCGACCCAGACTGTCGTCACCGTCCGCGTACGTCGCAATGGCTCCACACGTTGGGACTTGTTAGCTTCGATGAAGGAGATGAAGCATTGGATTGTAGCTCTCCATTCATCCATCTAGTGAGCCATCGGTGGGAAGTTCAGCAGCATCTGGACTCGCGCCATTGCTTCCAATGTTGAATCTGTCATGGCGAAGGAGGCGGATCGCAGCGTCCACCGGCTCCTAGTGGGACCAGGATGGCCGTCGCCGCGTTCGTGACGTTGAGCGTCACTGGCTGGGGCAGCCTGACATGGAGGAGGCCGAGCTTTTGGGTTTGTGGCTCCGCTCGGCGCTCCATCTTGTTCTGTATGTGTGTGGTGACCCCGACTCATAATTCATGATCGCGGAATGTACGTGCATAGGGATCCTAGAGATCAATGCTCACTGAACACACAAAAACTGGAATACAAGAGTCTTACATCCTTACTTACCGTCTTACGCAAATAGAGGCCAGAAAGGCTATTTCTTACATAGATAGGGATGCAAGGGCCAAATACTTAATCATAACAAGCAAAAGAAATCTTGATCGAAAGCGTGAACCCATGTCATCTACCTTAAACCTACAAGCATTCTGACTAGGAAGCGTCCTAGATCGCATGTTCGTCACAAACGAACTCTTCATCATACTCCTGCTCTTCCATGCCTGGCCAATTAAATAACCAGTGGCAAGCCAATGAGTACTTTGCATGTACTCGCAAGCAACCCATGTACGGAACAAGGTACAACAATGCATGATATAGCACCAAGTAGGTAAGTTTTGCAGAAACCTAATTTTGAGTGCAATGACATGATCAAATATCTGTGTAAGCATGCATCAACAATTGATAGACATCCGAGTGAACAAGTTACTGATATCATCATAAGCGGGGGTTGAACATCTCATGTTCAATCATGTCATCAAGTCATCTAACTTGTCTTAAGTACCATCTTGTCACACGCACACACCAAGTTTTGAGGAAACATATGGACGTAGTTTGAAGGACCTCCAACTGTCCAGGACCGTGGACACGGCTATTCGAATAGTTTTACACTTTGCAAAGGTTGCACACTTTACCCACAAGACTTGGTGAACTTCCGTGGCATCCACGACTCGCGGTATATTCCATACCCGAGGTAAGCACATGAACATTGTCTTTCCCCTGGCGATACTAAACAAAGAGTCCACTCAATTGGTACCCATCCCCCATGATGTACATCAAAAGTAGCATCCATGCAGGGACCAATGCTGTGCCCGGTGCCTGTGAACACAGCGCATGATCATCCTTACCGGCATGACCCCTTATCGAGAGTGACCACGCCACTCCCGCCACTAGTAATGAGGGCTCCATGCTAGTACCCACCAAAGTAATCAACAAATCCCCGTCCCATAAGGGGTATCGTGGTTGTGCATGTAAGGTTGGGACAGCCAGCAGACCTTAAATCTACTCTGTTTTTGAAAACACACACACTCACTTGCTCCGGTACACCACTTCTTCCCCAAGTGGTTACCCAACTCATCATCATCTCCCTCTGGCATTAGTGGCACCCGACGGGTTTTTTGAAAAGTCTTTGAAATCTTTTCCTTGTTTCCATCACCATGCATAATCCCATTCCATTTGTGAGCAACTACTAAGCAAAACTATCTACACCCACCCACATAACCCTCATAAGGAGGTAGGGTCATGCACGACGGAACAGTCAACGGTAAAGTATCGGAGGCAACTCACTGAAGTGGTCACCACATCATCATGAGAAAACATCACGGAAATAAGTGCTATATGTCATGCAATAAAAAGGGTTCATAGTCATGGTCAAAGGGCTGCTTGCCTAGCTCAGCAAAGTCTTCGACGTCTTCACACGCTTCTCGTCCAACTCCGAGCACTTCGTCAACTATCGCCAAAATGAAACACGATAAGCAACTCAACAAGTAGATCAATAAAAGTGCTCTTTAAATAGGAGTTTTAATTTTTCTTGGACACCTCTGGTCATAAGAAAAATAACCAAGGAGGTTTCATAGGACGTGGCTAAAAAAGGGGGGATTGAATGGTGGAAATTGAGGCATTATTGATCCTATAGGAGATCTATAGAAAATATTTTGGTAAAAGTGAGTGGATGCACCCAACAAATAGTAAATTATTTTAGAAGATTTTTCGAAGTGGTTTCACTGGATTTGGAGTTAGTATGAATATTCTAGAGATTTGACAAGTGGTCCCTATATGAAGAAATAGCTCAATAATCTAGACTGTAGAAGAGTTGCAAGGAAAAATGCTCATCAATTAGAGCATGAATTTATATCCTCCTAGGAATTCGAATCATTCCATTTTGAGTTGATTTGGATGCCCTAGGGACTTTGCAACATGGGCTATACAATAAGATAAATGACAAGAGTAATGGTGGTGCATGAGTATTGCATGGAAAAATGTGCAATGGACATATTTAGTTAGGAAGAGATTTTAGGATCACCTAGGATTTTGAATCATCAAGTTTTGAGTTCAATCAAATTTATTATGTATATTTGAACCCTTCTGATAAAACAAAAAGAAAAACCCCTCACCTAAATGGGCCATGAGGCGCACTAGGCGAAGAATGGCTACTGGGTAGTACGTCTCCAGCACAGGAAGGCGACTAGGCAGTACTTGCCTCCACTTAATCGGGAGGGCCCCCGGGTCGTTGTGGTTGATAGGCGGGCCCGCCCGTCAGCTCCACCTCCCTCCTCCCGCCTGAACTGTGGGACTGGGATCGATGGTAACAGGAGATGAAGGAGACAAGGTTTTACCCAGGTTCTGGCCCTCCTATGGAGGTAATACCCGACGTCCTACTTGATTGTATTTATGATGTATCGATTACAGAGTTGATCTACCTCGAGATCAGATAGCTAAACCCTAGATGAGTTGTCCTCTGTCTAAAACCTAAAACCCTCCGGCTTATATAAACGGCAAGGGTATCTAGGGTTTACACATTGTCGGTGGCATATGGAAGAAAGAAAGTTGCCTATCTACGGTCGACAACTTGGAGGATACGCCATGGCTCCTTAAAGCTTTCACCCTAGTGATGGGGCCCTTGATCATCCAGTGCTCACCTTGCGGCCCATAAAGTCCGGCCCATAAGAAATAGGTCGGCCATCCAAGGACCCCTTAATCCATGACTCCCTCAATAGGCCTCGGACTAGCCTTCAATGTCGATGTATATCCGAACAATCCTCGCGTGTCATAATATTTGGCTTGGGAGGTGAGTCCCTTACTCCTTATCCGGCAACTGACCAGTCATCGGGGAAATCCCAAGCGTCACGAGTTCTCCGGGTCCATTATAATAACCGCCCGTGTACCTCCATTTTCGCGCGACGTGGGGAGACAAGTGGTTCAGTGACTTTTTTACGATAATGCCCCTTCGCAAAGGAGCCACCACCCATTTAAACAAATAGAACCGTGGTTTAGACAACATCCTCCACTTACCCATCAGAAAAAATCCTAGCCGAAGGTCACCATGAAAAACATGGCGAGCACCCCCAGCTCTTCCACGTGCCCCTACGGCTCCCGCCCCGAGGACGGACCAGTTGCTCCATATTGCTCCTGCGGCTGTGCAATCTGGAGACCACGGGGTACCTCCCTTCTTCGGATCTGGTGGTGTCACGCGCATGTTTATCCTCCTACAACAATGACGTTTTCGTGGAGAATTTCCCCAATCCTCAAAGGGGGGAATGCGTATGCTTTGTGCCCTCTCTTTTGGGGGGGGTCGGGTTTCCCATTCATCCATTCTTATGCGGATTGCTGGAATTTTATGGGATTCATCTCCACCACCTCACCGCGGGGTCTATCTTGCACATCTCGGGCTTCATAGCCCTTTGTGAGATGTCCCTAGGCTGCGAGGCGCATTTTAAACTATGGAGGACGTACTTCTGCCTTGTCCCTCGAACTCGGGACAAGACGATCTTGGAGGTCGGCGGAGCCGAAGTATGCCACATAGTGGGGACTAGGTATCTGGTGGGACACCAAAGGAGTCCGAAGAATGGTCTTCGGAATGGTTTTATATCGAAGACATCCCCTGTTTGATCCAGCTCGGAGAAGTCTGCCCGAGTACTCCAAAGCCCCGTTGAAGAAAAGATACAACTAGCAGCCGAAGAGTTTGTCCCAAGAGGACAACGTTGAAGTGCAACGTTTGGCAGCCCAGATGAGGATAATAGCCCACCATAGTCTGACCATCACTACTAGGGAAAACCTTATATGTAGAGATATAGCAGTAGCGCTGGTTAGAACAGAGCGCTACTCCTACTTAGTAGTAGCGCGTGTCAATAAACAGCGCTGTAGCTATGGTTGTAGCAGTAGCGCGTCTGCACGTAAAAGTGCTACTACTATAATTCCCACAATGTGGCCGGTAGGCAAGGAATAGTAGTAGTGAGGCTTCAAAAATAATGCTACCGCTAAGTCCCATGTAGTAGCGTGTTTCCTATATAGAGCGCTACTGCCAAAAAATAAAATAAGATGGAAAATAAGTAGAAAAGTAAATGAAAATGAAAGAAGTATAAAAAGGAGAAATAAAAAAATAAAAAATAAAGATAAACAAAAGAAAAAGATAAATAAAGGACAAAGGAATAGCAGTAGCGCTTGTTGCCACAAAGCGCTGTAGTTACTATAGCAGTAGCGCGTTTTATAAGACCACGATATAGCTACATTCCTTAGATAAAAAGAAAATAAAAAGGAAAATAAAAACCTACTTCCGATAGGAGTAGCGCATTTTGGTAGAAAGTGCTATAGCTAACATAGCTATAGCGATTTTTGCCAACCAACGCTACTCCTATATTGACTTAACCCCGTGTGGGCTCAAAATTTTGCGAAGTCATTTCCCCAATTCCCCATCGATCTCCTCTATCACCCGCCCCTGCTCCCTCACGACCGGTGTTCCCTCACCGGCCCAGCCCCACCGGAGCCGCGCGGCATCGCCACTGCCGATGCCATGTGCCCTCGATGCCCCTGCCTCCCTCGCCGCCACTACTTCCCTCTCCGCTCCTCGCCACGCCTGCGTCCCTCACCGCCACTACCTCCGTTGCCGCGAACGGAGCCACGCGCCCTCGCTGCCCTTCCTCCATCGTCGAGCACCTCCCTTCCATCGTCTGTCCCCTCTCTGTAAGCCCCCCACCCCTCCTCTCTCTCTCTCTTCCTGTTCTAGGGTTCATAATTTTTATTAGGATAGAAATTGAGTTCTAGGGTTCATAATTCTTGTTAGGACATAATTTTTATTAGGACAAGAAATATGTAAAGGTTCCAGGTTTCTAGGGTTCATCCATCTATATTTGGTTTTTGAATTGAGTTTGAGAGAGCATGAGATTTGTGTAGATTTTCTTGAGGTGTCAAACAGTAGGAGATGCAAATTTGAAGTAGTCATGTTACATGCAAATTCCTCAACAGTGTTTGCTCATGTACATGTTCTTAAGTGGTTCTATTATATGCAACATTGAAGTGGTTCGATTGTGCCCAAGTGGCCTTTTGTTGTTTGCAGGGAATGATTCTGAGTGGCCTTTATTTTGCCGGAATGTTGATTCATTTCCGTTCCAGCAAATTTCAAGTGCTCTATTTGTCCAGTATGTAGCAAAGGTGATGCCAAACTTTTTCTGTGAATTTCGGCATGACTTGTGCTACAAACTAGGACATATCGAGTTCCCGGGATTTGCTGCAAAGGGAATGAATCAACATTCCTACAAAACATTGGCCTTTTTTTCATTTTATTATGTCTAGAATTAATTGACTAAATTTAATCGTAGGAAACATGGCTAGCAAGTATGAAGGATAGGGTTCTGGTGTTTGCAACGTCTACACGGCGATAGATGCCTATTTGAACCTTCTCGATGAGCAATGGTTGTTGCAGGGCCCACCTGTCACATCCGAGACTGAGACCGACATCGAGACCGGCGCTGAGACTGGCACTGGCGTCGAGACTAGCGCCGATACCGGCACCGAGACTGGTGAAGCTGGTATAGAACTAAAACCAAAGAGGCAGCAACACCCAAACCACCTCATCACTACTAGATGACTGGTGGTCACGGAGGTGGACGACGAGAATTTTGAGCCAAAACAGTGTGCGGAAGCGCGCTCGTGCTACGAAAATCAAATAGGCTGCATCCTATGGGCAACCGCCACCATCAATGATGCGAAACTAACAAAGATACCAGATATGAAGCAGTCCCTCCCAACGAAGTTGTACAAGGTGTTATTATTCCCAGGCAGCGCTAGAGACCATCAATGATGCGAAGGGAGAAAAGCCTGATCGCCTCGCAAAATCCAAGATACCCGCTCTACGTGGTTAACGTGCCGCAACAAAGGTTGTATGTTGAGACATTCCCCGCAGAAAAGTTCTTCCTTCGATTTGATTACATCTTCGACATGTTTCACTTGAAAAGGCTGGATTTTATGTCTGTCCGCCTTTTTGCCTTGTACATGAACTACATCATCAGGATTGAGCAAATACCTTATATCTGTGTCGCTGACCCGTACTTCATGCACGGGAGCTTCTTGGCAGTCTGTGAAAAGCACCGTGAATATGCAAGTAACTACATCGCCAATTTCATGGTCAGCAATAAGGACAAGGAGATGACACTTGTGCCTTATCATCCCATGTAAGACATCCACGCGGATATCCTTCCTTTGATTTCAATCATTTCATTTGCATGCGAGGAGGATAATTTGAGGTGTACTTATTCTGTGCAGCGACATGTGCGCCGCCCTTACCATCCTTTACCCCCGAGTCTCCCATGATCTTTACTTGGACTCATCGAAGAACATGAAGAAAAAGGATTACACCCACATCAAGTCTGTTCTCGATAGTGCTATCTTTACGTACGGCGTACGGGGTGGAGAGATCATGCTCAGGAAGACAAGGAACCACACGCCCTCCTTCAGCCATAAGACTGATTTCTGCTGCATCTAGCAACCGAGTGGTACTATTAGTGATGGATTCTATGTACTCCACCACATGCAGGAGTACAGACGGGATTAGCAAAACCTTCGCATGTCACCTAGTCCAGTGATGCCCATATTCTACAATGGGCAAAGAACCTAGGAGATATCCTAGATTATCGACTCCGATCTGAGTTCTATCTCATCCAGCATGAACTTGCCCAAATCATCATGAAGGAGGTCCTTGAAAAAACAGGGATGTTCTATGATGAAGGGCAAATGTCTTCGATCCATTTGTGCTTGTGCTGAAAACCAAACTAGCTTAGTTGAGGGAAAATCATTAAATCAGCATGCTTATTATATGTGACATCACATATCTCAAAAAGGGAAACTTTTGTGGCATCATATTAATAGTTTGATGTGCTATGTTTGGAATCTATGTGAAATTTATGATTTTGCTTGTTGTTCTGAAGAAACTAAAAACACCATCCGTACCATTGTGTATTTAATGATAATGAAATACTATCTTATTATGCCAAGGAGGCCTATTGTTATTTTAATGTTGATAAAATTGAAGAATTTGTTGCTTTTAAGGGTTCCTATGAAATTGCTTCTTTCATTGAAAAGTATGATCCTACTCTTTACAAATCAGAAAATTTTGCCATACTTAAATATTGCTATGAAAAACATGCTTCTAATTCTTATGTTAAAGAATTTATTGAAAGAATGACCATTGCCTTGGAAGAGACTAATGTTTTGCAAGAATCTATGGAAGAGGAAGTTGCTGAAATTGTGAGCTCATTAGATGAAAATGATGAGGAGGAGAGTGAAGAACAAAAGGAGGAACAACAGATTAGCTACCCATGCCCATCTTCTAATGAGAGTAGCTCTTCAACTCATACATTACTTAATTCCCCTTTGGACATACCGAAGGATGAATGCTATGATGATTGCCATGATCCCTTGGATCTGTTTGAAATATCCCTTTTTGATGAACTTGATGCTTGCTATGTTTGTGGCCATGATGCCAATATGAATTATGCCTATGAAGATGAAATTGCTATAGTTCCTTATGTTAAGCATGAAATTGTTTATATTGCACCCACACATGATTGTCCTATTATATTTCTGAATTCTCCCAACTACACTATATCGGAGAAGTTTAATCTTATTAAGGACTATATTGATAGGTTGTGTCTTGCTACTACATGTGATGATTTTGATGAATATAATATGCATGTTCTTGCTGCTCCTACTTGCAATTATTATTAGATAGGAACCAAACCTTCACCTCACTATGTTTCCAATACTATAAAATTGCGAGAAACTACTTATGCTATGTATTGGCATTTACTTAATGTTCATTCATTGTTCTTGTATGACATGCCGATACATAGGAAGAGAGTTAGACTTTGTTCTCTCATGATATATATCACTTCGTGCTCACTGATTAATTACAAATCATTGTTAATTAAAATTGGCTTTGATATACCTTGGTATCCCGGTGGATCCATTACTTGAGCACTTTATGCCTAGCTTAATGGCTTTAAAGAAAGTGCTGCCAGGGAGACAACCCGGAAGTTTTAGAGAGTCATTTATTTCTATTGTGTGATTTTATAAAGTTAAAAAAAAGAGGGGAACCTAAAACTTCACAAAAGGAAATGTGAAGGCGAGAAGAGATGATGAGCATCGTTGAAGTGGGGGCTAGCCTTGAACTTTTGTTCATCCCCATGGAAACTTTGTGAATCTTGAATCACGGAAACTTTTCCGAAAAACATAATTATCCCCTTTTACAAATCCATTGTATTATAAAAATAATTTTCCAAGATTTTGCTTTAGATGATTAGATTGTCTGTTGGTATGTGCGGTGTAAATACAGAAACTTTGCCTGTCGTGCATGAATCTTCAGTTTTTATTGGAACGTCAAAAATTTCTGAAATGTTTACACAGTATTTCCATAAAAAAAATTTGTCCAAATTGTTTAGAATTTTTGGAATTACATAAGTATGGTCAAAGTAAAGATTACTACAAACTACCCTATTTAAGACAGATTATGTTTTTGATGCATTGTTTTGATGAAACTATCGATTTTGTCGGTGGTATAAGCCATAGAAAAGTTACAATACAGCAGGGATAATGCAAATATAAAATATGAATGGGTTTTCAATAGTACTGAAAGTAGTATTTTACTTTATTATGCTAACGGATCTTACCAGTCTTCTGTTAAGTTTTGTGTGGATGAAGTGTTCGAAGATTGAGGAGGTCTCGATATGAGAAAGAGGATAGGCAAGAGTTCAAGCTTGGGGATGCCCAAGGCACCCCAAGTAAATATCCAAGGAGACTCAAGTGTCTAAGATTGGGGATGCCTCGGAAGGAATCCCATCTTTCTTCAATAGGTACCGATATGTTTTCGAATTCGTTTCATCCATGTGATATGTGTAAATCTTGGAGTGTCTTTTGCATTTAGTCTTTGCTTTTATTTTATGCACCATGATGGTATGAGATAGTCCATGGATTATTTATAGAATGCTCATTATACTTCACTTATATCTTTTAAGTATGGCCTTATAGAATGCTTCATGTGCTTCACTTATATCATTTGAAGTTTGGATTGTCTGTTTCTCTTCACATAGAAAACCGTTATTCATAGAATGCTCTTTTACTTCACTTATATTTATTAGAGCTTGGTATTTTGTAGGAATAATTAAACTCTCTTTCTTCACTTATATCTATTTAGAGATTCAATAGGAATTGGTCATTCACATGGTTAGTCATAAAATCCTACATAAAACTTATGGATCACTGAATCTGATATGTTTGATTCTTTGCAATATTTTGAGATATAGAGATGATAATATGTGGGGGTACTAGTGGATGATCGCTTTTAGTCAAATATTTGTGTTAAGGTTTGGGATTCCCTAAGAATGCACGTATAGTCTCCCATTATGCTAGGAAGTTGGAGCACAATTTATCCTTGATTTTCTATCTTTGTGTGAAGGTTGGGGGTGCGCGATGGTTATCTCCTACCAACCTCCCCCCTAGGGGCATGCATAGTAATACTTTGCTTCGAGAGAGCTAATAAAACTTTTGCAATAAGTATGTGAGTTCTTTATGACTAATGTGAGTCCATGGATTATACGCACTCTTACCTTTCCGCAATTTGGTAGCCTCTACGGTACCGTGCATTGCCCTTTCTCACCTCAAGAGTCGGTGCAAACTTCGTCAGTGCATCCAAACCCCGTGATATGATACGCTCTATCACAGATAAGACTTATTATATATTCCTCAAAATAGCCACCATAGCTACCTATTATGGCATTTGAATAGCCATTCCAAGATATATATATATATATATATATATATATATATATGCAACTTCCACCGCCTCTGTTTTGATGACTTGAGCATTAATTGTTATATTGCATTACATGATTGTAAGATAGCTAGCATGATGTTTTCATGGGTTTTCCATTTTTTGATATGTTTACTATGCTAGATCATTGCATTCGTATAGAGTCATACTTTGTTCTATTATCGTTGTAATATTGAGTTGAAAGTAAATAGAAGTGTGATGATCATCATTATTCATTAGTACAACATGCCCCAGTGATGAAAGGATGATGGAAACTATGATTCCCCATAGGTCGAGATGAGCTCCGCATAAAGAAAAAAAGAAAAAAAAAGAAAAAGAAAGAAAAGAAAGAAAAAAATGGAAGAAGAAGGAACAGGGGCATGCTAATTCCACACTTGTACTTCAAAGTAGCACCATGTTTTTCATATAGAGAGTCTCATGTGTTGTCACTTTCATATACTAGTGGGATTTTTTCCTTATAGAGTTAGATGCATATCCACTTACTTTTCATATTGATCTTTCATACACTTATTGCTCTTAGTAGATCCGTTCCATGGATATATATTGATGGGCATATCCATATCCCGTTGGTATGCCGAGTTGATGCGAGACTTTCTTCTCCACTTTTACCCCTTTGAAACCTACCACCATATTCTATTCCACCCATCATGCTATATCCATGGCTTGCGCTCATGTATTGCGTGGGAGTTGAAAATGCTGAAGCGCGTTAAAAAAGTAGGAAACAATTGCTTGGATGACACCAGGGTAGTACATGATTTATACTTTGTGATAAGAAGGCAGAGCATGACAAGGCTATATTATTTTTTAGGATAGCGTTATTTATCCTTGATATTTTCAAAGACATGATTGTTTGTTGGGATGCCTAGGTATTATTGTCTTTATGTCAAAACTAGACTATTGCTTTGAATCACTTGTGTTTTAATATTCATGCCATGACTAGATATATGATCAGTATTATGCTAGGTAGCATTCCACATCAAAAATTATCTTTTTTATCATTTACCTTCTCGAGGACGAGCAGAAATTAAGCTTTGGGGATGCTGATACATCTCTGTCATATATATAATTTTGATTGTTTCATGCCAATATTATAAAACTTCACATATTTTTGGCAACATTTTATATGATTTATTGGACTAACCTATTGATCCAGTGCCTAGTGTCAGTTCCTGTTTGTGGCATGTTTTTTGTTTTGCAGAATATGCATATCAAACAATGTCCAAACACGATAAGAATTTACAGAGATTTTTTTGGAATATTTTTTAATTTTGAGAAGTGGAATCAACGCAAACGGGGGCCCATAGCCCCAACAAGACAACAGGGCGTGGCCAGGGGCCCAGGCGCACCCTGGTGGGTTGTGCCCACCTTGTAAGTCGGTTGGAGCTCTCCTTCAGGTGCAAGGAAGATAATTTTCGAATAACATTCCCCTCAAAATTTCATCCCGATCGGAGTTACGGATCTCTGGGAATATAAGAAATGGTTCTTTGCCAAAAAACGGGAACGGGAAACAGAAGAGAACAAAGAGGGAGATCCAATCACGGAGGGGCTCACGCCCCTCCACTGCGATGGAGGACATGGAACAGAGGGGGTACTCTCCTCCCATTTAGGCGGATGACAAGGAAGAAGAAGCAGAAGGAGGGGGGATCTCTCCCCCTCTAACCCGGTGGCACCGGAACACCTTCGGGGCAAGCATCATGAAGGCGATCTACATCAACAATCTTGCCGCCGTCAACACCAACTCTCTCCCCCTCTTGCAGCGGTGTAACACCTCTCTTGCCCGCTATAATCTCTACTTAAACATGATGCTCAACTCCATATATTATTTCCGAATGATATTTCGCTATCCTATGATGTTTGAGTATATCTCTTTTGTCCAACGGGTTAATTGTGGTATGATGTTATGGATGTGAGTTGTATGTTGATATGGTGCCATCCTATGGTCCCCTTCGTGTCGCGCAAGAGGACAGATCCCCACTGTAGGGTGTTGCAATATGTTCATGATTTGCCTATGGTGGGTTGCCAAAAGCACAATATGCTCCCTTGGTGGTTTTGATAATTCATGAAAACATACATTGTCTCTTGGACTAATACTTTCAGCTAGTGTATTTCAGATAAAGTCCATAGAGAGAGATGGGTTTACAAAAAGGAGTGTGGAGAGTATCCCCATGAAGAAGAAGTAGAAGGAATAGAATTGTCAAAGCTTCAAGCATAAGGACTCTACATTTTACCGTTTGTGAGAAATCACTTTGAGTCCATACGAAAGCCAATACTATCAAAAGGGGTAAGGTATTGTTGGTGAACAAAATGCTCATACGTGAACATGTGATAGTCACCACATACACTCACAAGCTCTTCCACAAAAGTCTGTCCAAAGCCAAATATCCAAAATCAGTGCAACCAACACTTTCCACTCGGTGCCACCGATTCTCAGCCTTAGTTAGACTTAGCCAAACCCTAGCCATTCGATGCAACCGATTCTGCTTCGGTGCCATCGAGTTTGGGTTGCCAACTTCCTGTTATGAAAATTCACAAAATAGGTCCGACCGAGTTTGTTAAATCAACATCACCGAGTTTGGCAATATGACCATTGGTCACCTTATCGGTGCAACCGAGTTTTCTGTATCGGTGTCACCGAGATTCAAAAGTTGCTACCTTTGAGGCAACTCGCTACCACCGAGATTAACACATCGGTGTCACCGAATCTGAGTTATTAGGTGTAACAGTTGGATTTTTTGAGATGCCTATATATACCCCTACACCACAACTCACTCGCAAGAGAAGCACTCAGAACAATTACCCACTCATACCAACTAATTTTCGGATAGAGACCACCTACTCATGTGTTGAGATCATGCCATTCCATTCCAACCTACTCACCGAGATTCAAAAGTTAGTACCTTTGAGGCAATTCGGTACCACCGAGATTAACACATCGGAGTCACCGAGTTTGGCTTATTAGGTGTAATGGTTAGATTTTTGGAGATACCTATATATACCCCTCCACCACCATTCACTCTCAAGAGAAGAACTCGCAATAGTTCCCCACCCATACCAACTGATTTTCTAAGAGAGAGCCACCTACTCATGTGTTGAGATCATGCCATTCCATTCCAACCATATGAATCTTGATCTCTAGCCTCCCCAAGTTGCTTTCCACCCAATCAATCTCTTCCACCAAGCCAAATCTATGAGAGAGTGATTGTTTGTCGAGGAGTCTATCATCTTGAAGCACAAGAGGAAGGAGTTCATCGACATTACCGAGCCTATTACCTTTAATTTGGAGGGTGCTGCCTCCTAGATTGGTTAGGTATCACTTGGGAGCCTCCTACTTCGTGTTGTGGAGTGAACCAAGAAGTTTGTAAGGGCAAGGAGATCCCCTACTTCTTGAAGATCTACCCATAGTGAGGCTAGTCCTTCATGGACAGAACCTGTTATGGAATAGTCAAGGTTGCTACTTCATGGACCCTTATGGGTGGAGCACTTCGTGGAATCTCGCAGCCGTTACCCTCTGTGGGTTGAAGACTCCATAAACTGGACGTACGATAGCACCACCTATCGGAACCATGGTTGAAGACTCCATAAACTGGACGTTACCCTCTGTGTCCTTGATGCGTTTGATCTCCCTATCTCTACTCCTAATTCCATGTGCAATGTCTTTACTTTCTGCTACTATACTTAATGACTTGCATATGTAGGGTGAGCTAGACTTGCTATATATTATAAAATCTACCAACACTTAACTTCGGATATTGTGTAGATTTTAAATTCCTGCTAGTATTCTATTCACCCCACCCCCCTCTAGACATACTCTTCTAGTGATCCCGCTATTGGTATCGGTGCTTTGGTCTCCATTTTCGTTTTCATCACCATGGAGGAAGATGGATGTGTCCAGTGTGGAGAGTTTGTATTGTAGAGTGCCTATTCTTGATGGAGAGTACTATAGTCGATGGAAGAATTCCATGATTGGTCTATTTGAAAAATTCCATTTGAGAAAACATATTGAACATCCCTATGTGCTCCCCATTGATGAATTGCATCGCACACACGAAGAGGAAAGTAACATGCTTGGTAACCTTAAAACTATCAATCTTATTGTTAGAGGCTTACCAAGATTCGTGCTTTCTCAATTGAATAACTTTACATGTGCTTATACTTTGTGGAATGATTTGGAGAAACAATATCCAAATCTTACATTAAGTAATCTTGATGAAATTCTTCATAAAACTGTTGGTTTTCACAAAATGAACCCTAGTGATACAAACTTTGATAAATGCCTATTTGAGCTTCGTGATCTTATGCGTGCTAAAGGAGATGTCACCACTATCAACAACATTATTATTGAAGCCATTCACATTCATAAACTTGAACATTGTCATGATTACGATTCTAACGAGTCTCTTGCTTTCTATGACGAGGAGATTCCATCAAATGATGACAATGAAGAACATGGCTACTATCATGAAGATGAGTTGTTGGACATCGAGCATGAAAAGATCATGAAGAATCTTAGTCTAATGGCAAACTTGAAGGATTACATGTCCGATGGAAAAGAGTGGATTCTCGATAGTGCATGCACGGGTCACATGACTGGTGATAACAATGAAGAACATGGTTACTATGATGAAGATGAGTTGTTGGACATCGAGCAAGAAAAGATCATGAAGAATCTAAGTCTAGTGGCAAACTTCAAGGATTAAATGTCCGGTGGAAAAGAGTGGATTCTCGACAATGGATGCACGGATCACATGACTAGTGATAAAGACATGTTCCAATAGATCATGCCTAATAAAGGTCCTCGGAGGTACGTGACCTTTGGAGACAACTCTAAGGGTAAGGTACTTGGCCTTGGTAAGGTGTCCATATCTCATGATAGCTCCATTAAAATGTGATGCTTGTTGAATCCCTTGGGTACAATCTTCTTTCCATAGCTAGACTAGGAGACTTGCTTTCAATGTGCTATTTACTAAAGTAGATTGCCAAGTATTTCGATTTGATAATCACAAAATTGTCTTTATAGGTATTCGTAGAGGTGATCTATACATTGTCGATTTCACTGAAAAGGCACAAACTTGTACTTGTCTCATTGCAAAATCTTCTAAAGGTTGGCTATGGCATAGGAGGCTAGGACATGTAGGCATGTGCAATCTAGATAAGCTTATCAAGGGAGATCACATTCTTGGTGTTAAAGATGTTATCTTTGACAAATATAGGCTTTGTAGAGCTTGTCAAGCAGGAAAGCAAGTAGGTGGAAGTCATCCAATCAAGAACATCATGACCACTAGGAGACCACTCTAGTTACTTCATATGGATCTTTTTGGTCCCAATGCTTACAAGAGTCTTAGTGGAAACTCTTATGGTCTAGTCATAGTTGATGATTTTTCCAGATTTACTTGGGTATTCTTTATTGATGATAAGTTGCAGGTACAAAAGATCTTCAAGAACTTCGCATGCAAAGTGCAAAATCAATTTGAAGTGAAGATCAAGAAGGTTCAAAGCGACAACGAATCAGAGTTCAAGAACACCCATGTGGATACCTTTCTTGACGAAGAGGGTATTTCACATGAGTTCTCGGCTACGTACACACCTCAACAAAATGAAGTTGTTGAGAGAAAGAACCAAACCCTCATTGACATGGCAAGAACGATGTTTGACGAATACAAGACGCCAAGAAACTTTTGGGCAGAAGCCATGGAAACAGCATGGCATGCCACAAACCGACTCTACTTGCCCAAGCTTCTTAGTAAAATGGCATACGAGCTTCTCACTGGTAACAAACCCCAAGTTGGATACTCTAGGGTATTCATCTCTAAGTGTTATATTCTCAATAAGCATCACCGTGCTAAATTTGCTCCCAAATCTCATGAAGGTTTCCTACTTTGTTATGGATCGGACTCTAACACCTATCGTGTCTACAACAACTTCACTCGAAAAGTTGAAGAGACGGTATATGTGAAGTTTGATGAGTCTAATGGTTCGCAAGTCGAACAATTGCCAAATGATATAGGTGATAAAGATCCTTCGAAAGCTATCCAAGACTTGCCATTGGCAAGATTCGTCCCATGGAAGTGAAGGAAAGCACTTCATCAACCCAAGTGGAAGCTCCTACATCAGATTGACAAAACGATATGGAAACATCCACACGTGGTACATGACAAGATGAATAGGAGGGGGAAGCACATCATGAATATCCACCACAACCTTCTTCACCACCACCTCAAGGAGATGTCCACTTCAACAACAATGGACATAAAGGACATGATGATGATGAAGAAGCTCCTCCAGCCAACAAGTCAAAGCTACCCCAAGTTCGAGCTCAAGCGACCAAGAACCATCCCCTAAACCAAATCTTTGGTGACATACAAACAGGAAGCATCACTCGCTCTAAACTCGCCTGGCTAACTTTGGTGAGCACTATTCTTTCATCTCTAGCATTGAACCCTTGAAGTTTAAACAAGCTCTTGAAGACGTGGATTGGGTAAACGCTATGCATGAAGAGCATCACAACTTCGAGAGGAACGAAGTGTGGACACTAATGGAGAAGCCCAAGGATGAGCAAAACATCATCGGTGTGAAATGGGTATTTCTAAACAAGCAAGATGAAGACAGTCAAGTCGTTCGCAACAAGGCTCACCTTGTAGCCTAAGTATATACGCAAGTTGAAGGTATGGACCACGGTGAAACCTATGCCCTGGTCGCTAGACTAGAAGCCATTCAAATTCTTCTTGCTTATGCTAATCACCATTATATCACACTTTACCAAATGGATTTTAAAAGTGCATTTTTAAATGGTGAGATTGAAGAAGAGGTCTTTGTTAAGCAACAACCTGGTTTTGTAAATCCTAAGAAACCTGACCATGTTTACAAACTTCACAAAGCTTTGTATAGTCTTAGGCAAGCTCCTCGTGCTTGGTATAAATGCATAACAAAGTTTCTTATTCAAAAAGGATTCGAAATTGGTAAAATTGACGCAACCTTATTCACCAAGAGAGTTAATGGTGAATTATATGTTTGCCAAATTTATGTGGATGATATTATCTTTGGATCTACTAACCCATAATTTAGTGAGAAATTTGGAAGGTTGATGTCACAGAAGTATGAGATGTCTATGATGTGTGAGCTGAAATTGTTTCTTGCTCTACAAATAAAGAAAACGAGAGAAGATACATTCATCTCTCAAACTAGGTACACCAAGGACTTGATCAAAAAGTTCAACATGCAGGAGTGCAATGGTATGTAAACTCCCATGCCCAGTAGCGGACACGATGATCTCACTAAGGAGGGTTCACCAGTTGATCAAAAGGTTTATTGATCAATGATTGGTTCATTGCTTTATCTATGTGCCTCCCGTTTCGATATTATGCTTAGTGTTTGCGTATGTGCTAGATATCAAGTTGCACCTAAAGAATGTCATCTTAAGGCTGTGAAAAGCATTGTGAGATACCTGATACATACACCAAACTTTGGCATTTGGTATCCCATGGGATCTTCTTTTAATATTGTTGGCTACTCCAACTCGGACTATGCCGGTGACAAGGTTGATAGAAAATCCACCTCGGGTAGAAGTCAATTTCTTGGTAAATCTCTCGTGTCTCGGTCCTCCAAGAAACAAAACTCGGTATCTCTATGTACTGCCGAAGCTGAATATATTGCTGCTGGATAATGTTGTGCGCAATTATTATGGATGGAAAAATTCTTAAAGATTATGGAATCTATGTTAAAAATGTGCCATTACTTTGTGACAATGAAAGTGCTA
Organism: Hordeum marinum; assembly: GCA_022496015.1. NCBI lineage: Eukaryota > Viridiplantae > Streptophyta > Magnoliopsida > Poales > Poaceae > Hordeum > Hordeum marinum. Next base: position 201,202,169 of record CM039677.1, on the reverse strand, counting down.
TTAAGATTGGTCATAATCCTATGCAACATTCTCGAACCAAGCATATACAAGTTCGATATCATTTCATTTGTGATCATGTTGCCAAAGGAGATATCAATCATAAGCATGTTCGTACTAACAACCAATTGGTCGATATCTTCACTAAGCCACTTGATGAAAAAGTGTTTTGTCACTTGAGGAGTGAGTTGAACATCATTGATGCTTCAAACATGAGCTAAGCTCACTCGGATGCATGTAAGGGGATGAGCTTTATTGTCTATTCAATGATAATATTATCTAGAATATCATATCTTGGAATTCTATGCTCCCTTGTCTTGCATCTAACCCTTTTGTTGGTACTTGGAAGAACAACACTCCACAAGATTGCCATCAAATCATATCCTAAGCAATCTTTTCATGACCAAGTATCCACAACCTCGCTTTGATGTTGAAAGAAAGAAGACAACAAAACATATCCTTGACATATATTTCTCAGTTGTTATCAACTCAAAATTTGTATCATGTCATTTGGATATATCATGTTTTTCATTGTGTGACTAACCCATGTAGGTGAAGAGTGAACGAAAACAACAAGGATTGCTCCCAACTCAAGATGACCTTCATCAACTTCGAGCATCCTCATCAAGTTCACCTACAAGCTATGTCATCAACATCCTCAAAGGTATGTACTCATATCCTTGATATAGCTTTATTCCAAGTCATGATATAGAGCAACTCAAGTGATACGAAGACATTAAAATGCTTAATCGAAAAATGTGACCCCATTTTGAGCTTAACGATGAGTATGACCTATGATCAAGTATTCTTGCTTGGCTCCTAAGTCAATATACTCTAATATAGGCGACCTAGTCATCGCCCATCATCTAGTTAAGAATCTTGGTTGGTTTATTCTCTATTGCACAATTCCTTGGAACCATTCAAATCTTTTCTAGTTCATAAATCTTGTACAATCAATTTTCACATATTAGAAAGTTGTCAAAACTTTTCAAAATTTCTATTTTATGCCTCGGAGCCTCCGATACAAACGACTCGGTTCTACCGATTCAGCAGATGAGTTGCATAACATCATATTGGTATCACCGAAAAAAATTCTTGGAACCACTGACTTTCTATCGTAATTCAGTCTGAGTTTGTATCTGTAAATCTTTGAGTTTCCTTCTGTGTTTCCTCAATTCTTCGATGAACCTTTTTGTTAAAAAAATTACATGGAAAGGGGGAGAAATACACTCAAGGATCCCTAACTCAAAGGAGGAGAAGTTCTACAAACTTTCTGTTTAGCCGAAGGGAGAGAAATTATTTTCAATGATTCCCTTATTTTTTTCATGATTTTCATATTCTATGAATCCTACGTTCTATGGCTCTTGTTCTCAAGGATCCCTTCTTAATCAATGATCCCTCTATCTGACCCTATATCCGACCTTTTAGGAAATTAATTCCAAAGGGGGGAATATACAAAGCTTCAAAGCTAAAAAGGGGAGATACATGCTTATGCAAAGGGGGAGATATAATTTAGGGGAAGAGGAAAATATCAAAAATTTATACTTATATAAACAAGGGGAGAATACCAAAGTAGGGGGAGAATAATGTGCTTTGGAGAAAGATGTGTTTATTTCATTTGACTACTCATGTTAGAATTTTTGCACCCTAATACAATCCCAATATCTGCATGCCAAGATTCAGGGGGAGAGGATGTCGTAACATTTTCATATCTAAAGGGGAGAAACTTCTAAATGATCTTGGAGACATATCAATCTTAAGGAATACTACCTTCTATCTATTCTCCATATCTTGGTACTTTTGAGTTATATTGCTTTTGATTTGTGAATTACTCTTATGTTTCCTAACATTGTTTTCTCAAGTGTAACTCTACTACTAGAATGCTCAAGAACTAAAGGTAAGTATATGCATCATATCTTTGATCAAGATGATCTCTTGGTTCTTGCACATATTGCGTGCAAGAGATCTTGAAGAAGGATAAACCTCATTCATATACATTTGATGCATGTTGCCAAGATACACATGACTTATCATGTCCCTTCTACTATTTTGTGCCCATGCATTCCAAAGCAACTATCCTTTAAAGGGATTGGACACATTTAGGGGGAGCTAGTCTAAGTCATGTTTCTCTCAAAGTCTTCACTATATACATGCATATCTTTATTTGAAGCTTTGTTTGTATGTTGTCATCAATTACCAAAAAGGGGAAGATTGAAAGCACAATATGCTCCCTTGGTGGTTTTGATAATTCATGGCAACATATATTGTCTCTTGGACTAATACTTTCATCTAGTGTATTTCAGATAAAGTCCATAGAGAGAGATAAAGTATCCCTATCAAGCAGGATAAGGAATAGCATTGGCAAAGCTTCAAGAAAAAAGACTCTAAATTTTACCCTTTGTGAGAAATCACTTTGAATCCATAGGAAAGCCAATACTATCAAAAGGGGGTAAGGTACTGTTGGTGAACAAAATGCTCATATGTGCACAAGTGATAGTCACCACATACACCCACAAGATCTTCCACAAAAGTCTGTCCAAAGCCAAATATCCAAAATCGATGCAAACAACACTTTCCACTCGGTGCCACCGATTCTCAACCTCAGATAGACTCAGCCAAACCCCAGCGATTTGGTGCAACCGATTCTGCTTCGGTGCCACCGAGTTTGGGTTGCCAACTTCCTGTTACGCAAAGTCACAAAATCGGTTCGACCACGTTTGTTGAACTGGCGTCACCGAGTTAGGCAATCTTACTGTCGTTCACCTTATCGGTGCAACTGAGTTTTATGTATCGGTCTCACCGAGATTCAAAAGTTGCTACCTTTGAGGCAATTCGGTACCTGATTAACACATCGGTTTTACCGAGTTTGGCTTATTAGGTGTAATGGTTAGATTTTTGGAGATACCTATATATACCCCTCCATCACCACTCACTCGCAAGAGAAGAACTTGGAATAGTTCCCCACTCATACCAACTGATTTTCTAAGAGAGAGCCATCTACTCATGTGTTCCGATCATGCCATTCCATTCCGACCATATGAATCTTGATCTCTAGCCTCCCCAACTTGCTTTCCACCCAATCAATCTCTTCCACCAAGCCAAATCTGTGAGAGAGTGATTATGTGTTGAGGAGTCTATCAACTTGAAGCACAAGAGCAAGCAGTTCATCGACATTATCGAGCCTATTACCTTTTGGAGGGTGGTGCCTCCTAGATTGGTTAGGTGTCGCTTGGGAGCCTTCTACTTTGTGTTGTGGACTGAACCAAGAAGATTGTAAGGGAAAGGACATCGCCTACTTCGTGAATATCAACCCATAGTGAGGCTAGTCCTTCATGGACGGATGCCGTTATGGAATAGTCAAGGTTGCTACTTCATGGACCCTTATGGGTGGAGCCCTCCATGGACTCTCGTGACCGTTACCCTCCGTGGGTTGGATACTCCATAAACGTGGACGTACGATAGCACCACCTATCGGAACCACGAGAAAAATCTTCATGTCCTTCATGTGTTTGATCTCCCTATCTCTACTCCTTACTTCCATGTGCAATGTCTTTACTTTCCACTGCTATAGTTGATGACTTGCATATGTAGGGTGTGCTAGACTTGCTATATATGCTAAAATATGCCAACACTTCACTTTGGATATTGTGTAGATTTTAAACTCCTGCTAATAGTCTATTCACCCCCTCTAGACATACTCTTCCAGTGATCCCGCAGTTGCTTGAGTGATAGGAGCATGAACCCGAGTAGGTGGGTTGTTGCGTGTGGGAGTAAATAGGACTTGTTACTTAATGCTATGGTTGGGTTTTACCTTAATGATCTTTAGTAGTTGAGGATGATTGCTAGAGTTCCAATCATAAGTGCATATGATCCAAGTAGGGAAAGTATGTTAGCTCATGCATGTCCCTCATGGCATATAACAAGTATCTATCATATCATATTCAATTGCCTATGGACAATCCTTATGTTGCGTTACACAAAAAGCTTTCTACGAAACTATTTACTTTTATTGTTATTTTATTAAAACAACACCTAACTTTTATTTCCATGTTATTTATTTTCTTGCAAAGTACTTCTACTTTTATTCCCGCAAAGTAGTTTCATACTTGTTCTAGGTAAATCAAGCATTAGTGTGCGTAGAGTTGTATCGGTGGTCGATAGAACTTGAGAGAATCTTAATCCTACCTTTATCTCCTCGTTGGGTACGACACTCTTACTTATTGAAAAAGTCTACAAACGATCCCCTACACTTGTGGGTTATCATCATGACTAGATGAAACAGTAAATAAAAATCCAAGAATATTGTTCCTATGAACTACTGGGATGTGGTTGTAATACGCTCACAGTTAAGCAAATATCAATGTCTTACAAATTCTAACCGTGCCGTAGGTGGTGACCAAAAACCGACGTGTCAATATCTCCGAAGTTTGAGTAAAGCAATTACCAAGTGAATGTATGTATACACGATGTAGAAATATGTGGAGCTTCGAAGGCTTACTATATCGTAGCAAAAGATTAGCAGTAATCAATTCACATAGGCAATGTTTAATAAACGCTCAACGACGGTATTGTGCTGGTCCTATGCTAGACCGTACTAGAGACGCGATCCTAGAACACTGGTGGAGTCACGAGAGAGCACAAATAATAGCAACGGATGATATGAAGTAGCTCTAGATGGCAATATATAAGTGAAAATAACAATGTGAGTAAAGATAACCATGACAATTCACTATGCAGTAGATACACCAAAACTCTCTCTACAACTTTCCTCTCGGAAATATTATGTCAAATTTTTGACAATTTTTTCCAATGCTACTGACTGAATTTTCCAATGCAAATGGAATCACTCAATTCTGACCTTGTTTGAGGATTCAAAAAAATCGAGAACGGACCTGAAAAATATTGAGTAACTATGTCCGCAACCTTCGAAGGACAAAAAATCCTATTTAGAAGTTGATTTGGAGGTGAAAATAATAACTATATTGATGAACTATTCAGATGTGGCTTGTCCATAGCTTGAATTTGAGTACTCGTGAAGCCAAAACGGACTTCAGATGAGGAACCTATGCCTCTTTTACTAAACACTATGCAAAACAAATTTCAATCCAAACTCACATACGAGATTGAGTCTAGGTAGATCCGAAATTTGTTCATTTCTCTCTTTCCTTTATTTTTTCACTAACTTTATTTTTCTTCTCCTTTTCTCTCTATCTCATTTTTCCTCTTATCTTCATATGTGGATTGTACAAGTGTCTGATAGTTCTGCAATGAGGCATGAAACAAAAAGAGGTGAAGTACTTTTGTTCTGTATAGCATAAATAAATCATTGCATATTTTTTTATCAGAAATCACCTCAAATAAATATGCATATGCTATATTTATGATCATATTGAAGGTAGCCATGTCCTGGTCAGAGTGTATCATATCACGAGGTTTGGATGCACCGGCAAAGTTTGCACCGACTCTCGAGGTGAGAAAGGGCAATGCATAGTACCGAAGAGGCTAGGAAATCGTGGAAACGTGAGAGTGTGTATATCCATGGAATCATATTATTCATAAAGAAATCATATAGTTATTTTCAATACTATTATCTCTCTCGAAGCAAAGTACGGTCGCATGTCCCTAGGGAGGAAGTTGGGATTAGTTAACCATCATGCACCCCTAGTCGAACAACATGATAAGATTTCATTTCAGACATAAAAATGCTCACACCTCATCATGATACCATAACCAATATTTAGATGAGAATCAAATAAAAACTTTAATACTGATATTTATACTAACCAATGATCATGAATTTATATCGTTTCATATTTCTACACCTATATGATTAAACCATACGTCTCTTATTTTGTGAGATACATGAAAGTTTTCATTATATTCTCCTTGAATACCTATACTTTTTGGACTAGTCTTATAACACGTGAAAATTACCATTCCTCTTTCTTAGATTCTGAAAAATATTTAAGTTAAGCATGGGAGTGCAACTATTTCTATGAACTATAACCAGCATTGTGCTCTAAAAGATATAAGTGAAGCACTAGAGCAACTACCTAGCTCAAAAGATATAAGTGAAGCACATAGAGTATTCTAGCAAATTATGGTCAAAATGTGTATCTATAAAAAGTTTTTATTGTGGCAAACTAAAATAAACAACTATAATACACAATGCTCCAAGCAATAGTCATATCATGTCATGAATAAAAAATATAGCTCCAAGTGACATACCGATAGATTGGAGATGAAAGAGGGGATGCCATGTGGGGCATCCCCAAGCTTAGACGCTTGGGTCCTCCTTTAATAATACCATGGGGTAAGTTGGCCATCCCTATCTTAGGGTCTTGCCACTCCTTATTCCTTCACCCATCATTGTCCCAAAACTTGAAAACTTCAGCACACAAAACTCAACAAAAACCTCGTCAGATACTTTAGTACAATAGACATATAAAAAACTTTGAGGTACTAATGTAAATTGATTCATACTTAATTTTTTGCATAATATTTATTGTATTCTAAATTCTCCACTTATACCCCTGATATAATCCATAACATCATCAAAACAAGCAAACTATGCAAGCAAAAACAAAATTTGTCTAAAATAGAACAATCTGTAATGATCTATACTAAGACCATACTTCTATAACTCCAAAACATTTGAACAATTAGGAAAACCTGAAAAAATTGTATGGAAACAATGTGTAAGAATTTCAGAAATTTATCATGTTCTAAGAGAGAGAATAAATTCAATTACTAGACGCACAGGTTTATCTTTTTGCACATAATCAATTCTACTATCATCCAAATCATCCCAAAGGCTTTACTTAGCACAACCACTAACTAAAATAGAAAAATGGAATCAATACAGTATCAACAATCATTTCATCACACCAAAATAGAATAAAAAATTAAGATAAATACTGGGTTGCCTCCCAACAAGCGCTAGTGTTTTATGCCCCTTCAAATCCAAGTATTGTCATCCTTCAAATCCAAGTCTTCAGTTATGTATTGTTTCAAGTATAGTCATCCATCAAATCCAACTCTTAAATTAGGCAACCATGCTTCCTAGAAGATTTAGCATACAATTTATTAATAATCACACTCCTAGGAAGAAAGTAGGGAATTTTTTTTCTAATGATAGGTTCCTTTATTATATCAATGAAGTTGGGGTGCACCCTAATAGTCTTATGATATTCATCCACTTTTCTAGATTTGCAATTTTATTCTTAGGAAGATACATAACCTTGGGATTCTTATTAGGAGGAGTCTTTTCAATGGTTTTAGCGAAAGGAAAACCGAGACCCAATTTATTAATGATTTGTTCCAACTTATCAATTCTAGATGAACTTCACCCTAATCGTTCGCTAATAGTTGGTTCATTTTATTTTAGAATCTTTATAATAATTCCTACTTTTTAACCAAACTGATTGACTTGATTGCGGACCTTTTTGTCTAGATTTTTAATATGCTCAATGGTAGGCATTTTATTCACAATAGATTCTAGCCTATTCATAAGATCTTCCAAAGTCAGTATAGTTTCAATAATAGTGATAGGGTAAATCCCACTATATTTCTCGTAGCATTGAAAGCATACATAGTGTGACTCATCAAGAAATTCCTCCGGTAATCATGTCAATGACTGATCTATACCAAGTAGTAACACCCACATAACAATTACAAAGCATAATAGTAGTGGATTGGTAAGTTGATCTATTTTGAGCATCGCACACCCAATACCAAGCATATTTTAAGCTTTCTCCTGCCCTTTGTTTAAAATTAATCATTTCACTTTCAGCAGTACAAGGAACAAGAGAAGAACTTGGCATAGTAACAAGCAAGCAAACTAACAAGCAATTTTTTGTGTGTTTGATTTTTATCAAGGCAAATTAAAGGCAAGATAAAAATGCAAATAAAAAGTAGAACAAGTGAATGATAGCTTGTATGCAGTAACTTGATGAGAATTTGATGATATCTCCCTGTCAACAACGATAGAAATTATTTTTGCTACATGTGAGCTGCATTGGGTTTTTCCCCAAAGACGAAGGGTGAAGCAATATACTAGCGATAAGTATTTCCCTCAGTGGGAACCAATGTTAACGAACCAGTAGGAGAATCAAGGCAAACTCTCGTTGTCAGCACCTTCACACAGAAAATCAAACACTTGGACCCAACACGGGCAAGAGGGTTGTCAATCCCCATGAACTCCTTACTTCCAAGGATTAGTTCTGATAGTGATAGATATATAAAAGGTAAAAGTAAAAAAAGGAAGTGAAATATTGCAGAAATGCATTTAGGTTTTTAGCAATATGATTTAAATAGACACGGGGGGGCGTATTTTTCCCTAGAGGCTTCTCTCTCGAACACATAGCATATAGTGGGTAGAAAAATTAATGTTGGGGAGTTGATAAAAAACCGCATAGTTATGATTTTGTTCATGGAAATGATCATGTATATAGGCATCTCGTCCAAGTAGACTGAAACGATCCTGCATCCACTACTGCAGGAAGGTCCAAAGACGACACATCAATTAGGGACCCTTTGCTGAAACTGTGTGCGATCGAGCCATCGCATACGGTATACTTATAGCTCTACACCAATAAAGAAAACTATGTGCAATGACTCATCCATCAGTCATGTTTGAGATTAGACTACCGTGTGTGATGTAGCGCATACTATTAGTTCTTATGAACTGTTTGTGATCAGATAAGATAACACAAACGGTTCACAAAATACATATGTGTGCTTAGTACGGCATACAATTCGCTCGAACAAATTGTTTGCACTGATGCAACTAGAACACAAACGATTTACCATAACGTGGTCTGCTTGATACTGGGCAAACATTTCATTCATTAGAATTGTGTTGGAAGACCAATATTAACCCAAACGATTCATACTAACAAGTTGTGCATGTTGTGGGAAGATGGTTGCTGCCAAGAATTGCCAAAGATGGATGAAATCATTATCGACGCTACATTGGGAAGTGATGTTTGCTTGTATTAATACCACAGATGTTTTATTCTTATAACCCGATTACCTGCGCATCACCCCGTCCTTCTCACACACGTCTTGTCACCGTGCTGCCACCCGAGGATTCCAGTGCATGCTTCGGCACCAGTTTTTACCACGCGTCAGCTTGATGAGCCCGTTCCTGCGCACAACCGCGTAGGTTCCCTCGCACAACATCGTGCTACGGCTCTAGCTTCCCACCCAGCTCGGCTAAATCCCCAAATCCCCAATGCTTCTTGGCCTCCTATATAAACCCTCACGGTTGGCAACTCCACATTGCCTTTATCCCCTCCTCCCGGTAGCTTGTCTAGTTTGTTTCTCCCTCAATCTCCAATGGCACCGGCCGTTCGTTGTCGCTCAGCCACTACACCAGAAGACAGATCTAGCTGGGTGGCGTCACTCCGTAAGGGCGGCAGTCCTCTGAAGCGTGTAGTACACGTGGCATCCCTAGTGGGTGTGGGTCCCGAAGGCAGCTGTTGACGGTGGCTTCCATCACCTCCACCACGCTGGCAGCCGCCAGGACCACCACCACACTTTTGTCCGTCTTGGCCACGACCCCGCCGTCAAGCAGCGGGGTCATCACCCGCTCCACCATTGCTGCCCAAATGTGAGAGGTGGAGGTCGCCAAAGGCCCGTCGGCGGGCTTCCGCGTCACACACCTTGCGTGCTACAACTACTTCCAAGAGAAGGAGGTGGAACGCTAGGTTGCGCACATGAAGAAGCTCACTGATGCCATGGCCGTAGCAAAACCGCAACCATGGCACATAATGTGAAGATCTACGCTGAGTCCCGCCACTTCAAGGAGGGGCGTCTTGAGCGCCGGAGGGCAGCATTGGTAGGTAACAGACATGACTCCACCAACGGACACGACTCGTTGACAGGCTCCTCCTGCACTGGCTCTTACTGAGCATGCTCGATTCTCTTGGAAGTAGTACAAAGCCCCTCCATAGTACTACCAGTATTTAGGGTCTATTTTGTTCAGTTCATCTAACTATATATATGGTTGAACTATACCACGTACTTTAAATTAGCTAGTATATATGGTTGAACTATCTATTTTGGTACGTGGTTGGCAACAATTGGGGAAAAGTTTGTGTGGTTCAACAGTCGAGTTGAACTGTTTTGTACAAAGACCAATGCTTCAGGTATGAATGAAATCCATGTTTAGTGACTTTCAGTTGCAAAATTGCACCCTAAATGTGATTTTGTTCCTGCAAAAATTGACAAATGTCAGTGCTACAATGTTGACAAATGCCAATGTTACTAGATCGACAAATGTCAATGTTTCCGATTGGACAAATGGAACTTTACCCAATATGATAGATGCAAATATTCTTGGATTGTCTATACTAGTCACACTGGACATATTAGAGAAACATTTGCGATGACACATTGCACCCATTCTTGGTTCAAAATTTTCACTTGCCTTATGGGCGAAGGAAAGATAGTTGTCGATCTGCAAATGGGTATTCAACCTGAACCATTCGTGACGAGTTTTTATTCAGAGAAAACAATGATGGTTTTTGTTTATTATGCGAATTCAAAGATAAATACTTAGTTCATCAAACCATAGATTTCATTCACTCAAGCGTTGAGTTTAGATTTTTGTTTACTATAAACAATAGGGTAAAAATCCCACTACGATGGAGATACAATATAAAGAAAACTAGTTGCAGCAGCGGCGGTGTCCTGTGCCAACATTTTCGTGCTAAGAGGCGTCATTGTTTAGTTCCTCAAAGAAACGAGAATGTTATGGACTTCCCAATCAAAGAGTCAGTCGTTGAACGATCGAGAGACGCGGGGCCAGGGCCGGCTACTGGCTGTGCTGCGAGGAAGTTGTCGACGGTTACAGCCTAAATTATTGAGGGGGGCGTGACGGGTGTAGGCACGTGCACAAGCACCGGCTCGGTGGGTGCAGGTGCACGCACGGGCTCGGTGGGTGCAGGTGCACGCATGGGGATGCGCATCATGGGTGCTGGCGTGCGCACGGGGACCGGCATGGCATGTGTAGGGGCACATATGGGGATGGGCACCATGTGTGCGGTCACGCGCATAGGGACCGGCATGGCCAGTGCACAGGAGTAGGAGGAGGCGCTGGCGCTTGCACGTACATGAGCTTGCGCGGGTCCACGGGGACCTCCCTGATGCCGGCAGTTTCTAGCATTGTGATGATGGTCGGCGACTAACCCATCAATGCCACGGGGATGGTTGCTCGCGAGGGCGGGATGGTTGCTGGTGAGTGTGCCGGGACAACATCCCTGTGGCATGGAGCTCTTCCAGGCCCATGACCATGGCGCCCCATTTGTCTTTATGTTCTATCTCCTCCGCCTGAGTGTCGACTTCACCAAACCAGAATACTAGTGGCATATGATGCTTGCGCGCCATGGCGCAGGTCACCGTGGAGGTCTGATGGAGGGGAATGGGAGGCAAAGATACATAGAGGATTGAGAGTGATTGGGAAGTAGAGCGATCTATTAAACAACATCTTGGGCGCCATTCATGGATAGGTTGGAAAACGAGGAGGGTGGATATGGAGGTCAATATGCCCGCTACCCGGTGAGCCTCCGGCGTACTACATGCACGCCTCTCGTTGAGCTTGCACAGCAAAGGCCAGCAAGCACACTTCCTATCGATTCAAGCAGCTGCTTGCATGTCCCATTTTGATGCACCAGACATTGGGACGATATTCAACTTTCAATTATACACAATAAATGTCTAGAAAACTCAATTAATGTATAAGAATGCCAAACAAACCCTGAATAATCCCATAATTTAGCATGACACTGCTATTGGTCAGTGTTCACTGCAGGTAAATCTTATTGCAATTCAAACACCATCCTTTGTCAAAGTAACCTCATTTTATGTTTTAAAAACATTTTGAAAATCAATTCTTTCACAAACAGGTGATGATCACAAATCGTTTGTGACGCAGCACAAAATATCTTGGACCAATCCTCATACATGCACAGCTTAGGCCGAAAGCTTCGTCGTCTACAGTCCACCGCTAGCCAGTTTATTGCACTTACTCTTGAGACCATTTTACTGTTTAATCATCGCCAATGAAAGATGGGGATGTGAATCCCCATCATGAGGGCAACTTCGGCAACCCACTCTGGCCCAAGCGTGGCTGCATCAGCCATGAGCATGCTCTCAACATGCTTGAACATGAGCCATGAAAGCAACTTTGGGAGGCTAGAAATCAAGATCCCTATGGTTGGAGTGGATGATCTTGATCTCAACACTCGGGTAGTTGGTTCTCTCTTAGAAATTTGGATATGGGAAGTGGGGAACTCTTCTGAGTGCTTCTCTTGCGAGTTCGATCTGGTGGAGGGGTATATATAGGCATCTCCAAAAATCCAACTGTTACAACATTATTGTCCATCTCGATGAAACCAAAGAAAAACTCGGTTGTACCGATCTATTCGGAATGTGGCAACTTTCAGAATCTCGGTGAGACCAATATAGGAATCTCGGTGGTACCGAAACGAGTGGCCAAGGGCAGTTTCCAAAACTCAGTGACATAGAAGCATAAACTCGGAATTTCCAATTCTATGAAATCAGTCACCCGAACCGTGATCAGCAAAACTAGGTTGCACCAATGCACTCTCGGTTGTATCGAAATGTTAGGGTTTGGCTAGGTTTCTATCTTGGGTACAAAATCGGTAGAGTTGGATGAAAACTTGGTAGCACTGATTTTGTGAGGTTGGTTTTGATAGAGTATTTTGTGGGAGAGCTTGGGGGTGTTTTGGGTGGCTAGCACTTGTGCACGTGGAGCAATTTGTTCAGCAACATTACCTTACCCCCATTTAATAGTATGGGTTTTCCTATGGACTCAAAGTTATTTGTCACAAAGTAAGAAGATAGCCTTCTAGCTTGAAGCTTTGCCAATCCATTCCTTGCTTCTTGGGGTATCTCCTCACAATTTATAGCCATCCCATCATTGGACTTTTACTGAAATATGCTTAGTGAAAACATGAGTCCAATGATATATATGTTATTATTAATTACCAAAACCACCAAGGGAGCAAATGAGCTTTTAATCTCCCCTTTTTTGGTAATTGATGACAACATATAGATCAAAGCTTCGACATATGATATAATCAATTAATAAAATCATTGCTTTGAGAAGTATGTGATAAGCAAGAACTCCCCCTAAATTTGTGCACTAATTTTAATTTGCATTTGAATGCAAATGCACAATCGATTAGGTTCATGGGGCACTCTTCCATGTCACGTACAGCTTGGTGGTGTGGGAGAATAATATGAATGAACAGCATAGCACAACACATCAAGCAAGAAGTAAATGATCATCTCATAGGCCTCTCAAAAGATAAGACGTAGTAGCAACACACAGGAAGTGCATGATCAAACACCAACAAGTTTAACACAAACGATAAACCAAAAGATTTTAAAGTTTTCGAGAGCGATAAAAAGCAACACTCTCTCTTTCTTGAAGCCCTATTGCTCTATAAAACTTTTCCCCCTTTGGCAACAAGTTACCAAAAATTTCAAAGGTATAGGACTAATTGTCTCTCTAGGGCTCATCTCCTCTGGTTGTCGATGTTGGAGTCGAGAGAACTGAATCTGCAAAGACTTATGCTGATGTCATCGAAGGGGTTGGAGTAGACATAGGAGGTGCTGATGGAGTTGATGGGACTGGAGGAGCTGCAGGAGGAGCTGATGTAGATGGTCTCATATCTGAAGTTGGCACTAGCATAGATCTATCTTGTGTCTTGAATTGTGTGCTAGGCTGGAGAGGGTGACCTTCATCCTCATCATCATCCTCTGTGGTGTGGGGAAGGTGTACTCAGTCCACATCCTTCTTGAGCTCATCAACTGTCTTTGTCAGTCCAGCCACCTTGTTGTTCAAAGTATGAAACTTGTCTTCAAAAATCCTTTTGAGGATCTTTCGGTTCTACGTAATCTTAGTGATGTCATTCTGCATGCCTTGGATAGAGCTAAGAATGAGATCCATCTGCTCATTCTTTGTCATTCGCATTGAAGCACTAGTGGCTCTGGCTGCCTCCGCTGCTACCTGTACAGTATACGAAGTGGGATGATCTGGGTCTATCACCACAACACTGTCCTCAAACTCGGGTCAGCAACTGGGAGTTTATAAGCTGGGAGTTTATAAGCATCTAAATGTATGGAGCATTTTCACATGACCTCTTTTGGTCAGCAACTGCCCTCTTCACAGTCTCTACTCTTAAATCCATGACCGTGAATCTGGTGTGAAGGTCAATGTGATACACCATGTTGATGGAGTAACCTCTGATCATCTTGGAATCTCCTCACTTGGGCATCAAAGTGTTGGAAATATTCCCTAGAGGGGATAATAAATTAGGTATTATAATATTTCCTTGTTCAAAATAATCATTTATTATCCATGATAAAATTATATTGATCGGAAACTCAGATACATGTGTGGATACATAGACAACACCATGTCCCTAGTAAGCCTCTACTAGACTAGCTCGTTTATCAGAGATGGTCAAGGTTTCCGGACCATAGACATGATGATACGGGGCAAGACCCGTGGTGGTTGATCTTTCATGAATTGGAGCGGGAAACACAAAACAAAGAACACAGGGAAGAACGAGAGGAAAAACTCAAGAGAAAACTCAATCACACATCCACTAGATCCATAATAACATAGGAGGAACAAGATCCCAAATCAACCAACGATACAAGTAGCGGTATGGATCTCTCACTCCGGAAGAGGCGCCTTGATATCTTAGAGGATCTTCCCTCTAGAAGGGCCTTGGCATCACTTGGATCTACTCCCGCGAGAGGTAAAACTCCGCAATAGAGAGCAAGTAATGGAGCTAAGCTCAAGAGCAAACATTAGCTAACCCTAGAGAGAGGGGGAGGAGATCCTTATATAGTGCTAGGAGGAAAAGGGGCAAGGGAGAGCGTACATGGCCCTTTGGGCCCGAGTCTGGCCATACATGGGTCAGATGTCCGGGCCAAGGGCCGGATATCCGGGGCTTCAGTGGGGGCCCGGATGTCCGGGCTTGGGTCCCGGATGTCCGGGCTGGCACGGGTGGTTTCCACTCGAACCAGCCACGGGTGCATCGGATATCTGGGGTAGGGGGCGGATTTCTAGGGCGGTGCCGGATGTCCAGGGTGGGCCCGAATGTCCGGCTATTGTAGCTCGACCTAGGCGTTGTACGAGTCCCTAGGGGCCAGATGTCCGGGCTGGGGGCCGGATGTTCAGGGCCTGGGAGGTGATATTGCCTTCCTTTGGTCCTCTTGTCCACACGCCTTCGGATCCGTCTTTATGGTGACTTGGCCTTCACGCCAAGCATCTCCTAGGTCATCTCCATAGTACCTAATCACGCAAAGAGTCTCTGCTTGAGGTAGCATCCACGTTCCAAGAACATCAAAGGGAGAATCATATAGGAGGGATGTCACCTCGTTTGTAATGGCACGTGCATGGGCTCTCGTCATGGGGCCTTTCATAGCTTGAGGTGTTGGTGAAGGGTCCATGGTGGTGCTCATGGGATGCTCTGCATCATCTCTCCCACCCCCCTTGTGAGGGATCCGACCTCGGATCAAGATCTTCATCACCATGGAAAGGAGAGAGGTCCGCGACGTTGAAGGTGTCACTCACATTGTACTTGTCATGCAGAATGTCAATCTTGTAGGCATTATTGTTGTAGCGCTCGAACACCTTGAATGGGCCATCGGCACGAGGTAGAAGCTTGGACTTGCGCTCATTGGGAAAGCGGTCCTTCCGGAGATTTAGCCACACAAGGTCACCGGGTTCGAACACCATGGGTTGTTTGTTGGTGTTGCGCTTGGCGGTGATGCGTTCCACTTGACGCTCGATGGTGTTCCTTGTATCTTGGTGCATTTTCTTGATGTAGCTTGCCCTTGCGCTTGCATCCATGTTGATGTGTTCTTGTAGTGGTAGCGGAAGAATGTCCAATCGAGACAATGGGTTGAAACAATAGACCACCTCGAAGGGAGACTTGTTGGTGGTGAAGTGTCGTGCGTGATTGTAGGCGTACTCGGCGATGGTGAGCCAATCTTCCCATTCCTTGATGTTCTTCTTGATCAACACGCAGACAAGAGTTCCAAGAGTCTAGTTCGTCACCTCCGTTTGGCCATCGGTTTATAGATGGTAGGCTGAAGAGAAGAGTAACTTGATGCCGAGCTTGGCATAAAGGTTCTTCCAAAAGTAGCTCAAGAACCTAACGTCGCGATCCGAGACAATGGTCTTTGGTACTCGTGTAGGCGTAAGATGTCCCTACAAAAGAAATTTGCAATATGTGAAACATCATCGACCTTGTGGCAAGGAATGAAATGAGCCATTTCATAAAAATGATCCACGACAACAAAAATGGAATCATGGCCATTTTTTGTTCGTGGCAACCCGAGCACAAAATCCATGCTAATATCCTCCCATGGTTGGAACGGAATAGGAAGAGGCATGTAACGACCATGGGATTGAGCTTTTGACTTAGCTTTATGGCATGCAGAGCATCGATTGGTGAAACGTGCAACATCACGAAGCATCTTTGGCCAATAGAACTTGTCGGAGTGGGTGGCATATGGCTTCTCGCGTCCAAAGTGACCCATCAGTCCTCCATTGTGTGCCTCTTGCAAAAGTAGCAAACGAAGAGAATACTTTGGAATGCAAAGTTTGTTAGCATGCATAAGATATCCATCTTTCAAGTAGTAGTTTTCCCAACAAGTTTTCACTTTGCAATTGGCATAAGGAATAGCAAAAGAATCATCATGCTCATACAAATCTTTTATGTGTTGAAAACCAACAAAATTCAATTCTAGTTGAGTAATGAGCATGCATTTGTGGGAAAGAGTATCCTCCACAACATTTTATTTGCCCTTAATGTATTTGATGTCATAAGGAAAATACTCAATAAATTCACTCCATTTAGCATGTCATTTGTTCAACTTTGTTTGGCCCTTTAGGTACTTGAGAGTTTCATGATCGGTATGAATGACAAATTCATGTGGTCGCAGGTAATGTTCCCAAGCTTGTAAGACTCTCACCAAAGGATACAATTCCTTGTCATAGATAGGATAATTGAGTTGAGCGCCGGAAAGTTACTCGCTAAAATACAAAATTGGGCACTTTTCTTGCATAAGCACACCTCCTATGCCATTACAACTAGCATCACAATGAAATTCAAATGTTTTGTCATAGTTGGGCAAGGCAAGCAAAGGTGCATGAGTAAGCAAAATCTTAAGTTCATGGAAAGCACTGTCTTGGGATGGTCCCAAAACAAACGATGCATGTTTCTTGCTCAAAGCATGTAAAGGAGTAGCGATAGTGCTAAAGTCTTTCAAAAACCAACGGTAGAAACCGCCTAGTCCTAAGAAACTACGCACTTCTTGCAAATTGGTGGGTATGGGCCAATTTTTAATTGCCTCAATCTTAGACTCATCAACATGGACACCTTTGAGGAAACAACAAATCCTAGGAAAACAACTTTTTCCACACCAAAAATGCATTTGTCCATGTTAGCATAGAGTTTTTCTTTCCGAAGTGTTTGCAAAACATTTGTAACATGTGTGGCGTGTTGTTCTAGAGATTTGCCAAAAACAAGGATGTCATCAAAGTAGACCACAACACAATACCCAATGTAGGGGCGCAAAACATGATGCATCATGCGCATGAACACACCCGATGCTTCGGATAAGCCCATGGGCATCACTAGCCATTCATAGAGACCAAACTTAGTTTTGAAAGCCGTTATCCACTCATCACCCTCTTGTATGCAAATTTGGTAGTAACCACTTGTCAAATCTTTTTTGGAAAATATAGTGGCACCACTAAGTTTGTCTAGCATGTCATCTAAGCATGGCATGGGTGACGGTAGCGAATGGTGATAGCATTTATGGGACGGCAATCGGAACAGATGCACATACTACCATCATGTTTAGGCACGAGGATCACGGGAACAACAGACGGACTCAAACTCTCGCGAACATGCCCTTTATCTAGGAGTTTTTGGACTTGCCTTTGTATCTCTTTTGTTTCGTCAGGGTTGACGCGGTAGGGAGCCTTGTTGGAAAGTTGTGCCCCTGAAATGAGGTTGATGAGGTGTTCGATCCCTCATTTAGATGGTAATCCCGGAGGTAGCTCATTGGGGAACACATCTTGAAATTCCTGCAACAGTTGATATAGCACAAGAGGAAAATGTTGTGAAGGGTTAGGCCGGGTAACATTATCCTTGCACACTATCACGTAGTGAAAGATGGTGGATGGGCTCTCACTTACATCCCTCAAATCTCGTTTGGTGGCAAGTAGAACTGGGTCCCTCATGTCCCTCATTGTGGAGTCACTCAAGTTTGGCTTGTGACGCTCGCTCGCTTTGAGGTGCATCACTCTCTCACTTTTCTCTCCATGATGGGACGAAGTTTGCTTGTCGGCGATCACTTGACTTGGAGACATAGGGTGAAGCACATATTCGGTGCCCTTCATCTTGAAGCTATAGTGATTTGTGCTCCCGTTGTGTATGGCACCATGGTCGAATTGCCAAGGTCTCCCAAGGAGGAGGTGGCAAATGTACATGGTCACCCCATCACACTCCAAGGTGTCTTCGTAAGCTCCGATCTTGAAGGAAACTTGCACGGTGTGGTTGACTTGTATTATGCTGGAGCCACTTAGGACCGTGTAGGGGCAAGGATGTTTTTTATTGGCCAAGTGCAACTTGGATCAAAGTTCCTCACTTGCCAAATTATGGCAACTTCCTCCGTCGATGATGGCCTTGACGGATCTCCCTTGGACGTCGACCTTGATGTGGAAGATGTGGCAACGCTGGTCCTCGTCTTGTTGTTGTTGAAGTGTCAATACCTTGGAGACAACGAGAGTGGGGCTCGGATCGTAGTCACAAAAGATTTGAGAGTCTTCATCTTCATTGACTTGCCGGTGAATGGCCATGTGTTCCAAAGCTTCCATCTCATCTTCACTCATAGAGTCATAGGAGTCGTCATCGTGGAGTATCATGGCTCGCCTTGTGGGACACTCATGCATCTTGTGGCATCGGCCATGGCACGTCAAACACTTGATGGAGCTTGTTTTCGCGTAATCCGACATTGGTGTAGAGGATGACGCTCTTTTTTTACTTGTAGAGGCGTTGCGGGATGATGAAGACGACTTGTCCTTGTAGCTTGACTTGCCATCTTTTGCCGTGGAGGTACTTGTAGAAGGATTCGTATTGGAATAGCTTGGGTATTTGCACCGTAGGTCTTGTAGGAGGTCTTGGAGTACTTGTAGTCCTCTTGAACTTGACATTCCGCCTTTGTGTCTTGGTGCACTAGCTTGAGCAAGTTGGAGTAGGGTTGTAAATCCGCAATTTTTTGACTTGATAATTGAGACCATTAAAGAAATGTGCCATAGTTCGTGCATCGTGCTACTTCACATTTGCTCTTATCATGGCCATCTCCATCTCTTGATAGTACTCTTCCACCGACTTGGTGCGTTGTTTGAGTAGTTGGAGCTTCTTGAAGAGATCGCGATTATAGTGTGTTGGGACGAATCGCACTCTCATGAGTTCTTTCATTTGTTCCCAAGTGGTGATTGGAGGGTCACCTCTTTATCTTCTTCGCTGAATCACTTGTTCCCACCAAATGAGCACGTAATCTTGGAACTCGAGGGAGGTCATGGCAATATTCTTGTCTTCTTCATAGTTGTGCAACCGGAATATTTTGTCAACCTTGAGTGCCCAAGAGAGGTAGTCTTCGGGATCGTTGCTTCCGCAGAACTTAGGCATGGTGAACTTGATATTTCCAAAGCAATTTTCCTCATTGTTGTTGTGATTGAGGTATCCTTGTCGTGGAGGAGCTTAGTTGTCTTGTTGACATTGGCCTTGCCTTGGAACGTGATCATCCACATGGTCCATAGGATTTGCTTGCGGATGTGGATCTTGTCGTGGAGGGGCATTTTTGTCATGTTGTTCATGCTCTTGCCTTGGAGCGATCTCCTCAATGTGTTGCTCCTCTTGTCTTGGTTGTTGTTGTCATCGCTGTCGCATCCATTGTTGGAGTTCTTGGTGTTCCTCTTCACGTGCGTCTTCTTCTTGGCGTGCTCGACATAGGGCTTCTTGTTCCTCACGAGCTAGTCGGTTGCGTTCTTTCCAGGCATGGGTTGATTCGCTAAGCACTTGTTGTGCCTCTCGTGCTTGCTCTTCACGGCTCCAGTCTTCCTCACGGCGGTGACGTAGGTGATCTTGCTCTTAGGCGTCTTGCTCTTGTTGGTGACAGTGGTCACGCTCGCGATGTCGACCTTGAGGCTCATCGTCATGGAAATGCTTGCTTGATTCTTGGGTAAGGCGACACGTGTCACATTGTTGTGGTCGAGCTCGAGGAGGAGGACTCTTGCCTAAGGAGTCCTCGGAGGAGTGTTGACTTGCGGTGCACCGTCGATTTGAGGTAGAAGTGGATGATGTTAGGTTCACCATCAAGGCATAGAGCTCATCCATTTGTGTTGTCATGAAGACCCATGTCCGCTCCTCGGATTCACGTATGTTGGTGGCGAGGTGCTCGATGCGGTCCGTGATGAAATCATGTGCTTGGCGCATTCCCTTTTGTGCGGCAAAGAATTGTAGTTTGGTGACGTAGTTGTTCGCGTTGTCGTCATGCTCCTCCAGTGTCGGGTTTGTCATAGTGTTCCTATCCATGGTAGATATAATTGTAAGAATGGGAAAACACAATACCAAATACCATTCCAAAGGTTGAAATGAGGATCAATCACTCAATGTGAAATCATGGAAATAGTAGAATTGGTACCGAGTTTTGTCGGGACCCCAATCCTAAGTCATAGGAATCCAGTTTGTAACACATCACATCACTCTGCGGCCTCACGCACGGTAACTCCATGGTTGCAGCCTTACATTAGCCCGTACCGTGTGCGTCTTTTGGCTCACGTATGTGAATATGTCGCTAGCATTCAAACCACAGAGACCCCGGGCTGACATGACTAGTCACAGAACCCAAGTGGCACATCCGTATGGGAAAGGGCATACATAACCCAGCAATGTAGGTGTCGATCTCAAGCGTGTTCATGCGAGTCATAGCAAGCTACAAGGACTCCATTATGTTGTGGGACAAAAATGTCATCACTGCACATAGACGAGTCGTAGCAGGCTACAGGGACTCCATTACACGGCAAGACATTTCCCCGAATGGACAGACACAACAGCAAAGAAGGATACATGCCGGTGAATCAATGCGTCCAGAGCAGTAGCAAGCTACCAAGGCTCGGTGGAAGCACAAAGAGGCAGTTCCCCGTAAAGAGTACTACTAAAGGCACATGGCTAGGTGTCGGATCCCATACATACCGTTGCACGTCACATGTACGCACGACATGCCCGGTATGCATAGATACAACTATGGCATCACAACATAACCATACAACAACACAACTTTTATTTAAGAGGCTCAGAGGAGCCTTGCATAATATGTCCTTACAGGTAGGGGTCACATGACCCGACACTCAAGTCATACAAGCAAGTTCATACAACCAAGCGAAAGCATAAAGTTGTCTGGGTACAGACAGATGAAAGGGTAAAAAGGCACATGGCTGACTATCTATAGCCCGCCACAGGGCATAAGGTCGTAGCTGGGACACCAGCTATTCGGCATCGTCGACATCTAGGTAGAACTTAGTTGATGGGTCCTGAGTCTCATCTGCAACATTTATTAAGCAAACGTTAGTACAAACGTACTCAGCAAATCTTTACAGCAAACCTATTCTATTTATGCTCATGTATCAACAAGGGGAGTGGTGGAGTTTATGTAGCAATGCCATCTTTGACTCATGGCTAACGTATACTATATATATTAATTCTTTGATCAAATTTTAGATATCGCACACGAGTCCACTAACTCTACATCAATACACCACCATGGATTCACTTTCGTCATCTACGAGAGTGCCATCCACGGTACTCACACTTGTCTTGAAATTTTTATGAGTGTCCATTAACTTATCTAGGAACAACATGAGTTCTCCAAGTAGTCCATATCCGAGGACGCGGCTACTCAAATAGATTCATACCCTGCAGGGGTGTACTCCTTCACACACGCTCTCGCCACTTATCGTTGTGTGCTCATAAAACCATGCACCTCGGCAACCTTCAAGCGCAAGCCTAGCAAGGGAGTTGGCCACGACCGTCAATCACACAAGACCTCTAGTCCAGGCTATCGTCTATTTGAGACTGAACGCGCACGGAAGTCCGGCCGAAGTTTCCGCTACGGCCTCAAAAGATGTGCGCAGGGTTCCCAACCCACCATTCGGGTGACCCTTGGTACACCGTGCCACTGCCTACCACGTCATAACCCACCCATAGGCTCAGCGCTACGCACGGCTTCCAGCATACTATAAACACCAGAAACTACTTGCAACTCCTGGACCAAGGACTAAGGGATTAATAAGTCGAGAGGGGTCGAGTTACCGAAACCCAATGTGTGGTAGTAACTAGCCTTGGATCACAAACACGGAACTCAGTTCCTAACAACGGTCCCAATGAGACAACCCGATATGTACTCCTACATATCCTCTCATCGCTACCTTTACCAAATCGAGTTCATCATTAAGCTTATCACATCAGAACAATACTGTTTCACTCCAGTTCATCACCCAGATGAATCCGAGCTCACACAATTCTAAGCATAGCAAGCATAGAAGGCAAAGTAGGTAAAGAACATCATGTCTCAAGCATCTACTAGGTATGCTAGGTTGCAAGGTTTAGCTATTTACTGTGACAATGACAGGTCATGCAAAGGAATGGGTTCATCTACCGCATATGATACGTAATTGAACGTTTGTCCTAATGCAATAAACAAGAGAAGGAGTGAGAGAATGGGATGTATCGGAATGATCAATGGGGTTACTTGCCTTGTTGGGAAGAGGGAAGGTATTCTCCTTCGTTGGAATAATCGTGGGTATCCTCGGAAGCAGGGCCCACCGCAATGCACATAAGTAACAATCAATACATGGCAAGTGCAACAATATGATGCACGATCATGACATGGCAACATGAATGGATTAGCTAATGCAACTATTATTCAAGTTGGATGGAGTGTATTGTAATTTAGGTTCAAAGTCGTTCTCCATTTCATATTCCATATATTGTCCTAATGATAAATGGCAATGTTCACCTACATAGGTTGCTCTAACATGCATGATAATAGCACCATTGGATTCATTGGATTTTTCTGATAAATTTCCATATATAATTTATTTCAATCTGAGTTGTAGATTAATTTCTATGATTTTTCTAAGTTTTTACTATTTTCTCGAATTAGTTTAAATCAGAAACTCCTTTAATGCGTCAGCATGATGTCAGATGGTCAAATTGCCATTGACAGGTTAGACCTAACCAGTGGGGTCCACTGGTCAGTGACTCAGTCACTAACAGAGTTAATTAAATCACTAATCACTGATTAATTATCAGAGGGCCCACTGTTAGTGGGTCATTAGGTTAATTAATTTTATTAATTAATTATTTTTAAATTAAACTTAATTAATAGGGCCGGGCCCACTTGCCAATTGACCCTGGGGTCAAACCCCCGTGGTCAAACTCGTTGGCTCGCCGATGTTGAGCCGCCGGCAACGTCAGGGATGGCGGAGGGGATCGGAAACCCTCCTTCGGTGACCAAATGGAGGGCGGGGGCACCGATCGGCCCTGCTTGCTTGCGCGCGTCGAACCCGACACCTCACAAGGGATGGAATGGCCGGAGTCGGTGCTAGCGTTGAGCGTGGCGGCTGCCAGAGCTCGGGCGAGCACGGGCTCATCGAGATGGAGCTTGAACGGGTCAACTACAGGCTCATATGGCTACCTGCGACCCTCCTAAGCACGCCTACGTGCTCAGGTGCAAGCTTGGGCCGCCGCAGCGATGGCCATGTCCTCGCCGGTGACGAGGAGCTCTCGGGTCCGAGGTGAATTGGTGTTAAAGCGCGCTAGAGATGGGGGAAAGGGGGAAAAGAATCGGGGGCTCACAGCGGTTGTGACGGCGTTGAGAGCGGGCTCGGAGAAGCTCTGCTTGCGAAGGATGGACGGCAGAGGTCTCTAGTGACCGAGGAGGAAGAAGATGATGGGGTCGACGCTGGGGGCCTTCGGGGTCGATTCCTTCGGCGGAGAGGACCAGCACATCGAGGCGGAACGAATGAGGGGCTCACGAGCGAGGGGGAGCGGCAGCTACGGCGGCGAGAAGGCGGCGACCGTGGTGAGGCAGAGGGGGAGAGAGAGCTGCGGCGATGGAGTGAAAGAGCAATGGGTACGGCTCTCTAAGCTTATCCACATCGTGCTGGCAAGGGGAGGTAGGCAGGCAGGGAGCTGTGTGGCAGCTCCGGCACGGGCGCATGGCGACCACGCGCTCGTCCTCCTGGCCGCCAGGAGAACGACGACCTCCCTGGGCTAGGTGGGCCGGCCTGGCCTAGGCCTAAGGTGGGATTCCTTTTTCTATATTTCGTATTTCTTTCTGTTTTGCATTTTCTGACATTTGTTTTATTTTGTTTTAGGCACAAATGCTAGGCTCAAAATACTCAGATATTTTATAGAGATTAGTTTGAATATTTCAAACCTCTACAAAAAGTTTGAGAATATTTTGAATGCCATAATACTTATAATGCTTTATTTGGCATTTTCAGCAGCTTTAATATTTATTTTTGAAATGCTATATAATTTCAGATATTTAGAATGACCCCTGATATATTGATGTCAACATTTATCAGACATAGGGGGCATTTTTGATGGGCATTTTGGATTTGTTGATTTTTCACATCTTTTGAATTGTTTTGATTCAAGTGAGATGATAGGATTTCTGTTAATCCCCATTTTCAGTTGATGAAAAAATGAAAACATGATGCACACACATGCTGACCTAAGTAAGATAACTAGGGATGTGACAACTTTGCCCTTCTCACACCTACAAAAGTAATGCTTATGAAGTAGCCTTGTTAGGATGGTGGCAAAAAGATTCAAGCAATTCGAGAATATAATGCAATAAAGTTGAGAAAGATCCACAAGTTCGCAAGTAAGCCAATGTGATTCAATAGCAATGACTGAACTCGGAAACACACACACGAATAGAAAAGTGGGGTTGTGCAGCCAAGAAATGAGCTCAAAATGTGGAATCCATGGGAAACGCTCGTGTTGCACAACTCTAGAGAGACGCTAGCACGATTGCTCTAATGGGCGTGATACGAACTTGTGCACAACCTAGAAGAAGCAAAATGCATCGTCTTTCTATTTGCGACTTGCTATGTATGAGGCACGAGTTGCTCGCTCAAGCAATCCACGATGATCAAGTATGATATGCAAATTTGGCGATGCTATTGTTCTTTTGACCTTGCTTAAAATCTTCACTTTTCTTTCCTTTAGCAATGATATTTAGAATGCCACTATGCGGGGCGTGCACACCAAGATAGCAATTATGTATGCGGTTACTTTGTATCACAAGAGATGATACTAAGATATATATGCATGCAATTAGAGCTATGTAGAGCATGTATCACTACTATGCACAAGTAGCATGGCCTGGCAATACTCAATAGCTAGTCTCGATAAGCAAGTAATGCAAATAGGCTAGGGGTAGCAATGAAATGGCAAGGGTATAAGTCAAGAGTGTCGTTGCGGTTACGTCCTTTCTTACGGTGTAGTGTAAACGAAGAGTTAGTTGGCGACGATCCGGGGCAATGATGAGAGGCGATGTCAACAAAGAACCACTCCTAATTAGCTGAAACACCTTAGTAAGTGTCAATGCTTGCAACTCAAAATCTCAAATGCAAAAGGGTTGTGGAATAAATGGTGGAAAAATTTGTGGAAGAAGTGGTGGGGAGTGGCCACAAATCTGTCAAAACAAGGAAAAACAGCTTTGCTGTCTGCCAGGGTCAAGATGTCGGGGCCAATGCGATGGATGTCCGGGGGGCGGATGTCTGAGCTGCCCGATCCAGATTGGATCTCAGGAATCTCCTATGAACTCATGATGAACACGGATTTTTTTTGGGCGAATCGGGGGTCATTTGGTGATGGGAATCAATCCAGATGAAGGGGGAATGATAGATCCACTAGTCCTTTACGAAATCCTTGGATCCAAATCAACAAAATCTCATCAAGTCCATGAAATCCAAGAAATTTTGGGTAGGGCTATTGTTGTGGGAATTTTCAAATTGGGATGAAATAAAGCAAAATTAGGCTAGCAAACGGTGGGGGGACTCCAAATTCGTGATCAACGTGGCTCATGATACCAATATGATACGGGGCAAGACTCGTGATGGTCGATCTTTCACGAATTTGAGGAGAAAACATAAAGAACACAGAGAACACGAGGAAGAACGAGAGGAATCACTCAAGAGCAAACTCAATCACACATCACTAGATCCATAATAACACAAGAGGAACAAGATCCAAAATCGACCAACGATACAAGTAGCGGTACACGATCTCCCACTACGGATGAGTGGCCTTGATATCTCGGAGGATATCCCCTCTAGAGGGTCCTTGGAATCACTTGGATTTACTCCCGTGGGAGGTCAAATTCCTCAAGAGAGAGAAAGTAATGGACCTAATCTCAAGAGAAAACATTAGCTAACCCTAGAGAGAGGGGGAGGAGGTCCTTTTATAGTGCTAGGAGGAAAAGGGGCGATGGAGAGGGTACATGGCCCTTTGGGCCCGAGTCTGCCCATATAGGGGCCAGATGTCTGAGCCAAGGGCCGGCTGTCTGGGGCTTCAGTGGGGGCAGATATCCGGGCTCGGGTCCTGGATGTCCGGACTGGCGAGGGTGGATTCCACTCGAACCGGACACGGGCACGCCAGATATCCGGGGTAGGGGTAGGATTTCCGGGGCGGGCCCGGATGTCCGGCTCCTGTAGCTGGGCCTGGGCGTTGTAGGAGTCCGCGGGGGCCAGATGTCCGGGCTGGGGGCCAGATGTACGGGGCCTGGGAGGTGATCTTGCCTTCCTTTGGTCCTCTTGTTCGCGCGCCTTCGGATCCGTTCGTGGTGATTTGGCCTTCACTCCAAGCATCTCCTAGGTCGTCTCCATAGTACCTAATCACGCAAAGAGTCTCCGCTTGAGGTAGCATCCACATTCCAAGAACATCAAGGGGAGAATCATACAGGAGGGATGTCACCTTATTTGTAATGGCACGTCCACGGGCTCTCATCATGGGGCCTTTCCTAGCTTGAGGTGTTGGTGAAGGGTCCATGGTGGTGGCTCCGCATCACATGAGTTGTTATCTGATAATGGGATCCCATAATTAGGAGAATGATGTGATGGACAAGACCCAACGGTAAGTATACCATATGATCGTGTTAGTTTATTACTATTGCTTTATCCATGTCAAATATCTGTTCCCACGACCATGAGATCATGCAACTCCCTAAACTCGTAGGAATGCTTTGTGTTCATCAAATTTCACAACGTAACTAGGTGACTATAAAGGTGCTCTACAGGTATCTCCAAGGGTGTATGTTTGGCTGGCGTGGATCGAGGCTGGGATTCGTCACTCCGTATGACAAAGAGGTATCTTTGGGCCCACTCGGTAACACAGCATCACAAGAAGCTTGCAAGCAATGTAACTAAGTAGTTAGTCACGAGATCTTGTGTTACAGAATTGGTAAAGAGACTTGCTGGTAACGAGTTTGAATTAGGTATGGAGATATCCACGATCGAATCTAGGGCAAGTAACATACCGATGGACAACGGGAACTGCATACGGGATTGTCTGAATCCTTGACGTCGTGGTTTAACCAATATAGATCTTCGTAGAATACATAGGAACCAATATGGGAATACAGGTCCTTCTATTGGTTATTGACCATAGAGTTGTCTCGGTCATGTCTACATAGTTCTCAAACCCATCCGGTCAACACACTTAACGTTCGGTGACGATTTGGTATTGTTGAGTTATTTATGTTGGTGACTGAGGGTTGTTAGAGTCGCGGATGAGACCCCCGATGTTATGAGTTGTTCCGGAATGGTCTGCACGTAAAGATTTATATATGGGAAGTCATATTTTGGCTACCGGAAAAGTTTCAGGTTTTCTCGTATTGTACCGGGAAGCTTCGAGAAGGTTCCAAAAACTTGTGGAGGAGTCCGGAAGTCCAATAAGGGTTCCACCCTGTCCCAAGGGTTTGCATGGGCTGAGCAGAGGCGCCCTGGCCTTATTGGGCCAGGACCACAAGTCCTTCGAGGCCCATGTGGGTTGGGAAAGGTGAAAAGTCCACATGTTTATGGAAAGGGAGGGAACTGGACTATGAGTCCAACTCCTCCCCCTTGTCTGCGTCGTAGGTCTTGGAGGGGCTGACCTCCATGCCCCTCCACACATATATAGAGGGGAGGGGCGCCCCAAGGGGATACACGAAGCCCTGGCACCCCTCTCTCTCCCTAGATAATTTTCTCCTATGTTTGCAGTTTCGATAACACTAGGCGTAGCGCTGCCGGGATAGCACTACCGCCACCACGCCGCCATGTTGCTAGAGAACTCATCTACTACTCCGATGTCGCGCCCAAGATGCGATCCTATCCTAATTTTGGCACGAGAGCCTCGACAGGGATAGAAGCGCATCTCGTCGTGTTGCAAGAATGGATATCATTACAAGTACATTTATAGAAGAGATGGGTATATCGAATTGGCTTACACTCTCCACAAGCAACATCAGAGTCACATCAATATAACAACATATGCAAACATCATTCATAAGAGCGGGGTCCGACTATGGACAAAATCAAACGATAAAATGACATCCATCCTTGCTGTCCCAGGCTGCCGCCTGGAACCCATCCAAGATCAATGAAGAAGAAGAAGAACTCCAAATAAAAAACAAGCATTGCTCTCATGGCAAATAATCGCATTACGTGTACCTGCAACTGTTGTTGTAGTAATCTGTGAGCCACAAGGACTCAACAATATCATTTCCAAGGGTATCATGACTATTAATGCTTAATGGGTGAGGTATGGTTAAGTGGTGAGGCTGCAGCAAGCGACTAAGCATTTATTTGAGTGGCTAACTTACGAATACATAAATTAAAGTATGGTGGTCTACACATAATGGACGTGAACTAGTAATGATCACTATCTGATCCTAAACACCTACTTACGTCAAACATAACCCCACCGTGTTCTCTCCCAGATAAGCACTCACGAGAAGATACAGCCATGGTTACACATAGAGTTGCTGTATTTTATTTTAGTTTACTTCAAGTTTACTATGAACGGGTGTTAAACAAAGTTTCCAAGTTTGCCACATAACCGTGGCACGGCTTTCCGAAAGATTTAACCCTGTAGGGGTGCTCCAACTCATCCATCACAAATTAGCCACACGCCACGGGAATAACCTAGATCATGGATCTCGTGATCATACTAGGCAATTCCAAAGGATATTCGACACCTCGAGATAGCTCAAAGAAGATCAGAGTTCCTCACGCAAGACATTCGAGAAAGGTAAAACAAATCCAGCAAGACTGCCCGACGTGCCGACAATCTCGATAGGAGCCGCGTATCTCGTTCTCAGGGCATGGCAGATGAGCGTCGCGTACAGTGGTCTGATAGAAATCTCCTGAGTTGCCCCTGGTTGGCCCCGCACAGTGCTCTAGTGTGAACCAACACTAATGAGAAGCGCTGGCCCGGGGGGTTGATTAAATTATCCGCGGGTGTCGGTGGGTCCCTATGCACTTTTATTAGTTATTAGGCAAATGTAGTACCAATGTTGGGCCTTGCCACACAAGCTTTATCCTAAAACGAAAATCAAGGGGGTCCCCATAACAACCCCGAGCATGTTAGGAGCGCTCAATTATGGAACATACACCGGTTCACTAGTAACTAGGGGCGGCAAAAGTGGAACAAAACACCGAGAAAAGGCCAAGCGTTCCACCTTTTACCAAGTATATATGTGCATTAAATTAAATAGCAATCATATTGTGATAACAAAAGAATGTCCATGTTGTCACATGGAAGCAATTGCACCTGCAGCTAGAAAAGCTATAAGAAGGGCTGAACAAGCGGTAACATAGCCAAACAAACGTTTGCTGGGATGTGGAGGGGTTAGAGGCTTATCATGACAATATTGGGAGGCTTGACAAACAAGTGGAAGGTAGCGAGACATAACGATAAAATCGGGAACTAGCATAGCAGTGATAGTAGTGGTATCCAGGGAAATGTGTCATCTTTCCTGAGATCCCGCTTGGAAGAAGAACAAGTCCATGAAGAAGACGATCCAACGTAGTCGAACGAATCCTCACACTTCAAACGCTTTCGGAACTCTATCGAGAAGGTACAATCCGGACAAACAATCAACACACGATAAACCACAACATTAGCATGACATGATGCACAAGCCAATATGATGCGTGTCCATTTAATTATGCAAGGCATGACATGGCAAGAATAACAATGAACTACTACACATTAAGTGAAGTTCGATATGCAATGAGTTGCATATTGACGAAACTCCATGATCGATTATTTAGTTCACTCTTGTTTAGGTTAATGACAATATTAAATGTTGTTAAACATGGAAGAGGTGAAGCACGACAACTGCAGCACCTAGGCATTTTAATGAGGCTGGAAGCAACAAATACCAATTTCGGATCGACCTCATATGCATATTTTAAGTTTTGTCCATATCTGAACTAACCATATTTTAGAGTCACTACTAGAAAAAAGGCCATTAGTGGCGCACCAGTTTTTGCTATTAATGGTGCACTATAGGTGCGCCAATATTAACACGCCACTAGTAACAAATAGTAATGGCGCACCTCTGGTGCGCCATTAGTATCCCATATAACAGTGGCGCACCACATAGTGCGCTATTACTATGTCCAACAGTGCGCCATTACTATGCCTCCTAGGGGGCCATATTTACCTTTACCTATGCCCCCAAGTGCGCCATTACTATGCCCCATAATGCGCCACTAGTATTTAGCCTTGGTGCGCCACTAATGCTCAATATGGTGCGCCACTACTGGGGGCCATATTTGCCTTCACCTATGCCCCAAGTCCTCCATTATTATGCCCGATAATGCACCACTGGTATTTATCTTCGTGCGCCACTAATGCTCAATACGGTGCGCCACTACTATGAATATTAGGAATTATTAGTTTTTGCTTTTCTGGTATTTGCACAGGTTACAAAATATGTTACAACACAGAATATAAACATCACACAATAGAATTCATCATATTAGTCTCCAAATTCGAAATAGCGAACAAAGTTCAAGCATTAGCCAAGTTTAGGTCTCGAGACATTAGCAAAGTTCATCATATTAGCCGAGTTTGTCGTCACATTACAAAGTCGATATCGATTATCTAAACTACCATCACACAGAAGAGAGTTGCGGTCACGATGAGCATCATCGCGATGAAACTGGTCTTCATCCGGTTCCTCCTCCGCTTCCTCCTCTCTCCCGCTAGATAGCACGCATATCTAGCTTCCACCTCCGCCCTAGTGGTGTACCCTTTGTAACTGTTACCGCTGAAACGGTGAACCTATCTCCGACACTCCTCCCAGTCGTCGTAGACTCCGGGAACCTCACCCTTGTACACGACATATGATAGCATCTCTATGCAGTAGACAAACAAAATGTTAGTAGCAATTCATAGATAATATATAAGCAATATATAAGTATGCAACAAAAGGATCAGAAGAGAAAAGCAACACATTAATAGCACGATTCATGGTCCTACTAATAAATAGCATCGATTACATATAAGTTGAATGACTGTCCAGACTAAAGAGACATACAAGTTCATTAAAGTTTAATTACAACACCGATATTTTAGAACTACATAGCATCAATACTTTCGACTCGACTCAGGGACCGGAGCATGGATGAAGCCGCCGTCTTTCGTGATGGTCATGAATGTGCGGTCGTTGTCAGGCTGCATTTGTAGCGTTGTTTCTATTTCACTATTGGACGGTTGATATTTGAGTTAGAACTGCCCTGAGTTACGAAGGACATCTTGATAGATGATTTCCGCAAACTCCGACTGGATGCGAAAGAATTCTTGTCTAATGTCCGCCTCTTGGATTGCCAACAAGCGTGCGGCCCATTCTTGGAGATTATTTGGTAGCATAAGGTGATGAAGGTCCCGTACGATCGCCCGCATGTGATGGAGGGCGTAGTAGGCATCCTTCTGACTGCCAGGCGGCTGCTTGACGCAGGGGAACGTCGTTACGTGGGTGAACACGTGCTTGCCGTACCTACAGATTGGCCTCCTGAAGGTGCCTCCAGATTTGGCGTAGCCTGGGAGAGCATCATCATCTTTATTCGACTGACGGTCCGAGTCGAAATACATGGCCATGGAATATTTTGGGCTTAAGATGATGAGTGTCCAATGTGTGTCACTGCACAAAACACGAAATGTTAGAAAAAAAAGAATGATCGAAATCTAAGAAATCATATGTTACGAGGCGGTGAGGGGATGACTTACTCGGAAAAGTAAGGCACGAGGAAGTTATCCTTATCTGGGTTCGCCAGAATGATGCCTTCGAGGTATGAACTCACGACTTGCCGGTCCCCAGCGCTACCCAAGATCGTGGCACACATGTAGAAGGGGTCGACTATCACGATGTCCCGGTCTTGTCTCTAATGATCCGCATCTCCATACTGACCGAAAATAGCCAAACGAAGGTGTAGTACATCGGTAAAGGTTAAACATAGCGAAGATGTCATCAAACCGTAGGACGATCATACGCCAGATGGTTCTATTGACAAAGCCCTTGCCCTCTGGCACCTTGGCCACGAAAACCGGGTATGGCACATCATTCTCAGAGAGACACCGCTTCTCCATAGAAAGAACACCGTCATGCGGACTCCACATAGCACCGGTTGCAGCATTGAGAAGATTAGTCGGTAGCATAGGCCTACCCGCCACATGCACCCTCCTCGAGATATCCTTAGGTATTGGTGGCCCGTCCTAAGCACGAATCGTACTCGGTGCCGGCTGGCTCGCACCCTTGTTATTTTTTCTTTTCCGTCCCTTCTGCTTCTTCTGTTGTAATGGGATCGAGTTCTGCTCAGAGACCACCTTCTTGAGTGTAGTGGGGCTGATAATATTTTGCACCTCTGCTATTTGAGTATCGGTGAAGGCAGCAGCTGGAGGCGTCTCCTGTGAACTGAACTGACGACGCCTGTTGCAATTGGGTTTCTCCGTCGTACCAGCTAGATCGCGATCGTATTTTGCAGGGTTGGGTTCTTGAGAAGGAGGCCCCAAGAATTCGTCACCATACCCATCTTCATTGATGCACTTATCGACGTTGGAAAATGTACCGTCGTCGTCCAGATCCTGTGCTATATGCATGTCCGGATCAGCTGATGGCGGTAGCGTTGCGGCGGTCTTGCCATGGCTTGGCACCGGCATGGCTGGCGGTGTTGTCTGTGGGATGGTGTCCCCTGCCCCCAAACGAATCTGGCTCTTCGGCCAAAGCATGGACCGGTTTAAGCAGGCGCTGAGGGTCATCACATCACCTTTGTCGTCCCCAGGGGGTCGATACGGAGGTAATAAGTCGTCGCAGCCCTACAGCACCCGAACCAATTGAACCCTATACACGGTGGGTGGCATCGGATTACCGTGGAACGCGCGGTTGCCCGGTTCAACGATTTTGGCCTTGGCGACATCGATCAACTCGCCATCTATGAAGTGTAGGAGAGTGCATGGAATGTTGCCAGCGCCCTGCGAAAACATGTAGGGCGTCCTAATCTAAATGAAGATTGCTATGTGTGTCGCACTGTGAGTTGTTAGATCTCTAGATGATTGTTTCTGAACTTAATAACTGTTAGCTAAATGTTCTCACTACCTTGCAACATACACTTATGTTCAATTATATCATGTAGGTAACATTCAAAGTTTGATTTGATCATCCATTTTACAAATCTTCAGGATTTAATCATTGAAATTAAGAATTAACTATTTATCTATTAGTTATTAATCCTTAAGAAAGGTAGAGGAGGAACAGAGACGGTCAGCATGAAGAATCAACTTACTGTATTTACTGAAGTTGGTCTTGAGAAAATGCTCGATGACAGCGGGGTCAGAGGTGAAGATCTCACTGTGCCCGGGATAGGCCAGCCTGCTGGTGGGATGCAGAAGTGCATATGACACTTGTTCGTCAAAGAGCTTGTCAAAGTTCTTGAGTTGACGCAGCACGGTGCTGATGAGCGGTGGCCAGTCTTGGGCTCTCTGGGTGAACTCTTTGGCGCAGAAGACAGCAAAGGACACAAGAACACCAAGGATGTAGAGGGTGATTGCCAGGAAGGCTATGGCTATAACTGAAACTAAGCACATCCCCATGACCGAAGCAACGGAGGAGAGCTGGGGAACCATTAGAGCTACCTGCTACTTGCTGAGAATATGCTTACCCTATGCATCTTATATCTGTAATCTACACAGCCGGCCAGCCACTATATCTTTGGTTTGGTCAATGTCCATGTCCTCTAGACTAGAAAAGCGACATGCATATTATTATATTCTTGGGGTTTTGGACCGTCTTGTATGACAAAAAAGGGCAGTCACATGGCCAAACTATCCAAATGGCCAAGGGAATCGCTTATGCCTTGATTAGGTTTCAAGTCCAACTTTGATATCTGTAAATTATGTGGTTGGTAAGACTTTGTGTTGATATTTTGGGTTGGAACTTTCCTAGCAGTCAAGTTCTTCATATGCATATTTCACTTATACCACATATTTCACTTATACCATATTATATGCTGTTGTTTCAGGATGAACTTGATTGGGGAGACCAAGATGGTAGTGAACAATCATGTCCTATCTTGAGAACAAGTAACAATTAGCAACGGTGTTGAAGATTTAGCTTTTAGTTAAGCAAAATTAAGTATATCATGGCACTGCCCTAATTAAACCCTAAATGAACATTTCTCTTTCCCCTCCCACACCCTCCTATCCCCCTCTCCCTCTCTCTCTTTCCCAGCTCCAACCCCAAACACAAATTAAACTCTATATTTACTTGTAATTAAGCAGTAGATTAATCTTTCCCCCTCCCTTACACAAAGCTTGAAGCTTCAGAGTTTCCCCCTCCCAACCACTGGAGCGCGTCAATGAGAGCACGGCGGGGGCGAGGAGATCTCGTTATCTGAAAGATGGGGGAGAGGGGGAGGAGGAGGCGGCCAGCAGAGGGTGCAGCAACGAAGACGCGGGGGCCGGCGAGGGGCGGAGGGCGTCGGATGGGACGGAGGAAGAGTGGAAAGGAAGCGGGAGGCGAGGGCGGCGAGGACGGGGGTGAGAGGCGACGGTGGAGCGGTTGTGAAAGAAGGGAAGGCGGGAGGCGGGAGAGGAGGGAGGGAAGGCGCCATAGTGGGGGAGGGTTAGCAATGGCGCACCTTCTCCTGGTGCGCCAGTACTAACTTTTTTTATTGGTATATCAATGGTGCACCTTTTAGGGGTGCGCCATAAAAACCGTGATAGCAATGGTGCACCTTCTCCCAGTGCGCCATTACTAACTCTTTTTTCGGATTTTTAGTGGCATGTTATAATTTAAGATTTGAGATAAAAGAAAAGGAAAATGCAAATGGAGTGATAAAACCATTGTGCAAGGATTTAGAATTAGATGACATGGTTGAAATCAAGTGACATGAAATAACAGTCATCAAAGATTGAGCTTGCCACTGACGCACACATGCAGCTTACACGTCGTGATTCGATCTTAGCTATCTTTTGACAATCTTCTTGCCCTTCTTTCTCGTGGTTGAATAATTTAGCCCCGGAACCCCTTGAATTCTTCTCTTGAACAGACGTCCTTTAGGTAGGGTGGTCCTACTTCTTCTTGTGGTGTATGGTACTTCATCGTCGTCGTCATCTTCCATCTTCGGGTCGCCGTACTTGTTGAAGTCTTTCTCATTGGCGACTCTATCCATTCTGATGATGTTCCTTTTGCCTCTCCTCATGACAACACGACTGGGCTTTGACGGGTCGGTAATGAAGAATCATTGGTCCACTTGGCAAGCCAGTACCCAAGGCTCATTTTTCGCGGTGACGTTTGCGCCCGCAGTCTTGGATTTGGCTTCGGGTATAACCATGTTGGTGAAATACCGGTCTTCTTTTAGGACGCTCTTGGCCCATCTAACATGGAACATCGGGACCTTCCCTCGAGCGTAGCTCAGCTCCCACATCTTCTCGATCCTTCCGTAGTATCTATCCTTGTCGCTACCGGTGTACGATTCCATCGTTACCCCGGACTTCTGATAATCGCTCTTCATGTCCTTTTCCTCGGTGTAGAATGTGTAGCCGTTGATATCGTACGCCTCATAGGTCATCAGGTTGTGCTCGGCACCCTGTGACAAGGCGAATATGAGTTTTTCTTCCGCGGAAGAATCCTCATGTAAAGGGTACGACAGAAGCTTGTCCCTGAACCAACGCGTGAAACATGAGTTGTGCTCTTTGATTATATCACCGTCCATCCTCTGCTGGCCTCGGTCATTGTACGTCTTCTCAATAAAGGTTTTGTGCTCTACCACCCAAGGATCGACCACGTCTATGTGTTGTAGTGCGACTAGGTTTGCTCTTTCAAAGTCGGCAAGTCGACCCTTGAAGTCGACATGCATTTCGCAGTGACCCTCGCGGTGACCCCATCCAGCGAGCCTGACGAGGTGCCTATTGACGGGCAGACCAACGGGGTTCTCGATGCCTAGATGATTCGTGCAGAAGGAGATGCACTCTTCGGTTAGAAAGCCCTTCGCTATGCTTCCATCTGGACGTGCCCTGTTGCGAACGTATCCTTTGATGACACCATACATCCTTTCAAATGGCATCATGCTGTGCAGGAACGTCGGCCCGAGTTGGATGATATCCTCCATGATATGGACCAGTAGATGCACCATAACATCGAAGAATGCGGGAGAGAAGTACATCTCAAGCTCGCATAGTATCACCACGATCTCTTCCGGTAGCCTTCTGAGTTACCTCACGCCAATCGACTTCCGAGAGATGACGTCAAAAAAGTTGCATACGACAAATAGCATTTCATGGACGTGCGCGTCCATGATCCCATAGATAGCAACTGGAAGTATCTGCGTCATCAGCACGTGACAGTCGTGAGACTTCATCCCGCTGAACTTCTGCTTCACTGAGTCTAGGTATCTGCTTATCTTCCCCACGTAACCATAACGAAGTTTACTCCTACGAGGCAGGTGAAAAACTGCTCGATCTCCTTCTGACTTAGAGTGAAGCACGCGGGAGGGCATTCATATTCGATCTTCTTGGCCTTTTTGCCTTTGCGATGAATTTCCGTGTCCTTCGGCTCATCATCCTCATCATCATCATTAGGGCGGTTTGCGTGAAGCTCCTCCCTGATGCCCATTGATTGCAAGTCTGCCCTTGCTTTCAGCCCATCTTTGGTCCTCTCTGGCATGTTGAGCAGGGTACCAAGAAGACTGTTGCACACGTTCTTCATGATATGCATGACATCATGGCTGTGAGCCACACGAAGGATCTTCCAGTACGGCAAGTCCCAGAAAACATACCTCGTTTTCGATACCTTCAGCAGTGGCTCTGGCGCCTTTCGCTTCTTTCCTAGCGGTGAGCACTCTTTCCAATTTTTGAAGAGCTCGTCTATTTCCTCGCCGCTCCTCGTACGTGGGGGTCTTTGGGGTTCACTTTCACCATCGAATAGATCCTTGCGTTTTCTCCATGCATCACCGTCGCGAAGCCACCTTTGATGTCCCATGAACACGGTTTTCGAAGACCCGGGATCTCTATCTAGCTGCTGATATGTTGTGTCATCCATGCACCTGACGCATGCAGAAAATCCGTGGACCACCTGCCCCGCGACATATCTGTAACCGAGATAGTCGTGCACCGTCGTGAGCAGTGCGGCTCTCATAGGGAAATATTGTTTCGCTGCGGCATCCCACGTATTGGCTGGCGTTTTCCATAGTGTGTCTAGCTCCTCTTTCAGCAGCCCCAGATATAGATTGATGTCGTTCCCTGGTTGTTTCGGCCCTTCAATTAGCATACTCATGTGAATGTACTTC
Source organism: Hordeum marinum (assembly GCA_022496015.1). NCBI lineage: Eukaryota > Viridiplantae > Streptophyta > Magnoliopsida > Poales > Poaceae > Hordeum > Hordeum marinum. The sequence goes on along the minus strand of CM039677.1, from coordinate 201,164,203 downwards.
TTCTTCATGCACATCCAGGGGGGAGGTTGTACATCCACACAAACACATGCCAGGTGCTATGTGTGCTTCTCTGGCTGCCAAACGGATTGACTCCATCAGTGCTCGCCTATCCCATTCTCAGGGCACGGCAGATGAGCGACGTGTACAATGGCCTGATAGAAATCTCCCGAGTTCCCCCGGGTTGGCCCCGCACAATGCTCTAGTTTGGACCAACACTCATGAGGAGCACTGGCCCGGGGGGTTGATTAAATTATCCGCGGGTGCTGGCGGGTCCCTATGAAATTTAGTTAGTTATTAGGAAAATGTAGTACCAATGTTGGGCCTTGCGAGACAAGCTTTATCCTGAAATGAAAGTCAAGGGGGTCCCCATAACAACCCCGAGCATGTTAGGAGCGCTCAATTATGGAACATAACACCAGTTCACAAGTAACTAGGGGCAGCAAAAGTGGAACAAAACACCGAGCAAAACGCCAAGCCTTCCACCTTTTACCAAGTATATATGTGCATTAAATTAAATAGCAATCATATTGTTATAACAAAATAATGTCCATGTTCTCACATGGAAGCAATTGCACCTACAGCTAGAAACGCTATAAGAAGGGCTGAGCAAGCGGTAACATAGCCAAACAAAGGTTTGCTAGGATGTGGAGGGGTTGGACGCTTATCATGGCAATGTTGGGAAGCTTGACAAACAAGTGGTAGGTAGCGAGACATAACGATAAAAGCAGGACAACTAGCATGGAAGCAATAGTAATGGTATCTAGGGAAATGTGTCATCTTTCCTGAGATCCTACTTGGAAGAAGAACGAGTCCATGAAGAAGACGATCCAACGTAGTTGAACGAATCCTCACACTCGGAACTCTATCGAGAAGGAACAATCCAGACAAACAATCAACACTCGATACACCACAACATATGCATGACATGATGCACAAGCCAATATGATGCAAGTCCATTTAATTATGCAAGGCATGGCATGGAAAGAACAACAAACAACTAGTACACATTAACTGAAGTTCAATATGCAACAAGTTGCATATTGACGAAACTCCACGATCGATTATTTAGTTAACTCTCGTCGCGGCGGGGCAGCTTGTAGGGTCTTCTAGCGAGGTTTAGGGGCGATGAAGGCGTGGATCCGGCGAGGCTCGGACACGACGGGTCCCTCCTGGCGGCGGCCATCATCCGACGGATGACTCAGGATGGTCGTCGTGGGGCTATTGCGGCAGCTGACCCAGGCTGGTCGCCGGAACGGGGTACCGGCGAGGTGGTGGGGTTCGGCCGGAGGCGGAGCTGCGTGGCAAAGGCACCATGGAGCTCGTGCTCAGGGCAACGGGCTGGAGAGCCTGAGCGTCGTGGCTGCGGGGCAGCAGGACTCCCGTGAAGGGAGCGCACGGCCAGGCACGACTGCCCTGGCCACAGGGGGCGCGTGGGAGCCGGCATGTCCGATGGCTACAGGGACGCGGTGTACGGGCAGCGGCAGCTTTGTGGTTGCCCGGACATGTCCGGGTTGGTTGCGGACAATGTTCGGCAAGGGCAAATGGGAAATTTGGAGCCCTTACATCAAAATCTAAAGGCTGAAATTGGGCAGATGGTTTGGGCTACGGGATTTGGAGGAGGTGGAGCTAGAAGGTGGTTTTTTTTAGGGGGGTGGCTGCTATTTTACATGGGGTGGCTGCTCTCTCCATGGGGTGGTTATATATAGGGCATGGACTAGGGTGCGTTGGATCTCGTCCATCCAATCGCGATCCAATGACCACGAACGAAGGGGCAAGCTAGGTTGGGCTACTAAGATCTTTAGAGGGTTGTTGGGATGTGAAGAGAGGGAGGTTTGCGGCTCGGCACAGAGTTTGGGAAAAATCAAAAACGTCCGCTAAATAACCGATGACGGTGCTACTACGGGTGACCGTTCGGGTATCAAACGAACTCGGAATGCGATGAAATTTGGCAGGCAATCCACCTACAATAAAACAAGACCGCACACGAACTTTAGACTCAATCTGGGAATATTTCATATGCACCTTAATAACATTATTTTATCGATGTCGCGGTTGCGTGCATGTGTGGTTGGTCTCAAAACGGTCACGACACGAACGGAGAGAACCGACAGCTACGAACGGATGCAAGTTTTTGAAAACGAGTATTGATGCTATGCAGATGATGTGAAAGATACAATTATGAATGAGACAACCAAATGAATCACAAGACGACGAATGGAATAAAGGGGAATCTTCTGGAGCGTCGGTCCCAGGCTGTTACATCCGACCTTACTCACTGGATCGAGGAGGCGGGGACGTCATCACGCTGTACGTGTGCTGAACACGAAGGTTCCATTCGTTTGATGCTAAATCGGGATGGATCGTGGAATGGATTGAAATTTGGATCGTGAAGAAATTCGACTACATCAAATGCATTTCTTAATGCTTATCGCTTAGAGATCTACAAAGGTATGTAGATCCACTCAACCTCTCGTAGTTGTGTATCTCCAAAGATAGATCTTGGGTGTTCGTAGGATTTTTTTTGTTTCCCATGCAACATTCCCCAATAGTGGCATCATGAGCTAGGTCTATGCGTAGATAACATGCACGAGTAGAACACAAAAGAGTTTCTGGGAATTGATGTTCAGATTGCTTACCTCCTTAGTCTTATCTTGATTCGGCGGTATTGTGGGAAGAAGTGGTTCGGACCAAAATTACTCGTCCAGTACGAGAGACCGGTTCCCATGACCGACATGCAACTTGTTGCATAAAGATGCCTCGCGGGTGTCTGTCTCTCCCACTTTAGTTGAATCGGATTCGACCGAGGCGGTCCTAGTAGAAGGTTAAAAGGCAACTTGAATATCACTGTTGTTGCTTTGCATAGGTAAGACAGTTCTTACTAGTTGCCCATAGAAGCCATGTAAAACTAGTAACCAAAAAAGTATAGGACGTCTAACTTATTTTTGCAGGGCATGTTGTGATATGGACAAGACGTCATTTGATATATGTTGACGTATGAGATGATCATGTTTTGTAATAGTTATCATGACTTGCATGTCGATGAGTACCACAACCAACAGGACCCATAGGGTTGTATTTGATTTATTGTATGACCTATGTGTCAATCACTAAATGCCTTGTAATTGCTTTTACTTTATCGCTATGGGTTAGCAATAGTTGTAGAAGCAATAGTTGGCGTGACAACCTCTTGACAACACGATGATGGAGATCATGGTGTCATGCCTGTGACGATGGAGATCATGTCGGTGCTTTGGAGATGGAGATCAAAAGCACAAGATGATGATGGCCATATCATTTCACTTCTATGATTTGCATGTGATGTTAATCCTTGTATGCGTCTTATTTTGCTTAGGACGACAGTAGCATTATAAGATGATCCCTCACTAAAATTTCAAGAATAAAATTGTGTTCTCCCCAAGTGTGCACCGTTGCGAAGTATCGTCGTTTCGAAGCACCACGTGATGGTCGGATTTGATATACTCTACGTTCGCATACAGCGGGTGTAAGCCAGTTTTTCACGTGCAAAACACTTGGGTTAAACTTGACGAGCCTAGCATGTACAGACATGGCCTCAGAACACAGGAGACCGATAGGTCTAACATGATTCATATAGTAGATATGATTAACATGGAGACGTTCACCATCGAAACACCTCATCTCATGTGATGATCGGACTTGGGTTGATAGATTTGGATCATGTCACACTTAAACAACATGAGGGATGTTGATTTGAGTGGTAGTTCTTAAGTAATATGATTAATTGAACTCATTATTATGAACATAGTCTAAGTTGTCTTTACAAATTATGTTGTAGATCAATAGCTCATGTTGTAGCTCCCCTATATATTGATACATTCCTAGAGAAAAACTGGGTTGAAAGATGGTAGTAGAAATTTTGTGGACTTGGTCCGTAAACTGAGGATTGTCCTCATTGATGCACAGAAGGCTTATGTACTTGATGCACCGCTCAGTGCATCAACCCCTCAAGCATCGTCTATGTGTGTTGAGAATATGAGAGAGGCACGTTTTTATGACTACTTGACAGTTCAGTGTGTCATGCTTTATGGCTTAGAATTGAGGCTTCAAAGATGTTTTGAACGTCACAGAGCATATGAGATGTTCAAGAGCTGAAATTGAGATTTTAGGCTCATGCCCATGATGAGAGGTATGATACCTCCAACAAGATTCTTAGACTGCAAGATGAAGGATAATAGATCAATTGGTGAGTGTGTGCTCAGATTATCTGGGTGTTACAATCGCTTGAATCAAGTGGGAGTTGATCTTCCAGATAAGATAGTGATTGATATAGTTCTCCACGTCACTTCCACGAACCTAATAGAGCCTCGTGATGAAATATAAACATGCTAGGTATGGAAAATATGATCCCTGGGCTATTCGCAATGTTCGACACCACGAAGCTTGAAATAAAGAAGGAGCATCTAATGTTGATGGTTAGTAAAACCACTAGTTTCGAGAAGGGCAAGGGAAAGAAGGGAAACTTCATGAATGGCAAGCCAGTTGTTGCTCCAGCGAAGAAACCCAAGGTCGAACCCAAAACTAAGACTAAGTTCTTATATTATGAGGAGAAAAGTCACTGAAGTGGAATTACCCTAGATACTTGGTAGATAAGAAGGCTAGCAACGTCAACAGAAGTATATTTCATATACGTGTTATTGATGTGTACCTAAGTGGTACTCCTAGCAGGACTTGGGTATTAGATACCGGTGCAATTGCTAATGTTAGTAAATCGAAATAAAAGCTAAGGAATAAATAGAGGCTAGCTAGGGCGAGGTGACGATGTCTGTTGGAAGTGTTTCCAAGGTTGATATGATCACCATCGCACACTCCCTCTACCTTTGGGGTTAGTGTTAAACCTGAATACATGTTATTTTGTGTTTGTGTAGAGAATGAACATGATTATATCATGTTTATTGCAATACGGATATTCATTTAAGTCAGAGAATAATGGTTATTCTGTTTACATGAATAATAGCTTCAATGGTCATGCACCCAATGTGAATGGTTTATTGAATCTCGATCATAGTGATACACATGTTCATAATATTGATGCCAAAAATATGCAAAGTTAATAATGATAGTACCACATACTTGTGGCACTGCCACTAAGGTCATATTGGTATAAAGCGCATCAAGAAACTCCATGCTGATGGATCTTTGGTTTCACTTGATTTGAAATTGGTTGAGACATGCAGACCATGCCTCATGTGCAAGATGACTTAGACCTAGTTTTTAATATGATGGAGCGGGCAAGTGACTTATTGGAAATCATACATGTTTGAAAGTGCGTTATACTGACTAGAGGAGGTGAATAGGCAATTTGTACGAATTCATCACTGAGGAATTTCAACTTGAGGAATTTGAAATGTGATGAACTACTAGAAGTGGAATAAGTACTCAAATGCATGTGAGACAGAACAAGAGGATAGTCATCATGATGAAATAGAACATGCACAGACTACAAGTAGCGTGATACAGGCTAAGAAGGTGAAGAACAAGGTGACTAAAGAAATTGAGATGAGGAAATCGAGAAAGTCTTCAGTCAAATTCTTCAAACAGTAACGACCAATTTCATCAACAGGTATACGAGATAATAGAAGGGTTAAGGAAATGGAACCAGGTAGCTCGGTGAAGACAATGATTTGATGACTCGTTTCCAACTATTGTGATAGTCGTACGTCTAGTTTGGAGAGGCTTGGTATTTAAACCAAAGGACACACAGTCCCAGGACACACGGTCCTTACTGTATTCTCCTTGAGCTAAGGTCACACAGTCCTCGCCCCACACTCGTGGTAAGTATTCACGGTAGACTTCCAAAACCCTCACAAATTGGTCACTCGTCAATACACAATTAACTATTGGATGCTCTAGACCATTACGCGCTAATTGTCTGGAGTATACACGGTCTTCAAGGGTAAAAATCGTTGGTTCCACACAGGAACAGTCTCTTCAGTGATGATCAATCACTTTGGGTTTCGTGGTTTGATTTTGGGCATTTTCCTCGCTGATGATTTTCTATTGAAGTCCTCGGGGGATGGGTTGTGCTCAAACGACAAGTGTCATGTTCTCTCTCGGAGCAGCTAACTAACTAGTGGTTGAGGGGGGCGACTATTTATAGCGAGGGTGCAACCTTATATGATATGACACAAATGCCCCCAATGATATAACTGTTATGTGGATAAGATGATTAGGGACAGTTGGCGCTAAGCACAACAACGGTCGGAATTTGAAATGTCAAATTCCTTAGGGCTTATCATATTCCTCACTATAGGCAATTCGCACTAGCGAAATCCTAACTCCTCGGTCAGACCAATTTCCTCAAAGACCCAAACAACATCGTCTCTGTCACTGAAGAACTTGACTGAACTGCAAGAGATTTCCAATGGCTTCACTCGAAGGATTGGGTAGCTTTTGAGTTGAGCATTAGTTGGAATTTTCCTTAGTATTACCTCGGCCCCCTTTAATAGTACAATGTTTCCTATGACTCAAAGAAAGGAAATGAAACTACGACAACAAAAGTCTTCACGCTTCATAGTCCTCATTACTATCTTCAAGGTCACACCGAATTCTTCAGCTTCAAAGTCTTCAGGGAATACCAAAGTCTTCACCAAAGTCTTCAGCTGAAGATATTCATTTTTAGGGGTCAATAATCTCAAAATATATCAAACTCCTCATCGACTTATAGAACTTGTGTATACTCACAAACATATTAGTTCCTTAACCTATAAGTCTTCAATACACCAAAATCACTAAGGGGCACTAGATGCACTAACAATCTCCCCTTTTTTGGTGATTGATGACAAATAGGTTAAGTTTTCAACGGGGATAAACATATGAAGTGTAAGTACTATGTTTGAGGAATTTGATTGCAAGATATAGAAGAACTCCCCCTGAAGATGTGCATATTTGAGGAATTTGCTTTGGACTGAAATGCACATGGCAGGTTAAAAACACGGAGAACTCCACCTATGTCTTGTAATTCATACACGTATTTAAAATATATCATGAGGAATTGAAATGCATGATGAAAAATGGTGTGTGATGAAATTCAGCATGCATGCATTAAAGTACTTTGAGGAAATAGGCATGCGGAAAGTAGTTCAAAAGCGTCAGACCACCATTAGACTTAAGTTTACAACTCATTCAAGAAAAGCTTCAGAAGAGCGAGAGTTGTAACTTAAACAAAAACAACGCATATGTAGAGACTCGCTTGAAGACTAACTCAAATTTCTCCCCCTTTGTCATTGTTGACCAAAAGGGCTGAAAAATGAGGACTAACGCCCCTGAAGATTTTCATCTTGAAGGTGGTTAAGGAGGACCGGCGTTGTCTGGGTCCTTTGTTGAAGTAGGGTCCACAGTAGTGTTGTCAATTTCTCAGCTTCATCTGTCTCGCGCGATGAAGAATATGAGCTTGTAACCAGCTGAGGAACTTGAACCTTCTTGAATTCCTTCTGAGGAGGGTGAGCCTAGTCAAGGTTCTGCTCAAGGTCTAGCTCCTTGAGTTCTTCAGGAGTCTTGAGGTGAGACAGAATGGCCCATGTGTGGTTGAAGACTTCATGAAGATAGTATTGGTTCTTCCTCACAGAGTTGTGCATGACTGTCATATCTCGAATAAGTGAACCAAAATGACAATTGACCCACTTGTGATTGCGATAAACCTTCTGATGAAGACTTATAAGAAGCTCGCGATCGGTCATCACACAAGGGGCAGAGGCTTGAGGAATATGAGCTAAAGGCTTTGCAGCAGTGTCTTGGCTGGCAGTGTCATCATTGGTGGAGTAAGCGGCAGGCTGGCGAATGTGACAAACCAATGGATGATTTCCTTCATCGATGATAGGATTTTTGCCATTCCCCTCAGATGAGGAAATCTGCCTCTTGATGACTTCAAGAGGGGACAAATAACTAAGCTAACTGATAAGGTCTACCTCATAAGCAATTGAAGACCTTGTTCTGATGAATTTCATAATCCAAGGAGCATAAGGCTTCAGTTCTGTCGGTGTTCTGGGAACAGGGCTACCTAGACATGCCTGCCTGCGGCCCAGGACATGGACCACCTCATCAGCCAGACATGGCTTGGTGCGGCCCCACTCAAGATAAGGCCCTCGCGAGGACCCCAGGCTTGCGAGGAAGAATGATGCCATGAATCGCAAGGATGGTCCTCTTCAGGCCCCCTTTGGAGTAGCGGAGATCTCTATGCAGAACCTGGTCTCAGGAGTCAAAGATGACGCATGGAAGGACAGGCCGGCGCCAGCGCACCAGGCGGTGCACTTTCCCCCATCGTGCAAAGGGAGCAAGGACATACGCGGGTTCCTAAAGCGCCACCCAAAGGTTTCCATTCCAATGCAAAAAGACCATGACCATGAGCCCCGCAGGGCGGATGTCATCGCCGAACCCACCTCTGCATCATCAACAGCAATTTGTACGCGAAGATCACCTTTGGACAAAGCGCGGAGGTACTCCCGTCCCCCTTCAAATTTGGTCGTTGTGGCATCCCTTCCCGCAATTGTGATAAGGCAAGAGGACCCGGGCCACTACTATATAAAGAGCCTAGGCCACACCATAGAGGGGGATCCACAACGAGTCCATCCAAGAGAACCACTCGACGAACCACAAGGCAGAGAGCCAAGAACACCACTAGAGCCCCCTCGCGAGGCTTGAAACCACCATACTAGTTCATCCACCTCACCTCCCCAAGAGGCAATCCACCGAAGCAGGAGTAGGGTATTATGCTTCCCAGTGGCTCGAACCTGAGTAAACCGCCGTGTTCATCTTCTTACACGTCATCGTGCGAGTTCGCCGTAGTAACCATCGAGTAGCAAGCTAAGTGGGGCGAAGCTGCAGGGGACCTTCGTGCACGCCCCTATGTTCGAACCTTGAGGGTTTTGCGGATCCCAAAATTCGACATTTGGCGTTCAAGGTAGGGGGCGTGACGAATCCTTCCTCGAGCCAAGATATTCTCCCACCTTGCCGCTCCGATGGCTTACGCCTGCCATGCCTGTGCCAAGTGTCGGGCTTCCCGCATTGCCCAGACAGCACCCGTGGGCCGCGCCGGCGCGCCTCGGTCACTCTCGCCTGCAGCCAACGCCACCACGGCCTGGATGCCCACGAACAACAAGACTCCTTCCAACCGTTCACCGTGTAGTGAAATGGCGACACCGCACTCCATCGATTGTCCTAGCTCTCGGGTCGTCCTCCCACGTCTGGCCCGGGCCAGCGCGCAGTTCGGGTGCACTCGCCAGGATGAACGAGCTATTGCGCTATTGCCCTGTCCCGACCGCTACCACAATTGGCTTCGGCGCATCGCGGAGCATGTCACAGCTGCTGGTGACGCCTTAGTGCTCTCCTACTCGTTTTGACCCTGACCTTCCCTAGAAGATGACGTGGCCCATGATTGTAGGATCGAAAGTAGGTCTAGAGGGGGTGATTAGACTACTTAACCAAATAAAAATCTACTTTTTCCCAATTTTAAGTCTTGGCAGATTTTAGCATTCATAGTATGTTAATTACACCCTACACATGCAGGTCTAAGAGTATAGCAGCGGAAAGTAAAGACATTGCACATGTACGTAAAGAGAGGGTAGGAAAAGCAAACGCAATTGGTGACACGATGATTTTTCCCATGGTTACGATAGGTGGCGCTATCATACATCCACGTTCATGGAGTATTCAACACATGGATGGTAACGGTCGCGAGAGTCCACGGAGGGCTCTACCCATGGAGGGTTCCACGAAGAAGCAACCTTGACTATACCATGATGACCTACGTCCACGGAGGACTAGCCTTACTCGGGGTAGATCTTCACGAAGTAGGCGATCTCCATACCCTTATAAACTTCTTGGTTCAACTCCACAACACGAAGTAGGAGGCTCCCAAGCGGCACCTAACCAATCTAGGAGGCACCACCCTCCAAAAGGTAATAGGCTCGGTAATGTCGATGAACTCTTGCTCTTATGCTTCAAGATGATAGACTCCTCAACACACAATCTCTCTCACCACAGATATGGATTGGTAGAAGAGATGGGATTGGTGGAAAGCAACTTGGGGAGGGTAGAAATAAAGATCCATATGGTTGGAGTGGAAGATCTTGACCTCAACACAAGGGTAGGTGGTTCTCTCTCAGAAAACTGATAAGATAGGTATGGAATGGTTTCGAGTGCTTCTCTTTCGAGTAGGTGGTGGTGGTGGGGTATATATAGGCATATCCAAAAAGCCAACCGTTACACACAATAAGTCAGACTCGGTGACACCGAGGTGTTAATCTCGGTGGTACTGAAGTGAGCGAAAGGTGGCAACTTTTGAATATTGGTGAGACCGATATAGGAATCTCGGTTGCACCGAAGGTGACCAACAGTGAGAATGCTCAATCTCGGTGACGTCGATTCAACAATCTCGGAGGGATCGAAACTGTGAACTTGTGTAAAAGAAAGTTGGCAGCCTGAACTTGGTGGCAGCAATATGGAATCGATTGCACCGAAGTGGCTAGGGTTTGGCTGAGTCTGTCTTGGGTTTGGAATCGGTGACACTGAATGTAGAAAGTTGGTTGCACCGATTTTGAGTGCTTGGCTTTGGACAGACTTTGGTGGGAGAGTTTGTGTGTGTCTTTGGTGACTATCACTTGTGCACATATGAGCATTTTGTTCACCAACAAAACCTTACCCCCTTTTGATAGTATTGCCTTTCCTATGGACTCAAATTGATTTCCCACAAATATGAAATGTAGAGTCCTCTTGCTTGAAGCTTTGCCAACCTATTTCCTTGCATCTTGGGGTATTCCACAATCTCTTTGCCAACCCATCATTGAACCTTTCCTGAAACATACTTGGTGGAAACATTAGTTCAATGACTTAGATGTTGCTATGAATTACCAAAACCACCAAGGGAGCAAATGTGCTTTCAATCTCCCCCTTTTTGTAAATGATGACAACATATAGATCAAAGCTTTGACATATGATATAATTAATGAATATAAACGTCGCTTTGAGAAGTATGTGATAAGAAGGAGCTCCCCCTAAATTTGTGCATTATTTTGAATTTGCGTTTGAATGCAAATGCACAATCGATTAGGTACATGGGGCACTTATTCCATGTCACATACATCTTGGTGGTGTGTGAGAATAATTATAGTTAACAACATATCACAACACAATCAAGCAATGTGAGTGATCATCACATAATCATCAAATGATAGGAAATAGTAGCAACACACATAACACCGTATGATTACACACAAACACAAAAGTATCTCACGACAAACCAAAAGATTCAAATGTTTTTGGAAAACCGCAAATAAAGATAGACCCTCTCTCACTTGAAGCCTAAGATCTGTGTACACTTCTCCCCCTTTGGCAACAAGTTACCAAAAAGTTCAAAGGCATATATCTAATCGTTCTGCAATTTATATCCTTCAGTCGTCGATGTCGAAGTCAAGAGAACTGCGTTGGCGAAGACTTCCGCTGAAGTCCTGGATGGAGCTAGAGTAGATACTGGAGGCACTAGCACTGATGTAGCAAAAGATACTATGGCTGGAGCAGAAGATGAAGGCCTTGTCTCTGTAGCTCGTACTGTAGGAGTCCTGGCCTTAGTCATAAACTGTGCAGTCATCCTGACACATGCATTAACTTCCTTATAATCATTAGAAGAATCAGATTCTGAGGAGTGGTGGTGGATTGGGGCTTCATCAACCTCCTTCTTGAGCTCATTGACTGTCTTAGTCAGTCCATCGACCTTGTCATTGAGGGTCTTCACTCTATCCTCAAAGATCCTCACAAGAATGTTTTGATTGCCCAATATACCTTTGATATCCTTATTCATCTCCATGACAATGGTGATCAAAATATCCATCTGCTCGTTCCTGGACCTGAGAACCTGAGCACTAGTGGCTCGAGCTGCCTCTACTTCTGCCTCTGCCTATGCTTGAGCTGCAGCTGATGTGGGATGATCTGGGTCCATCACCATAACGTTATCCTCAAAGTCCGACTGAAGTGGCAAATAGGGTCTATCCAGAGCAGAGATGTGCTTCTCAAGCTGAGAGTTGATAAGCATCTGAATATCGGGTGCATAGTAGCATGAGCGCTTGTGATCAACAACAACCCTCTTCATTGTCTCCACAATCAAATCCATCACTCGGAATCTCTGGTTCTGGACAATACGAATGATCAAATTGATGGAATATCCTCGGATCATCTTCTCGTCACCTAACTTGGGCATCAAACAATACCTCAGTATAGTGTTGATGGTGTGTAGACCTGCCTGGAGGAGGTGGGACTGAAGCTCTGCAATAGGAATGGGATTATGCATGTCCTTCAAGGCATTGTGGCTTGCCTTGGACTCTAAGTATACACAAATATCTTCCTCATGTGCCTCTGGGACTCCTAAGATGGTAAAAATGAGCAATGGAGTAGAATTGCATGATCATCTCATCATTCTAGACAGTAAACTCTTTGCCAACAAACTCATCAAGTCCAATGCAGTGAAAATTGTCTTGGACACATGGAAAGTAGTCCTCATTCTCCTTGATGTACTTCCAGTCAACATATCTCATGTCACTGACTGTTTGGCTCTTGTCTAGCAAAACTCTCTCATAGAAGCCTTGCTGCTCTTTGGTGTGAAATCTGTAATCAACAACAGTCTTTCCCCTCCGGGCATATGTATCAATAGCTCTCCACGACCTCAAGCCTGAATCCTTCCTCTTCTTCATATCCTCAGCTACTAGGTGGCTGGCATCATGAATTGGAAGGTGTGGTCTGAGCTTCATCAGAACATACATAGCATCATCATCATCTGCTTCTCTGAAAGTGGATTTCTTGTTCTTCTCAAAAGCAGGTATATCTCTGGTAGTCCTCTTGGATTTTTGTGCAGTAGCTTTCTTTGAAGTTGCCTTGGTGCTCTTGGAGGGGCCTGGCTTGGGCATAGCATCAACTAATAGTTTCTTGGCTTTATTCTTGGGAGGAGCCTAAGCAGAAGGTTCCTCCTCTTCCTCCCCAGCAGCAGCACCAACAGCAGCAGCCTCCTCTGGATCCTCAAACATGGATGTAGGTCTGCCCTGCACATGGATGATCCTCTTCCTGGCTGCCTTCTTTGGCACAGCCTTCCTGGGGACCTCAACAGACACTGTTGCCCTAGCACTCTCATGTTCTTTGAAGGTTTCTACAGGAGCATAAATTTTGCTAACCACCTTCCTAGATGAGGTGGCCTCATTGGCATCCTTCCTTGTAGCCTTCTCTTGCTTCTTGGCAAGAATCTCTGATGGGACAAAATATGAATCCTCTTCATTGGAATTGAGCTTCTTCCTGGTCCTTGTTGCAGCCTTAGGCAACACATGAGAACTGGGAGTGCTTAAATCCAAAGATGAACTGGACTCAGGACTAGGGCCTAAACTCATCTCAACATTCTGCTTTGGCAAGCTCTAACTATCTGACCCTGACATGCTGGCCTGTGAAGAGAGTATAGAAGAGTGGAATAGGATAAGTCATCACAAAATGTTCAGGTGGTTTTTTAAAGTTTGAACAGAAAAATTATAGATGTACTTCACTGCAAAATTGGATTTCGGTGTCACTGAGTTAAACATTTCGGTGCTGCCGAGACTCACAGAACCCTTAACTGAAACTTGGCAATAGTTTCGGTCAGACCGAAAACTGTCACTCGGTCTCACCGAGTTCTATCCTCAGTAGCACAAAAAGCAATCGATGGAACTGATTTTTTTGACTCGGTATCACCAAGATGCAACTTCATGGGTAACTAAACCTAAAAAAAATTCGATTCGCTAGACTATGGAGTTTATCTTGTGGATTGATCGATCTCAAACTATGGCTAGATAATGGAGAAAACCTAATGCGCAAGAATAGGAGGTTGAAGCGCAAGAGGAGGCCAAATTCGTACCCTAGCTCGGTGATGGATCCGCTACGATGGTGACAGGGGTGAAGATTTCGGCGACAGCGGCGATTCCCAGTAACAGAGGAGTGCGGGAAGACAAGGGCGATGACCATGGAGTCCTTCTACGGTAGCTTAGGGCTTGGGGCATGATGATTTCAAGAATGAAATTTCGAACCGTTGGGACCACTGAATATATACCCTTCACTATCGATGATGCCTATTCTAAATTTTCGGTGTCACCCAGTTTCTCAACTGTCAGTTGACAGGGAAACTCGGTGTAACCGAGAATATGGAATCGGTAGTACCAAGATAGAGAACCAGATCAACCCTATGCATTCAGTGAGACTGAGAATTGTGGGTTGGTTCCACCGAGATGCACTTGGATGGTTTTAATGGTCATTCCTTGTCGATACGGAACTCCGAGTGCTCCTCACACGGAGAGATTGAAAAGTACTTGTTCAAATTTTGTCATGCAAGATGAATAGAGTATGAGGTGAGAAAGCATAGATAGCTAACGGACTGGTCCTAGGCATTCTTGTATATCCAATTGGCAAATAAATATGAAAAGCCAAATAGAAACAATTGGATATCCTCGAATGAGTAAATAAATGCAAACCAACATGCTCATACAATAAGATGTCAGATGAAATCATGGAAAACATGCACAAACACAATAGCATCTAACAAGCACTTTGGTGATGACAGAGTCATCTATATATGAGTATATTGACTTATGAGCCAAGTAAGAATACTTGATCATAGATCATACTCATCGTTTAAGCACAAGTGCGATTACCACTTTCACTTAAAGCATTTAATGTTGTCACATTCTTATGAGATGCTTTAACTCAAGTCTTAGAGCAATGCTCCCCCTTGATTTGACATCCCCCCGTAAGAGTGATAAACTAACCTTGGGTTTTGTCAAAGAAGACTTCATGTTGGTGAGGTAGTGGTCGATGCTCAAAGTTGATGAAGATCACCAAGTGTTGGGAGCATCCTTGTTGTTTCATTACTCTTCTCACCCACATGGATTAGTCCCAACACACAAGAGACAAATACAAGGATATCTATGGACATGGAGTGCAAAGCATATGTGATAATGTCCGTTCATTTGTTGATTACCTTGTCCCTTGCTTAACTTTGAGGGAATGTGTGACTCCATGAACTATTACATAATGTTGATGTTGTTTGCAACTAGTTCTTGCCAATAGTGAATCTGAGTGAATTTCATTGATGGAGTCACCCCTCAAGAACTCTCTAGTTCTTCTTCTTGGGAACCCACATCAAGTTGATGGGATCCTTGGTGTTGAAGTAGCACTTGTAGAAGTTGAAATTGTCGTAGCCTTGGGAACCCACTTCAGCAAAGCTTGGGATTCAACTTGAAGCTTGTTCGTGTCCTTGAGTTTGGTGTCTTGTGGTGGAAGGTCATCTTGAGCTTTTGTTCCCTTGGGGAGAATATTTTCATACTTCTCCTTTTGAGGAACAAACTTGGGATTGGGGTATTGAACTTCTTCCCATTCAACCCCATTAGCATTGAAGTAGCCAACACCACGATTCTTCCTGTATCCTCCATGCATGCATATAATCTCCTCAAATTGTTTGCACCCTTCAAGACTCTTGTAGATACCTTTCTCTATAATATATTTCAAGAGTTCATTTTTTTGCCCATGTGTAACTTGGCTAAGAGAAGAGTTAGTGGGATCAAGAGAACTACTAGAAGCGGTATTATTGGATTTATCATTTTTATTGCTACTAGTTGAAGAACCTTTCTTTGCTTTGTTACTAGCTTGCTTAGACCTAACTTGTGGCAAGAATGTAGATAAGAGAAGTCATTTGGACAGATAAGAGGAAGTCTTATTTCGAAGATTGTCATTGCTAGATTTAAGGAATGCGTGCTCTTGCTCTAAATTGAGCTTCTCGAAGCGAAGCTTCTCATGTGTCCTTACAAGCTCTCTATGATCTTCTAGAGTTGACTCGTGAGCTAACTTAAGAGTTTTTAGTTCTTGAGTTAGTCGTTCTGTTTCCAACTTATCATCATCACACGACTTGTCTACACTAGAGTGAGTACTAACAAGTTCATTTTGACTAACATTACTAGATTTGTCAAATAGCAAGTCATCTTTGGTTAACAAGTCATCTTCATCACTACTGAAATCAAGATACTCGGGGTGTGATACATTGGGGCCTTTAGGCATGAAGCAACTTCCACTCCCTTCGTTTGGTGAATCAAATAGATCATAGGATTTGGTATTCACTAGTTCAATTTCGGCAACACCTTCATCTTAACTATAGTCAGAGCTGGACTGATAGCTTCTCTCAGAGTGGTTGTCGGAGTCGGAGTCGGAAACCCATTCACCAACATGATTTTTATGTTTACTTCTTGAGTAGCTCTTGGTGTACTTGTCCTTCTTCTCTGAGTCCCTATTTCTCTTTGAGGGTCTTCGTTCATAACGATCATCTCTACTCCTTCTCTCTTTTCGAGGTGACTCGTCTCTTGAGCTTCGTCTTCTTCGTGACTCTTCTCTTCGTTTGTAGGGAGCTGTGCACTCATTGGAGTAGTGTCCGGGCTTCCCACAATTGTAGTTGTTTCGATGACGACTTGACGAATGCTTCTCTTCATATCTGTAGTTGGAGCTTTGATGTTTGCTTCTATTCCTGTAGAACTTGTTGAATTTCTTGACCATGAGGCTTATCTCTTCATTTGTGACAAGGTTGTCGCTTGAGGTAGTGGGAGAATCACTTGTGGCTTTATAAGAACCGCTAGAATTGTGGTGAAGCTCTTCCTTGTCTTTGAGTGTCATCTCATGAACAACAATTCTACGAATCACTTCCATTGGCTTGAGATCTTTGTAGTTGGGCATCATTTCGATCAATGTGCAAGCAGTGTCATATCGATCATCCAAAGCTCGAAGTATCTTCTTCATGATGAATTTGCCAATCATTTCTTCACTTCCTAAGATGGAAATCTCATTGGTGATGAGAGCTAGCCTAGAGTACATCTCAGTGACTCCTTCACCATCCTTCATCTTGAACTTGTCAAGCTGACCTTGAAGAACATCCAACTTGGATTCCCTCATTGACTTAGTTCCTTCGTCCATATCAACCAAAGTATCCCAAATCTCTTTTTCATGTTCAAGACGGATGATATTGTTGAATTCTTCGGGGCATAGACAGTTGAAGAGAATGTCACATGCTTGATCCAGAGTCGCTTCACGGTGACCCTCACGGTGACCCTCACGGTGACCCCATCCAGCGAGCCTGCTGAGGTGCCTGTTGACGGGTAGACCAACGGGGTTCTCGATGCCTAGATAATTCGTGCGGAAGGAGATGCACTCTTCGGTCAGAAAGCCCTTGGCTATGCTTCCATCTGGACGTGTCCTTTTGCGAACGTAACCTTTGATGACACCATTCATCCTTTCGAACGGCAACATGCTGTGCAGGAACGTCGGCTCGAGTTGGATGATATCCTCCACGATATGGACCAGCAGATGCACCATAACGTCGAAGAATGCGGGCGGGAAGTACATCTCAAGCTCGCATAGTATCACCATGATCTCTTCCTATAGCCTTCTGACTTGCTTCACGCCAACCGACTTCCGAGAGATGACGTCAAAAAAGTTGCATAGGCCAAATAGCATTTCACGGACGTGCACGTCCATCATCCCACGGATTGCAACTGGAAGTATCTGCATCATCAGCACGTGACAGTCGTGAGACTTCATCCCGCTGAACTTCTGCTTCGTTGAGTCTAGGTATCTGCTTATCTTCCCCGCGTAACCGTAAGGAAGTTTTACTCCTACGAGGCAGGTGAAAAACTGCCCGATCTCCTTCTGACTTAGAGTGAAGCACGCGGGAGTGCATTCATATTCGATCTTCTTGGCCTTTTTCCCTTTGTTGCGACGACTTTCCGTTTCCTTCGCCTCATCATCATCATCATCATCATTAGGGCATTTTGCGTGAAGCTCCTCCCTAATGCCCATTGATTGCAAGTCTGCCCTTACTTTCGGCCCATCTTTGGTCCTCTTTGGCATGTTGAGCAGGGTACCAAGCAGACTCTAGCACACGTTCTTCGTGATATGCATGACATCAAGGCTGTGAGGCACACGGAGGATCGTCTAGTACGGCAAGTCCCAGAAAATAGACCTCGTTTTCCATACCTTCAGCAGCGGCTCTGGTGCCTTTCGCTTCTTTCCCAACGACGGGCACTCTTTCCAATTTTTCAACAGCTCGTCTATTTCCTCGCCGCTCCTCGTACGTGGGGGTCTTCGGGGTTCGGTTTCACCATCGAACAGATCCTTGCGATTTCTCCATGCGTCATCGTCGCGAAGCCACCTTCGATGTCCCATGAACATGGTTTTCGAAGACCCGGGATCTCTATCTAGCTGGCGATACGTTGTGTAATCCATGCAACTGACGCATGCACTAAATCCGTGGACCACCTGCCCCGCGACATATCCGTAACCGAGAAAGTCGTGCACCATCGTGAGCAGTGCGGCTCTCATACGGAAATATTGTTTCGCTGCAACATCCCACGTATTGGCTGGCGTTTCCCACGGCGTGTCTAGCTCCTCTTTCAGCAGCCCTAGATACAGATTGATGTCATTCCCTGGTTGTTTTGGCCCTTCAATTAGCATACTCATGTGAATGTACTTCCTCTTCATGCACATCCAGGGGGGAAGGTTGTACATCCACACAAACATAGGCCAGGTGCTATGTATGCTTCTCTAGCTGCCAAACGGATTGACTCCATCGGTGCTCGTGCCCAGCACGATGTTCCTTGGATCATCCCCAAATTCTGGGTGTTCAAAGTTCAACGCTTGCCACTTGCTCGCATCCTTAGGGTGACTCAGCATCTTGTCTATTTTATTTATCTCCGGATCATTTCCGTCATCTTGTCGCTTCTTCTCCTCCCTATCCGCGTGCCAACGTAGGAGCTTTGCTAGCATAGGGTCCGCGAAATACCGCTGGAGACGAGGAGTGATCGTAAAGTACCACACCACTTTTCGAGGAGCTTTCTTCCTCTTCTTGTATCCAGTGATGCTGCATACCGGACATATGGAAGACTCCGTGTGCTCATCCCAATAAATGATGCAATCGTTCATGCACACATGGTATTTCATGTGCGGTAAATCCAGAGGACACACGATTTTCTTCGCCTCCTCCAAACTGTTCGGGCCCTTGTTCCTCTTGGGAAGACGTTCGTGCCAGAATGACATGTTCTCGTCGAAGCATGCGTCGGTCATTTTGTGTTTTACCTTAATCTCCAAAGCCACGAGCATTACTTTCAGGCGGGTATCCTCGGGCCTGCATCCTTCATACAATGGAATAACCGCGTCTATCTCTAGTTGATCCAGCTTGGCTTTCTCTCGGGCGGCAGCTCTTGCGTTACCCGTCTTCTTAAGAAGCAGCTCTTGAATATGACGGTCCTACACCCAGCCCATCGATGGTCCATCGTCGTCTACTCCGACATCTTCATCTTCATGATCATGCCCTTCATCTTGATCTTCCTCATCATCATGTCCGGTATCTTCTACATCATGACTGTATCCTGCATCTACTTCGTGATCATGTCCTGGAGATCTTCGTCTTCTCGCCCGCCCTCATCGCTATTGTCTTGCTGCCCTTCCTTATTTCTTGCCCGGCCCCCATAGACGACTTCATAATCATCTTCATGACCTTGTCACTGATAGCCATCCATGAAACCACGCACGAGCAGGTGGTCCCGCACCTGTTTGGAATCCGGGTCCATAAGGCTCTTCAGCTTGCATCTTCGACATGGACATCTTATCTCCGTCTCGTTATTTTGAAACATCTTGGCCTTCACGGAGCTCAAAAACCTATTCACGATGCCTTCAGTCATCGTGCGGACCATGGTCGCCTGCGGGGTAGAGCAAAACGATATTTTAGAACCAAAAAAATTTGGCATGACTTTTCCTAAAAATAGGACCAAAAATAATGCATAGTGCCAAATTCTCGCCGAAACAGAAATGAATCAACATTCCGGCAAAATATTGGCAACATTTAGGGGAGGGTCATCACCATAAACAATGGCGCACCACAAACATACGTAGATCTAGGCCATAAAAAGTGTGTATGTTGGAGGGAGAAAAAAGTAGATCTAGAACATAAAGAAAGCTTTCCCCTTACTTACCTATCAAAAAAAGGAAATTTAACCACTTAATTTGGGTGAATCTATGGTGCAAATGAGGTGAGGAGGAGGAGGCAGCCGAGACCAAGCTTGGTAGCTAGAGGTGGAGAGAATGAAGTGGGGAGAGTGTGGTAGGTGGCTGTAAAAAATTAAATATCTAGTTGCTCTTAGGTTGCCAATAGCGCACCTCCTAAGAATGCGCCATTGGTAACCAGGGTTACTAATGGCGCACCTGGTGCATGGTACGCCATTACTAGTTTTGAAAAAAAATTGAAAAAAAATTTGTTAGTAGTGGTGCACCGTATGTGTGGTGCGCCATTAATAGTTAAAACTAGTAATGGCGCACTTCCACCTGGTGCGCCACTGCTAGGTCTTGGGAGGGGTGTGGGTCCAGGACATAACTAGTAGTGGCACACCACACAGCAGGTGCGCCATTAGTAATATGTCCATTAATGGCACACCACTATCTGGTGCGCCACTACTATATAGCAGTTGCGCACCACATACATAGTGCGCCACTAATGTCTATATTAGCTATAGCCCTTTTCCTAGTAGTGAGTTGGTTGGGAAGAAGGTCAATATCCCAAGCCCAAGTTTGTTCCTCAAAAGGAGAAGTATGAAAATACTCTTCCCAAGGATACAAACACTCAAGATGACCTTCCAACACAAGACCACAAGCTCAAGGGCAAGAACAAGCTTCAAGAGGACACTGACTCATATGAAGATAAATCTCTAGCTTTGGTGGAGTGGGTTCCCAAGGCTACTTCAAGCTCAACTACTACAAAGGCTACTTCAAAACCAAGGATCCCCATCAACTTGATGTGGGTCCCCAAGAAGAAGAACTAGTAAGTTCTTGAGGGGTGACTCCGCCAATGAAATTCACTCACATTCATTATTGGCAAGGACTTTTTGCACTCAACATCAACTCAATGCAATAGTTCAAGGAGTCACACATTCCCTCAAAGGTAAGCAAGGGAAAAGGTAATCAACTAATCAATGGACATCATAACATATGCTTTGCACTCCATATCCATAGATATCCTTGTATTTGTCTCTTGTGTGTTGGGACTAACCCATGTAGGTGAGAGGAGTAAGGAAATAACAAGGATGCTCCCAACTCTTGGTGATCTTCATCAACATTGAGCATCCACAACCACCTCACCAATATGAAGCCTTCATCGACAAAACCCAAGGTTAGTTTATCCCTCTTATGGAGGGATGTCACATCAAGGGGGAGCTTTACCCTTAAGACTTGACTCAAAGCATCTCTTAGCATGTGACAATATTAAATGCTTTATGTAAAAGTGGTAACCCCACTTGTGCTTAAATGATGAGTATGACCTATGATCAAGTACTCGTACTTGGCTCCTAAGTCAAATACTCATATATAAATGACTTTGTCATTCCCCAAGTGCTTGTTAGATGCTAGTGTGTTTGTGCATGTTTGTCATGATTTCTTTTGACATCTTATTGTGTGAGCATGTTGGTCTGCATTTATTTTCTCATTCGAGGACATCCAATTGCTACTATTTGGTTATTGATTTTCTATTTTGCCAATTGGATGGACAAGAATGCCTCCGACCGCTCTTTAGCTATCTATGCTTTCTCACCTCATATTCCATTCATGTTGCATCAAAAAATTTGAACAATTGCTTTTCGATCCCTTTGTGTGTGGAGCACTCGGAGTTCCGTGTCGACAAGGACTAACCATTAACACCTCCCAAGTGCATCTCGGTGGAACCAACCCCACAATCTCGATCTCACTGAATGCCTAGGGTTGATCTATTTTTCAATCTCGGTACTGCCGATTTCATATTCTTGGTTACACTAAGTTTCCCTGTCAGCTGACAGTTGTGGAACACGGTGACACCAAAAACATAAAATCGGTATCACCGACAGTGGAGGGTATATATACTGTGGACCCCGACGTTTTGAAATTCATCCTAAGAACTGTCGTGCCTCAGAACCCTAAGCTGCCACTTCAAGACCCCTGGTCGTCGCCCTAGTCTTCCTGTGCTCCTCCACCACTGGGAATCGCCGCCATCGACGAAATCTGCTCCATCGTCGCCGTCGTAGCGGAGCCGAATGAAGTTAGGGACGAATTCGACCTCCTTTGCGCTTCCTTCTGATTCTTGCGCATTGGATCTAATTTTCTTCTTATGCCACCTATTGCACTGCTTCCTATCCACCTGGAAATCCTATAGGCTAGTGAACCATCGATATTCTAGGGTTTGCCTTCCGTCCGATGCAACTCGGTAGAACCGAATCAAGAAAATCGGTACCACCGATTTTCGTTTCTGTGTTGCTGAGAGTGAAACCGAGCACTCTTTTTCGGTCTCACCGAAAATGGTGTAAGTTTCTGGCTAAAGGGACAGTCAATCTCGGTGTCACCGAAAATTTTGCTTCGGCCTTACCTATTTGTTTCTGACAGGATGCAAAACTTTAAAAATCTTTTGTTCAAAATTTCAAAAAAAACAGCTGATAATTTTGTGATGACTCATCTACTTCTTCTCATCTATATTCCATTCACAGGGTCAGTATGTCAAAATGACCTGAGAGAGCAAAGTGTTGAGATGTATTCAGGCACTAGTCCTGAGTCTAGTTCATCTTCTAACCCAGGCACTCCCAGTTCCCATGGTTATCCCAAGGCTGCTACTAGGGCTAGGAAGAAGTAGAATTCTAATGAAGAAGATTCAGACTTCGTTCCAGAAGAGATTCTTGCTAAGAAGCAAGAAAAAGTTGATAGGAAGTCTACTACTAAAGCTACATCATCCAGGAGAGTTGTTAGCAAGGTCTACGCTCCTGCTTCAACATTCAAAGCACATGAGACTGCCTGAGCAACTATTTTAGTTGAGGTCCCCAAGAAAGCTATGCCTTTGAAGGTAGGGGAGAAATGGTCCAGGAAGAGGATTGTTCATGTGACTGGCAGGCCTACTTCCATGTATGAAGATCTAGAGGAAGCAACTGGTGTTGTTGCTGAGGAAGAGGAGGATGAGCCAGCTATAAAGGCTCCTCCCATGAAGAACGCCAAGAAGCTTATGGCTAATGCTATGCCAAAGACTAGCGCGTCCAAGATCTCCAACTCTACATCCAAGAAGGCTGCTGCTAAGAAGCCTAAGAGGACATCCAGGAAGATTCCAGCTTCTGAGAAAAACAAAGGGACTGCTTCCAGAGTTGAAGATGATGATGACTTGACAACTTTGATGAAGCTCAGACCACATCTTCTAGTACACAATGCCAGCTACCCACTGGCTGAGGATATGAAGAAGAGGAAGGATTCAGGATTGAGGGAATGGAGAGCTGCTGATCCATATGCCTTGAGAAAGAAGACAGCTGCGGACTACAGATTTTATACCAAGGAGCAATAGGATTTCTATGAGACTATGCTTTTTGAGAAGAGTCCATCTGTGAGTGATATGTGGTATGTTGACTAGAAATTCATCGAGGAAAACAAGGACTACTTTCCAAGTGTCTAAGACAATTTCCACTGCATAGGTTTGGATGAGTTTGTTGGTAGATAATTCACTGCTTGGAATGATGAGATGATCATGCAATTATACTCCACTGCACATTTCTATGGAGATGGTAGAATTGTATGGATGACTGACGGTGCAAGATATGAATCAACTATTGAAGAATGGGCTGCTATCTTATGAGTTCCAGAAGCATAGGATGGTGACTTGTATGTATACTCAGAATCCAAGGAGAGCCACAATGCTATGGCAAATATGTACAAGGAGATCCCTGCTGCCAATGTGAAGTCTCACAAGCTAGGATCTATCTACTTTCTTCACGCTAGCCTCTGCACAATGAACACCATTCTGAGGCATACTTTAATGCCCAAGTCAGGAGATGACAAGATGATCCGAGGCCACTCCATCAATATGTTGATCCACCTTGACAGACACACCAGGATCAGAGTCATGGATTTGATTGTTGAGACAATCAAGAG
This sequence comes from Hordeum marinum, assembly GCA_022496015.1. Classification (NCBI taxonomy): domain Eukaryota; kingdom Viridiplantae; phylum Streptophyta; class Magnoliopsida; order Poales; family Poaceae; genus Hordeum; species Hordeum marinum. The sequence continues at coordinate 201,140,212 of CM039677.1, read as the reverse complement.
GGTTGTTGCTGACCAGAAGCGCTCTTGCTGTTATGCACCCTACATCCAGATGCTAATCAATTCAAAGTTGGAGAAGCACATTTTTGCTCTAGATCGTCCACATTTACCCCTACAGCCAGATCTCGAAGACAATGTTGTGGTGATGAACCCAGATCATCCCACTTCAGCTGCAGCTCAGGCAGAAGCAGAGGTAGCTCAAGCCGCTAGTGCTTAGGTCCGTAGATCCCAGAATAAGCAAATGGATCTTCTGATTTCATATAACTAAGGAATGAAGGACGACATTAAGGGGATTCTAAAAAATCAGAACAGTCTTGTCAGGATCTTTGAGAACAGGATCAAAACCATTAATAATAAGGTGGATGGGCTGACTAAGACACTCAATGAGCTCAAGAAGGAAGTTGACTCAATGCCTCTTCCTCAGACTACTTCTTCAGATGATGATGGTGATGATGATGATGATGATGAGGAGGAGGAGGAGGAGGATGGATCACCTCTCAGGACAGACACATAGTTTCATTCCCAGGCCAGGTCAGCCACTGTGCCAGCTCCAGACTTGAGGCCCTCTTCATCAGCTCCTACTGCTGTCATCTCAGCTCCTGCTCCATCTGCTCCAGTTCCTCCAACTGCCACTCCAACTCCATCCATGACATCTGCAGAGATCTTCGCCGACGCTGCTCTCTTGACTCCTTCATCAACAACCGGAGGAGATCAGCCCAAAAATGATTAGATGTATGCCTTTGAAAATTTTGGTAACTTGTTGCCAAAGGGGGAGAAGTGTATGTAGATCCTTAGGCTTCGAGTGAGAGAGCATTTTGGTGTTTGTTGCTTTTCAAAACATTTGGTCTTTTGGTTGCTTGTGTTGAGCGTATGTGTTATGCTAGTATTTTACGCTTTATGTGTGATGCTACTATTTCCTATCATCTTAATACTGATGAGATGATCATTCACCTTTGATTGATTGTGTTGTGCTTTGTTATTCATTCTAATTATTCTCTCACACCACCAAGTTGTTTGTGACATGGCAGAAGTGCCCCATATACCTAGTCGATTGTGCATTTGCATTCAAACGCAAATTCAAAACAATGCACAAATTTAGGGCGAGCTCTTGCTTATCACATACCTCTCAAAGCGACGATTATATTCATTGATTTTATCATATGTTGAAGCTTTGATCTATATGTTGTCATCAATTACCAAAAAGGGGGAGATTGAAAGCAAATTTGCTCCCTTGGTGGTTTTGGTAATCAATAACAACATATAAGTCAATGAACTAATGTTTCCACCAAGTATATTTCAGGAAATGTTCAACGATAGGATTGGCAAAAGGAGATTGTGGAGATACCCCAAGATGCAAGGAAATAGGTTGGCCAAGCTTCAAGCAAGAGGACTCTACATTTTATACTTGTGAGAAATCACTTTGAGTCCATAGGAAAGCCAATACTATTAAAAGGGAGTAAGGTTATGTTGGTGAACAATATGCTCAAATGTGCACAGGTGATAGTCGTCAAAAACATCCACAAACTCTCTAACAAAAGTCCGTGCAACCAACTTTCCCATACAAATGCCACCGATTCCAAAACCTAGACAAACTCAGCCAAACCCTAGCCACTTCGGTGCAACCGATTCCATACTGGTGCCACCGAGTTTAGGTTGCCAACTATCTGTTACGCAAATTCACATTATCGATACCATCGAGAATGTTGGATTGGTGTCACCGAGATTGGAAATCTGATAGTTGGTCACCTTATCGGTGCAACCGAGTTTCCTATATTGGTCTCACTGAGATTCAAAAGTTTCCACCTTTTGGACACTTTGGTACCACCAAGATTAACACATCGGTGTCACCGAGTTGGTCATTTTCTGTGTAACGGTTGGATTTTTGGCTATGCCTATATATACCCCATCACCACCACCTACTCGAAAGAGAAGCACTCAGAACTATTCCACACTTGCCCCATCCAGTTTTGTGAGAGAAGAATCACCGACCCTTGTGTTGAGGTCAAGATCTTCCACTCCAATCATATGGATCTTGATCTCTAGCCTCCCCAAGTAGATTTCCACCAATCCCATCTCTTCCACCATGCCAAATCTGTTAGAGAGTGATTGGTTGGTGAGGAGTCTAACATCTTGAAGCACAAGAGCAAGGAGTTCATCGTCGTTACCGAGTCTATTACCTTATGGACGGTGGTTCCTCCTAGATTGGTTAGGTGTCGCTTGGTAGCCTCTTACTTCGTGTTGTGGAGTTGAACCAAGAAGTTTGTAAGGGCAAGGAGATCGCATACTTCGTGAAGATCTACCCATAGTGAGGCTAGTCCTTTGTGGACGGAAGCCGTTATGGAAAATTCAAGGTTGCTACTTCGTGGACCCTTTTGGGTGGAGCCCTCTGTGGACTCTCGCGATCGTTACCCTCCGTGGGTTGAAGACTCCATAAACGTGGATGTACGATAGCACCACCTATCGGAACCATGGGAAAAATCATCGTGTCTACAACTGCGTTTGATCTTCCTACCCTCTCCCTTCTATACATGCTTGTTGTTACTTTCCGCTGCTATATACTCTTAGACTTGCATGTGTAGGGTGTACTTGACTTGCCATGAAATGCTAAAAACTGTCAACCCTAAAACTTGGTATAGGCAAAACTTTTATTTGGTCAAGTAGTCTAATCACCCCCCTCTAAACACACTTTCGGTCCTACACCTTTGCCCTTTTAGACGAAAGAGCAGAACATAAAGGGGCAAGCATAGGAGCCGGACAACCCAACTTAATGACCAAAGACATAGTTCGGAACCGATGCATATAAAGTGAATGCCAAGACGCTGAACACACAATGGTTAAGGCGATTTGTGTTGAAATCGAGGCCCCGGTCTATTAGCCGGCGATCTCAAGTCATACGGAACAGGTTCACGAGAATAGGGAGGGAAGAAAAACATATGTGCAGAAAACAGGACAAATAAGGCTTATGTGCGCCATGTAATTTCGTATTTCCTCAACAACTCTTGTAACTCGGATTGCCGAAGCAGTTGTTTACAAGTATGTGATAAGAAATAAAGTCCTATAGGAGTTGTTGTACCAGGTGTCTTCAATTGGTGACCAGACCCCTTTGATATGCCCTGTTGCTAGTTGACTCCTACTTTTGGATGTACCTTGATGGGTGTTGGTGTGGGCGGATTTTGTGAACAAAAACTTGAGAGGCTGTAGTGTTAAATGTGAGCTTTATACCATGGGTAGGCTCTTTTAGGAGCGCCTGTAGTTTGTCCGAAGACGTGTTGATGGTAACAGCTCAGAACAACCGAACGCCTATCGTAAGTTCCCCACCGCTACCCATGGAGTTGTGCCTCCTCGGCGCATACTTTGCTAGTCCTGAGGTTGTGCGGTGGGTGTGAGTCCCTATTGAGGGGAGGAAGGAGGGTCGGAGTGTTCGGTCTGAATCCGAACTCGCTTCCTGGCCTTCTGTGCCTTTACGGTTAATGCCGAAGCTGGTCAGTCGTCTTCGTAACTGAATTCGACCGGCAGTGCTAGTGCATGTTCCTCCGTTCTAAGGGAACGCTCTGTATTGCCGTTGATTGTGATGACCCCCTTGGGGCCCGACATCTTGAGCTTGAGGCATGTGCAATGCGAGACTGCATTGAACTGAGCAAACATCGTCCGGCCGAGCAGCGCATGATAGCCGTTGCGAAAGGGCACAATGTCGAAGACCAAGTCCTCGCTTCGGAAGTTATCCGGTGAGCCGAACACAACCTCCAGGATTACAGAGCCCGCATCGGGCCTCAACACTTGGGATCACTCCCTTAAAGGTACAGTTGCTGGGCTTGATCCATGACGGATCTATACCCATCTTTTTCACCATTTGTGAGTAAATTAGATTGAGGCTACTTCCTCCGTCCATTAGGACTTTAGTGAGGTGATACCCATCTATAATGGGATCAAGGACGAGGGCAGCCTAGCCCCCATGACGGATACTGGTCGGATGGTCGTGCCGGTCGAACGTGATCGGGTATGCTAGCCATGGGTTATACTTCGGAGCTACGAGCTCCACAGCATAGACCTCCTAAAGGGCCCGCTTTCTCTCTTTCTTAGGTATGTGTGTGGCGTATATCATATTCACCATTTTGACTTCGGGAGGGAATTTCTTCCGATCGCCACCCATTGGACCCCGAGGCTCTTCTTCATCCTTGCTGCGCAAGCTCTTGCCCTAGTCTTCGGGTTGTATTTTGCCAGCCTGTATAAATACCCAACAGTTGCGATGTGTGTGATTGGCTGGCTTTTCGGAAGTTCCGTGAATTTGGCAAGTCCTGTCCATAATCTTCTCAAGCTGAGTGGGTCCATCACGATTGCCTTTAGGGAGATTCTTCCGCTTCCCGAGTCAGGAGTTGCAAAATCCAGCATTAACCGTCGTGTCATCGGCGTCGTTGTTGTTGTGCCGACATTTGTTCTTATTGTGCTTCGGCTTTCAGTTTCCATCCTGGGCTTCAGGTGCCACATGATCTTCAGAATTGTGGTTGCCATCTAGTTATCTTCGCCCACATAGAAGCGGGTCATGAGGGACGTAAGGGTGGACATGGTCCGAGGCTTATCCTAGCCTAGCTGGCGGGCAAGCCATTTGTCCCAAATATTGTGCCGGAAGGAGGCAATGGCCTCGGCATCGGACAATCGACAATTTGGTTCTTCTTGGTCAAGAACCGATTCCTGAATTGTTGGGTGGACTCGCCGGGCTTCTGGACGATGTTACTGAGGTCACAATAGTCTGGCGGGCGAACATAGGTCCCCTAGAAGTTAGAGAGAAATGCGTCTTCCAAGTCTTCCCAGCATCCGATGGAGTTTTCGGGGAGGCTGTTTAACCAGTGCCGAGCTAGCCCCTTAAGCTTAAGAGGTAAGTATTTGAGGGCATGGAGATCATCTCCTCGTGCCATTTGGATGTGGAGGAGGAAGTCCGCGATCCATACAGTTGGGTCAATGGTCCCGTCATACTTTTCTATATTTATGGGTTTAAACCCTTCGGGCAACTGATGCCACATTACTTCATCTGTGAAGCACAGTGGGTGAGTGGCGCCTCTGACCCGATCTATGTTCCGTTTGTACTCGGCGTCTGTATGGGACCGGTCACGTTCCTGTCCTCTATGGTTTTGGTCGAACCATGGTCTATATTCTCCCTATCTATCCGGTGAGTAATCTCTGGATCCGTAGATGGACCTTGTACGTCCTGCTCTGTGATTTAAGTTGTCACCCAGGTCGAACCGGTCATTGGGCGTGAATCACTCCTTACCATGTCTTTGGGGTATCGCCGGTACATAACTGGTGTCTTTAGCCGCTCTGTCATGCCCACAAGGAGGGTGGTCCGGCTCGTCATATGTTGTATGATGTGGAGACGCAGTGTCAGTGAGCTCATCGTCGAATTGTGGTAGCAGCCTCCTCCGAGGGCAGCTTTTGGGCTGGTTTGATAGACCAACATATACTTCCTCGGCTGAGAGGACTTTCGTCCATCGATCAGTGAGGTTGGCCTGGTCAGCTTTGAGTTGCCTCTCTTTGGCCTTCAGGCTGCGAGCCGTTGCTATGAGCTGCTGCTTGATTTTTTCCTGATCCTCGAGGTTATCAGGGATGTACAAGTCATCGGCTTCTGGTAGCTCTTCCTCCTTGATGGGGGGAAGGTAATCATCACCTTCGGGGTACTTGACGGTATCGGGGTCATTTTGGTCCGCAGGTTTGTCCGAACCCTCAAACGGGTGCTCCCTGATAATAGTTCCTCTTCCCTTTTTGCTTTTGGAACGCTTATGCGATTTCCGGTGCCTTGATGGCGCATCGCCCAATTTGTCGTCGGCGTTGTGAGGCCTGTTGTCGTCGTTCGTGGAGGGAGTATCTACCATGTAGACGTCATATGTACAAGTGGTGGTCCAATTCCCGGTGTTAACAGGAGTTGGAGCATGGTCCTCCTCATCCATGTATTCTGCCTCCTCGGAGGCATAGTCTAGCATGTCAGTTAAGTCTTCAACGGTGGTTATTAGGTGGGTGGGTCGAAAAATACGTCCTTGCCCGAACTGTAACCGGGTCGGGTGTAGATCGGGGCTGGACCGTCGGTGATCTTCATCGATGAGAATTGTTCCACAGCCTCATCGACCGCTGAGGGCCTGATCGGATCCAGCTGTTAAGAACTCGTGGAGTTAACTGCATGAAGCCCATCCATGAGAAGTGTTCGGTAGGAACACATGTCCGGTCATATGGCTTGATGGCTAGACCGAGATTAGACATCGGCCTGCCACCATGGGTGACCCCATTGGCATATCCGACGAAGGGGCTCGAGGTTAAGGCCTAAGAGTCCTCGAGGGTTACGGACGAAGTCGTGAGCCCGAGTAGTGACAAGTCGCCTCGAGAGTCGACAAAAAAATTTAGGTTTCTGAATCTAACTTCCTGATCAGGGGTGAAGTTCTCTACACGTCCTAGATGGCTGATGGAATTAGCATGGAGCGCAACGCTGCCGAACGCGAAGATCTTCCCGAGAAAGAAAACGTCCGTGTTGGGGACATCTTCGTTGATGAAAAGGCGAGGTGATGATATCATCTTGCTCACAGAGGAACTCTCAATGAAAGCACCAATGTCGGTGTCAAAACCGACGGATCTCGGGTAGGGGGTCCCGAACTGTGAGACTAGGATCGACAGTAATAGGAGACGAAGGGGACGCAAGTTTACCCAAGTTTGGGCCCTGCAATGGAGGTAATACCCTACGTCCTGCTTGATTGTATTGATAGTGTATGGGAATACAAAGTTGATCTACCTCGAGATCATATGTCTAACCCTAGATGAGTTATCTTGCCTCTATACCCTAAAACCCTCCAGCTTAAATAGATGTCGAGGAGGCCTAGGGTTTACACATGGTCGATTACATGCCGAAGAAATAAACATGCCTATTACTACATCTCATGTGGAGCGCAAGCCATGTTCCTCGAAGCTTCCATCCAGGAATTTGGTCCTTCAAACCATCCAGTGTTTAGTGAGTAGTCCTTATAGTCCGTCCCATAAACAACAGGTCAGATATCCGAGGACCCCCAAATCCAGGACTCCCTCACCTATGCCCTTTGCTGGGGATAAACAATTGAGGGTTCCCCCAACGGTTGCATCCAACCTCAGGAAAGCTACCTGTGCCCTGTTTCACTACATTCACTGGGATGTACACGTGAGGGGGTTGCATGGGGGATACTACCGGGCCGGGCCTAGTACAAGCCACCTTCCTAGGTCTGCCATGCTGTCGGGACCCCGATCCTAAGTCATAGGAATCTAGCCTATAACACATCACATCACTTTGCAGCCTCAAGCACGGTAAACTCCATGGCTGCAGCCTTACCTTGGCCGGAACCGTTTGCGACTTTTGGCTGAAATATGTGAATATGTCCCTAGCATTGAAATGACAGAGAACCCGGGCCGACATGACTAGTAATAGAACCCAAGTGGCACATCCATACAGGGATAGGCATACATAACCCAACAATGCAGGTGTCGGCCTCAAGCGTGTGTAGACGAGTCATAGCAAGCCACAAGGACTCCATAACACTATGGGACATAAATGTCATCACTACACGTAGACGCGTCGTAACAGGCTACAAGGACTCCTGTACACTACGAGACATTTCCCCGAAGGGACAGACATAGCGGCAAGGAAGTATACATGTCAGTGAATCAATGTGTCCTGAGCAGTAGCAAGCTACCAGGGCTCGGTAGAAGCACAAAGAGGCAGTACCCTGTAAAGAGTACTACTAGAGGCACACGACTAGGTGCCAGATCCCATATATACCGTTGCATGTCACACATACGCACAACATGACCGATATGCATAGATACAACTATGGCATCACAACATAACCATACAACAACACAACGTTTATTTAGGAGGCTCAAAGGAGCCTTGCATAATATGTTCTTACAGGTAGGGGTCACATGATCCGACACTCAAGTCATACAAGAAAGTTCATACAAACCAAGCGGAACCATAAAATTGTGTGGCTACAGACAGATGAAAGGGTAAAAAGGCACATGGCCTGACCATCTATAGTCATACTTTGGATTGTAGCTGAGGTACCAGCTACTCGTCGTCGTCGACATCTAGGTAGAACCCACCGGATGGGTCGTGAGTCTCAGCTGCAACAGTTATTAAGCAAAAAGGGGTACAAACGTACTCAGCAAGTCTTTAAGGCAAACCTAGTCTATTTATGCTCATGTATCAACAAGGGGAGTGATGGGGTTAATGCAACAATGACACCTTTGACTCTTGGCTAACCTATACTACACATATTAATTATTTGTTCAAATTTTAGATATCGCACACGAGTCCACTAACACCACATCAATACACCACCATGGATTCACTTCTGTCACCTACGAGAGTGCCATCCACAGTACTCACACTTGTATTGATATTTTTATGAGTAACCATCAAGTTTTCTATGAACAGCATAAGTTCTCCAAGTAGTCCATATCCAAGGATGTGGCTATTCCAACAGATTCATACCCAGTAGGTGTGTACTCCTTGACGCACGCTCTCGCCACTTATCGTTGTGTGCTCATTAAAACCAGGCACCTCGGCAACCTTCAAGCAGAAGCCCAGCGATGGAGTCGGCCATGACTGTCAACCGCACAAGACCTCTAGTCCAGAGTATCGCCTATTTGAGACTGAACCCGCACGGAAGTCCAGCCGAAGTTTCTGCTACGGCCCCAAACGATGTGCGCAGGGTTAACAAGCCCACCATTCGGGTGACCCTTGGTACACGGTGCCACTAGCTACCGTGTCATAGCCCACCCCTAGGGTCACTGCTATGCACGGCCTACAGCATTGTTATGAACACCAGAAACTAATTGCAACTCGTGGACGAAGGACGAAACTCGTTGATAAGTCGAGAGGGTGAATTAAGTATCCCAACATGTGGTAGTAACTAGTCTTGGATCCCAAACACGAAACCCAGTTCCTAAGAATGGTCCCAATGAGACAACCCGCTATGTACTCCTACATAGCCTCTCATCGCTACCTTTACCAAATCGGGTTCATCATTTAGCTCGTTACATCAGAACAATATTTTTTCACTCAAGTTCATCACCCAGATGAATCAGACCTGACACAACTCTAAGCATAGCAGGTAAATCACATCATGGCCCAAGCATCTAATAGGTATGCTAGGTTGCAAGGTTTAGCTATTTACTGTGACAATGACAGGTCATGCAGAGGGATGGGTTCAACTATCGCAAATGACAAACAATTCAACATGTGTCCTAATGCAATAAACAAGAGCAGGAGCGAGAGAATGGAATGATATCGGAATGATCAATGGGGTTGCTTGCCTTGCTGAGGAGCGGGAATCTACCCTCCTTGGATGGGATACTCAGAGGTATCCTCGGAAGTAGGACCTACCGCAATACAGATAGGTAACAATCAATACACGGCAAGTGCAGCAATATAATGCATGATAATGACATGGCAACATGATTGGATGAGCTAATGTAGCTATCATTAGAGTTAGATGGAGTGGATCGTAATATAGGTTCGAAATCGTTCTCCATATGATATTCTATATATTGACCTATTGCTGAAAGTCAATTTTCATCTACATAGGTTGCTCTAACATGCATGATAATAGCACCATTGGATCCATTGGATTTTTCTGATAAATTTTCATATATAATTTATTTTGATCTTAGTTACAGATTAATTTCTATGATTTTCTAATGTTTTCAGCATTTTATGGAATTAATTTAATTAGAAATTTCATTATTGCATTAGCATGACATAAGCATGACGTCAATAGGTCAACTAGCCGTTGCCACGTCAAACCTCAGAAGTGGGGTCCACTTGTCAGTTACCCAGGCTCTAACGGGATTAAACTAGTTTGCTAATTACTAATTATTAGGGTTGAGCCCACATGTCAGTGGGTCATTAGGTTAATTAATTTACTTAATTAATTTGTAACCTAATCTAAAATCAAACATGGCTGGGCCCCACCTGCCAGTGACCCAGGGGGGTCAAATCCAATGGTCAAACCGGCCAGGGCCACCAGCTTTGAGCCACCGGCCACTCTAGAGGCGGCGAAGGGGGTCGGGATTCCTCCTATGGCGACCATTTCATCGGCGGAAGGCACCGGACAAACCTACGTGCACGTGTGCTTCCATCTCGACACACGTCAGGGGCTCAGATGGCCCGGAATCGATGCCGGCGATGAGCTCTACGGCTGCCGGAGCTCGGGCAAGCTCGGGGTCGATGCTCTGGCGCACAAAAGGGTCGTGCCTTGGCTCCTATGGCCTCTATGCGACTCCACGAGTTCGATGGTGGCCTTGGAGAAGCCACCTGGACACCGAAGCGGCACCATCGCCGAGTTCGTGTGGCGGAGCTCCTCGGGTGCTGATGAAATCGGGAGCTACATCATGGGATCGACCAGGGGAAGAGGGGGAATGGAACTGGGGGCTCACTGCGATAACGTAGGCCTTGAAAGCGGGCCCGGGGACGTTCTGGAGGCGATGAACGACGGTGGCGATCTCCGGTGGCCAAAGGAAGAAGAAGACCTCGGTGCCATCGTGTGGCTCGCTGGAGAGGTTGCAGGCGTCGAGGCAAAGCTCCTGAGGTAGTTAGAGGCGAGGGGGTGGCTGGAGGTGTGGCTCTATGGTGGCAGGGCTTCGACAACCATGGCGGCAGAGGGGAGAGGAGAGTGGGGGAGAGGGGAGACTAGGAGAGAGGAGAGCGGTCGGGGCGGCCTCGGTAGCTTCAGGAAGGCCTCCACGGCAAGCAGGCAGGCAAGACCTAGCCAGGAGCGACAGTGAGCTCGCCATGCAGATGCCTGGTCCTAAGAAGACCCCCTGTCCCTGGTGGGCTAGGCTGGATCTTCTCCCTCCTGGGCCAGGGGAGCAGGTTTGAATCTTTTTCTTTTTCCATTTCTGTTTCTGTTTTCTATTTTTTTTCTTTGTTTTGATTTTTTTGGCCTCAAATCCTAGCACAACATTGTTGAAATATTTTGGAGAGCATAGTTTGAATATTTCAAGCCTCCACAACAAGTTTCAACATTTTTGAATGGCTAAAATATTTATAATGCTTTATTTGGCCTTTTTCGTGGCTTTGTTATTTATTTTTAAAATGACATATATGTTCTGAAAATTAAAATGTCCCCTAATATATTGATGTCAATACTTATCATACATGGGGGCATTTATTATGGGGATTTTGGCTTTGTTGATTTTTCACAACCTTTAAATGGGTTTAATTCAAGTGAGGTACTTGGGTTTCTGTTGATACCCATTTCATATTAATGCAAAAACAAAACATGGTGCACACACATGCTAACCAGAGCAATCCTAACGAGGGATGTGACAACTCACCCCCACTCAAAAGAATCTCGTCCCGAGGTATGGAAGTCGTCGGGAAGAGCGCGGGTTACTCTAGTCGAAGACGATCCTCTCTTTCCGATGTGGCTTCCATCTCAGAATGGTTTTACCACTGAACCTTGAGAAACTTGATGTTTTGACGTCGAGTGGTACACTCAGCTTGATCAAGAATACGAACAGGGTATTCTCGATTTGTAAGGTTATCTTGGAGATCAAACATTTCGTGGTCTACTTCATGGACAGGGTCCGAGAAGCAACGCCTGAGTTGCGAGACATGGAAGACATCATGAACCTTGGAAAGATGTGGTGGAAATTCCAATTGGTAAGCAACTTCTCCTCATTTGGCAAGAATGCGAAAAGGACCAATGTAACGAGGAGCCAACTTTCCCTTGATACCGAATCGTTGGGTACCCTTGAGAGTTGTAACACGAAGATAAGCCTTCTCGTCAACTTCATAGGTCACAGCCTTATGATGGCAATCATATTGGCTCTTTTCACGAGATTGGGCTATTTTCAACTTTTCACGAATAATGCGAACTTGCTCCTCTGCATCGTGGATCATATTCGGGCCAAAGAGTTGCCTCTCTCTCGTTTATGACCAGTTAAGAGGTGTTCGACACCTTCGCCCATAGAGAACTTCCAAAGGGGATTTGCCCAAGCTTGACTGATAAGTATTGTTATAAGCGAATTCGGTGAATGGAAGACATTTCTCCCAATTCATAACAGAAGATATAGCACAAGCACTGAGCATGTCTTCTGGAATTTGATTGACTCGCTCCACTTGACCACTTGACCACTTGACTGAGGATGGAAAGCAATGCTAAAGGATAAATGAGTCCCCATAGCATTTTGGATGCTTTCCCAGAATTGGGAAGTAAAGATACTTCCATGGTCTGAATTAATCTCCAAAGGAACACCATGAAGAGAAACTATTGGAGAAACATATAACTCCGCTAGCTGGCTAGCAGTTATACTCTCCCGAACAGGAAGAAAATGAGCCACTTTGGAAAGACGATCAATGACCACAAAGATAGCATTATTCCCTCTCTTGGTCCTGGGAAATCCGGTGATGAAATCCATACCGACCTTATCCCATTTTCATTCAGGAATAGCTGAGGGTTGAAGGGTGCCACCAGGCCTTTGATGTTCTGCCTTAATGCGACGACAAATGTCACAGTTAGCAACAAACTGAGCAATTTCTTTCTTCATCCTAGTCCACCAAAACCTCTAGCATAGGTCCTGATACATCTTGGTACTACCAGGATGAATCGTGAGAGGAGAGTCATGAGCCTCCTTAAGGATCAGCTTTCGTAAGTGTTTTCTCTTAGGAACCACCAAGCAGTTCTGAAAGAACACAACACCCTGATCGTCTTTGGAGAAATCTTTAGCATTTCCGCTAGCAATGTTCTCCTTGATCCGAGATATACCATTATCATACCTCTGAACAACTACAATTTGATCCCGAAGAGTAAGTTTCTCCACCAAGTTGGAAAGGAATCCTTGAGGAACAATGTGAAGGTTCAACTTCTAAAATTCCTCATAGAGAAGTGGTTGACTTTGTTGTAACACCAGATTGTTACAATAAGACTTGCGACTTGGTGCATCAGCCATGACATTGGCTTTCCCCGGGTTGTAAGTTATCCCTAAGTCGTAATCTGTAATCAACTCGAACCACCATCTTTGTGTGAGATTCAAATCCGGTTGGGTGAAGATATATTTCAGACTTTTGTGATCAGTGTATATTTCGCAACGATTACCCAAAAGGTAATGTCGTGTGGGGACCCCGACTCATAAGTCGTGATCACCGAATGCACATGCATAGTGATCCTAGAGATCAATGATCACTGAACACACAGAAGCTAAATAACAAGAGTCTTACATCCACATTTAATGTCTTACACAAATAAAGACCATGAAGGTCTAGTCTTACATAGATAGAGCCACAAGGGCCAAATACTTAAACATAATCAGACAGCGGAAATCTTGATCGAAAGCGTGAACCCATTGCCATCCGCCTTGAACCTATAGGCATTCTGACTGGGAAGCGTCCTAGTTCGCATGATCGTCACCAACGAACTCTTCACCATACTCCTGGTCTTCCATGCCTAGCCAATTAAATAACCAGTGGCAAGCCAATGATTACTTTGAATGTACTCTCAAGCAACCCATGTTGTGGAACAAGGTATAACAATGCATGATATAGTACTAATAGGTATTTTTCAGAAAGCTAATTTTGAATGCAATGACATGATCAAGTAACTAGGTAAGCATGCATTAACAATTGGTAGATATCCATATGAACAAGCTATAGATATCATCATGATTAGGGGGTTGAACATCTCATGCTCAATCATCAGGTCTGATCGTCTGACTTATTTCTAGTGTCACCTCTGTGCCATCCACACACACACACACACACACCAAGTTTGTGAAAACATCTGGACATAGTCTAAGCAGCACCACCCAAATGTCCTTGACCGTGGACACGGCTATTCGAATAGTTTTATACTATGCAAAGGTTGCACACTTTACCCACAAGACTCGGGGAACTTTCGTGTCATCCACGACTAGCGGTATATTACATACCCGAGGTATGCACCCGAACAATTCCTTTCCCATGGTGATACTAGACAAAGAGTCCACTCGTTGGTGCCATCCCTCATGATATACATCACATGTATCATCCATGAGGGCACGCAACGGTGTGCCCGGTTCCTGTAAAGACAGCGCATGGCCTTCCAATTCCGAGACGATCCCGTCTCGAGAGTGACCACTTCACTCTCACCACTAGTAATGCGGGCTCTCTTCTAGCACCAACCATAGTAATCAGCACAACCCTGTCCCATAAGGGGTATCGTGGTTGTGCATGTAAGGTTGGGACGGTCGACAGATCTCAAATCTAATCCGTTTTCGAAAACACCCACTCACTCCGGTATACCACTTCTTTCTCAAGTGGTTACCAACTCATCATCATCTCCCTCGAGCATTAGTGGCACCCGACGGGGTTTTTGAAAAGTCTTTGAAATCATCCTTTCTTTCCATTACCATGCATAAACCCAAACCCACTTGCATGGCATCTACTAGCATCCTATCTACACCCACCTGCATAACCCTCATAAGGTGGTAGGGTTATGCACGATGCTAGTGTAAACTGTAAAAGTATCGGAAGCAACCCACCGAAGTGGTCACTACTCCACATGATCAAGTATAACGAAAGGAAAGTGCTATATGACATGCAATAAAATTGTCTCTTAACATGGTCAAAGGGCTGCTTGCCTGGCTCAACAAAGTCTTCGAGGTTTTCAAAGTCTTCGGGTCCAACTCCCTCGTCAATAGCGCAATCTATCGTCACGATAAATAGCGATAAAAATAAGCATCACATACAAACAGAGCACACAAAGCTAATATTAAAATGCTACCCTACTCTGATAAATACTAAAAACTATACTAAAATATATTTTTATGATTTTGTTATGAAATACATTTTTGAAAACTATTTAACAGAGGCAAAAGATGCCTAAAATAGGTTTTAAAATAAAACAGTGCATAAAAGATTTTCAAAATTTTATAAAAAAGGCACTATTAAATTCTATGGAATATTCTAGGATTTTAGGTGGAAAATTATTGCCATTGGATTTATTTTCTCATCTCTGGGATTTTTGGAAAACTGGGAGGAAAAGAAAAAAAAAGAAAATGGCACTATGCCTTTTGGGCCGAGAACGTCGCAGCCAAGCCGGCCCAAAGGGGAACCGGCCCAGGGCGAAACGGTGCGCGCGGCAAGTTTAGTTTTAAACCTGCACGTGGGCCCAACCTAGAAGCGGCAAGGGCCCAAGCCATGGTGGCTCAAGCGAAGGGCAACAACGTGCTCAGGGTCGTCCCACGCATGAGTGGGTGGCTAAGGTGATCACCGACGTTGATGCAATGTCCGGCGAGGAGGAACCCGCACGGCGGTGGGGGTTTTGGCTCGAATTCGAGCTCCCGATCACGGAAACAAGGGGGCTGGGCACGGGAGTGTGACTGAGGGGAGGAGGGAGCGAGAGGAGAGTAGGGGGAGCTCAGCGGAGGGGTTTTATAGTCGGGCTCCAGTGCACCGTGGTCGCAGTCGCCGGGGCTGGCTGGAATGGGCAACGGGGACCATGGGAGGAGGCATGGGTGTGTGTGCCACCTCCCTTGGGCAGGTCCACGAGCCGGGGAAGGAGAGAGGGAGAAGGAGGCGCGCAGGCGTGCGAGCCCCATGGTTGGCCGACTCGGGCGGTCGCGACACGTGTGAGGGGAGCCGATGGAGGGAGAGAGAGAGGAGGGGGACAAGGGGTGGCGTGTTGTGGACACCGAGGTCCCCCGGTAGGCATGTTGGGGAGACCTGAGGTGGTCGGGAGGCACTGGGCAGGGGCGGCTACAGTGCTCTCGTGCACTGTAGCGGACTCTAGAGCGCCCATTTGGCATGCCATGGCATAAACAATGCCTACCAGTGCGTCCTCTAGTGTCTTGGGGGTTCTGGGGATGCTCATGGGCTAGGAGGAGCTAGGGGATAGGCAAGGGTGAAGAAATGGAGTAGGGGAGAGGTTCAAATGTTGTTGCCATTGCTGTCTAGGGGTGAAAATGGGGGTTTTACCATGTCAATAATTGGTCTGTGGCCATGCCAAGATTACTGTAGGTAAAATACAATACTACATAGTTGTGGTAATAATTTGGAGGCAAGGGGAAGAGTAGAAGTGGTAGAAATAGTAGTTTCTATAATTGACTACAAGGTGTTTGATGGATATTAGGGTAAGAAAATGGACTTTACTTGCCATGAGATTTGACAGGATCAAATGGTGGTTGAAATTAGGCCTAATCGCCAAGTTTGAGATGGTTTGATGAAAGTTCACAATGTAACTTTGTGGAACCCTAGAAACCAACAGAATCTAATTTTTGTAGATCTAGTCATACTAAGCTAATACCCTTGATGCACCACTTAGTATAGCATCATTATTTGGTGATTAGATCATGTCCACAAAGTTTGGGGTCAAGGGAAGAAACTTCACAATGTAAAGTTGTTCAAATTTGAATCTGGACAGGGAGGGGTTTGGAATAGTTTGATGAACCAAATCAACTAGGATTGAGATGAAACTTTGCAAGATCATTACCTATGATAGTGTTGACTTCCTGGAATTTTCCTAGAATTTATTGAGAGTATTTCTTACAGAAATATTCCAAAAGTTTGATTTGGAAAGAAAGGGTTTTGAGGGGTTTTGCCCATGATTTGAACATGACCATGTGTTGAAACTCATATATATGGAAAATATATGTCCATTGAGTTTCCCTAAATTTTCTCAAATATTTTGAAAGCATTTAAATAATTTTTCCTTATGAAAAAAAAATTTGGTCTTAATAAAAAGCCTTTAAATAAAATATAAAAATAGTCTTTAAAATTAATATTTGGTGGTTTTGGAAAGTCTTATAGATAGTAGATTTTAAGTAAAGCCTTTGAGGGAAAAGGATCCACCCAATTTGAGGACTTGCAGTGCAAACCTCAACTCAGGAGTTTTTGAAAATCTAGTTTGAATAAATCCTTTGTGGTCAAAATAAAATTTGATAAACATAGTTTTGGGTACTACTCATGTGGCATGATCATTAGGCAAGAAGTTTGGGTCAAGGAAGATGAATATGGAGAGGGATAGAATCTAAGAGTGCCATACAAAACAACCAAACAAGCAAACAACACCAGTTCAAACAAGCACAAGCATTGAAAAAGTTTTAATTGGTTCCAAATTTTGTAAATCCAAACAAAACAAGGTGATACAAATACAGGGTGTGACATGTCGCCAGGTTTTCAGTGCATGGACTACAACTACAAGCTCAAGGTCATGTGTTGAATAATTATCCTCATGTGGACGCAACCGTCGAGATGCATATGCAATCACATGACAATCTTGAATGAGAATGCAACCTAATCCTTGTCGCGAGGCGTCGCAATAGATAAAAAAGTCCTTTGAGAAATATGGTGGCACCAGAACGGGAGCAAAGGTCAGGTGTCTTTTCAGTTCATAAAAACTATGCTCGCATTGTGGAGTCCACTCGAACTTTTTAACTTTCTTGAGGAGTTCAGTCAGAGGCTTCGCAACCTTGGACAAGTTCTCGACAAAGCGGCGACAATAGCTTGCTAAGCCAAGGAAACTCCGAACTTGCTTAACCAATTTAGGTTGAGTCCAATCAAGGACGGCCTGAACTCTCTCGGGATTCACAGCAATACCTTTACCAGAGATCACGTGGCCTAGATAGGTCACTTCTGGTAACCAAAATTCACACTTGGAGCATTTGGCATACACACGATGCTCTCGAAGTTTCATCAGTACCAGCCTTAGATGCTCGGCATGTTCCTGTTCGTTCTTCAAGTAGATGAATATATCGTCGAGGTAAACCACAATGAATTTATCTAGGTACTTGTAACATCCCAAAATTTCATTTTGGAATGTTATGATATATAGTTATGCATCATCATCACTTTGTTTGAATGAAATGAATGGTTGAAGTGTTTCCTTTGAAATTCTGAAAGGCCATTTCAATTTGTTCCATGTATTTCTTTCACCTATTTGAAAACCTTTGGTAATGTTCAAAGAAAGAGGGGAGTAACATGACACTCCTCACCAGGGGCATCTTGGTGAAATATTTGAGCAATAAAACCAAGGGGTTATTTGAAAGTTTATCTCAAAAGGATTTAAAATCAATTAGGCATTTTTTTCTAAAAATAAATTTTAAAAAGATATTCAATATGACAGAGGAAAAATGTTCATTAAATATCATTAATTCTCCTGAGCATTTTGATATATATATTTCCTATGTTTGGAAATATTTTGAATGCATTAAAAGAGTTTTTATTGCTCTGGAAATAGAAAAGGAAATAATTTAAACCGAACCGGGCTGACCCACAGCCTTTAAGACCCGAAATTACTCCAGGTCGGCCACCGACGCGCTAACCACGCGTCCCACCCTCACTGACGCGCGGGACCCACCGTCCGACCGTGGCGTCAGCGCGGTCATCCCCTTCCTTGCGCCTAACGACCTCACCGGAGATCCCTCTCCGCAGATCTCGCCCCTCTCTCCGTCCCCGACCACCGCACCTAGCCTATATAAACCCCAACCCTCTCCTCTCTTTGTTCCCCACCTGAAACCCCCTCTTCCCTCGCCGGAACGCTGCCCCACACCTCGTCAGAGTTCGGCACCCAACCGGACCTCCCCGAGCTCCTGCCCGTCGTCACACTCACCCCCAGCCCCCTCCGACGCCACCAATCGACGCCGGAGACTCACCGCCGCCGTTTGAAGCTCTCGGACGCCGCCCCCGACCACCGCACCATCGTCCACGAGCACCTCCGATCTCTGGCCGCCGTCGACCTCGCCGGAGACCTCGACCCCCTCTCTGTAAGCCGCCACCTCCACCCGTAGCCGTCGGATCCGTAGTCAACGATCTAGATTAGATCTATTTAATAAACGAAATGGTACACATTAAGTCTCGGCCAACCGCTCGCTAGCTCCTGCATGCACGCCCTCGCGGCCAGTCACAGCATGCCACGTCACCATGTCCGTTAGTTAGGTTAGTTTTTCTTTTTCTTTTGTGTTTTAGAAAACATAATGTATTCTGCTTTTGTTTTTATCATATCTTTTAAAATATTTGGTGTTTTTAGTTAATTCTTTTTGCATTAGTTCACAAATTTGTTGTAGTTTACGTCTTTATGCGTAGATTTCAAATTTGACCTTTAAAATTTGAATCTAACCAAATTTGCTTAGATTACTAAAATCTGTATAACATGAGTTTAAAAATTTATTTTTGAGTGAATCTTTTTGCCACTGGTTTGTATTAGTTGGACCTATCATCCTACATAGTTTAAGAATTTTGAGGATAAATTTGGTTAGAGTTTATAACAAAAACAGAATTTGTTTGGTTCTTAATGTAGTTTAGTTATTTTAGTTTTAATTTAATTTGAACCTAAATTAGTTTAACTTTTGTTTTTAGATTTCATTAGGTTCTGTTGATTCAACATTAGGTGTATTATTTTCTGTTAATAAAATATTTTTTTCAATTTGTTTTGTGCTCTAGTTTGAATAGGTACATCTTATTTTCACCTTTAGTATTGTTTAGAAAAAAAGTTTTGTAGTAACTCTTTTTGCACAAAATTATTTTTATAATGAAATACTCTCTGTTTTCAAATAAAAAATTTGTATTTACTTTTCTGTTATCTAAATGCCTAGTTGTTCCAAACAAATTTTTGACTTGTTATGTCTTTGTAGAGATTTTGACACCAAAAATTTTAGAGTCTTATACTTTAAGTGATTTCTTCTTTGATTGTGCTATTGTTTGTCGAAGTATTTGTTTAGCTTGCTGTTGTATGAATTGTATTGTGTTTATGCTTATTATGTGCTTTGCTTGATTCGTTAGATTATCCGAAGTGCGAAGCTTGTTATCTAGAGTCACTTGAATACGAGGATCGTCAGCAAGGCAAGTCACTTTGACCATGTATACCTATGTTTTTATTGCATTAGTTCTACCATCTCCCCAATTGCATGCAAAGTAGGTCATTTGGAAACTTGGTTACTTGATGTACTATCATGTGGTAGGCACCCCTCAACCCTTTGACACGTTGGCCCCGGGAAACATTGATTTAAATTTTGCTATGATATTAGTAGACGGGGTTGGTTGTGTGATTCATGAGAGTTGTGAGTTAATAATTTCAAGACCTACATGATGATCAAGTCTTCAAGACTCCAAGTTTTCAACATACCTCTGGGTGGATGATGGTTGAACGGCGCCCTAGAGAAACCAGTGGTTAGCCTAGATGATGTTGGAGAAGTGCTAGTATTCATGCGGAAAGGTCCACCCAGGAACAAAGAGATGGATGGATGCTTCAAGAACAAGGCTTATCTGCATAGCCACAAGCCATTATGGGCTCTGGCTTGGTTGGATATCGTGGTGACCCTGGACAGGCGGTGCTACGAGATGTAGAAGAACGGTAGGAAAGGATGGGCACCGACAGAGTCTCGGGGAAACCCTTTAGAAGACCATGTTTTGGTCATCCATTTCTCAAACACCTTGAAGTGCGAGAAATCGAACGGAGGCGATCAAATCTTGTGGGGAACGTGTGCAAAACTCTGCAGAGTACCCAAACCTAATCGATTAGCCGTGTCCATGGTCATGGATAGTTTGAGCCAAAGGAACTGAAACTATCTAGAACTCTCAACAAAAATAATTACATTCATGTGGGTATTAATGTCAACTTGGGTATGAGAATTGGTTGGTGGAACTATCTCATTAATCAACCAACATTGTAGTAATTATGCTTTTGCCCTCTCTTGTTGTAGGAAAAAAATTGGCTTTATGCAAAAACTTACTACCCCCACCTGCCATATATGCATATAGACTAGATGATTACTTTACCCCTCTTTTGTGACATTGCTGGCATATTCAATATGCTGACCTATACGGCTGCAACGTATCATGTTGCAGAGTACTTTTCCGACCAAGAGTGAGGATACGCTCTACGCTCGGTGAGATGCCCTTGGAGTCAGGTGGACTCAACTACCTTTGAAGTTTCCGCAAGATTAGTTATTCTCATGAGTTGGCCTTCAGCCACTTTATTGTACTTCTTATTGTAATAAAGGACTCGATATGAGATTTTTCGATTATAAAAGTTGTGTGATTTCACTTTGATATATACATTGATGTATCGTGTGTGTACCAGCATGATCTTGGGATGGTACAGAAACACCGGAGATTCGACCTTTCAGGTCGGGTTGCTACAGAAATGGTATCAGAGCACACGCTGACCGTAGGACGTAACCTCTAGGATTGGAAAAGCCTTAGGATTTATTTCTCTTTTGCCTTTAAAATTCTTACACTCTCATCTACTCGTTTCTGACTTCCCTCCAATTTATTTCAAAATTTATAGATGGCCACCTTCATCCCAGTTTTGATCACGGAGTTTTGTCAGCCTGACGCGACGATGCCTTTTGGCAAGGAGCTGATGAGGATCGTCAGGGACGTAAGGATTGCCTTGCCAAGCATCACCGGGCCTCCTATCATGTCATTTCCACAAGACGGACGCTACAGGATCGAGGTGCACATCCCCGGGAAGACCTTTGGAAATCGTAAGGAACCATCGACTTCAAGTTTGTGGCACCCAGCTGGATACTTGGGAGAGACATGGCAATTCACCATGCCCTTGGACGTATTCAGGAGGAATACAGGGGTGGACCAATTTCACCAGGACTCAGCGTGGTTTGTCGCAGGGATGCCAATGGAAATATCATAACCACTCCCACTGAAGACACCACCATTTTGCTATATCCAGACTCTGGAGACGCACATCAAGAACTTGGAGCTTCGGGTACGTGCCGACACGAAGATGATCCAGAGGCTGATGAACCGCGAGATTGACCTCGAAGCTGACCTATGGGAAGCCAAGTACGAGCATGAGTATGAAGTGAAGGATCTCTTAGAGAGGATCTATAAGCTGAACACTCGCATTGCAACTCTAGAGGAACAAATGGACATGGGTGAAAATCTTCATCCAGAAGGAGACATGGCTCCCTTGATCAGCAACGATGATGACTATGAGAAGAGCGTCACCGGAGAAGGCCACACCATGTACTTTTGAGGAGAACTTTAGTTATGCCCCCATGTATCTCAATTTTTGTCGTTAAAGCGTAGGTCGATGCTTAGTTTGATTTGGAGATTTGTATCTCGATGTTTGAACCTTGAGTTGAATAAATGAATGAGTGTTTGGTGTGATATGTTTGTTGCATTGCATATGGGTAGTGAATTTCCTTTTAGGTCATTGTTCTATTCTAATTCTCACCCCTCTGAAAACAGCAAGATGCCTCCGCGACGTGAGCCCGACTTCACTTTCCCACCGGAACTCACACAACTTCTCCAGTAGCAGAACACCCTGATGCAATTGTTGATTCAGAACCAGACCAACAACCACAACAACCACCCTCCACCTCAAGGTGACAACCTCACCCGTTTTCTGAGACTGAATCCACCAACTTTCTCCAGCAGCACTGAGCCCATTGTGGCAGATGATTGGCTCCGCAAGATGGAGAGGGAACTCACCACCGCGGGATGCACTGAGGCAGAAAAGGTGCACTTTGCCGCCCATCAACTAGAGGGACCAGCAGCTTCATGGTGGGAGAACTACACCACCACGTACCCCATTGCTGGTGTGACTTGGGAGCAGTTCAAGCTAGCTTTCCGCACCGCTCATGTCTCAGCTGGAGCCATGAGTCTGAAGAAGCGTGAGTTTCGCAACTTACGCCAGGGGAACCGTTCCGTGGCGCAGTACGTGGATGATTTCAGCACGTTGGCTCGTTATGCACCAGGAGATGTGGCCGATGATGCAGCCAAACAGGAGAAGTTCTTGGAAGGACTCAACGATGAGTTGAGCATGCAACTAATGGTGGCTACTTTCAGCAACTACCAGGAGCTGGTAGACAAGGCCCTCATCTTGGAGGGGAAGCAGCAGCAAATCGAAAACCGCAAGACGAAGTATGGACAGGGGAAGTCTCACTCTGGAGCTCAACAGAAGCCCCGCTACTCCTCGTACTCAGGAAATACTGGATCAGGGACCGGTAAGTATGGAGGACACACTCATCCCGTGCACAACCATGGAGGCCATAACCATGGAGGAAATGGGAATAATCGTACCAACAATGGCAACTTCAAGAATGGTAATGGAAGTGGGAATGGCAACCAACACCGTCCCGCTCCAGCTCAGAAGGATCTGAACCATATCACCTATTTCAAGTGCCAGAAGACAGGGCACTATGCCACTGAATGCCCTCAGAACAAGCAAGGAAATGGAAACGGCAACAACAACGGCAACTCCGCAGCTAAGAAGCCAAATCCTTTTCCTCGTGCTCAGGTGAACCACCTTGATGTGGAAGAAGTCTATGATCAGCCCGAGACTGTGGTTGGTAAGTTTTTATTGCATTCACGTCCAGTTATGGTACTTTTTGATTCTGGTGCAACTCATTCATTCATATCAAGGGTAGTTGTGGAAAAGTATGGTTTACCCACCAAAACCCTTAGTCAGCCCATTAAGGTCAATTCCCCAGGAGGTATGATGATGGCAGGGATAGGATGCCATGCCTTAAAACTCCACATAGGAAACCATGTTTTTCCTACCGACCTCATTGTCTTAGAATCCCAGGGATTGGATGCAATCCTAGGCATGGATTGGATGACCAAGTATGAAGGAAACCTTGATTTCCCCAGCAAGTCTATTTCACTCACCACTCCGGAGAACAAGAGGATTAAGTAGGTATCCCGACGCACACAGATGAGTGCTCGGTTAAATTCCCTCACAGGAGTTGTTCAGGAGGAAGTGCCGGTTGTACAAGACTTTCCAGATGTATTCTCGGAGGAATTACCAGGCATGCCACCAGATAGGGAGATTGAGTTTCTAATAGAGCTGCTACCAGGAATAGCCCCAATTTCCAAGAGACCCTATCGAATGCCCGCAAATGATTTAGTAGAAATCAAGAAGCAGATTAAGGAGTTATTGGATAAGGGATATATTCGCCCAAGTTCTTCACCTTGGGGAGCCCCAGTTCTTTTGGTGGAGAAGAAAGATAAAACCTTGAGGATGGTGGTCGATTATCGTGCATTGAACGAGGTGACTATCAAGAATAAGTACCCTCTGCCGATGATTAATGACCTGTTTGATCAGCTAGTAGGCGCCAAAGTATTCTCCAAGATCGATCTTCGATCAGGGTATCACCAATTGAAGATTCGTGAACAGGATATACCCAAAACAGCCTTCACCACAAGGTATGGCTTATATGAGTATACAGTCATGTCTTTTGGTTTGACTAATGCCCCTGCCTACATCATGAATATGATGAACAAAGTGTTTATCGAATATTTGGAAAATTTGTCGTGGTGTTCATCGATGACATTTTGATATTCTCCAAGAGCGAGGAAGAACACAAGGAACACTTGCGTTTAGTTCTGGAGAAGCTTAGAGAGCATCAGTTGTATGCCAAGTTCGGTAAATGTGAATTTTGGCTGATGGAAGTCGGATTACTTGGACACATTATTTCCAGAGAAGGAATAGCAGTAGACCCTGCTAAGGTTGAAGCAGTCACTGAGTGGAAGTCACCCACCTCAGTTAAAGAGATCCGCAGTTTTCTCGGACTTGCTGGATATTACCGGAGGTTCATTGAGAATTTCTCAAAGATTGCCAAGCCCATGACAGAATTGTTGAAGAAAGAGTCAAAGTATATTTGGACTGAGGAATGTGAGGCCAGTTTCCAGGAGTTGAAGAAACGTTTGGTCGCAGCCCCAGTGTTGATACTGCCAAATATTCCGAACGACTTCCAAGTTTATTGTGACGCATCACGTCAAGGACTTGGAGGAGTACTCATGCAGGAGGGAAAAGTTGTAGCCTATGCATCCAGACAGCTACGATCCCATGAGTTGAATTATGCCACCCATGATTTGGAACTAGCAGCCGTAGTGCACGCACTCAAGACCTAGAGACATTTCCTTATCGGAAATAGTTGTGATGTTTACACTGATCATAAAAGCCTGAAGTATATCTTCACACAGAAGGAGTTGAACCTCAGACCGAGGAGATGGTTAGAGTTAATCAAGGACTATGACATGAGACTACATTACCATCCAGGAAAGGCAAATGTTTTGGCAGATGCTTTTAGTCGGAAGAGTTATGTGAACACACTCATAGCCGGAGGATTACCCCAGGAGTTAACCAATAATCTCAGAGAGCTTCGATTAGAGATAGTTCCAAAAGGATATGTTGCCACACTAGAGATTCAGACCACCTTGACCAAAAGAATTCGTGAAGCCCAGAAATCGGACAAGGAGATAGCTGAGATAAAGCAGAGAATGAAAGAAGGAAAAGCTAAAGACTTTCGTGAAGATGAACAAGGTACTCTATGGTTTGAGAACCGAATCTATGTGCCCAATGACCCAGAGCTCAGGAAGTTGATACTTCAAGAAGCCCATGATTCACCATACTCGATACACCCAGGCAACACCAAGATGTACCTGGATTTAAAGGAAAGTTACTGGTGGACAGGTATGAAGAAGGATATTGCCGAACACGTTGCGGTATGTGATGTTTGTCAGCGAGTAAAGGCGGAACATCAGAAACCAGCAGGGTTACTCCAACCTTTGCTGATACCCGAGTGGAAATGGGAAAAGCTTGGTATGGATTTCATCACAGGATTACCCAGGAGCCATTCAGGTTATGATTCCATCTGGGTAGTGGTAGATCGCTTGACCAAGGTAGCTCATTTCATTCCAGTGAAGACCACCTATACCAGTGCTAAGCTAGCCAAGATATATATGACCAGGATCGTATGTCTGCATGGAGTTCCGAGGAGTATCATGTCAGATAGAGGAACACAATTTACCTCAAAGTTTTGGCATCAGTTACATGAAACTTTGGGTACAAGGCTAGAGTTCAGTACAGCTTTCCATCCGCAGACAGATGGACAGACTGAGAGAGTCAACCAGATTCTGGAAGACATGTTGAGAGCTTGTGCGCTAGATTATGGATCTAGTTGGGATGACAACTTACCTTACGCAGAATTCTCGCACAACAATAGTTATCAGACCAGTTTGAAGATGGCCCCTTTCGAAGCTTTATATGGAAGGAGGTGCAGAACGCCACTGACGTGGGATGGTGTTGGAGACCGACAACTTTTTGGTCCCGATCTTATCCGAGATTCGGAAGAGAAAGTCAAGTTGATTCGTGACAGACTCAAGATAGCTCAATCTCGACAGAAGAGTTATGCTGACAGCAAACGCAAAGAAGTGACGTATAAAGTGGGAGACCGAGCTTATCTTCGTGTGTCCCCGCTTCGAGGAATCAAGAGGTTTGGTGTTAAAGGAAAGTTAGCACCCAGATTCATAGGCCCCTACAAAATTCTTGAACGTAGAGGCAAAGTTGCATACAAACTGGAATTGCCGGAAGGATTATCCGGAGTTCATAATGTGTTCCATGTGTCCCAGCTGAAGAAATGCCATGCTGAGATGGCTGATATCCCTTTGCGAGACACCGTGCCCCTAGAGGCCATACAACTTGACAATGATCTGACCTACGAGGAGAAGCCTGTCAGAATCCTTGAGACTAACAACAGAGTTACCCGCAGCAAGATCATCAAGTTCTGTAAGGTTCTGTGGAGTCACCACACTGAGGAAGAAGCCACCTGGGAACGCGAAGAAGATCTTCGTAGAGACCACCCGCACCTATTTTCTAGCCAACCCGAATCTCGAGGGCGAGATTCATCTTAAGGTGGGTAGGTTTGTAACATCCCAAAATTCCATTTTGGAATGTTATGAAATATAGCTATGCATCCATCATCATCATTGCTTGAATACATGTATTGTTGAAATGTTCTTTCTAAATTTCTGAAAGCCCTTTCTATTTTCAATGTGTTGCTTTCACCCATTTGAAATCTTGGTAAAAAGTTCAAATAAGAGAGGAGGGTTACTCCAACCTTTGCCGATACCCGAGGGGAAATGGGAAAAGCTTGGTATGGATTTCGTCACAAGATTACCCAGGACCCATTCAGGTTATGATTCCATCTGGGTAGTGGTCGATCGCTTGACCAAGGTGGCTCATTTCATTCCAGTAAGGACCACCTATACCAGTGCTAAGTTAGCCAAGATATATATGACCAGGATCGTGTGTCTGCATGGAGTTCCGAGGAGTATCGTGTCAGATAGAGGAACACAATTTACCTCAAAGTTTTGGCATCAGTTACATGAAACTGTGGGTACAAGGCTGGAATTCAGTACAGCTTTTCATCCACAGACCGATGGATAGATACAGAGAGTCAATCAGATCTTGGAAGACATGTTGAGAGCTTGTGCGCTAGACTATGGGTCCAGTTGGGATGACAACTTACCTTACGCAGAGTTCTCGTACAACAACAGTTATCAGACTAGTCTGAAGATGGCCCCTTTTGAAGCTTTATATGGAAGGAGGTGCAGAACACCATTGATGTGGGATGGTGTTAGAGACCGAAAACTCTTTGGTCCCGATCTTATCCGAGATTCTGAAGAAAAGGTCAAAATGATTCGAGACCGACTCAAGATAGCTCAATCCAGGCAGAAGAGCTATGCTGATAACAAACGCAAGGAGGTGACATATGAAGTGGGAGATCGAGCATATCTTCGTGTGTCCCCACTTCGAGGAATCAAGAGGTTTGGTGTTAAAGGAAAGTTAGCACCCAGATTCATAGGCCCCTACAAAATACTTGAACGTAGAGGCGAAGTTGCCGGAAGGACTGTCCGGAGTTCATGATGTTTTCCATGTTTCCCAGCTGAAGAAATGCCATGCTCAAATGGCTGATATTCCTTTGAGAGACACAGTGCCCCTAGAGGCCATACAACTTGACAGTGACCTGACCTACGAGGAGAAGCCTGTCAGAATCCTCGATACTACCAACAAAGTTACCCGAAGCAAGACCATCAAGTTCTGTAAGGTTCTGTGGAGTCACCACACTGAGGAAGAAGCCACCTGGGAACGCGAAGAACATCTTCGTAGAGACCACCCGCACCTATTTTCTAGCCAACCCGAATCTCGAGGGCGAGATTCATCTTAACGTGGGTAGGTTTGTAACATCCCAAAATTTCATTTTGGAATGTTATGAAATATAGTTATGCATCATCATCACTTTGTTTGAATGAAATGAATGGTTGAAGTGTTTCCTTTGAAATTCTGAAAGGACATTTCAATTTGTTCCATGTATTTGTTTCACCTATTTGAAAACTTTTGGTAATGTTCAAAGAAAGAGGGGAGTAACATGACACTCCACACCAGGGGCATCTTGGTGAAATATTTGAGCAATAAAACCAAGGGGTTATTTGAAAGTTTATCTCAAAAGGATTTAAAATCAATTAGGCATTTTTCTGAAAATAAACTTTAAAAAGATATTCAATATGACAGAGGAAAAATATTCATTAAATAGCATTACTTCTCCTGATCATTTTGATATATATATTTCCTATGTTTGGAAATATTTTGAAGGCATTAAAAGAGTTTTTATTGCTCTGTAAATAGAAAAGGACATAATTTAAACCGAACCGGGCCGGCCCACAGCCTTTAAGACCCGAAATTACTCCGGGTCGGCCACCGACACGCTAACCACGTGTCCCACCCTCACTGACGCGCGGGACCCACCGTCCGACCGCGGTGTCAGCGCACTCATCCCCTTCCTCGTGCCCGACGACCTCACCGGAGATCCCTCTTTGTGGATCTCGCCCCTCTCTCCGTCCCCGACCACCGCACCTAGCCTATATAAACCCCAGCCCTCTCCTCTCTTCGTTCCCCACCCGAAACCCCCTGTTCCCTCACCGGAACGCTGCCCCACACCTCGCCGGAGTTCAGCACCCAACCGGACCTCCCCGAGACTCACCCCCAGCCCCCTCCGACGCCACCAATCGACGCCGGAGACTCACCGCCGCCGTTTGAAGCTCTCGGACGCCGCCCCCGACCACTGCACCGTCGTCCCCGAGCACCTCCGACCTTCGGCCGCCGTCGACCTCGCCGGAGACCTCGACCCCCTCTCTGTAAGCCGCCACCTCTACCCGTAGCCGTTGGATCCGTAGTCAACGATCTAGATTAGATCTTTTTAATAAACGAACCGGTACGCGTTAAGTCTCGGCCAACCGCTCGCTAGCTCCCGCACGCACGCCCTCGCGGCCAATCACAGCATGCCACGTCACCCTATCTGTTAGTTCGCTTAGTTTTTCTTTTTCTTTTCTGTTTTAGAAAACAGAATTTATTTTGTTTTTGTTTTTATCATATCTTTTAAAAATTTTGGTGTTTTTAGTTAATTCTTTTTTGCATTAGTTCACAATTTTGTTGTAGTTTATGTGTGTATGGTTAGATTTCAAATTTGAACTATAAAATTTGAATCTAACAAAATTTTCTTAAATTACTAAAATCTGTATAACATGAGTTTAAAAATTTATTTTTGAGTGAATCTTTTTGCCACTAGTTTATTAGTTAGACCTATCATCCTACATAGTTTAAGAATTTTTAGGATAAATTTGGTTAGGGTTTATAACAAAAACAAAATCTGTTTGGTTCTTACTGTAGTTTAGTTATTTTAATTTTAATTTAATTTGAACCTAAATTAGTTTAACTTTTGTTTTTATATTTCGTTAGGTTCTGTTGATTCAACATTAGGTGTATTATTTTCTATTAATAAAATATTTTTTCAATTTGTTTTGTGCTCTAGTTTGAGTAGGTACATCTTATTTTCACCTTTAGTATTGTTTAGAAAAAAAGTTTTGTAGTAACTCTTTTTGCACAAAATTATTTTTATAATGAAATACTTTCTGTTTTCAGATAAAAATTTTGTATTTACTTTTCTGTTATCTAAATGCCTAGTTGTTCCAAACAAATTTTTGACTTGTTATGTCTTAATAGAGATTTTGACACCAAAAATTTTAGAGTCTTATACTTTAAGTGATTTCTTCTTTATGATTGTGCTATTATTTGTTGAAGTAGTTGTTTACCTTGCTGTTTTATGAATTGTATTGTTTTTATGCTTATTATGTGCTTTGTTTCATTCGTTAGATTATCCGGAGTGCGAAGCTTGTTATCTAGAGTCACTTGAATACGAGGATCGTCAGCAAGGCAAGTTACTTTGACCATGTATACCTATGTTTTTATTGCATTAGTTCTACCATCTCCCCAATTGCATGCAAAGTAGGTCATTTGGAAACTTGGTTACTTGATGTAGTATCATGTGGTAGGCACCCCTTAACCCTTTGACACATTGGCCCCGGGAAACGTTGATTTAAATTTTGCTATGCTATTAGTAGACGGGGTTGGTTGTGTGATTCATGAGAGTTGTGAGTTAATAATTTCAAGACCTACATGATGATCAAGTCTTCAAGACTCCAAGTTTTCAACATACCTCTGGGTAGATGATGGTTGAACGGCGCCCTGGAGAAACCAGTGGTTAGCCTAGATGATGCTGGAGAAGTGCCAGTATTCATGCAGAAAGGTCCACCCAGGCACAAAGAGATGGATGGATGCTTCAAGACGCAAGGCTTACCTACACAGCCACAAGCCATTATGGGCTCTCGCTTGGCTGGATATCGTGGTGACCCTGGACAGGCGGTGCTACGAGATGTAGAAGAACGGTAGGAAAGGATGGGCACCGACAGAGTCTAGGGGAAACCCTTTAGAAGACCATGTTTTGGTGATCCGTTTCTCAAACACCCTGAAGTGCGAGAAATCCAACGGAGGCGATCAAATATTGTGGGGAATGTGTGCAAAACTCTATAGAGTACCCAAACCTAATCGATTAGCCGTGTCCACGGTCATGGATAGTTTGAGCCAAAGGAACTGAAACTATTTGGAACTCCCAACTCAAATAATTACATTGATGTGGGTATTAATGTCAACTTGGGTATGAGAATTGGTTGGTGGAACCATCTCATTAATCAACCAACATTGTAGTAATTATGCTTTTGCCCTCTCTTGCTGTAGGAAAAAAATTGGCTTTATGCAAAAACTTACTACCCCCACCTGCCGTATATGCATATAGAATAGATGATTACTTTACCCCTCTTGTGTGACATTGCCGGCATATTCAATATGTTGACCTATATGGCTGCAACGTATCATGTTGTAGAGTACTTTTTCGACCAGGAGTGAGGATACGCTCTATGCTCGGTGAGATGCCCTTGGAGTCAGATGGACTCAACTACCTTTGAAGCTTCCGCAAGATTAGTTATTCTCATGAGTTGGCCTTCAGCCACTTTATTGTAATTCTTATTGTAATAAAGGACTCGATATGAGATTTTTCGATTATTAAAGCTCTGTGATTTCACTTTGATATATACATTGATGTACCGTGTGTGTACCAGCATGATCTTGGGATGGTACAGAAACACCGGAGATTCGACCTTTCAGGTCGGGTCGCTACAGTATTCCATGAAGATCAAATCCATCAAGAGAGAGAAAGTGGCTGGGGCATTGGTTAAACCGAAGGACATATAGGTGTACTCGTATTGGCCATAACAAGTAACAAAAGCCATTTTTGGAATGTCCCTGTTTCTAATTCTGATTTGATGGTATCCCAACCTCAAATCCATTTTGGAAAAGACTGAGGATCCAGCAGATACTTGTTCTTTATGGTGACCAGATTCACTAGCCGATAATCCACAACCATCTGGTCCGATCCATCCTTCTTCTTGATGAAGAGGACGGGGCAAGCCCAAGGAGAAGAACTAGGACGGATGAAACCTTTCTTCAAAGTATCATCCAGTTGTTTCTTAAGATCTGCTAGTTCTAAGGGTGCCATCTTATAGGGTCTTCTTGCTATTGGGACAGTCCCTGGAATGAGTTCTATCACAAACTCTACATCTCTGACGGCTGGAATTCCTGGCAGTTCTTCTGGAAAGACATCTGGGAAGCCACAGACTACCGGAATATCTTCTAGCTCAGGAAGAGGCTAGCATTAAGGGGATAGAGTTGGTGCTTGGCAACTTGAGTTGAGACATTGACTATCTCACCGGATGGATGTGTAAGCTGAACATTCCTAGTATGAGTATCAATTTTAGCATAATGGGCTTTCATCCAGTCCATGCCTAAGATGATATTGATGTTCGAAGACTTAAGGGCTATCAAAGGTGCTAGAAGGACTAGCCTAGCCACAAGGATTTCATTGTCATGTCTCACTCTAGAAGTTTGCCATTTTCAACCAGGAGTCTGAGCTACTAAAGGAGTAGGCATATCACAAAAAGATTTGTTATGCAACTATGCATAACTTTCTGAGATGAATGAATGAGATGCTCCGGTCTCAAACAAAACAGATGCTAGATGACTATTGACAAGGAGTGTACCTAGGATAACATCGAGATCCTCAAGGGCAAATTCACCAGAGACGTGATTCACACGTCCACGAGCAGGAGTTGCCTTCACATAGATGGCCTTTCCTGGCTTCCCACGTCCAGCCGGCTTGACATTGTCCTGGGGGCACTCACAGGAATGGTGTCCTGGTTCTCCACACTTGTAGCAGACAACAGTGGTAGAACGGGGAGCAACATTAGCGGCAGGACCTCCAACTGTCCTGGCTAGAGGGTTGGGCTGAGCTGGGCGAGGCGCCTGATAGGATGGCCTCGCGGTGTACCTTGGTGGCAGAGCTGTGTTGGGCACCCACACCCGGCGTTTGTTGGAGCCTGAGCCAGATGAGGTGTGCTTCTTAGTTGCGTCGTAGTCGGTCTGTCCGGTTTCGGCGTTGATAGCCTTGTTGACGAGGGCCTGGAAGGTAGCGCACTCACGCAAACGCAGGTCTCGACGGAGCTCAAGATTAAGTCCCTTAGGAACCTGGCTTATTTCTTGGCGTCGGTCGACACTTCCTCTGGTGCATAGTTAGCAAGGTTTCCAAAATCATGGCTATAGGCATCCACTGTCAGCCTTCCCCTGAGTAAAGGCACAGAACTCCTCTCTCTTGCGATCCATCAGCCCTTCTGGGATGTGATGGGTACGGAATGCATCACTGAAATTTGCCCAGGTTGCTACGGGGCCTGCGGGACGCGTGGCTTCGTAATTTTCCCACCACGGGTTGGTGGGTCCTTCCAGAAAGTATGTCGCAAAAGTCACCTTATTGGCCTCAGATACATTAGCAGCTTGGATTCTGCAGGACATGCTAGTCAGCCAGTCATCAGCATCGAGCGGGTCGACCGAGTGATGAAATGTCACAACCCTACCTAGATGTCCTAGGAATAGTATTGTGCTTGCATCATGTTTCATTTTGCATCAACAGGAAATGGGGAACAAAAATAAACCCCAAGCTAACTTTGAATCAAAACAACTCAAATTTGGTGAAAAATCAACAAATCCAAAATGCCCACTAAAAATGTTCCCTATGTTTGGTAAATTTGGGCATGATTATAATAGGGACCATTATAATTATTTGAACAATCAAAGTAATTCAAAAATAATTGATAAGGCTCCTGAAATCATTAAATAAAGCACTATCATTATTTTTCTTTTCAAAATATCCTAAAACTTTTTAGACAAGTTTGAAATATTCAAACTTCATTATAGAAAATATATGGGATATTTTATAAAGTCATTTGTACCTGAAAAGAAAATAAACAAATGTCAGTAAAAGAAAACAGAGAAGAAAAAAAAAGGTAGAAAGGCCCAAGCCAGGCCAGCCCACCTGGCCCAGGGAGGTCATCGTCCTCCTAGCGGCCAGGAGGACGAGCGTGTGGCCGGAGCGCGCGCTGCCGTGCCTCCACGCCGGCAGCTTCCTGCCTGTGTCCTCCTCGCCAGCGCGACGGGGATAAGCATCCGAGAGCCGTCCCCATCGCTCCTTCTCTCTCTCTCTCTCGCCCGCCTCTCTTCCTCTCCCTTCTTTGCTTCGCCATGGCCGAGCCCTGCTCGAGCTCGCCACCATCGCGTTAGCCGCTCCCCCTCGCCCTTGAGCCCCCCCAATCGATCCGCCTAGCTTTCCTCTTCCTCCTCGCCAAGCCGTGCACCGCCAGGAGCTCCCCATCGTCATCTTCGCGTCGTCTTCAACCTCCGGCCGCCGGAAATCAAGTGGATCTCGCCGCTGCTCCAGGCCCTCCCCGAGCCCTCTCTCGACGTCTCTGCGACCGCCGTGAGCCCCTATGTCTTTTACCCCTATTTCCCCCTTTGATTGCGTGCTCTAGCGTCGGATTCCATCGAGGTCCGAATGCCCCTGCCGCTCCAGCTCGACGCCGGCCATGTTCCGATGACCAGCTGGTCCGTCTGAGGCCTTCATCGTGTTCGTGAGGCTGTGTAGAGTCTGTAGGTGCCAAGTAGAGGTCATGTTGCGCCCTGGTTCGACGAGCCCGTGCTCGCCCGAGCTCCGGCCGCCGCCCAGCTCACCGCCAGCATCGATTCCAACCATCTCAGCTCCTGGGAGGGGTCGGAATGGACGCGCGCGTGTGTGCTGAGACGTTTGGTGCCCTCCGCCGTCGTTTTCGTCGTTGGAGGAGGGTTCCCGAAGCCCTCCGCCATCTCTGGAGCCACCGGTGGCTCAACACCGGCGGGTCTTGCCGGAGTTGACCACGGGGTTTGACCCCCTGGGTCACTGGCAGGTGGGGCCCGGCCCTGACAAGTCACGGTTAATTAAGAATTTAATTAATTATATTAATTACCTAATTAGTCACTGATAGTGGGCCCAGTTTTTGTTAATTAATTAGGATTTAGTTTTAATTAGTTAGTTAAGTGTCTGAGTCACTGACATGTGGCCCCCACATGTCAGGTTTGACCCTGGCCCGGTTAGCTGACCAGCTGACGTCATAATGATGTCATGTTGATGCAATAAAAGTAATTTATAGTTCAAAAATTATTCCAGAAATTATTCAAAACTTCAAAAATTCATATAAATTAATCTGTAAGTCAGATGAAAATAATTTATATATGCAAATTTATTAGAAAAATCCAATGAATCCAATGGTGCTACTGTCATGCATGTTAGAACAATCTAAATAGTTGAACATTGACATTTATTAATGGGTTAGCAAATGGAATTTGAAATAAAGAACAATTTTGAACCTATATTAAAATTCATTTCAAATCAACATGAACACTAGTTGCATTAGCTCATCTATACATGCTATCATACCATGCCCATGCATCATATTGTTGCGCTTGCGTGTGTTGATTGTTTCTTATCTGCATTGCGGTAGGTCCTGATCCTGAGGATACCCCCGAGTATCCCAACGAAGGAGAGAACCTTTCCGTTTCCCAGCAAGGCAAGCAACCCCTTTGATCATTCCGATAACATCCTACTCTCTCGCTCCTGCTCTTGTTTACTGCATTAGGACAATCGATCACATGTCAGTCATACACGGTAGATGATCCTATTTTGCTACATATCCTGACATTGTCATAGTAAATAGCTAAACCTTGCACCCTAGCATACCTGGTAGATGCTTGTGCCATGATGTGCTTAGCTTACTTTGCCTGCTATGCTTGCTATGCTTAGAGTTGTGTCAGGTCGGATTCATCTAGGTGATGAACTGAGTGAAACGATGTTGTTCTGATGTGATGATATAATGATGAACTCTATTTGGTAAAAGTAGCGATGAGAGGCTATGTAGTACATAGCGGGTTGTCTCATTGGGACCATTCTTAGGAACTGAGTTCCGTGTTTGTGATCCAAGACTAGTTACTACCACATGTTGGGATACTAAATTGACCCTCTCGACTTATCAGTCGCTTAGCCCTTAGTCCAGGAGTTGAAAGTAGTTTCTGGTGTCTAAAGTACGCTGGAGGCCGTGTGTAGCGCTGACCCTAGGGGTGGGTTAAGACGCGGTAAGCAGTGGCACGGCGTACCAAGGGTCACCCGAATGGTGGTCTTGGGAACCTTACGCACATCATTTGGGGCCGTAGCGGAAACTTCGGCCGGACTTCCGTGCGGGTTCAGTCTCAAATAGGCGATAGCCTGGACTAGAGGTCTTTCGTGATTAGCAGTCGTGGCCGACTCCCTCGCTGGGCTTCCGCTTGAAGGTGGCCGAGGTGCCTGGTTTTATGAGCACACAGCGATAAGTGGCGAGAGCATGTGTGAAGAAGTACACCCCTGTAGGGTATGAAACTATTCGAATAGCCGCGTCCTCGGATATGGACCACTTGGAGAACTTATATTATTCATAGATAATCAAATGGATACTCATAAAAATATCAAGACAAGTGTGAGTACCGTAGATGGCACTCTCCCAGCAGAGGGAAGTGAATCTATTGTGGTGTATTGTTATGGAGTTAGTGGACTCATGTGCGATTTATAAAATGTAAAAAAGAGTTAAAATTGAGTAGTGTAGGTTAGCCATGAGTCAAAGCTGGCATTGCTGCATAAACTCCACCTCCCCCTTTGTTGATACACGAGCATAGTTAGCCTAGGTTTGCTTTAAAGACTTGTTGAGTACATTTGTACTCATGTTTGCTTAATAAATGTTGAAGATGAGACTCAGGACCCTTCGGGTGGGTTCTTTCGAGATGTCGACGATGCCGAATAGCTGGTCTCCCAGCTACGACCTTTGCCCTATGGCGGACTGTAGATAGTCAGGCCATGTGCCTTTTTACCCTTTCATTTGTCTGTACTCAGACAGCTTATGCTTCTGCTTGGTTTGTATGAACGTGTTTGTATGACTTGAGTGTCGGGTCATGTGACCCCTATCTGTAAGAACATATCATGCAAGGCTCATCTAAGCCTCTTAAATAAAAGTCATGTTGTTGTATAGTTATGTTGTGATGCCATGGTTGTATCTATGCATATCGGGCATGTCGTGCGTATGTGTGACGTGCAACGGTATGTATGGGATCCGACACCTAGTTGTGTGCCTTTTGTAGTACTCTTTACGGGAAAGTGCCTCTTTGTGCTTCCATCGAGCCATGGTAGCTTGCTACTGCTCCGGACACACTGATTGACCGGCATGTATCCTTCTTTATTGATGTGTTTGTCCCTTCGGGGAAATGTCTTGCGGTGTAATGGAGTCCCTGTAGCCTGCTATGACTCGTCTACGTGCAATGATGGAGGCTGGATACCGTTGGTACCCGGAGTACACAATGGAGGAACAGTATCGAGATTTCAACCAGAGTCAGTATTTGGGTACCGTCAAGATTTATCCTTCGTACCCTGGAGCTGCAGAGCCGCTTCACTGGACTTATGGATTAGGTGTCACCATAGATATGGCAGTCCAGGAGGCCGCTTACACCATGCTGACTATCATGAGGTTCCACCATGGTCCGCTTCAGAACACCGAGTTTTGTTATGTTCCTGCTTCTATGGGAGGAGAGGATGGTTTTCTTAGTGCAGCCTACTATGATCATTCCCATAAGGACCCTAGGCTGCAGGTGACCGCTCAGATATTGGAGAACAGGGATCGTGATGCACGTGCCCTTCGCATAGAGCTTTATGCCACCCGTGCACGTCTTTGGACAGCCCTGACGCAGTTGGCACCTGTCGTGCAGACAGGCTATGGAGATTTGGAGATGCTGACCCCACCGCAGACTCATCTGCCAGCACACGTAAACTGGCCCGATGTTGGAGGCATCACCCCTCTTCGAGGACCGCTGTTGCCGCCGACAAGGGGACCAAGGCCACATCCTTGTCCTTATGGCTCCCAGGGATCACAGGCTAGAGTGTTTCCAGATCCTCAGGTTCAGCTCCCAGGTCATGGGGGTAGCCTGTATGAGGCATTCTACGGTGATGCTTGAGTACATGGATGTTAGTTCTAGTATGGTAGTAATTGTATCGCCACAGTCATGCGTGTCTTGTGAGATATGATGAGGTTGAGAGTTGAGTTCCAGAGGTGTAGATAGATAATGTATAGGAAGCTTGTAATGCCTCCGATGAGTTGTGTCATCTCTCCGTAGTTGTTTTTCAGCTTTGCTTGTACTGAACTATGTCATGGTGTGTATGAATCATGGTGTTCATATGGAAGTTGTTTTACCATGTTGATTGTGTTTACCCTGCATGCCATGTTGTCCAGTACATTCCTTATCATGTGTCTTAGAGTTGTTGTTCCCTATGATTAAGCTATGGGTTTGTTTCTCCAGGATGGTGGCAACTAGGAATAACCCCGTGCCTACCCCCGAGCAGGGCGAGGGAAGCCAACCAAGGCAAGAAGATCTGCCACATGCGCCTTCTTTGGCGGAAGTAATGCTAGAAGCTGAAAGGAATAAGAGGGAGACCAATAGGCTATTGGAAAGAATCGAGCAGAACACAACATGTGCTCCCCGCAATGACCTCAATGATGGTGTATCACTTGGTGATTTCATCAGACTGAGCCCACCCAAGTATCATCATTCAGTCGATCCACTCGACGCGGATGACTAGCTGACTAGCATGTATCACAAGATCCGGGCTGCCAATGTGAATGAGGCCAACAAGGTGACCTTTGCAACTAACTTTCTAGAAGGTCCCGCCAATCTGTGGTGGGATAATTTTGAAGCCATGCGTCCCACGGGCCCCGCACCAACTTGGGCAGAGTTCAGTGCTGCATTTCGTACCCATCACATCCCGGAAGGGCTGATGGATCGTAAGAGAGAGGAATTCTGTGCCTTCACCCAGGGCAGACTGTTAGTGGATG
Organism: Hordeum marinum; assembly: GCA_022496015.1. Classification (NCBI taxonomy): domain Eukaryota; kingdom Viridiplantae; phylum Streptophyta; class Magnoliopsida; order Poales; family Poaceae; genus Hordeum; species Hordeum marinum. The sequence continues at coordinate 201,101,772 of CM039677.1, read as the reverse complement.
CGTATAGTCGTGATTTTGGAAACCTTGCTCGCTATGCTCCTGAGGAAGTTTCTACTGATGCCAAGAAGCAGGCTAGGTTCCACAAGGGACTTAACCCTGAGCTCCGTCGAGACCTGTGCCTGCATGAGTGCGCCACTTTCCAGGCTCTCGTCAACAAGGCTATCAATGCCGAGACTGGACACACTGATTATGAGGCCACGAGAAAGCACAACCGTGACTTCAACCCCGCATCTGGCTCGGGCTCCAATAAACACCGGATCTGGGTGCCCAACGCAACTCTGCCACCAAAATACAATGCAAGGCCATCCTTCCAGGCGCCTCGCCCAACTCAGCCCAACCCTCCAGTCAGACCATTTGGAGGACCGCCTGCAAATGTTGCCCCATGCCACCGTGGTTTTCTATAAGTGTGGAGCACCAGGACACTACTACCGTGAGTGTCCCCAGAATAATGCTAAGCCCGCTGGACGTGGAAAGCCAAGAAAAGCCTTCTTCGTGAAGCTAGCTCCTGCTCGTGGAGGAGTGAACTATGTGTCTGCTGAGGAAGCCCTTGAGGATCCTGATGTTATCCTAGGTACGCTCCTTATCAATAGTCATCCAGCATCTGTTTTATTTGATACTGGTGCATCTAATTCCTTCATCTCATAAAGTTATGCACAGTTGCATAACATGTCTTTTTGTGATATGCCTACTCCTTTAGTAGTGCAGACTCCGGGTTCAAAATGGCAAACTTCTAGAGTGAGCCATGATAATGAGATTCTAGTGGATACACTAGTCTTCCTAGCATCTTTGATAGCCCTCAAGTCTTCGACATCAATATCATTCTAGGCATGGATTGGATGAAAGCCCACTATGCCAAGATTGATACTCGTTCTAGGAATGTTCAACTTACACATCCATCGGGTGAGACAGTTAATGTCTCCACTCGAACAACCAAGCGCCAACTCTATTCCCTCAATGCTAGCCCTCTTCCAGAGTTAGAAGATATTCCAGTAGTCCATGACTTCCCGGATGACTTTCCAGAAGAACTGCCAGGAATTCCTCTTGTCAGAGATGTTGAGTTTGTGATAGAGCTCATCCCAGGGACTGTCCCAATAGCCAGAAGACCCTATAAGATGGCACCCTTAGAACTGGCCGAACTTAAGATCCAACTCGATGAGGCTTTGAAGAAAGGTTTCATCTGTCCCAGTTCTTCTCCTTGGGCTTGTCCTGTTCTCTTCGTCAAGAAGAAGGATGGTTCAGATCGGATGGTTGTGGATTATCGGCCAGTGAATCTGGTCACCATAAAGAACAAGTATCCGCTCCCCAGGATCAACGATTTGTATGACCAACTCGTTGGATCATCTGTCTTTTCCAAAATGGATTTGAGGTTGGGATACCATCAAATCAGAATTAGGAACAGGGACATTCCAAAAACATCTTTTGTTACTCGTTATGGCCAATATGAGTACACCGTCATGTCCTTCGGTTTAACCAATGCCCCAGCCACCTTCTCTCGCTTGATGAATTCGATCTTCATGGAGTATCTAGATAAATTTGTCGTGGTTTACCTCGATGATATAATCATCTACTTGAAGAACGAACAAGAACATGCCGAGCATCTAAGGCTGGTATTGATGAAACTTTGAGAGCACCGCCTATATGCCAAATTCTCCAAGTGTGAATTTTGGTTGCCAGAAGTGACCTATCTGGCCCACGTGATTTCTGGTAAAGGTATTGATGTCAATCCCGAGAGAGTTTAGGCCGACCTTGATTGGACTCAACCTGAATCGGTTAAGCAAGTTTGGAGTTTCCTTGGCTTAGTGAGCTATTGTCGCCGCTTTGTCGAGAATTTCTCCAAAGTTGCAAAACCTCTAACTGAACTCCTCAAGAAAGATAAAAAGTTTGAGTGGATGCCACAATGCGAGCATAGTTTTCAGGAGTTGAAGAGACGACTAACCTCTGCTCCCGTTCTGGTGCCACCTGATTTCTCTAAGGACTTTGTTATCTATTGTGACGCCTCGCGACAAGGATTAGGTTGCATTCTCATGCAAGATCGTCATGTGATTGCATACGCATCTCGATAGTTGCGTCCACATGAGGATAGTTATCCAACACATTATCTTGAGCTTGCAACTGTAGTCCATGCACTGAAAACCTGGCGACATTATATTCTGGGTAATCATTGCGAAATTTACACTGATCACCAAAGTCTAATATATATAATTACCCAGCCGGATTTGAATCTCAGGCAAAGACGGTGGGTAGAGTTGATTACAGATTACGACTTAGGGATAACTTACACCCCAAGGAAAGCCAATGTCATGGCTGATGCACTAAGTCGTAAGTCTTATTGTAACAACCTGATGTTACAACAAGGTCAACCACTTCTCCATGAGGAATTTCGAAAGTTAAACCTTCACCTTGTTCCTCAAGGATTTCTATCCAACCTGGTGGCGAAACCTAATTTTAAGGATCAAATAGTAGCTGTCTAGAAATATGATAAGGGTATATCCTAGATCAAGGGGAATATTGCTAGCGGAAACACTAAAGATTTCTCCAAGAATGATGAAGGTGTTGTGTTCTTTCCGAACCGGTTGGTGGTTCCCAAGAGCACACACTTAAGACAGCTGATCCTTAAGGAGGCTCATGATTCTCCTCTCACAATTCATCCAGGTAGTACCAAAATGTATCAGGACCTATGCCAGAGGTTCTGGTGGACTAGGATGAAGAGAGAAATTGCTTAGTATGTTGCTAACTGCGACGTTTGCCGTCGCGTGAAAGCAGAACATCAAAGGCCTGCTGGCACCCTTCAACCTTTAGCTATTCTTGAATGGAAATAGGATAAAGTTGGTATGGATTTCATTACCGGATTTCCCAGGACTAAGAGAGGGAATAATGCTATATTTGTGGTCATTGACCGTCTTTCCAAAGTGGCTCATTTTCTTCCTATTCGGAAAAGTATAACTGCTAGCCAGCTAGCGGAGTTGTATGTTTCTCGAATAGTTTCTATTCATGGTGTTCCTTTGGAGATTAACTTAGACCATGGAAGTATCTTTACTTCCCAATTTTGGGAAAGTTTTCAAACCGCTATGGGGACTCATCTATCCATTAGCACTGCTTTACACCCGCAATCAAGTGGTCAAGTTGAGCGAGTCAATAAAATTCTCGAAGACATGCTCCGAGTTTCTGTTATATCTTTCAGTATGAACTGGGAGAAATGTCTTCCATTTGCCGATTTTTTTTATAACAATAGTTATCAATCAAGTTTGGGTAAAGCCCCTTTTGAAGTTCTCTATGGACGAAGGTGTCGAACACCTCTTAACTGGTCAAAAACCAGAGAGAGGCAACTCTTTGGCCCGGATATGATCCAGGATGCAGAGGAGCAAGTTCGCATTATTCGTGAAAAGTTGAAAACAGCACAATCCCATCAAAAGAGCCAATATGATCGCCATCATAAGGTTGTGACCTATGAAATTGACGAGAAGGCTTACCTTCGGGTTACACCTCTAAAGGGTACCCAATGATTCGGTATCAAGGGCAGGTTGGCTCCTCGTTACATTGGACCTTTTCGCATTCTTGCTAAACGAGGAGAGGTTGCCTACCTATTGGAACTTCCACCGCATCGTTCCAAGGTTCATGATGTCTTCCACGTCTTGCAACTCAGGCGTTGTTTCTCGGACCCTGTCCGTAAGGTAGACCACATAGCGCTTGATCTCCAAGATAACCTTACATATCGAGAATACCCTGTTCGTATTCTTGATCAAGCTGAGCGTACCACTCGGCGTCAGAACATTAAGTTTCTTAAGGTTCAGTGGTCACACCATTCTAAAAAGGAGGCGACTTGGGAAAGAGAAGATCGTCTTCGACTAGAGTACCCCGCGCTCTTCCCGACGACTTCAAAATCTTGGGACGAGATTCTTTTGAGTGGGGGTGAGTTGTCACAACCTTAGCTAGATGTCCTAGGAATAGTATTGTGCTTGCATCATGTTTCATTTTGCATCAACATGAAATGGGGAAACAAAAGAAACCCCAAGCTAACTTTGAACCAAAACAACTCAAATTTGGTGAAAATTCAACAAATCCTAAATGCCCACTAAAAATGTCCCCTATGTCTGGTAAATTTGGGCATGATTATCACAGGGACCATTCTAATTATTTGAACAATCAAGTAATTCAAAAATAATTGATAAGGCTCCTCAAATCATTAAATAAAGCACTACCATTATTTTTGTTTTCAAAATATCCTGAAAAATTTTAGACAAGTTTGAAATATTCAAACTTCATTATAGAAAATATATGGGATATTTTATAAAGTCATTTGTACATGAAAAGAAAATAAACAAATGTCAGTAAAAGAAAAAAGAGAAGCAAAAAAAGAAAAAAAAGGGAGAAAGGCCCAGGCCAGGCCAGCCCACTTGGCCCAGGGAGCTCATCGTCCTCCTGACGGCTAGGAGGACGAGCGCGTGGCCGGAGCGCGCGCGCTGCCGTGCCTCCACGCCGGCAGCTGCCTCCCTGTGTCCTCCTCGCTAGCATGACGGGGATAAGCTCCCCAGAGTCGTCCCCATCGCTCTCTCTCTCTCTCGCCCACCTCTCTTCCTCTCCCTTCTCTGCTTCGCCATGGCCGAGCCCTGCTCGAGCTCGCCGCCATTGCGTTAGCCGCTCCCCCTCGCCCCTGAGCCCCCCAATCCATCCGCCTAGATTTCCTCTTCCTCCTCGCCAAGCCGTGCACCGCCAGGAGCTGCCCATCGCCGTCTTCGCGTCGTCTTCAACCTCCGGCTGCCGGAAATCAAGTGGAGCTCGTCGCTGCTCCAGGCCCTCCCCGAGCCCGCTCTCGACGTCTCTGCGACCGCTATGAGCCCCTGCATCTTTTCCCCCTCTTTCCCCCTTCGATTGCGTGCTCTAGCATCGGATTCCATCGAGGTCTGAATGCCCCCGCCGCTCGAGCTCGATGCCGGCCATGTTCCGATGACCAGCTGGTCCGTCTGAGGCCTCCGTCCTGTTCGTGAGGCTGTGTAGAGTCCGTAGGTGCTAAGTAGAGCTCATGTTGCACCCTGGTTCAACGAGCCCGTGCTCACCCGAGCTCCGGCCGCCGCCCAGCTCATCGCCGGCGTCGATTCCGACCATCTCAGCTCCTGGGAGGGGTCGGAATGGACGCACGCGTCTGTGCTGAGTCGTTTGGTGCCCTCCGCCGTCCTTTTGGTCGTCGGAGGAGGGATCCCGAAGCCCTCCGCCGTCTCTGGAGCCACCGGTGGCTCAACGCCGGCGGGTCTTGCGAGAGTTGACCATGGGTTTTGACCCCCTGAGTCACTAGCAGGTGGGGCCCGGCCCTGACAAGTCAAAGTTAATTAAGAATTTAATTAATTGTATTAATTAACCTAATTAGTCACTAACAATGGGCCCAGTTTCTATTAATTAATTAGGATTTAGTTTTAATTAGTTAGTTAAGTGTCTGAGTCACTCACATGTGGCCCCCACATGTCAGGTTTGACCCTGGCCCAGTCAGGTGACCAGCTGACGTCATAATGATGTCATGCTGACGCTAAAAGTAATTTCTAGTTCAAAAATAATTCCATAAATTATTCAAAACTTCAAAAATTCATATAAATTAATATGTAAGTCAGATGAAAATAATTTATATATGAAAATGTATCAGAAAAATCCAATGAATCCAATGGTGCTACTGTCATGCATGTTAGAGCAATACAAATAGTTGAACATTGACATTTATTAATAGGTTAGTAAATGGAATTTTAAATAAAGAACAATTTTGAACCTATATTCAAATTCATTTCAAATCAACATGAACACTAGTTGGATTAGCTCATCTATACATGCTATCATGCCATGATCATGCATCATAGTGTTGCACTTGCGTGTGTTGATTGTTTCTTATCTGCATTGTGGTAGGTCCTGTTCCTAAGGATACCCTCGAGTATCCTGACGAAGGAGAGAACCTTTCCGTTTCCCAGCAAGGCAAGCAACCCCTTTGATCATTCCGATAACATCCTACTCTTTTGCTCCTGCTCTTGTTTATTGCATTAGGACAATCGATCACAAGTCAGTCATCCACGGTAGATGATCCTATTCTGCTGCATATCCTGACATTGTCACAGTAAATAGCTAAACCTTGCAACCTAGCATACCTGGTAAATTCTTGTACCATGATGTGCTTAGCTTACTTTGCCTGCTATGCTTGCTATGTTTAGAGTTGTGTCTGGTCGGATTCATGTGGGTGATGAACTGAGTGAAACGATGTTGTTCTGATGTGATGATATAATGATGAACTCGATTTGGTAAAGGTAGCGATGAGAGGCTATGTAGGAGTAGATAGCGGGTTGTCTCATTGGGATCGTTCTTAGGAACTGAGTTCCGTGTTTGTGATCCAAGACTAGTTACTACCACACGTTGGGATACTTAATTGACCCTCTCGACTTATCAGTCACTTAGTCCTTAGTCCAGGAGTTGCAAGTAGTTTCTGGTGTTTATAGTATGCTGGAGGCCGTGCATAGCACTGACCCTAGGGGTGGGTTATGACACGGTGGGCAGTGGCACAGTGTACCAAGGGTCACCCGAATGGTGGGCTTGGGAATCTTGCGCACATCGTTTGGGGCCGTAGCAGAAACTTCGGCCGGACTTCCGTGCGGGTTCGGTCTCAAATAGGCGATAGCCTGGACTAGAGGTCTTATGTGATTGACGGTCGTGGTTGACTCCCTCGCTAGGCTTCCGCTTGAAGGTGGCCAAGGTGCCTGGTTTTATGAGCACACAACGATAAGTGGCGAGAGCGTGTGTGAAGAAGTAGACCCTGCAGGGTATGAAACTATTCGAATAGCCGCGTCCTCGGATATGGACCACTTGGAGAACTTGTGTTGTCATAGATAATCAAATGGATACTCATAAAAATATCAAGACAAGTGTGAGTACCGTAGATGGAACTCTCCCAGGAGAGGGAAGTGAATCTATGGTGGTGTATTGTTATAGAGTTAGTGGACTCGTGTGCAATTTATAAAATGTAAACAAAGAGTTAAAATTGAGTAGTGTAGGTTAGCCATGAGTCAAAGCTGGCATTGGTGCATAAACTCCACCTCTCCCTTTGTTGATACACGAGCATAGTTAGCCTAGGTCTACTTTAAAGACTTGTTGAGTACATTTGTACTCATGTTTTCTTAATAAATGTTGCAGATGAGACTCAGGACCCTTCGGGTGGGTTCTTTCTAGATGTCGACGATGCCGAATAGCTGGTGTCCCAGCTACGACCTTTGCCCTGTGGCGGGCAATAGATAGTCAAGCCATGTGCCTTTTTACCCTTTCATCTGTCTGTACTCAGACAGCTTATGCTTCCGCTTGGTTTGTATGACCATGTTTGTATGACTTGAGTGTCGGGTCATGTGACCCCTATCTGTAAGAACATATCATGCAAGGCTCATCTGAGCCTCTTAAATAAAAGTCATGTTGTTGTATAGTTACGTTGTGATGCCATGGTTGTATCTATGCATATCGGGCATGTCGTGCGTGCGTGTGACGTGCAACGGTATGTATGGGATCTGACACCTAGTTGTGTGCCTTTAGTAGTACTCTTTACGGGAAACTGCCTCTTTGTGCTTCCACCGAGCCATGGTAGCTTGCTACTGCTCCGGACACATTGATTGACCGGCATGTATCCTTCTTTGCTGCTATGTCTGTCCCTTCATGGAAATGTCTCGTGGTGTAATGGAGTCCCTGTAGCCTGCTATGACTCGTCTATGTGCAGTGATGGCATTCGTGTCTCACGACGTAATGGAGTCCATGTAGCTTGCTATGACTTGTCTACACACGCTTGAGGCTGACACTTGCATTGTTGGGTTATGTATGCCTGTTTCCATATGGATGTGCCGCTTGGGTTCTATGAATAGTTATGTCGGCCCGGGTTCTCTGTCATTTGATCGCCAGCGACATGTTCACATACGTGAGCCAAAAGAAGCAAACGGTCCCGGCTAAGGTAAGGTTGCAGCCGTGGAGCTTACCGTGCGTGAGGCCGCAAAGTGATGGGATATGTTACAGTCTAGATTCTTATGACTTAGGATCGGGGTCCCGACATGAAACTTAGGTGGGCACAACTTGACGAAGTCATTGAGGAACACACCATCATTGCACTCATTGCAGGGAGGACGCGTTGTATTATGCTCAATACGTTCCAACAGCCCGTTGGTATCCCTTTTATTCCACTCGGCTTCGAGCATCACCTCCGCCAGAGAGGGCGGCGGTGGCAGGTTCTCTTGTCTGGCCTGGCTTCCCTCGCCCTGCTCGAAGGCAGGCGCCGGATTATTCCTAGTTGACACCATCCTGGGAAAACAAACCCATAGCTTAGAATGAGAAGATAACAACTCTAAGATATGAGATGAGGAATGTACTGGACAACATGGCATGCATGGGTAAACACCCGAACAACATGGTAATAAACAAACTGCCGTATGAACACCATGATTCATACACACCATGACATAGTTCAGTACAAGCCCAAGCTGAAGTACAAACTATAGAAAGATGATACAACTCATCGGAGGCATTACAAGCTTCCTATACATTATCTATCTACACCTCTGGAACTCAACTCACACCTCAGTCATATACCAAAAGACATGCAGGACTGTGGCAATACGACTACTACAATACTAGTACTAGGATACACGCACTCAAGCATCGCCGTAGAACACCTCATATAGATTACCCCCATGACCCGGGAGCTAAACCTGAGGATCTGGGAACACCCTGGCCTGCGATCCCTAGAAACCGTAAGGACACGGATGTGGCCTAGGTCCCCTTGGTGGTGGTAGCAACGGTCCCCGAAGAGGAGTGACGCCTCCAGCATCGGGCCAGTCTACGCGAGCTGGTAGATGAGTCCGCGATGGGTTAAACATCTCCAAATCTCCATAGCCTATCTACACGACAGGTGCTAGCCGCGTCAAGGTTGTCCAAAGACGTGCATGTGTAGCATAAAGCTCCATGCGAAGATCACGTGCATCATGATCCCTGTTCTCCAACATCTGAGCGGTCACCTGAAGTCTAGGGTCCTCATGAGAATGATCATAATAGGACGCACTAAGATAACCATCCTCTCCTCCGAGAGTCACTGGAACATAGCAGAACTCAGTGTTCTGAAGTAGTCCATGGTGATATATCATAATAATCAACATGGTGTCGGCGGACTCCTGGACTGCCATGTCTATGGTGACACCTAATCCATAAGTCCAATGGAGCGGCTCCGCAGCTCCAGAATATGATAGATATATCCTAACAGTACACAGGTACTGGCTCTGGTTGAAGTCTCGAAATTGATCCTCCACTATATACTCTAGGTACCAACGGTAACTAGTCTCCATCATAACTCTAACCAACATGGCCATGTGTCCCGGTACATCGATGCACTTGGTCAGACGAACCACCTGACGAGAAGGACGAGGGGCATCTAAAACAGAGAATGATGCAAAGGCATTAGAGATCCTAGCAAAAAAGGATAGCATAACGGCTGTAATTGTTCAAAAGGATCTTGAGGCAACTGTAAAAGATTGGATAGCATAACCACTCAACTTTCTACTCTCAAATTTCTAATCCAACTGATTGTCACACAAAACAAGACTTGGATACCGGAGTTCACTTCCAAACAAGCTAGCTACTAGTCCATGGTTAGTAACTCGTCATCCTAAGAAATAGATGAGAAGCCTAGCTCTTAACACCATAGAAAAGAAGAGGCTGACTCAGAATAGAATGACTCGGGAAGAGGAGTAAAAAGAGCCTTACGTTCCCTTCCACAATCAATTCCCTTACATTTCTATAGTGTTTCTAGACTCAATGTTGACCAGTTTGGCTTGGTAGTCCTACAGTCAGTCAGGCTCTGATACCAACGTTGTCGAGACCCTAATCCTAAGTCATAGGAATCCAACCTATAACACATCACATCACTTTACAGCCTCACGCACAGTAAACTCCGTGGCAATAGCCTTACCTTCGCCAGGACCGTTTGCGTCTTTTGGCTCACGTATGTGATTATGTTTCTACCATTCAAACAACACATAACCCGGGCCAACATGACTAGTCATAGAACCCAAGTGGCACATCCATACAGGGACAGACATACATAACCTAGCAATGCAGGTGTCAGCCTCAAGTGTGTGTAGATGATTCATAGCAAGCCACAAGGACTGCATTACGCCGTGGGACATAAATGTCACCACTGCATGTAGACGAGTCATAGCAAGCTACAGGGACTCCATTACACTGCGAGACATTTCCCTGAAGTGACAGACACAGCAGCAAGGAAGGATACATGTCGGTCAATCAATGTGTCCTGAGTAGTAGCAAGCTCCCAAGGCTCGGTGGAAGCACAAAGAGGCAATTCCCTGTAAAGAGTACTACTACAGGCACACGACTAGGTGTCGGATCCCATACATACCGTTGCATGTCAGATGTACGCACGACATGCCCGATATGCATAGATACAACTATGGAATCACAACATAACCATACAACAACACAACTTTTATTTAGGAGGCTTAGAGGAGCCTTGCAAAATATGTTTTTACAGGTAGGGGTCACATGACCCGACACTCAAGTCATACAAGCAAGTTCTGACAAACCAAGCGTAAGCATAAAGCTGTCTGGGTACAGACAGATGAAAGTGTAAAAAGGCACATGGCCTGACTATCCACAGTCCGACTTTCGATCGTAGCTGAGGTACTAGCTACTTGTCGTCGTCGACATCTAGGTAGAACCCACCAAATGGGTCCTGAGTCTCATCTCCAATAGTTATTAAGCAAACATGAGTACGAACATACTCAGCAAGTCTTTAAGGCAGACCTAGTCTATTTATGCTCATGTATCAACAAGGGGAGTGGTGGGGTTAATGCAGCAATGCCAGCTTTGACTCTTGGCTAACCTATACTACACATATTAATTCTTTGTTCAAATTTTAGATATCGCACATGAGTCCACTAACACCACATCAATACACCACCATGGATTCACTTCCGTCACCTACAAGAGTGCCATCCATGTTACTCACTTGTCTTGATAATTTTACGAGTAACCATCAAGTTTTCTATGAACAGCACAAGTTCTCCAAGTAGTCCATATCCGAGGACGCGGCTATTCCAGCAGATTCATACCCTCTAGGGGTGTACTCCTTGACACACGCTCTTGCCACTTATCGTTGTGTGCTCATTAAAACCAGGCACCTCGGCAACCTTCAAGCGGAATCCCAGCAAGGGAGTAGGCCACGAACGTCAATCACACAAGACCTCTAGTCCAAGCTATCGCCTATTTGAGATTGAACCCGCACGGAAGTCTGGCAGAAGATTCCTCTACGGCCCCAAACGATGTGTGCAGCGTTCCCAAGCCCACCATTCGGGTGACCCTTGGTACACCGTGCCATTGCCTACCGCGTCGTAGCCCACCCCTAGGGTCAGCCCTATGCACGGCCTCTAGCATTGCTATGAACACCAGAAACTACTTGCAACTCCTGGACCAAGGACTACGCGGTTCATAAGTCGAGAGGGTCAATTAAGTATCCCAACGTGTGGTACTAACTAGTCTTGGATCACAAACACAAAACTCAGTTCCTAAGAACGGTCATAATGAGACAACCCGCTTGTACTCCTACATAGCGTCTCATTGCTACCTTTACCAAATCGGGTTCATCATTTAGCTCATCACATCAGAACAATACTGTTTCAGTCCAGCTCATCACCCAGATGAATCAGACCTGACACAACTCTAAGCATAGCAAGCAAAGTAGGTGAATCACATCATGGCCCAAGCATCTACCAGGTATGCTAGGTTGCAAGGTTTAGCTATTTACTGTGACAATGACAGGTCATGCAAAGGAATGGATTCAACTACCGAAATAGACAATTGAATGTTTTTCCTAATGTGATAAACAAGAGCATGAGCGAGAGAATGGAATGATATCAGAATGATTAATGGGGTTGCTTGCCTTGCTGGGGAGCGGGAAGGTACCCTCCTTTTATGGGATACTCGGAGGTATCCATGGAAGGAGGACCTACCGCAATGCAGATAGGTAACAATCAATACATGGCAAGTGCATCAATATGATGCATGATCATGACAATACAACATGATTGGATGAGCTAATGCATCTATCATTAGAGTTAGATGGAGTGGATTGGAATATAGATTCAAAATTGTTCTCCATATGATATTCTATATATTGACCTATAGCTAAAAGTCAATTTTCATCTACATAGGTTGCTCTAACATGCATGATAACAACACCATTGGATCCATTGGATTTTTCTGATAAATTTTCATATAAAATTCATTTTAATCAGAGTTACAGATTAATTTCTATGATTTTCTAAAGTTTTCAGCATTTTCTAGAATTAATTTAATTAGAAATTCCATTATTGCATCAGCATGATGTCAGCAGGTCAACTAGCCATTACCAGGTCAAACCTAACCAATGGGGTCCACTGGTCGGTGACCCAGGCTCTAACAGGATTAAATTAGTTTGCTAATTACTAATTATTAGGGTTGGGCCCACATGTCAGTGGGTCATTGGGTTAATTAATTTAATTAATTAATTTTTCACCTAATCTAAAATCAACCAGGGCTGGGCCCCACCTGCCAGTGACCCAGGGGGGTCAAACTCCATGGTCAAACCGGTCAGGGCCACCGGCGTTGAGCCGTCGGCGACTCTAGAGGCGGCGGAGGGGGTCGAGATTCCTCCTCCGGCGACCATTTCGCCGGCGGAAGGCACCGGACGAACCTACGTGCACGCACACTTCCATCCCGACACACCTCAGGGGCTGAGATGGTCGAAATCGACACCGGTGACAAGCTCGGCGGCTATCAGAGCTCGGGCAAGCTCGGGGTCGATGCTCCGGCGCACAAAAGGATCGGGCCTTGGCTCCTACGGCCTCTATTCGACTCCACGGAGAAGCCACCTGGACACCGGAGCGGCGCCGGCGTCGAGCATGTGTGGCGGCGCTCCTCGGGTGCTGATGAAATCGGGAGCTACAGTATGGGATCGGCTAGGGGAAGAGGGGGAACGGAACCGGGGGCTCACTATGAGCACATATGCGTTGAAAGTGGGGTCGAGGACATTCTAGAGGCGACGAACGATCGCGGCGATCTCCAACGGCCGAAGGAAGAAGAAGACCTCGGGGCGGCAAAGGGTGGACCCTGCCATTGCGTGGCTCACTGGAGAGATTGTGAGCGTCCATGCAAAGTTCCTGAGCTAGTCGGAGGCGAGGGGGACCGGTTGGAGGTGCGGCTCGACGACGGTGGAGCTTCGGTGGCCATGGCGGCAAAGGGGAGAGGAGAGCGAGGGGGAGGGGAGACTGGGAGAGAGGAGAGCGGTCGGGGCAGCCTCGGGAAGCTTCAGGAAGGCCTCCATGGCAGGCACGCAGGCAGGAGCTAGCCAGGAGCGATGGTGAGCTCGCCACGCAGCTGCTTGGTCCTCCTGGCAGGAGGTGGAAGAAGACCCCCTGCCCCTAGAGGGCTAGGCTGGATCTTCTCCCTCCTGGGCCAGGGGGAGCAGGTTTGAATCTTTTTCTTTTTCCATTTGTCTTTCTGTTTTCTATTTTTTTATTTTTGTTTGGCCTCAAATCCTAGCACAAAATTGTTGAAATATTTTGGAGAGCATAGTTTCAATATTTCAAACCTCCACAACAAGTTTCAACATTTTTGAATGGCTAAAATATTTTATAATGCTTTATTTGGCCTTTTCAGTAGCTTTATTATTTATTTTTAAAATGACATATATGTTCTGAAAATTAAAATGTCCCCTGATATATTCATGTCAATATTTATCAGGCATGGGGAGATTTTTTATGGGCATTTTGGATTTGTTGATTTTTCACAACCTTTAAATGGGTTTAATTCAGGTGAGGTGCTAGGGTTTCTATTGATCCCCATTTCATATTGATGCAAAAACAAACCATGATGCACACACACTTGTAACCAGAGCAATACTAACTAGGGATGCGACACAAACCTGGTCTTCATGCGCGCCTCTCAGGAAAATCCGGCGAGGAAAGGTATGGGAGCCGCTCGTACATCAATGGGCACTCCTGAGCATCGCTACTCGGGAGCCTCACTGTTCACGTAGACCCTCACCCCTTGGAACCATCCTTGGTGATCCGTACGGCCTTGCGGCGGCTGAGGTATGCATGGGGTCTGGCCCTGCCGACGTAGAGCTCAATGCGCTCAAAACCCTTAAGGAGGACGCTGGAGCGACTACGTCATGGAGGACTCCTGAGCATGGTGACTCAAGAGCCTCACTGGCCACGTAACCCCTCACCCCTTGGAACCATCCTTGGTGATCCGAACGTCCCAATGGCGTTTGAGGCATGTGCGGGGCCAGGCCCTCCCGACATAGAGCACAACGTGTTCAAAATTTCCAAGTTAGGAGGACGCTAGAGCTCCTAGATCAAGGGGGACTCCTAAGCATCGCGACAAAGGAGCCTCACTAGCCATGTAGCCCCTCACCCCTTGGAACCTTCTTTGGTGATCTGGACGGGCCAACAACGGCTAAGGTATGCATGGGGCCAGGCCCTACCGACGCAGAGCGCAAGGTGTTTGAAATTTCCAATTTAAACCTATCTTCACCATGTTCCCTTCATGAGGGTTGCTCTGTCATGCCCAAGATGCGGTCCTATCCTTATTTCGGCACGAGGGCCTCAATAGGGACAGAAGCGCATCTCGTCGTGTTGCAAGAATGGATACCATTACAAGTACTTGTACAGAAGAGATGAGTATATGGAATTGGCTTACACTCCCCACAAACTACATCAAGATCACATTAATACAACAACATACTCAAACATCATACATAAGAGCAAGGTCTGACTACGGACGAAAAACAAACGACAAATGACATCCATCCTTGCTATCCCAGGCTGCCTCCTGGAACCCATCCTAGATTGATGAAGAAGAAGAACTCCAAATCTAACAAATAATGCTCTCACGTCAAATCATCGCATTACCTGTACCTACAACTGTTGTTGTAGTAATCTGTGAGCCATAGGGACTCATCAATCTCATTTCCAAGGGTATCAAGACTATTAAAGCTTAATGGGTGAGGTATGGTTAAGTGGTGAGGCTGCAGCAAGCGACTAAGCATTTATTTGAGTGGCTAACTTACAAATACAGAAAGTAAAGTATGGTGGTCTACGCAAAACGGACGTGAACTAGTGATGATCATTAATTGATCATGAACACCTACTTACGTCAAACATAACCCCACCATGTTCTCTCTCGGATAAGGACTCACGAGAAGAGACAGTCACGGTTACGCACACAGTTGGTGTATTTTATTTGAGTTTACTTCAAGTTTGCTATGACCGGGTGTTAAACAAAGTATCCAAGTTTGCCACATAACCGCGGGCACGACTTTCTGAATTAATTAACCCTACAGGGGTGCTCCAACTCATCCATCACAAATTAACAACACACGGCGGGAATAACCTCGGCCACGGATCTCGTGATCTTCCTAGGCAATTCCATAGGAAATCCATCACCTCGAGATAGCTTGAAGAATGATCGGAATTCCTCACTCAAGACGTTCGAGAAAGGTAAAACAAATCCAGCAAGGCCGCCCGGCGTGTCGACGAACCCGATAGGAGCCGTGTATCTTGTTCTCAGGACACGACCAGATGAGCGCAGCGTACAATGGCTTGATACAAATCTCCCGAGTTGCCCCGAGTTGGCCCCGCACACGCCTCTAGTTTAGACCAGCACTCATGAGGAGCACTGGCCCGGAGGTTGATTAAATTATCCACGGGTGCCGGTGGGTCCCTACGCAATTTTATTAGTTATTAGGCAAATGTAGTACAAATGTTGGGCCTTGCGAGACAAGCTTTATCCTAAAACGAAAATCAAGGGGTTCCCCATAACAACCCCGAGCATGTTAGGAGCGCTCAATTACGGAACATAACACCAGTTCACAAGTAACTAGGGGCGGCTAAAGCGGAACAAAACACCGAGCAAAAGGCCAAGCCTTCCACCCTTTACCAAGTATATATGTGCATTAAATTAAATGACAATAATATTGTGATATAAAAAAAAGAATGTCCATGTTGACACATAGAAGCAATTGCACCTACAGCTAGAAAATCTAGAAGAGGGGCTGAGCAAACGGTAACGTAGCCAAACAAAGGTTTGCTGGGATGTGGAAGGGTTAGAGGCTTTTCATGGCAATGTTGGGAGGCTTGACAAACAAGTGGTAGGTAGCGTGACATAACGATAAAAGCGAGACAACTAGCATAGCAATTATAGTAGTGGTATCCAGGGAAATGTGTCATCTTGCCTGAGATCCCGCTCGGAAGAAGAAGAATCCATCAAGAAGATGAGCCAACGTAGTCGAACGAATCCTCACACTCCGAATGCTTTCGGAACTCTATCAAGAAGGAACAATCCGAAACAACAATAAACACACAGAACACCACAACATATGCATGACATGATGTGCAAACAAATATGATGCATGTCCGGTTTAAATATGCAAGGCATGGTAATTCACATCAAACAACTACTACACATTAAAGTGAACCTCAATATGCAACGAGTTGCATATTGACAAAACTCCACATTCAATTATTTAGTTCACTCTCATTTAGGTACTCATCAATATTAAATGTTGTTAAACAAGGCAAGAGGTGAAGCATGAACAACTATATCATCTAGGCAATTTAAATGGGGTCGGAAGTAATATATAGCATTTCCGAAACATCCCCATAAGCATAATATGAATTTTGTACGGATCTGTAGTAACCATATTTTAGAGTTGTTAAACAGCAAAATAAATGACACCATGTGATTCTACACGTTTTTAGCCAAGTTACATATGTGGAACATTTGTATCGGAGCTATGGTTTAGTAGTTATGAAATAAATCATTTTAACATGGCATTTACGCAAATCAATGCAAACAGCAAGTTTAAAAATTTTAAACACATGTGAGAGTTTGTTATTGTGAATCTACACGAAATTCTAGTCAAGTTTCATATATAAAGTTTTTACATGTGATGCACGGTTAATTATTTATGAGCTTTTTTAAAACAGAGGTTTTTCTATAATTCTGCAATTCACAGGTTAATTAGCAAAATCCACAGAACTGGAAAAAAACGTCTACGGGCCGAATCTCGGAACTGGCCCAATAGGACATGGGTGTTGGATATCTAAACATGCGCATGGGCGGGGGTTAGGGCGCTCACCAGATGGGCTAGGCCTGGCGGAGGAGCTGCTCGGCTGGGCCTGGCGATGGGGCGGCCCACCCAACACGTGCAGCCCACGCGCGGGCGATCAACAGGGGCGGAGGCTTCTTCCTCGTGCTCCTATAGGATAGCACAACGGCGGCGATGGTGCCGGGCGGCGTGGCCATTCCGGCAAAGGGGAGGCGCGCAGGGGCCGGGAACGGGGGCCCTCGGACCGAATCTGGCCGGATTTGGCCGAAGCTGGCGTGGTGGCGGAGGGTGACGCCGGCGGGAGCGCGGGGACGAGGCTGGGCAGCGGCTTGACGATCTCAGGAGGCAGGCAGCTTGCGACGGCAGCGGCGGCTGGCGCTAGGGCGGCGTGGGGTGGCAGCGGCAGCAGGCGGCGGCTGGCGGCAGCTTGTGGCGGCTAGGCGCACGGGCGCGACGGCGCGCTGGCCGACGGCGAGGTCGAGCAGAGGATGGGCGTCCATGGGAGGAGCTCCTACGGGAGCTTGAGGTCGGGGAAGATTCAGGCCCATTAGGGCCATAGATGGGCTCGGTGGGCTCAATGGTTGGAGGGAGGCTGCTGGCGACTGCGGGGATCCCTAGGCGGCTAGGGTTTCCGTTTAGGGCGGGCTAGGGGTCTATAAATAGCAGTTTGGGAGCTAGGGGAGGGGGTTTCGCACCGTTTTTGGACCCTCTAATCGCGATCGGGTGGTCCGGAAGCGGAGGGGCTAGCAGGCGGGCACATGAGGTGTGAAGAGGGGATAGGACTGAGAAGAGAGGGAGGTGGTGTCCCGGCGGTAGGAGTTTTGAAAACACCAAAAATATCCGACGAATAACCCGATGACGGCACTGCTACAGTTGATCGATGGGGTATCAAACAAACTCTGAATGTGAAGAAATTTGGCAGACGGTCTACCTACGCTATAATAAGACCCCACACCAGGTTTTGACCCAATCCGAGAATATTTTTCACGCGCTTTAAAAAGGGTTTTTCTTAATGATGTCGCGGGGGCGTGCGTGTGTGGTTGGTCCCGAAATGGGCAACGTCAAGAACGGTAAGAACTGGCGATTATGAACAGATGCAAGTTTTAAAACTCATGTTCACAAGATGCCGATGCTATGCCGATGCTATGCAGATGATGCGAATGATGCGATGATGAATGCGACAAATAGACGAAACACATGACGAGAATGGAATAAAAGGGGAATCTTCTGGAGCGTCGGTCCCGGGCTGTTACAACTCTCCTCCACTACACGAGGATCTCGTCTCGAGATCTAGAATGAAAAAGGGGAAGAGAAAGAGAAAGAGGTAAAACTTAGTTGCTTCTTTGACAAATGAATGAAACCAATGAAACATGAAAGTTGGAAAGAGATGAAGAATGACATGACGAACAAGCACAAATTCACAAGAAATTTTGGCAGCACTTCGGTAGGGTAGAGAGGAAAAATTGATATGAAGGAAAGAAATTGAAAGAGGTACACCAAACTTTGGTTGGATTAGAATCAAAACTTCGTTAGACAAAAGGATCATGAAAAGGTTTGACAGGACTCCAGATAATGGGGAAGCAAGGGAAGAACATGATCTTAACAAGGCAAGATGATAGATTGAAGAAAGCAACATTACAAGGCCTCCGGAAGAAAAGAATAGAAACTAGATCATTGGGAGGAAAAGAACGGAGAATAAAATAACAACTTCTACCATCATCGAACTTGAGAAGCATGGGATGAACGGAGTTGATGGAGAATCAAAAAAGAAAAGATTTAGCTTGTTATGGCTTCTGAAAAACATCTCAAAATTATAAAGTGAGAACCTGCCACAACAAAACAATTGATTGCTTAAGAGCAACAAGATATGAAAAACTTCTTTCACCAAGAAGACAAGGACAAAACTTGGATCATTTATGACACCATGATAGCAACAATCCTTAGGAAATGCTTTTGGTGAAATCCAACCCAAGATAACTCTGAGAAGACAATATGGGTTTACTTATCTTGTTCTTGACAATTTTTCCTTTGAGACTCCTCATAATCAAGAATTAAATAATACCATATCAAAAGACAATGGAGAAGTAATTGAACTTCGAGATATGAGAGAAAAGAATGGTTGAGCTTCCCAACTAGAATCTTGAAGAACACTTCGAGAAGAATTACATCTTTAACAACCACCATAAACCATCGGGATGAACTCCGGAATGAAAGGAAGATAGAAAAGAATTGAAGGATGCACAAGGACAAGATTAAGGCCTTCCAATGATTTAGATGATGCTTCGGGACAGGACACTTGAGCAAAACTAGGAATTCTGGAAAAGGAAAGATGAGAACACTTGAAACCCATAATTGATACCATGAACAACTCTGGAAGAAGAATTGAAATCACCTTGATGAAACTAGAATAAGAATTATGATATGCCTATCCTTCATCAAGTTTAATTGATGACAAACAACGAATTTGGCATACCACTTATCCTTTTGGAAAAGATAGGAAATATAGATAGAGCACAAACTTGAAGAGGTCTTGAACGAGAACACCGGTTAGAATTGCACATGAATGAGGATACAATGAATCAGTGGAATAACATGAGAACAAAGAGAGCATGATCCACCTAATAGAAAACTTGAATGAACCACCAGAATAATTGAGAGACGAACGAAGAGACAACAATTGAGCAGAATTTGAGATCGAAAGCTGAAAGCTGAGAACGAAGAAATCTTATGAAACGATGGCCTTAAGAGGATCGAGAAAAAAAAATATGAAATGCACCGGATAGATATGGGAGGAATAACTCACGATCAAAACAACTTGAGATGATAGCAACAGCCTGAAACCAAGAATCTTTGGAAGAATGAACAACAATTTAAGAGAAACTCTACCTCGGTCTTCAATGCAGAGAATGATGACGAGAAACAACACCACGAATTACCAAGACACTCCGGAACAATGAATAAAGAAAAGGTTGAGCCAACAATGAAAATGATTTAGAAGCGATCATGGAAGAGGAATATGAATGATGAAAATCATTCTTACATCATATTGAAAAGAACTTGAGGACATTTCCGGAAAGATTAGAAGAGTCAGGTAAGATCCTAGGGAAAACACCTATGGGTTATGGGCCCACTCAAAAGAAACCATCGTTGAAACAATTGATTAAAAGAGAGATTGCACCAGTACAAATTAAGAACTTGATGATATGAGACCCTTGAAATAATTTAAGAGGACAAGAATGAAAATGAATGTCTTCTGAGATATCTTCAACACTCCGGATAGAATAGAGAGGGATGAATAAACAAGAGAAGCTTGGATAAGAATTTCCAACATGGGAATGCATTGAACGAATGAGAAAGGATATGATGAGCACCGAAGCATGAATTGAATCCACTGGGGGAAAATAACGACGAGAACAAAGAATATGAGGATAGATCTTGAAATTGAAACCCCTGAGAATATTCACAAAGAATCACCAGAAAGAAGATAGAAGAAAAGATAGCGGAAGAATTACATGAATAGAAAGACACTTGGATGAGAATTTAATCATTGAAGAAAAAGGGTGGGATGGTGGAAAAAACAAAGAAAACTTGGAACAGATGAGACAACTCTAGAACAAAATGAGAATTGATCTTGCAATATTGAAGAGGATAGAATTATCTTGAAGAGAAGCACACTGGTAGGAAAAGAATTGATATGATAACTTGATTGGGAAAAAGAATTAGCATTCCCACAGAAATATGAGGACACTACTTGGCAAGATATGAAATCACCACTTGACATCGAAGCAACTCGAATTACCATATTCAAAACAAAATGAAGGATGAGGCTGACGAAACAAGCCACAACAAATACATACCCACTATGTACTTGTTGGAGAGATAATCCTAGGTACCAACTTGACTTCCCACCTAAGAACTTTCGAAAACTTTCTGGTTATGCAATCCGGTGTGGGGGATACAAGGAGGAAATATCTCACACAACTAGCAAACCTACACCCCAACTGTATCCATCCTTCAACACATAACCAGAGGCATCCGCAAGTCCATCTAACTCAGATCCTCGAAAGCACAACGATACTAACCATGGAGGTACCCCGAACGCCTCCCCAGTATTGTGTGACTCCGACCTTATCTCACCACAACAAGTATTGAAGCAATTTCGAACACCCTCCATCCTGAGATACTAAGGAAGCTGAATGATAACGATCTGCCAAGAATTCCCTAGAGCTCAACTCCCCAGAAGAAATCAAGTCAAATAGGAGGCACCAAGACAGAACTCTGTCACATCGGTATCATATAGTTTCCAAAATACCCGCGTGATCCTAAAAAAAATTGAGCAAGAAGAGGAGTAGAATCCAAATTCCTAAGTCAATTACGTCACCAGAGAATAGAATAGGAGTAAAAAGAATCCTACTCTCCGATATAACTAGACTCAAAATAGTTTTTCACTAGACACGACTCGGCCAAGTTTGATCAATCAAGGGGGCTCCTAGGTCGGTACACGCTCTAATACCAACTTGTCACGCCCAAGATGCGGTCCTATCCTTATTTCGGCACGAGGTCCTCAACAGGGATAGAAGCGCATCTCATCGTGTTGCAAGAATGGATATCATTATAGGTACATGTACAGAAGAGATGAGTATATGGAATTGGCTTACACTCGCCACAAGCTACATCAAGATCACATCAATACAACAACATACTCAAACATCATACATAAGAGCAAGGTCTGACTACGAACGAAAAAAAAATGACAAATGACATCCATCCTTGCTATCCCAGGCTGCCGCCTGGAACCCATCCTATATTGATGAAGAAGAAGAACTCCAAATCAAACAAACAACACGCTCACATCAAATCATCGCATTACCTATACCTACAACTTTTGTTGTAGTAATCAGTGAGCCATAGGGACTCAGCAATCTCATTTCCAAGGGTATCAAGACTATTAAAGCTTATTGGGTGAGGTATGGTTAAGTGGTGAGGCTGCAGCAAGCGACTAAGCATTTATTTGAGTGGCTAACTTACGTATACAGAAAGTAAAGTATGATGGTCTACGCAAAACGGACGTGAACTAGTGATGATCACTAATTGATCCTGAAGACCTACTTATGTCAAACATAACCCCACCGTGTTCTCTCTCGGATAAGGACTCACGAGAAGAGAGAGTCACGATTACGCACACAGTTGGTGTATTTTATTTGAGTTTACTTCAAGTTTGCTATGACCGAGTGTTGAACAAAGTATCCAAGTTTGCCACATAACTGCAGGCACGGCTTTCTGAATGATTTAACCCTGCAGGGGTGCTCCAACACATCCATCACAAATTAACAACACGCAGTAGGAATAACCTCGGCTACGGATCTCGGGATCTTCCTAGGCAATTCCATAGGAAATCCGTCACCTCGAGATATCTTGAAGAATGATCGGAATTCCTCACTCAAGACGTTTGAGAAAGGTAAAACGAATCCAGCAAGGCCACTCGGCATGTCGACGAACCCGATAGGAGCCGCGTATCTCGTTCTCAGGACACAACCAGATGAGCGCAGCGTGCAGTGGCCTGATAGAAATGTCCCAAGTTACCCCGGGTTGGCCCGGCACACGACTCTAGTTTGGACCAACACTCATGAGGAGCACTGGTCCGGGGGTTTATTAAATTATCCGTGGGTGCCGGGGGGTCCCTTTGCAATTTTATTAGTTATTAGGCAAATGTAGTACCAATGTTGGGCCTTGCTAGACAAGCTTTATCCTAAAACAAAAACCAAGGGGGTCCCCATAACAACCCCGAGCATGTTAGGAGCGCTCAATTATGGAACATAACACTGGTTCACAAGTAACTAGGGGCGACAAGAGTGGAACAAAACACCGAGCAAAAGAAAAAGCCTTCCACCCTTTACCAAGTATATATGTGCATTAAATTAATAGCATTAATATTGTGATATAAAAAAAGAATGTCCATCTTAACACATGGAACCAATTGCACCTGCAGCTGGAAACTCTAGAAGAGGGGCTAAGCAAGCGGTAACATAGCCAAAAAAAGGTTTGCTAGGATGTGGAGGGGTTAGAGGCTTTTCATGGCAATGTTGGGAGGCTTGACAAACAAGTGGTAGGTAGCATGACATAACGATAAAAGCGAGACAACTAGCATAGCAATGATAGTAGTGGTATCCAGGGAAATGTGTCATCTTGCCTGAGATCCTACTCGAAAGAAGAACGAATCCATGAAGAAGACGAGCGAACATAGTCGAACGAATCCTCACACTCCGAACACTTTTGGAACTCTATCAAGAAGGAACAATCCGAAACAACAATCAACACACGAAACACCACAACATATGCATGACATGATGTGCAAACAAATATGATGCATGTCTGGTTTAAATATGCAAGGCATGGCAATTCACATCAAACAACTACTACACATTAAAGTGAAGCTCAATATGCAACGAGTTGCATATTGATGAAACTCCACATTCAATTATTTAGTTCACTCTCGTTTAGGTACTCATCAATATTAAATGTTGTTAAACAAGGCAAGAGGTGAAGCATGAACAACTCTATCATCTAGGCAATTTAAATGGGGCCGAAAGTAATATATAGCATTTCCGAAACATCCCCATAAGCATAATATGAATTTGGTCCAGATCTGTACTAACCATATTTTAGAGTTGTTAAACAGAAAAGAAATGTCACCATGTGATCTTACATGTTTTTCTAGCCAAGTTACATACGTGGGACATTTTTATCTGAGCTACGGTTTAGTAATTATGAAATAAATCATTTTAACATGGCATTTACGCAAATCAATGCAAACAACAAGTTTGAACATTTAAAACACATGTGAGAGTTGGTTATTGTGAATCTACACAAAATTCTAGTCAAGTTTCATATATAAATTTTTTACATGTGATGCACGGTTAATTATTTATGAGCTTTTTTAAAATAGGGGTTTTTCTGTAATTCTGCAATTCACAGGTTAATTAGCAAAATTCGCAGAACTAAAAAAACACCTATGGGCCAAATCAGGGAACTGGCCCAATAGGACATGGGCATTGGATATCTAAACATGCGCATGGACAGGGGTTAGGGCGCTCACCAGATGGGCTAGGCCCGGTAGAGGAGCTGCTCGGCTGGGCCTGGCGATGGGACGGCCCACCCAACACATGCAGCCCACGCACAGGCGGTCAACAGGGGTGGAGGCTTCTCCCTCGTGCTCCCGTAGGACAGCACAATAGCGGCGACGGTGCTCGGCGACGTGGCCATTCCAGCGAAGGGGAGGTGCGCAGGGGGCAGGAACGGGGCCCCTCGGATCGGATCTGGCCGGATCTGGTCGGAGCTGGCGAGGTGGCGGAGTATGACGCCGGCAGGAGCGCGGGGACGAGGCTGGGCAGCGGCTTGACGAGCTCGGGAGGCACGCAACTTGTGACGGCGGCGGCTGCTGGCGCTAGGGCGGCGCGCAGCGGCGGCAGTAGCAGGCGGCAGCTTACGGCGGCTTGCGGCGGCTATGGGCGCGGGCGTGACGGCACGCTGGCCGACGGCGAGGTCGAGCAGAGGATGGGCGGCCATGGGAGGAGCTCCTGCGGGAGCTTGAGGTCAAGACAGATTCGGGCCCATTCGGGCCACAGATGGGCTCGGCGGGCCCGGTGGCTAGAGGGAGGCTGTTGGCGACTGCGGGGATCCCTAGGCGGCTAGGGTTTCCATTTAGGGTGGGCTAGGGGTCTATAAATAGCAGTTTGGGAGATAGGGGAGGCGGTTTCACACTATTTTCGGACCCTTCGATCGCGATCGGGCGGTCCGGAAGCGGAGGGGCTAGCAGGCAGGCACATGAGCTGTGAAGAGTGGATAGGACTGAGAAGAGAGGGAGTTGGCGGCCCGGCGGCAAGAGTTTTGAAAACACCAAAAATATCCGACGAATAACCCGATGACAGCACTGCTATGGCTGATCAATGGGGTATCAAACAAACTCGGAATGCAATGAAATTTGGCAGATGGTCTACCTATGCTATAATAAGAGCGCACGCCAGGTTTCGACCCAATCCAAGAATATTTTTCGCGCGCATTAAAAAGGGTTTTTTTAACGATGCCGCGGGCGCATGCGTGTGTGGTTGGTCTCGAAATGGGCAACGGCAAGAACGGTGAGAACTGGTGACTACAAACGGATGCAAGTTTGAAAACTCATGTTCACAAGATGCCGATGCTATGCAGATGATGCGAATGATGCCATGATGAATGCGACAACCAGACGAAACACATGACGAGAATGGAATAAAAGGGGAATCTTCTGGAGCGTCGGTCCCGGGCTATTACATGCTCATACATCAAGGGGGACTCCTGAGCATCGCGACTCAGGAGCCTCACTGGCCACGTAGCCCCTCACCTCTTGGAACCGTCCTTGGTGATCCGGACGGCCCAACGAGGGCTGAGGTATGCGCGAGGCCGGGCCCAGCCGACGTAGAGCATCGCAGCAAGAAAGAAGGAAACAAGGCAAAGAGGGCAATCACTCAGTTCAATAGTTATTACAAGCATCACAAGTTGTTTGTGAATACAAACAAGTTTAACGCCTCTGCGAGGCACTTTGAACGTTGCAGGAAAGCAACAAGGAAGAGGAATCAGAAGGAGCCTCCGCCGCCACTTGTCTCGTCCACAGCGAACTCATCGTCGACATCATCGGTGTCGTCTTCTTCACCACTAACCCTTTAGGATCGAAAGTAGTGCTAGAGGGGGGTGATTAAACTACTTTACCAATTAAAAAACTACCTTTTCCCAATTTTATGTCTTGACAGATTTTAGCATTCATAGCAAGTCAAGTATACCCTACACATGCATGTATATGAGTATAGCAGCGGAAAGTAAAGACAAGCATGTAATTAAAGGAAGGCTAGGAAGATCAAACGCAATAGGTGACACGACAATTTTTCTCGTGCTTCCGATAGGTGGTGCTATAGTACTTCTACGTTTATGGAGTCTTCAACCCATGAAGGGTAACGGTTGCGAGAGTCCACAAAGGGCTCTACCCACGGAGGCTTCCACGAATAAACAACCTTGACTATGCCATGATGGCCTACGTCCACGGAGGACTAGCCTAACTCGGGGTAGATCTTCACAAAGTAGGTGATCTCCTTGCCCTTACAAACTTCTTGGTTCACTCCACAACATGAAGTAGGAGGCTCCCAAGCGACACCTAACAATTCTAGGAGACACCACCCTCCAAAAGGTAATAGGCTCCATAATGTCGATGAACTCCTTGCTCTTGTGCTTCAAGATGATAGACTCCTCAACACACAATCACTCTCTCACGGATTTGGCTATGGTGGAAGAGATTGATTGGGTGGAAAGCAACTTGGGGAGGCTAAGATTCATATGGTTGGAATGGAATGACATGATCTCAACACATGAGTAGGTGGCTCTCTCTCAGAAATTCAGTAGGTGTGAGTGGGGAGCTGTTCTGAGTGCTTCTCTTGCGAGTGAGTGGTGGTGGAGGGGTATATATAGGCATCTCCAAAAAACCAACCGTTACACCTAATAAGTCAGACTCGGTGGAACCAATGTATTAATCTCGGTTGTACCGAGTTGCCTCAAAGGTAGCAACTTTTGAATCTCGGTGAGACCGATACATACAACTCAGTTGCACCGATGAAGTGACCAACGGTCAGATTGCCAAACTCAGTGACACCGATTCAACAAACTCCATTGGACTGATTTTGTGAGTTTGTGTAAGAGGAAGTTGGAAACCCAAACTCGGTGGCACCAAAATGGAATCTGTTTCACCGAAAGGCTAGGGTTTGGCTGAGTCTGTCTGAGGCTGAGAATCGGTGGCACCGAGTGGAAAGTGGTGGTTGCACCGATTTTGGATATTTGGCTTTGGACAGACTTTTGTGGAAGAGCTTGTGGGTGAATGTGGTGACTATCACTTGTTCATGTATGAGCATTTTGTTCACCAATAGTACCTTACCCCTTTTATAGTATTGGCTTTCCTATGGACTCAAGGTAAAATGTGGAGTCCTCTTTGCTTGACGCTTTGCCAATCTATTTCCTTACATCTTGGGGTATTCCACAATCCTTTGCCAACCCATCATTGAACTTTTCCTAAAACATGCTTAGTGGAAACATTAGTTCAATGACATATATGTTGTTATTAATTACCAAAACCACCAAGGGAGCAAATGTGCTTTCAATCTCCCCCGTTTTGGTAATTGATGACAACATATAGATCAAAGCTTCGACATATGATATAATCAATGAATATAATCATTGCTTTGTGAAGTATGTGATAAGCAAAAGCTCCCCCTAAATTTGTGCATTATTTTTAAATTTGCGTTCGATTGCAAATGCGCAATCGATTAGGTACATGGGGCACCTCTTCCATGTCACATACAACTTGGTGGTGTGCGAGAGTAATAAGAGTTAATCACATAGCACAACACATCAAGCAAGGTGAATGGTCATCTCATTAAGGATAGGAAATAGTAGCAACACACATTAAAGTGTATGATCAAACACAACCAAAAGTATAGCACATCCAAACCAAAATTTCAAATGTTTTCTAAAACAGCGATAAAAACTAGACGCTCTCTCACTCGAAGCCTAAAGATCTATATACAACTTCTCCCCCTTTGGCAACAAGTTACCAAAAAGATCAAAGAGATATAGCTAATCGTCCATGTGTAGCTGATCTCCTCCAGTGGTCGATGTCGGAGTGGAGAGAACTGCCTCGGCGAAGACCTCTTCTGATGTCCTAGACAGAGTTGGTGTAGCAACGGGAGGCACTAGAGGAGCTGATGGAGCTGAAGTCATTGTAGCTGGAGTAGAAAATGAAGGTCTTGTCTCCAAAGCTGGCACTATAGGTGTCTTGGACTATGTTGTTTACTGGGCAGTCATGCTCATAGGTGCACTATCCTCATCAGAAGAAGAAGAATTAGACTCTGAAGAGGTGCGACGGATAGGAGTTTCATCTACTTCCTTCTTGAGCTCGTTGATGGTCTTGGTTAGCCCATCCACCTTGTCATTGAGGGTCTTCACTCTATCCTCAAAGATATTCACAAGGCTCTCCTGACTATCCAGTATGCTTTTGATGTCCTTCTTCATGTCCATGACAGTAGAGATCAAGTGATCCATCTGCTCGTTCCTGGATCTGGGGACCTGAGCACTAGTGGCTCTAGCTGCCTCTGCCTCTGCCTGAGCTGCAGCTGATGTGGGATGATTTGGGTCCATCACCACAACATTGTCCTTAAAGTCTGGTTGTAGTTCCAAGTGGGGTCTATCCAGAGAAAAGATGTGCTTCTCAAGTTTGTAGTTGATGAGCATCTGAATGTAGGGTGCATAGTAGCATGAGCGCTTCTGATCAGCAACAACCCTCATCACAGTTTCTACTTTCAAGTCCATCACTTGAATCCTGGTATGTCTATCATGATGGATCAGCATGTTGATTGAATAGCCTCGAATCATCTTCTCATATCCATACTTAGGCATCAATGTATGCCTTAACATGGTGTTCATGGTACATAGACCAGCCTGGAGGAAGTAAATAGATCCTAACTTGTGTGATTTCAAGTTAGCAGCAGGTATAGCATTATACGTATCCTTCATAGCATCATGGATTTCCTTGGATTCAGAGTAGACATCCAAGTCACCATCTTGCACCTCTGGGACTCCTAAGATGGTAGCCCATTCATCAACTGAAGACTTGTATCTTGCTCCTTCTATCATCCACACTATCTTGCCATCTCCATAGAAGTGAGCAGTGGAGTAGAATTGCATAATCATCTCGTCATTCAAAGCAGTAAACTCTTTGCCAAAAAACTCATCTAGACCAATGCAAAGAAAGTTGTCTTGAACACATGGGAAATAGTTCTCATTAGCCTTGATGTACTTCCAGTCAACATATCTCATATCGCTGACAGCTGGACTCTTCTCAAGCAAGATTGTCTCATAGAAATCTTGTTGTTCCTTGATGTAGAACCTATAGTCCATGGATGTTTTTCTCCTCTGAGCATATGGATCAATAGCTCTCCATTCCATCAAACCAGAATCCTTCCTCTTCTTCATGTCTTCAGCAAGTGGATGGCTGGCATTGTGTTCAGGAAGGTGAGGTCTAAGCTTCATCAAAGCAGTCATAGAATCATCATCATCAGCCTCTTTGAAAGTAGATTCCGTGTTCTTCTCAGCAGATGGAATTTTCCTAGTACTCCTCTTGGACTTCTCTGTGGCAACCTTCTTAGGTGCAGCCTTGGTGCTCTTAGAGGGACCTGGCTTTGGCATAGCATCTGCCAACAACTTCTTCTGCTTCTTCTTGGGAGGGGCCTTAACAACTTGCTACTCCTCCTCCGCAGCAGTAGCACCAGTAGCCTCCTCAGGATCCTCAAACATAGAGGTAGGCCTGCCAACTACACGAATGATCCTCTTCCTGGCCTTCTTCTCTCCCGCATTCTTAGGCAATGACTTCCTTGGGGGCTCAATAGTCATGGTTGCCCTAGCACTCTCAGGTGCTCTCATAGTCTCTGGAGGTGCATAAGTCTTGCTGACTACCCTCCTGGATGAGGTGGACTCATTGGCTGACTTCTGGGCAGCCTTCTCTTGCTTCTTAGCAAGAACCTCCTCTAGCACAAAATCTGAATCCTCCTCATCAGAATACAGTCTCTTCAATGTTCTGCCTTAGGCAACCCATGAGAACTAGGGGTGCCTGGATCTGAAAAAGAGCTGGACCCAGGGCTAGTGCCTAAACTCATATCAATGTTCTGCTCCCGCAAGTTCTGCCTGTCCTCGGCATCTGACATATCTGACCCTGTGAGTAGAGTATAGAAGAGTGGAATAAGAAAAGTCATCACAAAATGCAAAGTTTATGAAAGTTTGAATTTGCATTCTTTCACATGAAAATCGGTACAGCCGAAGCAAAAATGTGGGAGCTACCGAGACTAGCTTTCTTATTAACAGAAACTTGGCACTCCTTTTGGTGAGACCGAAAAGGAGTACTTAGTTTCACCGAGAGAGTTCTCAGTAGCATATAGGACAAACCAGTGACACCGATTTGTTCGCTTCGGTTCCACCGAGTTTCATCAGGCGAACGGAAAACCCTGGAAATCAATCGCTTGCTATCTAATTGAAGTTTCTCGTGGATAGAATGATCTCAAACAGTGGCTAGATGAAGAAGAAACCCTAATGTGCATGAATCAGAAGGTGGAGCGCAAGAGGGGGCCGAATCCACACCCTAACTTCGCGATGGATCTGCTACGGCGGCGATGATGGTGTAGAATTTGTTGGCGATGGCGATTCCTAGTGGTGGAGACGCTCGGGGAGGCAAGGCAATGACCAGGGATCTTCGAATGTGGCAGCTTAGGGTTTTGGGGTGCGACGTTTGAAGATAGAATTTCAAAGTGTCGGGGTCCACAGCATATATACCCTTCACTGTCGATGACATCGATTCTAAATTTTCGATGTCACCGAGTTTCTCAACTCTCAGCTGACAGGGAAACTCGATGTAACCGAGAATATGGAATCGGAGGTACCAAGATTGAAAACCAGATCAACTCTAGGCATTCGGTGAGACCGATATTTTTGAATTTGTTCCACTAAGATGCCCTTGGGAGGTTTTAATGGTCAGTCCTTTGTCGATACGGAACTCCGAGTGCTCCTCACACAGAGAGATCAAAAAGTACTTGTTCAAGTTTTGTGTTGCAGCATGAATAGAACATGAGGTGATAAAGCAAGATAGCTTGACAAGTGGTCCTAGGCATTCTTGTACATCCAATTGGCAAATGAAAAAACAAAAGCCAAATAGCAGCAATTGGATATCCACAAATGAGTAAATAAATGCAGACCAACATGCTCACACAATAAGATGTCAAATGAAAACATGGGAAACATGCACAAACACACTAGCATCTACCAAGCACTTTGGTGATGACGGATTCATCTATATATGAGTATATTGACTTAGGATCCAAGTATGAGTACTTGATCATAGGTCATACTCGTCGTTTAAGCACAAGTGGGGTTACGACTTTTACATAAAGCACTTAATGTTATCACATACTATGAGATGCTTTGACTCAAGTCTTAGAGTAAATCTCCCCCTTGATGTGACATCCCCCCATAGGAGGGATAAACTAACCTTGGGTTTTGTTGATGAAGACTTCATGTAGGTGAAGTAGTGGTGGATGCTCAAAGTTGATGAAGATCACCAAGAGTTGGGCGCAACCTCGTTCTTTCATTACTCTTCTCACCTACATGGGTTAGTCCCAACATATAGGATACAAATACAAGGATATCTACGGACATGGAGTGCAAATCATATATGATGATTTCCATTTATTTGTTGATTACCTTGTCCCTTGCTTACCTTTGAGAGAATGTGTGACTCCTTGAACTATTGCATGATGTTGATGTTGTTTGCAACTAGTTCTTGCAAATAATGAGTATGAGTGGATTTCATTGCCGGAGTCAACCCTCAAGAAATTCTCTTGTTCTTCTTCTTGGGGACCCACATCAAGTTGATGGGGATCCTTGGTGTTGAAGTATCACTTGTAGAAGTTGAGCTTGTAGTAGCCTTGGGAACCCACTTCACCAAAGCTTGGGATTCATCTTCATATGAGTCAATGTCCTCTTGAAGCTTGTTCTTGCCCTTGAGCTTGGTGTCTTGTGGTGGAAGGTCATCTTGAGATTTTGTACCCTTGGGGAGAGTATTTTCATAATTGTCCTTTTGAGGAACAAACTTGGGATTGGGGTATTGACCTTCCCATTCAACTCCATTATCGTTGAAGTAGCCAACACCACGATTCTTCCGGTATGCTCCGTGCTTGCGTACAATCTCCTCAAATTGTTTGCACCTTTCAAGACTCTTGTAGATACCTTTCTCTATAATCCTTTCAAAAGTTAATTTTTTTTCTCAAGTGTAACTTGGCTAAGACAAGAGTTAGTGGGATCAATAGAACTACTAGAAGCAATATCATTGGATTTATCATTTTTATTGCTACTAGTTGAAGAACCTTTCTTTCCTTTGTTACTAGTTGGCTTAGTCTTTAACTTGTGGCATGAACGTAGACAAGAGAAATCGCTTGGCTAGATAAGAGGAAGTCTTCTTTCTAAGATCATCATTGATAGCTTTAAGGAACTCATGCTCTTGCTCTAAATTGAGCTTCTCGAAGCGGAGTTTTGTCAGGACCGGTTTTTCAATCAAACATTTATTGAAAAATCGCCCCTTACGTCTGACCAGTACAGAAAACCCTTCTTACTGGTAGACAAATCCTTGATGCAGAAATCCAGTAATACTTAATATTATACAAGGTTGAGCTGAGGCTGCTCAACAATTTATTACAGGCACGCCAATATTACACATAAAGGCGGATATGACACAATAGGTATGGCGGCATAGCTACTGACTCGCAATAAAAGGGTGTGGTGGATATGTCACAATGGAGTGGGTGACATGACTCTAATATCTTACAACACATCAAGCATCGGGGTGAGGCTCGATGATACTTCTAGGGTAGCGGAAGCGAATATAATACAAGCGACCAACTCCAGGATTGCAAGGGACTGACTGGGACTCCTCTAGGCGTCGGACTCGCTATCGTACTCTTCATCCATAAGATCGCCTTCATCAATATCTGGCCAAATCAACAAGCCAGGTGAGTACCTTGAATGTACTTGCAAGACAGTTTGGACATAAGATATAACAAATGCAACCATGATGCACATGAGCAAAATTTAGTAATACCCACTCAGGTAATAAATTTGCACTCCAAGGTAAGTAAAAGGGAAGTCGGGCGGTAATCCTCCCAAAATTTCAATAAGATATGAGAAGGTCGATCGGGTGTTTGAAGCAACGCCTCAAAAGGTAAAAATAAATTAACATGCCGCAGTTGGGCGTCCAGGCGTCACCACATAAAGGGTTCGTACTGAAAAATAAATAATAGTACGTGCCACAGTCGGACGTCTGATTCGACATCTCATAAAGGGCTTATAATGAAAGTAAAGAACAAGAATGCCACAGTTGGACGTGTGAGCGACATCACATAAAGGGCTTATATCAAAAGTAAATAAAAGAATGCCATAGTCGGACGTTAGAGCGACATCACATAAAGGGCTTATTTCAAAAGTAAATAAAGGGAATGCCACAGTCGGACGTCTGAGCGACATCACATAAAGGACTTATATTTCAATGTTCAAATACGAGTAATCCTGGAGGTAGCACCATCCCAAGGAATACTTGATACATAACAGTAAACATGTTAATCCATCCACAGGAATAATATTCAGCCAAGTTTTCTGCCGTTATTTAACATATTAGTTCTCCAAAGACTGACGCTTAGACCGACACTTGACCTGTCAACCAATGTCCTTGACCGTGGACACAGCTATTCGAATAGTTTTGACTCTGTAGAGGTTGTACTCTTTACCCACAGCCAACGGATTTCAATAGTCACACAGGACTAGTTCTGTCTATGGTATTTTAGAAAAAAACACACCTAACCAGTACACACCCATTCCACCTCCCGATGCCAGGTATTACCCTAGGCAGCGTTCAAGAAAAACTTTAAGACGGGGAGGCCAATACCTCGAATACCATGGGATCAAATTTATATCGCGCGCTCTAAGGGGTGCCCCTTGTCGGTCCCAACCGGAAACACCCATGCCCCCTGACCGGATGACGGGCTTTAATCCAGGGCCATGGAACCCTCATCCCGGCCCCTCTATTTCGTGTGTACATGGAAAGAGGTTTGCAACTTACTATACCGTATTCTTTGCAAAAAAACATGTGGCAGTACGGAAAGAAGGAGAACGGGGACAAGACTCGATCTATGTCAACATTGTAGTTAAACAGTTTGTTATAGAACTGGCATGCTCCAACAATACCAGCCTACAACCTATCATGCCACCACATGACTAGGTTGTTTCATCGTTTCATGATCACATCAAGTTTGTAGCTCACTTGCAACTTACCATGCATGAGATATAATATTCAACAAATGCTTATATAAACATGCCATGAGAATAATCACTCAAGCAAACATGAAAACACTCATCATATCAAAGGTTCAAACATGCTTGCCTGGTTCAGAGTAATCGAAGTCTAGCTCGGAGCAATTGACGCCACCGTCACCTCCTTCGATATCTACGTCACATAAAATACCAAATTCTAACGTAAATACCGTGCGCGCATAAATTTTTCCAAATATTTTTCAAATAAATATGAATAAAAACTAGGCTGAAAAATACAGATGACAAAAAAAGAATCAACTCCAAATAATCTTTTATTTAAAAGTTATAAAGGTATTAGTCTAGGGACTAGTCTGTTTTAAACAGAAAATTATCCAGGGTTGGTTTAATAAAACAGAAAACGATTCGGATAAAAATACGCCAGCCTGAAGAGAAAACGAACTTTGCCCAAAGGCGTTTTCAGAAAACGGTTCGAAGAAGAAGAGGAGAGGCTGACGAGGGGGTCCCTCACGTCAGGTTTTAAAAAAAGAGGCTCGCCGGTGCCAGAAGCAAAGGGCAAACACCGGCAACGATCAACGGCAATCTAGAGGGGGAAAGGGGATGGTTGCACTCACGGGACAATTCCGCATTGATGGGTGGTGGAAGGGGGCGTCGGAGAGCACCACGGCAACGATCACTTCCTCTCCGGCGGACGGTGGCATCGGGTGATTATCAATCTCACCGGAGGGGGCTGCCAACTCCAAATTGAAGCTTGGGTTAGAATAGGTGGTGGACTAGGAGGTTGCTGACCGAAGTTGGGCTGCGGGGACACACTCACCAAAGAGAACTTAGCCGGAGCCCAAAGCAGATCGGGGCGGCCGGAGGCAAGGAAGAAGACCCTCCCGAGGCCCTCTGATGAGTTTGGCGGGGTTCTGAGGAGAGGTGGAGAGGCTATGAGTTGATGGGTGGCTCGGGGCCTCCTATTTATAGGTGGGTGAGGGGAGTGCCGCAAGCAGGATTACTCCGGCGAGTGATTATGGTGAGGCGGTGATCGAACGGAACGTTCTGGCAACGGGGCAGCTTCGGATTGGCCCCATGATTTCATTTTTGGCTTAAGCTCAACTAAAATTGGACGATACTCCAAGATTTGATGGAACAGCGCTCACGGGCACATCGGCAGAGAGCATGCTCTATGCTTCTCAGGCCACGACGGCGGTTCTGCAGCGTGCTCAGGGGAGGAGATGAACACGCGGAGGCCACCGGTGGCTTGGGCGGTGCGGAGCAGCGCCGTACCTCGCTGAGCTTCCTGGCGACCGCAGCGCACATTGTTGCCACTGCTCACGGGGACAATGCTCCCCTGCCAGCTCACCGTCGGCACGAGGTAGGAGCCACCCGACCATGCGGCGCACTGGATAAGTAGGAGCAGGGAGCAGGGAGCCACTACAGTTACTGGCGAGATTGACGCTGAATCTCTAAAGAAAACGACACTAACTCTAAAGCTTAACACTCTCCCTAAATTTTCTCAGAATTTATGGAAAGAGAAGAGAATGAATTGCATCAAAAATGGCAAATATGGTCCAAACTTGTAGTAAACAAACATTGAAATTTTTGAACTGGGGACCAGGAGATCTTTGGAGATATAGGTTGAGGGTACCAAGTAGTAGCTAGGGTAATTTATTTGGGACCAAATCTCAAATGAATCTCGTACTTCCTTTGTAAACTAGAGGGGTCCAAAATAAATCACAAAAAAATATTTGAGGGAGAATAAATAGAAAAGAATGTTCAAAGAGGTTGAACCTTGCTGGAATAGCATGCTTGGCTTGACCCAAAGTAGGGAGGAGGGTTTAGGAAGAAATTTTGAAATGCTACTCATGGCAAGAGAGTAGCATAGGATATATTTGAAAAGGAAGGAATAAATCCCAATTCATAGAAATTATTTTAACAAAAGAACCAGCAAACTTCCCAAGAGTATTTGTGTTGAATCAACACATGTTGAAGAATCATCAAGACTAGAATCAAGATTGAGAAAGGTTCCATAAAAGATTTGTCATCAAAAGATTTTAGGAGAGTCTTTTGGAAAAATTAAAATAACTTCCTCCAAATCCAATATAGAATTTGATAAAAAACCAAATCAAAAATTTTGGAGTGTTACAACACCTTCCCCCTTAGGAAAAATCTCGTCCCCGAGATTTTAGCCAATCCTCAATTAGGTACGGGTGCTCTACCCGAATAAAATCCTCTCTTTCCCATGTCATTTCATCCTTGGTGTGATTGCTCCACTGGACCCTGAAAATTTTGATTGTCTTCTGACGGGTCCTCCTTTCAGACTCCTCCAATATTTTCATTGGATGTTCTCTGTTTGTGAGGTCTGGTTGAACGTTAATTCTCTCATGAAACACATGCTTCTTTGGGTTGCTCACACATTTCTTAGTTGTGAAATGTGAAACACGTCATGGACATGTGACAGTTCTTCAGGTAGGTCTAGCCGGTAGGCCACTGTACCTCTTCGTGCAACTATCCTAAAAGGCCCAATAAATCGAGGAGCCAATTTCCCCTTGACCTTAAATCTTTGCAGACCTCTCATTGGAGATACTCGTAGGTACACGTATTCACCTGGTTCAAAACTGACTTCACGGTTTTCTTGATCGTAGTAACTCTTGTGTCGGCTCTGGGCGGTCTTGAGTCAGTCTCTGATTTGTTTAATTTTTTCCTCACCTTCCTTGAGCATGTCGGGGCCGAATATACAGCTATCTCCTGTCTCGGACCAATTAAGCAGGGTACGACATCTTCTTCCATACAATGCTTCAAAAGGTGCCATTTGTAGACTGGCTTGGTAACTGTTTTTGTACGCAAATTCAGCGTACGGCAAGCTTTCTTCCCAATTGGCTCCATAGGTGAGAACACATGCTCTTAGCATGTCCTCTAGAATTTGGTTCACAAGTTCAGTTTGTCCTCCAGTCTGGGGGTGGTATGCTGTACTGAATACTAGTTGAGTTCCCAGAGCTTGTTGTAGATGATCCCAAAATCTAGAGACTAATTGAGTACCTCTATCGGATATTATAGTCTTTGGAACCCCATGTAAACAGACAATCGGTTGAGACAAAGTCCGGCAAGCTTCTGTATGGTGTGGGTTGTCTTTACTGGAATAAAATGTGCCACTTTGGTTAACCTATCGGTGATGACCCAAATGGCATCATTTCCGTGTCGTGACTGAGGTAGCCCAACAATAAAATCCATTCCAATTTCGTCCCACTTCCATTCAGGTGCCTTGTTTGGCTGTAACAGTCCTGCTGGTTTTTGGTGCTCGGCTTTAATGCACTGACACGAGTCACAACATGCAATAAATATGGCTATATCTCTTTTCATACCATGCCACCAAAATTTCTCCTGAATATCCTGGTACATTTTGGTTCCTCCGGGATGGATTGAATATGGAGCGGTGTGGGCTTCGGTCAATTTTTGTTGTTTAAGGTTTTCTATATTTGGTACGCATAGCCTGTCTCTGTACCATAATATTCCCTTGTCGTCTATGAAAAATTCCGAGGCATTGCCCACACTCACTTTTCATTTTATGCCTTCGATGCTGGGGTGTCCGAGCTAAGCTTCTTTAACCTGTTCCATCAAGGTGGGTTGTGTTGGGGATATAATCCCGCAATATGACCCGCCTTGGAGGCTCCGGGTCATGTTGCTGGCTCGTGAGCCGGTCCAAGGGTGAGCCGTAAGACTGGTGGCCCTAGAAGATAGGCGGCTCAAGGTGTGGGCCGTACGACGGCCCGGATGGAGAAGACCCAGGTGTGTAAGCCGTCTCAAAGACAGCTTGGACAAGAAGATAGAGAGAGAGACTCAGACATACAATAAGACTTGGTTAACAATTGTAACGATCCGGTGGTCCTGACCTCCCATATAAAGACAGACCCGAGGCGACTTAGAGGACAGGTTATCGAGAACTAGGTCAATCTTCTAGCTCCTTGTAATCGATACACAAGCAATACAAACACAAGCAGGACGTAGGCTATTACCTCGATTTGAGGGGCCAAACCTGGGTAAAACCATGTCTTTCGTCCCGATCAACCCCTTTGAGTCCACTCCGTTAGCGATGGCCTCGAATCCAAGTCCGTTCACCCGTACATCTGTCATGATAAATCTACGACAGTTGGCGCCCACCGTGGGGCTAGCGCTTGGTGGTGTTGAGTTCTCAAAGGGCTCTCTCCCAGGGCTCGAGGGATACGGCCGGCTCTACATCAACGACGCCGGCTGGGAGGCTTGATGCTGATTCTGTGGAGTATGGATTCCGGGTTCCGTTTGGTGGGATCCAGGTTTTCATTGGAAAGGTTGATGGATCTACACCCGGGCCAAACATCTGCACCAACATCGTCGAGTCGGCTCGGTGTCTCCAATCTGCGAGTGGTGTGCGGCCTGCCCGTGCCCATCCAGGTCAAAAGCATGTTCTCGTAGGATTCACACAAGGTATGGACCTGGAGGCGTCTGGGTCACAGGGAACTCTTGTTTGCTCGGAAGATGAGTCCTCCAGTGGGAAGACAGGGTCAGTATATCGGCTGAGTAACGGTGGCCTTGGGGGCTACTACGACACCTATTCTGAGGTAGAGGGCTTTGAGTCGGATGCTCCAAGACCCCCGGTTCATGCGGCGGTGTTCATGGCGGGATCGGCTCTAGCCGCCGGTGACAGAGCTGCGGGAGCCACCGCAGCGGGTGATAGCCTGCCGCCACCGGCTCAGGTTCTAGTGGAATTGTTGGACGAGCTTACAGCTCTCATGGCCACGGAAGTAACACCGGATAATCAAGCAGCCCGGAATTTAGAGGTGGCACGGATCAAGGGCCGGATGGCAGAGGAACGACAAAGGATGGCTGAGCTGAAGATCCGGATGGAGGAAGAGGCGGAGCGTATCCAGGTAGATGCTTTCCATCTGGAGCTGGAACAAAGGTCAACAGTCGCGGTGCACTGGACGAGGCATCAATCCCGTCTGCCAGAATGTTACGAAGCAAGGAACCTGTTTAATACCCCCGGTGCGGGGCGGGTTACGGGCACGGCGGAAAGCCGCCCGATGGAACGCCCGACAACTCATCCACCCCAGCATAACCAAACCTCACCTAGAGTTTTTCCAACACCAGCAGGTCATTACTCTAACCCGGTCGAGAACATGGTGGCGGCGGCCACCCGGCTTGAGACGATTCCCATCCCATATGAACCACCCTTTGCGGAGGACGTGTGAAACGCCATTGGATATTTACAGACGGCCATGGCCCAGCAAGAGAGATACGCTCACAGCCAGAGCCGGGTTCACTCTACCCCCCTCCCCAGTCGAAGTTTCAACCAGCGCTACGAGTCGTCGGCGTGTTCCAGCAGTCATCCACGTCAGGGACCACCGGAGGACGAGCAGGCGTCTCTAGATGCACAAGCCCTCGCGGACCGGGTGAGGAACAGGCGAGAGGCGGAGATAGCGGCAACCCGTCCAGAGCCGGCGCTTTCCGGCTCAATGGGAGTAGTTAGTAACAGAGCCGTAGGGGTGCCATGTTTAACTCCGGCTCTGAGAAGAGAACGACTACCGAAAGATTTTAAGTGGCCTCGAAAAGTTCTGAATTACACAGCTGATCTACCCCCTGAGGCGTGGGTTGAGAGTTATGAGCTGGCCATGGAGATGGTGGACGTCAGTGAGGCGGTATGTGCAAAATATTTCATCATGATGCTTGAGGGTCCGGCTCGCACATGGTTGAAAGGTGTGCCGCCTAACACGATAAGTTCATGGGCGGAGCTGAGAGCGAAGTTTATTAAGAATTTTCAGGGGACCTGTAAGCAGCCTATGATCATTCTAGACTTGGACCATTGTGTTCAACAGGAGAATGAGTCGGACCACCATTGGGTCCGGCGGCTGTCGACCATTATTCACTCTTCAGAGCAGATCATGGCGGCTTAAGCGGTGCTTATTATGGAAAAGAACTGTCATTTTGTTCCACTAAAAAAGAAGCTCGGTCAGCTCAAGCGCACGTGTCAGGATATGGGAGAGCTCATGATGGCCCTGACAAAGTACGCCGACTTAGATAACACCAAGGATCCAGGCTCGGATGATGAGAAAGCCAATCAAGGGAAGAAGAACAATCAAGGCAAAGGCTTTGTGAACAATGCGAATCAGAATAAACAGAAGAACGCTTATGGCGGGTCAGAGCTAGTGGCAAACACCAACATAGAACAGAACCATCCCAAGGGGAACGGAAGATTTAGGTCGTTTCGCCAAAGGAACAGAGGTCCTTTCAATTTAGAAGAAGTGCTTAAGAAGCCTTGTCCGGAGCACGGCACGCCTGATAGGCCGGCATTACATGCGTGGGGTGATTGCTTTATTATGCAGAGATTCAAAAACCAGCATTCCCAACCACGCAATAACCAGGGCGGTGGCCCGCCTGGCGGCTCAGGGCACGGCGGATCAGGGATTCGATTCGGCGCTGGTGGTTCAGGAGCTGGGCATCCGGGTCAGAATAACCAAGGGGGGCACCAGCAGCATCCAGACAACAACAGCAATAACAACAATCAACAGCAGCGCAATCAATCCAGGTTTCAGAGTAACCCGAAGCAGCTCAGTTCTAGACAGTATCATGTGTTCACGACCGGTCATAGTAAACGAAACGAGAAGTTGCGGAGGCGAGCGGTTAATGCAGTTGCTCCGGCTCTCCCGCGGTACTTACCATGGTCTGACTATGACATAATGTGGAGCCGGGAAGATCACCTGCCGCGGGTAGATGATCCGGGCCGGTTGGCTTTAGTTTTGGCCCCTTAGGTGAATGGCTATATGGTGAACAAGGTGCTCATGGACGGAGGTAGCAGTATCAACATCCTTTATTATGACACTTTCCGGCGGATGAAGTTGCTTGACAAAGACCTTACACCTTCCTCCACCGTCTTTCATGGTGTGGTCCCGGGTAAGTCGGCATACCCGGTGGGCCGGATTTCTTTGGAAGTGGCTTTTGGCGATGAGTATAATTGCAAGGTGGAGTCCTTGTGGTTTGAGGTAGTTAAATCAAAAGTCCCTATAATGCACTGTTTGGGAGGCCGGCTTATGCCAAATTTATGGCTAGGCCTTGCTATGTTTATTTACTACTCAAAATGCCCGGCTTAAATGGGACAATTACCGTTCATGGTAATCGGAAAACGGCTCTTGAGTGTGAGGAAGGAGATGTGGTGTATGCAAAGTCTAGTTGTGCCCAGGAGGAGCTGAAGTTCTACAAGGAGAACGTTGACCCCGAGGATATGACCCCACTGAAGAAGCCTACTATGGAAGTTGAGCCGCCACTCAAGTTTTTAGCGGATGATACCAAGGCATTAGATGTCAATCCGGGCGACTCATCCAAGCAGTTCATCATTGGGGCTCACATGGATCCCAAATAGGAAAGCGCGCTCATCGAATTCATCCGTGAGAATCGGGACATCTTTGCATGAAAGCCTTCTGACATGCCGGGTGTACCAAGAGAGTTCGTTGAGCACAACCTTAATGTGGATCCGAAGTTTAAGCCGATTAAACAGTTTCTACGACGGTTCAACGAAGAGAGACGTAGAGCTATTAGGGAGGAAGTTGCCCGGCTCTTGGCTGCAGGCTTTATAGTGGAAGTTTTTCACCCGGAGTGGTTGGCTAACCCGGTGCTAGTGCTCAAAAAGAATGGCACCTAGCGTATGTGTATAGATTATACGGACCTTAACAAGGCTTGCCCGGCTGACCCTTTTACACTCCCTCGTATCGATCAGATTATTGATGCTACAGCCGGGTGTGAAAGTTTATGCTTCCTGGATGCATATTCAGGTTATCATCAGATCAAGATGGCAATAAAAGATTAGGAGAAGACGGCGTTTATTACACCCTTTGGGGCGTTCTGCTACGTCTCCATGCCTTTCGAGCTCAAGAGTGCCTAGGCGACTTACCAACGATGTGTGCAGAACTGCCTTCACAGTCAGATTGGCCGAAATGTTCATGCTTACGTAGACGACATCATGGTTAAATCCAGAAAGAAAGAAACTCTCCTAGGGGATCTGAAGGAAACTTTTGACAATCTCTGGGTCTACAAGATGATGCTTAACCCGATGAAGTGTGTTTTTGGTGTTCCAACAGGAAAGCTTTTGGGTTGGTAGGTCTCTGAGCGAGGCATCGAGGCTAACCCAGATAGAATTAAGGCTATCACTTCTTTAGGAGAGCCGACGTGCATTAATGACGTTCAGCGCCTTGCAGGACAGATTACTGCGTTCAGCCGGTTCATAAGCCAGCTTGGGGAGAAGGTCATTCCATCATACTAGATGATGAAGAAGATAGACAAGTTTAAGTGGAGCAAGGCAGCGGCGGAAGCACTTGAAGCTCTTAAGAAATAGTTGACTGAGCCGCCAGTGTTAGCCGCTCCGGTTGAGAAAGAGTCATTGCTCCTTTATGTGGCAGCTAACAACAGAGCGGTCAGTGTAGCAATTGTGGATGAGCGCAAGGAGGCAGGGAAGGAGTATCCTGTGCAAAGGCTAGTTTATTACATCAGTCAAGTTTTGGCAGAGTCTAAGCAGAGGTATCCGCATTGGAAGAAGATGGTATACGGAGTTTTCATGGCTAACTGCAAGTTAAAACACTACTTTTTGGGGCACCAGATAACCGTGGTCAGTTCTGCCCCGTTGGGAGATATCATTCAAAATAGAGAAGCCACAGGGAGGATTGCCAAGTGGGCCTTAGAGCTGGGTCCTCTTAACATCAAATATGTTCCTCGTACAGCAATAAAGTCTCAAGCTTTGGTGGATTTCATAAATGATTGGACAGAATGTCAAGCACCCGAAGAGAAGCCGGATAACACATATTGGACTATACACTTTGATGGGTCCAAGCAGCTAGAGGGGTCCGGTGCAGGGGTTGTTCTCACCTCCCCGAAGGGTGACAAGTTTTGTTATGTGCTTCGGTTAATGTTTCCTTGTACTAATAATGCAGCTGAGTATGAGGCACTGCTCCATGGTCTCAGAGTCGCTAAAGAGATGAACTTAAGCCGGTCAGATGTTTAGGCGACTCAGATCTTGTGGCTCAGCAAGTTTCCGGTACTTGGGACTCCAAGGATCCGCGGATGGTGGCTTATCGACAGGCGGTTGATATCATTGCCGGTCAATTCAAGGGGTACCAGGTGGATCATATTGATCGTCGCAGGAATGAGGCGGCTGATGCCATATCACGGTTAGGTTCTCAACGAAAGCCGGTACCACCTAATGTTTTTCTAGACGTATTGCATCATCTGACTGTCAAGATACCCTCTGAGAAGGATCTGGCTATTCCTGACCCGGAAGCGGAATTGGTGGCAGCTCTGCGTGCCATCCCAGACTGGACTATTCCTTATTTGGCATATCTGACACGCGGCGAGTTGCCTCAGGAGGAGGATCTGGCCAGGAAGATCACCCGGCATTCTAAGTCTATGACGATTATCAATGGTGAGTTACATAAGTGTAGTGTGACGGGTGTCTTTCAGTGCTGCGTCTCACCAGAGGAGGGTCGGCAGATCTTGAGTGAAATTCATGCTGGCGACTGTGGACATCATGCTGGGTCAAAATCTTTAGCGGCCAAGGCTTTTCGACATGGATTTTTCTTGTTGACGGCTCACAAGGATGCAGAAGACTTAGTCCGTAAGTGTGACGGCTGTCAAAAGTTTGGCCGGCATGCTCACGTTCCGGCTCAAGAGTTGAGGATGATACCAATCACTTGGTTGTTTGCGGTCTAGGGGCTTGATATGGTAGGACCTTTCAAGAGATCCAAGGATAAGAAAACACACCTTCTGGTGGCGATTGATAAATTTACTAAGTGGGTAGAGGCAGAGCCGGTCAGTAAATGTGACGCGGCTACAACGGTTCAATTTATTAAGAAGCTAATCTATCGCTTTGGTTACCCGCGTAGTATCATTACGGACAATGGAACAAATCTATCCAAAGGAGCTATGAAAACATTCTGTGAGAAGGAGCATATCTGGCTTGATGTTTCAGCTGTGGCACATCCACAGTCTAATGGTCAGGCGGAGCGAGCCAATCAGGAAATTTTAAGAGGAGTCAAACCACAGCTCATGGTTCCTTTGAAGAGGACACCCGGATGTTGGGTTGAGGAATTGCCTTCCGTCTTATGGCGCATCAGAATTACCCCTAACAGATCTACAGGTTTCATGCCTTTCTTCATGGTGTATGGTGCTGAGGCGGTTCTACCTAGCGATATCCGGCACGACTCACTAAGGGTGGCGGCTTATGTTGAGACGGACAATGAGGTAGCACGCCAAGATGCGTTGGACGCCTTGCATGAAGCACGAGAGTTAGCAGCAGCCAGGTCGGCAATTTATCAACAAGACATGCGACACTA
Source organism: Hordeum marinum (assembly GCA_022496015.1). Lineage (NCBI taxonomy): Eukaryota > Viridiplantae > Streptophyta > Magnoliopsida > Poales > Poaceae > Hordeum > Hordeum marinum. The sequence continues at coordinate 201,057,348 of CM039677.1, read as the reverse complement.
TCGTAGCCGTAGGGTGAAGACCCGGATGTTCCAGGAAGGTGACCTGGTGCTCCGGCTGATTCAAGACCAATCTGGAATGCATAGGTTATCTCCACCATGGGAGGGGCCTTTTGTGATCAGCAGAAACCTTAACAATGGGTCATATTACCTCATTGATATCCGAGATGAGTCGGAAACCGCGGGTCAAGAGACGTTGCGTCCATGGAATATCGCACAACTGCGACCATACTTTACTTAGCAGGCGTCGAAAGCCGCTATTATTGTATATATCATGTTTACATGAGTAAAGCTAGCATCCCCTCAAAGACTGGGGCCTCTGCTCTTATGTATGTCTTTGTGCAATCAAGATTAAAAAAATTCCAGCTCAAAAATTTGAGTTGAAGTGCTTTGTTCGCCGCCAAAACGGCTGATCTATCATCTGGCGTTATGCCCAATTAAGCACTGTTGCAAAGAGGCTTCTTGCCTTAGCTTACATCTCCTTTGCATAGTCAGCTATTATCAAACTGTTGCAAGGAGGCTTCTTGCCTTCGGGTATAGCTCACATCTCCCTTGCACAGCCGGCGTTATGCCCAATTAAGCACTGTTGCAAAGAGGCTTCTTGCCTCTAGGTATAGCTTACATCTCCTTTGCACAGTCAGCTATTATTAAACTGTTACAAGGAGGCTTCTTGCCTTCGGGTATAGCTTACATCTCCCTTGCACAGTTGGCTTTATGCCTATTTTGGTTACATTAAGCGCTCTTGTTGATGGAGGCTTCTTACCTTTGGTATAGCTTACATTACCCTAAGACAACAGCGTGTACACCAAATTCCAGTTGTTTATCAACTGCGGCCATCGAAGGGGGCTTCTTACCGACGGGTTCGCTTATCTCACCCTAATGGCCAGCTCTATGCCACTTCCGGTTACTTATTAACCACGGTTGTCGAAGGGGGCTTCTTACCGACGGGTTCGCTTATCTCACCCTAACAACCGGCCTTTACGCCAAAACTCAGTTGCTTATCAACTGTAGCTGCTGAAAGAGGCTTCTTGCCTTCGGGTATAGCTTACATCTCCTTTGAACAGCCGGCTTTATGCCACTTCCGGTTACTTATTAACCGCGGTTGTCGAAGGGGGCTTCTTACCGACGGGTTCGCTTATCTCACCCTAACAACCACGTTTACGCCAAAACTCAGTTGCTTATCAATTGTAGCTGTTGAAAGAGGCTTCTTGCCTTCGGTTATAGCTTACATCTCCTTTCAACAGCCGGCTTTATGCCGTCTCAGGCTAGTTATCAGCCGCGGCTGTCGATGGAGGCTTCTTGCCTTGGGGTATAGCTTACATCTCCCATCAACAGCTGGCGTTCGCGCATACAACATTTGCTGTTAAAAGGAGGCTTCTTACCGTCAGGTATAACTTACATTACCCTTCATACAGCCGGCTTTAGGCCGCTTCCGGTTCATCAATAGCCGCAGTTGTCGATAGAGGCTTCTTACCAGCAGGTATAGCTTACATTATCCTAAGACAACCGGCTCCTTAATGGATTCATCTGACAAGAGTCAGAGCCATGATGCTCCGGTTGACAAAATTCAAGTTGTCAAAGATATTATCTGGCTCTAATCTTCTAGGGAAGGAATGATGTCTTCAAAGACAAACACCCCTCATCAGAAAAGCTCAAGGTATATTTATGCAAAGGAGCGAGCAATCAATGGAGAGCCGGCAATACATAAAGTTGAAACAAAGAGAAGAAAATATATACAGCCGGTAACGGCAGGGTCATCCTTACTCTATTACAAAAACTACTCTCAGAAGGAGCAAAAGGCATTGCCAAGTTTCAACCGCTCACGGCGGGTCATTACATGAGTCAGTACATGTGTCTGTGCTCAAAAAGATTAAAAGAACAAATTTTAGTTATTAGCCGGCTCATCCCGCTCCGGTTCTTCCGCTGGCTTTATCTGGAGATTTCCCAATTCCCAATTATAGTCAGCCAGAGCAGCGAAAGACCCTTCAAGGAAAGGGGACGCGTCAAGCTCACAAGGGAAGAGCTCCTTACTGCGGGCGGGTGTCTGATCCTTCCACTCGTAGAGAGGCCCGCGGATCCTCTTCTCCTCTGGGTTGTAAGCTGCCTGATAGGTGTTCAAGTCAGCTTCATCCGCCAGCATAGAGGCTAGATAACACGACTCTTTGACACACCGGATGTAATCTTCTTCGGTGAACTCTGAGCCGTCATCTTTTTTGGACGGGTAACCATCCATCATTTCGGCCGGCGTTAGCTCGGGGGCGAAGGCCAGAGATCGGCTCAATCCAGCGATGGCTCCTTGGCGGAAGGCGGACTTCTTCAGCTCCTCTATTTGCTTGGGCATTGTGGAGAAGAGTTCCAAGACACCTTTCAGAGCGGTGGGGATCTTCTCCTTGTATTGAACCATCTTAATCGTGAAAACAGCGCCGCAATAAAGTTGTTCTGCAAAGGTGTAAATAGCCTTCAGGGGTAAAAGGCTATCTGAAACCAATTGCCGGCTTCTGGGGCCTGTATAGGTGAAACAAAGAGAGATGAGTCGCCATCACAACAGATAGATGAGACATGATGGAAACATGAAGTGAGTAAGAACTTACCAAAGAGAGCGGCTGCCATCTTGGTTATATGATGCTTTAGGCCTTGAAGCTCATCTGCCACGGCTATCAGCCGCTGGTCGGCGTCATCCGCTCGCCTGGTCAACACAGCTTTCTCCAACTCAGTAGATTCCTTTAGAGAAGCAAGCTCCGCCTTAATATGGACCAGCTCTTCAGACAGCAGTCAACACTTTTCGTCAGAGACGCTGCGGGCCTCTTGTTGAGCCGCTAGGTTTGCCTTCATATCAGACAATTGAGAGCCAGCTTCGTTTAAAGCTTCCTATAATACATCAAAATACAGGATAAGTCGCCAAAATATAGGACGAGTGTTAAAGCAAACTTATGCAAATCTCAAACATATTGCAAGCAATATATTTGACACTTGGGGTCTAATGTATATTTGATCTTTCAGTATGCAGCGCAGTTCCGGCTCATCTTCTTCGAAGTTACCAGAATTTGGGGGCTACACTATGGCTCTTCAATTTACTTTTAATGGAAGCCCCGACTCAAACATTGCTAAGTTTTGAGTCGGCCCTTGGGGGCTACACTATGGCTCTTCAATTTACTTCTAATAGAAGATCCGACTCAACTTCATCAAGATTGAGCCGGCCCTTGGGGGCTACGACTGGCGGTTTAAGTTATCTAAAGGAAGATCCGACTCAATTTTGGCAAATTAAGACGACTCTAGGGGACAATGGCTATGAATTTTTCTAACAGAAAGCTAAACAAAGACCTGGTTCAACAATTGAGTACATTGAACCGGCCCTTGGGGGCTAGGTAACAGTATGGCAGCAAGAACAGTACCTCGCATTTTGTCTTCATTAAAGAGACCAGCCGAAGTTCCAGATCCCGGCTGGTGGTAACCCGGTTTATATACCCGACGTGGAGCTCCTCGGCTGTCATCTTCTCATATGAAGAGTCAAAGTTCAGCTTCTTTGAAGCCTCAGCTGGCTCTGTATGCTTGGTCAGCACATGAGCCGAAGGAGTTTGATGACCAGACCCGGTGATAACAACATCTGGAGTTGCAGGGGTCTTGGCAGGAGTCTCCGGTTTTGATGGAGCCCTTGGAGGGCTATCCATGATGACATCGACAGCAGCCGGCTCTATGGAGGCAGCTGGTGCATTTTCTTCTGCTTCAGCCTCCTCCAGTTGTTCGAGCTCTGGCTCTTGGATAACAGGGCCGGGGGAGAGCTTGTTGGTCCTGCGATGCTTGGCTTGAGCACTGCAAAATAGAAGGATTAGCAGTCGAAGATGTTGCTATCATATTAAGAGCCGGATGTCCGGATATCATAGTAAGGAATGCTTACAGCGGATTGATCTTGGGCGGTAGTAGAACTGACGTCGAAGAGTCGTCGGAGGAAGGGGATTTCTAAAAAGAATAAAACAGAAAGATGAGAAAGTGTCAAGTTTGCAAAGGAAAGTCAAAGGAAAAGTAGAGACATAAACCTCTACGGGGCATTTCTTTGGAGCCGGAGAATTTGGTAACCCGGACAAGAGCTCAGTAGAGCCGGCGCTTCGAGTCTGTTGACGCTCGGCCTGCTGTTGCTTTTTCAAGAGAAAATCGGGAGCCAGGTGAGCAAGAGGGTGAGAAAGAGGAACTTTTCTGATATCCTGCCGCGGCTTTCGGGGGACGAAACATTCTAAGCCAGAAGAAACATAATTTACCTCAGGAGCATTGGCGCGGCTGGTTTCCACTTCATCCTGCGAGTAAAACAAGCATTAATAAAGCAGGAAGGCAAAAGATCAAGCAAAGCAATTAAAGTACTACCTCTGAGCTGGATGATGGTGGCGGGTCAAACAAATTCTATTGCGGGGCATCTTTTTTAGCTCTCTTGGTCGCGACCTTCTTCCTGGATTTCTTTGGAGGGGCAACATATTCCTTCTTCCAGAAGTCTGAGTTGGCCTATAGGAATGACCCGGAGAATGAATAACAAATCAACAAAGTACAAGTAACATCTAAGAGGCGGATGGGAAGAGATTAACTTACATCGGGAGCCGGATTTTTGACGCACAAAGGCTCCAGGCCGATGGCACTGCATGAGCCGGAGGCTTCATGGACAAGGCTCCGGATGGTAGTGGTAATATCATCCTCTGTCAGTGTTGACTCGCTGAAGCACAACGAGCTGTCATATTTGCCTTCATACTCGCACATAAGCCGACCTTTGCGGCTTAAAGGCATGATCCGCCAGGAAATCCAGCAGCGGATCAAATCCAATCCTATTAAATCGTTGGCTCGGAGTGCTTTGATCTTGGCGCGGAACGGCTCGTATCTGGCATGCTCCGAGGCTGGGAACCGGCCGGGAAGCTCTATGTCTGTCCTAAGCCGGGAGGGGCGGTAACCCGCCAACGAGTGCTCTTTCTCAGGAGAGGTCTCTTGGCAGTAGAACCACGTCTTATTCCAATCCTTTGGGTGACTTGTCATTGGAGTGGCAGGAAATATGATGTCTTGGCGGTGTTGAATAGAAATGCCGCCCAGCTCCAGACTCGGACCACCCTTCATTTCAGTTTGGCGGTTGGCATAGAAGAACTCTTGAAAGAACCCCACGGACGGCTTAGTTTGCAGATAAGCTTCGCAGAGAACTTGGAAGTTGCAGATGTTTGAGACGGAGTTGGGTGCCAAGTCTTGAGGATGCAGCTTGTAAAAATGAAGAACATCCCGGAAAAACATAGAGCCGGGCGGCACGAACCCTCGCTCGATGTGATCAGTGAAGACTACTATCTCTCCTTTTTGGGGAGAAGGCCGGGTCTCTTTACCCAGAACCCGCCAATTGAGGACCTCTTTGGGAGGGAGAGTACCCGCTTCAACATAACCTGCTAAGTACTCCTCTGTAACGCAAGAACCAACCCATTTGCATGAGTTGGACGCACGAGACATATTGGCGGCTTAAATATTGTGCAAGGTAAAGAGCGTGGTGAGTCAAGCGCAAGCAAATATTTATGATGGCTTACAGGTTTAAGGGTTCTACGGATAATGATGAAAGCCGGAGAAGCTTAGCGACTCAACAAAGGAAAGGAAGATTGAAAATCGGCTAAGTCCTAAAAAACAGATTCCGCAAACTACTACTATGGCTATGGATCTACAAAAGCAGAGAAAAGGATTTTAATCCTGACCTAGCGATGAACAGCGGAAGAAAAGAAAATGGACCGAAGCCATCGCGGTCCGCGCATTACGTGCGGCCGGCCCGCGCGCGGCGGCGAGGCGAGAGCGCGATCTAAAGGTGCCAACAGTGTCGAGATATACTTGTAGTGGTGGTGCCAGAGCCCGAGTGGCGGTGGTGGAGCCCCCGGTGAAACCCTACTACGGTGGTGGGCAATCTACGAAGAAGGAGAACTCACCGGAGATGTCACGGCGGAGGCGGAAGATCTCTGGTACGAATCAGGGTGACGCAGCGGCCCGATCGGTGTAGCTACGAAGACGGCGCCGGACAACGAGGACGCTGGAGCGGCAGCAATAGGAAGAAGAAGAGGCACGAGCAGGAGGATGAAAAGCTTCGACCCGCACGAGTCATATTTAAAGAAGGAACGAGGAAGGCGCGAAAATCCAGGCGACGACAACGTTTGACCGAGGCAGACGCCTCGATTCTCGGGATGACAGTTAATGAAAGATTCGGTGGTATGTCAGCAGATCTCATGACGTCACGCCGGGTCATTTCCGGGCGACTCGCCAAAATTAGAAGAGAAGGATGAAGTGAGCAAGCTCAATTCAACTTGGGGCCTAATGTTGGGGATATAACCCCACAATATGACCCGCCCTGGAGGCTCCGGGTCATGTTGCTGGCTCATGAGCCGGCCCAAGGGTGAGCCATAACACTGGTGGCCCAGGAAGATAGGCGGCTCAAGGTGTGGGCTGTACGACGGCCTGGACGGAGAAGACCAGGGTGTGTAAGCCGTCTCAAACACAGCTTGGACAAGAAGATAGAGAGAGACTCGGACATACAGTAAGACTCGGTTAACAATTGTAATGACCTGGTGGTCCTGACCTCCTATATAAAGGCAGACCCGGGGCGACTTAGAGGACAGGTTATCGAGAACTAGATCAAGCTTCTAGCTCCTTGTAATCGATACACAAGCAATACAAACACAAGCAGGACGTAGCCTATTACCTCGATTTGAGGGGCCGAACCTAGGTAAAACCGTGTCTTTCGTCCCGATCAACCCCTTTGATTCCACTCCGTTAGCGATGGCCTCGAATCCAAGTCTGTTCACCAGGACATCTGCCATGATAAATCCACGACAGGTTGTATTTCCAAATTTTCCATAGTGTCTTCTGTGATTAACACCAGGTTGAGTTTGGCAAATTCCCGCTGAAATTCACTTCTTAAGCTTTGTAGACTACCGCTGTTAGAGCTTGGGTTTCGGCTGAGAGCATCTGCCACTACATTCGCCTTGCCTGGATGGTAGTGAATACCGACATCATAATCCTTTATTAATTCCAACCAGCGTCGTTGTCGTAAATTGAGTTCAAGTTGTGTGGAAATATATTTGATACTTTTATGGTCTGTATATATTTCATAGCAGTTTCCAAGTAAAAAGTGCCTCCATTCCTTGAGTGCATTAATAACAGCTGCCAATTCCAAGTCATGAGTAGGGTAATTTTCTTCATGCCTTCATAGTTGCCTGCATGCATATGCGACTACTTTGCCTTCTTGCATTAACACGCACCCGAGGCCTTTCCTGGATGCATCGCAATATACTTCAAAAAAATTGTGTACGTCTGGCATGACTAACACTGGTGTTGTTGTTAATCTCTTCTTCAATTCTTGAAAACATTTCTCACAGGCATCGGTCCACTCGAGTTTCTTATCCTTCTTGAGTAGCTGTGTCATAGGTTTTGCTATGGCGGAGAATCCCTCAATAAACCTTCTATAATATCCAGCCATTCCCAAAAAGCTTCATATATCTGTTATGTTGGGTGGTTGTTTCCACTCAAGTACAGCCTTGACCTTTTCAAGGTCCACGACAACACCCTCTTGGGTTAATATGTGGCCTAAAAAACAACTTGTTTTAACCAAATTTCACATTTGTTGAATTTGGCATACAATTGATGTTTTCTTAATTCTCCCAATACAATTTTGAGATGTTCAGCATGTTCTTCTGGTGTCTTGGAATATACCAAAATATCATCAATGAACACCACAAAAATTTGTCCATATACTTCATAAACACTTTGTTCATGAGGTTGACAAAATATGCGGGGGCATTTGTCATTCCGAACGGCATTACTGTAAATTCATATAACCCATATCGGGAGGTAAATGATGTCTTAGGAATATCCTATGTTCGTACCTTTAATTGATGATATCCTGACCTTAAATCAATTTTTGACAAAACCTTGGCTTGTGCGAGTTGGTCAAATAAATCATTTATCCATGGCATCGGATATTTGTTTTTGATGGTGACCATGTAATCTGTCTCAGTGTATAAGTCACCTTAGGTTATGCATCGTGACCAAGACGGGGAGGAAAATGAGAGAAATTAATGTTAATTTGCTAATTAATACCATTGCATGCAATGAATTGACCAATGCATGTCTTGCTAGTTAGTCTCAAGTCATTAACCCCACTTCTTTCATTGGTTGATTCCAAAAACGAGGTGAAAGTTAATGCATCACGCCTTAGTGTTTTGGGATTATTTGGTTTTCGTAAAATGACGTATACGTCGAGACGGAGGGAGTAATACTGGTGAACCCCAAGGTGAGGAGCTAGGCCTGATATAGCCTTTCTCCAGTAATTCCTTTATCTTCTTCTTTAATTCTATCAACTCGGATGGTGCCATTCTATATGGTTTCTTGTAGATAGATTTGGTGCGAGGCGCTAGTTCAATAATGAACTCTATCTCTCTGTCTGGTGGCATACCTGGTAGCTCTTCTGGAAATACATCAGGAAATTCACACACCACTAGAACATTACTTAATTCGGAGATATCCACCTTGTTTAATCTTGGTTGAAGTGATATTGGTCTTTCTAGAGCTGCAATTCTTATTGTCTTTTCGTGATGGTGAGTGAGAGTCACTGTCCAATTAAAATAGTCGATAAATTCGTTGTTGGTGGTTAACCAGTCCATTCCTAGGATAACATCCAATCCCTTATTTTCCAATACAATGAGGTTTGCCCAAAACTTTAGCCCTTCAATCTCAATAACCACACCTTGGTAGTAACTCTGAGTGATTTGCTTAATCCTGGAGGACTTGATGGTCATGGAATTTTCCAAGGGGAGAATCGGAAAAACATGTTGCAAAGCAAATTTCTTGGAAATGAACGAGTGAGAAGCTCCAGAGTGAAAAAAACCATGGTAGGTATTGAGTTGACAGGGAACGTACTGAGTACGATGTCCGGAGCATTCTGTGCTCCACCCTTGGTCACATGGTTCACGTGACCCTTCCTGTGGTTATTATTGTGATTGAAGTTGTTGCGCTTGGGAGCTGCATTATTCCCATTGTTGTTCGGCTTGGGAGCCGAGTTTCTTGGCTTTGGGCATTGCTTGGCATAGTGTCCTTCCTCTCCACAGGCGAAGCAGGTAACGCCCGGGTGATACGTAAAGTCCTTGTCCCTTGCATGGAATTTTTTATTTGGACGAGGAGTGTTGGTTGAGGATTTATTCGCCCCATTTCTCTGCAAATCATTCTTGATCTTGTTGTTGTGGGAATGAGCAGTCTTGTCCCTTTTGCGTTTTCGAATACCATCTAAGCTACGACGCTCATTTTCCAGTGTAATGGCCTTGTCCATAAGTGTCTTGAAATCCGGGAAGATGTGGACGACTAGATGGCATTTGAGTGCTGGTGCTAGACCGTCCATAATTTTCTTTCATCTTTTTATCTTCAGTCATATGTTCTTCGTTGGCATAACGAGATAATTGAGTAAACTGGCTATTATACTCAGTCACTGTCATGCTTCTCTGCTTGAGATCATCAAACACCCTTTTCTTGATCTTCATAACACTTTTGGGAATGTGCGCCCCACGAAAATTTTCTTTAAATTCCTCCCAGGTGATGTTGTCTTCATGGGGGTGCATGTGTAGGAAATTTTCCCGCCATGATGCAGCTGCTCCTGTGAGGTAGTGGGGTGCATAAAGTACTTTCTCCCGGTCTGAACATTGTGCAATAATTAATTTTCTCTCAATGTCTCGAAGCCAGTCATCGGCCTCAAGAGGTTTATCAGTGTGAGAGAAAGTTGGGGGACGTGTCTTTTGCAACTCAGATAATTTGGAATGCTGTTGGTATGGTTCTCGGAGATTTCCCATATTGATAATATGATTTATCATATCTTGATGTTGTTGTTGGCTTTGCTCATAAAGGTGGCATACTTGAGAAAATGCTGCTTCACTGTCTTGCTGACTAGACTATTCCTGTGTGAAATTGTTACCTGTCTCTGTATCATAATTTTCTTCTGGTGGACTTAGCATAGAACGAGTCCAGGGGCAAGGCATTTTCCACTCTGGGGTATATTTTTTTGCAGAACACATAAGAAAAATCTGAGTGGCAAAAATAAATAATTTTGCAAAAGCAAGAAATTTAAATACTCCAAGATTTTTCAAGAAAATATTTGATTGTGCATGGAGAAGCACCGCTCAGTACATATCTTACAAGCAAGCCATAATTATATAGTACGACACTCAGGATGCGCGTACACACTCCTGACATGTTATTTAGGCTAGTGCACTTCTCCGAGTTCCTACATGATGTGCATACAAACTACTTCTCACCAAGCCTATATACATATAAACATATCATACAAGCTGATACATCACACTGCTGCTCGGCGCACTCAGTCGGAGATGGTAAAACCTTCCCTTGGCCAGCCGAGGGTAAGTCCCAGAGGTGCTAGAGACTCAACCTCCTCCTCAATAATAGGCTCTAGGCGCGGAGTATTGGGCTGTGGAGCTGGTGCGGGTGCGGCCGGAGGTGCAGCACTAACCGGGGTAAGAGCAATGACTTGGTCAAACTCCTAAGTGGTAGGCAAACGGCGTGCAGTGGCTAAGATGGAAGGCATATAATCGGAAGTGTCAGAAAAAATTTGGCCAGATTCTATCCTTCAAACCATATATAAAGTGACCCACTTGATTAGAGGCCACCAAAAATTTGAAACTCTAAAAACCCAGCTGACGAACATTGAAACCAGATGCTAAACCACCAATGCAACATTGAAGGACAATTCCCACCGCCTCCTTTGTAAGGGGAAAAGAGGCAGAGGAGAAATAAACCACCAAGAAAAATTCCTTGGAGACCGGCGATCTAACGAAGTGCACCGTAGATCTAAACCTTGTACAAACCTGGTTTTCCACCTTGAGGCTAGAGGCAAAGTCCCAGTGGAGAAGACTTGCCATCTTGATGACGTAGAAGATCTTCTAGAGGGTAGCGCACGAACTAGATCCGCAAACTCCATTGGAGCGATGGTAGGGGGTGGAGGGGTGGGAGGAGGAGGAGGAGGTGGGAGTCTCCATTTCGTTGCGGTGTTGCCAATCTATTTCCTTGCCAACCCATCATTGAACTTTTCATGAAACATGCTTAGTGGAAACATTACTTCAATGACATATATGTTGTTATTAATTACCAAAACCACCAAAGGAGGAAATCTGCTTTCAAACCCCGGCAGCATTCAGGAGACGGAGGAAGGGTGACGGGGTGAAGTTCTTCACCAACACCTCCACAGTGCCCTTCAGTGTCGCCGCAGCGCTGCTGCGGACCTCGGGGCAACCACGCGGATCACGGAGTCGAAGTCAAACCCTGGCTCGCGAAGGTGAAGGTGGCTGAATACGCGCACAGCGGCCTCAGAAAAGAGGTTGTGACACTCGCTCTCGAAGACCTCCTCCACCTTGACAATGGCGCCCTTCAGCGCCTCGACAAGCTTCGAAGCGAGCTCCACAAAGCCGCTCTCCGGAGACACTAGGGGCTTCGCAAACCCTTCCTGACAGAGGGAGTGGAGCACTTGGTGAAGCCTGAGCTCGACTGGGGGAGGTTGCTAAGCTCCCCAGCCTTTTTCTCTTTGGCCTTAGCTAGGGCCTTTTCTGTGGCTTCGAGCCAGGTCCTTTCCAGGGCAGCCTCCCTTTCCCGCGTGTCCAGGCGCTCTCGTGCCGTGGCACGATCAGCCGTATCCTGGGACATCTCGGAGTCCCGGTCAGCAAGCTGGGCCTTGCAGGCCATGAGGGCCTCCTACTGCTGATGCAGTTCTTCCTCAATCACGGACTTCTCTTCCTCAAGAACCCTTAAGCGGGACTCCTCCTCATCATGATGCCCTACAACAGATGCCGTGTCGGCTAGCACTGCCTCGAGGGCTGCTTTGGACGACATGGCCTCCTTCTTGCTCTTCACCACGCCGGCCTCGGCCAGGCCCTAGACCGCCACGACAAAGGCGATGGCCCGGAGCCACTCGGATAGGAGCCCCAGGCGCCCACTCGCGAGGCAATCGTCAGTACCCACAAGGGCGTCCCGAACTTGACCCAGAGCGGTGAAGGCCCCGTCCAGGATGTCGAGGCCACGCAACGAAGACACATAGGCCTCCTTAGGAGGAGTCGCCCCGTGTGATCGCAAGCGACGTCCCCTGGGAGACAGCAGCACGAGGAGCAAGAGGCTCGGGAGGTTGCACAGCGACCAAGGGCAAGATGGATGCAGACGGATCGACAGGCGGCTGGCCCTCTAGGCTGGCCCTCTGGGTTGGCCCTCCAAACATCAGCATCGACACAGCCTAAAGGGTAGGAGCGACCATGCCAATAGGCATTGGGGCCTTGGGAGGCTCCACGCCGGTGACCAGGAGGGTTGCCTCGTGAGGCTCGGTCCCCTCGCCTGCAGGCGCCTCGTCAGGCGACAGCGGCACGACAGGAGCGGACGGAGCATCGGAAGATGCCTTTGGCTTGACGCCCGCCTTCATCCTCCTCATCTTTAGCGTGGCGGACTTCCTAGTTACCAGGAAAAGGAAGAATCATTAGTACTCAAGATATCGGCACACGAGCAAGGCCGAACCGGGTTAATTACTCCTCAACGTCGACCCACTTCCTCTTCCTCTCCGCTCCAATGATGACGACGGCGCCCTCACCTCTCTCGATGAGGGCACCACCATGCCAGGGAGTAGGAGCACTATATGCCAAAGTAGCCGCTAGAGGCATCGCCCCGGCCCCGCCCTCGTCCACCTGGCCTGGGCTCCGATTTGATCGAGGGCGAGGACGGCACCTGAACCGGCATGCCTGCAGAGGCAGGGCACACCGTAGGAGACTCTGCTCCGCACTTCCTAGGGGTTGCTAGGCAGGCGGACTATGTGGCACGAGGGGCCGGCCCAAGCCCCCTGGGAATCTTGGAGGGACGCGGAGAGCCTGTAGTAGAAGCTTCACCACCATCGTCATCATCCTCAAGATCGCACAAGAGAACGCTCTATGATGGGGGAGACACCGCCGTGAGGTCATCGTCCATTGTCTTCTCTGAGTCCTCCCCACCCATGGTGTCGCCGGAGGACACCATCATCGGGGAACCAAGGCCCTCAACTTGGGAGAGCCCCAGTTCATTGAAGACAGGAATCTTGGCGACCAAATCGGTCACGTCTTCATGGTGGTACAGCGGGACGCATGCCTCGGGGAGATCATCGGGGTCACTGTTGAGCAGGGTCGCCACAACCCTGCCTAATTTCTCGGGGTCATTCACGCGGACCGAAGCCTGAGGCTGTCACTGCTGCCCTAATAGTCCCACAGGGGCCTAGAGTAAGACTGGAGGGGCGCCAGGCACTTCGTGAAGAACTCCTTCACTATCATCCCCTAGTCAGCTTCGTGGCGCTGATGCCGTGAAAATCCGCTCCAAGACGGGATTGGCCTAGGGGTCAAAAAGCTTCGCAGAGCTCCACGCGGGGGTCTTCTGTGGCAGCCCCTTCGGGAGCTCCAAGCGGGGGGTGGAGCTACCGAGATCCATGAAGACCCAACTGTGCTGGAAGTTCTCCACCTTCTTCCCAGACTTTAAGATCTTGTTACTGCTTTGGACCGCGACGAAGCAGACGCATGCCGTCCATTGAGCGCCGTCGTGCACGCGCAAGCTAAAGAAGTGTCAGAAGAGGGCCACCGAAGGTTTCACACCCATGAAAGCCTCGTAGTAAAAGGCAAAGACGGACAAGAGCGGGATGGAGTTGGGCTGAAGATGAAGGGCTTGAACACCGTAGTGGTCGAGGATAGTGGTGAAGAACTTGGAGAAAGGCGAGACAAGCCCGGCGAAGACGCTATGAAGGAAGAACGGGTAGGCCGACCTGGACAAGGGCCGATTCTCCAAGGAGCCACCCCATATCAAGGTCTTCCCACACTCGTTGATCCCGTTCACCATCGACGAGAGCACCAGGACAAGCTCTCCGTCCTTGGCAATGGTGGACTCAGAAAGCGCCGGTGAGACGGGAGAGGAGGCCGAGCTTTGGGCCTCTGTCTTCGGCTTGTCAGCAGGACCCATCGGGAAGATCGAGGGGTTGATGTGGCAAGAAGGAGGACGGAGTGACGACGGATCTTGAGAGGTCTCTACTAAGGCCAGGGATTGAGGTGTAAGAGCAAGTGTGTAGAAGAGGAAAGCAGTAATGGCACAGCATTAGAAGTCAGGCTTTTGTCGATTCGAGCGGTGGCCTAAAGGAAGCCCGACATCAACCGCATGATGCGCACCAGTCCTGGCCCCTCAGGCATTTGGGGCCCGCGGTGCTACGGGTCGTCCTCAAGACTTTGCCTGAAGCCAGTTCGAGCGTGCCTTGGTCCCGGGGGCTACTATCGGTGTTCTAGGAACGGGGGTACCCAGACCTGCCTGCCTGTGGCCTAGGTCATGGCCCACCTCGTCAGCCAGACACGGCCTGGCACGGATCCGCTCAAGACAAGGCCCTCGTGAGGACCCCAGGCTTGCGAGGAAGATCGATGCCAAGACCAGCAAGGATGGGCCTCTTCAGGCCCCCTCCGGAGCAACGGAGATCTCTATGCAGAACCCGGCCTCGGGAGTCAAAGATGACGTAGGGAAGGGCAGGCTGGTGCTAGCGTGCGGTGCAATTTCCCCTTTCGTGCAAAGGGAGCAAGGATGTATGTGGGTACCCGAAGCGCCACCCAAAGGTTTCCATTCCAGTGCAACAAGACCACGACCATGAGCCCCGCAGGGCGGATGTCATCGCCGATCCCACCTTTGCATCATCAACAACTACTTTGCAGGTGAAGACCACCTATGGATAGGGCGCGGATCTACTCCTGTCCCCCTTCAAATTTGGCTGTTGTGGGATCCCTTCCCACCATTGTGATAAGGGAAGAGGAACCGGGACACTGCTATATATAGAGGCTAGGCCGCACCATAGAGGGGGATCCACGACGAGTCCATCCGAGAGAACCACTCGATGAACCACAAGGGAGAGAGCCAAGAACACCACTAGAGCCCCCTCGCGAGGCTCGAAATCATCGTACTAGTTCATCCATCTTACCTCCTCGAGAGGCAATCCACCAAAGCAGGAGTAGGGTATTACGCTTTCAAGTGACCCGAACCTGGGTAAACCATCGTGTTCATCTTCTTACTCGTCATTGTGCGAGTTCGCCGTAGTAACCATCGAGTAGTGAGCTAAGTTGGGAGAAGCTGCGAGGGACCTTTGCACATGCCCCTATGTTCGAACCTTGAGGGTTTTGCGGAGCCTAAAATTCGACAAGTTCAAATGGTGACAATGCAATGTTTCCCAAAGTCCTCATTAAGAAGTCATAGTAGTTGATAGGAATACCATGGATGAGATTGAACAACACATTCTTCATGATACCCATCACTTCTTCTTCAGAATTGTGGCCTTTGATAGGACAGAGAGTTTTCTTCAGAATCTGGAAGAGTGTTTTGGGCACATAAAGCAATTCCTTCACAAGCAAGGTTGTTCGTGGAGCTTGGCCCGGTTTCATAGGCTTCATTAGCACTTGCATCAGATGATTTGGTAGTTCAGGTTCATCATAGATCATTCTAGCATCAGGGGAAGGAGGACTAACTGGAAGTTCTCAGAGCAATTCAGTGGCTAGTGCTGTGAGATGAATATTTTCAGTCATCCAGTCAGGAACCCATGTGTTGATGTCTTCAACATTTCCTGAGATGTGCAGAGTAGCATAGAACTGAAGAATAAGCTCTTCATTCCAATTGCAGATTTCACAACAAAGTGGAAGAATGCCTACATCATGAAGAATAGCCAGCATAGGACAAAAGCATGGAAGGGACTCCATGTCCACATGAGGAATATGCATGTGCTCGAAGACTTTCTCCTTATCAAATAAGACTGATGCATAGAAGTTCATCTGAGCATGACTCCAAAACCTCTGGTGTTTAATTCTTAGCTTGTCATAAGGATTTTTTAATATGAAGAAATGATGCTCATCGAAGAATCTTTCCTTGCTGATTTTTACATTCTTTGAGTAAGGAGTTCTTGGCTTAGGCTAAATATGCAAGGCAGTAGGTTTGAACACCTTTGTTGACACAACAATAGTTTCTTCAGCCTGAGGAATGTGAGCTACAATCTCATGAGAGTATTTCTGAACTTCTTCAATACGTCTTTCTTTAGCTGATGCAGCTTGAAGTTCTTCATTTTCAACCTTTTCCTCAGATCCTGTCACAATTTCTTCAGTCTGGGTTGGGGACTGAGTAATCGGAGTTAGAGGTGTGGCCATGGAAGAATTTGGGTGTTGAGTTTCCAAATATTCATCATTGATTAATGGCGTTGTGTTGCCAATGTCCACATCTTCTTCAATTTCTTCAATTCCAGCCTCTTCGGCAGTGAACTGAGGCTGGGGCGATGATATCGGAGGAGTTGAAGCAATGTCTTAAACAACAATTTCTTCATCCATCTACTCTATGGAAGCAGCAGAATGGGTTTCTTCAGATTCATCATTTGGTAAGACACAGTCCACACCAAATGGTATAACTTCATATGATGGCATTGAGGAAATGGAAACAACATCAATTGTCTTAGTTGAGGAACTACGCAAAGTCTTCATCTGTTTGCACTACTGGAACAGGAAATTTGCCGTCTGCTAGCGGATGGCACAGAAAGTCTTTGCCGTTAGCTTACAGAAAACGGACGACAAAGACCAGGCTGATGGCAAGGATAGGGGTTGTTGTCAGCCATGGCTTTGCCGTCGGCATGCGGACGCCAAAGGGCCGAGAGGCAGACGGCAAAGAGAGCACCTGGCCCACTGGGTCGTGAAGATGGTTAGGTCAAATGGGCGGCTTGGATGTCGTCCGCGCAATCTTTGTCGTATGCCCCCACAACCCTTTGTCGTCATCTAACGACAGTTACCGCCCGGCGCCGCCCCACTCTCTCACTCTCTTTCTCTCTTTTCTCTCTCTCTCTCTCGCCCCCGAGCGCCGCCCCATCCCACTGTCGCGCCGCCCCCGTAGCAGTGCCCTGCTGACACCCCCTTCGGCCGCCGCCCCCTCCTGCTACAACCTCCCCGCATCGCCGCCCACTCCCTGCACTACCGTGACCGCCCTAGACCAGAGCCCTGCCGACGCCCCCTCACGTCCCCTCCGGCCGCCGTCGCCCCCACCCGCCACCCCCTTGACACACTGCCGCCCCTCCTCGCCCCGCCGCCACCGCCTCGCAGCAGAGCCCTACCGACGCCCCTCCCGCCCCTCCAACCGGCGCATCCTTGCCGCCACCCCCTCCAGCCATCGCCCCCTCCCGCCGCCCCCTCCCTGCACCGCCGCCCCCTCCCCGCCACCCCCTCCAAGAAGCGTCGCCACCTCCCCGCCCCCTCCCCATCGCCCCCAAGGTGCATTTTTTTGTTTTTTTTGTTTTTACTTATGTTAATTAGTTAGTAAGTTAATTAGTTTAGTTAGGTTAGTTAGTTAGGTTAGTTTAGGTTAGTTAGTTAGGTTAGAAGAAAAAAAGAAGAAAAGAAGAAGGGAAAATGAAAAAGGAAGAAGTAGAAGAAGAAGAGAGGAGGAGGAGGAGGAGGAGGAGGAGGAGGAGAAGAAGAAGAAGAAGAAGAAGAAGAAACATGAAAATGAAAAAAGAAGAAGTGGAAGAAGAAGACACTGACCCCCGACCCCCGACACCACTGACCCCCGACCGTCGACGCCACTGACCCCTGACCCCCGATACCACTGACTCCCGATGCCATTGACTCCCGATGCCACTGACCCCCAACACCACTAACTCCCGACTCCCGACGCCATTGAATCCCAATGCCACTGACCCCCGACCCCCGACGCCGCTAATCGCTGACCCTTGATCGACGCCACTAACCCCGTACCCCGACGACACTGACTCCCGACGACACTGACCCCCGAACCTCTTCGGCCTTCCAGAGGCCGACGGGGTCATAGTTTTCTAAATTATGAGTTAGGTCATATATATATATATTCCGATTCTAGCTGTTATGAAAAACATCATGTTTGTGTCGATCGAGTTTCATTTCAATATGTTATTGTTTCATTGTTGTGAGGGACTGTTGTTCGACCTCCCCGTGCATTTGACGAGATCCCCTGTTGTGTTCGTTGGTGAGCACAAATGACATCTCATCCCCCGAACCCCTTAATTTGCTCGGCTCTGGTCTTCATGCCAATGAAACTTGCTAGCTATAGGTGTCTTCAATCATCAGTATGCGTGACCAGTATGCATCTCCCGTTTGAAAGGGCGACATCTATAAATATGCATGTATTTGCATATTTATAATCGCCATCCTTTCGGAATGTCCAACGTTGTCCATGGACAGCCCGAGTATGTGTAGATTGGGTTTGTTTTCCCGTATGCTCTGCTCCGAATCCAATGCGGAATTTCATCAGTGTCTCCCTGTTGTTCTCCGGGTACACATCCTCTCTTCTTATTGACGAGACCTATATCGGGAGAACAGTGGGGAGGTGCTGCCAAAATTCTGTGTTGGATCCGGAGCAGAGCATGGGAAAACAAACCCAATCTACACATACTCGGGTGGGATTAGGACCTATCTCTACCTATTAGCGTGTAGGTTGCATGGACGTAATAAAACTGACAAACTTGATTAACGAATGAACATAGATGATGAATTATATATATATATATATATATTGTGTGTTTTGTAGGTAGGCAAGATGAGTGATCGTGCTTGGATGTACATCGGTCACCCTAGTAAGAAAGAAATAACCATTGAATGGTTAACAAAAACCAAGGGGTTTCTAAGCGCCGCATTTGCAAATGGCCAGGAAATAACGTAGTGCCCCTGTGTCCAGTGCGACAACCATAAAAAGTGGACACAGGATGAAATGGGTAAACACTTGCAGAAGTGGGGTTTTACGCCTGATTATACGGTGTGGAGATTTCATGGTGAGTTTGACCAACATGCCAGAGCTGAGGTGGTTTGTCGTCGCACCAACGAGCATGGTATCAGGATCGAAGACATGGTGCAAGACTTTGATGATGCTAGGGATTTAGACGAAGAGATGGAGGAATCTGCAAAGGCCTTCTATGAAATGTCGGGGTCTTCAAAACGTCCTCTCCACGAGCACGCTGAACTTTGTCAGCTGGATGCCATCGCGCAAGTAATGGCTTTGAAGGCTTAGTTCAACCTAGGCAAAGAATGCTACGATGCGATGATGATGATATTTAGACGCTTTCTACCGAAAGGCCATGTATTGCCAGCAAACATATACCAGTTGGACAAAATCGTACGTGTGCTTAAGATGCCCTATGAGAAGATAGATGCCTGTGAGAATGGATGTGCCTTATTTACGCTTGAGTATGCGAGCTTGAACTATTGTCCCATTTGCAAGTCTTCCAGGTATGTTATGGTAGACAACGGTATGGGTGAGAAGAGTCAAACCAAAATCCAAGTTAATGTTCTTCGATATATGCCAATCATACCAAGACTTCAACGACTTTTCATGGTCAAAGAGATGGCCAGACAGATGACGTGGTATAAATTGGGAAAAAGAGCTGAACTAGATGTAGATGGGAATCCGATGTTAGGACACACTTCAAACGATTTTGCGTGGAAGCACTTCGATGCATTACATAAGGATAAAGTGACAGATCCAAGGCATCCTCAAGTCGCCATCAGCATGGATGGGTTCAATGTGTTTTGTATGATGGCAACCCAATACGGTTGTTGGCTTGTATTTGTCATTCCACTCAATCTCCCCCCCCCCCGGGAGAGATTATGAAAAGAAATAACATTTTCTGGATGTTGATAATTCCAGGGCCCAACTATCCGGGGAAGAATATGAATGTGTACATGCAGCCGCTTAAGGATGAATTGCAAGAAGCTTGGGATAATGGGATAAAGACATATGACGCCGCTACAAAAAAACTTCAAAATGCATGTGTGGTACATGTACTCGACGCATGACTTGCCGGCGTATGCGCTATTCATTGGCTGGTGTTTGCATGGAAGGTTCAAGTGCCTCACATGCAAGGCAATTCTTGAGTTTCGTTAGGTGCAGGTGGGTCGCAAGTATTCTTGCTTCGACTTGCATAGATAGTTCTTGGATCCTCGCCATAAGTACAGAAAAGAAAAGAAGAATTTCATGAAAGGTAGAGTTGTCAAAAACTCCGCACCACCTGCATTGACAGGCCAACAGACCCTGGATCAGATAAATGCTCTCGAGCCTGATCCAGCGCGTCCAGGGTATTTCAAAGGGTATAATTCGAAACACGCCTAGACTCACAAGATAAGCTTGTGGAATATGCCTTCCTTTAAAGACCTCCTATGCCCACACAACATCGACATGATGCACACTGAAAAGAATATCACGGAGGCCCTTTTTGTTACATTGTTCAGCATAGAGGAAAAGTCAAAGGATAATCCTAAGGCTAGAGTCGATCGGGAGGCTCTATGTGATAGACCGCTACAAAAACATGCGACAACCAAAAGGAAAGAAGAACTAGAGGAAGCCAAAGGCATGGTTCAATCTTGGAAGGCCAACTAGGAGGGAAATGATCTTGTGGGTGAAAATACAGTTCATGTTCCCCGATGGGTATGCAGCAAATCTAAAGAGGGGAGTGACCTTGACAAATTGAAAATATTTGGTCTCAAGAGTAATGATTCATTGGTGAAAATAGATCAAAGGTCGTAGTCTTCAAATGTTATTAGTTCCAGCCGAAGGAGACTAGAAGGTCTCATGCACATATAGGGCTAGTTGAAATCAAACGAAGAACCCATTTAGATGTTCCCGATGTCTATATTATGGCTCAACATGCGACCCACGTTTTCTATCTACCGTGGGCCTGCCAAACTAATCCAAATCTGAATGGTTGGCACGTCGTTTATGATGTGATGCCACGTTTTAGACCACCTCCCCTCAGTGAAGATGATTATTAACCTCACATTAACCTAGACACATGTGAAGGAGAATTCTTCCAAGAAACACGTCTTTTCAAAAAATGTTTCAAACACCGCTCTACTTCACTCCAGAATATTGAGGTAGACAGCGATAGTGAATCCGACTTCACCCCTGAGCCGGAACAAGAAGAGACGAAAGAAGAAGAGGTTGCTGCTGCGGGTCACCTCTCAATGCTTGACCGATTACATAAAGGTGGCCTTCCACATGTTGCTCCCTATAGTGATTATGATGCATTTATTAATGATAGTGATGATGATGATGATGATGATGATGATGTATTTATTCATCCCAGAGCATATATAGACGATGAAGATTATTATTAGTTCATGTCAGCTATACATGATGATGGTACACTCGAATTATATATATACATATTATTATTCATCTCAGTATTCAATTTTTTTATGTTATACTAATTTAGTTTACTCTTTTTCATGGCAGGTGTTGAAATATGGTGGGCACGGGTCGAGAGCGATCCGAGGCTCCTTCGTCGGCGCGCGCTGGGAGGGGTACTTCCATTCCACCCCAAACTCTCCGGAGATCGTTGTACGATAGTATTGGGTCACCTGAGGGCACTTCTTCATCGGTGAAGTTGCCCATCGGGAGAGGAATTCGAGGGAAGAAGAGAGCTCCTGAAGCTACATGTGGTGGCCGCGGGAGAGTTACGAAGGCTATTATGCCTTCCTCACCGCCACCCCCAGCTGACTCACCCGAGCACAGGACTGCTACGGTGGACTCGTCTGAGGTGGAGGCTACGAGGACTCCTGTCCACGAGCCTCGGGTCGACACCTTCTATCCCAGACGCTTCGACCCACGAGACTCCTGTGCTAGACACTTCGTCCCACAAGACTCCTATGCCAGACGCTTCGTCCTACAAGACTCCACAGGCTTCCACCGGATGGGATACCTAGACAAATCTACATGAGCCGGAGCCCAGTGGCCATGCTGATGGTGGCGGGGATTGGCTTTCTGATAGCGTGGACGAGGTGGTTGAGGGCACCATCTACCAGCATGGGTGTACACGGCTCCCGCCCGTGCTGGCGACCCGCGAGCAGAGGTGGCTAATTAAGCCTGAGTCACTAAAGTAAGTGCATTTACTCTTTTAAAACCTTTTGCCTTCTTGTTTCTTCACATATCTAATGTGTTGGCTTTTTCATACTGTGGGGGTTGGATTCGCGCCAAGGATGTCCGCAGGCCCAACTCCATCCTTGGTATGATTTTACGGCATAACTTTCCGGGGTTTGTCACGTTGTCTGGCGAGGGTCAGCAAGAAGAGGTCAGATTGAAATGGGAGCACTACTTGACTGCCCTGGCCCCGCCAGAGGAGATGATCGACGGTGTGTTGTGCCACACAAGGGCCGATATGATGATCAGGAAGTTCTGGGTAATTTCTCCTTTACACAATTATAAATCAATAACAGCTAGTTAGTATACTAATCAGTGTTGTCTCTTTTGATTGTAGACCCTCTACAGGTGTGAGGTGGTATATGAAGAGGCCGTGGCAAAGCTTATCGACTATGAGTGCATGCACCTACTACAGAACTTACGGCACGAGGCTCGGGTACAGGCTGTTCGAGACTACTACGCCTCGCAGCGTCTTAAGAAGGCCAAGTCGTCGGCCCGCCGAAAGTTTCTGGACAAGGATTAGTACATGAAGGTAATTACCTATTCTTAAGGCCTTATACTTAGTTTCCTTTCTTTGATTTGGCGTAGCTCTCAAATTTCTCTTTACTAACTTAGGTGCCCCCGAGATGGTGTGCGACTAAGATGGATTGTTGGGAGGCGTTGGTGAATGAATGGTGCTCTAACCAATGGCGAGTCGTCCACGATGATGCCAAGGCACGGCATGCCCAAATGCAAGGTGTGCCACACCATCAAGGCAGTGCCAACATTTATCAGTTCGGGTGGAACTGGGTATGTGTTTTTCTTCATGATTCCTGCAATTCATTCTTGTAGTGCTAGGTTTAGCCATTATTAATACTTTGTTCCTCTCTTGTAGACTCATCACAATAAGATGGAGGTGCCAGAGGTGTACGATATCTATGCCATGGCCCATACTGCCTCATACAAGAAGGTCAAGGCATTCTCTGAGTCTGACCTCGATAATCCCGAGAACTTCGCCAATATCTCCTCCCACAACAAGCTCGTGAGGTACAGAGATGTGGGGAAGGGGATGAATGGGGAGGACTTCAACTCGAACCAGCATTCTATTGATCCAGACCTGGTGATGATAGCTAGCCATGGGAGTCCCCATGGCTTGATAGCCATTGGATATGGACATATACGGTCTTCGAGCACTCCCTAGCAGATCAAGGCACACCAAACGAGCTCCTGTCCTAAGATGTTGCCTCGTCCACGGCCAGTCCAGCTCACCATCGAGCGTAGTCATACGGACTTAGATAGCTTTCCTCCATTACATTGTGTGTGCGAACAAAGATGATTACAATGCTAATGAGGAGTTGTGTTGCAGGCTGCTCTGCAGAAAGAGAGGGAGACAACTCAGGCGCTTCTAGCTGAACAAGCCCGGTAGGCGGCAGAGGAGAAGAGGGATCTAGAGGAGAGGACGGCTAGGTTGTTGGAGGAGGAGAGGGCACAGAACAATGCGTCTAATCGGGCCATGTATGAGCTCATCGTGGTAAGTTTCTTCTTCATGTTAGCTAAATCATGCGCTACATGTTCTTTTCATTAATAACCAGTATAACTGACTTGTGAAAATGAAATGTGCAGACTTTGTGCAAGAAGACCGGTCAGCCCCTCCGCCGATGCCAGTCATTACCACGGCTGGAACGGTGAGTTTCATTTCAATGTTCATTAGTTACTACCTTAACATTTCAGCGTCATCATGCTAACGCAAATGATCTTTGGTACACCATAACTCCCAGCCGCATCACACGACCCGAGCAACCCTAGTGCTTCACGTCCGTGATGACGAGGACGGTAAGCCCTAATATGCCACTTACTTGGCTCATTTTCTCAAACAAAGACAAACATGGCAAATAGACAAACTTAGCACAATGACAAACATAGCACTTAGACAAATGTCATATTTTACCTAAGTTAGCTTTGTTTCCTCTAAAATGACATAGTAAGCTTACTTACCTCCAAAATGACATATTGTACCTAAGTTAGCTCTAAAATGACCTATACTTAGCATTGTTTCCTCCACACTGACATAATAAGCTTAGTTAACTCAAAAATGACATAATAGACTAGGTAACCTCATAGATGCCATAAACTTAGCTTATTTTCTTGCAAAATGACACAATAAGTTTAGTTAGGTAAAAATGTGATAATTACCTAGGTTAGCTCTAAAATGACACAAATAAGCAATAAGAAGAAGAAAAACAAGAGGAGACAGAGAGAAAAGAAAAATGATTCTTTGGGGATGTTTGGTTCCCAACCTAAGGTTGCCACGCCTAACCTTAGTCATGCCACAACCCCTTAGGCATGTGCTTGGTTCATTGCCACACTTGTGGCTTGTCACACTTTTCTAGTTATATGGTCCATGTGTCGTAGACTCAACTTTTTGCCATCTTCTTCATCTTCTTCTAATTCTAGATCTTCTTCTACTTCTTAATTCTAGTATTATTTTTCTAACTTTCTTATTTCCAATTTTGCAGATTTGAGACGAGCTCACGGCAGCTTGCTTTGATGTAGTGCTAGGTTTACTTTCTGTTTTCATGTATTGAGTCATTTGTATCGATGATACTATATGTATGTATGGATGAACCTATATTGTAATATGGCGAACAATGTGGAATTTGGTACTTTTAATTTGGTATAATTGTTGGTTGATCATATATGGTTGTTGACATTCTTTCTGTGAAATATTTATATACATATCATATATTGTTTGTTTGAAAATTGTTGAATGTAACAAAAACAAAAAAAGAGGCAATACATCCTCTTTATCGTATGCCCCTGACGGCAAAGACCCCTTTGCCGACTGCCCGGATGGCAAAGTGGCCATGTGGTGGCCACCTGTGAAACCTGGGGCCATATGGCCTCTTTGCTGCCAGGTGGTAGACGGCAAAGGGGGGTGCAGCAGACGGCAAAGGGGCGCACGGGGAGGGGGCGTCCATGGCAAATGGCAAAGGGTGGTGGGCGGCAAACGGCAAAGGGGTGAGGGCATTAGCCATCTGACGGTGGCGCCGTTAGTAGTAGGTCGTCCAGCCTCTTTGCAGTCTACAGGCTGACGGCAAATAATCTTTCTCGTCTGCTTGGCAGGGGCAAATGACAAAGAACCCCTTTGCCGGAGTTTATTCGGACCAAATTTTTGTCGTCTGCTAGCGGACGGCAAAGGACTTTGCCGTACGCCGTTGTGCCCTTTGTCGTCTATCATGGCAGACGGCAAAGTGCCTAATTCCTATAGTGTTGTGTTCTGAGGACTTTGGTGGAGTTGATGCTTTTCTTTTCTTGACAGCCTCCTTCTCATTAGGCTTAGTCTTTTTCGCTTCTGATGCAGAATGAAGTGTGATTTTCTTCATCTTTGTGGATTTTGCAATCCTGGCTGATGAGGAAGGTGGTGTAGTTTTTCAGGTACAATTGATGCAGTTTCCCTTTCAGATTGTTTGGCTCGCCTATATGTTTCTTCAGGCGCAACATTAGAAGTTGCCCTGGCAGAGTCTTCAGGCACTGGAGTGACATCATCATCCCTGGTAGATTCATCAGCAGGCTGAGTAGATGATCCAGCCTGAGGAATTTGAGCAGTTGAACTGACAGCAACCCTTGTGTTGTGGTCCTTGACTGCAGCTTGAGTTGCCTTGACATGCCTCACCTTTGTGCCTTTCCATTCAACATCATCTCGCTCTTGTTATTTAGTGAGGCATCTGATTTCAAATTGGACTGTAATGAGCTGGTTGGAAGTCAGATTCAGCACATTGTTCTTCAGGAACTTTTCTTTTCGTGTTCTTCTTCTTTTGGCTCTCTGAGCTTGTTCCCTCTTCCATTTTTCCGCATCAATGAAGTGTGTGAGCACATGACTTACACCAGGAAGTAGGTCTAGTGAGGATAGTGGGGTGCTGGGATCCTCATGCCAGATGTCGATGAAGTTAAGTATCATCTTTGGATCTAGCAAGAGAGGAACAGAGCTGCCCCTAGCAATTGTTGCTCTTCATTGTCTATCCTTGATGAGATCCGCAAGTTCTTTATCATGAGCTTCATCATCCTCAAATCCTGAGGGGGCATTAACCACAACTTGCCTGTTGTGAGGACTTGGTCGTTGACCTCGTCGAGTAGTTCTTTTAATCTTCAGCAAAGGTGGGCTAGTTGAGGAAGTTGGTTGAGCAGTGGAGGATGAAGATTTAGCTGATGTAATTGCAAAGCCCTCAGTTCTCTGACATGTGGCAAGATGCACAAGGGTTGAGGATTTTGCAGCCACAGCTAAGGACTGTGCAGCCACAGTGGCCTTCGAAGAAGTGCCTTGAGGAATTTTTACACCTCAGGAACTTG
Organism: Hordeum marinum; assembly: GCA_022496015.1. NCBI lineage: Eukaryota > Viridiplantae > Streptophyta > Magnoliopsida > Poales > Poaceae > Hordeum > Hordeum marinum. Next base: position 201,031,047 of record CM039677.1, on the reverse strand, counting down.
GCCTTGAGGACTTTGGCTTGTTGGCAGATTTCTTGGGCATAGATTTCTTTGCCATGGTTTCATAAGCAGATGCAGCAGCTACAGCAGCAGCAGAGTCCTCATTGAATTTCTTCACTTCCTCTTTGCGAGTCCTCTGAAGCTTTCTCTCGTGTTTTTCCCATGCTTCGGGAAAGTCCTCACCACGTGCAATGTTGGTAGGATCAACTTCTTGATTGGCAGCAGGAGGAGCTCTTTTGCATAGTGGTTTTATGGCGAATTTTGACGTGGCTTGAGACCGTGTCGGTATTTCCCCAAAGACGAAGGGATGATGCAGCACAGTGACGATAAGTATTTCCCTCAGTTATGAAACCAAGGTATCAATCCGTAGAGGAAGATCACACACCCACGTAAACAACACCTTCACACAAACAACAAATACTTGCAACCCGACGTGAAAGAGAGGTTGTCACGCTCTCTACGGTAATAAGATAGATTAGGTAATGATAGATAAGAGAGATAGATCTCTCAAGAAAACAAAATAAAAAGAGTAAATATGCAGCAATATATTTTTGGGGTTTTGGTTTTGTAGATCTAAAAACAAAGAATGCAAAAACGCATATCGGAAAGCAATATGATGGAAAAGTAGACCTAGGAGTCGTACGGTTCACTAGTGGCTTCTCTCATGAGTATAACGCATGGTGCGTGAACAAATTACTGTTGGGCAATTGATAGAAATTCGAATAGTCATGATGATATCCAAGGCAATTATCATTATTTAGGCATCACGTTCAAGGTAAGTAGACCGACTCATGTCTGCATCTACCACTATTACTCCTCACATCGACCGCTATCCAACATGCATGTAGTGTATTAAGTGTTGGATTTCAGGCTCTGCAAAACCCTCAAGGTTCGAACACAGGGGCGTGTGCGAAGGTCCCTTGCTGCCTTGCCCTACTTAGCTTGCTACTCGATGGTTACTACAGTGAAGTAGCACGATGATGAGTAAGAAGATGAACATTGTGGTTTACCCAGGTTACAGGCCGCTGGGAAGCGTAATACCCTACTCCCGCTTTGGTGGATTGCCTCTCGGGGAGGTGTGGTGGATGAACTAGTATAGTAGTTTCAAGCCTCGCGAGGGAGCTCTTGTGGTGTTCTTGGCTCTCTGCCTTGTCTTGTGTTTCATCCCCCTATCTATGGTGTGGCCTCGCCTCTATATATAGTAGTGGCCCAGGTCCTCTGCCCTTATCACAATGGTAGGAAGGAATCCCACAACGGACAAATTTGAAGGGGGACAGGAGTACATCCCCGCCCTTTCCAAAGGTGGTCTTTGCCTGCAAAGTAGCTATCCATGACGCGGAGTTAGGTCCGGCGATGACATCCACCCTACGGGGATCATGGTCGTGGTCTTGTTTCACTAGAATGGAAACCTTTGGCACGCGCTTTGGGAACCCGCGTACGTCCTTGCTCCCTTTGCACGAAAGGGGAAACTGCACCATCTGGCGCGCTGGCGTCCGCCTGTCCTCACTTGCCTCATCTTTGACTCCTGAGGTCGGGTTCTTCATAGAGATCTTCGCTACTCCTGAGGGGTCCTGAGGAGGCCCATCCTTGCTGGTCTTGGTGTCATTCTTCCGCGCGAGCCTAGGGTCCTCGCGAGGGCCTTGTCTTCAGTGAATCCGCGCCAGGCCGTGTCTGGCTGACGAGGTGGGCCATGTCCTAGGCCACAGGCAGGTAGGTCTGGGTACCCCCGCTCCCAGAATGCCTACAGTATCCCCTGGGCGCAAGGCGTGCCAGAATTGGCTTCTAGGCAAAGCCGTCGAAGGTGGCCTGAAGCGCTGCGGGCCCCGATTGCCTACGGTCCTAACTTAACATATGGCAGAGTCTGAGGGTCCTTGGCCGCCCTCTTCTTCATGCCAACTCAGCCATCGTCGGGTCTCTTAAATTGCCTGATGCACACCACCAAGCTGCCTTTGCTCCCCATCGATTTCGCCATCTATTTTCCCCTCCTCTGTGACTCTCGCCCTTTCTGCCAAGTCCTTGCGCGTGCCGCCCTGCCCCCATGCCATGGTTTCCAAAAAGGGAGAAGGCGAGGGCCTGAGGGTGCCGACTAATGTGTCGGCGCCTATGCCCGCGCTGGGCCAGTCTTCGGTGGTGAACCTGGAGAGGTCGGAGGAGGTTCAGCTGGTAGTCGCCGTCGGCTCCAACGAACGGGGGGGCAGCCAAGATTTGGGCGGGCTCGCGGCCCCGGGGCGAGCTTGTGGCCTCCTCCATTCCCCTCCATATCCATGCCTTCTTTTGGGCTTGCTGCCATTGTTCTCGGACTTCCTCTCCACCGTGCTATCGCACTATCAGATCCACATGCTCCACCTTGACCCTAGCTCCCTTGTCCTCCTCTCGGCCTTCGCGTTCTTGCGTGAGGCCTTCATGGGTTTCTTCCCCTCTGTGGACCTGTTGCACCACTTCTTGTCCCTCAAGTTGGTCTAGGGGGAACAATGCTCTAGGTGCGTGTTCTTGAGAGCAGATGATGTACCAGCCAGGGGGGCCCTTGATGCCAGACTCTCTCCAAAGGCAGAAGGGTTCCGGCGGCTGTGGGTCTACGTCAACACAGCTGAGGCCGGTCGCATGTTTTGACCCTACTGTCCCCCATGGTGTCGCACCATGGGTGGATGCGCGAGGATCTTGACGACCCGCGGGGCACGGGGGTTCTAGCTAGGCTGGCGAGGCTGAAGGAGGCGGGCGTGACGATGGCGATGGTGGTGCGGGAGTTTGTACGCCGACGAATCGCCCCCCTCTAGCACCATTCCCACCCAATGTGGGCCTTCACAGGTCCTCGTGGTCCCATGAGGATCTAGGTCTCGTCCCTTTCTCCCGACGTGTTGTGCGAGCTGCTCCGCCGCCTTACCGATGATGAGCCCAGCAAGCTCCCTCAAGGCGGCCTCCCCTTATACAACTAAAAGGACCGGGAAGCCCTTGTTCTAAAGATGTCGTGTTTCGACGAATGGGGGTTCCTTCCTTCCTCCTGAGGGGTCGCGTCCTCAGGGTGTCCCCCTCTCGGGGGCCCTGACCCCCAAGGGCCCTGAGCACATTACTCTTCCCGTGATCGAGATGGGGCGCCCCTTGCCGCCTGCTTCCCCGGTTCCCACCTTGGGTCCGCCCTGGATTAAGGGTGGCACCCCGTCGATGATAAGGGTCGCCGCCTCCGCTCCTGAGTACAGGGCACCGGTTATTGACTCGTCGTCCCTCGGCCTCCGCTCCGGTCGGAAGAGGAAGGCACCCAGGGGCGGCCGCACTTCGGCGCCTTATGAGCCGATGAAGAGGAAGTGGATCGCCATGGATGAGTAAGTGCTTGCGTCCCCTCGTCCTCCTCTTCAGCGCCCTCCTTCTAAGCTAGTGTTTCGCAGGCTGCCCCACGGTGAAGGAGGAGCCTAGTCGACGTCGTCTGCTTCCATGGTCGTCGAGCTTCTTGTGGCCTCGCCTTCCGTCGGTCGCGGGGCCCTAGTCGCCAGGTCGCCTGTGGCCAAGCCTGCTCGTCCATTAGGGGCCCTCGAGCATGAGCCCCCTTTGATCTTCTTCGCTCGCGGTCTTCGGCTCCCCGGGATGGGGCAGCACCCCTCGCTGGTGTCCTTCCCTGGAGATACGCCGCGCAGTGACCTTGGGCCCCCTTCGCTTGAAGACGTGGAGCCTAAGAGGCACGTCATCCTCCCAGGGCGGTTACGAGGGAGCCCCTAGCCCTGGGGAATGCCCCCAGCCCCAAGCCTTTAGTGCCGCCCTTGAAAGGCAGATCTAGGCGTGAAAGGCCACACTTGATGGTCCAGCTCTCGAGTTCCTCCCCGCTGGTGCGAACCCCCGCGTCCCTTGGACACGTTGGCGATGGAGGCGCTGGAGCAGAGCGTGGAGCAGGAGAGGCTGGAGGTGAGGGAGCGCTAGGCGTCGCTTGCCGAGGAGTCCCTTGCCTCCCATGAGGCCAGGTTCCAAGAGGAGGTTGACAACAAGGTGGTCGAGGCTTGGCGCTCCCTTCTCTAGGACTATCGTGCGAAGCTGAAGTTCCATGAGACCCGCTTCTGCAAGCGACGCGGCCACCTAAAAGGTGAGGTTGAATCCCTCGAGAGAAGGTTAGACCAAGAGGAGGGACGCCAGCAAGCCGCACCCAGGCCGTTGCCGAGACCGAGCTAGCTTTTCTTTATAAACAAGTAAAGGGCATTGCTTCCCTAGAGGAGAAGGCTTCGGACGAGGTGGGCCATGCTCGCGGCCTCCAGCACATGTGTTCCCAGATATTCCGGTCCCTCGAGGGGAGGGCCACCAGGCCCTATGCGACATCTGCGAAGCGAGCGGCTCGAGCCCCTTGATTCTACACGATGTTGGGTACCTGGGCTTCTTTTCCAGGGTTGTGGAGTGCCTTGAGGGGGTGAGGAGAAGATATGCATGCTTGTGGAGGAGAAACTCCACGACCTCCTCGCGTGGGCGGCTTCAAACATCTTCAGCCACCTCTTTTGCCTCGACCCGCACTTTGATTTCAGGGTGGTGCTCGGTCCCATGCCCGAAATGACTCGCGCCGCCCTCACCGAGCTGGTCAAGGACCATGTGGAAGACCTAATAGCGGAGCTTTCTTCCGACGAAGCCGAGGGCCAGGTTGGAGTCAGGGAGCATGAGGCTGCCGATGGTGTTGATGGCGAGAGTGGCGGCGACTATGTGTCCCCTTGAACAGCCTCCTTGTTTTCCTGGCTAGGTTATGCATGTGGCCCAATGGCAACCTTAATGTATTTTCGAGAATACCTTTGAATGTGCTTCCGAATGATGGGGTGTGTTGCGTCGTGCTTCCTTTGCCTGTGGTTGCTTCCAATCTGATTGGCGTGCTAGCGATGGCCTTCTATGTTAGGGAGATTTCGATGTGGCGCCCAGGCGGCCCAGACGCCCTAGGGGCTTCTCTTTCTTACGAGTGCGGCAGGTTGGAAACCCTTTCGGCACTCATGTCTACATGCCCTAGTCCCGCACATTTCCCTACCACCATAGTGTACGACCAGATCACCAAGGACGCAACTACGAGGCGAGGCCTCGACACCCTTGATGCCGACCAGATCACCAAGGACGACACCATGGGGCGAATGTCTATATGACCGGTAAGGCTCCTAAGGCTCGTTGCTCAGGAACCCCCTTTGATGCTCAAGTAGCTCTACGTCGGCAAGCCCCAGTCCCGCATATTTCCCTACCACCGTGGTGTACGACCGGGTCACCAAGGATGCAACTACGAGGCGAGGCCTCAACACCCTCAATGCCGACCAGATCACCAAGTATGACACCAAGGGGCGAGTGGCTATATGACCAGTAAGGCTCCTGAGGCGTAATGCTTAGGAGCCCCCTTTGACCCTCGAGCGACCCCCATTCCGCCCTGTCGGGTTCTGCCTCAGGAGGCACTAGGGCCTCCTAAGACTCTGTGCCGTGGTGCCGTGCTGTGGTCAGAGCCCCCGATCGGGGGTCAGCTGCCAAAAGACGCAAGCCCCTGAGGTGATAGGGACTTGCTATCCAGCTTCTGAGGTGCCCCTGGGAGGGCCACAGCGCACGGCCTCTTGCAAAACACCGATCCAGAAAAAGCAAAACTCAAGATCGGTAAAAAAGAGAGCAATGAGAGAAAAGTCCCCGCCCCTTTTTCGTTTAAATATAGAGTTCAGAACTCTTCAAATTTCATTCCAAAAAATGGCAATTCGAACACAAAAAGAAGCAAGCAAACGCCGCGTCCGGCACCTAGACAAGTCTTCGTCTTGCCCCAGCACTGGGCGTAGGGCATCCATGTTGCATGGGCATAGCCATTGACACACGTCCTCGGGGGCCTTCAGGCATATACAACCCACTCATTATTACGTGACCGTGTCACGGGTTGGTCCCGGGGGTGCTCGGGGAGCTCCGTGCCTCGCGAGCATGAAGCCCACTCCAACCCCCAGGCTTGGCGTGGCAAAGTAGGGTCGGTTCAGGATGGGCCCTCGGGCGTAGGGGAACCCCCCACACCCCAAAGCCCATGACCGAATGCGGTCATTGTAGTGAAGGCACAACCCCCCATGCTGCGGGTCGGGCTAGGCGAGGCCCTTCCGTTGTGCGTGAGGCCGGCACCCCGGGCAGTGCCCCAGCGCGCCTCGCTGGGGTGCCCCAGGTCCTCACGCAGGTGCTCGAGGCCATGCCCCCAGGCTGGGCAACCTGGGCCTAGGGACTTGGACGAGCACAGGATCGACCACTGGTGATTGAGCAAAACCCGACCCGGAGACATGGGCGTATGTTCCACCCTCCGTCTCCAAGCAGGTGTCGCGCGTCCTGGAGACAGGGTCGTGTGTTCCACCCTCCGTCTCTAGGTTGGGATCATCCGGCCCAGAGACATGGGCGTGTGTTCCACCCTCCGTCTCCAAGTTAGGGCCACACGACCCGAGGATGTTGGCGCATGTTCCACCCTCCATTCCCAGGCTAGTGACCCCTGGTCCCCAGACCCAGATGTCTACTCAAGGCAGCTCCCTACCAGCGGGTGCGCCTCGCGAAGAGGCCTGCGTCAGGCCTCCTTATGAGGCCAATCCCTCAATCCACCCTCGTGAGGCTACGCATAACACACCCGGCGAGAGCCTCTCATGAAGTCACGTATGTGCCTCCTGCAGCCATGGTAGCCAGTGTTGCTTCCTTCACAGCCCGGGCGCTCGTCAACATTGTCGTTGTAGAGTATCCTGAGCCCCCGGGCGCTGGTGCACTCGAGTCTCTAGTCCTCCTCCCTGGTTCCGGCAATCATCTTGAGGGGCACGAAGGGACGCCCCTCTCGTGCAGGCAGCATCTCCCACCAATCTCTACCGACGTTTGCGGCTAGCTCCTGCGCCCCCGGCTCCCCGGGCCAGGCCCCGGGCGAGCGCGAGTCGTCACGGACATCCCGAATGCGCTCGTGCTACCCGAGCTCTGGTCCTTCTGGTTGAGTGAGTTTATGGGCGTGAGCCTCGCCGAGGTACACCAGGGTCCCGCCGGTGGTGGTGAGGCGCCTGGGGTCATGCCTGGCCTAGTCGTCGCGGCGATCACTTGCAGCGCGGTGTAGCTGTCGCTCGTGCACCATGAGGAGCACAAAGTGTATGTGCGTCAGGTCGTGGTAGTCCCGAAAATGCGGCGGCACGGCCCGGATGCGGGGAAGGGCTAGGGCAGTGAGGAGGTGCCATGCAGCTTGTGGAGGTGGCAGCCCTCGACACCCGTTAGGGGGGCGGCCGGCGATGGCGCCCTCCGATGGCAAGGCGGGACGACGCGGGGTGCCGAGGCCCGCTGGCACTGCCCGTACGACGTGGACAGCTCGCCGCTCTGCATGGGCTCGACGTCCTTTTGCCATGAGTGTGGCAAGCAGGGCGGGGCAAGACTTGAGGAAAACTTCGGCACGGCCCCTACCTGGCGCGCTAAATGTCAGATTTCAGGCTCCGCAAAACCCTCAAGGTTTGAACACAGGGACGTGTGCGAAGGTCCCTTGCTGCCTCGCCCTACTTAGCTTCCTCCTCGATGGTTACTACGGCGAACTCGCACGATAACGAGTAAGAAGATAAACACGATGGTTTACCCAAGTTTGGGCTGTTGGGAAGGGTAATACCCTACTCTTGCTTTGGTGGATTGCCCCTCGGGGAGGTGTGGTAGATGAACTAGTATAGTGGTTTCAAGTCTCGCGAGGGAGCTCTTGTGGTGATCTTGGCTCTCTGCCTTGTCTTATGTTTCGTCCTCCCATCTATGATGTGGCCTCGCCACTATATATAGCAGTGGCCCGGATCCTCTTACCTTATCACAATGGTGGGAAGGGATCCCACAGTTGCCAAATTTGAAGGGGGACAGGAGTACATCCCCGCCCTGTCCAAAGGTAGTCTTAGCCTACAAAGTAGCTATCGATGATGCAGAGGTAGGTTCGGTGATGACATCCGCCCTGTGGGGCTCGTCGTCGTGGTCTTGTTGCACTGGAATGGAAACCATTCGGAGGCTCTTCTACAACCCGCGTACATCCTTGCTCCCTTTGCACGAGAGGGGAAACTGCACCTCCTGGTGCGATGGTGCCCGCCTATCCTCCCTTGCATCATCTTTGACTCCTAAGGCCGGGTTTTGCACAGATATCTCCGCTGCTCCTGAGGGGGCCTTAGAAGGCCCATCCTTGCTGGTCTTGGTGTTGTTCTTCCTTGCGAGCCTGGGTCCTTGCGAGGGCCTTGTCTTGAGTGAAGTCGCGCCAGGCCGTGTCTGGCTGACGAAGTGGGCCATGTCCTGGGCCACAGGTAGGCAGGTCTGGGTACCCCCATTCCCAGAACGCTGACATTAAGTTCATGGAAAAATGGAGTAATGTAATAAGAACGATGACATGATGTAGATAAGATCTATTAATCTAGGAATAGGCCCCATCTTGTTATCCTTAATGGCAATGATACATTCGTGTCTTGCTGCCCTTTTTGACACTAGAAAACAACACCGCAAGATCGAACCCATCACAAAGCACCTCTTCCCATGGCAAGAAAAATCGATCTAGTTTGACTAACTAAACCAAAGATTCAAAGAAGAAATAAGAGGCTATAAGCAATCATGCATATAAGAGATCAAAGAAGACTAAAATAATATTCATGGATACAAACTGATCATGAACTCAAAATCCATTTGATCCCAACAAACACATCGCAAAAGTTTACATCAAATAGATCTCCAAGATACCATTGTATTGAGAATCATAAGAGAGAGATAGGAAGCCATCTAGCTACTGCCTACGGGCCGTAGGTCTATGGTGGACTACTCACGCATCATTGCAGAGGCACCTATGATAAAGATGAACCCTTTTGTGATGGTGTTTAGATTGGATCTCAAGGTTCTAGAACTTGTAGTGGCTGGAATTGTGTTTCGTCGACTCCCCTAGGGTTTTTGGAATATTTGGGAATTTATAGGCATCAGACGCGGTGGAGAGGGGCCCCGAGGAGGGCACAACCCACCAGGGCGTAGGCAGGCCCCCTTGGCATGGCCTGGTGGGTTGTGGTCTCCTCGGCCCACTCCCTCGGCACTTCTTTTGTCCATTGGGTGTCTTCTAGTCCAAGAAAAATCTCTAAAAAGTTTTGTCGCGATTGTACTCCGTTTGATATTGATTTTATGCGAGGTAAAAAACAAGCAAAAACAGCAACTGGCACTTTGGCACTATGTCAATAGGTTAGTCCCAAAAAATGATATAAGGTGCTAACAAAACGATGGTAAAACATCCTAGAATGATAATATAACAACATGGAACAAGAAAAAATTCTAGATACGTTGGAGATGTATCAAATTTCCTCATGTACTTATCCGTGACATAATGATATTCCTTCCACTCACATGCCCACCTCCTCTCAATCCTCGGTATTCTGATTTTCCATTGTTATTTTGTTTCTATTCCATGAATAACTTCATCAGGAGTGCAATACCCAGCATAGAGTTCATGAGGGATCTCAAAAGCAGTATGACTTTCTCTCTTATTACCTCCTTTCTGAGGCTTTCTTTCATTAGACATTTTCTTCTTCTAAGGAATCTGAACTCTTGAAGATTCTGAGGAGATATGCAATTTTTCTTCAAGGAACTCTGCAAATGAGTTAAGTTGATAAGAACCTAGTGATTCATCAGTCGACATTTTGAACAGAGTATAGGTGTAAAGAATATGTGTTCTCAGAAATTTTTCAAAATATATCAAGTTGAGGATTTTGAACATAGATGGCTTGAGGAATTTCACTAAGTGTTCTTGTCTTAGGTTCCAGAGTTGTGCAGATTTGAGGATCCACACAACTGAGGAATCTTGATGAAAATCATAACTTGGAGAAACGCATCAAGGGAATGAAACATATGAGGTGTTTGTGTAGATGATACTTGAAGAATAAACACCTTTTGAGTATTTTGTGAAAATCATGAGGATCAAAGTAGGGAAGTAAAATTAGATTTTAATTACCCTGATGAAGAACACAATGAAGAGAGAAGTGAAAATGAGGTGTCCCTCCGTCTAGATCTCCCACACCCTAGCTTGGCAGAGGGAGACAGCTAAAGCGGCGGGGGAGTGAAGACTTCCACGTCCGATGCGAGTATGATGATGGCGAGGTCGAGGCAGTGAAGCTCTTCCTCTCCGGTGACGATGATTTTAGAGGCGGCGCTAGGTCTTGAGCTTAGGAGAGAGGGATGTGAGGAGTAACTCGAGCCAAGGGAAGGGAAGGGGGTATTTATAGCAGCAGTAAAAAGTAACTGGCCCGAAGATTTTGGACCAGATTTCCCCTGACCCTTGCTCTATATGTGACATGTTTCACCCGCGTACTAAGAAGTAGAGATAGTGGGGGATCATGGCTTATCTAGTCGTGGGAATAGGAGACAGTTTGAGCGGCAACCGCCAAAAATTGAAACGAAAAAATTTCAAAGTTTCCGTTCGCAAATTCTTAAGCTGACAAGGACTCAGTGAAGACTTTGAACGAGTTTCGAAGTAGAACGCATAGGAAGAATTTGTAACCAAACTGGGTTGAGTTTAGCATAGAGAGGGAATGGGTTTGATCACATTCACTTAGAAGAAAATCAACTTGAAGAATTAGCAATAAGTGAATGTTGTTGAGGAAATTGAAAACTCATATTTATATAGTCAATGAAGAACACCAATTGCATAGTTTGAACAATATGAGGAATTTGAGGAATTTGCAAAGTGGAAGAATTTGAAAATCTGAAGAATTTGCAAAATGATGAAAACCTCAACTTTGGAGAAGTTCAACTATGGTTAGTGACGTGACCCACCTATAAGAATGGTGATTTTAGACACAGTGTACAATTGTCGTAGGGTTCTGAGAATCAAATTCTTCATCAATTTCTTCACACTTAGAGGGTTTGTCACGCCCAAGATGCGCGCCTATCCATTTAAGGCACGAGGGCCTCGCAAGGGATTGAGGCCCATCTTGCCGTTAGCAAGAATAGTATCATCAAAACATACAATACTGAATGAGAAGAGTATCCAAGTTGGCTTACACTAGCCACATGCTAACTTACAATGTCACTCAAATCATAACATCAAGTTGAACACAGGGTCCGACTACGGACGAAATCAAACGATAAAAGAAGTTGCAAATGATACTATCAAGCTATCCCAAAGATCACGACCAGGTCCTCTACTCATCCGGATATGTCACATACATCCTGCCTCTCTCCTCGTCATACTCCCACTGGAGCTGGGTAAGATCATCCTGCACGAACTCATCTGAACCTGTACCTGGATTGTTGTAGTAAAACTGTGAGCCATAGAGGACTCAGCTATCATGTGCCCAGGTACCGAGACTATTCATGCTTAAAGGTTGGGAAGGTGATGTTTAGTTTGCAGCAGCACTAATCATATATGGTGGCTATCTTACGCAACATGAAATAAATATGAGTGGCCTACGAAGAACGATCGAATCTAGCATGATCTCTATGAGATCCTGAACACTTACTTACGACAAACAGAACCCCACCGTGTTCTCTCTAGTACCATATTCACGAGCAGAGATGATCACGGTTACTCACACAGTTGGTATATTTTAATTAGCGTGTACTTCAAGTTTGCTATAACCGGGTGTTAAACAAATATCCAAGTTGCCACATAACCGCGGGCACAGCTTTCCAAAAGTTTTAACCCTGCAGGGGTGCTCCAACTAATCCATTACAAAATTAACCACACTCCATGGTAATACCTCGACCGCGGTTCTCACGATCATCATAGGGAATTCCAAAGGAATTCAAAAACCTCAAGTAAACCCGAAGAAAGTCAGACTCCACACGCAAGACACTCGATAAAGGTAAAACAAATCCAAAAAAAATCGACGTGTCGACGAACCCGATAAGAGCCGCGTATCTTGTTCTCAGGACACGACGAATGGAACTAGCTACGGGGAAAACCAATCCTCAAGTTGCCTCGAGGCGGCCCCACAGGCAGCCCATTTTGGACCAACACTCATGAGGAGCACTGGTCCGGGGGTTGATTAAATTTTCCACGGGTTTGCAAGACCCTATGCAATTTTATTAAGTCGTTAAGCAAATGTAGTACCAATGTTGGGTCTTGTCGGACAAGTTTTAATGTCAACCGAGTAACAAGGGGGTCCCCATAACAACCCCGAGCATGTTAGGAGCGCAAAGTATGGAAAACATAACACCGGTAGCAAGGAACTAATGGCGGTAATAGCGGAACAAATCACTTAGCAAAAGGCCAAGCCTTCCACCAATACCAAGATATATATGTGCATTAAATTAAATAACAGAATACTGTGATATCCAATCCATTTTATCACATGGAACAACCTGCACCTGCAACTAAATTGCTATAGAAGGGGCTGAGCAGCGGTAACTTAGCCAATCAAAGGTTTGCTAGGATGTGGAGGTTAGAGGCTGTCATGGCAACATGGGGTCTGATATCAAGTGGAAGGTAGCACAATTGTAACGATAAGAGCGAGAATCTAGCAAGCAAAAATAGTAATGGGATCCGAGTACGATCATCTTGCATGTTGGTTCTTCAGTGAAACAAGTAAAGGGATCCTCGTAGTGGTACTCTCCTGGGTCCTCGTACTCAGTATCAACACTCGTGTCTACCCAAGAGAAACAGCAACAATAAACATCCAACCAAGGTGCAATGCACAATCAAAAGGATGCATGACCACTTCTGAAGATTTCCAACATGGCAATCCAAAACTAGTCATGTTTCACATGCAAAGTTGTTTATTAATGAATCTGTACATAACCTCATGTAAAGTTATTTAGACATGCATGAACATGGCAAATATGTATGCGTCATGCAAAATCGATGGAAATGCATATAAGGATCGCAAGAAACGGAGCTACGGTTCTCGAGATACGCTCACGACAAGGTACGGAGGCAAAACACAAGACCACCAATACCTGGGCTAATTCTTGGCATTCCAAGGTAGCCACTGGATAAGTGATGGAAAATCAATCACAATAGACTCAATAATCAATCCATTCCATGGAGTATAGCTCCAACAAGTCACAAAACAAAATAACACCCAATCTGCCACAAAACAGCAACATAGCAATTTGAAAAGCCCACAACTTGAGCTACAGGAACCCTACAGCCACAACCAAGACATGGACAGAATCTACTCAACACCCACATCAACTTATCCAACTATGCAATCAGCAGAAGAGGCACACATCAATATGCAAGAAGCAAACAAGTTGGCATGATGACTCAGTTTTTCTGGGACTTGGTGAAAATTCCAGTTTTTTCTGGAATCTGGGTTAACAAAGTAGCAAGTTGACAGCACTGGTTAAATATGCTAGAGAGCTCCTATTGGTATGAAAATTATCAGGATGGTATATGACAATATCTACTACAAATAACTAACACTAAGCATGGTCAAATTCACAACACATTATAAGATACCATCCTCTCAACATGGCAAAACAATAACAGCAGACTCTCCACACACCCATTTTTCAAGCAGGTTGGCAGAAACAGAAAGTAGCTTACTCAACAGCATGGATCCCACTTATCTAGGGACTTAACATAAATAACAAAAATACTGGGACATTCCCAACAACTTTAACTAACAAACTCATGTTGGCAAGAACTTAAAAGCATGCATAGATTAATTCATATTAAAAAGATAAAAGGGCATCACAGCATAAAAATGCAGTTTTGTCAAGTTGCCCCAAAGTCAAATATGACTTCACAGGTGCATACATGGGTTGATTCTACCCCAAATGCATTACTCATACCCATATGCTTTCATGGAAAAAGAGGGAGAAAGGGGGGGTCAAAATTTGACCCTACAAATCATAAGTGACTTATGACACATATAGAACTTGATGAAAATGGCCCCAAATGATATGTGACCTAATGGTTCATGTTGGAAATGGTTAATTTAATATCTTAGGGCATGATAGCATGGCATAGCATCAATAGGCAAGGTGAAACTAGCTAGAAGAAGGGACATGCTCATATGCACAAGAGAGACCTATACATGGAGCTACTTATGCACACACATACATTCCCATATGCATATATATATATGAAGGCACACCACCTACACCTATACAAACATCACTGACATATGTGTATGTGCAAAGCACATACACACACACCACAACACAAGCCACACATGTGTATATGCCTTGGCATATGCAGACACACACCACCTATGTGCATGCTTAGCATGCTCACACACTACACTACACCACACACACACTCACACAAGTGTGTGTATGAATAACATACACACACATGCACTTACAAACCACCACACTCACACAAGGGTGTGTATGTAAAACATACATACACACACTCCACTACACCACCACACATGCAAGATATGCATGTGTGTATGCAAAACATACACACACACTCACACAAGTGTGTGCAAAGCTATCACACTCCAGTTAGCACACACACTCACTAGGACACACACACACACCACCTATGTGCATATACACCATCAGGTGCCTACACACACAATCATATACATGTGCCATTAAACTACCACACAAATACAAGCAAGAGAAAAACAAAAACAAAAGAAAGAAACAAGAAAACACACACAAAAAAGAAAGGGGAGGGTTCGGGGGTCGAACCCCTGACCTCCTGGTCACCTCCCACACGCGCTACCACTGCGCTACACACACGACTACTAACAAAGGAGAGGCATCTGCCCTCTAGTACACACATGCTGCACTAACGACTGACAAAACTGAAACTGCACACACACACTGATAGAGAGCAGAGGCGGTGAACTCCGGCGACTACACGGTGGCACAAGGCATCTCTGGCGACACTAGCAGGCGGAATCGAAAGGGGGATCAACGAGGAATCCGTTCCTCTGCTCATCTTGCAAAGAGGGGGACGGAGACGAGCGGCGGGTGCTCGATTTGCTCTCGGCGGCAACAGCTTACGGCGACGAGCTTCTACGAGCTACGGCAAGGAGAGGGGGACAACGGCAACCGGCTGCTCGCCGAGGGCTTCTCAGAGACGCAGGGGCGCGAGCGATGGCGACGAAGGGGAAGGAGCAACTCGGGGACGCGGCGGCGACGGAGAGGAAGAAGACCGGTTCCGCTACGGCAGCGAGGAGGAAGAAGAGGGCCTCCTGGGGCCTCCTAGAGCCGGGAATGGAACGGCGGGACCAGCCCCGAGCTCCACACCATCACCACCAAGGGCGCCGCCCACCGGAGATGCAGCGACGACAAGCCTGAACCCTCTGAACCTCACAGGAGCTTACCTAGCAGGGGAGAAACAGAGAGGAAGGAGAGAGATGGAGGGGAAGAAAGAGGGTTGCGGTGGCGGAGGGAGAGAGAGGAACCCTAGGCGAGGAGGGGGCACGCATGCCGAGGGGCTTTATACCCCCAGGCTGACAGCGACAGCGACAAAAAAGGGCGGTGGACGCGCTCTCTCTCTCTGCTAAACCTGATGGAGAAGGGGATGGGGGCAGGTGGCCATTTACTGCTGCGGCTAGGCCAAGCCAGAGGCGCTCGCCTGGGCCAGGGAAAGCCCAGTGCCCTGCACAGCTCCCTTTCTCTAATAAATAAAAGGCTTTGAATATTTTAAAACAGCAAGTCTCAAGAAAAACCATAGAGAACCAAAAGGGGTTTTTACAGAAAAATAAATATACTTTTGCACAGGAAATAATGTGCTCTATTTAATAAAAATATCAGGTTGAATTATTGCACAAGTTATTTTAATAATTAATAAAAGGGCAGCCCCTGTTTAAATGGAATTCAAACTCCAAACACTCTCAAATGACAATATCACCATGCACATAATGCATAAGAATATTGGGGCCATCTTTTGAACATTTTAAAACAATTAAAACTGCAAGTTCATTCTGCTCATCAATTAATAGGAAGAGAGGAGAAGGGGAAGGTGATGTTTGAAACTGAGAAGAGAGGAAAGAAGAAGAAGGGGAGATGCACCCATGGATTGCACCACCTCCACACATCACACAAAAGCACCTCACACAAGTGACACTCACATACAAACATCATACAAAATACAAGAAGGCAAGCAAGCATGCAAGATGGATGCTATGATGAATGGAATGATGCATGAATGCCACAACACATGATGACAAGGTGCAACACATACATTACTCTCATGACACAAGGTTCATACATGGGGTTGCATGCCAATTAAGGTAGGGACATCACTTGGTATGTCACAGGGTTATTCTTCATTGATTGAAGAAAAACATTACTTCATGTTTACACATCTAAATCATCAATTTTTCAAAAGGGTTAGGATGAGTGTCTTTTCAAAGAACATTTGAAGACTCTGAGATTTTAGCTCACACAGCAACTTGCAAAATCTCTTTTCATCCAAGGGCTTAGTGAATATATCAGTTAGTTGTTCTTCAATGTCCACATGGTTGATGGAGATGTCGCCCTTGAGTACATGATCTCAAAGAAAATGATGACGAATCTTGATGTGCTTGGTCTTGGAATGCTGAACTGGGTTGTAAGCAATCTTGATAGAGCTCTCGCTGTCAAAGTAGAGAGGCACACTCTTCAACTTGATGACATCTTCCTTGAGGGTTTGCTTCATCTGCAGCAACTGAGCACAACAGCATCCATCAGCAAGTACTCAGCTTTAGCAGTAGAGAATGAGACGCAGTTCAGCTTCTTCGAGGACCAACAGACTAAGGATCGTCCGAGGAAATGACATGTGCCTGAGATTGACTTGCGATCCACACGATCTCCAGCATAGTCAGCATCTGAGTATCCAACGAGGTGAAGATTTGAGCCCTTGGGAAACCATAATCCAAGCGTTGGTGTGTGAGCTAAGTATCGAAGAATATGTTTCACAGCCTTATGGTGTGATTCCTTCATTCTTGCTTGGAATCGGGCACACATGCAAACACTAAGCATAATATCTAGCCTAGATGCACATAGATACAATAAAGAGCCAATCATCGAGCGATATACCTTCTGATTGAAATCTTTACCATTTTCGTTAGTGTAGAGGTGGCCATTTAAAGGCATTGGTGTTTTGGCACCTTTGTAGTCTTGCTTGCTGAATTTCCTCAGAACATCCTTGAGGTATTTATCTTGAAAGATGAAGATGACATTGTGTTGCTGACGAATTTGAAGACCTAAGTACAATTTCATCTCCCCATCATATACATCTGCTATTCTCACTCATCATATAGGCAAATTCATCACTGTAACATTCGTTGGTACGGCCAAAGATAATATCATCTACATATATTTGGCACACGAATAATTCATTGTCATAGGATTTTGTGAAAAGAGTTGGGTTGAGTGAACTGGGTTTGAAGCCTTTCTTCATGAGGAATTCCTACAAACTGTCATACCATGCTTGAGGGGCCTACTTGAGGCCATAGAGGGCTTTATTGAATCTGAAGACCTTGTCAGGATGCTTAGGGTCTTCAAAACCTGGGGGTTGAGCAACATATACTTCTTCCTCAAGCTTACCATTAAGGAATGCACTTTTCACATCCATTTGATATAATATGATATCATGATGGTTAGCATAAGAAAGCAATATGCGGATAGCTTCAAGTCTAGCAACAGGTGCAAAAGTTTCATCAAAGTCAATTTTTATCAACCTATGTAGCCCCGAGCTACAAGACGAGTCTTATTCCTCACCACTAGGTCGTTTTTGTCTTACTTGTTTCGATAGATCCACTTGGTAACTATTAAGGGAGTCCGGGATTAGGGGGTCCTCGGATAGCCGACCTATTTTTGTGGGATCTACCGCGATCTGAATCGCTGCGAGTACGACTCCATCAACCGCGTTCTTGTAACGCTTCCGCTTAGCGATCTTCAAAGGTATGAAGATGCAATCTCTCCCCTCTCGTTGCTGGTTTCTCCATAGATAGATCTTGGTGAACGTAGGAAAATTTTGATTTACTACTACGTCTCCCAACAGTGGCATCATGAGCTAGGTCTATGCGTAGAATCTATGCACGAGTAGAACACAAAGCAGTTGTGGGCGTCGAGTTTGTTAATTTGCTTGCCGCTACTAGTCTTATCTTGATTCGGCGGTATTGTGGGATGAAGCGGCCCGGACCAACTTTACACGTACGCTTACGTGAGACCGGTTCCACCGCCTGACATGCACTAGATGCATAAGGTGGCTAGCGGGTGTCTGTCTCTCCTACCTTAGTCGGATCGGATTCGATGAAAAGGGTCCTTATGAAGGGTAAATAGCAATTGGCAAATCACGTTGTGGTGTTGACGTAGGTAAGAAACGTTCTTGCTAGTAACCTATAGCAGCCACGTAAAAACTTGCAACTACAAATTAGAGGACGTCTAACTTGTTTTTGCAGCATGTGCCTTGTGATGTGATATGGCCAAAGGATGTGATGTGATGCATTGTGATGTATGAATTGATCATGTTCTTGTAATAGGATTCACGACTTGCATGTCGATGATTATGACAACCGGCAGGAGCCATAGGAGTTGTCTTATTTATTGTATGACCTGCGTGTCAATCATAAACGCCATGTAATTACTTTACTTTATTGCTAAGCGTTAGCCATAGTAGTAGAAGTAATAGTTGGCGAGACAACTTCATGAAGACACAATGATGGAGATCATGATGATGGAGATCATGGTGTCGTGCCGGTGACAGTGATGATCATGGTGCCCCGAAGATGGAGATCATAGGAGCAAAATGATATTGGCCATATCATGTCACTATATTGATTGCATGTGATGTTTATCATGTTTACATCTTATTTGCATAGAACGACGGTAGTAAATAAGATGATCTCTCAATAAAATTTCAAGAAAGGTGTTCACCCTAACTGTGCACCGTTGCTAAGGATCGTCGTTCCGAAGCACCACGTGATGATCGGGTGTGATAGGTTCTAACGTTCGCATACAACGGGTGTAAGCCAGATTTACACATGCGAAACACTTAGGTTGACTTGACGAGCCTAGCATGTACAGACATGGCCTCGGAACACGGAAGACCGAAAGGTCGAACATGAGTCGTATAGAAGATACGATCAACATAGAGATGTTCACCATGGATGACTAGTCCGTCTCACGTGATGATCGGACACGGGCTAGTTGACATGGATCATGTATCACTTGGAAGACTAGAGAGATGTCTATCTAAGTGGGAGTTCATTAATAATTTGATTAAATGAACTTAATTATCATGAACTTAGTCTAAAAATGTCCTTGCAAATTATGTCGTAGATAGCTCGCGCTGTAGCTCCCCAGTTTTATTGATACAATCCTAGAGAAAAGTAAGTTGAAAGTTGATGGTAGCAATAATGCGGACTGGGTCCGTGATCTGAGGATTGTCCTCATTGCTGCACAGAAAGCTTATGTTTTTGATGTACCGCTAACTGCATCACTCCCTCAAGCGTTGTCTGTAGATGTTGTGAACATATGACAGGCACTTTTTGATGACTACGTGATAGTTCAGTGCGTCATGCATTACGGCTTAGAATTGAGGCTTCAAAATGTTTTGAACGTCACAGAACATATGAGATGTTCTAGGAGCTGAGATTGTGATCTCAAGCTCGTGCCTATGTTGAGAGGTATGAGACCTCCAACAAGATTCTTTGCCTGCAAGATAAAGGAGAATAGCTTAATCGGTGAGCGTGTTCTCAGATTGTCTGGGTGCTACAATCACTTGAATCAAGTGGGAGTTAATCTTCCAGATGAGATAGTGATTAATGCAGTTCTCCAAGTCACTGCCACCAAGCTACTAGAGCTTCGTGATGAACTATAACATGCCAGGGATGGATAAGATGATCCCTGAGTTGTTCGTGATGTTTGACACCACGAAGGTAGAAATCAATAAGGAGCATCAAGTGTTGATGGTTAAGTGAAAACCACTAGTTTCAAAAGGGGCAAGGGCAAGAAGGGAAAAACTTTAGGAATGGCAAGCCAGTTGTTGCTCTAGTGAAGAAACCCAAGGTTGAGCCCGAACCCGAGACTAAGTGCTTCTGTTATGAGGAGAATGTTCGCTGAAGCGGAAAAACCCTAGATGATTGGTAGATAAGAAGGCTGGTAATGTCAATGGAAGTATATTTGATATACGTGTTAGTGATGTGTACCTTGCTGGTACTCCTAGTAGCACCTGGGTATTAGATACCGGTTCGGTTGCTAAGTGTTAGCAACTCGAAATAAAAGCTACGGAGTAAATGGAGACTAGCTAGGTGAAAGGTGACGATGTGTGTTGGAAGTATTTCCAAGATTGATGTGATCACCATCGCACGCTCTCTCTACCTTCAGGATTTGTGATAAACCTAAATAAATGTTATTTGGTGTTTGCGTTGAGCATAAACGTGATTAGATCATGATTAGTGCGATACGGTTATTCATATAAGTTAGAGAATAATGGTTATTCTGTTTACATGGATAATGCCTTCAATGGTCATGCACCCACTCGAAATGGTTTATCGAATCATGATCGTAGTAGTACACATATTCATAACATTGGTACCAAAAGATACAAAGTTAATAATGATAGTACCACATGCTTGTGGCACTGCCACGTAATGTCATATTGGTATAAATCGCATGAAGAAACTCCATGATGATGGATGTTTTTGACTCACTCGATTTCGAATCGGTTGAGACATGCGAGCCATGCCTCTTGGGCAAGATGACTGAGACCCCGTCATCCAATATGATGGAGCGGGCAAGTGGCTTATTGGAATTAATACATGTTGATGTATGTGGTCCAATGAGTGTTGAAACACACAGTGGATATCGTTGTTTTTCTTTACCTTCACTGATGATTTGAGTAAATATGGGGATATTTACTTAATGAAACACGAATCTGAAATGTTTGAAAGGTTCAAGGAGTTTCAGAGTGAAGTTAAAGATCATCGTGACAAGAAGATAAATGTCTATGATATGATCATGGAGGTGAATATCTAAGTTACGAGTTTGGTATGCAATTTTAGACAATGTGGAAATTGTTTCACAGCTCACGCCTCCTGGAACACCATAGTGTGATGGTGTGTTCGAACGTCGTAGTCGTGCTCTATTGGATATAGTGAGTACTATGATGTCTCTTATCGTTTTACCACTATCGTTATGGGGTTATGCATTAAAGACAAATCCATTCACTTTAACAGGGCACCATCTAAGTCTGTTGAGATGACACCGTGAGAATTATGGTTTGACAGAAGCCTAAGCTGTCATTTCTTAATGTTTGGGGCTGCGACGCTTATGTGAAAATGGGTTTTTCACCTAGCGAGCTCGAACTCAAAGCAGACAAATGCATCTTCATAGAATACCCTAATGAGACATTGGGTATACCTTCTATCTCAGATCCAAGCGCAAAAGGTGTTTGTTGCTAAGAACGGGTCCTTTTTGAGAAAGAGTTTCTCTCGAAAGAATTGAGTGGGAGGAAGATAGAACTTGATAAGGTTGTTGAACCTTTGTTTCAACCAGAGAATAGCGCAACACAGAAAGATGTTTCTGTAGAGCCTACTTAGTTGAAAAGGAAGTTAATGATGATGATCATGAAGCTTCGGATCAAGTCACTATCGAACCTCGTAGGTCGACAAGGACGCGTACTGCTCCTGAGTAGTACGACAACCCTGTCTTGGAAATCATGTTGTTGGACAACGATGAACCTACGAACTATGGAGAAGCGATGGTGGGCCCGGATTCCAACAAATGGCTAGGAGCCATGAAATCCGAGAAAGGATCCATGTATGAAAACCAAGTATGGACTTTGGTAGACTTGCCTGTTGAATGGCGGGTCATTGAGTACAAATGGACCTTTGAGATAAACATAGACGCTAATGGTGAAATGTCACCGTTTATAAAGCTCGACTTGTCGCAAAGAAGTTTCCGCCAAGTTCAAGGAGTTGACTGCAATGAGATTGTCTCATCTGTAGCGATGCTAAAAGTCTATTAAAATTTTGTTAGCAGTTGCTGCATTTTTCGATTATGAAATCTGGCAGATGGATGACAAAACAAGGTTTCCGTAATGGTTTCTGTGAGGAAGAGTTGTATGTGATACAACCAGAAGGTTTTGTCAATCCTAAGGATGCTAATAATATGCAAACTCCAGCGATCCTTCTATGGACTGGAGCAAGCATCTCGGAGTTGGAATATATGCTTTGATGAGGTGATCAAAGTGTTTAAGTTTATACAAAGTTTATGAGAAACTTGTATTTGCAAGAAGGTGAGTGGGAGCACTATGGAATTTCTTATAAGAATATGTAGTTGACATATTATTGATCGGAAATGATGTAGAATTTCTGGAAGAGCATGAAGGGTTGTTTGAAAAGTTTTGTTTTTCAAAGGAAGACCCAGATAAAGCTACTATTTTATTGAGCATCAAGATCTATAGGGATAGATCTATTCGCTTGATAAGTTTTTTCGACGAAGACATACCTTGACAAGTTTTTGAAGGAGTTCAAAATAGATGGGTCAAAGAAGGAGTTCTTGACTGTATTGTAAGGTGTGAAATTGAGTAAGACTCAATACCCGACCACGGCAGAAGATAAAGAAGAGATGAGTGTCATCTCCTATGCTTTAGCCATAGGCTCTATATAGTATGCCATGCTGTGTACCGCACCTGTGTGTGCCTTGCCATGAGTCTGTCAAGGGGTACAAGAGTAATCCAAGAGTGGATCACTAGACAGCGGTCAAAGTTAGCCTTAGTAACTTGAGAACTAAGGAAATATTTCTCGATTATGGAGGTGATAAAGAGTTCATCGTAAAGTGTTACGATGATGCAAGCTTTAAAACCAATCCGGATGACTCTTAGTAGAAATCCAGCTACGTATAGTGGAGCAGCCATTTGGAATAGCTCCAAGTGGAGCATGGGAGTAGTATCTACAAATATGACATGGAAAGTTTGTAAGGTACACACGGATCTGAATGTCGCAGACCCGTTGACTAAAACCTCTTTCACGAGCAGGACATGAACAAACCCCAGAACTTATTGGGTGTTAATCACATGATGATATGATCACATGGTGATGTAAGTGTTAATCACATGGTGATGTGAACTAGATTATTGACTCTAGTGCAAGTGGGAGACTGTTGGAAATATGCCCTAGAGGCAATAATAAAATGGTTATTATTGTATTTCCTTGTTCATGATAATTGTCTATTGTTCATGCTATAATTGTGTTAACCGGAAACCATAATACATGTGTGAATACATAGACCACAATATGTCCCTAGTGAGCCTCTAGTTGACTAGCTCGTTGATCAATAGATGGTCACGGTTTCATGGCCATGGACATTGGATGTCATTGATAACGGGATCACATCATTAGGAGAATGATGTGATGGACAAGACCCAATTCTAAGCATAGCACAAGATCGTGTAGTTCGTTTGCTAAAGCTTTTCAATGTCAAGTATCGTTTCCTTAGACCATGAGATTGTGCAACTCCCGGATACCGTAGGAATGCTTTGGGTGTGCCAAACGTCACAACGTAACTGGGTGGCTATAAAGGTGCACTACGGGTATCTCCGAAAGTATCTGTTGGGTTGGCATGAATCGAGACTGGGATTTGTCACTCCGTGTGACGGAGAGGTATCTCTGGGCCCACTCGGTAAGACATCATCATTATGAGCTCAATGTGACTAAGGAGTTAGTCACGGGATGATGTATTACGGAACGAGTAAAGAGACTTGCCGGTAACGAGATTGAACAAGGTATGGGGATACCGACGATCGAATCTCGGGCAAGTATCATACCGATAGACAAAGGGAATTGTATACGGGATTGATTGAATCCTTGACATCGTGGTTCATCCGATGAGATCATCGTGGAGTACGTGGGAGCCAACATGGGTATCCAGATCCCGCTGTTGGTTATTGACCGGAGAGGTGTCTCGGTCATGTCTACGTGTCTCCCGAACCCGTAGGGTCTACACACTTAAGGTTCGATGACGCTAGGGTTATAGGGAAAAGGTATACGTGATTACCGAAGGTTGTTCGGAGTCCCAGATGAGATCCCGGACGTCACGAGGAGCTCCGGAATGGTCCGGAGGTAAAGATTGATATATAGGAAGTCCAGTTTTGGTCACCGGAAAGTTTTCGGGCTCATCGGTAGTGTACCGGGAGTGCCGGGAGGGTGCCGGATAACCCCCGGGAGGGGTGTGACGACCAAAGGACCACATGGGCTGTTAGATAAAGTGTGCCAGCCCTTATTGGGCTGGTCAAGACTTTTGCTAAAGGCCCATGCGGCTGGAGATAAGGAGATAAGGCAAAAAGGATTTAAAAGGAGGAGATCCACCTCCCTTGTGGGAGGTGGACTCTCCCTTTAATTCGGCCGGCCATCTCCTCTTTGGAGTAGAGGCCAAGCCAGCCCTCCACGTCCCTCCTCCTATATATACTTGAGGTTTTGGATGTTTTGAGACAAGATTTGATCTCTCTCTCTCACGGCGAAGCCCTGCCTCTCTTCTTCCTCCTCCGCAGCGCTTAGGCGAAGCCCTGTCGGAATACCTTGCTACTCCACCACCACCACGCCGTCGTGCTGCTGTTAGAGCCCTTCCCCAACCTCTCCTTCCTCCTTGCTGGATCAAGGTGTTGGAGACGTCACCGGGCTGCACGTGTGTTGAACGCGGAGGTGCCGTCCGTTCGGCACTTGATCGGATCTACCGCGATCTGAATCGCTGCGAGTACGACTCCATCAACCGCGTTCTTGTAACGCTTCCGCTTAGCGATCTTCAAAGGTATGAAGATGCAATCTCTCCCCTCTCGTTGCTGGTTTCTCCATAGATAGATCTTGGTGAACGTAGGAAAATTTTGATTTACTACTACGTCTCCCAACACGTTCCAATGGAACCCTCAACCTTCGAAGAAAAACATGGAAGTCTAGATGCTTTGACGTCTAAGACATCAGGTCCCATGGTGGAACGGAACACAGATCCGCTTCGGCATAACTCTGGAACCATCACACCACTTAACGAATCCACTCATATTAGTGACATGCACCCTGCCCTCACCTCGTTCTTAAACGAGTTGTTCGATCGGATCAAAGCTATGCGTATATCGAATGACCAGGTTCTGATCTATGATCGGCTCGGAATCAGACCCGATGACAGGGAGATTCATGTCCCTCCGGTCACCCACCTTGTCGCTACCATCGAGTGCCCGGCTACGGATTCTGCCCTACAGCCGGAATTAAAAACCGTCTATACTTCAGTCCTCGATCTCCAAGACCCTGTCGATAAATCAGAGGAGGGGAATCGCTCTAAAGCCAGACCGTCACTGGTCCGGAATCCTTCGCACCATTTGGAAACAGAAGTTCCGAACACTCATTGCGACAGGGAACCAAATTTTTCCCCACCCACCGCCCAAAACGATGATCCAAATACTGCACCAAAGCCCATGTCTTCATACTTTCGGGATATCAGGCAACTACAAGGAGAATCAGTCCACCACTTTTAGGCAGGACTCCTACTCGCTAGGAGCAGAGTAAAAGGTCTTAGTGACCAAGATGTAATGGAAATTTTTATTCGCAATTGCCATGATGAAGGTATTCTTAATGCCCCGGCCCGCCGACACATAAACAACTTTTCGAAGCTATCCGAATTGGTACAGAAGTATTGTGCCATGGAGAGTGTCTGGCAATCCGAGCGGTTGTTCTCGGAACCAATTTTCTCCAAACACCCTCGAGGAGCTCGGAGAAAGTGGACACCTCCAAATCGGCCAGCCAGGTATGAACCCGTTAAAAAAAGAAACAAGCCCTTTCAGGGACCGGCAGTGTCCTCAACGGACTGTTGGATAAACCTTGCCCCATACATTCCGTGTTGTTAAACACGAACCCAACGCATAGCCTTTGAGCTTGCTAGGTCATCAGGCAAGTCACAAAAAGTGGCGAGGCCATCCTCGACACACCTCCGACGAGTAGGCACTCTCCTTTGCCGCCCAGATTTAATGTCGAAGTCTTGACGGTCTATGAGATCTTCCCCTCAAGGAACAAGCGTAAAAGAGCTCTTACGGAGCACGAGCAAGTCTACCACGTGGCAGCTACTAGCCCATGGGCTGATGTACCGATTACTTTCGGGGATACTGACCAGCCGCCCATCCTTCCCGGTCATTCACTGGCCGCTCTAGTCTTGAATCCCATCATCGATCGCTACAGGCTACATAAAGTTCCAATGGACGGCGAAAGTGCTCTTAAACTCATATACGAGGACACTCTGGAAAAAATGCAGTTCGACCAATCCAGCATCAAATATAGCAACACAACCTTCCGAGGAATTATCCCAGGGAAAGAGGCATGTTGTTCTGGATGTATCATCCTAGATGTTGTGTTCGGCACACCCTAAAACTACCGATCTGAAGAACTTCTCTTCCACATTGTCCCTTTCCCAAATGGCTATCACTCCCTATTGGGACGCGACGCCTTTACAAAGTTCCAGGCTATACCCCATTACGGGTACATGAAACTCAAAATGCCACTGATCCGAACATAACCCTTCGG
This sequence comes from Hordeum marinum, assembly GCA_022496015.1. NCBI lineage: Eukaryota > Viridiplantae > Streptophyta > Magnoliopsida > Poales > Poaceae > Hordeum > Hordeum marinum. The sequence goes on along the minus strand of CM039677.1, from coordinate 201,004,693 downwards.
GCCAAAGACAAAATGACAGCGCTCGCCCTCGAGGCATTAGCGAAAACTTTTGCCGCCGAAGAGTTAACCACTCTATGGTCAACAGTTAATAGGGACGATGTGATCCTTAGCAAAAGGCCCAAGTCCATGTCCTTTAAACCTGCAGAGGAAATCGTTAAATTTTAGGTGCATCCAACAGACCCCAATAAGACAGCGTCCATCGGAACCCAGCTCGATCCCCTCACGGACAAAGCATTGCGGAATTTCCTTCGCGAGAACTGGGGCATTTTCGCTTGGCATCCTTCCAGTATGCCCGGAATCCCACGTCGGCTCGCGGAACACAGCTTAAACATTATTCCAGGCTTTAAGTCCGTGAACAAGCTCTGCACCGCTTCTCCGAGCCCAAACGGCATGCCATGGGTGAAGAATTAGCCAAGCTGCTCGAGGCCGGATTTATTTGAGATATTAAACACCCCAAGTGGCTAGCAAACCTGGTGATGGTACCTAAGAAAGACAAGTCCTGGCGGCTGTGTGTCGATTTCAAAGACCCCAACAAAGGATGCCCCAAGGACCCTTTCCCCTTACCACGCATAGACTAGATCATTGATGCCACCACCTTACGGTCGATAGTTAACAAGGACGATGTGATCCTTAGCAAAAGGCCCAAGTCCACGTCCTTTAAACCCGCAAAGGAAATCGTTAAATTTCAGGTACATCCAACGGACCCCAATAAGACAACGTCCATTGGAGCCCAACTCGATCCCCTTGTGGATGAAGTGCTGCGGAATTTACTCCGCAACAATTGGGACATTTTTTCCTGGCATCCTTCTAATATGCCTGGAATCCCACGTCGGCTCGCCGAACACAGCTTAAACATTATCTCAGGCTTAAAGCCCGTAAAACAGACTCTGTGCTGCTTCTCCGAGCCCAAACGGCAAGCCATGGGTGAAGAATTAGCTAAACCGCTCGAGGCTGGATTTATTAGGGATATTAAACACCCTAAGTGGCTAGCAAACCTGGTGATGGTACCTAAGAAAGACAAGTCCTGGCGGCTGTGTGTCGACTTTAAAGACCTCAACAAGACATGCCCGAAGAACCCTTTCCCCTTACCATGATAGACCAGATCATTGACGCCATAGCCGAACACGATTCGTTGTGTTTCCTCGATGCTTACTCTAGATAGCATCAAATTAAAATGAAGGAATCTGATCAAGCGGCTACTGCATTCATCACCCCTACGGGCCATTTTGCTTCCACACGACGCCCTTCGGGCTAAAACGCCGGGGCCACATACCAGCGCATGATCCAAACCTACCTCATGACATAGGTCGGTAAGACTGTCGAGGCATACGTGGATGATGTGGTAATCAATGCCAAACACATCGGCCAGTTGATTGACGACTTACGCCAAACTTTCGCTAATCTACGCAAATATGATATACGGCTCAATCCAGAAAAATGTGTATTTGGAGTTCCCTATGGTACGGTTCTTGGATTCATCATCTCCCATAGAGGAACAGAGGAAAATCTAGCTAAAATCCATGCTCTATCAAAACTTGCAATCCCCACAGAGCTGAAGCATGTCCAGAGGATAGCCGGGTGCGTAGCGGCGTTAAGCCGCTTTATCTCCCGCCTCGGAGAAAAGGCTTTGCCGCTCTATAAGCTGCTAAAACAGACCAACAATTTCGAATGGGCCGATGAGGCAGCGCCTGCATTAGAATAAATCAAAACACTATTGGCAACCAATCCCGTACTCATAGCACTAGGCGCCGGTGAGCCCATGTTGTTATACATATCGGCCAGCAACAAGGTCATTAGTGTGGTGCTCGTCGTTGAACGATATGAGGGACATAAATTTCGGACTCAGAAACTGGTTTATTATGTGTCAGAGGTGCTAACGCAGTGCAAGTCCAGATACCCACATTACCAAAAAAAATAGCCTACACAGTATTCATGGCGTCGAGGAAACTCAGACAGTACTTCTAGGAGTGTGTGATGACAGTGGCATTGGAAGTCCCCCTAAATGATATAATTAACAATAGGGACACCACAGGCCGCATAGCCAAATGGGCAATTGAGCTCCTTCCCGTTGAAATAACCTACAATCCATGCCATGCCATTAAATCTCAGGTACTGGCGGACTTCCTGGCTGAATGGACAGAGGCCGAGCTCCCCAAGGAGTATAGTGCATACTCCCATTGGACAATCTACTTTGATGGATCCAAGACCTTGGCCGGTTTGGGGGCTGGAGTTATTCTCACATGCCCTACAAGCGACAACGTGAGATACATGTTGCAAATCATGTATGCCAACTCCAACAATGTTGCCGAATATGAAGCTCTTCTTCATGGTCTTCGGGTGGCGGTGTTAATGGGCATACGACATCTAGAGGTACGGGGAGACTCAAACTTGGCCATATCCCAAATTAACGGCAAGTTCGATGCGAAAAATCAGAAGATGGCGGCATATAGAAACATCGTCCTCAAGATATCTGCTTGGTTCGAGGGGTTGGAATTCCACCATGTTGCTCGAGACAACAACCAAGCCGCCGATGTACTAGCCCGTATGGGAACCAAGCATGATCCCGTCCTGAGGAACACCTTCCTGGAGCAGCTCTTCAAGCCCTCCATAGTGTGGCAGGACGATGACAATGGCGTCGGTCTGAATACGGCGGACGAAGTTGTTGCCCCTAGAAACAAGCCAGATGATGGCATTATCTGCGGCTCCACGATGAATGATACGCCCTCGGCTCGTGAGGTAATAGCAGTAATTGTGTCATGGACGGAGCCCTTCCTCGCTTACCTTCTTCACAAGAACTCCCCAGCGATCAAACTGAGGCATGACGCATAGTTCGGAGATCCAAGGCCTACAAAGTACACGAGGGTGAGTTATACAAGAAAAGAACCACCGAAGTATTACAGAGGTGTATATTTGAGGAAGAAGGATGGGAGCTCCTCGTCGAAATCCATGCAGGCATGGGCAGGCACCACGCCGTGGAAAGATCCCTTGTCAGCAAGGCCTTCCGAGCCGACTTCATTTGGCCTACAGCTCGGACGGACGCACAGTCACTTGTTCAACATTGTGTTGGGTGTCAACTCTTTGCAAATCAAAGTCACATGCCCCCAACATCTCTTCGAACTATTCCGATCACCTGGCCATTTGCGGTCTAGGGGCTGGACATGGTCGGACCCCTTGAAGGGGGAACCAAGAAATATAAATACCTACTGGTCATGGTTGACAAGTTCACCAAATGGATAGAAGCAAAGCGTGTTAAATCGGCTAAATCTGGACCAGTGATTGACTTTATATCTAGCTTAGTGCATCGTTACAGTGTCCCGCATAGTATAATAACAGATAATGGATCCACCTTCACAGCCCAAGAGGTCAAGGACTGGTGCCCAAAAATGGGCATAAAGCTTGATTATGCATCGGTCTATCATCCGTAGACCAATGGACAGATCGAGCGAGCAAACAGTCTCATTATGAGCGGAATCAAGCCACGTTTGTCCAATCTCTTCACGAGTCTGACTGTCATTGCGTGGGGGAACTCGACTCCGTTCTATGGGTCCTGCGTACCACCCCGAACATATCAACGGGTTACACACCGTTTTTTATGGTCTATGGGGCAGAGGCAGTTCTCCCCTGCGATATTATCCACGACGCACCAAGAGTGTGCATGTACGAGGAAAAGGAGGCCGAGTTGGATCGATAGGATGACATAGACGCCTTGGAGGGGGAGCGGGACATAGCTCTGGCTCGATCCACTCTTTATCAACAGCAAGCTCGGCGGCACCGAAGTAGGGAGCTCAGGGCAAAAGCATACAACATAGGAGAACTCGTCCTATGGCTCCCAGAGAAATAGAAGCACAAACTTAAGCCCAAATGGGAGGGTCCTTTCATCATCGACGAAGTGCTCGTGGGAGGGGCCTATCATTTCTGGAGTCCATCCAATAACCGCCTTGAACCAAATCCATGGAACGCAGCTCGTCTTCGACGCTTCTACGGATAAACCGGTGTCATCTAACCCCCCCCCCCACACACACACACACATATTTTTTCCATTTTTGTTATTTTTTCCTCTTCTGCCTTTTCCCTCCCCACTTTGTTGTTTGATAGGGCCAATGTCTTTTCTTACCCTGTGTTCGGCTGAACCAATCTTGTACTACAGATAATCGGCATACACCATAAAGTGTTAAATCCAAACACAGCATGTGAGGGCTTCTTCTAATAGCCAAACTTTTATTTTCTCGTACTTACCGGGCGCGCATGTTTCTTTTGTCATGTTCTAGCCATCATATGCATCAATTAAAACTAAGACTTTGCCAAGCTGGGTTGCCTCGCTCCTTTGATTACTCTCTGCATTCCCGATTGTTCGGCTAGAGAGTAAAGGGAGCACCTCTGCGATTGTTATGACCGGGTCATCCGGACACGTACATCCGACGGGTGAAGCTGAAAGATAGCTATCTTACATAGACAATTGGTTGGCTATGACGGAAACACCTTATACGGCTCTGGTCGCTATTACCGTTGTTTGGGTCTTTTCTTCCCAAAGGACACTTAGCCGCATACTGCAAGCATGTGGCCTTCTATCTACGCTCTTCGTAGAGCCCCCACGAAAGGTATCGATAGAGGAACTATTTTCATCAGAAGATGTTTCTTACGCTACGTCGTAATATAACATATATTTCTGTGTGCTTTCTGTCTATTCGCACCACATGGCCAGATTGCCTGGTTTCCCAAATACAGTTCGCTCTTTTGCGAGGGAATAATAAGGAGGAACACTCCCGAGATCTTCGCATGGGAGGGAGAAGCCTATGGCCGGTCAAGGCAAAGTTTACAACACAGATTGTTTTAACATATGTACATATAAATTACATGTGCGGCTGTTGATCGAGATTATCAATTATTGTGTTAAGGGGGCAGTTTGCTTGCGAACGACGGGCGGCTGGCATCACCTGGTCATATACCAAGTGGAGTGGCACTTCTTTTCCATCCGATCCCATGGGACCAACCCGCGCCATATGCTCAGGGTGAAGTCCGGTGAAACGGGTCTTGACCATTGCCCATGCCCCCCGTGCTCCCTCGCGGCAAGTCGAAGTCTTCCACAGCACAAACATATTTCGAGCCCCCTTAAATCGGTCCACAAGTGCGGCTAGCCCTTCAAGTGGTTGTTCGGTGGTCCATAGTACCTTCACCATCCCTTTCATTACTTTTTGCACGCGCTTATGGAGAGAGGTTAGCTCCTTCAGCAGGTCCCCTTGGTATGATTCGATCTCCTCTTCAGGATACCCGGACAGGAGGCTTGCACATTGTAAGGGCATATTTCTCCCTAAGTGGTTTTGGTGATTGATGACAATGCATTTGCGAACTAATCGTGTGCATTGAGCATTTCAGATATCTCAGGTCTAGGCACAAGATGATTCAGTGCCCCTCGAAACCTCTTGAAGACGGTTGTTCTCTACGTTTCCTTTGGGTGGATTTGAGTCGTAGGAAAGCCGTACTATTAAGAGGGGGTCCGCTTCGGAAAGGTCTGGGTGGAATCAACACGTACACATCTATTCCTTTGCACCACCCTTTCCCTCTCTTCGATGGAGCCCCAACTCGTTTTCCTTCACTGTGCAAAGTGAAAGCCTGCTGGGTGTTTGAGTTCAGTGGTCAGTGGTAGTACCACTCAAAGGAGCGGTAGTACCACAGGTGCCAGCGGTAGTAACGCTCGGTGGAGCGGTAGTACCGTTGTCTCCTGCCCTGGAGCTTACACCTACGGTAGTAGGCGCGGATGTAATTTTTTACATCTACTCTATTACATTAGTACCATGATTCACATCTGGTACTACCGTGTCGGACTTTTTCGTAGTGTTTCCCTCTGTGGAGGTAGGCACAACAGTAATTTTGTACTTCCGTGCATCTCCAGTGACTGCCTCTGCTGACCATGCGGTAGTACCGCATCGGCTCGCGGTAGTACCGCTCCAGCAGTTCCACCGCTTGTTGCCTAGTGCAAACGGCCAGAGCCTGTTACTCCCATGCGAGCGGTAGTACCGCATGAGGCAGCGGTAGTACCGCAAGCCCTCACGATAGTACCGTGGGTTTTGCGGTAGTACCGCGACGCGCGGGGCTGAGCGTGTGGATAACGGTTGGAACTTGTCCCCATCTATAAAAGGGAGGTCTTCTTCCTCAAGAAGATTACCATTGTTGCTCAAAGCTCCATTTTAGCCCGATCTCTCTCCCTAGCTAATCAAACTTGTTGATTCTCTAGGGATTGGTTGAGAAGGCCCCGATCTACACTTCCACCAAGAGAAATTTAACTCCCCCCACTAATCCCTTGCGGATCTTGTTACTCCTGGGTGTTTGAGCACCCTAGACGGTTGAGGTCACCTCGGTGCCACATTCCGTTGTGGTGAAGCTTCGTGGTGTCATTGGGAGCCTCCAATTCAGTTGTGTAGATTGCCCCAACCTTGTTTTTAAAGGTTCGGTCGCCGCCTTCAAGGCCACCAATAGTGGAATCACGGCATCTCGCATTGTGTGAGGGCGTGAGGAGAATACGGTGGACCTAGTGGCTTCTTGGGAGCATTGTGCCTCCACACCGCTCCAACGGAGACGTACTTCCCCATAAGGGAAGGAACTCTGGTAACACATCCTCGTCTCCACCGGCTCCACTTTTGGTTATCTCGCACCTTACTTCTTGCAAACTTTTATTGTGTTATATCCCTTGCTTGCTTGTGTACTTGTTGTGGTTAGCATCATATAGGTTATTCATCTAGTTGCACATCTAGCCAACTTATTTCATGCTAAGCCTAAATTGTTAAGGAAAAGTTAAAAAGTGTTAGTTGCCTATTCACCCCCACCCCCCTCTAGTCAACCATATTGATCCTTTCAGTTGTATCAGAGCCAGGTTTCTTTATTAAGGGTTTCACCACCCGAAGAGTATGGCTGGCGAAGAGGTGCGTGTGGGAGAACTTCCCTAGGCCATGGGTGTGAACACGGTCTCACGCGAGGATTTGAATGAGGCCTTGTCCTTACTCAAATCCTCCATGGCAACCGAGGTTCAATCCATGTTTAAAGATTTCCTTAATACTCTTAAAATGTCTACCGATGCGGTGCAATTGGTCAAACCCACTAACTCGACATCATATGTCAACTCCGGTAAGGAGGGGGCTAGTGCCGACAAACATAATCATTCTCAAGGAGTTAATGGGTCGGGAAGCTTTGCCTCTGTTCCCCCTCCCGTGGTCTATGGAGGACCAGTGCACCCACCTCATATAGTTAATCTCGCTCCTCCTCCTAAACTTGTTAAGAATGATTTTGCTAACTGGGTTTTCAATATCAAGTCTCATTTAGATCACAGCTCAATTCATCACATGAGAGTCATTGAAGAAGGATACTATCCTCATGATCCACGCAATAATACTCCAAGAGAACAAGCGGATAAACAGCTAAATTCTTCTGCCTTGTTCATACTCCAAGATGCTATTCCTCCTGAAGACCTACCTCACCTACGTCCCTTCACTATTGCTAAAGAGTGTTGGGAACACATCATCTCCATGTACAAGGGCAGCTCAAGCATTCAACGGTCAAACTATGAAGTTGTTGTTGATCAGTCAGATGAGTTTGTGATGATAGAGGATGAGGAACCGTGTGAGCTCTATAGAAGGGTGGCCGCTCTCGCTGCTTCCCTCAAGGATCATGGCAGCAAGGATGTGGATGATACTTGGATCAAGCGTAAGTTCCTGAAGGCCATCATGCCCTACAACAAGGCCATGTCCACTATCATCCGTCAAAGGCCGGACTTTTACACCTTATCCTCTGGTGATGTGTTGGGTGAATTTATTGCAATGAACATCCTGAACACAACAGCTGACAATGCTCTCGCTCGTGTTCAACGGTCAAAGAAGTTCTCTCCCAATCTTGCATTGAAGGACAAGGTTTGTCAAGAGGAAGAAGAAGAAGAGGATTTCCCCGGGGACACCAAATATGCTTATCATGAGCACATGGCTCTTGCGTCCAAACAATTTTGGGGCAACAAGAGAAACACAAGGCCCAACTTCTCCAAGAACAACTCAAATGGGTCAAAGGGCAAGCAATGTGTGAGAACATGCTACAATTGTGGTAATGTGAGTCACTTTGTGGTGGATTTCCCATATGAGAAGAGGGAAGACAATGGTGGCAAGCTCATTCGCAAAGATAAGGCCAAGTCCTTCCCGAAAAAAACCAACTTCATCAAGATGGCCCCTCACAAGGTATTGGTGGCTCAAGAAGAATATGCCTCGGATCATGATGTCGATGATGAAGACACAAGCGGTGAAGGAATGGCAATGGCATCCATGGAAATTGCTTCCTCTACCCCAACAAAGGTGTCACTCTTCGACGCCCCCAATGAGAACATCGTCGTGAGGTGCCTCATGGCTAAAGATATCACTAAGGTAACCTCAAACATTAAGACTTCTATTTCTTCCACTCCGTCAATAGATAGTGTGGATGAACATGAGGAGGTGAAAGAGGATAAAAATGAGTTTGACAAATTCATGCGTAAACTCAAGGGAGAGTCCAAGAAGCACTTCGTTGCTCTCTTGGAACAACTTGGCGAGGCCTGTGACACCATTGAGTCTCAAGAAGAATTTCTTGAGGAATTGAGAGGTCATAGTCATGATTATGCCAACGAGATAGCGGATCTATCTATTGCTCTTAAGGAAGAGCAAGGTCTTTGTATGAATCTTGAGGAGTCACAAGATGATGACCTTGCCAAATTACGTAAAGATTATGATCATGTTATTGTTCTTAACTGTGTTCTCAAGTCTGAGAAGGTTGCACTTGGGGTGGACCATGATCGACTCAAGGATGAGCTTGACACACCTGACAAGGCTCACGAGGCGTTGAAGTGTGCTGATGCCTCTCTTGAGGAGTCGCATGATCAACTCCAAGTGAAAATCACTAAGGAAATTGTCACGTGTCCTCCTTTCGTTCTAATTGATAATGCATCTTCTACTAACCCATGTTGTGAGCATGCACATCTTGTGGACGAAAATGCTAAGCTAAAAGAGTAGCTTGAAAAGGGCTTCGTGACGTGTATCCAAGGTGAGAAGACTCTCAATGACCTTCTAAGTAATCAGAAGGAAGTTGTGGCAAAAGAATGGGTGGGGTTTGCACCAAAAAATAATGAGAAGAAGAAGGTGAACACCAAGGAAGTCCCACCACTCAAGCAAACCTTTGTGAGAGCAGGAGAAGGTCCTCGTGAGAAGAAGAAAGACAAAGTTATGTTGGGGAATTCCAAGAAGGGCAAGAACAAGATCACCCACCCCAACAAGGCCGCGACTTTAATCCCTCTTATGTTTTGTGCCGTGCTAATGATGGGCATGTTTATGCCAAATATGTTGGTTCTTCTTATGAGTACACTGAATGGTGTGTTTGGGTTCCTAAGACCTTGTTGCTAACATGAAAGGACCCATTAAAGAATGGGTACCTAAAACCAAACATTGACCTCTTGTAGGGGTTTGCTTCCAAAGGAACATCATGGTTACTCGATAGTGGAGCGACAAATCATATGACCAGAAGCAAGGACTTGGTGGTGGACGTTCACCCTGACACATCTATGGCCACCCAAGTCTCATTTGGTGATGATGCAATTTCGAAGGTATTGGGTCTTGGCAAGGTGATAGTCTCTCCGGAACTCTCCATAGAGAATGTTATGCTTGTTGAGACCCTCGCATACAATTTACTTTCTATTCATCAACTTGCAACCATGGGTTTTAGTACCTTCTTTGGTATTGACTATGTGATCCTTTTGTGGAGCAAGACTCTTAAAGTAGCTTTTGTTAGGCATGTCGAGAACGGTCTCTATGTGGTGAACTTCTCGGAGCAACCCACTAAGACCGCGACTTTCTTAATGGCTAAAGTTGATGTGGGATGGCTCTGGCATCGCCGACTAGCCCATGTCAATATGAGATCTTTGCAAAGTCTACTCAAAGGGGATCACATTCTTGGACTAACAAATGTGAGTTTTGCCAAAGATCGTGCTTGCAGTGCTTGTATTGAAGGAAAGCTACATGAAAAGGCTCATTGTCACACCACTACAATCTACTCAAAGAGGACCTTAGAGCTCCTTTAGATGGATCTCTTCGGTCCTCCATCTTTTGATAGTCTTGGTGGAAGAAAATATTGCTTGGTGATTGTGGATGATTACTCGAGATACACTTGGGTATATTTCCTCAAGAAGAAGAGTGAGACCCAACAGACCGTCATCAACTTTACAAATGAAGTCCAATGTCAACATGAGGCAAAGATTTTGATGATTAGAAGTGACAACGGCACTAAGTTCAAGAACTACACCCTAAATGAGTTTCTCAGTGATGAAGGGATAAAGCACCAATATTCCACAACATAAACCCCTCAACAAAATGGTGTTGCAGAGAGGAAGAACTGGACATTGATCGATGTGGCGAGAACCATGATGGCGGAGTTTAAATCTATGTACAACTTTTGGGCCGAAGCCATCAACACAGTGTGTCATGCATCAAATCGGTTCTATCTCCGCAAAGGCTTGAACAAGACTCCTTATGAGATTCTTACCGGGAACAAGGCCAACCTCAAATATGTCGGGACCCCGATCCTAAGTCATATGAATCCAGACTGTAACATATCACATCACTTTGCGGCCTCACGCACGGTAAGCTCCACGGCTGCAGCCTTACCTTAGCCGGGATCGTTTGCATCTTTTGGCTCACGTATGTGAACATGTTGCTGGCAATCAAACGATAGAGAACCCGGGCCGACATGACTAGTCATAGAACCCAAGTGGTACATTCGTATGGAAACAGACATACGTAACCCAGCAATGCAGGTGTCGGCCTCAAGCGTGTGTAGACGAGTCATAGCAAGCTACAAGAACTCCATTACGCCGTGAGACATAAATGCCATCACTGCACGTAGACGAGTCGTAGCAGGCTACAGGGACTCCATTACACTGCAAGACATTTCCCCGAAGGGACAGACATAGCAGCAAAGAAGGATACATGTCGGTCAATCAATGTGTCTGGAGCAGTAGCAAGCTACCATGGCTTGGTGGAAGCACAAAGAGGCAGTTTCCCGTAAAGAGTACTACTAAGGGCACATGACTAGGTGTCGGATCCCATACATACCGTTGCACGTCAGACGTACGCACGACATGCCCGATATGCATAGATACAACCACGGAATCACAACATAACCATACAACAACTTTTATTTAAGAGGCTCAGATGAGCCTTGGATAGTATGTTCTTACAGGTAGGGGTCACATGACCCGACACTCAATTCATACAAACAAGTTCATACAAACCAAGCGGAAGCATAAAGCTGTCTGAGTACAGACAGATGAAAGGGTAAAAAGGCACATGGCCTGACTATCTACAGCCCGCCACAGGGCATAGGTCGTAGCTAGGTCGTAGCTGGGATACCAGCTATTCGGCATCGTCGACATCTAGAAAGAACCCACCTGATGGGTCCTGGGTCTCATCTGCAACATTTATTAAGCAAACATGAGTACAAACATACTCGGCAAGTCTTTAAAATAGACCTAGTCTATTCATGCTCATGTGTCAACAAGGGGAGTGGTGGAGTTTATGCAGCAATGCCAGCTTTGACTCATGGCTAACGTACACTACACAATTTTAACTCTTTGTTTAAATTTTAGATATTGCACACGAGTCCACTAACTCCATGACAATACACCACCATGGATTCACTTCCCTCTCCTGGGAGAGTGCCATCCACGGTACTCACACTTGTCATGATATTTTTATGAGTATCCATTTGATTATCTATGAACAGCATAAGTTATCCAAGTAGTCAATATCCGAGGACGCGGCTATTCGAATAGTTTCATACCCTGCAGGGGTGTACTTCTTCACACACGCTCTCGCCACTTATCGCGGTGTGCTCATAAAACCATGCACCTCGGCAACCTTCAAGCAGAAGCCGAGTGAGGGAGTCGGCCACGACCGTCAATCACATAAGACCTCTAGTCCAGGCTATTGCCTATTTGAGACTGAACCCGCACGGAAGTCCGGCCGAAGTTTCCGCTACGACCCCAAACGATGTGTGCAGGGTTCCCAAGCCCACCATTCGGGTGACCCTTGGTACACTGTGCCACTGCCTACCGTGTCGTAACCCGCCCCTAGGCTCAGTGCTACGCACGGCCTCCAGCATGCTATAAATACCAGAAACTACTTGCAACTCCTGGACTAAGGACTAAGCGACTGATAAGTCGAGAGGGTAAATTAAGTATCACAACGTGTGGTAGTATCTAGTCTTCGATCACAAACACGGAACTCAGTTCCTAAGAACGGTCCCAATGAGACAACCCACTATGTACTCCTACATAGCCTCACATCGCTACCTTTACCAAATCAAGTTCATCATAAGCTTATCACATCAGAACAACATGATTTCACTCCAGTTCATCACCCAGATGAAACAGACCTGACACAACTCTAAGCATAGCAAGCATAGCACGCAAAGTAAGCTAAGCACATCATGGCACAAGCATCTACCAGGTATGCTAGGTTGCAAGGTTTAGATATTTACTTTGACAATGACAGGTCATACATAAGAATAGGTTCATCTACCGTGTATGACAGATAAGTGAACGTTTGTCCTAATGGTATAAACAAGAGCAGGAGCGAGAGAGTGGGATATTATCGGAATGATCAAGGGGGTTGCTTGCCTTGCTGGGTAGCAGGAAGGTTCTCTCCTTCGTTGGAATAGTCAGGGGTATCCTCAGAAGCAGGGCCTACCATAATGCAGATAAATAGCAATCAATACACGCAAGTGCAACAATATGATGCATGATCATGACATGGCGGCATGTATGGATGACCCGATGCAGCTATTGTCCAAGTTAATTTGAAGTGAGTTTGAATATAGGTTCAAAATCGTTCTTCATTTCAAATTCCATATATTAACCTATTAGCAAATGTCAATGTTCTTCTACATAGGTTTAGCTAACATGCATGATAATAGCACCGTTAGATTCATTGGATTTTTCTGATAAATTTTCATATATAAATTATTTTCATCTGAGTTACAGATTAATTTATATGAATTTTTGAAGTTTTAAACATTTTCTGGAATTATTTTAAAACTAGAAATTCCTTTTATTATATCAGCCTGACGTCATCATGGCATCAGCAGGTCAGCTGACCAGGCCAGGTCAAACCTGACTAGTGGGACCCACTGGTCAGTGACCTAGTCACTAACAGGGTTAATCATTTAACTAATTACTAATTAGATTAGGGTAGGGCCCACTGGTCAGTGGGCTATTAACTTAATTAATTTAGTTAATTAAATTATTAACCTAGATTTGACTAACAGGGCCCAGCCCCACTTGCTAGTGACCCAGGGGTCAAACCCCTGGTGGTCAAACTGGTTGACTCGCCGGCGTTGAGCAGCTCCCGACGTCAGGGACGGCGGAGGGGGTTGGTATTCCTCCTTCGACGACCAAACGGATGGCGGAGGGCACCGAACTACTATGCTCGCCCACACGCGTCGAGTCCGACACCTCCCAGGGGCTGGGATGGCCGGAATCAGCGCCGGCGATGAGCACGCCGGCTGCCGGAGCTCGGGTGAGCACGGGCTCGTCGAGCCGGAGCTCGAACGAGCCACCTGAGGGTTCCTAGAGTTGCCTGGGATCATCCTAAGCACGACTACGTGCTTAGGTGCGAGCTTGGGCCGCTGCAGCGACGGCCACGTCCTCGCCAGTGGTGAGGAGCTCTCAGACCCGAGAGTTTCCGGCGCTAGAATGACCTATCGAAGGGGGAAAAGGGGGGAAAAGACCACAGGCTCAGAGCGGTTGCAGCGGCGTCAAGAGCGGGCTCGGGGAAGGCCTGAAGCAGCTGCGAGCTTCACTTCTTCGCCGGCGGCCGAAGGTTGAAGACGACGGTGATGCAGCGATGGGGAGCTCCCGGCGATGCACGGCTTGGAGAGAAGGAAGAGGGCGACGAGGCGGAGCTCTGGAGCTACCTAGCGAGGCAAGGGAGCGGCTGGAGTGACGGCGCTACACGGTGGAGCTTCGGCAGCCATGGCGATAGAGGGGGGAGGAAGAGAGGCGAGCAAGAGCGAGAGTGAGAGGGCGATGGGGACGGCTCTCTGAGCTTATCCTTGTCGCGCTAGCGAGGGGAAGGCAGGCAGGCAGCTGCCGGCATGGAGGCACACACGCGCGCGCTCCGGCTACACACCCGTCCTCCTAGCCACCATGAGGACGACGACCTCCCTGGGCCAGGTGGGCCGGCCTGGCCTAGGCCTAGGTAGGTTTCCTTTCCCATTTTTTTCATTTACTTTATGTTTTCTAATTCTGACATTTGTTTTATTTTCTTTTCAGGTACAAATACTTTTAGAAAATATCGCAAATATTTTGTAATATCAAGTTTAAATATTTCAAACTCCAATAAAAAGTTTCAGGATATTTTGAAATATAAAATAATGATAATGCTTTATTTGGCATTTTTAGAGGCTTTATCATTTATTTTTATATTGCTATAGTTGTTCAAATATTTTAAATGGCCCCTGTTATAATCATGTCCATAGTTATCAAACATAGGGAACATTTTGTAAGGGCATATTGAATTTGTTGAGTTTTCACAACTTTGAATTAATTTTATTCAAATATGAGCTTGGGGTTTCTTTTAGCCCCCATTTCATGTTCATGCAAAAATTCAAACATGATGCACACACATGATATCCTATGACATCTAGCTAGGTATGTGACAAAATACTTCCGGGTGTTTGGTTGTAAGTGTTTCATTCTCAAGAAAGGTGCTCGTTTGTCTAAATTTCAATCTAGAGCCCATGAGGGCATATTTGTTGGTTATGCTGCAAACTCTCATGCTTACCGTGTCCTCAACAAGTCCATGGGACTCATTGAGGAGACGAGTAACGTAGAGTTTGATGAAAATAATGGCTCCCAAGTGGAGCAAAGTGGTCTTTGTGATGTAGGTGATGAAATTCCTCCCCAAGCCATAAGAAGAATGGGTGTGGGATACTTCCTACCCGTTGAGGAACCCCTTGTGGCCGAAGGAGAAGGAGAATGTTCCACTCAAGTGGAACCATCACCGACGCAAGACCCACACGCTTCCGAAGAACAAAATGAAGGTCCTCCACCACATGGACAAGATCAAGGGCAAGATCAATCTCCTGATGATGGTGATTCACCAAGTGATGCCCAAGATCAAGTTCCCGTCTTTCAGCACGTTCAAGATCAAGATATTCTTCAAGAACAAGAGCAAGCTCACGAAGGCGCTCAAGATCATCAAGATGATGACTCACAATATGTTGTCTCTCAACCTTCCATGGAAGAAATCTTAGAGAGACAAGCCGCCAAGAAAGCCGCCAAGCTCAAAGTTAGACAACATCTGTTGGAGAACGTCTACAGCGACTTGCAAAAAGGGGTAACCACTTATAAACAATTAACAAACTTTTGTGAACATCACGCGTTTGTTTCTTGCATTGATCCCCTCAAGGTTCAAGATGCACTTGAGGATATGGAGTGGGTTGAAGCTATGCACGATGAACTCAACAACTTCGAGTGCAACCAAGTGTGGTGACTGGTGCCAAGACCTAAGGATAATCACAATGTCATTGGAACGAAATGGATCTTCAAAAACAAGCAATATGCGAACGGTATTGTCATTCGCAACAAGGCAAGATTGGTGGCACAAGGATACTCCCAAGTCGAGGGTATCGACTACGGTGAAACTTTTGCTCTTGTTGCTCGTCTTGAATCTATTCGCATGTTGCTTGCATATGCCTCTTATCATAACTTTAAATTATATCAAATGGATGTCAAGAGTGCTTTTCTTAATGGCCCTCTTAAGGAGTTGGTATATGTCAAGCAACCCCCGGGGTTTGAGGATCCCAAGTTCCCCAATCATGTATATGTTCTCGATAAGGCTCTCTATGGCCTTAAACAAGCCCCACGCACGTGGTATGAGCACCTTACCGAGATGTTGCAAGACTGTGGGTTTGAAATTGGGAAAATCAATCCCACTCTTTTTACAAAGAGGGTCAACGGGAACTTGTTCATATGCCAACTATATGTTGATGATATTATTTTTGGTTCTCCTAACAAAGTTTTCAATGAAGAGTTTGCCACTTTGATGACAAACAAGTTTGAGATGTCCATGATGGGAGAGTTGAAGTTCTTCCTCGGTTTCGAAGTCAAGCAATGAAGTCAAGGTACCTTCATCAATCAAGCCAAATACACTCAAGACATGCTCAAGAGGTTCAAGATGTATGAGCTCAATCCTCCCAAGGCCAACACTCCCATGCCACTCAAATGCCATCTTGACAGCGATCCGATGGTAAAGCGGTGGATCAAAAGGTATATCGCTCCATGATTAGATCCTTGCTTTACCTTTGTGCATCTAGACCGGATATCATGTTAAGTGTGGGTATTTGTGCATGATTTCAATCCGCGCCTAAGGAAAGTCACCATGTGGCTGTCAAGCGAATCTTTCGATATTTGGCTCATACCCCAAACTTTGGCTTATGGTATCCCAAGGGGGCTTCATTTGATCTCATTGGATATACTGACTCGGATTGGGCGGGAGACCGTGTGGATAGAAACTCCACTTCTGGAGGCTACCAATTTCTTGGTCGCTCTTTGGTAAGTTGGTCTTCAAAGAAACAAAATTGTGTTTCTCTCTTGTCCACCGAGGCCGAGTATGTAGCTGCTGCCAGTTATTGTGCTCAAATTCTCTAGATGAGGCAAACTTTAAAGGATTATGGTGTCAATTGTGACCAAGTGCCTCTTTACTGTGATAATGAAAGTGCCATTATGATCTCCAGCAACCCAGTTCAACATTCCAAGACGAAGCATATTGATATTCGTCATCACTTCCTTCGGGAACACGTCAAGCGTGGAGACATCAATCTTATTCATCTGAGCACTAACGAACAACTTGCAGATATTTTTATGAAGCCATTAGATGAAGCAAGATTTCGCGAGTTAAGGCATAAGCTAAATATCATTGATTCGAGCAATGTGGATTGACTTAGTGCACACCTCCCCACACTCACCGTTATGTCTTGTCTAGGTGTAGGCATGGATTTAGGGGGAGTCTAGTTTTCTCAATGAACTATCCCTCCTCCTATTATGCATAAACTAATCAAAGTCTTTCACACTTGCCATTTTTCATGGTTACAGTGCTTCAAAAGACGAGTCTTGGTCATGGGCCCGAGGACAATTCTTCGCAGTGCCATACCATCTGACTCAAACATAGGTGGCTCTAGGGCCACCTCCCTCTCTTCATGTGAAGTAGAGGCTCATTGTTTGGTCCTATTTTATTTTCTCTACTCTGGTGGACCATGCTCGTGTATTTGTCTTGCATCGTAGTTTTATCTTGTCTCTCGTTTTTGTGCGGAAAACTCTCTACCTCCTCTTCTCTTTTCTTCGAAAATTTGTAGTGAGACGGCAGCACGGTACTACCGTGGAGGTTCACGGTACTACCGCTTGGAGCGGTACTACCGCTTACCACGTGGAAGTGAAAAATTACTTCCGCCCGTTGAGCGGTACTACCGCGATGACCGCGGTACTACCGCGACATCGAGTGGGCTTGGGGGTTAAGAGCCGGAAGGGGGGTTTCCAATCTCCCCCATACCCCATTTTTCTCTTCCCCTCACGTCTCTCTCTCTCTCTCTCCTCACAACCGGCGCAGGAGCACCTCGCCGAATCTCTGTCTCCAGCCACCCTCCTCCTTTGTCCTCCGGTGGGTTTGTTCCCCACCTCGTCCTCTTGCAATGAACCCCGGTATTTCCCTGAACTCTTCTCGTTTTGCTTCTCTATTTTTGAATCTAGGTTTTGGGGAAATATGAGATGGTTTAGTTTTATTTGATCCAATCTGTGCATGAGGAGATGGTTTGAGGGTGTTATTGCAGTAGAAGTGCGTATTGATAGGATAAAATGGGCTAACTTTTGATCTACGGTAGTACCAATTTGACCTCTCGGTCTGTGTTCGTGCAAAGATCCACCCTGTCTGGTAGTACCGCACCAGGTGCGGTACTACCGCTCGTTGGGTGGGAGTAAAATTTTACTACCGCTGGCGCCACGGTACTACCGCGTCGTGGGCGGTAGTAATTTTTTACTTCCGCTCATTGGGCGGTAGTAAAATCTTACTTCCGCTCCAGCCATGGTACTACCGCTCCCAGCGGTACTACCACGTCTGGGCGGTAGTAAATTTTTACTTCCGCATGCACCATCGGTACTACTGCTCAATCCAAAGCTACCTCGTTTTGTCCTGTCTATTCTCACTTCTACATGGTTTTCGTGTCTGCTTTCGTCCTTGCCTTACTTTTTCCGTTTGTCCATTGTGTTTGCGTTGTGTGACATAGGTGGTGGCTCTGGTTTCGGCTCTGCTCCAAGACGCTCCAATCCCCCTCGTGACACAAGCTCCAAGCGTCTCCGCAATCCCGATGCTCCTGAGGGATCCAATGATCCACCCCGCAATTTCAAGAGGACCGCATCCAAGCTCAAGCCACCAGTTGAGAACTATGAGGGCATGCCTCAAGCTGAGTTTCTGGCTCGCCGGTTGATCGATCCCTATGTCAAACCAAGGAAAGTTTCCAGGGCCAATGAGTTGTTCTGGACCAAGCAGCAGTATCTTATCCACATTGATGTGATCAAGGGCAAGAAGAATATGTATGTTCATGTCCAATACATTGATATGGATCATATGAGGAAGCATCTGACATACTTCAGTGAGGCTTTGGATTTGGTGGAGCACTTTGCTACCAAGGACATCATCTCGTTCCACCTTGACTTTGATCCCGAGATAGTAGGTCAGTTCTTTGCCTCTGTCCACTTCCACTCCGATGAGCAGCGGACCATGACTTGGATGACCAATGGCGAGCGACAGTCTGCCACCTGGAAGGGCTTCATGGATATGCTGCATGTTCCTGATTCTGGACTTGATGTGCAACTTGGACTGCGCCCTCACGGCAACCCTCAGCCAGCACGTAAGGAGAAGCTCATGCCATTCTATACTCTGAAGACTTTACGATCTGATGAGCAAGTTTCTGTGCTCAACCCATTCCTTGATGTTACGCACCGGATCTTTCGCAACACTTTGTTTCCTCGCATGGGAGACAATGACAAGGTGCATTCCTATCTGGTGGATATGTTGCTGCTATGTGAGAAAGGAAGAAATGAAGAACTTGGCATCCTTGATGTGTCTCACATTATGTGGACTGAGCTTCGCACTGCTGTGTTTCATTGTAAGGTCCCCATTTATGGACCTTACCTGTTCCTCCTGATTCGTACTACTTGGGAGAAGACCCTTCCGACTGAGCACTTGCAGCAGCACTTGTTTCTTCATGAGCCCATTCATCTGCATATGAAGGACAAGTGGGCCAACACCACCACTTAGCCAGCTCATGCTCGTATGGAGGTTGATGCTGATGAGATCGATGAGGAGGAAGATAACAGTTATGAGTCCTATGTGCCACCGGCTTTGGAGCCATCATGGGCCAAGAAGCTCTCTCGCAAGATGAGGACCTTGTTTTGCATGCAAGCCAAGGGTCAGTATCAGGCTCATGTTTCTCGAAGGAGAGTCGCCAGCGTGACAAGCGGATTCTGAGGAAGCTTGGCGAGACCATCTCGAGTGGTTCTGAGAAGGACATCACTCCTGAGGCCACTTGGCTGGCGAAGCAGCAGTTTCAGTGGGTTGATTCGGATGTAGAGTCCATCCTAGACACATCAGAGGAGGAGCTAGATGACTGATATGTCTGCATGGGAGCTACCACCTATGTGTTAGGTGTCCTCTCTGCCTTTTAGCGTCTCGACGCCAAAGGGGGAGAGATTGTAGGATTTGCGAGTATTTGCGTTTTGTCGTCTCTTTGCTTTCATTGAACTTTGGTTTATGTCATTCGTGTGTGTGACCTAGAGACTTCCTCTATCATATGGTGTGAGACATATGCTATCACTCCTACCTTATTATTGTCTAGTATGATTCGTAACTTGTGAGTCTGTCTCTTACATACCCTTAACTTCATGCTCACATGCTATGCCTAGTTTCCATACTTAGTTTTGTTCATTCTGTTGAAAGGATTGCATTGCTTATAAAATATAGGGGGAGTGGTTATCCTAGTGTGTGTGCCTTGCAGTCCAAAACATATCTAGAGTATGCACACATCTAGGGGGAGCTCATCTATATTTTGTAGGTCTTGGGTTTGCATATGCTCATTTTATATCCTTATGTCCAAATCCCGTATTGTCATCAATCCACCAAAAAGGAGGAGATTGTAAGGGCATATTTCTCCCTAAGTGGTTTTGGTGATTGATGAATATGCATTTGCGGACTAATCATGTGCATTGAGCATTTCAGATATCTCAAGACTAGGCACAAGACAATTCAGTGCCCCTCGGAACCTCTCGAAGATGGTTGTTCTCTATGTTTCCTTTCGATGGTTTTGAGTAGTAGGAAAGTCGTACTATTAAGAGGGGGTCCACTTTGGAAAGGTATGGGTGGAATCAACACGTACACATCTATTCCATTGCACCACCTTTCCCTCTCTTTGATGGAGCCCCAACTCGTTTTCCTTCACTATGCAAAGTGAAAGCCTGCTGGGTGTTTGAGTTCAGTGGTCACCGGTATTACCGCTCAAAGGAGTGGTAGTACCGTAGGTGCCAGCGGTAGTACCGCTCGGTGGAGTGGTAGTACCGCTGTCTCCTGCCCTGGAGCTTACACCTGTGGTAGTAGGCGCGGATGTAATTTTTTACATCTACCCTATTATGGTAGTACCATGATTCACATCCGATACTATCATGCCGGACTTTTTCGCAGTGTTTCCCTCTGTGGAGGTAGGCACAGAAGTAATTTTGTACTTCCGTGCATCTCCAGTGACTGCCTCTGCCGACCATGCGGTAGTACCGCATGGGCTCGCGGTAGTAACGCTCTGGCGGTTCTACCGCTTATTGCCTAGTGCAAACGGCCAGAGCCTATTACTCCCGTGCGGTAGTACCACATGAGACAGCGGTAGTACCGCAAGCCCTCACGGTAGTATCGTAGGTTTTGTGGTAGTACCGTGACGCGCGGGGCTGAGGGTGTGGATAATGGTTGGAACTTGTCCCCCACTATAAAAGGGAGGTCTTCTTCCTCAAGAAGATTACCTCTTCCTTTCCAAAACTCCATTGTTGCTCAGAGCTCTATTTTAGCCCGATCTCTCTCCCTAGCCAATCAAACTTGTTGATTCTCTAGGGATTGGTTGAGAAGGCCCCGATCTACACTTCCACCAAGAGAAATTTGATTCCCCCCACTAATCCCCTGCGGATCTTGTTACTCTTGGGTGTTTGAGCACCCTAGACGGTTGAGGTCACCTCGGAGCCACATTCCATTGTGGTGAAGCTTCGTGGTGTCATTGGGATCCTCCAATTCAGTTGTGGAGATTGCCCCAACCTTGTTTGTAAAAGTTCGGTCGCCGCCTTCAAGGGCACCAATAGTGGAATCACGGCATCTCGCATTGTGTGAGGGCGTGAGGAGAATACGGTGGCCCTAGTGGCTTCTTGGGAGCATTGTGCCTCCACACCGCTCGAACGGAGACGTACTTCCCCACAAGGGAAGGAACTCTGGTAACACATCCTCGTCTCCACCGGCTCCACTTTTGGTTATCTCGCACCTTACTTCTTGCAAGCTTTTATTATGTTATATCCCTTGCTTGCTTGTGTACTTGTTGTGGTTAGCATCATATAGGTTATTCATCTAGTTGCACATCTAGCCAACTTATTTGATGCTAAGCCTATATTGTTAAGGAAATTTAAAAAGTGTTAGTTGCCTATTCACCCCCCCCCCCCTCTAGTCAACCATATCGATCCTTTCACACATAAGATAACAGCACGGTTACTATCATCCCTTACATCAGAAATATTTGCTAATAGCGGAATCTTACTTACTAAATACGCCCCTCTGAAGCTTTCGATTCTCTTCTTGAGCTTGGGCCAACTGAATATTTAAACACTTTATTTCTTCGATCTGTTTTTGTATCACAAGGCAGCGAGCCTGATGCTGGGAGTCCGCATACCTCTGAGAATCCCGGGCTTCTTCTAGCTGCCTTCCATATGTCCTATTGATTCGGCTGCTACACGGAATCCATATGTCAGGCACGATGATATAAAAAATATTAGCAGTACATGCATACTCACCATGGGCCTCTCGCGTGAAGATCTTTACTTGTGCTAGTTCGGCCTTCAAGGATTGTACTTCTGTGCGGCTCTCCTCGAGCTCCTTGGCCAATTGCTTGGACTGTTGCTTTCAGGCTTGTGTTAGCAGTCAAACAGTGCGAAGATACTTAATTTGTTTGTTCTAAAACAAATTAAGGCTCGGGGGCTACTAGGCTTACACAAATATTCGGATTCTATAAAATCTGATCACTTACCTATATGCTAGTTGTTATCAACTTCATAGCTTCGTCGAATCTAGCTCGGGCGGCGCCAAGGTGTGCATCCGCCGACCGTACGGCGTCGAACTCCTGGCCGGAGAAAATTGGGTGCCGCATGGCCTCCCATCGGTGCCGATGATGCATGGCACTCTCCACCTCCAATTTGGTGACGGATACTCCATCACCAGATTCGGGGGGCTCCGGATTGGCCATGGGGGCTTCTGTAATATAAGCCGCATGGGTCATGGCCCGGGAGCTTCGGGCGTCTCCGGACACCTAGGTAGCCCCTTCGGTAGTAGAGGATTGGGTGTTTCACCTAGGTATTTCAATGAAACGAGTTGCTATGAGACTCTACTGACTACAAAGGTAAGTGGATAACCGAACAATGTACCTTCAGGATGAGCGGGGAGGTGGATTCATCCCCATGTCCGGCTCCTTTGCAGGGTCCCGGTTGGCCTCAGATTCGGCCGCAGCTTCGGCTTCCAGCGTATAGCACGCGGATCGGTGGCGCTTGGGGGTCGGGACCGGCACGTCCAGGGCGCTATTGGTAGCTGGCCTCTTGCGGGAGGAGCTTTTCTTCTTGCCCACAATAGGGATGGAGAATGACCTGGGGTAATCAATTATGATAGCCACCGGGGTCGGGACGTTGATGTCCTGGAAATAGACTCTATTTTCGAAGTCAAGGAGAAGATCTGGGTCCTCGTTGAAACCCGGATCGTTGTCACGTGAATGGTTCTCGGGCTGAGGAGCCAGAGAGTTGACTGTCTTGATGAAACTCCTCCATTCCTGTTTACCCCAGGCCTCGGTTAAATAAGAGTATGGAATGGAAACCCCGAATTGTATCATGATTAAAAGTGAAAGGCTTACCCGTTCGATGGGATCGTGGGCCGAATACCCTTCCTTGGTTGACTGTCGAATGAAGTCTTCTTGCTCTCCTTTGTATAGGTCGGCAAGTACGGCGGCCAACACCGTCCGATTGGCGGGGCCTTGCTTTCGGGAGCGCATGGCGTCGCTTGTCCCATTGTATTGACATAGGGTGTGTACCCTCTGTTGGAGGGGCTGCAAACACTGGGAGATGGTGGCGGCCATGACGTCGATCATGGTCAACCGATGGTGGACGAGCATCTGCACCTGCGTAGCTAGGCGTCGCACTTCGACGCTTTCCTCCTGGGATGAGCCCTTTGGTCACCAGTTGTACCTCTTCCTCAGGAGAATATCGGAGTATTCAGAAAGGCATGTCCGTGTTGGCTTGAAAAGGGGGACATCTTCGATACAGAACCACTCCAAGGTCCATTCTTAGGACTTCTTCGGAGTCCCTGCCGGATACGCCATCCCCGCTATACGGCACACTTCGGCCCCGCCGACCTCCAGAATTGTCTTGTCCCGAGTTCGGGGGACGAGACAGAAGTATTTTCTCCATAAATCAAAATGTGCTTCACACCCCAAGAACATCTCACAGAGGGCAACAAAGCCTAAGATGTGTAAGATTGACCCTGGAGGGACATGGTGGAGTTGGATCCCATAGAACTCCTGTAACAGCCCAGGACCGGGGCTCCAGAAGATTCCCCTTTTATTTCCATTCTCGTCTGTGTTTCATTTGGTTGTCGCATTCTTCATTACATCATTCACATCATCCGCATGGCATTGTCACTCGTTTTCGAAAACTTGCATCCGTTCGGGTTTGCCGGTAACCTCCGTTCTCGTCGCTGACCATTTTGAGACCAACCACACATGCACATGTCCACGACATCCATAAAAATATTGTTTTGAGGCACACATAAAATATTCTCGGATTGGGTCGAAACTTGGCGTGTGGTCTTGTTATAGTGTAGGTACGCCGCCTGCCAAATTTCGTCGCATTCCGACTTCGTTTGACACCCCATCGGTCAACCATATTAGTGCGGTCATCGGTTTATTTACGGTTGTTCCGGTGTTTTAAAACTCATGTCACGGGCCACCATTCTCTCTCTCTTATCAGCATTAGCCCACTCCACACACAGCCCACCAACCTTGCCCCGATCCGGCCATCCGACTGTGATCGCACGGCCGAAATCGGCCCTTAAACTCCCCCTAACCTAATCCCTGTCTATAAAAGGAGCTCCCCCCATGCCAAAACTGGTCTCCCTAGCCTCCAGCTTCCTCTTCCTCGGGATCCGCAATGCCATCCACCTTCCAACCTCTCCATCAATGCCACTTGGCGGGCCGTCGGCGAACCAACCGCCCGCGCCGCCGCTTCCCGCCAATCAGGAGCGGCCATGTCTCCTCCAGTGCCTCTCACCGCCGCAGCCCAAATCGGACCCGCCTCGGGCCGAATCGGGCCTCGGCGAGCCTGCAGCCGCCCGCACCTGCCCTGCCCCCGATCTCCCCCAAGCGCTTCGTCTCCAACGCCTCCGGGCGCCGCCAGCCGGCCCCTCATCGGAGTGCCACCCGTCCCCGACCCGTAGCAGGTCCCTACGCCCCTCTCTCTTCCCTCTCCTCCTCCCGTCCTGCTCTCCATCTCTCCCTGACCCCTCTCCCTCTCTATTGTGCCATGGAGCAGGAGCCCCGCCATAGCCGCCCTGGATCTCCCTCACCAGGCGCCGCCTCGGCCGTCTGGCGCCGAGAACGGAGTCCCCACGGCCGGATCTGCCAATCCCCGGCCTTGCCGCCCTCCTCCCGCCTCGCTCGAGCCCGCCGACCCTGTCATTGACTATGTCGCCATGGCTCCTATTCGTGAGGAGCACGAGCAGGAGGACGATGACCGGTCGAGCCCCCACCCCACCCCCCCGCTCGATCCGCTCGCGTTGACCCCGTGTGGCTGCGATCCGAGCCGGCCCAGCTCGCCTCCGACCGGCCCATGGGCCCTAGGTGAGCACCAGCCCCATAAGCTGCCCCCTGCATTGTTTTGTTATGTTGCACCCACCAGATTTGGCCTGATAGTGTTTTTTTATCCTGCTGTGAATTTTGCTAATTAACCAGAGATTTACCGTTTGACAGGAAAAAAAAACCTAGATTCATGCATCTAATAACTTTTCACCCGTGCATCATATGTAACAACTTTATATATGAAAAGTGACTAGAATTTCGTATAGATTCATAATTTCCAACTTACACACATGTTAGAAATACTTAATTTGCTGTTTTAATTTATTTTGCGTAAATGCCTTGCTAAAACGATTTATTTCATAATACAAAACCGTAGCTCCGATAAAATGTTCTGCATATGTAGCTTGCCTAGAAAAACAAGTAGAATCACATGCCGCACTTTATATTCATGTTTAATAAATATAAAATTGTGTTTATTACAAATCTGGTTAATATGCATATGTTGCTTCTAACCCCATTTAAAATGCCTAGATGATATAGATGTTCATGCTTCACCTCTTGCCATGTTTAACAACATTTAATATTGTCGTGTACCTAAACGAGAGTGAACGAAATAATCGATCATGGAGTTTTGTCAATATGCAACTCGTTGCATATTGAGCTTCACTTTAATGTGCAGTAGTTGTTTGATGTGATTTGCCATGCCTTGCATATTTAAAATGGACATGCATCATATTTGTTTGCGCATCATGTCATGCATATGTTGTGGTGTACCGAGTGTTGATTGTTATTTTCGGATTGCTCCTTCTCGATAGATTTCCAAAAGCGTTCGGAGTGTGAGGATTCATTCGACTATGTTGGCTCGTCTTCTTCATGGACTCGGTCTTCTTCCGAGCGGGATGTCAGGCAAGATGACACATTTCCCTGGATACCACTACTATCATTGCTATGCTAGTTGTCCCGGTTTTATCGTTATGTCATGCTACCTACCACTTGTTTGTCAAGCCTCCCAACATTGCAATGAAAGCCTCTAACCCTCCACCTTCCTAACAAACCTTTGTTTGGCTATGTTACCGCTTGCTCAGCCCTTCTAATAGTGTTTCTAGCTGCAGGTGCAATTGCTTCCATGTGTTAACATGGACATTCTTTTGTTATCACAATATTTTTGCTATTTAATTTAATGCACTTATACACTTGGTAAAGGGTGGAAGGCTTAGCCTTTTGCTCGGTGTTTTGTTCCACTCTTGCCGCCCCAGTTACTTGTGAACCGGTGTTATGTTCCATAATTGAGCACTGCTAACATGCTCGGGGTTGTTATAGGGACCCCCTTGATTTTTGTTTTAGGATAAAGCTAGTCTAGCAAGGCCCAACATTGGTACTACATTTGCCTAATAATTAATAAAATTGCATAGGGACCCGCCGGCACCCACGGATAATTAATCAACAACCCGGGCCAGTGCTCCTCATGAGTGTTTGTCCAACCCAGACCGGGGCAACTCGGTGATTGGCGTCGTAACCATCCCTCATCCATCATGTCGTGAGAACAAGATACGCGGCTCCTATCGGGATTGTCGACACACCAGGCGGCCTTGCTAGATTTGTTTTACCTTTCTCGAACGTCTTGACTGAGGAATTCCGATTTTTCTTCGGGCTATCTCGAGGTGGCGGATTTCCTGTGGAATTGCCTAGGAAGATCACGAGATCCGTGGTCGAGGTTATTCTCGCTGCATGTGGTTAATTTGTGATGGACGAGTTGGAGCACCCCTGTAGGGTTAAATCGTTCAGAAAGGTGTACCCGCAGTTATGTGGCAAGCTTGGAAACTTTGTTTAACACCCGGTCATAGCAAACTTGAAGTAAACTCAAATAAAATACACCAACTGTGTGCGTAACCATGCATGACTCCTCTCGTGAGTCCTTATCCGAGGGAGAACAGGGTGGGGTTATGTTTGACGTAAGTAGGTGTTCAGGATCACTTAGTGATCATTATTAGTTCGCGTCTGTTATGCGTAGACCACTATACTTTACTTTCTGTATTCGTAAGTTAGCCACTAAAATAAAGCTTAGTCGCTTGCTGCAGCCTCACCACTTAACCATACCTCACCCATTAAGCTTTAATAGTCTTGATACCTTTGGAAATGAGATTGCTGAGTCCCTGTGGCTCATAGATTACTACAACAACAGTTGCAGGTATAGGTAATGCGATGATTTGACGTGAGCATGGTGCTTGTTTGTTTGGAGTTCTTCTTCTTCATCATCAATCTAGGATGGGTTCCAGGTGGTAGCCTGGGATAGCAAGGATGGATGTCGTTTTGTCGTTTGTTTTTGTCCGTATCCGGACCCTGCTCTTCTGTATGATGTTTGAATATTTTGTTGTATTGGTGTGACTTTGATGTAGCTTGTGGCGAGTGTAATCCAATTGCATATACTCATCTCTTATGTACATGTACTTGTAATGATATCCATTCTAGCAACACAACAAGATGCGCTTCTATCCCTGTCGAGGCCCTCGTGCCAAAATAAGGATAGGATCGCATCTTGGGCGTGACAAGTTGGTATCAGAGCCTGTACCGACCTAGGAGACCCCTTGATTGATTGAACTTGGCCGAGTCGATTCTAGTGAAAAACTATTTTAAGTCTAGTTATATATCAGAGAATAGGATTCTTTTTACTCCTCTTCTATGCTCTGGTGAGGAATTACGACTTAGGAATTTGGATTCTACCCTCTTCTCACTCATTTTTTAGGATCACGTGGGTATTTTGGAATCTCTATGATGCCGATGTGACGGAGTTCTGTACTTGGTGCCTCTTGTTATCGAGGAGTAGAGCTCCAGGGGATTCTTGACACATCATTATCGTTCAGTTTCCTTAGTATCTCACGACGGAGGATGTTCGAAATTACTTCAATACTAGTAGTGGCGAGAGGAGTCCGGCATCCCCAGTACTGGCGGAGAGAGTTCGGATGTACTGCCATTCTTAGTATCATTGTGTTTTCGAGGGTCCGAGATAGATGGAGTTCTGGAGCCTCTGGTTATGTGTTGAAGGATGGATATAGTTGGGGTGTAGGACTTGTTAGTTGTGTGAGATATTTCCTCCTTGTATCCCCAACACCAGATTGCATAACCAAGAAAGTTTCGGGAGTTCTTAGGTGAGAATTCAAGTAGTTACCTAGTATATCTTTCAACAGATCATGATGTGAGGTTGGGGTTCGACATCTAGTGGATTCGTTTGTTCACGGTCTTTTTTACAGCGGTCTTGTTGTGTCTTAAAAAGTCCTTGTAGCTTGCTACGACTCGGGCACGCATCGTATGTCATGTGCACTGCCTTGCACATGATGTCTACTATAAGATCAAGCTTGTGCGAACCTTACCACGAAAATATCAAGCAGAATCTCTGTTATGCATTGTTTCCGGCTTGTTTCGTAAGCCTCATCCTTTGTTTTGTTTTTGAATATGGTATTCAAGTTGCTTCGATGTCAAGTAGTGATTTCATATCTTTTCTAAGATGTGTTCTCATATTTCTGTGGGAATGCTAACTCTTGTGCTCAATCAAGTTGTCATATCAATTATTTTTATCCGGTGTTCTTCTCTTCAAGTTAATTCAATCCTCTCTAAAATTTGCAAGATCAATCCTCATATTTCTTTTCTGGAGTTCATTTCATCTGTCTCAAGTTTTCTTTGTTTTCCCCACCCTCCTGCCCTTTTCTTCAATGATTAAATTCTCATCCAAGTGCCTTTTCTATTCATATGATGCTTCCGCTATCTTTTCTTTCGTTTTATATCTGGTGATTTCTTGTGGAGATTCTCAAGAGTTTCAATTTCAAGATCTATCCTCATATTCCTATCTTGTTTTTATTCTTCTTAGGTGGATTCAACTCAAGCTCTCGGTGTTCATCATGTCCTTTCTCATTCGTTCAATGGTTTCCATGTTGGCATTTCTGCCCAAGTATCTCTTATTTCTCGTCTCTCTCTGTTCTATCTGGAGTGCTGAACATATCTCAGAAGATTCATGTTTTCTTTCAATCCTTTCAAATTATTTTGAGGTTCTCACCTCTTCAAGTTTTGATTTCTACCGGTGCAATCTCTATTTTTAATCAATTGTTTCAACGGTGGTTTCTTTTGAGTGGGCCCATAACCCATAGGTTTTTCCCCAGGATCTTACCTGGCTCTTCTAATCTTTTCCGGAGATGTTATGAAGTTCTCTTCTAATATGACGTAAGAATGAATTTCATCACTCATGTGCGTTCTCGAAGATAGTTTCTAAATCATTTTTATTGTTGGCTCAACCTTTCCTTATTCATTATTCCAGAGTGTCTAAGTAATTCTTGATGTTGTTTCTCGTTGTCATTCTCTACATTGAAGACTGAAGGTGTGGTTCTCTTAAATCTTTGCTCATTCTCTTGAAGATTCATGGTCTCAGATTCGTGCTATCCTCTCAAATTGTTTTCATTCATGAGAAATTTCTCCAATATCTATCCGGTGCATTTAGAGTTGTTTTCATTTCTCAATCCTCCCGAAGGCCATCATTTTAGAAGATTTCTTCGTTCTCATCTTTTAGCTTAGGTTCTCAAATTCTTCTCAAGTGTTGTTCCTTCGTTCGTATCTCAATTATTATGGTGCTTCGTTCAAGTTTTCTATTAGGTGGATCATGCTCTCTTCGTTCTCATGTTATATCATTCATTTGTATTATCCTCTTTAGTTTCTAATTCTTACCGGTGTTCTCATGCAAGACTTCTTCAAGTTTGTGATCTCTCTCTCTTTCTCTTCAATTCTTTGCAACAAGAATAAGTGGTGTGTGAATCCGTTGCTTGTCATGAATATAAGTTGATGAAGGATAGGCATATCATAATTCTTATTCTTGTTGGTCAAGGTGATCTCAATCCTCATTCCAGAGTTGTTCATGATATCAATTCTCAATTCTAAGTTGCTTATCTTTTCTTTTCCGGAGTTCCTAGTTTCTCAAGTATCTTGTCACTAAGCTAAATCTAAATCATAGAAGGCCTCAATCTTGTTCTTTCAACCTTCACTTCTTTCTATCATCTTTTCATTTCGGAGTTCATTCCAATGCTTCTTCATGGTGGTGTGTTAAGGATGTAATTCTTCTCGAATTGTTCTTCAAGATTCTTGTTGGAGGTGCTCAAGTGTTCTTTATCTTGGATTTATAAGTTCAATTCCTTCTCCATTATCTTTTGAGATGGTGTTATTAAATGCTTGATTACGAGGAGTCTCGAAGGAAAATTGTCAAGAATGAGATAAATAAACCCATCACTCCTTTCTCTAAGTTATCTTGGATTGGATTTCACCTAAATCATTTCTTAAGGATTGTTGCTATCATGGTGTTAAACGATTCAAGTGTCTCCTCCACCTATTGGCGAAAGAAGTTTTGCATATCTTGTGGCAGGTTGTCACCTCATAATTTTGAGATGTTTTTCATAAGCCCATAATACTTTTAGGTGTTGATTTTTCAACAACTCTATTCAATCTCTTCTTGTAAGATGCTTTTCAATTCAATGGTAGTAGAAGTTGTCATTTTCTTCTCCGTTCTCTTCTCTCCAAAGATCTAGTTTCTATTCTTTTCTTCCGGAGGCGTTGTCATGTTGCTCTCTTTTGAACCATCTTTTGTCAAGATCATGTTCTTTCTTGCTTATTCATTTTACCGGAGTGTTGTGTTGTATGTTCAAGTTCTTTCCTTCTTATCAATTTTGTCCCTCTATCCTACCAAAGTGCTGCCGAAATTTCTTCTGAATTCTTGCTTCTTCCTAATGTAATTCTTCATATCTTTGCAACCTTGAAGGTTTGTTGATTTCACTCGTTTGCCAAAGAAGCAATAAAGTTTTACCTCTTCCTCTTGCTCTTTCTCTTCCCCTTCTCATTCTAGATCTCGGGATGAGATCCTCGTGTAGTGGAGAAGAGTTGTAACAGCTCGGGACCGATGCTCCAGAACCCTTTTATTTCCATTCTCATCTGTGTTTCGTTTGGTTGTTGCATTCTTCATTGCATCATTCACATCATATGCATAGCATCGTCACTCGTTTTCGAAAACTTGCATCCATTCGGGTTTGCCAGTTCCCTCCGTTCTCGTCGCTGACCATTTTGAGACCAACCACACATGCACGTGCCCACAGCATCGATAAAAATATTGTTTTGAGGCACGCATAAAACATTCCCGGAATGGGCCGAAACTTGGCATGTGGTCTTGTTATAGTGTAGGTAGGCCGCCTGCCAAATTTCGTCGCATTCCGAGTTCGTTTGATACCCCATCGGTCAACCATATTAGTGATGCTCATCGGTTTATTTGCGGTCGTTGCGGTGTTTTAAAACTCGTGTCATGGGCCATCATTCTCTCTATCTTCTCAGCCTTAGCCCACTCCACACATGGCCCACCAGCCTTGCCTCGATCCGGCCATCCGATTGCGATCGCATAGTCGAAATCGGCCATAAAACTCCCCCTAACCTAATGCTTGCCTATAAAAGGAGCTCCCCCATGCCAGAAATGGCCTCCCTAGCCTCCACCTTCCTCTTCCTCGGGATTCGCACCGCCAGCCACCTTCCAACCTCTCCACCAACGACACTTGGAGAGACGTCGGCCGGCCAACTGCCTGCGCCGCCGCTTCCCGCCAATCAGGAGCCGCCACGTCTCGTCCAGCGCCTCCCACCGCCGCAGCCCAGATCGGACCCGCCCCGGGCCGAATCGGGCCTTGGTGAGCCCGTAGCCGTCCGCACCTGCCTATGCCCCCGATCTCCCCCAAGCACTTTGTCTCCAAAACCTCCGCGCGCCGTCGGCCGGCCCCTCACTGGAGTGCCACCCGTCCTTGACCCGTAGCAGGTCCCTGCGCCCCTCTCTCTTCCCTCTCCTCCTCCGGTCCTGCTCTGCATCTCTCCCCTAACCCCTCTCCCTCTGTATTGTGCCATGGAGAAGGAGCCCCTCCGTAGCCGCCTCGGATCTCCCTCACCAGGCGCCGCCTCGACCGTCTGCCGCTAAGAATGGAGTCCCCACGGCCAGATCTACGGATCCCCGGCCTCGCCGCCCTCCTCCCGCCTCGCTGGAGCCTGCCGACCCTGTCGTTGACCGCTCCGCCATGGCTCCTACTCGTGAAGAGCACGAGCAGGAGGACGATGATCGGTCGATCCTCCTCCCCCCCCCCACGCTCGATCCGCTCGCGTTGACCCCGTGTAGGCTGCAACCCGAGCCGGCCCAGCTCGCCTCCGACCGGCCCACGGGCCCTAGGTGAGCACCAGCCCCGTAAGCCGCCCCGTGCGTTGTTTTGTTATGTTGCGCCCACCAGATTTGGCCCGATAGTGTTTTTCTATCCTGATGTGAATTTTGCTAATTAACCAGAGATTTACCATTT
Organism: Hordeum marinum; assembly: GCA_022496015.1. Classification (NCBI taxonomy): domain Eukaryota; kingdom Viridiplantae; phylum Streptophyta; class Magnoliopsida; order Poales; family Poaceae; genus Hordeum; species Hordeum marinum. The sequence goes on along the minus strand of CM039677.1, from coordinate 200,972,165 downwards.
TACAGAAAAACCCCTAGATTCATGCATCTAATAACTTTTCACCCGTGCATCACATGTAACAACTTTATATATGAAAACTGACTAGAATTTCATATAGATTCATAATTTCCAACTTACACACATGTTAGAAATACTTAACTTGTTGTTTTCATTTATTTTGTGTAAATGCCTTGCTAAAATGATTTATTTCATAATATTAAACTGTAGCTCCAATAAAATGTTCCACATATGTAGCTTGCCTAGAAAAACGAGTAGAATCACATACCACACTTTATATTTATGTTTAATAAATATAAAATTGTGTTTAGTACAGATCTAGACCAAAATCTTAATATACATATGGGGTTGTTTCGGAAATGCTATATGTTGCTTTTTGGCCCCATCTAAAATGCCTAGATGATATAGATGTTCATGCTTCACCTCTTGCCATGTTTAACATTTAATATTGTCATGTACCTAAACGAGAGTGAACTAAATAATCGATCGGGGAGTTTCGTCAATATGCAAATCGTTGCATATTGAGCTTCACTTTAATGTGTAGTAGTTGTTTGATGCGATTTTCCATGCCTTGCATATTTAAACCGGACATGCATCATATTTGTTTGCGCATCATGTCATGCATATGTTGTGGTGTACTGAGTGTTGATTGTTGTTTTCGGATAGCTCCTTCTTGCTAGAGTTCTGAAAGCGTTCGGAGTGTGAGGATTCGTTCGACTATGTTGGCTCGTCTTCTTCATGGACTCGATCTTCTTCTGAGCGGGATCTCAGGCAAGATGACACATTTCCCTGGATACCACTACTATCATTGCTATGCTAGTTGTCCCGCTTTTATCGTTATGTCACGCTACCTACCACTTGTTTGTCAAGCCTCCCAACATTGCCATGAAAGCCTCTAACCCTCCACCTTCCTAGCAAATCTTTGTTTGGCTATGTTACCGCTTGCTCAGCCCTTCTTATAGTGTTTCTAGCTGTGGGTGCAATTACTTCCATGTGTTAACATGGACACTCTTTTGTTATCACAATATTATTGCTATTTAATTTAATGCACTTATACACTTGGTAAAAGGTGGAAGGCTTGGCCTTTTGCTCGGTGTTTTGTTCCACTCTTGCCGCCCTAGTTACTTGTGAACCGGTGTTATGTTCCATAATTGAGCGCTCCTAACATGCTCGGGGTTGTTATGGGGACCCCCTTGATTTTCGTTCTAGGATAAAGCTGGTCTGGCAAGGCCCAACATTGGTACTACATTAGCCTAATAACTAATAAAATTGCATAGGGACCCGCCGGCACCTGCGGATAATTAATAAACAACCTAGGCTAGTGCTCCTCATAAGTGCTCGTCCAACCCAGAGCAACTTATTAACACTACCCAGGGCAACTCGATGATTGGCGTGGTAACCATCGCTCATCCGTCGTGTCCTGAGAACGAGATACGCGCCTCCTATCGGGATCGTGGACACGTCGGGCGGCCTTGTTGGATTTGTTTTACCTTTCTCGAACGTCTTGAGTGAGGAATTCTAATTTCTCTTTGGGCTATCCTGAGGTGGCGGATTTCCTGTGGAATTGACTAGGAAGATCACGAGATCCGTGGTCGAGGTTATTCCCGCCGCGTGTGGTTAATTTGTGATGGACGAGTTGGAGAACCCCTGTAATGTTAAATCTTTCGGAAAGTCATGCCCTCGGTTATGTGGCAAACTTGGAAACTTTTTTTAACACCCGGTCATAGCAAACTTGAAGTAAACTCAAATAAAATACACCAACTGTGTGCGTAACTGTGAGTGTCTCCTCTCGTGAGTCCTTATCCAAGGGAGAACATGGTGGGGTTATGTTTGACGTAAGTAGGTGTTCAGGATCACTTAGTGATCATTATTAGTTCACGTCCGTTATGCATAGACCACCATACTTTACTTTCTGTATTTGTAAATTAGCCACTCAAATAAAACTTAGTCGCTTGTTGCAGCCTCACCACTTAACCATACCTCACCCATTAAGCTTTAATAGTCTTGATACCCTTGGAAATGAAATTCTTGAGTCCTTGTGGCTCATAGATTACTACAACAACGGTTGCAGCTACAGGTAATGCGATGATTTGACGTGAGCGCGATGCTTGTTCTTTTGGAGTTCTTCTTCTTCATTAATCTAGGATGGGTTCCAGGCGGCAGCCTGGGATAGCAAGGATGGATGTCATTTTGTTGTTTGTTTTCGTCCGTAGTCGGACCCTACTCTTCTGTATGATGTTTGAATATGTTGTTGTATTGGTCTAACATTGATGTAGCTTGTGGCGAGTGTAAGCCAATTCCATATACTCATCTCTTTTGTACATGTACTTGTAATGATATCCATTCTTGCAACACGACGAGATGCGCTTCTATCCCTGTCGAGGCCCTCGTGCCAAAATAAGGATAGGATCGCATCTTGGGCGTGACAACTCTAGTAACCCCCTGAGCAACGGATGGATTGGAAACCCAAGGCCCCAAAGGAGGTAGGGGACGAAGCACACGCGATCCCTCTTGTTAGGATTGGGGAAACGCTCGTCAAAAACCTCATCGCCATAGGAGAGCAGACCTGCGCGGGTGGCCGCCAGATCTGATGACGGGAGGTATCGCTGGGTCTCCAGATTATGTAGCTGCAGGAGTGTAACAGAACAACTGGTCTAATCCTCTGGGCATGAGCCGTAGGGAAGTGCGGAGGAGTTGGGGACGTTGGCCATGGTTTGCATGGAGCTTCCACTGGGAGTTTCTTTCGATGAGGAGGGAGAGAATGTGGTTTGCGCCACAAGTTTGTTTGATTAAATGGGTTGGTGCCCCTGTTGTGGAAGGGTAAGATTGTAAAAATAACAGACCACTCGCCTCCTCACGACGCGCAAAAGTCGAGGAACATGCGCAGTCATTATAATAAACCTGCGTCCGTGACGCTTGAGATCTTACCGAAGATTGGTCGGTTGTCGAACAAAGAAGGATGAGGGACTCGCCTCACAAGTCAAAGACGACGACAGGAGGAGATTGACCAGATATAAATCGGCATTGAAGGCTAGTCCGGGGGATACTGAGGGAGTCCTAGATTAGGGGATCCTCGGATAGCCGACCTATTGTTGTGGGTCGGACTGTATGGGCCGCAAATCAGACATCGGATGATCGAAGACCACCTATGCCAGATGGAAGCTTCGAGGAGCCATGATGTATTCCCCAAGTTATTAGCTGTAGTTAGGCATGTTTATCTCTTTGGCATGTAACCGACCATGTGTAAACCTAGGACACCCCCGACGTCTATATAAGCCGGATGTGTCGGGGGTATAGAAACGACAACTCATCTACGGTTAGATATACGATCTCGAGGTAAATCAACTCTGTAACCCCTTACATCATCAATACAACCAAGCAGGACGTAGGGTATTAACTCCATAGGAGGGCCCGAACCTAGGTAAACTTGTGTCCCCTTCGTCTCTTGTTACCGCCGGTTCTAGTCTCATAGTTCGGGACCCCCTACCAATATCCGCCGGTTTTGACACCGACACCTATGATGTTATGCTTGCGATGATCTAGCCGCTTGACAAGTTCCCACACGTTGTTGAGCGTGAATTGATGCAATTCCTCTTGCATAGCTTGAATCCACTCAGGCTCCATGAATGTTTCATTAACTTTGGTGGGCTCTATGATAGAGACAAAAGCTAAATGCCCACAAAAGTTACAAAATGTGAAGCTTTTGAGCGAGTGAGGGGACCTGGTGCATTGATGTCGTTGAATATTTTGTCAGTCTGCACTTCATTTGCCATTCTTGGATGGGAAGGTTGACAAGGCTGGGGATTTTCTTCAGCACCATTTCTTCAGGTGTATCAGCATGAATGTCTTCATTGGTTGGGATGACTTCCTCAATAGTTTGAGGTTCTTCAGTGGGTATGATATCTTCTGTTAGTGGGTTCAACTTAATGGATTCCTCGGGAGACATTTCATCTAGCATAGCAAGTAGGTGCTCTCTTTACGAGCCGTTAGTTTCATCGAACCGCACATCTACAGTTTCAACAACCTTGTTCTGATAGGTGTTGAAGACTCTGTAGGTGTGCGAGTCCTTTCCGTAACCAAGCATAAAACTTTCATGTGCTTTCGATGCAAATTTTGAACTATGCTGAGGATCTCTAATCCAGCATTTAGCACCGAAGACTTTGAAATAACTCACATTGGGTTTCTTGTCAGTGATGAGTTCATAGGAAGTCTTCTTGAAGAATTTGTTAAGATATACCCTGTTGCTGATGTGGCAAGCAGTACTGATTGCCTCAGGCCAGAAGTGACGAGGAGTCTTGTATTCATCAAGCATAGTGCGAGCCATCTCAACAAGAGTCATGTTCTTGCGCTCCATGACGCCATTCTTCTGAGGAGTATATGAAGGAGATAGCTCATGAGTAATACCATGTTCATCAAGATATTCATCAAGACCAGTGTTCTTGAACTCAGTCCCATTGTCACTCCTGATGTGCTTGATCTTGACGCCAAAGTTTGTTGAGGCCCTTGAAGCAAATTGTCTGAAGACATCCTTACCTCAGACTTGTACAGAATAATATGCACCCACATGTAACGAGAGTAATCATCAACAATAACAAAGCCATACAAACATGAATTATTTGTAATGTGGCATAATGAGTCGGGCCAAAGAGATCCATGTGAAGCAATTCAAAGGGTTGAGTAATGGTCATGATAGTCTTCGAGGGATGCTTGGGTCTGGTCATCTGTCCAGACTCATAAGCACCACAGAGATGGTCCTTGAGGAATTTGACACCTTAAATGCCTATGACATGCCTTATCTTCACAAGCGTGTGCAAGTTCCTCATACCAGCATGTCCAAGTCATCGATGCCATAGCCAACCTTCTGAAGCTTTTGCAAGTAGGCACGTGGAAGGCTGGGGAAATGTAGAGAAATCAACATTATACAAGTCTCCTATCCTAAAGCCTTCGTAGACTTTGGATTTGTCAGATTCCATGACAACAACACAATGATATTTTCCAAAGATGACAACCATATCAAGATCACAAAGCATTGAGATAGGCATGAGGTTGAATCCGAGGGATTCGACAAACATCATCTTATCCATGTGTCGGTCCTTTGGGATTTCAACCTTACCTAGGCCCAATACCTTGCTTTTTTCCTTTGTCAGCATAGGTGATATGCTTCATATGAGACGGGGCAAGTGGTATATTCATCAGTAGATTCTTGTCACCAGTCATGAGGTTTGTGCATCCACTGTCGAGGACCCACTTAGTAGCTTTTGGAGTCTGATCCTGCAGATGAATTAGTACAACTTACGAACTCATATGCTTCAGACTTAATATTATGACATCAAATTCATGAGACAGAATTTCATCACACAACATAGTAAGTAAAGTATTGTTAGGACATGAGAAATGAGGAATTCATTTCAGTATGATTAGCTTGCGTCCTTTCAAGCATTTCCTCAGGTCTCTAGCAAATTCATCATGCATTCAAGTTTGTCTGGAGACCTGACCCTACATAAGACATTAGTTCAATTTCTTCACCACCCACATCTGGAGGGGTGGCAAAGAGTTCATCATTCTGCGAGCTCCATATGAGAAGGGAGGCATTGAAGTTAGTGCACTCCGTTCCACAGGATGAGGGTTAGAGTACTCATATGAATAAGCAGAGAAATTCTTCGAGGACTTATGAACATAATGATTTGAATAATGATGCACATATTCAGAACTCTTAGATTTTCCCTGCGAAACAGATGCATTAGCATGAGAATAATACTTTTGACCATTTGAGGAATTTGATCCAAGTGAAGACTTTGGTCCATATGAGGAATTTGATATGGGGTTCCTTTTCTTCATAGGTGGTGTCATGAGGACATTCACCTGAAGATTTTCCAAGCAGCTCTTGGGAACCCAGATTTTCCTCATAGAAGAACCGTTCCTGTAGTTAGTTCCAACATATCTAGCAAATACTTCACCATTCTGATTTTTGAAGAATTTGTAGTTGTATTCAAATGACTCATCAGAGGAATATGAAGTTTCAAAAGTAAATCCAGATAAACTAGATGGATCTACATGAGGTCCTTTTGTAGCAATCCATGAGTTTTGGGGTACTTCTCAGGTTTCTAGTAGGATCCATCAGCATTGAGTTTCCTCTCAAATGCAATACCCTCTTTCCTAGGGTACCTATTCAGAATCTTATTTTTGAGAATATCTCAAAGGGTTTGATGCCCTTTGAGACTTTTGTATATGTCTGTCACATACAATGCCTTCAAACCTGCATTTTCATCAGTGATATTTGTGGTATCCTTAGATGAGAATTTGTAACCACGGAAATAGTTGAAGAATTTGCAGCAATAGAAGCATTTGAACATTCAGGTGAAGAATTAGTAGTTTCATGTTCGATGCATTTCAAGCAAGGTGGAACAAATTCTTCCTAAGCGGTACTGATCTGTTGAGCCAGTAAGGAATCATTTTCCCTTCGAAGATCCTCATGAGACACTCTTAGTTTCTCAAGATCTTGCTTTCTTTGAAGAAATTTCTAAGAAATCTTCTCATGATCGATTAAGAGAGTATTATGATGACTTTGAAGGTTATCAAACTTTGACTGAAGACTTTTGAAAGCATCAATCTAAATTTGAGTCCGATCCACTTCCTCATTCAACAGATCATCGCTTTTGTCTAGCAGTTTCAGAAGTTTTTCAAGTGCACTTTGTTGCTTAGTGGCAATATTAGCAAGTTTGGGATAGCTAGGTTTCACATATTCATCAGATTCACTTTCGCTTGATTCGGAGGAGGAATGATGTTTTTGTACCTTGGCACCTTTAGCCATGAAGCAATAGGTGGGAGCATAATCATCATTGCTGACGTTTGAGTTGTTGGAGTGTCATTTTCTTCATCGTTGAAGATAGACTTGCTCACAAAAGAAGTAGCGAGTGCAAGGCCCGCAACACCAGGTTCTGACTCCACCTCAGATTCTTCCTCTTCTTCATATTCTTTAGATTCTTCTTCAGAATCCATTCCCTTGCTAATGAAAGCTCGAGCCTTTCTAGAACCATTCTTCTTGTGCGATGAGGACCTTGAAGATGGGGACTTTGAAGATTTCTTGTTTTTCTTCAATCATCATAATTGTCGTCCTTGTATTTCTTCTTCTTTGATTCTTTTTCTCAGAGAGGATAGTCGAAGATAAAGTGACCAGACTTCTAGTATTTGTGACAAGTTCTCTTCTTTTAGTCGCTTGATGAAGGATCTTCTTTCTTCATACCACTTTTTGATGACTTTCCAAATCGGCCTCTCCTTGAGAACTTCTGGAATTTCCTCACGAGCATTGCCAGCTCCTGACTCAGTTCTTCAGGATAACCAAGGCTACTGTCATATTCTTTGCCTTCAGATGTGGAAATTGCCTTAGCCTTCAGTGCACGAGATCTTCCATAGCTTGGCCCGAAGAGGTCTCTCGTTTCAGCTTGTTGGAATTCGTGAGTATTGAGTCTCTCAAGTATATTAGCAGCATCAAGTGACTTGTAGTCTTCATGCTCTTGAATCATCAAAGCCAGTGTATCGAATGAGGAATCAAGAGATCTCAGCAGTTTCTTCACTACCTTGTGGTCGGTGATGTCAGTGGCACCAAGTGCTTGAAGCTCGTTGGAGATATCAGTGAGACGATCAAAAGTAAGTTGAACATTCTCATTGTAGGGTCTTTTGAAGCGGTTGAAGAGATTGTGAAGAACATCAACTCGAGAGTCACATTGAGTTGAAACACCTTCGTTGACTTTGGATAGACTATCTAAGATAAGCTTAGCAGATTCCAAAGCACTCACTCTGCCATACCGACCTTTGCTCAGATGGCCACAGATGATATTCTTCGCTTGAGAATTGAGTTGATTGAATCTCTTCACATCAGCAGCATTGATCGTGGGAGTAATAGAGGGAACACCATTTTACACAATGTACCAGAAATCGTTGTCAATTGCCTCAAGATGCATGTGTATCTTCTTCTTCCAGTAGGGGTAGTCCGACCAATCGAAGGTAGGACAGCCTGTGGAAACCTTGATCATACATGTAGTCGACATAACTAGAACTCTAGGCGGTTAAACCAAAATCACACAGAACAAGGGAGTACCTTGCTCTGATACCAATTGAAAGTGCGTTATATCGACTAGAGCGGGGTGAATAGGCGATTTTTACAAATTCATCATCGAGGAATTTCAACTTGAGGAATTTGAAATGTAATGAGCTACTAGAAGTGGAATAAGTACTCAAATGCATGTGAGACAGAGCAAGAGTGATGTAGAGCATCCTATGTACATCACCACGGCAAGAGTCCCTTTGTCAAGTGACATGTGCCACATCTACTCCACATACATAAAGGTGAATCATCTCCTTTACAAGTGTTCACTTGACCCCTTCGAGGATGGTATACTACTTGACGTTCCTCTCATGTGCATGCATAGGTATTGCCGGAGCTTCACGGATGACAAAGAGGAGTGTCAGCACCTACAAACGACTACACCATCCGTGAGGGAGGCTTGGAAGAGAAGGAAGAAGAAGTGAGGAAAAGTCTCTAGAACACCCGGACCTTCCGGCCTGCTCAGAACCTCCGGACCTGTCACGCCCAAGATGCGAACCTATCCTTATTTTGGCACGAGGGCCTCGACAGGGATAGGAGCGCATCTCGTCGTGTTGCAAGAATGGATACCATTACAAGTACATGTACAGAAGAGATTAGTATATGTAATTGGCTTACACTCGCCACAAGCTACATCAAGATCACATCAATACAACAACATACTCAACCATCATACATAAGAGTAGGGTCCGGCTATGGACGAAATCAAACGACAAAATGACATCCATCCTTGCTATCCCAGGCTGCCGCCTGGAACACATCCTAGATCGATGAAGAAGAAGAAGAAGAATAACTCCAAATCAAAACAAGCATTACTCTCACGGCAAATCATTGCATTACCTGTACCTCCAACTGTTGTTGTAGTAATCTGTGAGCCACAGGTACTTAGCAATCTCATTTCCAAGGGTAACAAGACTATTAAAGCTTAATGGGTGAGGTATGGTTAAGTGGTGAGGCTGTAGCAAGGAACTAAGCATTTATTTGAGTGGCTAACTTACGAATACAAAAAGTAAAGTATGGTGGTCTATGCATAACAGACGTGAACTAGTAATGATCACTAAGTGATCCTAAACACCTACTTACGTCAATCATAAGACCACCGTGTTCTCTCTCGGATAAGGACTCACGAGAAGAGACAGTCACGGTTATGCACATAGTTGGTGTATTTTATTTGAGTTTACTTCAAGTTTTCTATGACAGGGTGTTAATTACGAAATTCGCAGAACGTTAAAAAAGAGTTGGGCCAAATCTAACTGGCCCAATAGTGACACATGGGTGCGCGATGGCTAAACTGTGCCTAGAGGGATGCATAGCACCAGGGAGGTGGGCTAGGCGGAGGCTCACCTAGTGGGCCTGGCCCAGTCGGAGAGGAGGTCGGGCAGAGCAATGGTGGAGCTCGGTCGGACGTGGAAGGAAGGCTAGTCCATGGGGCACTGGTGGGCCAGCCCATGCGCGGGGAGGCAAGCGTGGCCGAGGAGCCTCGTCCTCCTCGTGCACCCGCATGAGCAGGGAGGTTGGCGGCGGCAAACAACGGCGTCGACGAACTCCGGCGAGGCGGCTTGATCCGGCGAGGGGAAGGCCGGATCTAGACGCCGCGGAGCCATTCCCGGTGGTGGCGGCTCGAGGCGGCGAGATCCGGCGAGGGGAAGGCCGGATCTGGCCGGGGTGGAGCCATTCCCAGCGGTGGCGGCTCGAGGCGGCACTGGGGATAGAGATCAGGCGGCGGGGTCCTCCCGGCCATGGGGCGGAGCTCCTGCGGGCATGGGAGAGGGACAGAGATGGTGAGAGGGCTAGGAGGGAGAGAGAGAAGAGAGGAGGAAGAGGTGCGCGAGGGGAGCCTGCCTGGGGTCGCCGGCAAGGCACTCCGGTGAGGGGCCGGCGGGAGGAGCTTGTGCTCTGGCGGCGGCGTGCATCGGGAGGTTGGGCGGCTGCGGGGCAATGTGGTCGACCGGACATTGTCCGATTTGACCATGGACATGCCCGGTAGGTGGGGATTTGGGCACATCTGAGCCTCAGATTTCAGATCTGAGGGCCAAATTTGGCTGGGGAGGTGGGATTTCGGGATCTGGAGGGTTTGGGCTAGCAGGTGTGGTTTTCTAGGGGTGTGGCTGCAATTTTACATGGAGGAAACCCTAGAAAGTGAAGGGGCTCTCTCGATGGGGGGGTTTATATAGGGAATGGTCTAGGGTGGGGACCTCGTCCGTCCGATCGCGATCTGATGACCACGAACGGAGGGGCAAGTTAGGTTGGGCTACTGGGATGTGAAGATGGGGTAGGTGGAGATGAGAAGGAGGTTTGCGACCCGACAACGAAGTTTTATAAACCGAAATCGTCCGACAAATAACCCGATGAAGTGCCTCTGCAGTCGACCCTTCGGGTATCAAACGACCTCTGATTGCGACGAAACTTGGCAGACCATCTACCTACAATATAACAAGACCTCATGCCAACTTCCGACCCAATCCGAGGATATTTGATACGCGCTTTAAAAACAATATTTTATCGATGCCTCGGGCACGTGCGTGTGTGGTTCGTCTTGACATGGTCGATGTCACGAACGGAGAGAACCGACAACTAAGAACGAATGCAAGTTTCCGAAAATGAGGGACGATCCCATGCAGATGATGTGAATGATGCAATGATGAAAGCGACAACCAAATGAATCTCACGACGACAATGCAATAAAAGGAGAATCTTCTGGAGCGTCGGTCCCGGGCTATTGGGAACTCTCCTCCACTACACGAGGATCTCGTCCCGAGATCTAGAATGAGAAGGGGAAGAGAAAGAGCAAGAGGTAAACTTAGTTGCTTCTCTGACAAACGAGTGAAACCAATGATCATTGAAGGTTTCAATGAGAAGAAGAATGGCATGAGGAACAAGCAAGAATTCACAAGAAATTTCGGCAACACTTCGGTAGGATAGAGGCAAAATTCGATAACTCCGATTGCATGGACAAGCAAGGGAAGAACAAGATCTTGACAAAACAAGATGATAGATTGAAGAGAGCAACAACATAAAGCCCCGGGAACAACAGAATAGAAGCTAGATTTTGAAAGGGAAAGAACGGAGAAGAAAATGACACTTATACCACCATTGAATTTGAAAAACATGGTTGAACGGAGTTGATGGAGAATCAACAATGAAAGAATAGCTTGTTGTGGGCTTATGGAAAACATCTTAGAATTATAAGGTGACAACCTACCACAACAGAAACAATTACTTGCTTGGGAGCAACAAGATATGCAAAACTTCTTTCACCAAGAGGTGGAGGAGACACTTGAATCATTTATGACACCATGATAGCAACATCCTTAGGAAATGCTTTAGGTGAAATCCAACCCAAGATGACTCTGAGAAGACAACATGGGTTTACTTATCTCATTCTTGACAATTTTCCTTCAAGACTCCTCATAATCAAGAATTTAATAAAACCGTCTCAAAATACAATGGAGAAGGCATTGAACTTATAAATCCAAGATAAAGAACACTTGAGAACCTCCAACAAGAATCGTGATGAATACTTGGTGAAAGAATTAACTCCTTGATGAACCACCATGAGGAACCTCTGGAAATGAGACGATGATAGAAAAGAATTGAAGGTTGAAAAAGAACAAGATTGGGCCTTCCAATGATTTAGATGAAGCTTTGCGGCGAGATACTTGAGAAAACATGCAACTCCAGAAAGAAAAGATGAACAATTATAACCAAGAATTTGATGCCATGAACACTCCAGAAGAAGGATTGAAACCACCTTGATGAAAAGAATAAGAAGTATATTATGCCTATCCTTCATCAAATTAAATTGATGACAAGCAACGGATTTAGCATACCACTTATTCTTCTTAAAAAGATTGGAGAGAAAGATATGGCACAAATTTGAAGAGGTCTTTCCCGAAACACAGGTACAAATTTGAAACGAATGAGGATGCCATGAAAGAATGGGGATACAAGAGAGCGACGAGATCACGATCCGCCTGATAGAAGATTTGAATGAAGCACCGGAATAACTGAGAGACGAACGAAGAGACAACAATTGAGAAGAATTTGAGAATGAAAGCTGAAAGCTGAGAACGAAGAAATCTTCTGAAATGATGGCCTTTGGAGGATCGAGAAATGAATACCACTCTGAAATGCTTCAGATAGATATGGGAGGAATTTCTCATGACCAAAACAATTTGTGGGGATAGCAGGAAGCTGAAACCATGAATCTTCAAGAAAATGGACGAAGATTTGAGAGAAGCTCTCTTTCGGTCTTCAAAGATGATAATGATGGCTAGAAACACCACCAAGAATTACTGAGATACTCCGCAATAATGAATAAAGAACGGTTGAGCCAATGATGAAAATGTTTCGAAGCGATCTAGAAGAAGGCATATGACTGATGAAATTCATTCTTACGTCATATTAGAAAAGAACTTGAGAACATCTTCAGAAAGATTAGAAGGGCCAGGTAAGATCTTGGGGAAAAACTTGTGGGTTATGGGCCCACTCAAAGAAACACCATTGAAACGATTGCTTAGAAAGAGATATTGCACCAGAAAAATAAGAACTTGATGAGGTGAGAACCTCGAAATAATTTAAGAGAATATGAATGGCAATGAATGTCTTCTGGGATATCTTCAGCACTCCGGATAAAATAGAGAGAGACGAAAAACAAGAGATACTTGGACAGAATTTCCGACATGGGGAAGCATTTGGCGATTGGAAAGGATATGAAGAACACCGAGATCTTGAATTGAATGCACCGGGCAAGAAAACAAGAATAAAGAAATGATGAATTCGAATCACTTGAGGATCTTCATAATGAATCACAGGATACAATACAAAAGAAAAGATAGCGGAAGCATCGATGAAAATAAAGGCATTTCGAGAGAATTTAATCATTGAAGAAAAAGGGCGGGAGGGTGGGGAAAACAAAGAAAACTTAGGACAGATGAGACAAACTCCGGAACAAAATATGAGGATTGATCTTGCAAATATTGAAGAGGATAGAATTCACTTGAAGAGAGCACATCGGATGAAAAGAATTGATATGACAACTTGATTGAGTAAAAGAATTAGCAATCTCGTAGAAATATGAGAACACTACTTTGGAAAGATATGAGATCACCACTTGACATCGAAGCAACTCGAATTACCATATTCAAAAACAAAAAAGGATTAGGCTTACAAAACAAGCCGGAACAAATTCATGACAGAGATTCCGCTTGATATTTTCGTGGTAAGGTTCGCACGGGCTCAATCATACATTGGATTGTCATATTGAAATGACGCTCGAATATGCTCCCTAGGCATAGCGAACTACAAGGCTTGATGAAGCATATATGATGACATATATCGAGATTGTCCTCTGTAAGAAAGACCGTGAACAAACGAATCCACTAGATGTCGAATCCCAACCTCACATCATGATCTGTTGAAATATAGCCTAGGTAACTACTTGAATTCCCACCTAAGAACTTCCGAAATCTTTGGTTATGCAAACTGGTGCTGGGGATACAGGGAGGAAAAATATCTCACACAACTAATAAGCCCTACAATCCAACTCTATCCATCCGACAACACATAACCAGAGGCTTCGGAACTCCATCTATCTCGGACCCTCGAAAACACAACGATACCAAACATGGCAGTACCCTAGACGCCTCCCCAGTATTGGGTGACTCCGACCTTATCTCGCCATGAAAAGTATTGAAGTAATTTCGAACATCCTCCGTCCTCAGATACTAAGGAAACCGAACGATAACGATGCGTCAAGAATCCCCAGGAGCTCAACTCCTCGATAACAGGAGGCACCAAGACATAATTCCTTCACATCAGCATCATATAGTTTCCAAAAATACCCGCGTGATCCTAACAAAATTTGAGTGAGAAGAGGGTAGAATCAAAATTCCTAAGTCGTAATTCCTCACCAGAGTATAGAAGAGAAGTAAAAAAGAATCCTACTCTCCGATATAACTAGACTCAAAATAGTTTTTCACTAGACTCGACTCGGCCAAGTTTGATCAATCAAGGGGGCTCCTAGGTTGGTACAGGCTCTGATACCAACTTGTCACGCCCAAGATGCGACCATATCCTTATTTTGGCATGAGGGCCTCGACAGGGATAGGAGCGCATCTCGTCGTGTTCCAAGAATGGATATCCTTACAAGTACATGTACATAAGAGATGAGTATATGGAATTGGCTTACACTCGCCACAAGCTATATCAAGATCACATCAATACAACAACATACTCAACCATCATACATAAGAGCAGGGTCCGGCTACAGATGAAATAAAACGATAAAATGACATCCATCCTTGCTATCCCAGGCTGCTGCCTGGAACCCATCCTAGATTGATGAAGAAGAAGAAGAAGAAGAAGAAGAAGAAGAAGAAGAACTCCAAATCAAAACAAGCATCGCTCTCACGGAAAATCATCGCATTACCTATACCTGCAACTGTTGTTGTAGTAATCTGTGAGCCACAGGGACTCAGCAATCTCATTTCCAAGGGTAACAAGACTATTAAAGGTTAATGGGTGAGGTATGGTTGAGTGGTGAGGCTGCAGCAAGAAACTAAGCATTTATTTGAGTGGCTAACTTATGAATACAGAAAGTAAGGTATGGTGGTCTACGCATAACGGACGTGAACTAGTAATGAACACTATGTGATCCTGAACACCTACTTACGTCAATCATAAGCCCACCGTGTTCTCTCTCGGATAAGGACTCATGAGAAGAGACAGTCACGGTTACGCACATAGTTGGTGTATTTTATTTGAGTTTACTTCAAGTTTGCTAAGATTGGATGTTAAACAAAGTTTCCAAGTTTGCCACATAATCGTGGGCACGGCTTTCTGGAAGATTTATCCCTGCAAGGGTGCTCCAACTCATCCATCACAAATTAACCACACACCGCGGGAATAACCTCGACCAAGGATCTCGTGATCATCCTAGGCAATTCCAAAGGAAATCTGACACCTCGAGATAGCCCGAAGAAGATCAGAGTTCCTCACGCAAGAGGTTCGAGAAAGGTAAAACAAATCTAGCAAGCCTGCCCGACGTGTCGACGAACCTGATAAGTCGTGTATCTCGTTCTCAGGACACGACCGGATTGGCTAAGTTTCTGGCTGGCACACCCGTTGGTGACCACGGATACTACCATTTTGGACCAACACTCATGAGGAGCACTGTCTCGGGTTGTTGATTAATTATGCGCGGGTGCCGACGGGTCCCTATGCATTTTATTAGTTATTAGGCAAATGGAGTACCAATGTTGGGCCTTGCCAGACCAGCTTTATCCTAAAACAAAAATCAAGGGGGTCCCATAACAACCCCGAGCATGTTAGGAGCGCTCAATTATGGAACATAACACCGATTCACAGGTAACTAGGGCGGCAAGAGTGGAACAAAACACCGAGAAAAAGGCCAAGCCTTCCGCCTTTTACCAAGTATATATGTGCACTAAATTAAATAGCAATAATATTGTCATAACAAAAGAATGTCCATGTTGACATATGGAAGCAATTGCACCTGCAGCTAGAAACACTATAAGAAGGCTGGGCAAGCGATATCATAGCCAAACAAAGGTTTGCTGGGATGTGCAGGGGTTAGAGGCTTATCATGGCAATGTTGTGAGGCTTGACATACAAGTGGTAGGTAATGAGACATAACGATAAAAGCAGGACAACTAGCATAGAAATGATAGTAGTGGTATCTAGGGAAATGTGTCATCTTGCCTGAGATCCCACTTGGAAGATGAACGAGTCCATGAAGAAGACGATCCAACATAGTTGAACGAATTCTCACACTCCGAACGCTTTCGGAACTCTATCGAGAAGGAACAATCCAAAAACAAAAATAAACACTCGGGAAACACCACAACATATGAATGACGTGATGCGCAACCAAATATGATGCATGGTGGGTTTAATTATGCAAGGCATGGCATGACAAGAGCAACAAACAAGTACTACACATTAAGTGAAGTTCAATATGCAACGAGTTGCATATTGACGAAACTCCACGATCGATTATTTAGTTCACTCTCATTTAGGTGCACGACAATATTAAATGTTGTTTAACATGGCAAACAGTGAAGCATACATAACTACATCACCTAGGCACTTTACATGAGGCCGGAAGCAACAAATAACAATTCCGAAACGACCTCATATGCATATGTTAAGTTTGGTCCAGATCGGAACTAACTATATTTTAGATTTGTTAAATAGCAAAATAAATGTCACCATGAGATTCTACACAATTTTCTAGTCAACTTACATATATAAAACATTTTCAACGAAGCTACAGTTAATTAGTTATGAAATAAATCATTTTACATGGCATTTATGCAAATTAGATGAAAACAGCAGGTCAAACATGTTAAACACATGTGAGAGTTGGAAATTGTCAATCTACATGAAATTCCAATCATTTTACATATCAAAAATGTTTACATACGATGCACGGTTTGTGAGATATTAAATGCATGAAGATGGATGACTTTTCTGTAAAATAGTTTCCTCTAGGTAATTACGAAATTCGCAGAACGTTAAAAAAAGAGTTGGGCCGAATCTAACTAGCCCAATAGTGACACATGGGCGCACGATAGCTAAACTGCGCCTAGGGCGATGCATAGCACCAGGGAAGTGGACTGGGCGGAAGCTCACCTGGTGGGCCTGGCCCAGTCGGAGAGGAGGCCGGGCAGAGCAGTGGTGGAGCTGGGCCGGACGCGGAGGGACGGCTGGGCCACGGGGCACTGGTGGGCCGGCCCATGCACGGGGAGGCGAGCACGGCCGAGGAGCGTCGTCCTCCTCGTGCGCCCGCATGAGCAGGGAGGCTGGCAGTGGCAGACAACGGTGGCGACGAACTCCGGCGAGGCGGCTTGATCCGGCAAGGGGAAGGCCAGATCCGGCTGGGGCGGAGCCATTCCCGGCGGTGGCGGCTCAAGGCAGTGTTGAGGGACGGAGATCGGGTGGCGGGGTCCTCCTGTCCATGGGGCGGAGCTCCTGTGGGCATGGGAGAGGGAGAGAGATGGTGAGAGGGCGAGGAGGGAGAGACAAAAGAGATGAGGAAGAGGGGCGCGAGGGGAGCCTGCCTGGGGTCGTCGGCGAGGCGCTCCAACGAGGGGCTGACGGGAGGAGCTTGTGCTCCGGCGGCGACGCGCATCGGGAGGTTGGGCGGCTGCGGGGCATTGTGGTCGGCCAGACATTATCCGATTTCACCACGGACATGTCCGGTAGGTGGGGATTTGGGCGCATCTGAGCCCCAGATTTCAGATCTGAGGGCCAGATTTGGTTGGGGAGGTGAGACCTTCCGGCCTGCCCGGAACTGGGGAGGTGGGACCTTCGGCCTTCCCGGAACTGGGGAGGTCGGACCTTCCGGCCTGCCCGGGGTTGGGGAGGTGGGACCTTCCGGCCTGCTCGGAACTTCCGGCCTCAGCGCACCCCAGGCGTGCCAATTCTGTGGCAACCCTGAACCTTCCCCGGAACTTCCGGCCTCAGCACACCCCAGGCATGCCAACTCTGTGGCAACCCCAGACCTTCCCCGAAACTACTGGTGTGCAGAACTTCTGGCCCAACCCGGAACTTCCGGCATGCCTGTGTGCATCCACTCGTGCCCAAGGCCCATGTAGCCCTTTCTCATCCCACTTCTTCCTAGACTATATATACTCATCTCCCACCTCCATTCTAGGGTTAGCAATGGTTTAGCTCTTAGTTAGTTGAGCTTTTCTCCTTCCACTACCTCTCCCATGGAGTAGATGCCTCTATAGGAGAAGATTCCCTAGTGGTGTCAAGGCCCCTTTCGAGGGAAGATCCTCCAGGATATCAAGGCCCCATCTCCCCATGGGATTTGGTATGAACTCTACCATGTATCCTTCTTTCCCTTTGTTCTTCATGTACCTTGTAGATCATGTGTGTGGTGAGTCTAGTGGATGTGTGATTGGACTTGTTCTTGAGTGTTTCCCCTTGTGATTTCCCCTTCGTGTTCTTCGGGGAATCCCCCTCCAATTCATGAAAGATCGACACACACGGGCTTGCCCTGTATCAAAGAGCATAGTCATCATGATGAAATAGAACATGCATAGATTACAAGTAGCGTGATACAGGATAAGCAGGTGAAGAACAAGGTGACTGAAGAATTTGAGATGAGGAAATTGAGAAAGTCTTCAGTCAAATTCTTCAAATAGTAATGATCAATTTCATCAACGGGTATACGAGGAAATACAAGGGTTAATGAAATGGAACCAGGTGGCTCGGTGAAGATAATGATTTGATGACCCAGTTCCAACTACTGTAACAGTCGTACGTCTGGTTTGGAGCGGCTTGGTATTTAAACCAAAGGACACATAGTCCCAGGACACACAGTCCTTACCGTATTCTCTTTGAGCTAAGGTCACACAGTCCTCGTCCAACACTCGTGGTAAGTCTCCAGGATAAACTTCCAAAACCCTCACAAACTAGTCACCCGGCGATCCACAATTGACTGCTAGATGCTCTAGACTATGATGTGCTAACCGTGTGGAAGATACACGGTCTTCAAAGGTAACAAGCATCGGTTCCACACAGGAACAATCTCTTCAGTGATGCTCAATCACTTTGGGTTTTGTGGTTTGGTTTTGTAGTTTTTCCTCACTGATGATTTTCTATCAAAATCCTCGGAGGATGCGTTGCTCTCAAATGACAAGTGTTCAGTTCTCTCCTGGAGCAGCCAACCAACTGGTGGTTGTGGGGGGGCTATTTATAGCCAGGGTGCAACCTGACATGATATGACACAAATGCCCCAAATGATATGACCGTTATGTGGATAAGATGATTGGGGACAGGTGGTGCTAAGCATAGCAACGACCGGAATTTAAAGTGTCAAATTCCGTGGGGCTTATCATATTCTTCACTATAGGCAATTCGCACTTGCAAAATCCTAACTCCTTAGTGAGATCAAATTCCTCAGAGACCAGAAGAACATCGTCTCTGTCACTAAAGAACTTGATTAAACTGCAAGAGATTTCCAAAGGCTTCATTCGAAGGATTGGGTAGTGTTGAGGCTTTTGAGTTGAGCATCAGTTGGAATTTTCCTTAGTATTACCTGGCCCCCTTTAATAGTACGGTGTTTCATGTGACACAAAGAAAGGAAATGAAACTACAAAAACAAAAGTCTTCACACTTCATAGTCCTCGTTAATATCTTCAAGGTCACACTGAATTCTTCAGCTTCAAAGTCTTCACCAAAGTCTTCAGCTGAAGACATTCATTTTTAGGGGTTGATAATCTCAGAATGTATCAAACCCCTCATCGACTTATAGAACCTATGTATACTCACAAACACATTAGTTCCTTAACCTATAAGTCTTCAATACACCAAAATCACTAAGGGTCACTAGATGCACTAACAATGTTGATGTATGCGGTCCAATGAGTGTTGAAGCGTGCAATGGATATCGTTATTTTCATACCTTCACTGATGATTTGAGTAGGTATGGGTATATTTACTTAATGAAACACAAGTCTAAAACGTTTGAAAAGTTTAAGCAAATTCATAGTGAAGTTTAAGATCATCGTGACAAGAAGATAAAATGTCTACGATATGATCGTGGAGGTGAATATCTGAGTTACTAGTTTGGTGTGCAGCTTAAGAAAATGTGAAAATTGTTTCACATCTCACGCGACCTGGAACATCATAGTGTAATGGTGTATCCGAACGTCGTAGTCGTGCTCTATTGGATATGGTGCATACTATGATGTCTCTTATTGTTTTACCACTATCGTTTTGGGGTTATGCATTAGAGACAACTACATTCACTTTAATAGGGCACCATCTAAATCTGTTGAGATGACACCATATGAATTATGCTTTGGCAGAAACCTAAGTTGTCATTTCTTAGAGTTTGGCAATGCGACACTTATGTCTTATAAGCTCGAACCCAAAGTGAAAAAGTGCATCTTCATAGGATACCCTAAGGAAACAATTGGGTATGCCTTCTATCTTAGATCCGAGGGCAAAGTGTTTGTTGCTAAAAACAAGTCCTTTCTCGAGAAAGAGTTTCTCTCAAAAGAATTGAGTGGGAGGAAAGTAAAACTTGATGAGGTTGTTGAACTGTCACTTCAGTTGGAGACTAGCACGACGCAGAAAGATCTTTCGGCGGCGCCTACACCAAGTGAAGAGTAAGCAAATGATGATGATCATGAAGCTTCGGATCAAGTTACTACCAAGCCTCATAGGTCGACAAGGACTAGTGCCACCCCTAGGTGGCACGACAATCCTATCTTGGAGGTCATGTTGTTGGACAATAGTGAGCCTACGAGCTATGAAGAAGCATTGGTGTGTTGGAAATATGCCCTAGAGGCAATAATAAATTAGTTATTATCATATTTCCTTGTTCATGATAATCGTTTATTATCCATGCTATAATTGTATTGATCGGAGACTTAAATGCATGTGTGGATACATAGACAAAACCATGTCCCTAGTATGCCTCTAATGGACTAGCTCGTTGATCAAAGGATGGTTAAGGTTTCCTAGCCATGGACATGAGATGTCATTTGATAACGGGATCACATCATTAGGAGAATGATGTGATGGATAAGACCCAAACTACAAACATAGCATATGATCGTGTCAGTTTATTGCTACTGTTTTCTGCATGTCAAGTATATGTTCCTATGACCATGAGATCATGCAACTCACGGATATCGGAGGAGTGCCTTGTGTGTATCAAACGTCGCAACGTAACTGGGTGACTATAAAGGTGCTCTACAGGTATCTCCGATGGTGTTTGTTGAGTTGGCATGGATCGAGACTGGGATTTGTTACTCCGTGTGACGGAGAGGTATCTCAGGGCCCACTCGGTAATACAACATCACAACAAGCCTTGCAAGCAATGTGGCTAAGTGTTAGTCACGGGATCTTGTATTACGGAACGAGTAAAGAGACTTGCCAGTAACGAGGTTGAACTAGGTATGGAGATACCGACGATCGAATCTCGGGCAAGTAACATACCGAAGAACAAAGGGGACGTTATACGGGATTAACTGAATCCTTGACATAGAGGTTCGACCGATAAAGATCTTCGTAGAATATGTAGGAACCAATGTGGACGTCCAGGTCCCGCCATTGGTTATTGACCGTAGAGGTGTCTCGGTCATGTCTACATAGTTCTCGAACCCGCAGGGTCTGCACACTTAAGGTTCGGTGACGTTTCGGTAGTGGAGAGTTATGTATGGTGGTGACCAAAGGTTGTTCGGAGTCCCGGATGAGATCCCGGACGTCACGAGGAGCTCCGGAATGGTCCGGAGGTAAAGATTCATATATAGGAAGTCCCAGTTTGGTTTCCGGAAAGGTTTCGGGCTCATCGGTAGTGTACCGGGAGTATCGGTATTGTACCGGGAGTGCCGGTAGTGTACCGGAGGACCTCCGGGAGGGGTATTTCGACCCCAAGAGGTCCATGGGCTGTGGGAGAATAATAACCAGCCCTTAGTGGGCTGGGAAAACAGCCACAAAGGCCCATGGCGCAGGAGAGAAAGTCCTAAAGCAAAAAGTGGAAAATCAGCCAATAGGAGGCAATCCTACTCCAACTAGGATTGGAGGTGAAGTAGGATTGCTCCCACCTCCTATTTCGGCCGACCCAAAGGCCTTGGCTGCCTCTCCTCTCCTCTCCTCCTATATATACTAGTGGATTGGGTGGTTTTTGGACAGAATTTCCGGCCACGTGCTACCCGTTTCACCGGTGCACAGTTTCTCCTCTAGATCGGATTTCTGCAGCGCTTAGGCGAAGCCCTGCCGGAATTGCTCCACCACCACCATCACCGGAGCGCCGTCACGCTGCCGGTGAACTCTCTCTCCTCTCCACCTCCTCTTGCTGGATCAAGATGGTGGAGATCGTCATCAAGCTGCACGTGTGCTGAACGCGGAGGTGCCGTCCGTTCGGCGCTAGATCGGAAGGACCGTGATCGAGATCGCGAGACGGTTCGTGATGTGATCACGGAACGGATCGTGATGAGTTCGCGGGACAGATCGTGATCAAGATCGTGAGACGGATCGTGATGAGTTCACGGGACGGATCATGATGTGTTCGCGGGACGGTTCGTGATTGGATCGCGGGACGCTCGGCGATTTGGATCGCGAAGAAGTTCGACTACACCAACCGCGTTTCTTAACGCTTCCCGCTTAGCGATCTACAAGGGTACGTAGATCCACTCTCCCTCTCGTAGATGCTCATCACCATGGATAGGTTTGCGTGTGCGTAGGAAAATTTTGTTTCCCATGCGACGTTCCCCAACAGTGGCATCATGAGCTAGGTTGATGGTTCGATGAGATCTCGAGTAGAACACAAAAGGTTTGTGGGCGTTGATGCTTAGATTGCTTCCTCCCTTGGTCGTATTTTGGTTCAGCGGGATTGTGAGATGAAGCGGCCCGGACCAACATTACTCGTACGCTTACGAGAGACCGGTTCCCTCGACGCAATTTGTTGCCTAGATGGCTTGCGGGTGACAGTTTCTCTCACTTTAGTTGGATCGGATTCGACAAAGGCGGTCCTTGAGAAGGTTGAAAAGCAAACTAGTGTATCACCGTTGTGGTTTATGCGTAGGTGAGAATCGTTCTTGCTAGATACCCATAGCAGCCACGTAAAACATGCAACAACAATTAGAGGACGTCTAACTTGTTTTTGCAGGGTATGTTGTGATGTGATATGGCCAATTACATGATGAGATATATGTGATGTATGAGATGATCATGTGATGTATAGAATTTCACGACTTGCATGTCGTTGAGTACGGCAACCGGCAGGAGCCATAGGGTTGTCTTTAATTATTGTATGACCTGCGTGTCAATCATTAAGCGCTATGTAATGCTTTACTTTATCGCTAAGCAGTAGCAATAGAAGTAGAAGCAGGGCTGGCGCCACAACCCCAATGGCAACACATTGATGGAGATCAAGATGATGGAGATCATGGTGTTGTGCCGGTGACGATGGAGATCATGCCGGTGTTTCGAAGATGGAGATCTTAAACACAAGTTCATGGCCATATCATGTCACTTATGAATTGCATGAGATGTTAATCCTTTTATGCACCTTGTTTTGCTTAGTACGGCGGTAGCATTATAAGGTGATCCCTCACTTGAATTTCAAGATGAACTGTGTTCTCCCCGAGTGTGCACCGTTGCGAAAGTTCGTCGTGTTGAGACACCACGTGATGATCGGGTGTGATAGACTCTACGTTCACATACAACGGGTGCAAGCCAGATTTGCACGCGCAGAACACTCGGGTTAAACTTGACGAGCCTAGCATGTACAGACATGGCCTCGGAACACGAGAGACCGAAAGGTCGAACATGAGTCATATAGTAGATATGATCAACATAATGATGTTCACCATTGCAGCCACCTCAACTCACGTGATGATCGGACTTGAGTTGGTGAATTTGGATCATGTATCACTCGAATGATCGGAGGGATGTCAATTTGAGTGGGAGTTCTTAAATAATATGATTAATTGAACTCATTATCATGAACATAGTCAAAGTGTCTTTGCAAATTATGTTGTAGATTACTAGCTCGCGTTGTGGCTCCCTTGTATTTTTATATGTTCCTAGAGAAATAGAATTGAAAGATGTTGGTAGCAATATTGCGGACTGGGTCCGTGATCTGAGGATTGTCCTCATTGCTGCACAGAAGGCTTATGTCCTTAATGCACCGCTCGGTGCGCCACCCCCTCTAGCGTCGTCTATAGATGTTGTGAACATCTGACAGGCACGTTTCGATGACTACTTGATAGTTTTGTGCGTCATGCATTACGGCTTAGAATTGAGGCTCCGAAACGTTTTGAACGTCACGGAACATATGAGATGTTCTAGGGGCAGAGATTGTGATCTCAGGCTCGTGCCTGTGTTGCGAGATATGAGATCTCCAACAAGATTCTTTGCCTGTAAGATGAAGGAGAATAGCTCAATCGTTGAGCATGTACTCAGATTGCCTGGGTACTACAATCGCTTGAATCAAGTGGGAGTTGATCTTCCAGATAAGATAGTGATTGATATAGTTCTCCAAGTCACTGTCACTAAAGCTACTAGAACTTAAGTGATGAACTATAATACACCAGGGATAGAAGTATTGATCCCTGAGCTGTTCGCGATGTTTGACACCGCGAAGGTAGAAATCAAGAAGGAGCATCAAGTGTTGATGGTTAATCAAACCACTAGTTTCGAAAAGGGCAAGATCAAGGAGGGAAACTTCATGGATAGCAAGTCAGTTGCTGCTCCAGTGAAGCAACCCAAAGTTGAACTCAAACCCGAGACTAAGTGCTTCTATTATGAGGTGAGAGGTCGCTGAAGCGGAACAACCCTAGATACTTGGTAGATAAGAAGGCTGGCAACATTGATAGAAGTATATTTGATATACGAGTTACTAATGTGTACCTTGCTAGTACTCTTAGTAGCACCTGGGTATTGGATACCGGTTCGGTTGCTAAATGTTAGTAACTCGAAATAAAAGCTACGGAATAAACGGAGAACTAGCTAAGGGTGAGGTGACGATATGTGTTGGAAGTGTTTCCAAGGTTGATGTGATCAAAATCGCACGCTCTCTCTACCTTCAGGATTAGTGACGAACCTAAATAAATGTTATTTGGTGTTTTGCGTTGAGCATGAACATGATTAGATCATGTTTATTGCAATACGGTTATTCATTTAAGTTAGAGAATAATGGTTATTCTGTTTACATGAATAATACCTTCAATGGTCATGCACCCAGTGAGAATGGTTTGTTGAAATCTTGATCGTAGTATTACACATGTTCATAACATTGATGTCAAAAGATACAAAGTTAATAATGATAGTACCACATACTTGTGGCACTGCCGCTAAATGTCATATTGGTATAAAGCGCATGTAGAAACTCCATGCTGATGGATATTTGGACTCATTCGATTTCGAATCGGTTGAGACATGCGAACCATGCCTCTTGGGCAAGATGACTAAAGGACCCCGTTGGATGGAGCGGGCAAGTGATTCATTGGAAATGATACATGTTGATGTATGCAATCTAGTGAGTCTTGTAGTGTGCAGTGGATATCATTATTTTCTTACCTTCACTGATGATTTGAGTAGATATAGTGTATATTTACTTAATGAAACACAAGTCTGAATCGTTTGAAAGGTTCAAGCAAATTCAGAGTGAAGTTTAAAGATCATCGTGACAAGAAGATAAAAATGACTGCGATATGATCGTGGAGGTGAATATCTGAGTCACGAGTTTGGCATACAACTTAAGACAATGTGAAAGTTGTTTCACAACTAAACGCCACCTGGAACACCATAGTGTGATGGTGTGTCCGAACATCATAGTTATGCTCTATTGGACATGGTGCGTGCTATGATGTCTCTTGTCGTTTTACTACTATAATTTTGGGGTTATGCATTAGAGACAACTACATTCACTTTAAATAGGGCACCATCTAAATCCGTTGAGATGACACCATATGAATTATGGTTTGATAGAAACCTAAGCTGTCGTTTCTTAATACTTGGGGCTGCGGCACTTGTGTGAAAAATGTTTTCACCTAATGAGGTCGAACCCAAGGCGGACAAATGCATCTTCATAGAATACCCTAAGATCAGTTGGGTGAACCTTCTATCTCAGATCCGAGTGCAAAGTGGTTGTTACTAAAACGGATCCTTTCTCGAGGAAAGGTTTCTCTCGAAAGAATTGAGTGGGAGGAAGATAGAACTTGATGAGGTTGTTAAACCTTTGTTCAACCAGAGAGTAGCGCAGCGCAGAAAGATGTTTCTGTGAAGCCTACGTTAGTTGAAGAGGAAGTTAATGATGATGATCATGAAGCTTCAGGATCAAGTTACTATCGAACTTCGTGGGTCGACAAGGATGTGTACTGCTCCTAAGCGGTACGACAACCCTGTCTTCGAGGTCATGTTGTTGGACAGCGATGAACCTACGAGCTATGGAGAAGCGATGATGGGCCCGGATTCCGACAAATGGTTAGAGACCATGAAATCCGAGATAGGATCCATTTATGAAAACCAAGTATAGACTTTGGTAGACTTGCTCGTTAGACGGCAGGTCGTTGAGTACAAATGGACCTTTAGAATGAAGACAGACACTGATGGTAAATGTCACCATTTGTAAAGCTCGACTTGTTGCAAAGTTGTTTGTGACAAGTTCAAGGAGTTGACTGCGAGGAGGCTTTCTCACTCGTAGCGATGCTAAAAGTCTGTTGGAATTATGTTAGCAGTTGCTGCATTTTCAATTACGAAATCTGGCAGATGGATGTCAAAACGTCGTTTCCTTAACGGTTTACTTAAGGAAAGGTTGTATGTGATACAACCAGAAGGTTTTGTCAGTCCTAAGGATGCTAAAAGATGAGAGAGCTTCAGTGATCCTTCTATGGACTGAAGCAAGCATCTCGGAGTTGGAATATACACTTTGATGAGGTGATCAAAGTTTTTGTAGTTTATACAAAGTTTACGAGAAACTTGTATTTGCAATAAAGTGAATGGGAGCACTATAGAGTTTCTGATAAGTATATGTGGTTGACATATTGTTGATCGGAAATAATGTAGAATTTCTGGAAGGCATAAAAGGTTGTTTGAAAAGTGTTTTTCAAATGAAGACCTGGATAAAGCTACCTAATTGTTGAGCATCAAAATCTATAGAGATAGATCAAGATGCTTGATGAGACTTTCAATGAGTGCATACCTTGACAAGATTTTGAAAGAGTTCAAAATGGATCAGCCAGAGAAATAGTTCTCGTCTGATTTGTAAGGTGTGAAGTTGAGTAAGACTCAAAGCTCGACAACGGCAGAAGAAAGAGAAAGGATGAATGTCGTCCCCTATGCCTTAGCCATAGGCTCTATATTATGCCATGCTGTGTACCGCACCTATGTGTGCCTTGCCACGAGTCTGTCAGGGGGTACAAGAGTGGTCCAGGAGTGGATCACTGGACAGCGGTCGGAATTATCCTTAGTAACCAGAGGACTAAGGAAATGTTTCTTGATTATGGAGGTGATAAAGAGTTCGTCGTAAAGAGTTACGTCGATGCAAGCTTTAACACCTATCCAGATGACTAGTAGTAGCAATCTGGATACGTATAGTGGAGCAGCCATTTGGAAATAGTACCAAGTGGAGTGTGGTAGCAGTGTTTACGGTTTGACATAGAGATTTGCAAAGTACACACGGATCTGAATATCGCAGACCCGTTGACTATAAGACCTCTCTCACATGCAAAGCATGATCGAGCCCCAAAACTCATTGGGTGTTAGATTCATAACAATGCGAATCACATGGTGATGTGAACTAGATTATTGACTCTAGTGCAAGTGGGAGACTGTTGGAAATATGCCCTAGAGGCAATAATAAATTAGTTATTATCATATTTCCTTGTTCATGATAATCGTTTATTATCCATGCTATAATTGTATTGATCGGAGACTTAAATGCATGTGTGGATACATAGACAAAACCATGTCCCTAGTATGCCTCTAATGGACTAGCTCGTTGATCAAAGGATGGTTAAGGTTTCCTAGCCATGGACATGAGATGTCATTTGATAACGGGATCACATCATTAGGAGAATGATGTGATGGATAAGACCCAAACTACAAACATAGCATATGATCGTGTCAGTTTATTGCTACTGTTTTCTGCATGTCAAGTATATGTTCCTATGACCATGAGATCATGCAACTCACGGATATCGGAGGAGTGCCTTGTGTGTATCAAACGTCGCAACGTAACTGGGTGACTATAAAGGTGCTCTACAGGTATCTCCGATGGTGTTTGTTGAGTTGGCATGGATCGAGACTGGGATTTGTTACTCCGTGTGACGGAGAGGTATCTCAGGGCCCACTCGGTAATACAACATCACAACAAGCCTTGCAAGCAATGTGGCTAAGTGTTAGTCACGGGATCTTGTATTACGGAACGAGTAAAGAGACTTGCCAGTAACGAGGTTGAACTAGGTATGGAGATACCGACGATCGAATCTCGGGCAAGTAACATACCGAAGAACAAAGGGGACGTTATACGGGATTAACTGAATCCTTGACATAGAGGTTCGACCGATAAAGATCTTCGTAGAATATGTAGGAACCAATGTGGACGTCCAGGTCCCGCCATTGGTTATTGACCGTAGAGGTGTCTCGGTCATGTCTACATAGTTCTCGAACCCGCAGGGTCTGCACACTTAAGGTTCGGTGACGTTTCGGTAGTGGAGAGTTATGTATGGTGGTGACCAAAGGTTGTTCGGAGTCCCGGATGAGATCCCGGACGTCACGAGGAGCTCCGGAATGGTCCGGAGGTAAAGATTCATATATAGGAAGTCCCAGTTTGGTTTCCGGAAAGGTTTCGGGCTCATCGGTAGTGTACCGGGAGTATCGGTATTGTACCGGGAGTGCCGGTAGTGTACCGGAGGACCTCCGGGAGGGGTATTTCGACCCCAAGAGGTCCATGGGCTGTGGGAGAATAATAACCAGCCCTTAGTGGGCTGGGAAAACAGCCACAAAGGCCCATGGCGCAGGAGAGAAAGTCCTAAAGCAAAAAGTGGAAAATCAGCCAATAGGAGGCAATCCTACTCCAACTAGGATTGGAGGTGAAGTAGGATTGCTCCCACCTCCTATTTCGGCCGACCCAAAGGCCTTGGCTGCCTCTCCTCTCCTCTCCTCCTATATATACTAGTGGATTGGGTGGTTTTTGGACAGAATTTCCGGCCACGTGCTACCCGTTTCACCGGTGCACAGTTTCTCCTCTAGATCGGATTTCTGCAGCGCTTAGGCGAAGCCCTGCCGGAATTGCTCCACCACCACCATCACCGGAGCGCCGTCACGCTGCCGGTGAACTCTCTCTCCTCTCCACCTCCTCTTGCTGGATCAAGATGGTGGAGATCGTCATCAAGCTGCACGTGTGCTGAACGCGGAGGTGCCGTCCGTTCGGCGCTAGATCGGAAGGACCGTGATCGAGATCGCGAGACGGTTCGTGATGTGATCACGGAACGGATCGTGATGAGTTCGCGGGACAGATCGTGATCAAGATCGTGAGACGGATCGTGATGAGTTCACGGGACGGATCATGATGTGTTCGCGGGACGGTTCGTGATTGGATCGCGGGACGCTCGGCGATTTGGATCGCGAAGAAGTTCGACTACACCAACCGCGTTTCTTAACGCTTCCCGCTTAGCGATCTACAAGGGTACGTAGATCCACTCTCCCTCTCGTAGATGCTCATCACCATGGATAGGTTTGCGTGTGCGTAGGAAAATTTTGTTTCCCATGCGACGTTCCCCAACATGGTGGGCCCAGATTCCAACAAATGGCTAGGAGCCTTGAAATTAGAGAAAGGATCCATGTATGAAAACCAAGTATGGACTTTGGTATACTTTCTCAATGAACGTCAGTCCGTTAAGTACAAATGGACCTGTAAGAAGAAGACAGACGTTGATGGTAAATGTCACCATTTATAAAGCTCGACTTGTCGCAAAGAAGTTTCCGACAAGTTCAAGGAGTTGACTACGATGAGACTTTCTCACCCCTAGGGATGCTAAAGTCTGTTGAAATTATGTTAGCAGTTGCTGCATTTTTCGATTATGAAATTTGGCAGATGGTTGTCAAAACATCGGTTCCTCAATGGTTTCCTTGAGGAGGTTGTATGTGATATAAGCGGAAGGTTTTGTCGATCCTAAGGATGCTAAAGGTATGCGAGCTCCAGTGAACCTTCTCTGGACTGGGGCAAACATCTCGGAGTTGGAATATACGCTTTGATGAGGTTATCAAAGCTTTTGGGTTTATACAAAGTTTTCAAGAGACTTGTATTTACAAGAAAGTGAGTGGGAGCACTATAGCAATTCTGATAAGTATATGTGTATTTACAAGAAAGTGAGTGGGAGCACTAAAGGGTTGTTTGAAAGGAGTTTTTCAAAGGAAGACCTAGAATGAAATTACTTAAATATTTGGCATCAAGATCTATAGAGATAGATCCAGACACTTAATAAAACTTTCAATGAATGCATACCTTTATAAGATTTTGAAGGAGTTCAAAATAGATCAGACAAAGGAGTTCTTTGTTGTGTTGTAAGGTGTGAATTTGAGTAAGACTCAAAGCTCGACCATGGCAAAAGAAAGAGAAAAGACGAAGGTTGTCCCCTATGCCTTAGCCATAGGCTCTATATAGTATGCCATGTTGTGTACCGCACCTGGTGTGTGCCTTGCCATGAGTCTGTAAAGGGGTACAAGAGTGATCTAGGAGTGGATCACTGGACAGCGGTCAAAATTATCCTTAGTAACTAGAGTACTAAGGAAACATTTCTCGATTATGGAGGTGATACAGAGTTCGTCGTAAAGGGTTACGTCGATGCAAGATTTGACACCAATCCGGATGACTTTGAGTAGCAATCCGGATATGTATAGTGGAGCAGTCGTTTGGAATAGCTCCAAGTGGAGTGTGGTATCAGCATTACATTATGACATAGAGATTTACAAAGTACACATGGATCTGAATGTTGCAGACCCATTGACTAAAACCTCTCTCACAAGCAAAACATGATCAAACCCCAGAACTCATTGGTTTACATGGTGATGTGAACTAGATTATTGACTCTTGTGCAAGTGGGAGACTGTTGGAAATATGCCCTACAGTTGTCATCTATAACATGATCACATCATTAGGAGAATGATGTGATGGATAAGACCCAACCGTACGCATAGCATATGATTGTGTTAGTATATTGCTACTGCTTTACCCATGTCAAGTATTTGTTCCTACAACCCCGAGATCACATAACTCCCTGACATCGTCGGTGTCGGTGTCAAAATCGTTGGATCTCGGGCAGGGGGTCCCAAGCTGTGGGTATTGGATCGATGGGTAATAGGAGACAAGGGAGACAGTATTTACCCAGGTTCGGGCCCTCTTGATGGAGGTAAAACCCTACGTCCTCCTTTGTTTGTATTGATGATTGTGTATCGAGTACAGAGTTGATCTACCACGAGATCGTATGTAGTGGTCCAAACCCTAAGAGCTATGCTCGTATGATGATATGATATATGATGATCTAATTGTCCCTAATTACTAGCCTAGCCTCGGCTTATATAACACACCAGAGGCCTAGGATAACAAGAGTCCTAGTCGGCTACATCGGTTGAGAGGAGTCCTTGTCTTGATCACCAAGTCTTGTGGAATCTTCCTCGTATGCATCATGGGATTCCCAAAGTTTCCCATTAGTGAATCGTCCTAGGGGTCCTCGGCCCGACCCACTAGTCAGGAGACGACGTGGTGAGTACCCCCTAGTCCAGCACACCGTTAGTAGCCCCCTGAACTGGTCTTCAAGTTGGGGACGCTCCTCGGTTCTTCCGAACAGTTCTTGGTCTTTGGTCGTCGGTCTTGAAAACTGGTTCAATAAATCTTCCCATCACTAATCTCGAGGATCACCGAGGTGAATCCGAAGAGTTCACAAGCCGGGCATCCGAGGAGCCCCTTTAAGTTATCGGCCTGTATTAATGCCTCATTATTTTTATGCGGCAACTCGGGTTCGAAGTTTTTCCCTTGTGTCGTTATCCTCTTGTGTTCGAGCTCCAACGCCGAACTATATCTGAGTTGTCTTTTTGAGCCCGAGCTCCAATGCTGGTCAGCATCCGAGGTGTCATAGGATACCTCAGTCTCTGAAT
The DNA here is from genome assembly GCA_022496015.1 of Hordeum marinum. Classification (NCBI taxonomy): domain Eukaryota; kingdom Viridiplantae; phylum Streptophyta; class Magnoliopsida; order Poales; family Poaceae; genus Hordeum; species Hordeum marinum. The sequence continues at coordinate 200,940,418 of CM039677.1, read as the reverse complement.
ATTTGAAGTAGTTCATCTGAGATTAAATATTGGGATAGTCTTTTATGGAGCCAGCCGTTCGCATTTGAGCTTTATGCCGGACTGCTTCCGAAGTGTCTTCGATCTTGAGCTTTATGCCAGAATGCTTTTGAGCTCCAATGCCGGACCGCATCTGAGCTCCAAGGATGATCACCGTCCAAGGTGTCATAAACTACCTCAGTCTTTAAAATACTGAATGAATTCATCCGAGCTTAATGCCGGAAATGCCCTCTATGGAGCCAGCCACTTGCACCCAAGCTTTATGCCGGACTGCTTCCGAGGTGGTGCACCACCCCGACCGCGGGCTGATTTTTTGTGGATATTTTCGATCGGTGCAATTTATTCTCTATCGAGATATATAGCCAGTGGCCCTCAAGGTGTGTGTCGGTCTAAAACCCGAGATGCCCCTGAAGGAAAAAATAATAATCAAAATAAAACCACTAATCCCAATAGCCCCTGAGACTTAGGTCGATTTGCAAAATCGGCCCGAGGATCAAGTTCTTGCTCGGCGGCATTCGTTAGGGATCTAAACGCGGTGTAGTAGTTTCCGAGACTCGGGTTGGGTGCGGTCGACCAACCTAAGAATCGAATCTCCTCAGAAGTTGTATTGCACTTTGAATTTTATGCATTGAATAGGCAATGCAGTAGCCCCCGAGCCTTAATTTGGGCACGGGTGGTCTAATTAATGATCGTTATTTGTTTGACACAAACTTTGTTATCTTTGACACAATTTATGTGTAATTATTCTATGTATCCAAGTACTTTACATCATTAATGCTTAGATCTGCATTGTACACGACTTTGTTGACCGACCATCAGCTTCAACCTCCTCGGCCAGTAGCTGAGGAGTGTTTGTCCTACTTTATAAAGCCTTTATAAAGGCAAAGATTTACGGAAACAAGGCAATCCGGCCATACGGTTTTATAAACAAAGGTACACAGAGAGATATGTTATATTACTACATAGGAAACATCTTCTGGGAGAAATAGTTCATTTATAAGTTCGTTTTCCCAGGATATCATGTTGACCATGATCATGAAACCCCGACTCCGATCAATGCGGGAGGAAAAATATTGAGGATTTAGTTTGACGAATGATCCCGAACTTTGTGGTCTTTAATGAACCAAAAATTTCACTTCCATCATTGCCGACCAATTATATTCTTAAGATGGCTGGCTTTCGGCTTCACCCAGTCTGAGGTACTAACGCGGATGACCTGGAAGTAACAATCACAGAGGTTCTCCCTTTACCCCCTAGCCGAACAATCGAGAACGTAGGGGATAAGCATAGGAGCTAGGCAACCCAGCTTGGCCAAAATCTTAAATCAAATTGATGCTATTTATGTCTTTATAATGATGATTACGGAAGGCAGCACTCGCATATTGAATACAAATGCTTTTATGATATATGCTATTTTGACTCCTTTGTAACCGTTTATCATTTGAGAGTGGCCCATCATCGGCTTCTACCCCTTTGTAGATGCTACGCAGGGTGTTTCCTCAATAATAAGACAACCCTAAGCTGACGTCTCGGTGCCCGGAGGCGGTTCTGTTAGCGGAAACAAGGCAATCAGATATTCGGGCTTTATAACTTTCACTTAGTCATAGAAGCATATGTTGGGTAACTTAATAGCCCCCGGTATACGTTGACTCCTCGGATTATTCGAGGTCGAACCACCCACAACTTGGCCTTTTCAAGAAAGAAAGGCCCTTCGTTTTACTCAAATAACCTCGATCGGCTATATTTGGTTGAATACCGCATGCGGTTCGCTAACCGATTTACGCTTGTTGTGACAGTTAGCTTTCGGCTTTCTCCAACTAAGGCACTTAACCAGTTAAACTGGAAGTGACAATCGCAATGGTTCTCCCTTTACCCCTTAGCCAAACAAAGCAAAAATGTAAGAGGTAAGCATAGGAGCCGGGCAATCCAGCTATAGACCAAATACACAACTCGAAATCAATGCATATAAATGTGAAATATAGAGGACATTTTGCTGAGGACTGCATGGAGTACCTCGGTGTTTGGTGGGTTCGGTGTTAACCGCAGACCCCCTTTAATACTGTTGATGCATGAAATGCATCTCGCATTGCACTATAAGAGTTATGCTCGGAAAAAACAAAAAACTTATGCAAAAAAAACTTTATGTTTAGACAAAAGAAAATTGTGCCAATCCAAAATTGGTCTAAAATTTCATTTGTGCCTCGGTCGTGCTTTAACATGATACATCCGATCCCTGGACTCCAAGCGGGTCAGCCTTTGGCTTCAACCTCCATATCCCATAGGCGGAGTGTTTCTTGAGGCCTGTTTAGCAAACTAAACTTGAGCGGATTTAGAAAGAAGCCAGGCTATCCGGCTATTGACCACACGCTAGTGTCGGAAAAAGGAGTAGTAGAAAAAGACTTTGCAACGACTAAGAAGAAAACACAATTATTATAAAACGGCTCATACAAATTTAAGAGCCCCCGGTTAAATTGGGTAAATAAATTTTTTAACAAACAGAGTTGTTTTTGTTTAACAAAAAATATAATGTTTGGTTGCACCGAACAAAAAGTAAAATTTCAAAGAGAGCTGAGCACGAAAGCGACTTAGCTTGTTAATGGGCTCGATGCGGTTCGGGTTTTGGCGATACGAAGACGTAGTCCTCGGTTTGGATGATGTCCCAGCCCCTAAGCCTGAGGTAATCGGGTGTGAAGCTCAGATCGAGAAGTGGCAACACAACACGGTTGCTGCGGCGAGGCCCCGGTCCAGCCGAGGAGAGTAGTTCGACAACGTGACGACGAAGCCCCCAATTATCATGGGAAAAGAGAGCGCTTTTAATAAGCAAACTTTTTTATTTAACACAAATATAATGCTTTGTCGAACCGAACAAAAGTTAAAAAATGAAGAAAGTTCATCATGAAAGCGACTTAGCTGGTTAATGTGCTTGTGACATGTGTCGAGCTTGTAGTGGGTCAAGGTCCCAACCTCCAAGCCGGTCACGAGGTAGACTAAGAAGAGCTCGACTTGATGAAGTGACAACAGAACACTTCCAAAGGGCCGAGGAGAAACCTCCAGTCCAGTCGAGTAGAGGAAGTAGTTCGGCAGCATGACGGCAAAGCCCCCATGTCCGTCGACCATGTCGACGACACAATTTGGTTGATGGAGGCAGGGCGACAATATAGGCACGCCAAGGTGACCGCATGACACAACCGAAGTCGATTATTTGTGCACACAATATAGTGCAAGCCAAGAGTAATAACAAATAAAGGTAATAATATTTAAAAAATCCTTCTACTTGGTTAATTTAAGTGAAACAAATAATCAAAATAATATGGCATGCGCGCTAAGGTGGCTGAGCGAAGAGTTCGGCTTGACGAAGTGGCGATGTTGCACGGTCGATGTGGCGAGGCGAAGTCCCCGGTCCAGCTAACATGGCAAAGCTAGTCGGCTGGTGACGCCAATGTCCCTGGCGCAAGTTGATGAAGAGATGACAAAGCCCCCGGTCTAGCCAAGGTGATGGAGTAGGTCGCCTGGTGACGCCGAAGTCTCATGCCAGCCGAGGTGTCGAAGCAGGTCAGTTGGTGACGCCGAAGCCTCCGGCCAGCCGAGGTGTCGAAGTAGGTCAGCTGGTGACGCCAAAGTCTCATGCCAGCCGAGGTGTCGAAGTTGGTCGACTGGTGACGCCGAAGTCCCCAGAGAAAGTTGATGTGGAGATGACGAAGCCCCTAGTCTAGCCGAGATGACGGAGCAGGTCGGTAAGATGATGCTAGAGCCCCATGCCAGCCGACGTGTCAAAGCAGGTCGGCGTGGTGGGCGTCGGTGTCGGATTTCGGGCTCCGCAAAGCCCTCAAGGTTCGAACACAGGGACGTGTGTGAAGGTTCCGTGCAGCCTCGCCCAACCTAGCTTGCTACTCAATGGTTACTATGGTGAACTCGCTCGATGACAAGGAAGAAGATGAACACGGCAGTTCACCCAGGTTCGGGCCGCTGCGAAGCATAATACCCTACTCCTGCTTTGGTGGATTTCCTCTCGTGGAGGTTTGCTGGATGAACTAGTACAGTGGGCTTGAGCCTCGCGAGGGCGCTAAAGAGGAGTTCTTGGCTCTCTGTCGTGTGGTGGTTCATCCAGTGGCTAAGCATTGGATCCCGTCCCTCTCTATGGTGTGGCCTAGCTTCCATATATAGAGGTGGCCTGGGTCCTCTTCCCTTATCACAATGGCGGGAAGGGATCCCACAACGGCCAAATTTGAAGGGGGACAGGAGTACACCCGTGTCCTTTCCAAAGGTGGTCTTCGCCTGCAAAGTGGTTGTTGGTGATGCAGTGGTGGGCTCGGCAATGACATCCGTCCTATGGCGCTCGTGGCCGTGATCTTGTTGCACCAGAATGGAAACCTTTGGGTGGCGCTTTGGGAACCCACGTACGTCCTTTCTCCCTTTCAACCAAAGAGGAAACGGTGCCGCCTGGTGCGTTGGCACCCGCCTGTCCTTCCTTGTGTCACCTTTGACTCCTGAGGTCGAGCCCTGCATAGAGATCTCCGCCTCTCAGGAGGGGACCTGAGGAGGCCCATCCTTGCTGGTCTTGATGTCGTTGTTGCTCACGAGCCCAGGGTCCTCGCAAGGGCCTTTACAACCGCGGCGGTAGGGAGATGTGCGGGATTGGGGTCTGCAGACATAGAGTGCCGAAAGGGCTCCCAACTTGCATCACCTACAAGAAGAAGAAGATCACAGGATGCCCGGATTCACTAAGCGCCATGGCCACACCTACCTAGGAGCTTACGACGAACACGCCAAGCTAAGTACACTACCTAACAAAGCAAGAGTTTCATGATCTAATAGCGTCCCGAAGATGGGGCGAGGATTGTGCGCACTAATATGAGGGTGCAGGTACTACGGGCCACTACACGCGACTACTAGCACCCCTAAGGCCTAAAGCGACAGGGGAAACAACATGGGGACAGAGGCCCAATAGCGATAGGTGGCAATTCCACGAACCCAGGGCTGGCGACCATGGGTTGCCCCTCGGGAGGGGGCACCTCGTGAGGACCCGACCAACTACCGTGATCAGGCCAGATCGATGACGGCGCCAAGCTTCACACAAGAAAACTAAATCGCATAACCACAAGCGGCTGATAGTGATTCAAGGACAAGAAACAAAGACAGAGGTAACATGCAAATGATTGATGCCCATGGGGGCCAAGTTCGTTTTAAGCTGTTATAGGTACTAGGAGGAAGAAGCAGGAGGGGTCTAGGTGGAGGAGTCGCTGTCGCTGCCCGAGTCAACTGCCGCCACGGCACCGGGGCTGCCTTCCCCTCTGGGAGGGGGCACCTGGATGAACCGCGTGACCAGGACATCCACATGTGGACGCACCTCGTCCTAGAGAGGCCTCAGTAGCCCCTCGGGCACCCGCTCCACAACACGCCGGAGGTCGAGCTCTGGGGCGAGGCAACATAGGTTGGAGAAGACTTGCGTCGAGGCAAGCTCCAGGAGGCCTCCCTATCCGTGTTCACACGGGAGACGCCGGTCTCCAGCGTCTCTACCACCCGGCGGAACAAGTCGAGGTAGCCGCCGTCACCATGCACGTGGGGGAGGGCGGGGTCTTCCCTGACGAACCAGCTTACCGTGTCGGCCGTGCGATGGGCAATGTCGAGGTATTGCCTGGCGCGTTGGGACTCCATCATCTTGGCATAAGCCGCCTCGTCTTGCGCGGCCTGCACGGCGTCAGCCACTTCCTGGACCTGGGTCTGGAGAGACGCTAGTTTCGCCCTGGCCTCTGCCTCGCCCCTGAGGGCGGCTTGGAAGGCGGCATCGGTGGTCGCCAGCTAGGCATGCAGCACGTCCGCCTCCTCCTAGAGCTCGACGCGCTTGCGCTTCTTGGCTGCCGACACCCTGGAAGGAGGAGACAGTCAACCTAGTACATTGCACATGTCAAGCAAAGAAAGAGGGAGGCGACGGAATACTCACTCCTCCACTATGGCCCAGCACCGGCGAACCTGCGCCGGCCCCGATGGCCCCCCACCGCTGCCTCCGTAGGAGAGCGAGGGGCTGACGGCCCCATGCGCTCCCTTGCACCGATAGCGCTTCCACCAGATGCCATGATCAAAGGGAGAAGCTGGGGAGAGGAAGAGGGTTTTCTCTGGAATTGTGGGAGCAGGCGGGTGCTTCGAGATGTCTAGGCTCCCCCGACGGGGAAGGCAGATTGATTGGCAGGATCAAGGCCACGAGGAGTCATGGGAGGGCAGGCAACGTGCGCCCCTCGGGTGCCGAAAGGGCCGGCTCGATCGACGCATGATCCTGCCTCACGTCACCTCACCTGACACTGTCGGGTCACATCGGCATGGACCAAGGGCTGGAAGCCTAAGGAAACGACCACATTCAAAGAAAGGTAATGATGGCCGGCGCTGTGGATAGGCGTCGCATCTGATTGACTTAGGACGGTTCTTGATGCCTTCAGGGAGCAGGGGCATCGCCGCACAGGCAACTGACGCGTGTAAAGCCTGGCATGCAGGTGTTTGGGGCCCACGGTGCTTCAGGCCGTCCCCAAGGCTTCGCCCCGAAGCCGTCTCAAGCGCGCCTTGGGCCTGGGGGCTACTGTCGGTGTTCTGGGAACGGGGGTTCCCAGCCCTGCCTGCATGCGGCCCAACACATGGCCCACTTCGTCAGCCAAGCGTGGCCTGGCGTGGCTCTACTCAAGACTCTGGCCAAGGATGCAACCGCAGGACGAGGCCTCAACACCCTCGATATCGACCGGATCACCAAGGACGGCATCGAGGCTACAAGTGGCTTTATGACCCATAAGGCTCCTGAGGCGTGCTGCTCAGGAGCCCCCTTTAATGCTCAAGCAGCTCTACGTCGGCAAGTCTCGGTCCTGCACATTTCCCTACCACCATGGTATACGACCGGATCGCCAAGGACGCAACCACGAGGTGAGGCCCCAACACCCTCGATGTCGACCGGATCACCAAGGACGGCATCAAGGCTGCCAAGTGGCTATATGACTGGTAAGGCTCCTGAGGCATGCTACTTAGGAGCCCCCTTTGACGCTCAAGCGGCTCCCCAAAGAAAAATTTTGTTCCTGCCTCGGGAGGGGTGGGCCTCCCGAGGCTCTAAGATTCGCGTCAAGCCGTGACTGGAGCCCCCGAGTGAGTACGAAGCATCACACGCCTGCTAACTCGTCTAGGAGTACCACGCGAGGATCCGGGCGCCAAGGCCTTGGCGAGGTGCGAGCACCGTGCCCCCCAGCCCCTGCTTGCAAGGTGCGAGGGGGAAGGGAGTAGATGAGTGCCCGCCCCGAAGAGAGAAAGCCCAAGATGGGAAATGGTGATGAACACGAATCACTGGCCTATTTCTTGAAAACATGATTTGAAAAAACCCCGAGTTTTGTTCTAGGAAAGTTGGCAAATTCAAATGTGAGAAGAGCAAATAATAGCTGCGTCCTGCACCTAGACTAGTCTTTGTCTTCCCCGAGCGCTGAGCGTAGGGCATCCACGTTGCATGGGCATAGCCATTGATGGGCGGTGTTGACTTCTCCGCCAGCATGGAGCTGTGGCTGCCACATTGCGTGGGAGGAACCCCTCCGCGTCCCCAGGGGGCTCCGGGTGTATACAGCCCGCTCATTATTACGTGAGAGTGTCACGACCGTAGATAGCTGGGAAAGCCCCCGGGCGCCGGGCCCGTTGGCTCCCAACTCCGTCAATAGCCATCCCGTGCATTTCTGCTCGGTTGCGCGCCCTTATGACCCAAACCCGAAAGTATTGTTCCCTGCGTAGCCGCAGGATTGTGCTCCCGCGGCCCAAACATGAGTACAATGTATCTGGCGCAGCCATAAGGGTGTTTTGTCGATGAAGCCGCCTCGTGAGGCGTCTGGGCGGTGACCGTACTCTAACTAGACGGCCACACGAGGCCCAGCTCCCGAGGCTACACCGGTGTTCCAGTTGTCGTGGGTGGCCCACGTTACCTGTGTCTTGCTGCCCTCCCCCCAAGGCATTATCCCTGACACCCCGGGGTTTGGCTCGGCGATGCTTGCTTGGAGGGCGATAGCTTGCGTCGCGCCCCCACGGGTCAAGTGACGTCCTCCCTCTTTCTCTGGCTTGCATTGTCCAAACTTGGCGCTTCATCGGGGGAAGCCCCCAAGCTCGGATCAGGGAGAACGCTCGGGGCTTCCCCTATCCTTGGGGGGCACTGGCACCTACGGCAGGCGCCTGATCCAGGTCGGCATCCCTGGGCACGACATAGCATGGTACGTATGGCTCCACATATGGGCCCGGTTCTCCTCCCGAGCCGTCATGCGGACGCTGGGGATGGTCCCTCTAGGTGGCGGTGGGGCGCCGCCTTGCGCGAGTAGCCTGCAGACCCTCCTGCATCGAGCCTCAGAGCGAAGTTGCCTACCTCTACCACCGCCGTTGGGTGGGTTGTGCGTCTCCTGACGTGGGTTGCTTCCTCGACGATCCGACGCACCTTCACCATTGTTGCTTGTTTGCCTGGACACCTCCGCCATTTGCTCCCTGCGTAGGATGGCACGCTCTCACCTGGTCAATCCGGGTTGTTGAAGATCCACTTGGTCGTGGGGGCATGCGTTGGTGCGCGCGTGGGGCGCCCTGTTGTTTCCTTCGCAAGCTCGATCGCCATGGCCAAGTTGTGCCTCGAAATCAGTTACCAGAATCTGAATGAGAAGGAGCACGGCATCCGGCGGGCCCCGCCCAGGCTCGCCCGGGGCTGAAGGGGGCATGCCGTTGGCGAGCTGGGGAACAGGCGCGATGAACGAGCCCCCAACACCTGGTGCAGAGTGAGGGATCGCGGCCATCCACGCGACGGTGACCAGCTCCGCGACGTGGTCAGCCCACGCGTCCAAGCCCCCGTGCGTCGGGTGGTGGCGGAGCATCTCGCTTGCCAGAAGCAATGCATCATGCACGTCGAGGTCCCCCACGTAGGTGCGACGCGATGTAGATGCCGAAGATGTCGCCTTCCCGTCATGTGCTTGGGCGGCGCACGGGGCAGCGATGGCGGAGGCGATGCTGGCGGCCTGATATTGCCTGCCCAGCACTATGCCGTTGAGGCATGAGTCCCCGACGGCGGTAGTGGAACCGACGGAAGCTGGTCCACCGCGGCCAGGAGAAGCTTGTTGGGCGTCGGACATCGGAGTGATGGAGCGGGGAAGAGCAAGGCTTGAAGAAGACTCCGACACGCCCCTACCTAGTGCGCCAAATGTCGGATTTCGGGCTCCGCAAAACCCTCAAGGTTCGAACCCAGGGCGTGTGTGAAGGTTCCCTGCAGCTCGCCCAACCTAGCTCGCTACTCGATGGTTACTATGGCGAACTCGCTCGATGGCGAGGAAGAAGATGAACACGACAGTTTACCTAGGTTCGGGCCACTGCGAAGCGTAATACCCTACTCCTGCTTTGGCGGATTGCCTCTGGTGGAGGTTTGGTGGATGAACTAGTACAGTGGGCTCGAGCCTCGTGAGGGCGCTCAAGAGGTGTTCTTGGCTCTCTGTCGTGCGATGGTTCATCGAGTGGCTAAGCGTTGGATCCCGTCCCTCTCTATGGTGTGGCCTAGCTTCCATATATAGCGGTAGCCTAGGTCTCCCTTATCACAATGGCGGGAAGGGATCCCACAATGGCCAAATTTGAAGGGGGGCAGGAGTACACCCACGCCCTGTCCAAAGGTGGTCTTCGCCTGCAAAGTGGTTGTTGGTGATGCAGTGGTGGGATAGACGATGACATCCATCCTGCGAGGCTCGTGGTCCTGGGCTTGTTGCACCAGAACGAAAACCTTTGGGCGGTGCTTTGGGAACCCGCGCACGTCCTTGCTCTCTTTGCACCAAAGAGGAAACTGCGTCGCCTGGCGCGCTGGCGCCCACCTGTCCTTCCTTGCGTCACCTTTGACTCCTGAGGCCGGGCCCTGCATAGAGATCTCTACCGCTCAGGAGGGGGCCTGAGGAGGCCCATCCTTGCTGGTCTTGATACCGTTCTTCCTCGCGAGCCCAAGGTCCTCGCCAGGGCCTTGTCTTAAGTAGAGCCGCGCCAGGCCACTCCTGGCTGACGAAGTGGGCCATGTCCTGGGCCGCAGGCAAGCAGGGTTGGTTTCCCCGTTCCCAAAATGTCGATAGTCGGCTTGAAAAGGCGACGGCGTGGCAATGCCGATGTAGGTCGAAATTCGTGACACGGTCAATGCTGGATTGGTGAAGCAACAAAGCGCCCGACCCGTACAACCCGCGGATGACGAGGTTCCCTTTATAATTATTCAGTCCTCACGATGCCGAACTCTTGGTTAGCTGACCGAGATGATGAGAAAATTTCCTTCAAAAAGGATGTTTGACAACCCGTTCATGAAAAAGATGAATTCGGGTCAGATTCGTTTTTGCGCAGAAAATAGATCCAAAATTTGTTGTACTCATCGGACGTTTTCAGGAGTTTGGATGGTTGGATAGACATGAAATTTTGAGTGGTGATCGGTATAGGAATTCCGCAGTCGGTGAACGGTGGGATTTTCCAACAGATGTCCGAACTAGATACTAGACAGCTCTCCCTAACTCATCCAGATTCCCGTCCAGATTCGACATGGCTCCGGTATATCGAAGATTGCCATAGATTCCTCCATCGAAATGCGATGAAATTTTGCAGGTTTGTTGTAGATACCATTCCACCGAAGCAAACATCAAAGCGACGCTTGAGGAAACGGGGACAACAAACACAAATTCGTTGTCCAGGAAAAATGCAATATGCAGACGAGCCGTCGATCCTTCTAGTGATCCCACATCAGAACTCTCAGTGAAAGCACCAATATCGGTGTCAAAACCGACGAATATCGAGTAGGGCATCCCGAGCTATGGGTCTTGGATCACTGGGTAACAAGAGACAAGGGAGACTGTATTTATCCAGGTTCGGGCCCTCTTGATGGAGGTCAAACCGTATGTCCTGCTTTGTTAGTATTGATGATGGTGTATCGAGTACAGAGTTGATCTACCACGAGATCGTATGTAGTGGTCTAAACCCTAAGAGCTATGCTCGTATGATGATATGATCTATGATGATCTGATTGTCCCTAATTACTAGCCTGGCCTCGGCATATATAACACACCAGAGGCCTAGGATAACAAGAGTCCTAGTCGGCTACGTTGGTGGAGAGGAGTCCTTGTCTTGATCACCAAGTCTTGTGGAATCTTCCTCGTATGCATCATGGGCTGCCCAAAGTGGACCATTAGTGAATCGTCCTGGGGGCCCTCGGCCCGACCCACTGGTCGGGAGACGACGTGGTGAGTACCCCCTAGTCCAGGACACTATCAGTAGGAATGTCATGTGTGTATCAAACGTCACAACGTAACTTGGTGACTATAAAGGTGCTCTACAGGTATCTCCGAGGGTGTCTATTGGGTTGGCTTGGATCGAGACTAGGATTTGTCACTCCGTATGACAGAGAGGTATCTCTGGGCCCACTCGGTAACACAACATCACAAGAAGCTTGCAAGCAATGTGACTAAGGAGTTAGTCATGGGATCTTGTGTTACAGAACTAGTAAAGAGACTTGCCGGTAACGAGATTGAACTAGGTATGGAGATACCGACGATCGAATCTCGGGCAAGTAACATACCGATGGACAAAGGGAACTGCATACAGGATTGTCTGAATCCTTGACATCATGGTTCGACCGATAAAGATCCTCGTAGAATGTGTAGGAACCAATATGGGCATCCAGGTCCTGCTATTGGTTATTGACCGTAGAGTTGTCTCGGTCATGTTTGCATAGTTCTCGAACCCGTCGGGTCTGCACACTTAAGGTTCGGTGACGATTTGGTATTGTTGATTTATGTATGTTGGTGACCGAAGGTTGTTTGGAGTCCCAGATGAGATCCTGGACGTCATGAGGAGTTCTGGAATGGTCTGGAGGTAAAGATTTATATATGGTAAGTCATGTTTTGGCTACCGGGAAAGTTTCAGGTTTTTACGGTATTGTACCGGGAAGCTTCTAGAAGGTTCTGGAAACTTCCGGAGGAGTCCGGAAGTCCACCAAGGGTTCCACCACGTCCCAAGGGTTTGCATGGGCTGAGGGGAGGTGCCCTGGCCTTATTGGGCCAGGCGCACAAGTCCCTCAAGGCCCATGTGGCTTGGGAGAGGTGGAAAGTCCACTTGTTTACGGAAAGGGAGGGAATTGGACTAGGAGTCCAACTCCTCCCCCTTGGCTGCCCCCTATGGCTTGGAGCGGATGATCTCCATGCCCCTCCACCTATATATAGAGGTGAGGGGGCACCCCAAGAGGACACACGAAGCCCTTGGCGCCCCTCTCTCTCCCTAGATCGTTTTCTCCTTCGTTCGCGGTTTCGGTAGTGCTAGGCCTAGCCCTGCCGGGATAGCACCACCGCCGCCGCCACCTTGTCGTCGTGTTGTCAGAGAACTCATCTACTACTCTGACCTTGCTGGCTAGATCAAGGAGGCAGAGACATCATCGAGTTGTACATGTGCTGAACGCGGAGGTATCGTCCGTTCGGCGCTAGATCGGGACATATCGTGATTGGATCGTGGGATGGATTATGATTTGGATCGCGAAGACGTTCGACTACAGCAACTGCGTTTCTTAACGCTTCCCACTTAGCAATCTACAAGGGTATGTATATCCACTCTCCATCTCGTAGTTGTTGATCTCCATAGATAGACCTTGGGTGTTCGTAGGAATTTTTTGTTTCCCATGCAACATTACCGAACACAAAGTACCTCAAGATGGTGTTGGTGGTTGGCAAACCTGCTTGTAGATAGTACACTGAGCCAAACTTATGTGAATGCACATAGTCAGTTGGGATCTCCTTGTACATCTTAGCCATGGCATTATGATTCATGTTGGCTTCTGAGTACACATCCAAGTCACCATCCTATACTTGTGGAGCTCCTAAGATGGTAGCCCACTCTTCCACTGAAGATTCATATCATGTGCCCTCAGTCATCCACACTATCCTGCCATCTGGATAGAAGTGAGAAGTGGAATAGAAGTAAACGATCATCTCATCACTCCAGGGGGTCATCTGCCTACCAACAAATGCATCTATATCAATTACCTTGAAGTTTTCTTGCACATGGGGGAAGTAGTCCTCATTTTCCTTAATGTAGCCCCAGTCTACATATCTCATGTCACTTATAGCTGGGCTATTGTCTAGCAGAACAGTCCCATAGAAAACCTGTTGTTCCTTGGTGTAGAATCCATAGTATATAGCTGTTGGAAATATGCCTTAGAGGCAATAATAAATTGGTTATTATCATATTTCATTGTTCATGATAATTGTTTATTATCCATGCTAGAATTGTATTGATTGTAAACTCAAATACATGTGTGGGTACATAGACAACACTGTGTTCCTAGTGAGCCTCTAATAGACTAACTCTTTGATCCAATATGGTCAAGGTTTCATGGCCATAGACATGACTTGTCATTTGATAATGAGATCACATCAATAGGGGAATGATGTGATGGACAAGACCCAAACTATGAACATAGGATATGATCGTGATAGTTTATTGCTATTGTTTTCTGCATGTCAAGTATATGTTCCTATGACCATGAGATCATGCAACTCACTAACACCGGAGGAGTATCTCGTGTGTATAAAATGTCACAACGTAACTATGTGACTATAAAGGTGCTCTATAGGTATCTCCAAGGGTGTCTGTTTGGTTGGCATGTATCGAGACTAGGATTTGTCACTCCGTATGACGAAGAGGTGTCTCTAAGCCCACTTGGTAATACAACATCACAAGAAGCTTGCAAGAAATGTGACTAAGGAGTTAGTCACAGGATCTTGTGTTACGGAACGAGTAAAGAGACTTGCCAGTAACGAGATTGAACTAGGTATGGAGATACCGACGATCGAATCTTGGGCAAGCAACATACCGATGGACAAAGGGGACTACATACAGGATTGTCTAAATCCTTGACGTTGTGGTTCGACCGATAAAGATCTTCGTAGAATATGTAGGAACCAATATGGGCCTCCAGGTCCCGCTATTGGTTATTGGCCGTGGAATTGTCTCGTCCATGTCTATATAGTTCTCGAACCCACAAGGTCTGGACACTTAATATTCGGTGACGATTTGGTATTGTTGAATTATGTATGTTGGTGACCGAAGGTTGTTTGGAGTCCCGGATGAGATCTCGGACGTCATGAGAAGCTCCGGAATGGTCCGGAGGTAAAGATTTATATATGGGACGTCGTATTTTGGCTACCGAAAAAGTTTTGGGTTTTTCCAGTATTGTATCAGGAAGCTTCCAAAAGATTCCGGAAGGTTCCAGAGGGTTCCAGAGGAGTCCGGAAGGGTCCCTCCATCCCCTAGGACGTGCATGGGCTTTAAGGGGGCTTCCAATCCTTTTTGGGCCATCCCCCAAGGGCCCATGCGGCTAGGGGGTAGGAAACCCTAAAGGGGAAGGCACCTAGGAGGTGCCTTGGGGAGGGAGGACTCATCCCTCCTGGCCGCCGCCCACTTCCTTTGGAGGAAGGGCTAGGGCTGCGCCCCATCTACCCCCTCCTCCTATATATAGAGAGGGAGAGGGAAGGAAGCAACACCCTAAGGCATAGGTGCATCCCTGATGCGGAGCATCCTATGGACATCACCATGGCAAGAGCCCCTTTGTCAAGTGACATGTGCCACGTCTACTCCACATACATAAAGGTGAATCATCTCCTTTACACGTGTTCGCTTGACCCCTTCGAGGATGGTATACTACATGACACTCCCCTCGTGTGCATGCATAGGTATTTCTGGAGTTCCACGGATGATGAGGAGGAGAGCTAGCACCTACGTATAACTACACCATCCGTGAGGGAAGCTTGGAAGAGAAGAAGGAAGAAGAGGACTTGCAACAGCCCAGGAATTAGGGGTACAACCGGTCCACCACCGGGAAACCACTGCTCATCTGGTACAACCGGTCCACCACCGCCAACAACCGCTCCAACCATGGCCAACATTCTGTTCTGGTGCAGTTCAAGACCAGTGCTACCCTGGTTGTACCGGTTGATGTCTCATTACCGGTACAACCGGACTACCTGTGCGCAGGACGGGCTTTGGTCCATGTATCCCCCTCCCACTTACCCCTTCGTGACCAATACTATATATACTCCTCCCCCACATCCATTCTAGGGTTAGCTTTGGTTTTCTCTTAGATAGTTGAGCCTAGCTCCTTCCACTACCTCTCCCGTAGAGATGCCTCTATAGGAGAAGATCCCTAATGGATGTCAAGGCCCCTTACGAGGGAAGATCCTCCAGGATATCAAGTCCCCATCTCCCCATGGGATTTGGGATGAACTCTACCATGTATCCTATTTCCCTTTGTTGTTCATGTACCTTTGTGGATCTTGTGTGTGGTGAGTCTAGTGAATGTGTGATTGGACTTGTTCTTGAGTGTTTTCTCTTGTGATTTCTCCTCGTTCTTCCCCGTGTTCTTCATGGAATCCCCCTCCAATTCGTGAAAGATCGACACACACGGTCTTGCCTCGTATCAATTCGTCCCTCTCTCCAAAGATCTGTTTCTCCATCGAAAACGCATCTACGGTAGCTCTTAGCGAAGTCGTGCTAAGAATACTCCACCACCACTGTCACCATGTCGTTGTGATGTCGGAGAACTCATCTACTACAACGCCCTCGCTCGCTAGAGCGAAGAGGCGGAGACGTCATTGAGTTGTATGTGTGCTGAACGCGGAGGTGTCGTCCGTTCGGCGCTAGATCGGGACGGATCATGATTGGATCGCGAGACGGATTGTGAATTGGGTCACGAAGACGTTTGACTACATCCACCGCATTTCTTAACGCTTCCCGCTTAGCGATCGACAAGGGTATGTAGATCCACTCTTCCTCTTGTAGTTGTTAATCTCCATAGATAGATATTGGGTGTTCGTAGGAAAATTTCCATTTCCCATGCAATGTTCCCCAACAGTGTGAGCTAGGTCTATGCGTAGATAACATGCACGAGTAGAACACAAAAGAGTTTGTGGGCGTTATGTTCCGATTGCTTAACTCCTTAGCCTTATCTTGATTCAGTGGTATTGTGGGATGAAGCGGCTCGGACCAACCTTACTCGTCCACATAAGGGAGACCGGTTCCATCGACTGGCATGCAAGTTGTTGCATAAAGATGGCTGCTGGGTGTCTATCTCTCCCACTTTAGTTGAATCGGATTCGACAGAGGTGGTCCTTGTAGAAGGTTAAAAGGCAACTTGATTATCACCGTTGTGGCTTTGCATAGGTAAGAACGGTTCTTACTAGTTGCCCATAGCAGCCACATAAAACTTGCAACAACAAAGTAGAGGACGTCTAACTTGTTTTTGCAGGGTGATATGTCTCCAACGTATCTATAATTTATGAAGTATTCATGCCATGTTTACAATAATTCTATATGATTTTGGTATGATTTTATTAGAACTAACCCGGATTGATGTTGTTTTAAGAAGAACTACCATGGTGTCGTTTATGGTGCAGAAATAAAAGTTCTCGGAATGGGATGAAAATTTACGGAGAATATTTTTGGAAAATATAAAAAATACTGGAGCAAAAACCGGAGAGGAGTCCCAAGGCAGCCACAAGCCACCAGGGTGCGGCCCCTAGCTTGTGGGCTCCTCGGGAGTCCCCTTGACGTGATCCCAATGCCAAGTACTCCTATAAATCTAGTACTACCCAGAAAGAAACCTAGATGAGAAGTTTTGTCGCCTCAAGTCTCTATAGCCATGAAAACTCAATCTTGGCCCTCTCCGGCACCCTGTCAGAGGGGGTCACCATCACCGGAGACCATGTAGGAGGAAGACGGAGGGGCCATCATCACCATGGAGGCCAAGGACCAGAGGGAGAACCTCTCCCCACCTAGGGGGAGGCCATGGAGGAGGAAGCACAAGGGGGAGACCCTCTCCCTCTCTCTCTCGATGGCGCCGGAGTGCCATCGGGGGAACCATCACTGTGTTGTTCGTCTTCATCAACATCACCTTCTTCATCACCGTCCTCATATCTTTTCAGCGGTCCACTCTCCCGCATCCTGCTGTAATCCCCTACTTGAACATGGTGCTTTATGCCACATATTATGATCCAATGATGTGTTGCCATCCTATGATGTTTTGAGTAGATTTCTTTTGTCTTATGGGTTGATTGATGATCTAGATTGGTTTGAGTTGTATGTTTATTTTGGTGATGTCCTATGGTTCCTTCTGTGCCACGCACACATGAAGGATTCCCGCCGTAGGGTGTTGCAACACGTTCATGATTCGCTTATAGTGGGTTGCTAGAGTGGCGGAAGCTTAAACCCGAGTAATGGGGTTGTTGCGTATGGGATAAAAGGGACTTGATGCTTTAATGCTATGGTTGGGTTTTACCTTAATGATCTTTAGTAGTTGTGGATGCTTGATAGAGTTCCAATCATAAGTGCATATGATCCAATTAGAGAAAGTATGTCAGCTTATGCCTCAACCTCATATAAAATTGCAATAATGGTTACCGATCTTATTAACAATTGCCTAGGATAATTCCGCACACCGATCCATCATTATTCCACACTCGCTATTTATAATATATAGTAATGTATTCTAACTTTATGTTAACAGCACCTATTTTTATATTTTAGTTCTCCTATATCATGCAAAGCTATCCTCTTCATACCCACAACGTAGTTTAATTTCTCGTTTCTAGGTGAAAGCAAACGTTCGGTGTACGTAGAGTCGTATCAGTGGCAGATAGGACTTGAGAGAATATTGATCTTACCTTTATCTCCTTATGGATTTGACACTCCATACTTATCACTTCCACCTTTGGAAATTGCTACGATGATTGCTTGCACTTGGGGATTATCAAGCTCTTTTCTGGCGCCGTTGCCGAGGAGCAATAGCGTGGGGTTGATATTCTCGTTTGTGCTTGTTTTCTTTCTTCACTAAGTAGATTTTGTTTTCCATTTTTGCTTTCTTTAGTTGTGGGTAAAACAAAAAAAAAATTAAAAATACAAAAAGAATTACTTGCCTCTTGTGCCTAAGAAGTTTTTCAAAAAGAGAAGTTATTGGAAGGTTGTGCATTGGAGAAGTGAGGGTCGACCTTGAACACTTGTGTTCATGCTTATGGAAAAAATGTAGAATTTTTCATGGAAGCTTCTCAAAAATAATTATCCCCTTGTATATATCCATTGTATTATAAAAATAATCTGCCAAGATTTGCTTTTAGGATGATTAGATTGCTTGTTTGCTATGTGCGGTGCAGAAATAGAAACTTTGACTGTAATGCATGAATTTACATTTCTTACAGAAATGTCAAAAGTTTATAATTTTTTTACATATTACTGCTATATAAATTGTTTAACTTGTCCTAATGATTCAGAATTGTTTGAGTTACAGAAGTATACGAAGTTTCCAGATTGCTACAAACAGTCTCGTTTTTGACAGATTGTGTTTTCTATGTGTTATTCACTTATTTTGATGAACCTATGGGTTGTATCGGGGGGTATGAACCATGGTGAAGTTGGAATAAAATAGATATAATGTTAATATGAAATTGGAATGAGTTTACAACAGTATGTAAAGGTAGTAATTTGCTTTATTATACTAACGGATCTCGCGAGGGTTTTGTTAAGTTTTGTGTGGATGAAGTGTTAGAAGATCAAGAAGGTATCGATATAAGAAGAATACGAAGATACGAGAGTTCAAGATTGGGGATGCCCAAGGCACCCCAAGTAAATATTTCAAGAAGATTCAAGCATCTAAGCTTGGGGATGCCCCGGAAGGCATCCCATCTTTATCCTTCAACAATTATCGGTATATCTCGGTTTTTGTTTTGTTCACATGATATGCGTCTTTAGTGTTTTTCTTTTCCTTTATGCACCCTTCTAGTATTATATATTCCTTCATTGATTTGTAGAATGCTTCATGCGTTTCGCTTAAATCTTTTGAGTATGGCTTTGTAGAATGCTCTTTGTGCTTCACTTAAATCTTTTGAGTATGGCTTTATAGAATGCTTCGTGTGCTTCACTTATATATTTTGAGCTTGGATATTGGTTAAACTATATTAATTGTATAATGCTCTATTAACTTCACTTATATCTTTTAGAGTATGAATAAAATTATCATCAGAATTAGGTTTGTAAGAGTATCATTAAAATGTCATGCCTAGCTAAAAAGGCATTAAAGAAAAGCGCTTGTTGGGAGACAACCCAACACTTTTACTTTCTGTTTTTGTGTGTTTGCATGATTAAGCTACTATATCAATCATGTTTTGTGCCTTTTATTTCAATAAAGTGCCAATTAAAACCTTTGGGATGACTCACAAGATGAGTAGAATGGATGCCGAACCAAAACAGAAACTTTTGCCTCCTGTATAGGAATATTCATTTTTTACTGGAGTGTGATAATGACCTAAATTTTTACACGGTCTTTATATACAAAATTTTCAGGTTGTCCTAATGTTTCGGAATTTTTAGAGACGGAGAAGTATGTCTATACTACAAATCTTCATAGACTATTCTGTTTTTGACAGATTCTGTTTTGCATGCATAGTTTGCTTGTTTTACGTTCCCGTAGCTTATATTCAGTGATATAAATTATGTGAATGATATAATAAAGTAGGTATTATGTTATAAAAATTATTAATCTTGTCTTGACAGTACCTAAGTGAATGATTTATCTTTATTACACTAACCCTTCTCACGAAGTTCCATTAAGTTTTGTGTGATTGAAGTTTTCAAGTTTTGGGTGAGACACCGATATGAGGAGAGTAAGGAGTGACAAGAACCTAAGATTGGGGATGCCCAAGGCACCCCCAAGGTAATATTCAAGTAATACTCAAGCGTCTAACCTTGGGGATGCCCTGGAAGGCATCCCCACTTTCGTCTTCAACACTATCGGTATATCTTACTTGGAGCTATATTTTTATTCGTCACATAATATGAGTTTTGCTTCGAGCGTCATTTATTTTGTTGTTATCTGTTAGGTGTTATTTATAATCTTGTTTTTCAATAAAAATTTCAAGAATTGCCTTAGGATGCTTGCATTGCATGTTTGGTGTGTGCTATGTAAAAAACAAAAAAAATGTTGTAGTGTTTGAATTTTATATTTTACTGGAACATGGAAAGTTTCTGAAATTTATACAAAATATTTTCATATAAATTATTTAGAATTTCCTAAATTTTAATTATTTTTAGAGTTACAGAAGTACATTGGTTTAATAAATTGCTACACGCTGTTATGTTTAGACAGATTGTTGTCATAGTTTTGTTATCTACTTATCCTATAGTTTACATAGCCTATATTGGTAGATATAAATTGTGGAAATGATAGTATACAGTACCTAATGTTTGAAAATTATTTTTCAACTTGTCTTGGCAGTACATGAAGTGTTGATTTGTTCTTATGTCTGCTAACCTATCTCACGAGTTCTTTTTCAGTTTTGTGTATGAAGTTTTTGAGAATAGGTGAAACCGGGATATGAGAGGATTGAACAAGATACAAAAGATCTAGATTGGGGATGCCCAAGGCACCCAAGTAAATATTTAAAGAACTCTCAAGCATCTAAGCTTGGGGTGCTACCCATCCCACCTCTCTTCGTCAACTATCGATTAGCCTATGTTGAGCCTAAACTTTTATTCGTTCACATTATGCGTCCTATTCTTGGAGTGCTGTTTTTCTTTTGCTTTTTGTTTAAATAAAGTACTCAGATCTGAAAATCTTTATTGAGAGAGAGAGAAAGTCCTCACATAGCTACTTAATTGTTTGACTACTCATTGATCTTCACTTATATGTTTGGAGTAGTTTTATCATTTACTCTCGTGCTTCACCTATATCCTATGAGTAAATGGTCGAATGAATTGAATATCATAAATATGAAATTATATATGTTTTATATGCTTATCCCTTGGGGAGTAAGGACTTCACATATAAGAAGTATAGGTGGTAAAATTTATTGAAAGTTAGCAAACACCGCATTGGTCACTTGAACAATTCATGAAAGAATATTGAAGGAAGAGAGATTTCACATATAAATATACTATCTTGGGAATCTTCTATGATTGTGAATACCCATTAATTATTTTCAAACTTGAGTAAATTAGTTGAAGTTGGTCAAGGAAGACAACATAATGAGTTATGCTTGGGTATATTTGTATAGAAGTTATATTGATATGGATCCTCCAACATGTGGTGCTTGCTTAGGATCTTTTGCTAGCCAAAAATTTGTACTAAGTAGAGATACTACTTGTGCATCCAAAACCCTTAAACCCAATTTCTTGCCGTGAGTGTCCACCATATCTACCTATGGATTGAATACGACCCTTCAAGTAAGTTGTCATTGGTGCAAAAAGCAATAAAAATTGCTCCTAAATATGTATGATATTTTATTATAAGGGAAAATAAGCATTGTACGAACTTGTGATGGTAAAGAAATAAAAGTGATAGACTACATAATAAAGGTTGCTATCACAGAGGGCAATACAACGTGATGTTCCTTTACATTAAAGGTTTGCACATCCAAAATTAAAAAAGCACATGACAACCTCAATTATTCTTTAGTTGGCAAGCATCATGTGGTGGGCAAAGATACAAGCATATATGGACAATCAAATATATTTGATCATGAATTATTATTGTTGACAATTATCTATATGATAAATAAGTTGGGAGGCGAAACTTTAAGTCCCTATCTTTCTCTGTGTTCGACGGATGCCATTTGCTCTAAAAATATGCTTTGAGCGTTAGCAATCATGGAAGAATATATGATAGTTGAGTATGTGGAATTTTCTAAATCAAAGTTCTTACATAGACCCTTCCTGAAAATAAGATGAATTGCAATTGTTTGGTGACCGAAAGCATAGTTTGTTAGTTTTCAAGAAACTTTATGGTCTATACTTTAACATGTGAATAGCTTGTTACTTCATCATGAGAAGTTTTATGAGATGAGATACTGTTTATGATATATAATGATGCTAGAAAAAGTGTTTGGAACTATCATTGTTCAAATTTCAATATGCTAGCATTCACACTTCATAAATTATTTCTTTTATCATTTACCTACTCGAGGACGAGTAGAAATTAAGCTTGGGGATGCTGATACATCTCCAACTTATCTATAATTTATGAAGTATTCATGCCATGTTTACAATATTTCTATATGATTTTGGTATGATTTTATTAAAACTAAACCGGACTGACGTTGTTTTCAGCAGAACTACCATGGTGTCGTTTTTTGTGCAGAAATAAAAGTTCTCAGAATGGGCTGAAAATTTACGGAGAATATTTTTGGAAAATATAAAAGATACTAGAGCAAAAAGATACTAGAGAGGAGTCATGAGGTGGCCACAAGCCACCAGGGCGCCCCCCTAGGGCGCGCCCCCTAGCTTGTGGGCCCCTCGAGAGTCCCATTGACGTGATTCCAATGCCAAGTACTCCTATAAATCCAGTACCCCCCAGAAAGAAACCTAGATGAGAAGTTCCGCCATCGCAAGTCCCTGTAGCCACGAAAAATCAATCTTGGTCCTCTCTGGCACCCTGTCGGAGGGGGTCACCATCACCGGAGACCATGTAGGAGGAAGATGGAGGGGCCATCGTCACCATGGAGGCCAAGGACCAGAGGGAGAACCTCTCCCCACCTAGGGGGAGGCCATGGAGGAGGAAGCACAAGGGGGATACCCTCTCCCTCTCTCTCTCTCGATGGCGCCAAAGTGCCATCGAGGGAACCATCACTGTGGTGATCGTCTTCATCAACATCACCTTCTTCATCACCGTCCTCATATCTTTTCAGTGGTCCACTCTCCCGCATCCTGCTATAATCCCCTACTTGAACACGGTGCTTTATGCCACATATTATGATCCAATGATGTGTTGCCATCCTATGATGATTTGAGTAGATTTCTTTTGTCTTATGGGTTGATTGATGATCTAGTTTGGTTTGAGTTGTATGTTTATTTTAGTGTTGTCCTATGGTGTCTTCCATGCCGCACACACGTGAAGGATTCCCACTGTAGGATGTTGCAATATGTTCATGATTCTCTTATAGTGGGTTGCTAGAGTGACGGAAGCTTAAACCTGAGTAAGGGGGGTGTTGCGTATGGGATAAAGGGGACTTGATGCTTTAATGCTATGGTTGGGTTTTACCTTAATGATCCTTAGTAGTTGCGGATGCTTGCTAGAGTTCCAATCATAAGTGCATATGACCCAAGTAGAGAAAGTATGTTAGCTTATGCCTCTACCTCATATAAAATTGCAATAATGATTACTGATCTTGTTAACAATTGCCTAGGATAAGTCCGCACACCGATCCATCATTATTCCACACTCGCTATTTATAATATATAGTAATATATTCTAACTTTGTGTTAACAACACCTATTTTTATATTTTAGTTCTCTGATATCTTGCAAAGCTATCCTCTTCATACCCACAACGTAGTTTTATTTCTCGTTTCTAGGTGGAAGCAAACGTTCGGTATACGTAGAGTCGTATCGGTGGCAAATAGGACTTGAGAGAATATTGATCTTACCTTTAGCTCCTTGTGGGTTCGACACTCCATACTTATCACTTCCACCTTTGGAAATTGCTACGATGAGTCCTTGCACTTGGGGATTATCACATGGCATCTTGTGATGTGATATGGTCAAGACGTGATTTGATATATGTTGATGTATGAGATGATCATGTTTTGTAATAGTTATCACAACTTGCATGTCGATGAGTATGGCAATCGACAGGAGCCATAGGATTGTCTTTAATTATTGTATGACCAGTGTGTCAATCATTAAGCGCTATGTAATGCTTTACTCTATCGCTAAACGGTAGCAATAGTAGTAGAAGCATGGTTGGCGCGACAACCCCGATGGCAGCACAATGATGGAGATCATGGTTTCATGCCGGTGATGATGGAGATCATGCCGGTGCTTTGAGATGGAGATCAAAAGAACAATTTCATGGCCATATCATGTCACTTATGATTTGCATGTGATGTTAATCCTTTTATGCGTCTTATTTTTCTTAGGACAACGGTATCAATATAAGGTGATCCCTCACTAAAATTTCAAGATAAAATTATGTTCTCCCCAAGTGTGCATCATTGCGAAAGTTCGTCGTTTCGAAGCACCACGTGATGATCGGGTGTGATAGACTCTACGTTCACCTACAACGGGTGCAAGCCAGTTTTGCACATGCAGAACACTTGGGTTAAACTTGACGAGCCTAGCATGTACAGACATGGCCTCGGAACACAGGAGACCGAAAGGTCGAACATGAGTCATATAGTAGATATGATCAACATGGAGATGTTCATTATTGAAACCACTTCATCTCATGTGATGATCGGACTTGGGTTGGTAGATTTGGATCATGTCACACATAGACAACCCGAGGGATGTTGATTTGAGTGGGAGTTCTTAAGTAATATGATTAATTGAACTCATTATCATGAACATAGTCAAAATTTCTTTGCAAATTATGTTATAGATCAATAGCTCGCGTTGTAGCTCCCCTGAATTTTGATACGTTCCTAGAGAAAAAGCAGTTGAAAGATGATGGTAGCAATTGTGTGAACTAGGTCCGTGATCTGAGGATTGTCCTCGTTGCTGCACAGAAGACTTATGTCCTTGATGCAGCGCTCTGTGCACCAACCCCTAAGGCGTTGTCTGTGGGTGTTGAGAACATCAAACATGCACATTTTTCATGACTACTTGACAGTTCAGTGCGTCATGCTTTACGACTTAGAATTGAGGCTTCAAAGACGTTTTTAACGTCATGGAGCATATGAGATGTTTCAAGAGCTAAAATTGGGATTTCAGGCTCGTGCCCGTGTTGAGAGGTATGAGACCTCCAACAAGATTTTTTGCCTGCAAGATGAAGGAGAATAGCTCATTCAGTGAGCGCATGCTCAGATTGTCTAGGTGCTACAATCGCTTGAATCAAGTGGGAGTTGATCTTCTAGATAATATAGTGATTGATATATTTCTCCAAGTCACTTCCACAAAGCTACTAGAGCTTCGTGATGAACTATAAACATGCCAGGAATGGAAAATACGATCCCTGAGCTATTTGTGATGTTTGACACCGCGGAGGTAGAAATCAAGAAGGAGTATCAAACGTTGATGGTTAGTAAAACCACTAATTTCGAGAAGGGCAAGAAGGGAAACTTCATGAATGGCAAGCCAGTTGCTGCTCCAATGAAGAAACCCAAGGTTGAACCCAAACCCGAGACTAAGTGCTTCTATTATGAGGAGAACAGTCACTGAAGCAGAACAACCCTAGATACTTGGTAGATAAGAAGGCTGGCAACGTCAACAGAAGTATATTTGATATATGTCTTATTGATGTGTACCTTACTAGTACTCCTAGCTGCACATGGCTATTGGATACCGGTTCAGTTGCTAATGTTAGTAACTCGAAATAAAAGCTATGGAATAAATGGAGACTAGCTAAGGGTGAGGTGACGATGTGTGTTGGAAGTGTTTCCAAGGTCGATGTGATCACCATCGCACGCTCCCTCTACCTTCGGGATTAGTGTTAAACCTGGATAACTGCTATTTGGTGTTTGCATAGAGAATGAACATGATTAGATCGTGTTTATCGCAATAGGGTTATTCATTTAAGTCAGAGAATAATGGTTATCCTGTTTACATGAATAATACCTTCAATGGTCATGCATCCAATGTGAATGGTTTATTGAATCTCGATCGTAGTGATACACGTGTTCAAAATATTGATGCCAAAAGATGCAAAGTTAATAATGATAGTACCACATAATTATGGTACTGCCGCTAAGGTCATATTGGTGTAAAGCGCATGAAGAACTCCATGCTGATGGATCTCTAGACTCACTTGATTTCGAATCGGTTGAGACATGTGTACCATGCCTCATGGGCAAGATGACTTAGACCCCGTTTTCGATATGATGGAACGGGCAAGTGATTTATTGGAAATAATACATATTGATGTATGCGATCCAATGAGTGTTGAAGTGTGCGGTGGATATTGTTATTTTCTTATGTTCACTGATGATTTGAGTATATATGTGTATATGTACTTAACGAAACACAAGTCTGAAACGTTTGAAAAGTTCAAGCAATTTCAAAGTGGAGTTTAAGATCATCGTGACCAGAAGATAAAATGCGTACGATATGATCGTGGAGGTTAATATCCGAATTACGAGTTTGGTATGCAACTTAAGACAATGTGGAAGTTGTTTCACAACTCATGACACCTGGAACACCATAGTGTGATGGTGTGTCCGAACGTCGGAGTCGTGTTGTATTGGATATGGTGTGTACTATGATGTCTCTTATCGTTTTGCCACTATCATTTTGGGGTTATGCATTAGAGAGAACTACATTCACTTCAAATAGGACACCATCTAAATCCGTTGGGGTGACATCATATGAATTATGGTTTTGTAGAAACCTAAGTTGTCATTTCTTAGAGTTTGGGAATGCGACACCTATGTGTGATAAGCTCGAACCCAAAGCAGAAAGGTGTGTCTTAATAGGATACCCTAAGGAAACAGTTGGGTATATCTTCTATCTCAGATCCGAGGACAAAGTGTTTGTTGCTAAAAAATGGGTCCTTTCTCGAGAAAGAGTTTCTCTCAAAAGAATTGAGTGGTAGGAAAGTAGAACTTGATGAGGTTGTTGAACAATCACTTCAGTTGGATAGTAGCACGACACAGAAAGATGTTTCTACAACGCCTACACCAAGTGAAGAGGAAGCAAATGATGATGATCATGAAGCTTCAGACCTTGTTAATACCAAGCCTCGTAGATCGACAAGCACTCGTACCACCCCTAAGTGGCACGCCAATCCTGTCTTGGAGGTCATGTTGTTAGACAACAGTGAACCTACGAGCTATGAAGAAGCAATGATGGGCTCGAATTCCAACAAATGGCTAGGAGCCATGAAATCTGAGATAAGATCCATGTATGAAAACCAAGTATGGACTTTGGTAGACTTGCCATATGATCTTGATCTCAACACAAGGGTAGGTGGTTCTCTCTCAGAAATTTGGATATGGGAAGTGGGGAACTATTCTGAATGCTTCTCCTGCGAGTGGGATGTGGTGGAGGGTTATATATAGGCATATCCAAAAATCCAACCGTTACAACATTATTGACCATCTCGATGAAACCAAAGCAAAACTCGGTTGTACCAATCTGTTCAAAATGTGGCAACTTTTGGAATCTCGGTGAGACCGATATAGGAATCTCGGTGGTACCGAAACGAGTGGTCGAGGGCAGTTTCCAAAACTCGGTGAGACCAAAGCATAAACTCGGAATTTCCGATTCTATGAAATCAGTCACCCGAATCGTGGTCAACAAAACTCGGTTGCACCGATGCAGTCTCGGTTGTACCGAAATGTTAGAGTTTGGCTAGGGTTCTGTCTAGGGTAGAAAATCGGTAGAGCCGGATGAAAACTTGGTGGCACCGATTTTTTGAAGTTGGGTTTTAACAAAGTATTGCGCGGGAGAGCTTATGGGTGTTTTTGGTGGCTAGCACATGTGCACGTGGAGCAATTTGTTCACCAACATTACCTTATCCCCTTTTAATAGCATTCGCTTTCCTCTGGACTCAAAGTGATTTCTCACAAAGTAAGAAGAGACTCTTCTAGCTTGAAGCTTTGCTAATCCATTTCTTGCTTCCTGGGGTATCTCCTCACAATTCATAGCCATCCCATCATTGGATTTTTCCTGAAATATGCTTAGTGAAAACATGAGTCCAATGATATATATGTTGTTATTAATTACCAAAACCAAGGGAGCAAATGTGCTTTCATCATGGGATTTAGGACGGGGTCCTAGCTCGCCCGGAGAGCGGTGCCAACATCGAATGGCAGGTATGTCCGTGGCTTGTCAGTCCAGCTCTTTGCCGTGTTCTTCGCCGATGCCTGTTTTTTGTCTGTGTAGATGGTCCAAATGTTCGAGTTGTACCGCCGGGACAGTAGCACCGACACCGACTTCAAGTTCCTTCACGTCTTCACGAGGATCGAGTCGTGTGAGAAATGAGCGGAGGTCCAGATCGCTCTCACCAAGGCCAAGGATGGCGTGTACAACCCGAACACGCCTGTCTCGGGGTGTCAGAAGGGCATCCTGATGGCAACAAGAGGGCGAAGAAGGCGAGGGACTCGGCACCCGCTGCTGAATGGATCCAGGCGTCGATCGAATAGTGCATTGCCGACGCCAAGATCCACTCCGCCATGAGGGAGGAGAAGTCTGAGGCGAGGTGGCCGGCGTTGATGACAAAGCAGGACGCAAAGCTCGACCTTCTCACGACCAAAGTCGCCCCGAAGAAACATAGATTAAACTAATCATGCATACTAGCATAGTAAACGGATATAACGAATCTACAACACAAAGTAGACATGGAAATTCTAGTACGATCTCAAACAAAGAGGACAAGATTGCATACGGTGCAGCGGGAGTAGAACCGCCAGAGTTGACGTTGTCGCCCATGTCGTTGAGGAAGAGGTTGCCGAGGTCGGGAAAGAAGTCGTCGTCCGGGAAACCGTCGCTGCCAGCAGTCACGTATGTGCGCTCCCCCAAAACCTGATCACCCCTCTCCCATACAGGATCACAAGAGGCGGGGTTCCGGAGGCCTGCTGTCCCTTCTCGCGATGCACGTCGGAAGGAGTGATGGAGAAGACTTGGATGGGGCACAATGATCTGGAACGGTGAGAAACCATATGTTGTGACGGCGGCTAGGGTTGGCACGAACCTCACGTATATATATGCACGGCAGGGTGGAGAGACATGGAATAAACCCATGTCCGAGTCGGTTACAACCCATGACCCAACGTCTTAGATCGTAGCGCGTCTGTTAAGGACTTTTCGTTCCTGACCGGCAAAAATAAGCGCGTAGGTATGAACTCGGCTCGGCTCAATCTGACAACCCGCAGCGCGATGCGTGGCGTGGCGAGGTGAGCGAGGAGGAGGAGTGCGAGAGGGCCTGTTCTCTTCTCACTCTCTTACAAGTGCTAGAAGAGCTCATCTTATAAAGAGGTGTAGATCTCTCTCCACTAGCAGGGTGAGACTAAACTTTCGTCCCGCTCACACCACACACACAGCCAACTCATATGGTTCATGGAAATTTGAGATTTTCATATGGACTTTGGGCCAAAGGTCCAATAGTAAAAATCCAACAATCCCCACAAAGCCTCATCCACACATCTCATCATTTGTTAGTTCCAAAACATTGTTTATATACCTGTTCTTGATGGAGACTGTTAAGTTAAACTTCCATTTAGAAATTTATGCTACACTAGATCACAACTTGAATAGTGGACTATGCCTTGAACTACAAGTTTTCTGCGAGTCTAGTTTCACACAAATCCTTAACCGATACTGGGCTGTCGCAAGGCTTTCCCGCGGGTGGAGCGTATACGTCATACTCCAAGGCCTTTCATGAATTTATTAGAGAACACTCAATTCTCACAGACTACGACGTTTACAGTCAAATTCATATAGGTGTGTTTCTCATGAGATGTCCTGCAAGACAACATCTTTGCTTACCCAAATAAGCCACTTGGAACACATTAATATAGTTATCAACCTGCCATGCAAATTATAAGAGTATTGCATCTTCGCGGAGTCGCGAAGTGGGATAGCAAATATAGGGATACTCTCCTTCTAGCTGTCCAACATCTTGTCTCCCAATTCTACTTCACGGAATCTCTGATCACATAGAGCGGGTTATCACTATGGACAACTCATACGACTCAATCCCGCAACCCGCGGCGAGGCGAGCGAGGAAGAGGAGTGCGCGATGGCCTCTTCTGTTCTCACTTTCTTACAAGTGTTAGAAGAGCTCACCTTGTAAAGAGGTATATCTCTCTCTCCATTAAAAGGGTAGGACTAAACTTTAGTTTCACTCACACCACACACAACCAACTCATACGGGTCATGGAAATTTTAGATTTTCGAATGGGCTTTGGACCAAAGCTCCAATAGTAAAAATCCGAACCCCCAACCACCGTTTGGTCTTCCTTCTCCTTCTTCTCTTCCGTTCCGCGTAGACTGACCCAAGGAGCGGTGGGATGGGTAGATGGGAGGCGCTTGTCGCTATTGCGGTCGTGGCAGTATTTCTCGCGGCGTCGGCCGGGAAAGTGGACGCGGCTAAGGCGACGGCCAAGGGGAAGTACCGAGCGCTGTTCAACTTTGGGGACTCACTGGCTGACGCTGGCAATCTTCTGATAGCAAACGGCGTCCCAGACAACCTCACCACCGCGAGGCTGCCTTACGGGCAGACCTACTTCGGCAAACCCACCGGCCGGTGCTCCGACGGCCGCCTAGTCATCGACCACCTGGGTGAGTGCCCGGTTTGATTTCGTTATTCCTTGCTTGCTTTTCTTGATTCCTCCGAGATTCGGTCCTGATGGGTTTCCTGCGCTTGGTCGGTTATTGCAGCGCAAGAATTCGGGTTGTCGCTGCTGCCGCCGTCCAAGTCCAATCACTCGGACTTCAAGCACGGGGCCAACTTCGCCATCACCGGCGCGACGGCGCTCGACACGCCCTACTTCGAAGCTAGGGGTCTCGGTGCGGTCGTCTGGAACTCCGGTGCCCTCATGACCCAAATCCAGTGGTTCCGTGATCTCAAGCCTTTCTTCTGCAACTCCACCAAGGGTAAA
The DNA here is from genome assembly GCA_022496015.1 of Hordeum marinum. NCBI lineage: Eukaryota > Viridiplantae > Streptophyta > Magnoliopsida > Poales > Poaceae > Hordeum > Hordeum marinum. The sequence continues at coordinate 200,909,846 of CM039677.1, read as the reverse complement.
TGTCAAAATCCCACCTTTGCAGCTATGTAGGTGCTGGATTGTGAAATAATTGGGAATTTGCTTGTGAACCTTTCGTGCTCGTGATGTTTTTTCAGAAGAATGCAAGGAGTTCTATGCCAACTCGCTGTTCGTTGTTGGCGAGTTTGGTGGCAACGACTACAATGCGCCCTTGTTTGCAGGCAAGGGCCTTACAGAGGCCTACAAGTTCATGCCGGATGTCATCCAGGGCATCTCCGACGGCGTCGAGGTAGTGATTGCTTCTTTAAGTTATTTGTTCGCTGTCACATTGAATGTACTTTCAACTTTAATTGTTCATGTATGGCGCAGGAATTGATCACTGAGGGGGCAGCGGATCTTATTGTGCCAGGGGTGATGCCCACTGGGTGCTTTCCTGTGTACTTGAACATGCTCGATATGCCAACCCACGAGTATGGCTCCCGGAGCGGGTGCATCCGTCAGCACAACACGTTCTCATGGGTGCACAATGCACATCTTAAGAGAGCACTAGAGAAGCTCCGGCCCAAGTACCCCAATGTGCGGATCATATACGGCGACTACTACACACCAGTTGTCCAGTTCATTCTTCAACCTGAGAAGTTTGGTTAGTTCTCAAACACTGAATTGTTAACTTTTGCCATAGCTAACTCTGGAAGCATCAGAATTTAGCGATTTACAAATTGGCTGTATGCATATATTCATATCCTTGGTTAATAGATACATCAGTACTGAAATTGGTTTTCCTTAGCTAAGAGTTCTGTTGTTTTGTTCTTACTGATGTAAGCCGCAGATGGATCTTAGTGTGCATGTGCTTTTCTCTCTCTGGTCTAAAGTCAACTCTTACCCAGTCAGCGATTTCCCTCCGTTTGCCTCGAAAGGCATGCAATATATAAAATTAGATAGTTCAGATCTGGGCAGAGAGCCAGAAGTTCCTTAGCCTTCTATAGTAGATTGGAGCACGTAGCATGATACAAACATGAAGAACACAACTTGCAGCCACAAAGCACCTTACTCATATTCAGAGTATATTAGAAGCTAGGTTACTAATCCCATGCTCTAGGATCATTTATCTAGTCTGTAAAGGGGTACTAGCTATCACTTCAGTTATTACTACTTCAGAGCCTACCCAATTGTTAGTTTTCTGGTTTAGTGGTCATGTGAGGCTAATAGTTAGGATGGTTCCATTATGTACACCAATCAGAACTTCTACTACCTGCCATACTGTCACCTAGATTAAGGGAGTCATTTTTACATTTAATCTTTTACAATGTTGTTTATGGGGGATCTAGTTGGGATCTGGCTAGCAATTTTGGGGGAAATCAAGAGAGGAAGAGCAAAGAGGGTTGAGATCTATTATATTTCCCATATATGTATCAGCGGAATGTATAGTACTTAGCCATCACTGCAATAAGAGTGAATGAGAATGCATAATAATCCAGCCCAGCCACATCCCCGCTGTCTTATAGGCGAAGAGGTAAGAAGCTAGGAGAAGACCAGCTCAGCGGTAACAGTAATTATCTAACGGTCAGGGCGAACGGTAAAGTGAGGCGTGATCGTAGCCGTTGATATAACTGAACCTGTAATTGAACTTAGACAGGCAGACTTCAGCCCTGACATTGCCCCCTTCTGAGAATCAACGTGTCCTCATGGCGATAACGCATTACTTTGCCACTCTTGAGTTGTCTTGCGGAAGAACTCCGGAAACGTATACTTGATGAAATCCGCATCCTCCCAAGATGATCTTCTGGAGGTAGATTCTCCCATTGAATGAGCCATTAAACGACTGGCATATTGTTCCTTGGCACCTGTCGAACTTGCAACACCCCCTCTGGTCCTGTTTTGACTGTTCCATCAGAGTTGACCATCGGCAGATTGGGGCTTGGAATGGACTTAGCACCAATGTGTTTTTTCAGCTGGCTCACATGGAAAACTGGGTGGATCTGGACATGAGAGGGTAACTGTAGCTTGTACGCAGCTCTGCCCACTTTCTGTATCACCAGGAATGGCCCGTAAAATTTGTTTTGCAGCTTGAGTGTTCCCCTAAACCCAAACGCAGCCAACCTATAGGGAGCCATTTTTAGATAAACTGGATCACCCACTTCAAACGATCGTTCCACTCGTTTAGTATCTGCATATTTCTTCATACGATTCTGAGCCAATAACAATTTTTCTTTGAAATGGTCCAGCATCTGCTGTTTAGCTGTTAGAAAATCTTGAGCTTCAGTGTCTTCTGGACCAGGAATTGCCAACTCAGAAATGAGGGCAGGAGGAAATCCATATAGGGCTTGAAAGGGAGACATCTTGATTGCCGTATGATAAGTGGAATTGTACCAATACTCTGCCAATGCTCTTTGATGTCTTTGCTGTAAATCAAGATGTCATCAAAGAATACCAGGACAAACTTCCTTAAGTATGGGCCAAAGATATTGTTCATGAGCTCTTGGAATGTACCAGGTGCATTGGAAAGGCCAAAAGGCATGACCAGATATTCAAAATGCCCTAGAAATGTTCTAAAGGCTGTTTTGTGAATATCTTCAGGAGCCATTCTAATTTGATGGTAACCTGATCTCAAATCTAATTTAGTGATTTTTTTTGCCCCATGTAACTCATCAAGCAGATATTCAATCATTGGAATTGGGAATTTGTTTTTGATTGTTAGTGCATTGAGCTTTCTAAAATCAGTGCATAGTCTCATTGAACCATCTTAATTCTTTACCAACAAAACAGGAGCTGCAAAAGGACTTTGGCTGTGTCTTATAAGGTGAGCAGCCAATAGTTTCTTGATTTGCTCCTCCATTTCCTGCTTCTGATGTTGAGGAACTCTGTAAGGTCTAACCTGTGGTGGGGCAGCTCTAGGAAGAAGAGGAATGGTGTGATCTAAAGCTCTAGTAGGAGGCAGTTCTTTTGGTTCTTCAAACAGATCAACATATTTCAACAACAATTGTTGTATTTGTGGTGGAGCTTTAGTGCCCTCAGGTGCTTCCAATAAGATGTTATGAACTTGGCAGAGAAAAACCTAGCTCCTTTTTCAATAACCTTCTCCATTTTCTTGGCAGGTATTTCCCTCAAACTTTCTGCATTTGTGAACATTGCAGTGGAGATGGTCTGCTTGCCCTCTTGTGTAAAACTGAATGTTCTAGCAGGAATGTGAAAAGATACTGGACTAACTGTTGAGAACCAATCATATCCCAAAATAACATCATGGCTAGGTAATGTTAATACACTGAAATCATGAAATGCCTTAAGTTTAGCAATCTGAAACTCACAGTTGGGCACCACTGCTGAAGAGAGTAAAGTGCCACCACCAGCTACTGTGATGCTTCTTGGTTTAACAGGCAGCATGTGACAATTAGCTTTGAGTGCAAAATCTTGATTCAAGAAAGATGTGGTGCTACCACAGTCTAGGAGAGCCACAGCTTTTTTCCCCATTAATATAGATTATGACTGTTGGAGTGGGGACTGCTAACTGTTGACCCATTGCAAAAGCTGATACAAACATGACTTGTTCCCCATCATTTGTTGGTTCTACTTGTTCCAGCTGTTGTTGATCATCAGTATCACCCAACACTAGCTCCTCTGCTTCCTGTTGTAACAAGTGCACATTGGGAACTAATCTGCATTTGTGGCCATGCACCCATTTGTCTCCACATCTCCAACATTCTCCTAATTTCCTGATTTTCTGATTGTTGACAGCAGGAATTTCTCCATGCCTGACTGGTAATTATTGCTGATAAGGAGTATGAGGTTGTTTACTAGGAACAACAGCTGTATTTTTCTGGTAAAAATTGTATAAGACACTTGTCTTCTTTGGAGCTAAGATTACAGGAGGATGACAAGGTTCCACATCTTTGGCCAAGCAATAGGCATCAGTAAGTGTCAAAGGCCTCAATGGTCTAATCTGAAATTTGATTCCATCTCTCGGACCATTCACATAACATCTGACAAACCAGGATTCTCCCAACTCAGGGTATTCCTCTTGCACATCTGCCATTAAATCCTCAAAAGTTTTTGTATATTCAGATACTGAACTGTTCAACTGTTTGACTGAATTAAACTTTTCTGTCAAATCATATGAACCTTGCTTAGAAAATCTTTTTGTAATTTCATTACAGAACTCTTTCCAAGTCACCTTCCTTTTTAGTAGACTAGATCTTCTTAACCATACATCAGCCTCTCCCATAACATATAATTGAGCCAAGGATACTTTATATTCTTCTGGAGCTACAGACATCTGAAAATACTTGTTGCACTGCCTGATCCAGCATAGAACTTAGGAAATTCCATCTTTGGACCCTTGGTTAGTGACTTCATGAATTGAGCCTGCATATCCTGTTCATATGTTCTGAAATACCCCTGCCAAACTTGTCTATCTCTACCTTGTTGGTAGTATTGTTGAAAAGCAAGAGTATGAGGCTGATCCCTAGCTGTAACCTGTGTTCCCACAGCACTTGCAGTCTCATTTCTTCCCTGATTTGCAAACCCAGGAGGGACATTAGTCCTGATAGGAGGTAAGTGCTGCATCTGTAATTCTTCAAGTTGCTTGGTTTTCTCTTTCTCTGCATCAAGCTGTCTTCTCAGTTGTTCAGTCCTATGAATTTGATCCTGCATTTGTGCGTGCAACAGAGTAGGTGATTTTGGAACTTGCTATGAACTGGAAGGAATCTCAGCACGGTTAGCTTGATCCGGTGCCTTCACTAATGTCTGTAGAACAACACTCATGGTGGATAACTGCTTGCTCAAATCCAATACCACTTTCTCTACTCCCCCTACTTGCAATGAAATCTTGCCTTGCTTAGCCCCAATGGACTGTACCTTAGCCTGTAATTTGGACACCTCAGACTGCATCTGGTCATTACTACTCTGCAGGGCCCCGAAATCATCTCTCAGAGAAAGTAAATCCTGAAGATCAGCATCGTCGATCGCCTTGGATCGCCCCATCACGACGATCTGAGACAGAGGAGGAATTTACCATTGAGTTGTTCCTCCGCCAGGCCCTGTCTCCGATCCTGCCGCCGCCTCGATCCACGCCGCCTCGGTGCACGGATCAGTGCTCAGACGCGGAATTTTACCGAACAAGCAAGGTGCTCGTCCAACCGCTCCGGCTCGACTGATCTGCACCCGAACACTCTCCGCCACCAGCACCTCCTCACCGCCTCCAAATCTCGCCTCCGCTCGTCGAAGAAGGGTGGGAAAAGGGTGGGAATAGTGGATCGACGAGGAAATTCATCACTCCAAGCGCTCTCTTCCGAGGAACGCTGGCATCTGATACCAATTTGTCAGGATCTAGTTGGGATCTGGCTAGCAATTTTGGGGGAAATCAAGAGAGGAAGAGCAAAGAGGGTTGAGATCTATTATATTTCCCATATATGTATCAGCGGAATGTATAGTACTTAGCCATCATGGCAATAAGAGTGAATGAGAATGCATAATAATCCAGCCCAGCCACATCCGGGCTGTCTTATAGGCGAAGAGGTAAGAAGCTAGGAGAAGACCAGCTCAGCGGTAACAGTAATTATCTAACGGTCAGGGCGAACGGTAAAGTGAGGCGTGATCGTAGCCGTTGATATAACTGAACCTGTAACTGAACTTAGACAGGCAGACTTCAGTCCTGACAGACCTTAACTCAAAACACATATGTACTCCATGAACTACAAACACATGTTTTCTATTATTAGAACATCACTTTTTTTAACTGTGTATAGTTCTCCCAATGTTGTTAAGATAGGTACTATTTCACAATGGAAAAAGTGTGTACCAAGTACACTTTGTCACATACTAGTCCTTGTCTCTGGCTGTATAAGCGCACATGCATCCACATGCTGCAGTGATGACCACATACGGATTGAAACCGCAACCCTGTAGGTAACCTACATGAAATTAGGAGTAGATGATCTGTTAAAAAAAGTCACTCTGGCTTTCATACTGCCATGAGAATGGCACAAACTCCCGCATGAATTTTGGCCCTTCAGCTTATGGTGAAAACCACCAAACCAGTTTCCAAACAAATTTGGAATACTGGTTGGTGCGCCAGATAATGTTAGTAAATATCCATAACAAAAATAAATGATGAATTGTCTCCTCCTGATCACAAAAATAAGATATTTTTTCCTACCATGCTAGTTATGCTTAGCGAGATCTTTGGTAAGAACTACTGCCCCGTGCAAAAACGACATTACAACTTTGATGTTGGAATGTTTTCCAAATATGTTTTCTGCGAAAAATAGGTCCAGAATTCCCCAAGAATAGAAGCCACCGAATCTTCTTTTATGAACACAGTATTATATAGGGTCGATTATTGTGGAGCTAATGGAGTGTCATCCAACCAACCATCTTCCCAAGAACTCATCAATTCGCCGTCACCAACCTTGGAACCTCTCTTAAAAAAGATGACTTGACCTTCATCAAGCCCCTCCAAAACGGTGAATCGGTAGGCTTAGCATCTTCTTGGGATGATGTTTTGGAGTTTAGGTATTTGTTATGCCACTACTCTTGCCAAACACCTTCCTCGTAAGTAGCTTATACAACCATTTACTGAGTAAGCACTTGGTTTTGTGTTAGAGGTTTTCAATGCCCAATCCACCTTGCTCCTTAGGCCTACACAAAATGCCCCATTTAGCAAGTTTGTACTTCTGCTTCTGCTCCTTGCGTTGCGAGAAGAACCTAGATCGATAGAAGTCTAGCCTTTTCAACACCCCTTTAGGTATTTCAAAAACCATAGCATGAACATCGGCAGACTAGAAAGGACAACGTTATTCAGGGTAAGTCGCCCTCCATATCACAAAAGCTTACTCTTCAGCCCGCTCAACATCTTTTCGAAGCGGTCTTCACTAATTTTCCATTCCTTGTTGGTGAGCTTACATTAATGAATAGGAATTCAGAGGTACATAAATGGAAGGGATCCCACCTCACAGCCAAATAGTTGCCTGTATTGACTCTCCGGGCCTTACCAAAATAGAACCGCCATGAACGTAAGAAGCCACTTATTGCCTCCATTCAGACGTAAAACCTTTCATGCGAAGGGCTTGTTGAAGGATATACCGCTTTACTTTGTCGCAGGCCGTTCCAAAGTCCAGCTTAAAGGTAACTCCATTGAGTTTCTTAGTGGAGCTCATGGATTGTCTGATGAAGGACAATCACTCCGTCAAGAACATGAAGACCACGAGGGGAAAGCATGAAGAAATCAAAGGGGAAAACACTCTATTGGGCACGATTCACTCCAAGTACTCCTCAAATCACAAGCAATACAAGAGGTGCATCAAGATCCAAAGACAACAAGGGAAATAAAGATGCAGGGTAGTTCATCCAAATCTCTAGGAGAGATGGGTCTTGAATCCATGGGTGGATCTTCCCTAAAAGGGGTCTTGAATCCCTAAGGATCCTCTCCATTGGAGGTCTTGAATTCCAATGGAGTGTCCCTCTCTCAAGAGGAATCCCACAAGGGGAGATACATGAGCTAAGCTCTAATGTTTAGATCTAATCTTAGCTATCCCTAAATGGAGGAGGGGTATATATAGGTCCAAGGCATGAGGGGGTAAGTAGGGGCCATATGGTAATACATGGGCAAAGCCCAACAACTGCACGTAGGCAGCCCCGTGTGCACGGGGTAAGTGGAGCCCATGCGCACAGGGTATCTAGAGAGCTGGCGGCCTAGCCCGTGTGCACGGGGTCCAATGGGCACGAGGTCCAGAGGCCCGTGTGCACGGGGTAGTCAGAGGCTTTGCAAGTCGTTGCCTTCTTGCGGACTCCCGTCCGTGCTTGCTGGAACCTTGCCTTCTTCTTGACGGTTCTGTCTGTGCTCCAAGCTCCCCTCTTGGATGGTGTAGTCGTTCTCTTCCGCATGAACTCCTCCTTGCCATGTGTGAAGCTATGATAACACAGCATGCACATGAGAGGAGTGTCAAGTAGTATACCATACTCGAAGGGGTCAGGTGAACACGTGTAAAGGAGATGATTCACCTTTATGTATGTGATGTAGGTGTGACACGTGTCACTTGCCAAACGGACTCTTGACATGGTTATGTCCGTAGGACGATCTGCATCATTCCCTTCCCCTTGGGAAAAGATCCGACCTTGGATTGAAAACGAAATCATCATGGGAAATGGATGTCATTGTCGTGTAGAAGTGGATGATCACCAAGCATTCATCATCTTGAAGCTCGAAATGGGTACTCTCCAATGTCGCACCATCTTGTGATTCCTTCAAAAGGATCAAGGACAACAAACACTTGGAAAACAAATATGGTTAGCGTTAGTGCAAAACCAACCATTCAAGTGATGATTCACTCATCACGTGTCGTCATCATGCATAGCATAAGGTGTGACAAAGAAGCGTGGCGTGTCATGTCAGCATATCAATTGAGCACAATCAAAGGCATCATGCACAAAGGCAAGAAGCAAGAGCAATCTATAGAGCCAATCATGCAAATGTGAGGCAGTGTAGTTAATGTGCATGACAAGTGAACAAGCATCTACCTCAAGGTCATAGCAAGCATGCACAAAGTGCTCAACAAAACGTCTATGGTAGGCATAGAAATCATTCACAACACCAAATATAATGAGATGTCTAACCACATGGGGCAATCAAAAGTGCAAGACAATCCAAGCATAATGTGCATAGGGTGTGGTGAAAATAATGTAGCACTCAACACAATTGAAAGAGCAAGTGTTCATCATGTGTGAGGCAATCAGTACAAGCATGTAGCAATCAATGGGGCATGGCATATGTGAAGAAATAACATTGTTGCAACCAGACATGTGATAGGAGCAATTAATCCACAAGTTGGATGCAACACACGAGGCACATATATAACGAGGCATGGACAAGTGCCAATCATGAATGAAAACAATTTCTCCAACATGAGTGCAAGCAAGTGGTCCAAGATGACTAATATATGTCATGGTGCAAGCAACACATGAGGTATGATACGCAATATCCTTGCTGGTTTGAGAGTTTTCGAAAGAGAAGGATATCACCTTGAAAGCGTGTCCTTGTGCATCCTTCACAATGCCAAAATGGTAGGAAATGCGGTTTTAGAAGCACGTCGGTTGAAAGTGGCTCGTGGGAAGTAGTTGAGACGATGTCGAAAGATCCTACACATGTACACAACAAGGTAAAGAACGTATGTGCATGGTAGATAAACACATCATCCACCATGGTGGTTCTCTTCTCTTGCACATAACCATATGATGTAACAATGGCGATATTCATGGCACTAGGCATATGGTGCAAAGAAGGAAGACAAGCATGCTCCACATGAAAGATGGCAAAAGCTCCATACATATGGGAGAAAGCTATGGAGGCAATCTCATTAGCAAGACTAAAATCATTGTTGTGCTCAATACATGGCAATTCATCTAGCATGAGAGATGCAATATATGAAGCAATTGGACAATATTCAATAGCAATCATGTGCAAAGGAAATGGATGTCATCAATCACATGAAACGAGCAAGTATGAATCATCGGTAATGCAACATACGCAAGCATATCTATCATGGCATGCAAACTAGTAGTGCGAAGATGCAACATACTAGAGGAAATCATGTCTGTTAGGAAATATGCAACTTGTATTTCCAGGGGGCCATAGGCCAGTATATATACATGTACAGGTGTGGAATATATGCAGGAAACCCCTTATACAATGGGGTAAATATGAAAGGTTACATGGCTATATATATAATACTCTAACACCTCCCTCAAACTCATGGTGGATTAACAACGTTGAGTTTGGAGAGATAGAAGCCATGCTGCGCTCTAGTTTGGGCCTTCGTCAGAAAATCCGTCAACTGTAACTCGGAAGGCACATACTGAAGAGCAATAACCTGATCCTGCACCAGCATGCACATAGAAAGCATTAACACCAATATGCTTGGTGAGCTCATGCTTCACAGGATCGCGCGCAATGCTAATAGCTCCTGTAATGTCAGATAATAACAGAGTAGGTGTAGTGACAGAAACACCAAAATCTTGAAGTAACCGCTGTAACCAGTCACCTCTGCCGTCAAAAGAGCCATAGCTCGTAACTCAGCTTCTGCACTCGAACAGGAAACTGCAGTCTGTTTCTTTGTCTTCCAGGCAATGAGAGAACCACCAAGAAAAACACAGTAAGCAGAAAGTGAACGGCGATCTGAGGGATCACTAGCCCACGTAGCATCCGAATAGGCCTGAAGCTGTAAAGAACTGGAGTGAGGAAAGAAAAGACGGTGAGAGATCGTGCCCCGAAGATATCGGAGAACACGAAGGAGGTGACTGTAGTGAACCAAAGTGGGAGCGCAGACAAACTGACTCAGAATATGAACCGGATAAGAGATATCCGGACAAGTGACAACTAGATAGACAAGACTCCCAACAAGATGACGATAACGCGTCGGTTCAGGCAAGGGGTCACCATAAGTATCACGGAGGTGAACATTGAGCTCCATGGGAGTCTCAACAATGCGCTCATCAGTAAGAGCAGCACGAGCAAGATCCTGTATATACTTTTCCTAAGATATTAAAAAGTCATCAGAGGTAGAAGAGACTCCAATCCTAAGTAGCGAAGAGGTCCAAGATCAGACATAAGAAACTGCTCACTAAGACGGGCCTTTACGAAGGCAATATACTCGGGGTCGTCGCCAGTGATGATCATGTCATCAACATAGAGAAGAAGAGTCCGACCACGAGGAGAAAGGTGGACAAACAATGCTAGATCATGAGCACTCGCTGAAAAACCAACGACCGTCACCACAAAGGCAAAATGCTCAAACCAGGCGCGGGGGGCTTGCTTAAGGCCATAGAGAGAGCGACGGAGACGGCATGGTATGCCATCAGGAACAGAATATCTAGGTGGTGGCTGCATGTATACCTCCTCATGCAGCTCACCATTAAGAAAGGCGTTCTTAACATCAAGCTAAGATACAGACCAGTGGCGTGCAGAGGCCACGACAAGAAGTGTACAAATAGTGGTCATATGGGCCACAAGAGCAAAAGTCTCGTCGTAATCACGACCATGCTCCTGCTGAAAACCACGAACCACAAGACGAGCTTTGTAACGCTCAAGAGAACCATCGGAGTGAGTCTTAACCTTGTAGACCCACTTACAAGTGATGGGACGGACACCTGGAGGAAGCGAAACAAGATCCCATGTACCGGTGCGTTCAAGAGCAGCAATCTCCTCTGCCATTGCAAACTACCACTCAGGATGAACAATAGCCTGTCGATAGGAAGTCGGCTCAAGAATAGCAGCACCAGTGGTGGAAAAACCAACGCGCTCAACAGGCGGAAGCGGACGAGGACGCAAGCTATAGGTAGGCTGAGACGAGGCGAAGGGCACATCAATAGATGCATCCACATTATGTGAACGACGAGTATAATACCGAGGAAAAGATGGAAGAATACGAGAAGGAATCGTCAAGGTAGAATCAAAGGGTGGAGACGAAGAAAGCACCGGGGATGAAGGTGTAGAATCCGATGACATGCAAGATGAGGAAACCGTGGGGGAGATGGCGGCAAATCATCGGCAGTAGGTGGAGAAGTAGAGTTAGCAGGACGGGTAGACAAAGGCTCGGCACGGGTCATAGGTGTGTCAGGAAAAGTGAGGAAAGAGATATCCTCAACCGAAAAGGTCGAGGAAGATGGACGCGGGCAGAAGGGACAAGACTCATCAAAAGTCACATCCTGAGAAATGCGCATCCGACGACCGATAGGATCCCAACAACGATAGCCCTTATGTTCAACACTATAGCCTAAGAAGATACTCAACAGACTGAGCAGTCAGTTTGGTGTGTTTGCGAGGGGCAAGAACATAGCAAACACAACCAACCAAACAAACGAAGCGTCGAATAATCAGGAGAACGATCAAAAAGACGCTCAAAAGGAACACCACCCTGTAGAGCAGCGGACGGTTGGAGATTGATGAGATAGGTGGAGGTGGAGACGGCCTCAGCCCAAAAGTGAGGCGGGAGAGAGGCGGCGATCATCAATGCACGAGCCGTCTCAAGAAGGTGACGATGCTTGCGTTTAGCCACACCATTCTGAGCATGAGCACCAGGGCAAGAGAACTGAGAAAGAGTCCCTTGCTCAGCAAGGACACTACGCAACATCTTGGAAATATACTCGCCAGCGGAGTCAACACGAAACACATGAATAGGCGAAGAGAATTGAGTGTGAACCATGGCAGCAAAACGCTTATATATGGATAGACCTTCATTGCTAGAAGTCATAAAATATAGCCAAGTGTAATGAGAGAAATCATCTATAAAAATAATATAGTATCGATGGCCCCCTTTCAAAGCGAAGGGAGCTGGACCCCATACATCAGAGTGGACTAAATCAAAAGGACGTTGGGACACTGAGTCATTGGTAGGATACGGTAACTGAATCTGTTTGCCAAGCCGACAACCCTGACACTCTAAAGAGACATCTCCTGAGACAGACCCCAGAAGGCCTCGACGAACTAAAGATGACAAACGAGAACCACAAAGATGACCAAGTTGATGATGCCACTGTTGGAAGGAGCCGGTAGCTGAAGCGACAGAAGCGGATGGACTGGCGATAATGGTGGCAGCGGAAGGAACATGAAGCCAGTCAAGCTCCCAAAGACCCTGAGAGTCACGGCGGCGAGGGCCAGCCCCAACCAAAGTGTGCGTCCGACGATCCTGAACAAAACAAGAGTCATCGTCAAGGATGACGCAACAACCAGAGTCAGTAAGTTGACCAGTAGAAAAAAGGTTCATGGTAAGTCGAGGAACATGAGCAACATCAGGAACAAAATAAGGTGTGGTAAGATTGCCAAAGAGGAGTACCATCAGCAGTGAGTGCATGAACAGGAAAATCAAGCGATTTAAGAGAGGACAAATTGGAAGAATGAGAAGACATGAAAAGAAGCTCCGGAGTCCAGAACCCACGAGGATGTACCTGATTGTGTAGAGGGTGGTTGCTCAGTGCGGGAAGCATCAGTCACAGAACCTGCAGTACCCGTCAAAGGAGAACATGAAGCGGCAAGCAGACGCGTAAGTCGCAGAATATCCTGCTCAGTCGAAGCGGTGGCTGAAGATGGCGAAGTAGAAGTCCCTAAAGTTGGTAATCGCGCCTTACGCAGGTGTTTATTCTTCTGGAAGCACTGAGACTCAACATGACCATCCATATTGCAATAGCCGCAGTGAGGACGAGACCGACCCTGACCGCCCGTAGGAGTAGGCAAGAGCAGAGGAGCACTGGAGCGGGATGGAGTCGGTGCACCAGGCGACATAGCAGGAACTCGAGCAGCGAGCACAGAGGGAACCTCAAGTAGACCAACGCCGCATAGGCGAGTCTCCTCAGCACGAATCTCAGAAAGCGCCTCCATGAGGGAGATACGACCACGAGCAAACAACTGAGCACGCCGGGGCTCAAACTCCTTACGGAGCCGAGACGATGAAACCCCAAATCAGCCCGCACGACCTGGCAACACTGACAAGTACAACAACCAGCAGTGCGGAGAGAATCAAGCTGACGCCAGATAGCAGAACTCTGTGCATAGAAATCGTCAACATTGGAGTCACCCTGCTAAAGAGCATGTTCCTGCCGGACCATAGACAGATATAAGGCATCACCAGAGGGCTGATAGCGCTGACGGAGATGGGTCCACATCTCAGATATAGTAGGGAGCCCCAAGAACTCAGAGGCAAACTGAGGCAGTCACTAGCAATGGGAACAACGGCGGCACGAGCATCCTCATCAAGCCACTGAGTGTAAGAAAGAGCCTCATGGTAAGTCCGAAGAGCCTCCTCATAAGTTGAAACCTGCTCATCATAAGCACGGACGACAGCCTCATCGGCGAGCTGAGCTACATCCTTCGTAGCCTGATTAGCATCGGCTGCAAGAACCGGTGGCGTCGGTGGAGTAGGGGCCACAGGTGGAACCGGACACGACGGACAACGGACCTTGCCAGAAAGAACGCCCCAGAGACGAATGCCACGCATATGAATGTGCATGAGGCCAACAAACTCGATGCATCAAAGATCACCAGATAGTGAGGACCTGTAACATAGCTTGACGTTGTAGACATATTTTTTTTGCGTTAACAAGCAGGCAACAACAACTTCCGGTCGTGAGGCTCAGAGCCGAGGCGAACCAGGCGTACAAAGACGAGGTGGGGCAGAGTAGGCCTGGTCCGGCGGTTGGCGAATACTGCAACCGGTCGCGGTGGTTGGCGGCGTTGGGAGTATCGCGGGGGACTCTGATCCAATCGGAAGAACCAGAGGATACGAGTTGAGGCTGAGCAGTGCTGATCCAATAGGGAGACAAGGGGCGTGGCGACCCTGATCCGAGCGAAAGACGAGGTGGGGCGGAGCGGGCCTGATCCAAGTGGAAGACGAGGTGAGGCGGAGCGGGCCTGATCGCCGATCCAATCGGGAGCTGGAGCAGACGAGGTGGGGCGGAGCGGGCCGATCCAATTGGGAGCTGGAGCAGACGAGGTGGGGGCAGAGCGATGCGATCCAAGCAGCAGACGAACCGGGCGTGAGCGGAACGAAGTGGATGAGGCTGGCGATCCCGGCATAGACCTTCGGCAGGAGTAGAAGGGACAATGCCGACAGCAGCGCGAGAAAAGTGGACCGGGAGGAGCACAAGTTGCCCGTGCGAAAAAGAACCTAGGGCTCTAATATCATGTTAGGAAATATGCAACTTGTATTTCCAGGAGGCCATAGGCCAGTATATATACATGTACAGATGTGGAATATATGCAGGAAATCCCTTATACAATGGGGTAAATACGAAAGGTTACGTGGCTGTATATATAATACTCTAACAATGGCAATCATGTCATGTGAGCAAATAATAGGCATGACATGTTGCAAGCACGAAAACAAGGCATGGTCAAAGTATGATCATAGGCATGGGGCATAAAGAAAACATGGCAATAACAAACATCTCACTAAGCATGCAAATACGCATATAAGTACTAGAATCATGGGGCATGTATATTACAATGCATGGGTCACCAAAGCATGGCATCCAAATGGAAATAAGCATATCATGCAAAGTGAACATGGCAATATGGGCATAATATATGTAATGAACAATAATCCATAACCATGTGAGGGCCTTGTAGAAGGAGTGCGGGAAAGCTTTTCGTGAATAGAAATGGCGGAGGATAAGCACTCCCTGGTAGCGCACATCTTAATTGCTCCCTAGAGCTCGTTTTGTCAACTCGTGCGCTTACGAGGTTGACAAGGAGTCATGTGCACCTAGACGACAAGGAGACACATGAAACAAAGTGTGTGCGTGGTAAATGTGCACGTGAGAGTTAGTGCAAGATAGGCAATGCTCAGAGAAATTTGAGGCACGATAGAGAAATATGTCTTCCATCATGAAAGAATAGTTGTTATGTATAACAAAGATGGGGACACAAATTGAGCATGCAAGTATATGGCACATCAATAGCATGTTTATTCATGGGGAGCATATTGTGCACACAATCGTAGGAGTCATGCAATGCATAGGTTGGGTCAAAATCCCCTAATGTGCATGAGAAAACTATGGGGGTCTCGTATGCAATAGCGGAAGCATAATATGGAGTATATTGACAACATGTCAAACAATGCATGTCCGAAGCTAGGTGGTCATGGCATGACATATGAGATAAATGATGCTTCCCTATCATCACAAGAAAAAACAAATGCCGGTAACCATGGGCTTGCCATCTATGTCATATGTGCAAATTGGGTTTATTTTAATGGCATATGCATAGTTATTACGATGAGATTGCAAATATGACATATGGGTGATCTCATGCATATCATATGACAAGTCAAGCGGATTGTCAAACATGATGTAAAAAAAAGGGTAGCCCGGTGCATGTAGCTCCCGCTGGCACAGGGTCTGGGGAAGGGTCCGACCACTTTGGGTCTATAGTACGCAGCCTTTCCCTGCATTTCTGCAAGAGGCTGTTTCCAGGACTTGAACCCGTGACCTCATGGTCACAAGGCAACAGCTTTACCACTGCGCCAAGGCTCCCCTTCGCATTGTCAAACATGATGTGATCGAGAGAATTATCACAAGAAATCCTATGGAACATGGAATCACAACTAATAGACTCCACATGGAAATGATCAAACTCATCATAAATGGGTAATAAATCATCGCATGGAAAAATCATACTAGTGTGGTGCATGGCAAAGGTAAATCATCATGCAAGCAATCGGTGTCTACTAGTAGGACAAGAGCATCGCATTCATCTATGTTACGTTTATCATTCCACTCATGTGGTGTAGGTGAGGTGGCAAGGATCAACTCGTGGTCATCTTCATCGTGATGGAACCATGTGTGGGGTGCATCATATTCCACCATGGCCATCGTCTTGTCCAAAGGACGAAGTTGTCGAGGATCGGCGTGTCATCATATGGGACCTTGCGCCAAATGAGAAGACACAATAGAGGTAGAGGTTAAATTGTTAGTAATCGAAATGGCCTCGCATGCCCTATCAACTACCTCACTCGCTCTATGTGGTGGTGGCACACTCACTCCCTGAAGGTAGGTGCACTCAAAAGTCACATATGGTGGAGTCGCTCATATCACTCAAGTGGTGGTGGTGGCTCTCCTCACATGGGAATTGTGGCATCTCATCACAGATGGGGCTAGTGGTGAAGTCACTCTCACTCTCAATATGGATGCACAAGTCGCTCAACTCATCATCATATGCCTCCTTGGTCGAAAGGGAAAATCCCATGCTCAACCATCTCGTCGCCGTCGCCATGGATGAAGACCGAAGATGGCACATCATCACTCGCCTCCATGACCGAAGGGAATGTCCCATGCTCGGTCATCTCACTCTCGACTCCAAAGATGGAAGCATCATCCTTGATCGCCACCATGTCACTTGCCTGCAAATCTTGGTCCTTAATTGGATTTCTAGTCGTAGTCATCGTAACGCTGTCTTCAAAAAGAGTCGTCATGGACTCGGCATCGTCAACGACACCAAGAGGGATGGCGGTGAAGTCGAACTTTGGAGCATCATCGGGCTTGGACATCTTGGTGGTACTAGCCTCATGCTCGTCGTCGTGGAGCATGGTCGTCGCGAAGTGTGCTCGGGGTCGAGTAGACTTGGCCTTCTTGAGTTGTCATTCTCCCTTGAGAGCACCAAAGTAGAGGTCGTTGAGGTACTCATAGTTGTTGAGGAAGATTGTTTTGGCAATGTCGTTGTTCAATCCCATCGTGAAGTGGGGCTTCATCCAAATAGGGTCGTCCACACCGGCTCGTCGCAAGGCTTCCTTCATCTCCATGAAGTACTCGACGAGGGACTTGGATCCTTGTATGGTGTTCTCCAATTAGCGTTGAAGATATTCCGTGTAGGCGGAAGGCACAAACTCTCGCCGCATAGCTTTCTTTGTTTTGGGCCAACTCATGTCGAAGTTGTTCGAAGGTGTGTGAAGCCATCATTTCGACGCGTAGTCATGGAAGTTACTTGTGGCGCACTTCACTTGATCCTCGGAGGGAACTGATGTAGCTTCACGTAGTCGTCCATCTTGCGCTCCCATTAGAGGTACTCTTTGGGGTCATGAGTCCCAAAGAATGGAATCTCAAGTAGAAGTAGCTCGTGGAAGTAGTGGACTTGAGCTTGTGGAGTAGGCGAAGATGTCATACATCCAAAGGCGAAGATGCCTTGAAGTCACTTGGCATAGATGCCAACGTAGTTTATGAAGCCGTAGCGTGGGGGTCGATGTCGAGGTTCTGTATGGGCCGTGCGCATGGGGTTGTAGAAGGCCGTGTGCGTGGGGTCCCATGTGCAGGGGGGCCACTGTCCCATGTGCAGGGGGGCCACTGTCCCATGTGCACGGGGGGCCACTGTCCCGTGTGCACGGGGTGGCAGAGAAGCCAACTCGCTTCCGGAAGGTTGCTCTTTATCTCTTGGGCACGCCCTTGATGATCTTGAGCGTCGTGGTCTTGTCGGTGTTGATGCCGGTGTGTCCTTGTCAGAGATGGTAGCTGGGAGAATGTGCGTTTGAGCGTCTTCTCGAAGACGGGGAAGACCTCTTGCCGATGTTGACGAGGGCTTTGAGCTCCTCCATGTGCTTGTCCATCTTGGCGTCGATGAAGTTCTTCAGTCGTTGTGGTCGTAGACCAAAGGAGATGTGCATCCCAACCCATAGAAGCACTCGAGGAGGTGTGAGAACAAGATGGAATGAACATACCAAAGTTACCTATTTCCAAAGTTGTAGATGGATCTCAAAGACCACAATGCATGCAAGGAAAAGAGTGCACTTGGTGAAAAACCTTGTCCAATCCTCACAACCTACACAAATGACTTATAGTGGCATTCGGTGGGGTTAGTGGCACAAATTTATGCAAATTGAAGTCCAAGCTATGTAAATGTTGAAGTAAATCCAAAGGACTCAAAATGCAAAGCAAGTGATCACAAGTATAGAGGGCAATAAAGAAACACACGCAGTGGTATAATGGGCTTGTGCAACTATAGGGATGAGGAACACAAAATTTCCTAACGAAGACTACGCTCGGGTCGCACAAACACTAGGAGACCACGAGCTTGATTGCACATTAGGGCACGACTCACCACTTGGCACCAACCTATATGCATGCAACCAAAAAATTTATATTCCATGTATCCTCGTGCACAAGTACCTCTTTTCATGCTCTAACTCCTTGCTTATAAGCTTTTGATCTTTCTTGCTTAAAAGCTTCTTTTTTGTATTTTTTTTGCTCTTTTTCTTCCTTTCCACTATGCTTATTGAGCCTCAACCACATACACGAGACAAGTATCACAAGATATGCACGGGAGCAAGCAATTGCACTATGTAATATATCAAATGATGTAACAATATGATATCGTATCACTATGGTGCACAAGTTTTTGTGAAGCCCGGCAATACTAGGATAGCTAGTCTCAATAGGTATGAAGGTATTCGCAAAGATGATGGGGCTATCAAGGTGTAATGGTAAGGAAGGAAAATTTGATGACGGAATTGTTACCTTCGTCACACTTAACCTTCACGAAGTCGCGGGGGGGGGGGGGGGGGGTAGCCTGCCTTGCTTCTGGTTGAAGGTGGTCTCAAAGGATGGATGGTCATCGTCGATGTCGAGCGTCGATGATGATGTAGTCGATGGAACACTACTCGTGTCCGGTGGTTGAGGAAGAAGTAACCGTCTCTAAGTAGCCAAAACACCTTAGGAGACTCAAATCACAACTCAAGCAACCACAAATGCAATGGCAATTGAAATGGGGGTTGCAGAAGTTTTGGGTGGTGGTGCGAAAGTTATGGTCGAGGGCCTAGGCAAAGATGCCAAAATGTGTTTTGTTTGTGGAGTGAAATGGTGGTAAACCCAAAATGAGCAGCTCGGGCACGTCTATAGGTTACAAAACGAGCCAAAGAACACTCAAATCGGAGTTTGGGAGTGTGAGATATGGCCAAAACGATGAAGCGGTGGTGGCTGGTTCTTGGGGGGGGGGGGGGGGGGGGTCGTGTGCACGGGGCCCCGTGCACACGGTAAAGTGCGTGGGCACGGAGTGTCCAGGAACTTACTGGGGGGGCGTGGGCACGGGGGCGGCGGAAATTTGACAATTTCAAGCTCAGATTTGAAGGGGTAAAGAAAAATTAGGCCATGGGGACGCAATAGGGAGTGGATCTACTTGCTAAACACTAGATCCATGGATTGAAACCAGCAAAACGCACTATGAACAACAAATCACAAAATAATTGGTATGACTCTTTTTGTGGGGAATTTTTGAATTAGTTAAAAAAATCGAACTAAAGCAAGAAAAGTGAGAGGTGTTGGGCTCCAAACTCGTGAGAACCTATGCTCTGATCCAAGTGGACGTACGGCCAAGCCCTAGCTAGTGATGTTTCACGAATTGGGGGGAAACCTGAAGAACACAAAGGGAAAATGTGGAGAAATCAAAGGGGAGAACACTATTGGACAAGATTCACTCCAAGTACTCCTCAATTCACAAGCAATACAAGAGGTGCATCAAGATTCAAACACAACAAGGGAAACAAAGATAAACGTAGTTCATCCAAATCTCTAGGAGAGATGGGTCTTGAATCCATGGGTGAATCTTCCCTAAAAGGGGTCTTGAATCCTTAAGGATCTTCTCCAATGTTAGTCTTGAACTCCAATGGAGCGTCCCTCTCTCAAGAGGAATCCCACAGGGGAGATACATGAGCTAAGCTCTAATGTCTAGATCTAATCTTAGCTATCCCTAAATGGAGGAGGGTATATATAGGTCCAAGGCACGATGGGGTAAGTAGCGGCAAAATGGTAATATATGGGCCAAGCCCAACAGCTGCACGCAGGCAGCCCCATGTGCACATGTGAAATGGAGCCCGTGCGCATGGGGTATCTAGAGAGCTGGTGGCCTAGCATGGGCTGTGTACCGTGGACACGGCTCCCGTGGGCACAGGGTCCTAAGGTCTTGTGCACAGGGTATCCAGAGGCTTCGCAAGTCGTTGCCTTCTTGTGGACTCCCGTCGGTGCTTGCTGGAACCTTGCCTTCTTCTTGATGGTTCTGTATCCGCCTCCAAGTTTCCCTCTTGGATGGTGTAGTCGTTCTCTTCTGCGTGAACTCCTCGCATCTGTGAAGCTTCAGTAACACCTATGCATGCACACGAGAGGAGTGTCAAGTAGTATACCATCCTCTAAGGGGTAGTGAACATGTGTAAAGGAGATGATTCACCTTTATGTATGTGACAGTATGTGGCACGTGTCACTTGCCAAACGGAGTCTTGACATGGTGATGTTCGTAGGATGCTCCGCATCATAACTACATCGAGTTTTTTAGCGTGGAGCTCATGGATCGTCTCATGAAGGATAATCACTCCCTCAAGAATATTGCGAACAATCATAAAGGCAGTCTGCATTGGGTGCACGACCGTATGAGCAATAGAAAATCTATTAGCTCCCACCTTTGTGAAGATTTTAAAACTGGCATTCTGCAAGTATATGGGTCTAAATTGCTCAATCCAAACAACATTCACTTTCTTGGGTAAAGGCGTGATAAGTCATCAAACATTGGAAGAAGATCACCCTTAATGATCCCCAAACATCTCTAATAGAACTCCACGGGGAACCCCAACACTTTATTATGCTCAATTTGCGATATGGCCTAAAAAACTTCCTTTTGCGGGAAAGGTGTTGTCAACACAACATTTTCCTTGTTGGAGAGTTGAGGTATACCATTAATGGCATCTTTCATTAGGGATGCAAGCTTTCAGATGGTCGTGATCCACAATGGCCCCCTCATCTTCTTCAAGCTGAAAGATTCTCCTTTTTCTATGTTTTTCATTGACAATCAAATGGAAGAACTTTGTACTATTCACCTTCCCGAACAGATCTTACTTTGGCCAGTCGAGCCCATTTGATTTCTTCATCATGCAAAAGCTTGCCCAAGAATTCGTCTGCTTTCCGCTTAGCCTCAAGATCTGCTGCGAAGAGGGGCGCAGGTTCCGCCTTAATGTCCAAACCATTAACAATTGTGAGGAGACTATCTTTTTTTTGTATTCATCACTAATGCGTTTAGCTCAACTCTGAAGGAATCGTCTAAGGTGCCAGATTTTAAATTGCCACTTGTCAATGTTAGTAACTCCTCGTCCGTGGTGGAGCTTGGCCCAAATAGTTGGGCAGGCCAGCTGAAGGAAATAAGTACCGGGCTTGTTTTGCACAGCCCAAAAGTAGATATACAATAGAAAATGTTCATGGGCTGGGTGGGCCACGGCCCACTCGGCCTTGCTGTAGCTCCGCCACTACCTCTAGTCTCCTTTGACCATTCATGAGCTCCAGTATTGAGAGAACCTTCCCTCTCAAACCAAGATGTTTCAAATGGAAAAATGACCTTGTTTCCCAGATGAGTTTCTCACCGGAATCCATAAGGAGTGTGGTCGGAGATACTTCTGTAGAGAGCACGCACCATCACCAGGGGAAATTTTTGCTCCCACTCAACACTCATCAATACACAGTCCAGTAACTCATTAGTCGGTGGGGGTAAATTATTAGCCCAAGTGAATTGGCAACTGATAAAGCTATCTCTTGCGGGTCCAAGCTCTCAGTAATGGCATTGAACGTAAATGGTCATCTCACATCAAAGTTATTTTTATTCTTCTCTTGCTTCCGCCGGATAATGTTCAAATCACCACCCACTAACATGGGAGGAGATTTAGAACCACAAATCCGGGCAAGCTCCGCAAGGAAGTCGGGTTTAAGCTTGGTCTGTGCTGCCCCATAAACAGCCAGAAGAGACCATGGGAAGCCATTACTTTGAGTGAACATGAAACTTGACCACAAAGTCACCAACCTCCATATTCAGAACCTCAAGTTAGTATTATTCAGACCTAACAAAATGCCCCTAGAACTTCCCCTCGGGGGTAACAAGACCTCGAAAAATAAGACCACATAAGAAGTCCAAAAAAGGCATGGTAAAATTCAGACGACCAATCTCCAGAGTGGTGAAGTCCAAAAAGTCTATTCTCTAGAAGTATCCAGAAAACAGTCTTTTAGCCAAGTCCTGAAGACCCAGCTATTCCATAAGATACCTCTCATTTGCCATGAATTTCTTTTTTCTTTTGACCTTTTTACGGATACTACGATGCACAGCAGAAAGATCATATTGCTTCTTAGTGTGGGTGCGCTGGACCTTCTGAGGTACATGACTCTCCGGTGCCTTATCCTCAGGATTGTGGTCCTCACACAAATCATAGATCACTGGAATAAACATGGTACAAACATCTATGAATTGCATAGCTGATCCATTTTTCTTGGTTGTCCACCTTCGCTTCTGCCTGGCTTGCTTAACCTGTTGGCAGTTAACTTTGTTATGCTTTATGCTTGTATTTTTCCACCCAAAAAGATGCTTGTATCTTTATTAGTTTAGAGTGTTGGTTGGTGGTGCAGTTTATTGATACATGTCCCTGTGATATCTAGATAACTTGTACTCGTCCTCTAGAATTTTCCATTTCAGTGTCTCGGGATTTCTGTCTCAACTACTAGAAAGTATGCAGATGCTTTGTTGTTAATGATAATGGCACAATGCAGGGGCCTAATCATTTCCACTTTGCAATTCAGGATTTTACAAGCAGTTACCTAGGGCATGTTGTGGGTCTCCTGGGTCTGTTGCCAAAGCCGTTTACAACTTCAATGTCACAGCCAAATGTGGGGAGCCTGGTGCCACTGCTTGTGCTGATCCATCCACCCATTGGAGCTGGGACGGTATTCACTTGACGGAGGCTGCTTATGGTCATATCGCCAAGGGTTGGTTATATGGCACTTTCGCAGACCAACCGATTGTTCAGTCCTCGTAGCACTCCACTTCTTATTTTTTGAAACGCGGTCCCTTAGGGTCCGATTAAGAAAATTGTCCAGTGAATTAACAGAAAACCGGGCAAAAACCATTACATCATGCCCGCAAAAACAAGGCAGGACGACCTGACAACCCACACAAGAAGGCACACACGCCGCTGAGTACTGTTGCATTTGTAGAGCGTCTGAAAATGGTGCACGAAACGGGAGCAGGGAAAGTAGTTCTTCCATAAAGTTCCAATGTTCAATGCGTGTATATTTTTATTTGATTGAATTCATTGCAAGTGGGGTACAAAGGTAAAATAGGGGATATCAAAATAATGATTTTTTTTAAAATTGTGAGGTGGTATAAATGTAAAATTTAATGAACACCTCGATTATCAATATCGTATCTGGGAAGTATGATGGTGATACTCCGTCCCAAAATGTAAGATGTGTTTTTTATGTTCCTTTTGGAATAATGCTGATGGATCCCGTGTAGGGGTAGTTATAAGATTATATTTTTATTGGAAAAAGAGCATTGCCCGTAGCCTTTAAAAGTCTAGCTTACTATTGGAAAAGGACCATTAGCATTATTGCATTAGCATTATTACGATGCAGACAACCATTAAAAATCTTAAGTATCACAATCCAGTATGGAAGCACAAAGCGAAAATACAAATGGCCACAACTGGCAAAAAGAGGGATATATGCGGCTGTATGTATTCTACCTTTTCTCGTTGGTTGGACCCAGTGGCGGAGCATGACCAGAGCATAAGAGGGTGCCAACTCCATATCAAAACACATGATATGTATGAAAAAAGCTACTAAGACATGGAAAAGCTTTATGGGATAATTAGATGGCCATGTCTTATAACATATATATTTATCCAGTGTAAAAACACATATTTGTCTGATTCACAATATGCTTTAGAGGCTGATGAATGTTGAACAATCTCCTCATCTCCTTTTCTCTTAAAAAGGACTGCACGACATGTTAGTTTCCTTATCACATTACTGATACCCAAATCAGAAATTTCTCATGCATCAAATTTTGTGCAATTAACTAATAGTGTATATCTAAATAATAGTGTATATCTAAATGAATAAATGATCAACATGACATAATATGATAGAATGATATCTTGCTAGTCTTTTCTGGAACCGCAAACTATAAATGTAGAGCATCTATAAAGTTCAAGCATCTATTGAGTACAGTAATTTAGCATAGAAAACATCCAGTCATGCTTACATCCGGCATTAATTAGACCAAATGCATATTAAACTAAGAATGAAAATGAAGCTCTCTATATTGGTGCTTGAATGAGAAAATGATAACTCAACAATAAACTAAAAGAAGCACTACAAGAATCAGCAACTTGCTGTTAGCCATCCCTAACGGCAAAGGTATGCATGGCAGACGGCAAAGGCTTTGCCGTTGGCCAGCAAACGGTCAACCGTCCGGCTGAATAAACTACGGTAAAGGGCGCTTTGCCGTCTGCTGGCGGACGGCACACGATCATATGCTACGTTTGTAGTTTGGGTCTTGTCCATCAAACCATTCTCCTAATGATGTGATCCCGTTTATCAAATGACATCTAATGTCCATGGCTAGCAAACCTTAACCATCTTTGATCAACGAGCTAGTCCATTAGAGGCATACTAGGGACATGGTTTTGTCTATGTATCCACACATGCATCTAAGTCTTCGATCAATACAATTATAGAATGGATAATAAATGATTATCATGAACAAGGAAATATGATAATAACTAATTTATTATTGCCTCTAGGGCATATTTCCAACACCATCTATATACTGCTCTATGATTGGTTCATTGCTTTATCTTTGTGCATTTAGACCAGACATCATGTTAAGTGTAGGCATATGTACAAGATTTCAAGCGTCCCCTAGGGAAAGTCATCATAAGGCGGTTAAGCATATTCTTAGATACCTTGTTCACACCCCAAAGTTGGGTCTATGGTACCCCAAGGATGCCAAGTTTGATCTCATTGGGTACACGGATGCAGATTGGGCCGGAGACAAAGTGGGAAGGAAGTCTACTTCTGGGGCATGTCAATTGCTTGGACGCTCCTTGGTAATTTGGTCCTCGAAGAAGCAAAATTGTGTCTCCCTCTCAACCGCTGAAGCCGAATATATTGCAACCACAAGTTGTGCAACACAACTGCTATGGATGAGCCAAACTTTGAAGGATTATGGTATCACCTATAGACATGTGCCTCTTCTATGTGATAATGAAAGTGCCATCAAGATTGCTGAGAACCCTATTGATCACCCTCAAACAAAACAAAGTGATATTAGATATCACTTCTTGAGAGATCATGTGCAAAAGGAGGACATTTATCTTGACCATGTTGGCACAGATATGCAACTTGCACACATTTTCACCAACCATTGGATGAAGCAAGATTTTGTCAACTTAGGCGTGAACTTGGTATCTTGGAGCTTGATAAGACTATGTGAAATCTTGTACATCTACATACACTTACCTCATGTCTTGTCTAGGTGTAGGCATGTGTTTAGGGGGAGACAATCAATTCATGAGTTCTCTCACCCTATATGATGCGCAAAGAGAACAAACACTCTCAAAGTTACTATAGTATTTCAACTATAGTGCTTTAAATGATGGAGTAGTGATTATGCACCCAAAGTTCAAATCTTCACGGTATCATGTCACATATACTTAAACATGGTGGCCTCGGCCACTCTCTTCTAGGATAGAACATTATTTGAGAGGTTGTGTTGTTTATGCTTAGGGTACACACTGCCTAATATTGTGTCTTTGTCAATTCTTCATCTGAAATCATCATCGTCATTGGAACCAAATATTCCTTGTCTTGGGAAAACCATTTCTGAGTGTTTCCAGTCGTCTGGTACTTTCCGAACGTCCGTAAAATTTCCTCTGACCTCCTCGCAACGGTCGTCCGGTAGACACCAGTCTTCCGTAAATTCGGCTCTGACCTCCTCACAACGGTCATCCGATATGTTCCAGTTGTTCGGTCATTCCCTGGCCCGTATATATAGGACGGGGTGCATTCGGGGCTGAAACCCAACTCCCTCGATCCCCTTTTCGACCTCCGCCACAGCCGCACTCCCTAACCGCTGCCACCTCTTGTTGCTGCTGTCGCGCACCGGCCGTGCCCCTCATCATTGTCACGCCGCCTGGGTCGCCCCGGTCACCATATCGCCTCCGTTCGTCTCCCTCTGCCTCGCTCTCTTCCTCCGAGGTAGAGCCAACCCTTCTTCTCCTCCTCTCATTCTTTCGATTCTCCTTCAATCTATGGAGGTGAGGTGTTGATTTGTGTCTCGCTCCTCCCCTAGGCAGGGATGCCAAAGATCAAGCACACTGCACACAAGGAGGATCCCTATGGGTTCTCTTGTGCATCGCATCGTGGTGGTTCCAATGATTCTCAAGAACGAGCTCGTCCTCGGAAGCGCGTTGCCCTGCCTCACGACCATGACAACGACTCCTCAACGGAGGAATCCGACTACGAGGATGAGCTGGAGCGTATGGAACGGGCCGAGTATGTTGTTACTCGCACCACTGCACCCAAGCCGGTCACTCAGAGGCCCTATTTCATGCCTCCTCCTCCTCCGATGCAACCTCAAGGTGATTCCCATCGCATCTCTCTTGAACCTTCTCTACCTCTCAACCACACCGTCCAATGGTTCAACGAGGTTAATAAAAATGACTATCTTAAGCTTCATCGTGATATTGACCAATTTTCGGTTGTGAGCGACTCTAAGGATGATCGCTTTTGCACTAACGTCCAGGCAGCCATTTTACCACAGTCATCATTCCTAAGGGTCCGTCTCTGCATGTGTACATTGACTTAGAGCATATTCGTGCTCATCCGGTGAAATATCCGGGGGCTATTGAGCTCATTGAGTCATCTGGTCTTGCTGCTCCCTTTGCATTTCAGCGTGATTTTAACCATGTTGCCATTCATCAGTTCTATGCCACATGTTTCTTTTGTCCAAATAACACTGTCACTTGGATGACCTCTAACACCGTGCTTACGGCTTCTTATTCCCAGTTTGTCGCGGCCCTTGGTTTTCCAGACATAGGGTTCGAAATTCATAAGGCTCATCCCAACCATTGTCCCGAGGGTATTGAGGCATGTGGTGATCTTCTCATACCCGTAGCTCAATTGGATAATGTGGTGAAGGGGAGGATCTGAACCAAGTCTCCATTTGGTGCTCTCCTTTCTTCATTATCTATTAGTGTGTCATTCGCACCATTTGTCCCAAGATGGGTGACAAGGGGTCTTGCAACAGCTACTGCATCAATCTCATGCATCGCTTCTATGCGTCTCCCAAAGGGAAGATTAATGTCCCTCACTTTCTATGGCATGAGATCCGTCTCGCTAGTCTTTAGCACAAGCGGGCCTTTCATCATGCTCCCTTCCTTCACGCATTCATCGAGAGTGTGGCCCTGTTTCCCATTGTCCGCATGCACTTGCAAGAGCGGTGGGTCATTCCAGCTCACATGGCGGATGATTGGGTCCTCAAGGGCTCTTCCGCTTCTGCTAATGCTCGTTGATCTGATGCTCACGTTCCTCCTACTGCTACTTCTGGATCCACACCATTTGGGTGCATTTCTCGCTTTCTTGGGAAGGCTCACTCTGCCATGATGAAGGTAATTTCCTTTAACTGCACCCAAAATCATGATGTTGTCACTCGCATGGTCACTAGGCTCGTTTGAGAGACTCCGGAGTGTTCGATGTGAGTGATGATGAGCGTTTTCCTGAGGCTCCTCCTTCCGACTTTGGCTTTCCCTTGGGTCTTGAGTGGTTTGATTTCTTTGACGAGGCTGGTGGCAGTGGTGCTCATGATGATGATGATGATGTTTTATGTTGTTCTGGCTGCTCCTCTTCGCCCCTTTTGGGTACTTGATGCCAAGGGGGAGTAAGCACTTATCTTTTATGTAGTAATGTGATATTAGCTTGTATCGAACCATGTTATGTTTTTGTAGTCTGATGTACTATGCTATGAGTAATGAACCTTTATGGGCTGAGTAATGTTCCTATATATTGAAGCTTATTATGGTGTTATGGTGTTATGTTTACTGTATGAGATTTGGTTGGTTTGGTAACAAATTGAGGGGGACCTCTCCTCATGCTTATTTTATTTATGCACATGTTTAGGGGGAGCTCCGCAACAAATCCTTTCGATATTCAAAAGTTTTTTATAATTGAGAAGTGCATGTATGTTGTCATTAACTACCAAAAAGGGGGAGATTGAAAGTGCAATCATGCCCTTAATCTTATTTTGATGTTGATGACAACATGCATATAGGGGACTAATCATGTCTATCAAGTATATCTCAGGATTAAGTCTCGAGGACCGTGTGTGGATCATGACTACGGATAAATGTATATCACTCAAGAGCGGAGATACAAGACAATAGCTTTGGCTCTTTTTCGGTTTGTTCGTGAGTATAGGGATCCCGCACTATTAAGAGGGGATCATCAGATTTCGTGAAAGACTTGCTCAAAATCCACAAAGTATCCTCCCACAACATCTCTATTTCATATCTAGCACTCCCACTTCTTAGTGCACAAGATCTGTTGTGTAACTGAGCTAGTGTGCTCTGTTGTCATCGGACGTCCGGAAATCTACGGACGTCCGACCTCTCACTACCTATCGGGCGTCCGGCACTCTCCGGATGTCCGGTGCATCTTAACAGAACAATATTAGCAGATTTTTGGTCCACCCCAAACGACTGGACACCGGACGTTCGTTTCTCTTCGGAAATCCGGTACATCATCAATAGAACACTTTTAGCGGATTTCTGGTCCTCACCGGACGACCGACACATTCCGGACGTCCGGTGGCTGTGTGTCTCGTGCTGCTCCCAGGCCTGAATGAATTCCCAGTTACCGGACAACCGTCGGCTGTTCGGATGTCCGGTCCAAGTTGTGCCACCGGACGTCCGGTATCATCCGCTCGTCCGTTAACTGCAGTACATTAAGTGTCTCAACGGTTAGTTTTTTACACTGTACTATATATAGTCTTCTTCCCCCACGAGATAAGACTGACCATTCACATTGATCACACACATGAACACACTTTACTCTCTCTCTCAACCTCATACACCAAATCCAAGATCCCAAGGGGATTTGAAAGACTTTGAGAGAAGTTGTCCGATCAAGTGATAGATCCACTCCTTCCCCTTCTTCTCACCAAAGGAATTTGTGATTTGAGCAAGTCTTGAGCTTTTCCCTTTGATCTTGTTACTCTTGGAGGTTGGAGACTCCTAGGCGATAGGAGTTCTTTGTTGAGGAATCAAACCATTGTGATTACCCCCCGGAAAGTTTGTAAGGGTTTGGAGATCACCTCCAAGGTCTACCACTAGTGGCTGGGAATCGCCTTCATCATGGTATCTCAAGAAGAGAATAGGGTGAGCCTTCGTGGCGTTGGTGTGCCTTTGTGGTAACATCCACCTCTCTAAACGGTGACGTAGCTTCCCCCCAAGGAAGTGAACATCGACATACATCCTCGTCTCTCGGAGTTGCGGTTATTCCTAACCCTAACTCCCTACTTGTGTTTATTTTTCTCTTAGTCTTTACTTATATCTTATTGTGCTTGCTTACTCATATACTTGTGGTACTTGTTTGCTTGGTGTAACTCTTAGCATCTTACTTGCAATTGTTTAGGCTTACTTTCATATTCCCCATTATTGCCTAAAAATAGCCAAGTAAGAATTAAAATTTGTAATTGTACCTATTCACCCCCCTCTAGGTCCATCTCGATCCTTTCAAGCTTTTCCGAACTTAGCTTGCTACTCGATGGTTATTACGACGAACTCGCACGATGACGAGGAAGAAGATGAACACGGTGTTTTACCCAGTTCTGGGCCGCTGGGAAGCGTAAAGCACTAGTCCTGCTTTGGTGGATTGCCTATTGGGGAGGTGAGGTGGATGAACTGGTACAGTGGTTTCGAGCCTCGCGAGGGAGCTCTAGTGGTGTTCTTGGCTCTCTCCCTTGTCTTGTGGTTCGACGAGTGGTTCCGTTGGATGGTTCTAGCTTACCCCCCTTTCTACGGTGAGGCCTTGCCTCTACAAATAGTAGTGGCCCGGGTCCTCTTCCTTTATCACAATGGCGGGAAGGGATCCCACAACTGCCAAATTTGAAGGGGGGCGGGAGTACATCCCCGCCCTGTCCAAAGGTGGTCTTCGCCTGCAAAGTAGATGTCAGTGATGCAGAGGTGGGATCGGCGATCACATCCGCCCTACAGGGCTCGTGGTCATGGTCTTTCTGCACTGGAATGGAAACCTTTGGGAGGAGCTTTGGGAACCCACGCACGTCCATGCTCCTTTTGCACCAAAGGGGAAACTGCATTGCCTGGTGCGTTGGCACCCGCCTGTCCTTCCCTGCGTCATCTTTGATTCCTGAGGCCGGGTTCTGCATAGAGATCTTCGCTGCTCCGGAGGGGGCCTGAGGAGGCTCATCCTTGCTAGTCTTGGTGTCGTTCTTCCTCCCGAGCCTGGGGTCCTCGCGAGAGCCTTGTCTTGAGTGGAGCCACACCAAGCCGTGTATGGCTAACGAGGTGGGCCACGTACTGGGACGCAGGCAGGGAGGTCTGGGTACCCCCGTTCCCAAAACGCCGACAATAGTGGTGTGACATTTTAGAAGTGGATTATGTGCTTAATTTTTGTTGTGTTCTTATTTTTTCCGTTAATATTATGATGATAGATTGCATTGTTGACAAGGGAGTTGGAACCGAAGACTTTGAAGTGTCACGCCCAAGATGCGCGCCTATCCATTTGGAGGCACGAGGTCCTCGCAAGGGATAGAGGCGCATCTTGCCGTTAGCAAGATAAGCATCAGCACATCATACATTTAAGAGAGAGAAGAGTATACAAGGTTGGCTTACACTCGCCACAAGCTAAATTACAATATCACTCAGTTCATAACATCATGAGGAACATAGGGTCCGACTACGGACGAAATCAAACGATAAAAGCAAATGCGATGACACTATCAAGCTACCCAAGATCACGACCAGGTCCTCACTCGTCCGGATATGTCACGTACATACGACCTCTTTCTTCATCGTACTCCCACAGGAGCTGGGTGAGATCATCCTGTATCTGCTCATCTGCACCTGTACCTGGAGTTGTTGTAGTAAACTGTGAGCCACAGAGGACTCAGCTATCATGTGCCCGGGTATCAAGACTATTTAAGCTTTAGGATGGAAGGGGTGATGTTTAGTCTGCAGCAGCACTAAGCATTATATGGTGGCTATCTTACGCAACAATAATGTAAATGTGAGTGGTCTATGTTAACGATCGAACCTAGCATAATCTCTATGAGATCCTGAACACCTGCTTACATCAATCATAACCCTACCATGTCCTCTCTCGGATCATGTGCACGAGCAGAGACAGTAACGGTTACTCACACAGTTGGTGCATTTTACTTAGAGTTTACTTTAAGTTTACTAGAACCGGGTGTTAAACAAATATCCAAGTTGCCACATAACCGCGGGCACGGCTTTCCAAAAGATTTAACCCTGCAGGGGTGCTCCAACTAGCCCATCACAAATAACCATACTCCGCGGGAATTCCTCGACCACGGATCTCGTGGTCTTCATCGGAAATTTTAAAGGAATTCCAACACCTCGAGAAAACTCGAAGAAAGTCAGAGTCCACACACAAGACATTCGATAAAGGTAAACAAGTCCAGCAAGACCACCCGATGTGTCGACGAACCCGATAAGAGCCGCATATCTCATTCTCAGGACACGATCGGATGAGCGCAGCATACAGTGGCCTGATAGAAATCTCCCGAGTTGCCCCGGGTTGGCCCCGCACACGACTCTAGTTTGGACCAACACTCATGAGGAGCACTGGCCTGGGGGTTGATTAAATTATCCACGGGGTTGCAAAGCCCTATGCAAGTTTATTAAGTTATTAGAAAATGTAGTACCAATGTTGGGTCTTGCCAGACAAGTTTTAATCTCAACCGAATAAACAAGGGGGTCCCCATAACAACCCCAAGCGTGTTAGGAGCGCAAAATATGGAAAACATAACACCGGTAACAAGGAACTAATGGCGGTAGCAACGGAACAAAACACTTAGCAAAAGGCCAAGCCTTCCACCAATACCAGATATATATGTGCATTAACTTAAATAACAGAATTATTGTGATATCCAATCCATGTTATCACATGGAACAACTTGCACCTGCAACTAAGAACGCTATAAGAGGGGCTAAGCAGCGGTAACTTAGCCAATCAACGGTTTGCTGGGATGTGGAGGTTAGAGGTTGTCATGGCAACATGGGGGCTGATATCATGTGGTAGGTAGCGCAATTGTAACGATAAGAACGAGAAACTAGCAAGCAAATATAGTATTGGGATCCGGGTACGATCATCTTGCCTGTTGGTTCTTCAGCGGAACAAGTAGCGGGATCCTCGTAGTGGTACTCTCCAGGGTCCTCGAACTCAGTATCGACACTCGCGTCTACCCAAGAGAAACAGCAAATAAATAACCAACCAAGGTGCAATTCACAACCAAGATGATGCATGATTCATTTAATGAAGGATTTAACATGGCAATCCCAACCTAGTCAAGTTTCACATGCAAGGTTTGTTTATTAATGAATCTCGACAGAACCTCATGTTAACCTATTTAGACATGCATGAACATGTAAAATATGGATGCATCATGCAAAATCGATGGAAATGCATATAAGGATCGTGAGAAACGGAGCTACGCTTCTCGAGATACCCTCACGCCAAGGTACGGAGGCAAAACACAAGATCACCAATTACCTGGGCTAATTCTTGGCATTCCAAGGTAGCCACTGGATAGGTGATCAAAAATCAAGCATATTAGGCTCAAGAATCAATCAATTCCATGGAGTATAGCTGCCACAAGTCACAAAACAAAATCACACCAAATCTGTCACAAACAGCAACATAGCAACTTGAGAAGCTCACAACTTGAGCTACAGGAATCCTACAGCCACAACAAGATATGGACAGAATCTACTCAACACCCACATCAATTTATCCAACTATGCAATCAGAAAAAGAGGCAAACATCAATATGCAAGGATCAAGCAAGTTGGCATGAAGAATCCGGTTTTTAGGGACTTGGTGAAAATTCCAGTTTTCTGGAATCTCGGTTAATAAAGTAGTCAGTTGACAGCACTGGTTAAATATGCTAGAGAGCTCCTATTGACATGAAAATTAACAGGATGGTACATGACAATAACTACTACAAATACCTAGCACTGAGCATTAGCAAATTCCCACCACATTGCTAGATACAGCCCACTCTACATGGCAAAATAATAACAGCAGAGTCTCCAGACTTGGTCATTTTTAAGCAGGTTGGCAGAAACAGAAAGTAGGGAACTTAACAGCATGGTTCCCACTCATCTAGTGACTTAACATGAATAAAAAAATTACTGGGACATCTCCAACAACTTTGACTAACAAACTCATGTTGGCAAGAACTTAAAAGCATGCATAGATTAATTCATATGAAAAAGACAAAAGGGCATCACAGCCTAAAAATGCAGTTTTGTCAAGTTGCCCCAAAGTCAAATTTGGCTTCACAGGTGCATACATGGGTTGATTCTACCCATATGCTTGCATGGAACAAAAGGGAGCAAAGCTAGGTCGAAATTTGACCTCCCTAGGGCATGGGTGACTTATGTCACTTATGAAACTTAATGAAAATGCCCCAAACTCACATGTGCTCCATAGATACATGTTGAAAGTGGTTATTTAGCATATTAGGGACATGATAACATGGCATAGCATCAATAAGCAGGGATGAAACTATCTAGAAGGAAAACTATGCTCATATGCACATAAAGAGAACCTACACATGGAAATACTCATGCCCAAGGTCTAGCATCCACTCACTTAGTCATCTACACTAGACATGGAAGCAACATGCAAGAAGAAACCCCACACACCTATACATCCATAAATACACAAGCACATGTGTGTAGGCACACATGCACTTTCATACATGTATGCCCACATACACATACACACTCCTACACACTACACACACTGGCAACACACATGCACTTTCATACATGCACATACACCACTATCACATATCTATACAGCACAAGCATTAATCTGTCCCACACATACACAAACATGTAGATTTGCATTTAAAAGAAATCAAAAGAAAAAGAAAGGAACAAAAAAACAGCAAAGCAAAATGGGGGAGAGGGGGATCGAACCCACGACCCCGTAGGCACACCCAACACTCCACACCACTGGGCTACGGGCTCGATACTTAATAGAGGAGGGACTCGATCTGTTTTATACACACACACACTAGCGGAACCTGACGAAACTGAAGACAGGCAGAGCCATGGCGACAGGGCAACTCCGGCAATGATTCCGGCAAGGCCACGGCGAATCTAGCGACACCACTACTCCTACGCGTGCGGGAACAAGCAGGGGATCCATTCCCTTGCTCACCTAGTGGTTAGGAGGAAGGAGGCACGCCCCAAGGTGCGGCCTTGCGGACAGCGGCGACGGGCGACTACGGCGGCTACTAACGAGCTACGCGCGGAGAAGGGGCCAGAGGGGACCGACGGCTCACCTTGGGGGAAGGCAGTGACGAGCCGGTCACTATGGAGGCGACGAAGGGAAGGAGATGGCCGGAGACGTCGTAGGGGAATAAGATGGCGGAGAAGCGCTTCCGGCGACAACGAGATCCTTGCCGCAGAGCTCCTTCGGAGCCCCTAGCGGCGGGAATGGAACGACGGGAGGACCCACGCACTCCTCGCCATCGCCACCGAGGACGGAGCCCACCGGAGACGTGGCGACGACGACGATGAGGACCAGCGGACACGGCGAACTCTCTGAACTCTCTCTGAACTTACCTTGGCAGGGGAAAAAGCAGAGAGGGAGGAGGAAGAAAGAGAGGAAGAGGGGAGCTGCGGCGGCGGAGGGAGGAAGAGGAACCCTAGGGGAGGGGAGGGCACGCACGCCGAGGGCTATAAAGCAACGGGGCGGACGACGACGGCGACAGAAAGGCGAGGCGGAGCTCCTGCTGCTCTGCTTAACTGACGGAGAAGGGGCAACTAGGCAGGTAGCCGTCCCTATTCCTCTGGGCTGGCCCTCGGCCCATCTGCTCCTCTCTCTCTCTCAACAAACAGGGAAAAAGCCTCCTTTTAAATAAATCGAGCCAGACTAATTTAAATCCCCAGGGCAATTTGAAAAGGTTTTGAACCAAACAAAAAAATATTTTTATGGAGGAATTAATATGCACTATTTAAATAAAATGCCAGGTTGGTTTATAGGACAAGTAATTTTTAATATTAATAAAGAGGCAGCTCCTGTTTAAATAGAAAACAAAACCCAAACACCTCCAAATGACAAAAACACCACTCTCACAAATCATAAGATTATTAGGGCCACCTTTTAACATTTTTAAATAATTAAAACAACAAGTTGGTTCTGCACATAAAACTAATAGGAAGAGAGGGGGAAAGAAGGAAGGTGATATTGGAAAAGAATAAGAGAGGGGAAGAAGAAGAAGAGGAGATGCACCCATGGATTGCACCACCTCTCACACATCACACAAAAGCACACTCACACAAGCACACTCACAAACACACTCATGACCCTCACATCATAGCAAGAAACATGAAAACCAACAAGCATGCAAAATGAATGATATGATGGATGAGATGATGCATGAATGCAAGAACACAATGAATGGCAAGGTGAAACTCATACATAGCTCATGACACAAGGTTCAACAATGGGGTTACATGCCAAATTAGGTAGGGACATCACTTGGGATGTCACATGAAGACCTCGAGAACTTTGTTGCACCAGGTGTCGGTGTCAAAATCGGTGGATCTCAGATAGGGGGTCCCGAACTGTGAGACTAGAACTGTGAGACATGAGTTTACCTAGGTTTGGGCCCTCCTATGGAGGCAATACCCTACTTCATCCTTGGTTGTATTGATGATATGGGGGGTTACTGAAAGCACATTTGCTCCCTTTGTGGTTTTGGTAATTAATAACAACATATGAGTCATTGAACAAATTTTTCCACTAAGTATATTTCAGGAAAGTTCAATG
Source organism: Hordeum marinum (assembly GCA_022496015.1). Classification (NCBI taxonomy): domain Eukaryota; kingdom Viridiplantae; phylum Streptophyta; class Magnoliopsida; order Poales; family Poaceae; genus Hordeum; species Hordeum marinum. The sequence continues at coordinate 200,873,507 of CM039677.1, read as the reverse complement.
ATAGGGATGGCAAAAGGACTGTGGAATTACCCCAAATGCAAGGAAATAGGTTGGTCAAGCTTCAAGCAAGAGGACTCTACATTTTACATTTGTGAGAAATCACTTTGAGACCATAGGAAAGATAATACTATTAAAAGGGGGTAAAGTTTTAATGGTGAACAATATGCTCAAACGTGCACAAGTGACAGTCACCGAAACATCCCCAAACTCTCCCACCAAAGTATGTCCAAAGCCAAATATGCAAAATCGGTGCAACCAACATTCCTATCCTGGTGCCACCGATTCTAAACCCTAGATAGACTCAGCCAAACCCTAACACTTCGGTGCAGCCGACACCGCACTCGGTGCCACCGAGTTGGGTTGCCATGTTTCTATTACGCAAGTTCACATTTTCGGTCCATCCGAAAATGGTGAATCAGCGTCACCGAGATTGGGAAATCTGACTGTTGGTCACCTTGTTGGTGCAACCGACAATTGTATATCGGTCCCTCCGAGATTCAAAAGTTGCCACTTTTGGTCACTTTGGTACCACCGATATTTACACATCGGTGTCACCGAGATGGTCATTTTGTGTGTAACGGTTGGATTTTTGGGGATGCCTATATATACCCCTTCACCACCAACCACTCGACAGAAAATCACTCACAACTATTCCATACCTATCCTACTCAGTTTTCTGAGAGAGAACCACCTACCCATATGTTGAGTTCAAGATCTTCCACTTCAACCATATGGATCTTGATTTCTAGCCTCCCCAAGTTGCTTTCCACCAATCCCATCTCCTAGACCAAGACAAATCTATGAGAGAGTGATTATTTGTTGAGGAGTCTATCATCTTGAAGCACAAGAGCAAGGATTTCATCGTCATTACCGAGCAATTACCTTTTGGAGGGTGGTGCCTCCTAGATTGGTTAGGTGTCGCTTGGGAGCCTCCTACTTCGTGTTATGGAGTGAACCAAGAAGTTTGTAAGGGCAAGGAGATCGTCTACTCCATGAAGATCTACCCATAGTGAGGCTAGTCCTTCGTGGATGGAAGCTGCATGGAATAGTCAAGGTTGCTTCTTCGTGGAACCCTCTGTGGGTAGAGCCGTCCATGGACTCTCGTGGCCGTTACCCTCCGTGGGTTGAAGACTCCATGAACATGGACGTACGATAGCACCACCTATCGGAACCACAGGAAAAATCATCGTGTCATCACTTGTGTTTGCTTTCCTAATCCTCTCTTTACTTACATGTGTAATGTCTTTACTTTCCGCTGCTACACTCTTAGACATGCATGTGTAGGGTGTTACTTGATGTGCTATGATTGCTAAAACTTGCCAAGAATTAAAATTGGGAAAAAGGCAAAACTTGTATTTGGTTAAGTAGTCTAATCACCCCCCCTCTAGACCTACTTTTGATCCTACAAGTGGTATCAGAGCTTTGGTCTCCATTGCATTGGTTTCACAACATAGGAGAATTATGGCATCTAGTGAGGGAAATTATCTCCCTAGAGGTTCGTACTTTGATGGCACTAATTTTTCTTGTTGGAAGCATAAAATGAAAATGCATTTGCTTGGTCATAATCCTGCCGTTTGGGCTGTTGTTCGTGTTGGCTTGCAAGGTGAATTCTTCGTGGACTGAAAGGAACCGGATCGTGAAGCGACTACGGATGAATCGAAGATGTTGCAACTCAATGCTCAAGCATGTGACATTCTCTTCAACTGCCTATGTCTTGAAGAATTCAACAAAATCAGCCGCCTTGAACATGCAAAAGAGATTTGGGATACTTTGATTGATATGCATGAAGGAACTGAGTCCGTGAGAGAATCCAAGTTAGATGTTCTTCAAGGACAACCTGATAAGTTCAAGATTAAGCATGGTAAAGGAGTCGCTGAAATGTACTCTAGGCTAGCTCTCATCACCAATGAGATTTCTGGCTTAGGAAGCGAAGAAATGACTGAAAAGTTCATCATCAAGAAGATACTTCGAGCTTTGGATGACAGATATTACATCATGTGCACATTGATCCAAATGATGCCCAACTAAAAAGATCTCAAACCAACGGAAGTGATTGGTAGAATTGTTGCTCATGAGATGACACTCAAAGACAAGGAATACCTTCATCACAAGTCTAGCGGTGCTTACAAAGCCACAAGTGATACTCCCGCTAACTCAAGCGACAACCTTGTCACAAATGAAGAGATAAACCTCATGGTCAAGAAATTCAACAAGTTCTACAAGAATAGAAGCAAAGATCGCAGATCCAACTCAAGACATGAAGAGAAGCATTCGTCAAGCCGTGACCGAAACTGTTACAATTGTGGGAAGCCCGGACACTACTCCAATGAGTGCTCGGCTCCCTACAAACGAAGAGAAGAGTCACCAAGAAGACAAAGCTCAAGAGATGAATCACCTCATAGGGAGAGAAGGAGTAGAGATGATCGCTATGAACGAGGACCCTCAAGGAGAAGTAGGGACTCGGAGAAGGAGGACAAGTACACCAAGAGCTACTCAAGAAGAAAGCATCAAGCTCATGTTGGTTAATGGGTTTCCGGCTCCGACTCCGACAACCACTCCGAGAGAAGCTATCACTCCAACTCCGACTATAGTCAAGATGATGGTGTTCCCGGAATTGCACTTGTGACAACCAACTCCTATGATCTATTTGATTCACCAAATAAAGGAGGTGGAAGTTTCTTCATGGATAAAGGCCCCAACGTATCTCACCCCGAATATCTTGATTTAGATAGTGATGAAGATGATTTTCTTTACGATGATGACTTTCTATGTGATACAACTAGTGATATTAATCATAATGAACTTGATACTTCTCATACTAGTCAAGATAAGTCAATTGACGATGATAAGATGAAAATAGAAGAACTAACTAAAGAACTCAACACTCTTAAGTTAGCTCACGAATATACTCTTGAAGATCATAGACAGCTTGTAAGAACTCATGAGAAGCTACGATTCGAGAAGCTCAATTTGGAGAAAGAACATGAATTTCTTAAAGCTATCAATGACGATCTCCGAAAGAAGACTTCATCTCATCTTGCCAAATGACTACTCTTGTCTACATTCATGCCACAAGTCAAATATAAGCAAACTAGTAACAAAGCAAAGAAAGGTCCTTCATCTAGTAGCAACAATAAAAATGCTAAACCCAATGATGTTTCTCCTAGTAGTTCTATTGATTCCACTAATGATGATTCTCTTAGACAAGTTACACTTGATCAAGAAAATTCTTTATTGAAAGGGATTATAGTAAAAGGTATCCACAAGAGTCTTGAAGGGTACAAACAATTTGATGAGATTGTACGCAAGCATGGAGTATACCGAAAGAATCGATGTGTTGGCTACTTCAACGCTAATGGAGTTGAATGGGAAGAAGGTCAATATCTCGAGCCCAAGTTTTTTCCTCAAAAGGAGAAGTACGAAAATACTCTACCCAAGGGGACAAACACTCAATATGACCTTCCATCACAAGATAGCAAGCTCAAGGGCAAGAACAAGCTCCAAGAGTACTTTGACTCTTATGAAGATGAACCCCAAGCTTTGGTGAAGTGGGTTCCCAAGGCTACTACAAGCTCAACTTCTACAAGTGCTACTTCAACACCAAGAATCCCCATCAACTTGACGTGGATTCCCAAGAAGAAGAACTAGAGAGTTCTTGAGGGCTGACTCCGCCAATAAAATTCACTCATATTCATTATTGGTAAGATCTATTTGCAATCAACATCAACCCTATGCAATAGATCAAGGAGTCACACATTCCCTCAAAGGTAAGAGGACAAGGTAATCAACAAATCAATGGACATCATTACACATGCTTTGCACTCCATGTCCATATATATCCTTGTATTTGCCTCTTGTGTGTTGTGACTAACCCATATAGGTGAGAAGGGTAAGGAAACAACAAGGATGCTCCCAACTCTTGGTGATCTACATCAACCTTGAGCATCCACCACTACCTCACCAACATGAAGTCTTCATCGACAAAACCCAAGGTTAGTTTATCCCTCTTATGGGGGGTGTCACATCAAGGGGAGCTTTACTCTAAGACTTGAGTCAAAGCATCTCTTAGTATGTGACAACATTAAATGCTTTATGAAAAGTGGTAACCCCACTTGTGCTTAAACGATGAGTGTGACCTATGATCAAGTACTCTTACTTGGCTCCTAAGTTAAATACTCATATATAGATGACTTCGTCATCGCCCAAGTGATTGTTAGATGCTAGAGTGTTTGTGCATGTTTGCCATGATTTCATTTGACATCTTATTGTGTTAGCATGTTGGTTTGCATTTATTTTCTCATTCGAGGATATCCAATTGTTGCTATTTGGCTTTAAATTTATCTTTCGCCAATTGGATATACAAGAATGCCTAGGAACACTTCTTTAGCTATCTATGCTTTATAACCTCCTACTCTATTCATGCTACATCACAAAATTTGAACAGGTGCTTTTCGATCCCTCTATGTGTGCAGCACTCGGAGTTCCGTATCGACAAGGACTAACCATTAAAACCTCCCAAGTGCATCTTGGTGGAACCAACCACAAAATCTCGGTCTCACCGAATGCCTAGGGTTGATCTGGTTTTCAATCTCGGTACCACCGATTCCATTTTCTCGGTTACACCGAGTTTCCCTATCAACTGAGAGTTGAGGAACTCGGTGAGACCAAAAAGTTAGAATCAGCATCACCGACAGTGGTGGGTATATAACCCGTGGACCCCCAATGCTTTAAAATTCAATCTCATTCGTTGTGCCTCAGAACCCTAAGCTGTCGCCTACGAGACCCCTGGTCGTCGCCGTTGTCTCCCTGTGCTCCTTCGTCGCTGGGAGTCATCGTCGTCGACAAAATCCTCTCCCTTGTCGCCGCCGTAGAGGATCCGCGCCAAGCTAGGGTACGGATTCGATCCCTTTTGCGCTCCTCGTCTGATTCTTGCGCATTAGATTCAAGTTTATCTATAAGACACCCTTTGCACGCACTCCTATTCACTCGAAATCTCCATAGTCTAGCGAATTATGAATTTTCTAGGGTTTTGCCGTCCGCCGTCCACCCGATAAATCTCGGTGGAACCAAAACAGACATATCGGTCTCACCGATGTGATCTTCTGTGTTGCTGAGAAATGACTCGGTGGAACTGAGTTCATCTTTTCGGTCCAATCGAAAAGGGTGCCAAGGTTCGGTTAAGTGAGTCAGTCAGTCTCGGTGCCACCAAAAATTTGTTTCGGCTATACCGATATTTATTTGACAGAATGCAAAAATCTTAAAATTTATTGTTCAAATTTCAAAACCAGACTCATTTTGTGATGACTCATCTACTTCTGCTCTCCTATACTCTATTCACAGGGTCAATATGTCAGATGTAGAGGATAGTCAAAATTTGGCAGAGCAGGGAGTTGACATGAGTTCAGGCGCAAGCCCACAACCCAGTTTCAGATGTAGGCACCCCTATCTCTCATGGGTTGCCCAAGGCTGCCACCAGGACGTGGAAGAAGTTAAATTCTGATGAAGAAGACTCTGACTTCATTCCTGAGGAGATTCTTTCTAAGAAGCAAGAAAAGGCTGCTAAGAAGTCAGCAACTAAAGCTACTTCTTCCAGAAGAGTTGTCAGCAAAATTTATGCACCTGCTGAAACTTTCAAAGCACATGAGAGTGCTAGGGAAACAATGTCAGTTGAGGTCCCCAGGAAGGCAATGCCTAAGAAGGCAGAGGAGCAGAAGTCCAGGAAGAGGATTATCCATGTGATTGCCAGGCCTACCTCCATGTATGAAGATCCAGAGGAGGCTGTTGGTGTTGCTGCTGAGGAAGAGGAGGAAGAACATGTTGAGAAAGCCCCTCCCAAGAAAAACGCCAAGAATCTTATGGCTGATGCTATGCAAAATACTGGCACTTCCAAGAGCACCAAGCCTACTTCCAAGAAAGCTGATGCACGGAAGTCCAAGAGGACTACCAGAGACATCCCAACTTCTGAGAAGAACAAGGGGACTGTCTCCAGACTTCAAGATGATGATGACTTGACTACTTTGATGAAGCTTAGACAACATCTTCAAATACATGATGCCAACCACTTAGTTGCTGAAGACATGAAGAAGAGGAAAGACTCAAGATTGAGAGCCTGGAGAGCCATAGATCCTGATGCTCAGAGGAAGAAAATTGTTGTTGACTATAGGTTCTACACCAGAGAGCAACATGACTTTTATGAGACGGTGTTGCTTGACAAGAGCCTAGCTGTTAGCAACATGAGATATGTTGATTGGAAATTCATTAAAGAGAATGTGGACTACTTCCCAAGTGTCCAAGATAATTTCCATTGCATTGGTCTGGATGAGTTCATTGGCAGAGAGCTTACTGCATGGAACGACGAGATGATCATGCAATTCTACTCCACTGCACATTTCTATGGAGATGGTAGAATTGTATGGATGACTGAAGGAGCAAGGTATGAATCCACGATTGAGGAGTGGGCTGCACTTCTAGGAGTTCCAGATGCTCAGGAAGGTGATCTGGATGTACACTCAGAATCCAAGGCAAGTCACAATGCCATGAAGGATATGTATACTCCTATCCCCACAGACAAGGTGCAATCTCACAAGCTAGGATCCATCTACTATATGCAAGTAGGCCTCTGTACAATGAACACTATTCTGAGGCACACCTTGATGCCCAAGTCAGGATATGACAAGATGATCCGAGGATACTCCATCAACATGTTGATTCACCTTGACAGGAACACCAGGATCAGAGTCATGGATTTGATTGTTGAGACAATCAAGAGGGTTGCTGCTGATCAAAAGCGCTCTTGCTGTTATGCACCCTACATCTAGTTGCTTATCAACTCTCAGTTGGAGAAGCACATTTTTGCTCTAGATCGTCCACATCTGCCCCTACAACCAGATCTTGAGGATAATGTTGTGCTGATGGACCCAGATCATCCCACATCTGCTACAACACAGGCAAAGACAGAAGCAGTTCGAGCCGCTAGTGCTCAAGCCCCCAGATCCAGAAATGAGCAAATGGATCTTCTGATCTCATCCGTTCAGGGCATGCAGAAGGATATCAAGGGGATTCTGGACAACTAGAACAGTCTTGTGAGGATCTTTGAGACAAGGATCAAGACTCTTGGTGACAAGGTGGACAAGTTGTCGAAGACAGTTATAGAGCTTCAGAAGGAAGTTGACTCCGTGCACATCCCTCGGGTCTCTTCTACTTCCTCAGATGATGATGATGAGGAGGATGGATCACCTCTCAGGCCAGGCACACGGTTCACTACTCGGGCTAAAACAGTCATAGTGCCTGCACCAAACTTGAGGCCCTCTTCATCAGCTCCTGCTACTGTTAGCACAGCTCCTGCTACTGTTAGCACAACTCCTGCTCCATCAGCTCCAGTTCCTCTCGTGACCACTCCATCTCCATCCACGTCATCTGCAGAGATCTTCGCCGACGTCATTATCTCGACTCCTTCATCGATAACCGGAGGAGATCAGCCCAAGAATGATTAGATATATGCCTTTGAAATTTTTGGTAACTTGTTTCCAAAGGGGGAGAAGTGTATATAGATCATTAGGCTTTGAGTGAGAGAGCATTTGGTGTTTGTTGATTTTTCAAAACAATTGCTTTTGGTTACCGTGATACTCTTTTTTTTTGCTTGTGATACATGCTTGATGATGTTCGATCATACGCTTTAATGTGTGATGCCATTGTTTCCTATTATCTTAATGCACATGTGATGATCATTCATCTTTGGTTGATTGTGTTGTGCTATGATATTCATTCCAATTACTCTCGCACACCACCAAGTGGTATGTGACATGTAAGAAGTAACCCATGTACCTAATCGATTGTGCATTTGCATTCAAACGCAAATTTATAAATAATGCACAAATTTAGGGGGAGCTCTTACTTGTAAAATACTTCTCAAAGCGATGATTATATTCCATGATTATATCTTTGTCGAACCTTTGATCTATATGTTGTCATCAATTACCAAAAAGGGGGAGATTAAAAGCACATTTGCTCCCTTGGTGGTTTTGGTAATTGATAACAATATATGAGTCATTGAACTAATATTTCCACTACGTATATTTCAGGAAAGTTCAATGATAGGGATGGCAAAAGTACTATGGAATTACCCCAAGATGCAAGGAAATAGGTTGTCCAAGCTTCAAGCAAGAGGACTCTACATTTTACATTTGTGAGAAATCACTTTGAGTCCATAGGAAAGCCAATACTATTAAAACGGGGTAAAGTTTTGATGGTGAACAATATGCTCAAACGTGCACAAGTGACAGTCACGAAAACATCCACAAACTCCCCCACCAAAGTCGGTCCAAAGCCAAATATGCAAAATCGGTGCAACCAACATTCCTATCCTGGTGCCACCGATTCTAAACCCTAGACGGACTCAGCCAAACCCTAACACTTCGGTGCAGCCGACACTGCACTCGGTGCCACCGAGTTAGGTTGCCAAGTTTCTATTATGCAAGTTCACATTTTCGGTCCATCCAAAAATGGTGAATTGGCATCACCGAGATTGAAAATCTGACCGTTGGTCACCTTGTCGGTGCAACCGAGAATTGTATAGCGGTCCCTCCGAGATTCAAAAGTTGCCACTTTTGGTCACTTTGGTACCACCGAGATTTACACATCGGTGTCACCGAGATGGTCATTTTGTGTGTAATGGTTGGACTTTTTGGGATGCCTATATATACCCCTTCACCATCACCCACTCGACAGAGAAGCACTCAGAACTATTCCATACCTATCCTACTTAGTTTTCTGATAGAGAACCACCTACCCTTGTGTTGAGGTCAAGATCTTCCACTCCAACCATATGGATCTTGATTTCTAGCCTCCCCAAGTTGCTTTCCACCAATCCCATCTCTTCTACCAAGCCAAATCTATGAGAGTGATTGTGTGTTGAGGAGTCTATCATCTTGAAGCACAAGAGCAAGGAGTTCATCGTCATTACCGAGCCTATTACCTTTTGGAGGGTGGTGCCTCCTAGATTGGTTAGGTGTCACTTGGGAGCCTCCTACTTCGTGTTGTGGATGAACTAAGAAGTTTGTAAGGGCAAGGAGATCGCCTACTTCATGAAGATCTACCCATAGTGAGGCTAGTCCTTCATGGACGGAAGCCTCATGGAATAGTCAAGGTTGCTTCTTCATGGAACCCTCCATGGGTAGAGCCCTCCGTGGACTCTCACGATCGTTAACCTCCGTGGGTTGAAGACTCCATGAACGTGGACGTACGATAGCACCACCTATCGGAACCACGGGAAAAATCATCGTGTCATCACTTGTGTTTGCTTTCCTAACCCTCTCTTTACTTATATGTGCAATGTCTTTACTTTCCGCTGCTACACTCTTAGACATGCATGTGCAGGGTGTTACTTGATATGCTATGAATGCTAAAACTTGCCAAGAATTAAAATTTGGGAAAAGGGAAAACTTTTATTTGGTCAAGTAGTCTAATCACCCCTCCCTCTAGACCTACTTTCGATCCTATAGTTACAGAGTTGATCTACCTCGAGATTGAATAGCTAACCCTAAAGGAGTTGTTCTATCCCTATACCCTAAAACCCTTTGACTTATATAGATGTCGTGGATGCCTAGGGTTTACACATGGTCGGTTACATGCTGAAGAGATAAACATGTCTAATTACTACATCAAACGTGGCGCGCAAGCCGTGCTTCCTGAAGCTTCTATCTTGAAGACTGGTCCTTCAAATCTTCTTGTGTTTAGTAAGGAGCCCTCATAGTCCGATCCATAACAATAGGTCGGCTACCCGAGGACCCCCTAATCCAGGACTCCCTCACCAGGCAAGCACTCCTTTGACCATGTTAGGAAACCATTTTATTGCATGTCATATAGCACTCCATTTTGTGATAATCATAATGCTATGGTGACCACCATTATGGGTTGCCTCTGACGCTTTACCTTTGATACTTGCATGTCACAACTCTACCGTCCACTTAGATTTGTGTGGGTGGGAAATAGTTAGATTGTTATGTAGATGCTATGCAAAAAGGGAAGGGGATATGCATGGTGATAGAAACAAAAGATTTTCCAAAGACTTTTTGAAAACAACAACGGGTGCCACTAATGCCCGAGAGAGATGATGTTGAGCTAGGTAACCACTAATTCCCGATCATGTACTGTCTTTACCAACACCAGGCACACCGTTGTGTTCCTTCATGGATGGTACTATGTTGGGCGATGCTCGTGTTTTGTACATCATGAAGACATGAACCAACGACTGGACTCTTTGTTCAGCGTCATCAAGGGAAAGGCATTGTTCGGGTGCTTACCTCGGGTATGTTTTATACCACGAGTCGTGGCTTGACACAGAAGTTCCCCAAGTCTCATGGGTGAATTGTGCAACCTCTATAGATTGTAAAACTATTAGAATAGCCGTGTCCACGGTCATGGACAGTTGGTGGTCCTTCTTAAACTATGTCTGATGCTTTCACATACATGGTGTGTATGGGGGAGAAGAAGAGATACTCGAGCTAAGTCAGATGACTTGGCATGATGATTGAACATGAGATGTTCAACCCATGTTTATACTTATATCTGTAATATGTTCACATGGATACCTGCAACCTCATGATGCACGCTCTTACAAGTAATTGATCATGTCATTGCACTCAAAATTAGCTTCTTGCCAAACTTACCTCCTTAGTGCTATGTCATGCATTGTTATACCTTGTTCCAAAACATGGGTTGCTTGCGAGTACATTCCAAGTACTCATGGGCTTGCCAGTGATTCTTTAATTGGCCACACACGGAAGAACACGAATATATTGAAGAGTTTGTTGGTGACGAACATGTGAAATAGGATGCTTCCTAGTTAGAATGCATGTAGGGTTAAGGAAGATGGCATGGGTCTACTGCCGGGACCCCGAAACTAAGTCATATGAACCCAGACTGTAACATATCACATCACTTTGCGGCCTCACACACGGTAAGCTCCACGGGTGCAGCCTTACCTTAGTCGGGACCGTTTGCATCTCTTGCCTCACGTATGTGAACTTGTTGTTGGCAATCAAACGATAGAGAACCTGGGCCGACATGACTAGTCATAGAACCCAAGTGGCACATCCGTACGGAAACAGACATACGTAACCCAACAATGCAGGTGTCGGCCTCAAGCATGTGTAGACGAGTCATAGCAAGTTACAAGGACTCCATTATGCCGTGAGACATAAATGCCATCACTGCACGTAGACGAATCGTAGCAGGCTACAGGGACTCCATTACACTGTGAGACATTTCCCCGAAGGGACAGACATAGCAGCAAAGAAGGATACATGCCGGTCAATCAATGTGTCCGGATCAGTAGCAAGATGCCATGGCTCGGTGGAAGCACAAATAGGAAGTTTCTCGTAAAGAGAACTACTAAAGGCACATCACTAGGTGTCGGATCCCATACATAGCGTTGCATGTCACACGTACGCACGACATGCCCGATATGCATAGATACAACCATGGCATCACAACGTAACCAAACAACAACTTTTATTTAAGGGACTCAGACAAGCCTTGCATAACATGTTCTTACAGATAGGGGTCACATGACCCGATACTCAAGTCATACAAACAATTTCATACAAACCAAGCGGAAGGATAAGCTGTTTGAGTACAAACAGATGAAAGGGGTAAAAAGGCACATGGCCTGACTATCTACAGCCTGCCACAGGGCATAGGTCATAGCTGGGACACCAGCTATTCAGCATCATCGACATCTAGAAAGAATCCACCTGATGGGTCCTGGGTCTCATCTGCAACATTTATTAAGAAAACATGAGTACAAACGTACTCAACAAGTCTTTAAAACAGACCTAGTCTATTCATGCTCATGTGTCAACAAGGTGAGCGGTGGAGTTTATGAGGCAATGCCAGCTTTGACTCATGGCTAACCTACACTGCACAATTTTAACACTTTGATTTCATTTTAGATATCGCACACGAGTCCACTAACTCCATGACAATACACCACCATGGATTCACTTCCCTCTCTTGGGAGAGTGCCATCCACGGTACTCACACTTGTCTTGATATTTTTATGAGTATCCATTTGATTATCTATGAACAACAAAAGTTATCCAAGTAGTCCATATTGGAGGACGCAGCTATTCGAATAGTTTCATACCCTGCGGGGGTGTACTTCTTCACACACACTCTCGCCACTTATCGCTATGTGCTCATAAAACCATGCACCTCGGCAACCTTCAAGCAGAAGCCCAACGAGGGAGTCGGCCACGACCGTCAATCACATAAGACCTCTAGTCCAGGCTATCACCTATTTGAGACTGAACCCACACGGAAGTCTGGCCAAAGTTTCCGCTACGGCCCCAAACGATGTGCGCAGGGTTCCCAAGCCCACCATTCGGGTGACCCTTGGTACACCGTGCCACTGCCTACCGCGTCGTAACCCACCCCTAGGGTCAGCGCTACGCATGGCCTCCAACATGCTATAAACACTAGAAACTACTTGCAATTCCTGGACTAAGGACTAAGCGACTGATAAGTCGAGTGGGTCAATTAAGTATCCCAACGTGTGGTAGTATCTATTCTTGGATCACAATCACGGAACTCAGTTCCGAAGAACGTTCCCAATGAAACAAGCCGCTATGTACTCCTACATAGCCTCTCATTGCTACCTTTACCAAATCGAGTTCATCGTAAGCTTATCACATCAGAACAACATGGTTTCACTCCAGTTCATCACCCAGATGAAACAGACCTGACACAACTCTAAGCATAACAAGCATAGTAGGCAAAGAAAGCTAACCACATCATGGCACAAGCATCTACCAGGTATGCTAGGTTGCAAGGTTAAGCTATTTACTGTGACAATGACAGGTCATGCAAAAGAATAGGTTCATCTATCATGTATGACAGAAAAGGGAATGTTTGTCCTAATGCAATAAACAAGAGCAGGATCGAGAGATTGGGATATTATCGGAATGATCAAGGGGGTTGTTTTCCTTGTTGGGTAGCGGGAAGGTTCTCTCCTTCGTTGGAATACTCGGGGGTATCCTCAGAAGCAGGGCCTACCGTAATGCAGATAAATAGCAATCAATACACGGCAGTGCAACAATATGATGCATGATCATGACATGGCAGCATGTATGGATGATCTGATGCAGCTATTGTCCAAGTTAATTTGAAGTGGGTTTGAATATAGGTTCAAAATCGTTTTTCATTTCAAATTCCATATATTAACCTGTTAGCAAATTTTAATGTTCTTCTACATAGGTTTCTCTAACATGCATGATAACAGCACCATTAGATTCATTGGATTTTTCTGATAAATTTTCATATATAAATTATTTTCATCTGAGTTACAGATTAATTTATATGAATTTTTGAAGTTTTAAACATTTTCTGGAATTATTTTAAAACTAGAAATTCCTTCTATTGCATCAGCCTGACATCATCATGGCGTCAGCAGGTCAGCTGACCAGGCCAGGTCAAACCTGACTAGTGTGACCCACTGGTCAGTGACCGAGTCACTAACAGGGTTAATCATTTAACTAATTACTAATTAGATTAGGATAGGGGCCACTGGTAAGTGGACCATTAGATTAATTAATTTAGTTAATTAAATTATTAACCTAGATTTGACTAACAGGGCCCGACCCCACTTGCCAGTGACCTAGGGGTCAAACCCCCGGTGGTCAAACTGGTTGACTCGCCGGTGTTGAGCCTCCGGCGACGTCAGGGATGGTGGAGGGGGTCGGGATTCCTCCTCCGGCGACCAAGCGGGCGACGGAGGACACCGATCTACTCTGCTCGCTCGCGCGCGTCGAGCCGACACCTCCCAGGGGCTGGGATGGCCGGTATCGGCGGCAGTGATGAGCATGACAGCTGTCGAAGCTCGGGCGAGCATGGGCTCGTCGAGCCGGAGCTCGAACGAGCCACCTGAGGGTTCCTAGAGCTACCTGGGATCATCCTAAGCATGACTACGTGCTCAGGTGCGAGCTTGGGCCGCTGCAGTGATGGCCACGTCCTCGCCGGCGGCGAGGAGCTCTCGAACCTGAGAGGATCCGGTGCTAGAACGACCTATCGAAGGGGGGAAAGGACCACGGGCTCACGGCAGTTGCAGCGGCGTCGAGAGCAGTCTCGGGGAAGGCCTGGAGCAGCTGCGAGCTTCACTTCTTCACCGGCGGTCGGTGGTTGAAGACAATGGCGATGCGGAGATGGGGAGCTCTCGGCGATGCGCAGCTTGGCGAGAAGGAAGAGGGCGGCGAGGCGGAGCTCTGGAGCTACCTAGCGAGGCAGGGGAGCGGCTGGAGCGATGGTGCTACGCGGTGGAGCATCGGCGGCCATGGCGACAGAGGGGGAGAAGAAGAGAGGCGAGCGAGAGTGAGAGGGAGAGTGCGATGGGGACGGCTCTCTGAGCTTATCCCCGTCGCGCTAGTGAGGGGGAGGGAGGCAGGCAGCTGCCGGCGTGGAGGCACGCCCATGTGCGCGCTCCGGCCACACTCCCGTCCTCCTAGCCGCCAGGAGGACGACAACCTCCCTGGGCTAGGTGGGCCGGCCTGGCCTGGGCCTAGGTAGGTTTCCTTTCCCTTTTTTTCTTTTACTTTCTATTTTCTAATTCTTACATTTGTTTTGTTTTATTTTCAGGTACAAATACTTTTATAAATATCCCAAATATTTTGTAATATCAAGTTTGAATATTTCAAACTCCAATAAATTTTTTTAGGATATTTTGAAATATAAATAATGATAATGCTTTATTTGGCATTTTTAGAGGCTTTATCATTTATTTTTATATTTCTATAGTTGTTCAAATATTTAAAATGGCCCCTGTTATAATCATGTCCATAATTATTAGACATAGGGAACATTTTGTCAGGGCATATTGAATTTGTTGAGTTTTCACAACTTTGAATTATTTTGATTCAAATATGAGCTTGGGGTTTCTTTTAGCCCCCATTTCATGTTGATGCAAAAATTAAAACATGATGCACACACATGCTATCCTATGACATCTAGCTAGGGATGTGACAACTCACCCCCACTCAAAAGAATCTCGTCCCGAGATTTTGAAGTCGTCGGGAAGAGCGCAGGGTACTCTAGTCGAAGACGATCTTCTCTTTCCCATGTGGCCTCCTTTTCAGAATGGTATGACCACTGAACCTTGAGAAACTTGATGTTCCATCGCCGAGTGGTACGCTCAGCTTGATCAAGAATACGAACAGGGTATTCTCGATATATAAGGTTATCTTGGATATCAAGCGCTTCGTGGTCTACCTCACGGACAGGGTCTGAGAAGCAACGCCTGAGTTGCGAGACGTGGAAGACATCATGAACCTTGGAAAGATGCGACGGAAGTACAAATGGTAGGTAACCTCTCCTCGTTTAGCAACAATGCAAAAAGGTCCAATGTAACGAGGAGCCAACTTGCCCTTGATACCGAATCGATGGGTACCCTTCAGAGGCGTAACCCGAAGGTAAGCCTTCTCGTCAACTTCATAGGTCACAGCCTTATGATGGCGATCGTATTGGCTCTTTTGACGAGATTGGCCTGTTTTCAACTTTTCACAAATAATGCGAACTTGCTCCTCTACATCCTGGATCATATCCGGGCAAAAGAGTTGCCTCTCTCTAGTTTCTGACCAGTTAAGAGGTGTTCGACACCTTCGTCCATAGAGAACTTCAAAAGGGGCTTTGCCCAAGCTTGATTGATAACTATTGTTATATGCAAATTCAGCAAATGGAAGACATTTCTCCCAATTCATACTGAAGGATATAACACAAGCTTGGAGCATGTCTTCGAGAATTTGATTGACTCGCTCAACTTGTCCACTTGATTGCGGGTGGAAAGCGGTGCTAAAGGATAGATGAGTCCCCATAGCGGTTTGAAAACTTTCCCAAAATCGGGAAGTAAAGATACTTCCGCGGTCTGAGTTAATCTCCAATGGAACACCATGAAGAGAGACTATTCGAGAAACATATAACTCCGCTAGCTGGCTAGCAGTTATACTCTCCCGAATAGGAAGAAAATGAGCCACTTTGGAAAGGCGGTCAATGACCACAAAGATAGCATTATTCCCTCTCTTGGTCCTAGGAAATCTGGTAATGAAATCCATACCGACCTTATCCCATTTCCATTCGGGAATAGCTAAAGGTTGAAGGGTGCCAGCAGGCCTTTGATGTTCTGCTTTCACGCGACGACAAACGTCGCAATTAGCAACAAACTGGGCAATTTCTCTCTTCATCCTAGTCCACCAGAACCTCTGGTGTAGGTCCTGATACATCTTGGTACTACCCGGATGAAATGTGAGAGGAGAATCATGAGCCTCCTTAAGGATCAGTTGTCTTAAGTGTGTGCTCTTGGGAACCACCAACCGGTTCTGGAAGAACACAACACCTTCATCGTCCTTGGACAAATCTTTAGCGTTTCTGCTAGCAATATTCTCCTGGATTCTGGATATACCCTTATCATATTTCTAGACAGCTACTATTTGATCCTTAAGATTAGGTTTCGCAACCAAGTTGGATAGGAATCCTTGAGGAATAATGTGAAGGTTTAACTTCCGACATTCCTCATGGAGAAGTGGTTGACCTTGTTGTAGCATCAGGTTGTTACAATAAGATTTACGACTTAGTGCATCAGCCATAACATTGGATTTCCCTAGGGTGTAAGTTATCCCTAAGTCGTAATCTATAATCAACTCAACCCACCGTCTTTGCCTGAGATTCAAGTCCGGCTGGGTGAAAATATATTTCAGACTTTGGTGATCAGTGTAAATGTCGCAATGATTACCCAGAAGGTAATGTCACCAGGTTTTCAGTGCATGGACCACAGCTGCAAGCTCAAGATCATGTGTTGGATAATTATCCTCATGTGGACGCAACTGTCGAGATGCGTATGCAATCACATGACGATCTTGCATGAGAATCCAACCTAATCCTTGTCGCGAGGCGTCGCAATAGATAACAAAGTCATTAGAGAAGTCTGGTGGCACCATAATGGGAGCAGAGGTCAGTCGTCTTTTCAACTCCTGAAAATTGTGCTCGCATTGTGGATTCCACTCGAACCTTTTATCTTTCTTGAGGAGTTCAGTCAGAGGTTTTGCAACCTTGGAGAAATTCTCGACAAAGCGGCGACAATAGCTCGCTAAGCCAAGGAAACTCCAAACTTGCTTAAGCGATTCAGGTTGAGTCCAATCAAGGACGGCCTGAACTCTCCCAGGATTGACAGCAATACCTTTACCAGAGATCACGTGGCCTAGATAGGTCACTTCTGGCAACCAAAATTCACACTTGGAGAATTTGGCGTACAGACGGTGCTCTTGAAGTTTCATCAATACTAGCCTTAGATGCTCGGCATGTTCCTGTTCGTTCTTTGAGTAGATGAGTATGTCATCGAGGTAAACCACGACGAATTTATCCAAATACTCCATGAAGATCGAATTCATCAAGCGAGAGAAGGTGGCTGGGGCATTGGTTAAACCGAAGGACATAATGGTGTACTCGTATTGGCCATAACGAGTAACAAAAGCCGTTTTTGGAATGTCCCTGTTCCTAATTCTGATTTGATGGTATCCCAACCTCAAATCCATTTTGGAAAAGACAGAGGATCCAGCGAGTTGATCATACAAATCGTTGATCCTAGGGAGCGGATACTTGTTCTTTATGGTGACCAGATTCACTGGCCGATAATCCACAACCATCCGATTCGATCCATCCTTCTTCTTGACGAAGAGAATGGGACAAGCCCAAGGGGAAGATCTAGGACAGATGAAACCTTTCTTCAAAGCCTCATCGAGTCTAAGCTTAAGTTCGGCTAGTTCTAAGGGTGCCATCTTATAGGGTCTTCTGGCTATTGGGACAGTCCCTGGAATGAGCTCTATCACAAACTCAACATCTCTTATAGGAGGAATTCCTGGCAGTTCTTCTGGAAAGACATCCGGAAAGTCACGGACTACCGGAATATCTTCTAGTTCTCGAAGAGGGCTAGCATTGTGGGAATAGAGTTGGTGCTTGGCTGTTCGAGTGGAGACGTTAACTATCTCACCCGATGGATGTGTAAGTTGAACATTCCTAGTATGAGTATCAAACTTAGCATAGTGGGCTTTCATCCAATCCATGCCTAAGATGATATTGATGTCAGAAGACTTGAGGGCTATCAAAGATGCTAGGAAGACTAGCCTATCTACCAGAATCTCATTATCATGGCTCACTCTAGAAGTTTGCCACTTTGAACCAGGAGTCTGAACTACTAAAGGAGCAAGCATATCACAAAAAGACATGTTATGCAACTGTGCATAACTTTCTGAGATGAAAGAATGAGATGCCCCACTATCAAATAGAACAGAAGCTGGATGACTATTGACAAGGAGCGTACCTAGGATAACATCAGGATCCTCAATGGCTTCCTCAGTAGAGACATAATTCACTCGTCCACAAGGAGGAGCTGGCTTCACATAGAAGGCGTTTCCCGGCTTCCCTCGTCCAGCCGGCTTAACATTGCTCTGAGGACAATCACGAGAGTAGTGTCCTGGTTCCCCACACTTGTAGCAGACCACAGTGGCATGGGGAGCAATGTTAACAGGCGGACCTCCAAATGGCCTGGCTGGAGGATTGGGCTGAGCTGGGCGAGGCGCCTGGAAGGATGGCCTCGCGATGTATCTTGGCGGCAGAGCTGCGTTGGGCACCCAGACCTGGCGTTTGTTGGAGCCCGAGCTAGATGCAGGGCTGAAGTCACGGTTGTGCTTCCTCGTGGCCTCATAGTCAGTCTGTCCAGACTCGGCATTGATAGCCTTGTTGACGAGAGCCTGGAAGCTTGTGCACTCATGCAAACGCAGATCTCGACGGAGCTCGGGATTGAGTCCCTTGCGGAACCTAGCCTGCTTCTTAGCATCGGTTGAAACTTCCTCCGGAGCATAGCGAGCAAGATTGCTGAACTCACGGCTATAGGCATCCACTGACAGTCTGTCCTGGGTGAAAGCACAGAATTCCTCTCTCTTGCGATCCATCAGCCCTTCCGGGATGTGATGGGTACCGAATGCTGTACTAAATTCTGCCCAAGTTGGTGCGGGGCCTGCGGGACGCATGTCCTCATAATTTTCCCACCACAGATTGGCGGGTCCTTCTAGAAAGTAAGTAGCAAAGGTCACCTTGTTGGCCTCGGAGACATTGGTAGCCCGGATCTTACGGAACATGCTAGTCAACCAATCATCCACATCGAGTGGGTCGATCGAATGATGATACTTGGGTGGGCATAGCTTGACGAAGTCACCGAGGGACACACCATCATTGTGATCATTGCGGGGAGCACGCGTTGTGTTCTGCTCAATTCATTCCAGCAACCTGTTGGTCTCCCTTTTGTTCCTTTCAGCTTCAAGCATCACTTCTGCCAAAGAAGGCGCATGTGGCAGATCCTCTTGCCTTGGCTGGCTTCCCTCGCCCTGCTCGGGGGGAGGCACGGGGTTATTCCTAGTTGCCACCATCCTGGGAAAACAAACCCACAACTTAAACATAGAGGACATCAACTCTAAGACATGAGATAAGGAATGTACTGGACAACATGGCATGCAGGGTAACCACCCAAACAACATGGTAATAACAACTGCCATATGACACCATGATTCATACACACCATGACAAAGTTCAGTACAAGCCCAAGATGAAAACAAACTACAGAGAGATGACACAACTCATCGGAGACATTACAAGCTTCCTATACATTATCTATCTACACCTACGGAAGTCAACTCTCAACCTCGGTCATATCCCACAAGACACGCAGGACTGTGGCGATACGACTACTACAATACTAGTACTAACATCCACATACTCAAGCATCA
Source organism: Hordeum marinum (assembly GCA_022496015.1). NCBI lineage: Eukaryota > Viridiplantae > Streptophyta > Magnoliopsida > Poales > Poaceae > Hordeum > Hordeum marinum. Next base: position 200,853,687 of record CM039677.1, on the reverse strand, counting down.
CTATAGAATGCCTCATACAGGTTACCCCCGTGACCCGGGAGCTAAACCTGAGGATCTAGAAACACTCTAGCCTGTGATCCCTAGAAACCATAAGGACACGGATGTGTCCTTAGTCCCCTTGTTGGCGGCAACAGCGGTCCTCGAAGAGGGGTGGTGCCTCCAACATCGGGACAGTCTATCTGTGCTGGCAGATGAGTCCGCGATGGGGTCAGCATCTCCAAATCTCCATAGCCTCTCTGCACGACAGGTGCCAACTGCGTCGGGGCTGTCCAAAGACATGCACGGGTAGCATAAAGCTCCATGCAAAGGGCACGTGCATCACGATCCCTATTCTCCAACATCTGAGCGGTCACCTGCAGCCTAGGATCCTCATGGGAATGATCATAGTAGGCTACGCTAAGATAACCATGCTCTCCTCCCATGGAAGCAGGAACATAACACAATTCTATGTTCTGAAGCAGACCATAGTGAAACCTAATGATAGTCAGCATGGTGTAGGCGGCCTCCTGAACTGCCATGTCTATGGTGACACCTAATCCATAAGTCCAGTGAAGTGGCTCTGCAGCTCCAGGATATGAAGGATATGTCTTAACAGTACATAGATACCGGCTCTGGTTAAAATCTCGATACTGTTCCTCCACTGTGTACTCTGGGTACCAACACTAGCCATCCTCCATCATAACTCTAACCAACATGGCCGTGTGACCCGGTACATCGATGCACCTGGTTAGACGGACCACCTGACGAAAAGGATGAGGGGGCATCTGAAATACAGAATGATGCAAAGACATTAGAGATTCTAGCAAAAATTGGACGGCATAACGGCTGTAATTGCTCAAAAAGGATTTTGAGACAACTGTAAAAGATTGGAAAAGCATAACCACTCGACTTTCTAGACTCAAATCTCTTCTCCATCTGTTTGTCACACCAACAATACTCAAGTACAGACACTCACTTGCAAACAAGCTATCTAGTAATCCATGGTTAGTAACTCGTCATCCTAAGCAATAGATGAGAAGCCTAGTTCTTATCCCCGTAGAAAAGATGAGAATGACTCAGAATAGAATAACTTGGGAAGAGGAGTAAAAAGAGCCTTACGTTCCCTTCCACAATCAATTCTCCTACTTTTCTATAGTGTTTCTAGACTCAACTTCGACCGGTTTGGCTTGGTAGTCCTACAGTCAGTCAGGCTCTGATACCAATGCTTTCGGGACCCCGATCCTAAGTCATATGAACCCAAACTGTAACATATCACATCAATTTGCGGCCTCACGCATGGTAAGCTCCACGGCTGCAGCCTTACCTTAGCCGGGACCGTTTGCGTCTTTTGGCTCATGTATGTGAACATGTCGCTGGCAATCAAACGATAGAGAACCCGGGCCAACATGACTAGTCATAGAACCCAAGTGGCACATCTGTACGGAAACAGACATACGTAACCCAGCAATGTAGGTGTCGGCCTCAAGCGTGTGTAGACGAGTCATAGCAAGCTACAAGGACTCCATTACGCCGTGAGACATAAATGCCATCACTGCATGTAGACGAGTCGTAGCAAGCTACAGGGACTCCATTACACTGCGAGACATTTCCCCGAAGGGATAGACACAGCAGCAAAGAAGGATACATGCCGGTCAATCAATGTATCCGGAGCAGTAGCAAGCTACCATGGCTCGGTGGAAGCACAAAGAGGCAATTTCCTGTGAAGAGTACTAATAAAGGCACATGACTAGGTGTCGGATCCCATACATACCGTTGCACGTCACACGTACGCACGACATGCCCGATATGCATAGATACAACCATGGCATCACAACGTAACCATCAACAACTTTTATTTATGGGGCTCAGACGAGCCTTGCATAACATGTTCTTACAGATAGGGGTCACATGACCCGACACTCAAGTCATACAAACAAGTTCATACAAACCAAGCGGAAGCATAAGCTGTCTGAGTACACACAGATGAAAGGGGTAAAAGGAACATGGCCTAACTATCTACAGCCCACCATAGGGCATAGGTCGTAGCTGGGACACCAGCTATTCGTCATCGTCAACATCTAGAAAGAACCCACCAGATGGGTCCTGGGTCTCATCTACAACATTTATTAAGCAAACATGAGTACAAACGTACTCAGCAAGTTTTTAAAACAGACCTAGTCTATTCATGCTCATGTGTCAACAAGGGGAGTGGTGGAGTTTATGCAGCAAATGCCAGCTTTGACTCATGGCTAACCTACACTACACAATTTTAACTCTTTGTTTTCATTTTAGATATCGCACATGAGTCCACTAACTCCATGACAATACACAACCATGGATTCACTTCCCTCTCCTGGGAGAGTGCCATCCATGGTACTCACACTTGTCTTGTTATTTTTATGAGTATCGATTTGATTATCTGTGAACAGCATAAGTTATCCAAGTAGTCCTTATCCGAGGACGCGGCTATTCGAATTGTTTCATACCCTGCAGGGGTGTACTTCTTCACACACACACACTCTTGCCACTTATCACTATGTTCTCATAAAACCATGCACCTCGGCAAGCTTCAAGAGGAAGCCCAGCGAGGGAGTCGGCCACGACCGTCAATCACATAAGACCTCTAAACCAGGCTATCGCCTATTTGAGACTGAAAATGCATGGAAGTCCGGCCAAAGTTTCCGCTACGGCCCCGAATGATGTGCGCAGGGTTCCCAAGCCCACCATTCGGGTGACCCCTGGTACACCGTGCCACTGCCTACCGCGTCGTAACCGACCCCTAGGGTCAGTGCTACGCATGGCCTCCAGCATGCTATAAATACCAGAAACTACTTGCAACTCCTGGACTAAGGACTAAGCGACTGATAAGTCGAGAGGGTTAATTAAGTATCCCTATATGTGGTAGTATCTAGTCTTGGATCACAAACACGGAGCTCAGTTCCTAAGAACGGTCCCAATGAGACAACCCGCTATGTACTCCTACATAGCCTCTCATCGCTACCTTTACCAAATCGAGTTCAACGTAAGCTTATCACATCAGAACAACATGTTTTCACTCCAGTTCATCACCCAGATGAAACAGACAAAGTAAGCTAAGCACATCATGGCACAAGCATCTACCAGGTATGCTAGGTTGCAAGGTTTAGCTTTTTACTGTGACAATGATAGGTCATGCAAAAGAATAGGTTCATCTACCGTGTATGACAGACAAGTGAACGTTTGTCCTAATGTAATAAACAAGAGCAGGAGCGAGAGAGTGGGATATTATCGGAATGATCAAGGGGGTTGCTTACCTTGCTGGGTAGCGGGAAGGTTCTCTCCTTCGTTGGAATACTCGGGGGTATCCTCAGAAGCAGGGCCTACTATAATGCAGATAAGTAGCAATCAATACACGCAAGTGCAACAATATGATGCATGATCATGACATGGCAGCATGTATGGATGATCTGATGCAACTATTGTCCAAGTTAATTTGAAGTGAGTTTGAATATAGGTTCAAAATCGTTCTTCATTTCAAATTCCATATATTAACCTATTAGAAAATGTCAATGTTCTTCTACATAGGTTGCTCTAACATGCATGATAATAGCACCATTAGATTCATTGGATTTTTCTGATAAACTTTCATAGATAAATTATTTTCAGTTGAGTTACAGATTAGTTTATATGAATTTTTGAGGTTTAAACATTTTCTAGAATTATTTTAAAACTAGAAATTCCTTTTATTGCATCAGCCTGACGTCATCATGGCGTCAGCAGGTCAGCTCACCAGGCCAGGTCAAACCTGACTAGTGGGACCCACTGGTCAGTGACCCAGTCACTAACACGGTTAATAATTTAACTAATTACTAATTAGATTAGGGTAGGGCCCACTGGTTAGTGGGCCATTAACTTAATTAATTTAGTTAATTAAATTATTAACCTAGATTTGAATATCAGGGCCCGGCCCCACTTGCAAGTGACCCAGGGGTCAAACCCCTGGTGGTCAAACTGGTTGACTCGACGGTGTTGAGCCGCCGGCGACGTCAGGGACGGCGGAGGGGGTCAGGATTCCTCCTTCGGTGACCAAACGGACGACGGAGGGCACCGATCTACTCTGCTCGCTCGCGCGCGTCGAGCCTGACATCTCCCAGGGGCTGGGATGGCCGGAATCGGCATCGGCGATGAGCATGGTGGCTGCCGGAGCTCGAGCGAGCACGGGCTCGTCAAGCCGGAGCTTGAACGAGCCACCTGCGGGTTCCTAGAGCTGTCTGGGATCATCCTAAGCACGACTACGTGCTCAGGTGCGGGGTTGGGCAGCTGCAGCAACGGCCACGTCCTCACCGGCAACGAGAAGCTCTCGGACCCGAGAGGATCCGGCGCTAGAACGACCTATCGAAGGGGGAAAAGGGGGGAAAAGGACCACGGGATCACGGCGGTTGCAGCGGTGTCGAGAGCGGGGTCGGGGAAGGCTTGGAGCAGCTACGAGCTTCACTTCTTCGCCGGCGGCCAAAGGTTGAAGACGACGGCGATGCGGGGATGGGGAGCTCCCGGCGATGCGTGGCTTGGCAAGAAGGAAGAGGGCGACGAGGCGGAGCTCTGGAGCTACCTAGCGAGGCAGAGGAGCGGCTGGAGCGACGGTGCTACGCGGCGGAGCTTCGGTGGCAATGGCGACAGAGGGGGAGAGGAAGAGAGGCGAGCGAGAGCGAGAGGGAGAGGGCGATGGGGACGGCTCTCTGAGCTTATCCCTGTTGCGCTGGCGAGGGGGAGGCAGGCAGGCAGCTACCGGCGTGGAGGCACACCCGCGCGCGCTCCGGCCACACGCCCGTCCTCCTGGCCGCCAAGAGGACGACAACCTCCCTGGGCCAGGTGGGCCGGCCTGGCCTGGGCCTAGGTAGGTTTCCATTCCCTTTTTTTCTTTTACTTTCTGTTTTCTAATTCTTACATTTGTTTTATTTTCTTTTCAGGTACAAATACTTTTATAAAATATCCCAAATATTTTGTAATATCAAGTTTGAATATTTCAAACTCCAATGAAAAGTTTCACGATATTTTGAAATATAAAATAATGACAATGCTTTATTTGGCATTTCCAGAGGTTTTATCATTTATTTTTATATTGCTATTGTTGTTCAAATATTTAAAATGGCCCCTGTTATAATCATGTCCACAATTATCAGACATAGGGAACATTTTGTAAGGGCATATTGAATTTGTTGAGTTTTCACAACTTTGAATTAATTTGATTCAAATATGAGCTTGGCGTTTCTTTTAGCCCCCATTTCATGTTGATGCAAAAATTGAAACATGATGCACACACATGCTATCCTATGACATCTTGCTAGGGATGTGACATCTACGCTTGGCAGAGGAGGGCCAAGTAATTCTCACCCCCAAGCCAGGCGAAAGGGTGGTGGTCATCCCTCACTCCATTCGGGGGCTGAGCTTCCCACTCCACCCCTTTGTTAGGGGGCTGATGTTCTTCTACGGCCTCGACTTCCACGACCTCCCGCCGAACTCCATCATGCACATCTCGGCATTCATCCTTGGATGTGAGGCCTTCCTGCGCATTGAGCCACACTTTGGGCTCTGGCTGCAGGTGTTCAACATCAAGCCCAAGTGCGTCGGCGGCAAGCACACAGACTGCGGCGGGGCCTTCATCGACAAGGTCACCTACGTCGGGTGGCCGTTGGGCACCCTCATCGACACCATCAAGGGATGGCAAAAGGAGTGGTTCTACGTCACTGAACCACAAGAAGAAGGTCAACACCCTGCTGCCGCATTCAGATCCGGCCCCCACACCAGGCTGGCTTCATGGCTCGAAAAGGGCCTCATCTGGGGATCGAGCAAGGAGGTGACCAACCTGCAGAAGCGTATCCGCTCCTTGATCGAGGAGGGCACCAAGTTGACCGATATGGTCCAGATGATGCTCTGAAGACGCATCCTCCCCTGCCAGCGCCGGGACACTCCCATGTGGGCTCAAAAACTCAAAGCCGAGCCCACAGTCCGGAACCTCTTCCGCACTACGCGAGAGAAGTTGTGGAAGGCGCTCTTCAAATAAATGAAGAGCTGGCCAGTCGAGGAGGAAGACAAGGGTCTACACACGGCCAAGCCTGACTCCAAGGTACGATACACCCTGACTTGGTCGGCTTTATTACATACGAGATTCATAACCTCATATTCGATCTGTCTGTGCAGAGATGGCTGAAGAAAGCCGTCAACATTAACAGTCCGGTTCCTGAGCCCGAAGATGAGAGGACCGGGCTGTTAGCCAAGATACTCGTGGTGAAGCCTTACTAGGATCCCATCAAGAAAGATAAGAAGAAGAAACCAGGCCAGGCTGGCCTCCGCATTAGGGACCAGCCTGATGCCGCATCCGAGGATACACCCGCCTCCTCAAATCGGGAGGAGGCTGAGGAGAAGGAAGAGGAGGAGGTGGAGGCCGAGGTCGAGGGAGAGTAGGGAGGCAATGCCCCCCTGTGCCAGGAAAAGGGCGGCGTCTTCGGACGCCCCAGAGTAGGTTCTGTCCGACGCGGGTGGTTCTGTCCGACGATAGCTTGGACTCGAGCTCCACGTCCGAAGACCTCGAGGAGGTTCCGCAAAGGAGCCTACGGGTCAAGCCCCCCCATCCAGGTTAGGATCAGAAGACCCTCCTGTTTATCACGAGTAGATTTAGAGTTTGCTAACACGTAGGTTATTGGCCTTGCAGCCCCCAGCGGGATATCCCCATCGAGGAGATATCGGACGGGGAGACCCCTCCCGCCGAACTAGCAGAGAGCGGGGATGCCTCGCACCCCACCACTCCAGGCGCCATGAAGGATGTCGTGGAGGTGTCGTCCAAGCCTACTCCAATGCAGGCGGACACAGGGGGTGAGGGAGATCATATTGTGGCTGATGCTAACGCTTCGGCCACTGAAGACAGGGGGCACCACCCCACCCGGACACTAAGGAGGCCGCATGAGCGGACGCTCAGTCCCCTCCTAGAACATCTTCGGAGGGCACTATGCCTCCGGAGGCACCAGTTCAATCCCCGGTGGGTGATCGGGAAATCCGATCATCCCTGGCACCACCGACCAACGGATGGTCGGTCATGGAGGAGGCTCTGTCGAGCGCCTCCATCCCTGAGGATCACCACAACCCTATGGGTGCAGTACTACAAAGCATCCAGTCCGTTGACAATGGACTGAAGTAGGCCTTCAAAGGTATCCTTGCGGGTTTTCAAGTAAGTCACCCGATGTTTATTCTACAAAGATTTTTGTTTATTCGCATTGTATACATGGCAGCCCCCGAGCCCTAGGTGAGGGAAAAAGCTCACCTAGGGGTCATCTGAATCCAATACCGAACTAGATGCTCTTTAGGTGATCGGATTGTCTATAATTCGGGAATTGAGAGCCCATGTAATGTATTAACTGTGTGTGTAATGCAGGCTTCATCGTCGACGGCAGCCATAAATGGCGCCGAGCTGGAAGAGCTAAAACGGAAGCTGAAGCGCTCCGAAGACGAAGCTGAGGCCCTTAACTGGAGGCTTGACAAGGCTCGAGGTATGTCAAAACAGAATCTGAATGCCTTTGTCTGAGCTCTATAGTTTGAATACAGCTTCTTCATATTGTATACTGCATGCGCAACCTCGGTGAAGGAGGTGGAGAGGCTCAAGGCCGAGCTCCAGCGCGCGAAGGACGAGACGATCGCCGAGAGGGCGGCTGCTAACGAAACAGTTGTCGCCCTTTCTGCCATGTGGGCCACTAGTGGAAAGCTAGAAGCTTGCGTGGCAGAGGTCCAGCAGGAGCTCAAGCATGCCAGCGAGAGATACGAGGACTTGCAGCAGAAGAACAAGGCGAGCTTGGCCAAACTGTCCTCCTTGCAAACCGAACTCCAAAAGGAGCGGGTGGACAGACGGTTCTACGAGGAGCAAGTGCGCCAGGCCAAGGGCATAGTAGATGGTAAGCCGTACTCATTAAAGTGCGTATTTAGGGATAGCAGATTCGAATTGCTTACTCAGGTGTGGCGATCCTCAGGCGCATCCTCCGACCTCTAGAAGAGTGTGGTGGACGCCAATCAATAGTTCGCCTCGCGGGGAGAGGAAGATGAAGCTCAGATGTTCTGGGCACAGTTTGGAGCCCCCGAGCTTCCTCCTCTTCTGATGGAGCAGCTGAAGCAGCTGATGGAGCTACACCAGATGGCAGATCTGGCCATGAAGGACCTCTGCATCCGCTTATGGCCCGGCGAGCCGCTACCAAGCAACTACTTTGGCCTGGTGCAGAAGTTGATCGCTACTTCGCCTCGCCTCGACACCGTCAAGCTCTCCTCCTACATAGAAGGAGTCCGGATGGCCCTTGCCAAGGCCAAAGTGCACTGGTCGGGGCTAAACCCGATGAAGGTACCCACTGTCCCGCCGCCTCCCGGGAAGGAGCATCGACGCCCCGAGCTATACTTCGATGGAGTGATGGGGAGTGCTCGGGTAATAGCGTTGTAGTGTTCGGGTGAAAAAATGTTTGATTGAGCTTGTGACGTGTCCGAAGACTTGCGTTAACTTTTAATGATATTAGTATTTGCTCTTATATGGTTTTTCATTCCTTTATAACTCCTATGTGGATTTAGCCCCCACGTAGATACTACATGGGGTGTCTATGCCAAATGCACTATGTCCCTTAGCCGTATTATTAGAACCCGAAGGCGGTATAGTGCGACAGACTAGGCAATCAGACTATAGTGCTTTATTTCTTTCACTTAGCCATAGGGGCGCGAAAAGGACTACAGGAAGCATATGATTAGCCACCAAAATGTTGTGATGTTCGGACGAACTGTGGCCGAAGCCGATATCACAATGTCTGCACAAAGTGCAGGTTCCTCGTATAACACGGAATAACCGTGTACGAGGATTGAAGTATAACACTTCCAGCTCGGGGTTCACAGATCGGATCGCGCATACTATGATAGTCCATTTTCGGCTTCCTCCCGCGAGGTGCTTGACCAGACTATCCGGAAGCACAATCGTAGGGGTGCTCCCTTTGCCCTTTTAGCCGAACGAGCAGAACGTAAAGGGGCAAGCACAGGACCCGGGCAACCCAACTTATTGACCAAAGAAATAGTTTGGAACCAATGCATATAAAGCAAACGCCAAGACGCCAAACACATGATAAATAAGGCGATTTGTTTTTGAACGCGAGCCCCGGGTCTATTAGCCGGTTACCTCGCGGCATACCAAACATGTTCACGAGAAGAGGGCGAAAGGAAAAATATGCACCAAAAACGGGACAAATGAGGCAAACTTGTGCCACTCAATTTTGCATTTTCTCAACAACTCTTGTAACTCGGGTGCCGAAGCATCTGTTTACAAGTATGTGAAAGAAAATAAGAAATAAATCATACATGAGTTGTTTGTACCAGGGGTCTTCAATTGGTAACATGACATCCTCGATATGCCCCCTTGCTAGTTGACTCCTGCTCTTAGATGCACCTTGATGGGTGTTAGTGTTCAGCGGGCGGATTTTGCTAACAAAATCTTGAGAGGCTGCCGAATTGTAGGTGAGCTTTACGCCGTAGGCAGGCTCTTTTAGGAGCGTCTACGTTTTTTCTGAAGACGTGTTGACGGTAACAGTTCAGGGTAGCCGAACACCCATCTTAATTTCCCCACCGCAACCCATGGAACCTTAAGTAGGAAGTTGTGTCTCCTCGGCACATATTTTCCTGGTCCTAAGGTCGTGCGGTGGGGGGTGAGTCCCTATACAGGGGAGAACAGAGGGTCTGAGTTTTCGATCTGAAGCCGAACTCGCTTCCCACCCTTCCGTGCCTTTATGGCGGATATCAGAACTTGCCGATCTTCTTTGTAACTGAATTTGGCTGCTAGGGCTAGTGCATGTTCCTTAGTTCTAAGGGAGTGCTCAGTATTTCCATTGACAATAATGACCCCCTTGGGGCCCGGCATCTTGAGCTTGAGGTATGCGTAGTGTGGGACCGCATTGAAATGAGCGAATGTTGTCCGACCGAGCAGCGCGTGATAGCCTCTGCGGAAGCGCACGATGTCGAAGATCAAGTCTTCACTACGAAAGTTATCGGGCGAGCCGAAAACAACTTCCAGAGTTATAGAGCCCGTGCATCGGGCCACAACGCCTGGGATTACTCCTTTGAAGGTAGTGCTACTGGGTTCGATCCTTGACGGATCTATACCCATCTTTTTCACCGAATCTGAGTAACTCAGGTTGAGGCTACTTCTTCCATCCATTAGGACTTTTATGAGGTGGTACTCATCTATGATGGGGTCTAGGACGAGGACCGCTGAACCCCCATGGCAGATACTGGTCGGATGATCATGCCGATCAAAGGTGATCGGGTATGCCGACCATAGGTTATATTTTGGGGCTACGGGTTCCACCGCGTAGACTTCCCGGAGGGCGCGCTTTCTCTCCTGCTTGGGTATATGGGTGGAATATATCATGTTCACTGTTTTGACTTTGGGAGGGAATTTCTTCTATCCGCCACCAATTGGACCCCGAGGCTCATCTTCGTCCTCATTGCGAGAGCTTTTTACCTTGATCTTCAAGTGGTATCTTGTCGGCATTTTTAAACACCCAGCAGTTACGGTGTGTGTGGTTGGCGGGCTTTTCCAAAGTCCCATGGATTTGGCAGGGCCATTCCATGATCTTCTCGAGCTGAGTGGGTCTGTCACGATTGCCTTTAGGGGGCTCCTTCTGTTGCCCAGGTCGGGAGTTGCGGAATTCGACATTTACAGCCGTGTCATTGGCATCGTTATTATTGTGGCGGTGCTTATTCTTATTGAGCTTTAGCTTTGAGTTGCCATCCCGGGCCTCAGGTGCCACGGGATCATCAGAATTGTGGCTGCGACTTGCTAGCCAGTTGTCTTCACCCATGCAAAAGCAGGTCATGAGGGAGGTAAGGGCGGACATGGTCCGAGGCTTGTCCTGGCCTAGTTGGCGGGCTAGCCATTCATCCCGAATGTTGTGCCGGAAGGAGGCTATGGCCTCAGCATCCGTACAATCGACGATTTGGTTCTTCTTAGTCAAGAACCAATTCCAGAATTGCCGAGCAGACTCGCCGGGCTTCTGGACGACATTGCAGAGATCGAAAGAGTCCAGCGAGCGGACATAGGTTCCTTGGAAATTAGAGCGGAACGCATCTTCCAGGTCTTCCCAACATCCAATGGAGTTTTTGGGGAGGCTATTTATCCAGTGCCGAGCTGGCCCCTTAAGCTTAAGAGGGAGGTATTGGATGGTGTGGAGATCATCTCCTTGCACCATGTGGATATGGAGGAAGTCCTCAATCCATATAGTTCGGTCAGTGGTCCCATCATAGTGTTCTATATTCATGGGTTTCAACCCCTCGGGGAATTGGTGCCACATTACCTCATCTGTGAAGCAAAGTGGGTGAGCGGCACCTCTGACCCTTGCTATGTCACACTTGTATTCGGCGTCTGTATGGGGACGGTTGTGTTCCCGTACTCTGTTTTTTGGTCGAACCAAGGTATGTATCCACCACGTCTATTGGGCGAGTACTCTCTGTATCCATAGATGGATCCTGCTCTATGATCAAGGTCATCTCGCAGGTCAAACCTGTCATTAGGCTCTGCTGGCTCCTTACCCCCGTCTTCGGAGTACTGCTGGTATGTAACTAGTATTGTCAGTCATCCTGTCCCGGCCACGAGGGGGGCGGTCCAGCTTGTCATATGGAGTATGGTTTGGAGATGGAGTATCAGTAAGTTCATCATCGAATTGCGGAAGCACCCTTCTCCGAGGGTAGCTCTTAGGCTGATTTGACAGACCGGTGTTGTATACTTCCTCGGCTAAGAGGACTTTCGTCCATCTATCATTGAGGTCGGCATGTTCGGCTTTGAGTTGCCGTTCTTTAGCCTTTAGGATGTGAGTCATTGCCTGACTTCTTCCTAATCTTCAAGGTTATCAGGAATGTATAAGTCATCGGCTTCTGGTATATCTTCCTCCTCAATGGGGGGAAGGTAATCATCGCCCTCGAAGTCGTTGACGCTATCGGGATTGTTCTGGTCCTCAGGCCCTTCCGGACCCTCAAACGGGTGCTCGGGGATATCGGGATTGCTATGATCGGTAGGGGTATTACCATCCCTGTTGCTGATAATAGCCTTTCTTCCCTTTTTGCTTTTGGAGCGCTTATGTGATTTCTGATGCCTTGATGGCGCATCGTCCGACTTGTCATCATCATTGTGAGGCGTGTTGTCACCATTGGTGACAGGAGTATCCACCAAGTAGACGTCGTATGTAGAAGTGACGGTCCAACTCCTGGTGTTAACGAGGGTGGGAGCACGGTCTTCTTCTTCCATGTATTCCACCTCCTCAGAGGCATAGTCCAGCATGTTAGTTAAATCTTCGACAGTGGCTATGAAGTGGGTGGTGGGTGGGTCAAAAAATTCGTCCATGTAATCGAACCGAGCGTGGATCAGGGCTGGATCGTCCGCGATCTTCATCGACGAGAATCGCTCCAGGGCCTCGTCGACCGCTAAGGGCCCGATCGGATCGAGCTCTAAACTTTTGGAGCTAACCTCCATGACGTCCACCTAAGGGGAGTGTTCGAAAAGAACACGTGTTCGGTCATCTGGCTTAATGGACAGACCGAGATATGAGATCGGCTCATCGCCATGGGTGACCCCTTCGGCATGTCTGAAGAAGGGGCTCGAAGTTAAGGCCTCAGATTCCTCAGAGGCTACAGGCTAAGCTGCGAGCCTGATTAATGTCAAGTCACCCCAAGAGTCGATGGAGAACTCTAAGTTTCCAAATATGACCTCTCGATCAGGGGCGAAGTTCTCAACGGAATCAGCGTGCAGCACAACGCTACCAAAGGCAAAGATCTGTCCGGGGACGAAAATGTCCATGTTGCAGACCTCTTCGTTGGTGATAAGGCGAGGCGTCGATTCCATCTTGCTCACAGAGGAACTCTCAATGAAAGCACCAATGTAGGTGTCAAAACCGGCGGATCTTGGGTAGGGGTCCCGAACTGTGAGATTAGAATCGACGGTAACAGGAGACGAAGGGGACATGAGTTTACCCAGGTTCGGTCCCTCCTATGGAGGTAATACCCTATGTCCTTCTTGGTTGTATTGATGATATGGGGGGTTACATAGTTGATCTACCTCGAGATCGAATAGCTAACCCTAAAGGAGTTGTTCTATCCTTATACCCTAAAACCCTCTGGCTTAGATAGATGTTGTGGATGTCTAGGGTTTACACATGGTCGGTTACATGCCAAAGAGATAAACATGCCTAATAACTACATCAAACGTGGAGCACAAGCTGTGCTTCCTGAAGCTTCTATCTTGGAGATTGGGCCTTCAAATCTTCTTGTGTTCGGTAAGTAGCCCTCATAGTCCGGCCCATAACAGTAGGTTGGCTATCCGAGGACCCCCTAATCCAGGACTCCCTCACCAGGCAAGCAGCCCTTTGACCATGTTAAGAAACCATTTTATTGCATGTCATATAACACTCCATTTTGTGATAATCATGATGCTATGGTGACCACCTTTATGGGTTGCCTCTGGTGCTTTACCTTCGATACTTGCATGTCACAACTCTACCGTCCACTTAGAGTTGTGTGGGTGGGAAATAGTTAGATTGCTATGTAGATGATATGCAAAAAGGGACAGGGATATGCATGGTGATGGAAAAAAAGCTTCACCAAGACTTTTCGAAAACCGCGTCGGGTGCCACTAATGCCCGAGAGAGATGATGTTGAGCTAGGTAACCACTAATGCCCGACTGTGTACTATCTTTACAGACACCAGGCACACTGTTGTGTTCCTTCATGGATGGTACTATGTTGAGCGATGCTCGTGTTTTTTCATCATGAAGAAATGGACCAACGACAGGACTCTTTGTTCAGTGTCATCAAGGGAAAGGCGATGTTCGGGTGCTTACCTCGGGTATGTTTTATACCGCGGGTCGTGGCTTGACATGGAAGTTCCCCAAGTCTCGTGGGTAAAGTGTGCAACCTCTATAAACTGTAAAACTATTCGAATAGCCATGTCCACGGTCATGGACAGTTGGTGGTCCTGCTTAAACTATGTATGATGTTTTCACATACTTGGTGTGGGGGGAGAAGAAGAGATACTCGAGCTAAGTCAGATGACTTGGCATGATGATTGAACATGAGATGTTCAACCCCTGTTTATACTTATATTTGTAATATGTTCACATAGATACCTGCAACTTCATGATGCAAGCTCTTACAAGTAATTGATCATGTCGTTGTACTCAAAATTAGCTTCTGGTAAAACTTACCTACTTTGTTCTATGTCATGCATTGTTATACCTTGTTCCAAAACATGGGTTGCTTGTGAGTACATTCCAAGTCCTCATTGGCTTGCCAGTGGTTATTTAATTATCCGGGCACGGAAGAATAGGAATATAGTGAAGAGTTCATTGGTAACGAACATGCGAAATAGAATGCTTCCCAATCAGAATGCCTATAGGGTTAAGGCAGATGGCATGGGTCTACGCTTTCGATCAAGATTTCTTGTGCTAGTTATGTTTGGTGTTTGCCCTTCATGGACCTATCTATGTAAGACTTGACCTTGATGGTCTTTATTTCTGTAAGACGGTATGAATGGATGCAAGACTCTTGTTATTCAGCTTTTGTGTGTTCAGTGAGCATTGATATCTAGGATCATTGTACATGTGCATTTGCTAATCACGACTTATGAGTCAGGGTCCCCACAGAGCTGGCATCAGATCCATCCTCACTGTAGGAAGCCTTAGTTAGCATGGACATGAGTTAGGATAAAACCCTTTTCAAAAACTATGCCTAGTTGCTAAATGCAACAGTTTCTATGCTTCTCTTCTCTTCTAGTCTATTTCAAACCCTTACTGACTCTCCTCCCTTCAAACCTTGTAGATGGTCGTCATACCCGAAGACCTCCTAGCATCCGACTTTCCCCTACTCCTTGAGGATAGCCTAGAGAAGTGCCACTATCGCCGACCACCCTTTTTCCTCTACCATGAGCATTGGGTCAATGTTGTCATGAAGGAGTACCACGTTGATGTGGTCGTGAAGGAAATCGACTCCCTGACTAGTTGGTTCTATGGACCACAGATGGAGACCCTGGCTCTCGTAGTCGAGACGACTGCACACAAGGCACTCATCCACCTCCTGGACATCGTCCCAGAGATGGCTAAAGAGCCAACTACTCGCTACCTACCTTTCGGGAAGGATGATCTTAGCGAGAGTTGGACGTTGGTCCCATCCAAGGAGGATGGCACACCACTCAGGTTCCAGACCCAATTCAGCCTCTCCGCCAACAGTCTGTCTCACAACCTGATTAAAGAGTCCGTGAAGCTCCGCAAGGAACTTCACCACACCCAAGAGCTACTTTCTCAAGCCAGGACAAAGCCAAACTGATCAAGAAGGATGGAGCCCCTGAGGGATGACCACTTGTCGCTTACAGAGGAGGAGTACTGCCAGCTAGAGATGCACCCACATGTCGTCGTCGCTTTAGTGTGAAGGTGTACCGTGCGCTCTTCGTCGACCCACCTACGAAGCGTCATCGGGATACACCTCCTCGTTCTCCGACCCCCTCGACCAGAGATGATGCCCGTATGGATGACGACCAGGAGGAAGACCCAGAGGACCGCAACTTTGAGATCGAGCACTCCACCACTTGAGTCCAAGAACCCCTAGGGTAGGATCAGTCATGTACCCCTCATGCGAAGTCGAGTCTGTGTGATGGTTCATATGAAAAACATGTGTGGTTGTTTTTTGTTTTGTTGTTTGTGTTCCTATGCAAGCCGCACTTTTTCCTTAGGCAACATGTAAGCGACTCCATCGTATATCTTATCTTAATATATGTGTTGGTCTTTTGACCTTTGTTTTACCACACTTGCACTATGACAGCCCCCTTAGACTACTTTGTCCATTGTTGATTTTCCCTCTCATATGTCCGAATTATTTGACTCGGCTGCTCCAAACAGGATGGTGACTGTAAGCAACAGCTCCTTCACCAACCCTGAAGTCGGCAACTCTAGCCAGCAACACGGAGATGGTGGGGCTGTTCATGCTGGAGAGCACCCGGAGCAGCCACATGGTGACATTCCCCCACCACCACCTCCACCGGAGAACATGACCATAGATCAGTTTCTCCAAGTTCTCTAAGAGGAACGCCAAGCCAACACTGCTACTATGCAGCAGATGGCTCAGGTCCTTGTGAACAACCAGCAACAAGGCAGGAACAACAATAGCCACTCCACTCTATCAGAGTTCATGAGGAATACCCCCCAACCTTCACAGAGACTGTTGAACTCCTAAATGCCGATGACTCGGTCCGCACCATTGAGGACCTCCTTGCATTGGTCAATTGCAATGAGGACATGAGAAGGCACCTTATTCCTCTTACTGCCTCAGAGGTACTGCCAGAGCCTGGTGGGATGGATTCAAGGTCATGCAAGGCGACTATGTGATCACCTGGGCTAACTTCAAGGAAGGATTCCGCACCACCCACATTCCTTCTGGGATCATGGATATCAAGAAGAGAGAATTCGAAGCGCTGAAGCAAGTAAGTGGCCCTGTCAAGGAGTACATGCAGAAGTTCAATCTACTATCGAGGTATGCACCTGAAGATGTTAACTGAGGCTACTAAGATGTAACGCTTCATGGAAGCACTCTAGCAAACCTTGCATTGTCAACTCATTGTCTACGACTGTCAGACCTTCTTCGATCTGGTGAAGAAGGCCCTCATGCTTGAAGACAAACATCATGCCATGGACAACACTCTCAAACGCAAGATGATCAGCAAGGGTAGTTCCAGCAACCAGAAGCCTTGCCCCTAGCAGCCAGCCCCAGCCAAGCCAACCTATCAGTCGCAACAGGCTAGACCTCCTACACCTCATCCGAGCTACCAGCCTCAGCAGTATGCCAATCCTAGGCCAGCCTACAACAACCCCAATAACAAAAGTGATGGCACGAACAACAACAAGAACTTTGGTCGTATCACGTGCTTGGATTTGGTCAGCCAGGACACTACTCTAAGCAATTCCCCACAAAGAAGCCAGATGCACAGCGCTCCAATGGGCCAAACCAAGGTCAAGGCCGTGGAGCACTACCAAGGAACCCAGCTCCCCGCAATCAGCCAACAATGGAAGGGTCATGTGAATCATGTCGCCGCCGAGGAAGCCCAACAGGACTCAGACGTCATACTAGGTACGTTCCTCGTCAACTCAACCCCAGCAACCGTATTGTTTGATTATGGAGCTTCGCATTTTTTTGTTACCCAAAAGTTTGCACTAGAGAGTGGTATGAAGTCTACACCCGTGAGTAGTCATATGTTGATACAAACCCCGGGTTCGGTTATGAAGTCCAAGATAGGATGCAAAGGAGTCAGGATCAGCATTAACGGGGTAGACTCCGTAGCAGACCTCGTAGTTTTGGATTTGCCAAGATTGGACGTCATCCTTGGCATGAATTGGTTGACCAAGCACCAAGGCTTGTTAGACTTTGCCAAGAGAACTGTTACCATGACCAATAGCCAAGGGATTGAAGTCAAGTATGTTCCCATCCCTGTCTCCGCTCAAGCCCCTCAGGTTAATTATCTGTCAAGAATTGAGTTGGGTCAAGTGCCAGTGGTGTGTGAAACCCAGATGTATTTCCTGATGATCTTCCCAGAATGCCTCTTGACCGCGACATTGAGTTCATCATTGAGCTAATGCCCGGAGCAGGACCAATCTATCAGAAGCTTGATGTTCACTACACAACTTGTTCTTGTAGACTCGTGTTGGGCCTCCAAGCGTGGAGTTTTGTAGGACAGTAGCAATTTTCCCCCAAATGGATGACCTAAGGTTTATCAATCTGTGGGAGGTGTAGGATGAAGATGGTCTTTCTCAAACAATCCTGCAATCAAATACAATAAATCTCTTGTGTCCCCAACACACCCAATACAATGGCAAATTGTATAGGTGAACTAGTTCCACGAAGAGATGGTGATACAAGTGTAGTAATGATAGTAGATATTGATTTTTGTAATCCGAAAATATAAAAAAACAAGGAAGCAAGTGACAAAAGTGAGCACAAATGGTATTCCAATGCTTGAAAACAAGGCCTGGGGTTCGTACTTTTGCTAGTGCAATCTCCCAACAATGCTAATATAATTGGATCACATAACCATCCCTCAACGTGCAACAAATAATCACTCCAAAGTTCTTATCTAGTGGAGAGCATAAGAAGAAATTATTGTAGGGTACGAAACCACCTTAAAGTAATTCTTTACGATCGATCTATTCAAGAGTTCATACTAGAATAACATCATATGATACGCATCAACCAACTCTAATGTCACCTATACTCCAATGTCACCACAAGTATCCATGAGTTAATTATACAATACGCATCAAACAATTTCAGATTAATAATACTCAATCGACACAAAGAACCTCAAAGAGTGCCCAGGATTTCTATAGAAGAAAGTAGGACAAGAACGTTTATCAACCCCTATGCATAGATTACCCCAATGTCACCGCGGGAATCCGCAAGTTGAGTACCAAAACATATATCAAGTGAATCAATAGAACACTCCATTGTCACCACGGGTATCTGCATGCAAGACATATATCAAGTGTTCTCAAATACATAAAAGTATTCAATCTAGTAATGGAATCTTAAAGGGAAAACTCAATTCATCACAACTAGATAGAGAGGGAAACACATCATATGATCTGACTATATTAAGAAAGACCGTGATACATCAATACCATCACATCTCAAGAACACGAGACAGAGAGACAGAGAGATTAAACACATAGCTACTAGTACATACCCTCAGCCCGGAGTAGGATTGCTCACACATTATCATGGTGAGAAAGAGATATTTGTTGATGGAGAGGTGCAGCCCCGAAGAGATGGAGGCGATGGCAGCCAAGGCAACGGCGACGGGCGGCAGGGGTGGCGACGGGCGGTGGGCCCTTGCCCCTACTTCTTCCTTTGTTTTGGTGCTGCAATGGAGGAGCCTCTCTCCTTCTTGGAGGCTGCCAAGGGAGAGGCAAATTTGTGGCTCTTGGTGGCTCTCCAAAATTAGGGTTTTCATCTCTTTATATGTGCCTTTTTGGTGCTCTATGACCCTTCGATGAATGGACCCTTGATCCAATGGCTCTGGGGCACCTCTAGAACTTTCCTAGGGGCTCCTCACAGACCTTATGAGTCCTCAAAGTCATGGCTTGGCCGAATATATAAGATATAGTAAGAGTTAGACTCAATCACGTCATCAATTCTCGTGATCCCGTAATCAGGTATTGTCCTTCAGTAGAACAGGTCTCCAGATCACATTCGAACTCTGTTTTGGACGAATTTGTAGTCCAAAATCATTGCCATAAAATACTCCACACTTTCCTAGTTTAAATTTTTCCATTTGACGCCATCTTCGGGGGTCAAACTGACGATCTCTAAAAACTGTTTTTGGACAGATTTCAGGAAAGTCAGAGTTCTCCTCCAACAAGGCTCCTTTTGTGTTTTTCGACAATTTCCAATTAGTTACTACACATAAAAGTGTGAAACAAGAACTTGTGAAACTTTGCAACCATGAATAGGTTAGTCCCAATAAATCATAAAAAATAGTAGAAACATATGCAAATATGACATGGATAATTCATAAATTATCGATACGTTGGAGACGTATCAGCATCCCCAAGCTTTATTCCTACTCGTCCTCGAGTAGGTAAATGATAAAGAAAATAATTTATGAAGTTTGAATGTTATCATAGTATATAAGTTTGATCAATGATAATTCCAATCAATTTTTCTAGCATCATATTAGCAACTTTTTCTCATAAAAATCATCATGATGGAGTAGCAATCAATTCACATGTCATGGTTCAAACAATGAATTCTCTAAAAACTTAATGACATTTGTTCTTAGTCACCAAACAATTGCAATTCAACTTATTCTTAACAAAGTCTAAGTAAGGGCTCCATATACTCAAACTCAATCATCCTATAGTCTTTTATGATTGGTAGTACTCCAAGCATATTTTTAGAACAAATGGCATCCATCAAACACATAGAAAGATAGGGGCTTAATGTTTCACCTCCCAATATACTTATCGTAAAGATAATTATCAACAATAATAAGTCATGATCAAATATATTTGACTGTCCATGTGTGCCTAGATCTTTCCCCATCACATAATGCTTGCCAACTAATAGAAGTAGGTTGGAATAAGAAGTTGACTCAACATGAAAAGTAAATAACATGAAAGTAAATGGATTTTCCATTCGCAGAGGGAAGCAGGGATTTGCATATGTACTAGAGCTCATTGTTTAAATCGGGGATAAATATAATTTTGGGAGGTGCACCCTTCATGTCAACATTATGACCAAGAGTTATCAATATCTTCTATGTTAAACACATTAGCGGTGGTTCCCAAGCGGTAAAAGTAAAGGTTTACTCCCCCTCCAGAAACAAACACACTCCATGGCTAGTCGAATCCACGGGTACCGTCCATACCAACAACATTCCTGGGGGAGTTTTGTTTAATTATTTGCATTTCTATTTTTTGGGACTGGGAATCCCTATTACCGCCCCTCTCGTGCAAGGAAGAGTGAATAAATGTTCATCATGAGAATAACCCGCTTAACATGGAAGATACTGACCGCCCCCTGTCGCTCCATGAGCGGTGCAGGCACACAAAACAGATGTTCATTTGAAATTTTAGAGATGGCACATGCAAATTTACTTGGAATGGCAGTGAAATATCATATATAGGTAGGTATGGTGGACTCTCATGGAAGAAATTTGGATCAAGGATTTGGATGCGCAAGTAGTATCTCTACTTAGTACGAATTTTTTGCTAGCAAAAGGTTCTAAACAAGCACCACATGTTGGAGGATCTATAACAATATAACTTCTATGCAAATATACACAACCAAATCATTACGTTGTATTCCTTGTCCAACTTCAACTAATTTGCTCAAGTTAGAAAATAATTAATGGGTATTCAAAATCATAAAATATGTCCAAGATAATATATTTGTATGTGGAAAGTTATGTTCCTTATACTAATCATTCATGAATTGCTTATAGGACCAATACTGTGATTGTCAAACTTCAATTGATTTTACTTTCTAAACCAAATGTGAAGCTACTACTAAACATACAGCACATTGATAATTTCTGATTTATGATATTTCATTCATTCACAATTTACTCTTAGAATATAAGTGAAGCACAAGAGTAAACATCAAACTACTCTCAAAAGATATAAGTGAATATCAATGAGTAGGTAAACAATAAAGTATTTATGCGAGGGATATCTCTCTCAATATATATTTTCAGGTCTTATTATTTTATTTAAACAGCAAGCAAAATAAAAATAGTACTCCAAAAATAGCGCATATCATGTGGACAAATAAAAATTTAGGCTCAACATAGGCTAACCGATAATTGTTGGTGAACAGAGGTGGGATGTGTAGCATCCCCAAGCTTAGATGCTTGAGCCTTCTTGAAATATTTACTTGGGGTGCCTTGGGAATCCCCAAGCTTGAGATTTTGTATCTCTTTCAATCCTCCCATATCCCGGTTTCACCTATTCTCAAATACTTCATCCACACAAAACTTGAAAAGAACTCGTGAGATAGGTTAGTGCACATAATAATAAATCAACTCTTTATGTACTGACAAGACAAGTTGCATAATAATTTCATACATCATATACTATTTACTATCATTTCCACAATTTATATCTACCAATATAGGCTATGGAAACTATAGGATAAGTAGATAACAAAACTATGACAACAATCTGTCCAAACAGAACAGTCTGTAGCTATTTATGAAAACAGTATACTTATGTAATACAAAAATTTATGAAAACTTAGGAAAGGCTTAATAATTTATATGAAAACATTGTGTAAAATGTTCAGAAACTTTTCAAATTCTAGTAAAATATGAAAATTCAAACACTACAGCGAAAATATTCTGTTTTTACACAGCACATATCAAAACATGGATTGTAAACATCCTAATGCAATTCTTCGAACTTTTTATTGAAAAACAAGATAATAAATAACATATAACAGAGAAAAACAAATTATAATGATTCTCCAAGCAAAACACACATCATGTGACGAATAAAAATACAACTCCAAGTAAGATGTACCAATAATTGGAGACGAAAGAGGGGATGCCTTCCGGGGCATCCCCAAGCTTAGATGCTTGAGTATTCCTTGGATATTACCATGGGAGTGCATTTTTCATCCCCAATCTTAGTTCATTGCTTCTCCTTATTCACCTCATATCGGTATCTCACCCAAAACTTGAAAACTTCAATCACACAAAACTTAACGGAACTTCGTGAGACGGGTTAGTATAGTAAATATAGATCATTCACTTAGGTGTTGTCAAGACAAGATTCAAAAATTTTATCACATAATAAATACTGTATTAGATAATTCTCACAATTTATATCACCAAATATAAGCTATGAAAACACTTGAAACAAGCAAACTATGCATGCAAAACAGAATCTCTCAAAAACAGAATAGTCTATAAATATCTGAATTATCACCATACTTCCCTGAATCTCAAAATTATCAAACATTAGTAAAAATCATAGAATTTGCATAGAAATTGCGTGAAAAAAAATCAGATTTTTTTGACGCTCCAATAAAATCAGATAATTTATATACTTGACGCAAAACTTTCTGTTTTTGCATGGAATCAAACAAACAAGTTTCCACATTATCCCAAAGGCTTTACTTGGCACTTTATTGAAATTAAAGACAGAAAACATGATTACTACAGTATGTTCATCATGTTAACACATAAAAATGTAAAGTAAAAGTGTTGGATTGTCTCCCAACAAGCGCTTTTCTTGAATGCCTTTAAGCTAGGCATGATGATTTGAATGATGCTCGCATAAAAGATAGTAATTGAAACATGAAAGAGAGCATCATGAATCTCATGACAAGCCCATTTAAGTTTAATCCGCTTCCTATGCATTGGGATTTTGTGAGCAAACAACTTATGGGAGAAAGAATCAACTAGCATAGGAAGGCAAAACACGCATAACTTCAAAACTTTGAACACATAGGGAGGAAAGTTGATATTATTGCAATTCTTGCAAGCATACTGTCACACCCTATGATTTGCCTCATGACTAAGTTATCATGACTCAAAAATCAGGGCCAATTAAAACTTTTGTGTGCCAGTTATGCTTGACTTGATTAGTGATTGTTTGATTGCTTGCTAGTGATCTATATTCATAAAATACCTCCTACTCTCAAAACTCTTTTCTTTGATCCCCACTCTTGTCCAATGATCATGCCATGTGAATAGGACTTAATTATATTTTTACAAAATTTTATTTTGGCCAAAAAGGTTTTATTCAAATTAGGTTTTTCAAAAAACCCTGATTTGAGGTTTGCACTGCAAGTCCCCAAATTGGGTGGATCCTTTTTCCCCAAATACTTTATTTGGAACCTACTATATATATAACTTCCCAAAAACACAAAATATTACTTTAAAAGACTATTTTTATATTTTATTTAAAGGCTTTTTCTTAAGGCCAAAAATAGTCTTTTATAGGGAAAAATTATTTAAATGCTTTAAAAATATTTGGGAAAATTTAGGAAGCCTCAGTGGACATATATTGTCCATCAATAAGAGTTTCAAGGCATGGTCATGTTCAAAGTATTGGACAAAACCCTTCAAAACCATTTCTGCCTATTCCGAGCATTTGAAATATTTCTATAAGAAATATTCTCAAATAAATCCAGGAAAATTCTAGAATGTCACATATGATATATGTGTTCACCTTGCCAAGTTTCATCTCAATAATAATTGTTTTGATTCAACAAAATATCCTAAAACCATTCCCGTCCAGAGCCAAATTTGATCAACTTTACATTGTGAAGTATCTCCTATTGATCCCAAACTTTGTGGGCATTCTCTATTACCCAAATGATGATGCTACATCAAGTGGTGCATCAAGGGGAATCGAATTTCATGATCAGACCTATACAAATCCATTTCTGTCCATTTCTAGGGTTTACCAAGTTTACATTATTCACTTTCTTCAAATCATCTCAAAACTTGTGATCAGGACCAAATGGACTTACCATTTACCCCTGGTAAATCCTAAAGTCATAGGATTCCCCTGCCTAGCCCAATCACAGCACAAACACCTTCTTCCATAAACTAGTGGACAAGCAAAGTGGGCCCAAAAAGATTCCCCTTGCCCCCAACTTTTTACCACGGCATATTTTAACCCTCTTCTACCTCCAGTAACTTTGCCTTGGTGTAACACCCCGTTATGCCCGGCGGGATCTAGACTAGCCCCACAAACCAACACTAGTCTTTCTTGCGCACTTTGTCCTCACTCGTGCGCACCCGGGCCCAACTTCCTGGTCGGTCACTCATCCTAGAATCGCTCCAAGCCAAGCACGCTTAACTTTGGAGTTCTTTTCGAATGGGATCCTAGAAAAGAAGGAATTCCTTGTTGATATGAGTAGTCTATCATTCCTATTAAGCCAGGCTCTCACATACACCCCCACTCAAAGGAACCGACGTCCTCGTCGGCCCATCAGGAACATTCCCTTTTGGCACACGTATGTGCGTCCAGTCCAACACATGTGCCATGTTGTGTGCCACGACGGACCACACACGCCATGCGCCACATGCCCGTGCACCTAACCCGCGCATGCCTGTGTAACCGCAAGGGTCGGCTCTGATACCAATTGTAACACCCTGTTACGCCCGGCGGGATCTAGACTGGCCACACAAACTAACACACTAGTCTTTCCTGCGCACTTTGTCCTCACTCGTGCGCACCCGGGACCAACTTTCCGGTCGGTCACCCATCCTAGAATCGCTCCAAGCCAAGCACACTTAACTTTGGAGTTCTTTTCGAATGGGCTCCCGGAAAAGAAGGAATTCCTTGTTAATATGAGTAGTATATCATTCCTATTAAGTTAGGCTCTCACACTTGGCCTCTGGTCAAATACTTGGGGGGGTAACTCCCTCATTTTCCCTCTCGTTTACCACGTAAAGGCCTTATCTTTCCTATCTCCCATTATTCTATTCCTCATAATGCCCCAAACCTTTCCAAAGAATCCTATGCATCAAACCAAACCCATATATGTCATGCTCATGTGGAAAATATGAGCAAACCATCTGAATCTAGTTTATGGCACTAAGTGTAGCTTTGTGATACAAGTACCTTGCCCTCTCATCTCCATGATCTGAAAATTGGTGGACTTGTAGTCCCTCCATAGCTTAGTCCCCTAGACATGGTTTTGTTCCAAGTAGACCACAGTAGAAACCCCTTAGATGAGCCCCCAGTTTGCTGTTGCAAACATACCCCCTGTAAAAAAACCATCTACCCAGCTCCATTTACCCTCCCACTTCACCAATAATCTTTCCCCTGCGTGCCTCACATGGCAGTTTGTACGACCAAAAAGGTGCTCTAGACATGCCTTAGAGTGGTGATCACGCAACAGGCATGTAAAACCGGCGCTCTCCGACTAGTTCTTGTCCTATGCCCCGTGTCCGGTTGCAGGGAGCTGTCCACGCGTGCCAGTAGTTCCCTATCGTCCTCCCATGCCAATCCCCTACGTCCGGATGCAGCCAAGGGAGCCCAGGCACGTGCGAGCTCGGTGCCCGAGGGCATCCGAGGCGCACCCGAGCTCTCCCTTTGTCGCCCTGCATAGACCTCTCCCCTGAGCCACCAGATGTGTCCAGTCCCCTCTTAGAACCCTCTTGGACAAGCCACTCCTCCTTTCTATCCCTCCATGTCCGTTCATGGCCAAAGCAACTCCGGCGGCCTCGTCCCAAGATTCACGCCAAGCTGAGCTCCCCCTCGTCTCTGCCCACTCCGGCGTCCCCTCCTATCCGCTGCAAGTCCCTCCCTTCATGGTCATTCCTCCCCGGAGTGTCGTATGTTGGAAATATGCCCTAGAGACAATAAATAAAGTGTTTATTATTATATTTCCTTGTTCATGATAATCATTTATTATCCATGCTATAATTGTATTGATTGGAAACACATTACATGTGTGGGTAAATAGACAACCCTATGTCCCTAGTATGCCTCTAGTGAACTAGCTCGTTGGTCAAAGATGGTCAAGGTTTCCTAGCCATTGACATGTGATGTCATTTGATAATGGGATCACATCATTAGTAGAATGATGTGATGTACAAGACCCAAACTACAAATGTAGCATATGATCGTGTCCGTTTATTGCTACTGTTTTCTGCATGTCAAGTATATGTTCCTATGACCATGAGATCATGCAACTCACGGACATCGGAGGAGTGCCTTGTGTGTATCAAACGTCACAACGTAACTGGGTGACTATAAAGGTGCTCTACAGGTATCTCCGAGGGTGTCTGTTGAGTTGGCATGGCTCAAGACTGGGATTTGTTACTCCGTGTGATGGAGAGGTATCTTAGGGCCCACTCGGTAATACAACATCACAATAAGCCTTGCAAGAAATGTGACTAAGTGTTAGTCATGGGATTTTGTATTACGGAACAAGTAAAGAGACTTTCCGGTAACGAGGTTGAACTAGGTATGGAGATACCGACGATCGAATCTCGGGCAAGTAACATACCGAAGAACAAAGGGAACATCATACGGGATTAACTGAATCCTTGACACAGAGGTTCGACTGATAAAGATCTTCATAGAATATGAGGAACCAATATGGGCATCCAGGTCCCTCTATTGGTTATTGACCGTAGAGGTGTCTCGGTCATGTCTACATAGTTCTCGAACCCGCAGGGTCTGCACACTTTAGGTTTGGTGACGTTTTGGTAGTATAGAGTTATGTATGGTGGTGACCGAAGGTTGTTTGAAGTCCCGAATGAGATCCCGGACATCACGAGGAGCTTAGGAATGGTCCGTAGGTAAAGATTCATATATAGGAAGTCCTGTTTTGGTCGCCGGAAAAGTTTCGGGCTAATCGGTAGTGTACCGGGAGTGCTGGTAGTGTACCGGGAGACCATCAGGAGGGGTATTTCGACCCAAGAGGCTTCAGGGGCTCTGGGAGAATAAATATCAGCCTTTTGTGGGATGGTGGAAGTCCCACACAAGGCCCATGTGGCTAGGGAAGAAAAGCCCAAAGGGAAAAGGTGGAAAAAAGGCCAAAAAGGAGGAATCCTAGTCCTACTAGGATTGGAGGAGGAGTCCTCCTGTCCTCCCCACTTCGGCCGAACCAAGGAGTCTTGTACCTTGCACCAAGTCCTCTCCTCCCTTCCTCTTATATATACTAGAGTTTTTAGGGTTTTTGCACATAATTTTTAGCCACGTGCTGCCCGTTCCTCCAGTGTGTAGTTTCTCCTCTAGATCGGATTTCTGCAGTGCTTAGGCGAAGCCCTGCCGGAATAACTCCACCACCATCGGCGGAGCGCCGTCACGCTGCCGGAGAACTCTTCTTACTCTCCGCTCCCTCTTGCTGGATCAAGATGGCGGAGATCGTTATCAAACCGTATGTGTGCTGGCGGAGGTGTCGTTCGTTCGGCGCTAGATCGAAAGGACCGTGATCAAGTTCGCGGGACGGATCGTGATCAAGCTCGCGGGACAGGTCGTGATTGGATCGTGGGACGGATCGTGATTGGATCGCGAGACGCTCGGCGACTTGGATCTCGAAGATGTTCGACTACACCAACCGTGTTTCTTAACGCTTCTCGCTTAGCGATCTACAAGGGTACGTAGATCCACTCTCCCTCCCGTAGATGCTCATCACCATGGATAGGTCTTGCGTGAACGTAGGAAATTTTTTGTTTCCCATGCAATGTTCCCCAACAGTGGCATCACAAGCTAGGTCTATGTGTAGATGAGATGTCGAGTAGAACACAAAGAGTTTGTGGGCGTTGATGCTTAGATTGCTTCCTCCCTTGGTCGTGTTTTGGTTTAGCGGTATTGTGAGATGAAGCGGCCCGGACCAACATTACTCATACGCTTACGAGAGACCGGTTCCCTCAACCGCAACTTGTTGCATAGATGGCTTGCGGGTGCCAGTTTCTCTCACTTTAGTTGGATCAGATTCGACAAAGGCGGTCCTTGAGAAGGTTGAAAAGCAACTAGTGTATCACCGTTGTGGTGTTTGCATAGATGAGAATTGTTCTTGCTAGATACCCGTAGCAGCCACGTAAAACATGCAACAACAATTAGAGGACGTCTAACTTGTTTTTGCAAGGTATGTTGTGATGTGATATGGCCAATTACATGATGTGATATATGTGATGTATGAGATGATCATGTGATGTATAGATTATCACGACTTGCATGTCGATGAGTACGGCAACCGGCAGGAGCCATAGGGTTGTCTTTAATTATTGTATGACCTGCGTGTCAATCATTAAGCGCTATGTAATGCTTTACTTTATTGCTAAACAGTAGCAATAGTAGTAGAAGCATGTTGGGCGCGACAACCCCGATGGCGACACATTGATGGAGATCAAGATGATGGAGATCATGGTGTCGTGCCGGTGACGATGGAGATCATGCCGGTGCTTTCTAGATGGAGATCAAAAGCACAAGTTCATGGCCATATCATGTCACTTATGATTTGCATGTGATGTTAATCCTTTTATGCACCTTGTTTTGCTTAGGACGATGGAAGCATTATAAGGTGATCCCTCACTTAAATTTCAAGATGAATTGTGTTCTCCCTGAGTGTGCATCGTGGCGAAAGTTCGTCGTGTTGAGACACCACGTGATGATCGGGTGTGATAGACTCTATGTTCACATACAACGGGTGCAAGCCAGTGTTACGTGTGCAGAATACTCGGGTTAAACTTGACGAGCCTAGCATGTACAGACATGGCCTCGGAACACAAGAGACCGAAAGGTCGAACATGAGTCATATAGTAGATATGATCAACATGATGATGTTCACCATTGAAGCCACCTCAACTCGCGTGATGATCGGACTTGAGTTGGTGAATTTGGATCATGTGACACTCAGATGACCTGGGGGATGTCAATTTGAGTGGGAGCTTTAGTAATTTGATTAACTAAACTCATTATCTTGAACAATATTCTAAGTAAACCTTTGCATATTTATGTTGTAGATCAATGGCTCGCGTAGTAGCACCTCTGAATTTTAATGCGTTCCTAGAGAAAGCTAAGTTGAAAGATGATGGAAGTAACTTTGTTGACTAGGCCCGTAATTTGAGGATTATCCTCATGGCTTCCCAGAAATCATATGTCCTTGATGCACCGCTTGGTGACCAACCAGAAGACATGACCTCCGAAGACGTTAAGAACGCACGTACTGGAGATTACTCAATAGTTCAGTGTGCAATATTGTATGGCTTAGAACCGGGACTTCAAAGACGTTTTGAATGTCATGGAGCATATGAGATGTTCCAGGAGTTGAAGTTTATCTTTCAGAAGAATGCCCGGATCGAGAGGTATGAGACCTCCGATAAGTTCTATGCTTGCAAGATGGAGGAGAATGGGTCTATTAGTGAACATATACTCAAAATGTCTGGGTATTCAACTCGTCTTGCGGAGTTGGGAATTGCCCTTCCGCTAGAGGCGATCACTGACAGAGTTCTTCAATCACTGCCACCTAGTTACAAGAGCTTTGTGATGAACTATAACATGCACGGGATGAACAAGTCAATCGCCGAGCTATTTGCGATGCTAAAAGTCGCTGAGTCTGAAATCCGGAAAGAACATCAAGTGTTGATGGTCAATAAAACCACTAGTTTCAAGAAGAAGGGCAAGGGTAAGGGCAAGAAGGGTAAAACCAAGAAGGATGGCAAAGCAGTTGCTACTCCTGTAAAGAAGCCCAAGCATGGACCTAAGCTAGAAACTGAGTGCTTTCATTACAAGGGAACTGGTCATTGGAAGCAGAACTGCCCCAAGTACCTGGCTGACAAGAAGGCGGCCAACGACAAACAAGGTATATATGATATACATGTTATTGATGTGTACCTTACTAGCTCTCGTTGTAGTGCTTGGGTATTTGATACCGGTTCAGTTGCTCACATTTGCAACTCAGAACAGGAACTACGGAATAGACGAAGGCTGGCAAAGGATGAAGTGATGATGCGCGTGGGAAATGGTTCCAAGGTTGATGTGATCGCCGTCAGCACACTCTCTCTTCGATTACCATCGGGATTAGTGATGAACCTAAATAATTGTTATTTAGTGCATGCGTTAAGCATGAACATTATATCTGGATCTTGTTTATTGCGAGATGGTTACTCATTTAAATCAGAGAATAAAGGTTGTTCTATTTCTATGAGTAATATCTTTTATGGTCATGCACCCAATGTGAGGGGTTTATTCATATTGAATCTTGATAGTGAACACACATGTTCATAACATTGATGCCAAAAAGATGTAGAGTTGATAACGATAGTACCACTTTCTTGTGGCACTGCCGTTTAGGTCATATTGGTGTAAAACGCATGAGGAAGCTCCATGCTGATGGACTTTTGGAGTCACTTGATTTTGAATCACTTGACACATGTGAACCATGCCTCATGGGCAAGATGACTAAAACGTCGTTCTCTGGAACAATGGAACGGGTGAGTGACTAATTGGAAATCATACATACTAATGTGTGCGGTCCAATGAATGTTACAGCACATGGTGGATATCATTATTTTATCACCTTCACTGATGACTTAAGTAGATATGGGTATATTTACTTAAACACAAGTCTGAAACGTTTGAAAAGTTCAAGCAATTTTAGAGTGAAGTTGAGAATCATCATAACAAGAAGATTAAATTCCTGCGATCTCATCGAGGAGGTGAATATCTGAGTTATGAGTTTGGCAGTCACTTAAGACAATGTGGAATTGTTTCACAGTTGACACCGCCTGGAACACCACGGTGTAATGGTGTGTCCGAATGTCATAATCGAACCTTATTAGATATGGTGCGTTCTATGATGTCTCTTGCTGATTTGCCACTATCGTTTTGGGGTTATGCATTAGAGACAGTTGCATTCACTTTAAATAGGGCACCATCAAAATCCGTTGAGACGATGCCATATGAACTATCGTTTGGCAAGAGGCCAAAGTTGTCATTTCTTAAAGTTTGGGGATGTGATGCTTATATCAAAAAGCTTCAGCCTGAAAAGCCGGAACCCAAAGCGGAGAAATGCATCTTCATAGGATACCTGAAAGAGACAGTCGGGTATACCTTCTATCTCAGATCCGAAGGCATAGTGTTTGTTGCTAAGAATGGAACATTTCTTGAGAAAGAGTTTCTCTCAAAAGAATTGAGTGGGAGGAAAATAGAGCTTGATGAGGTTATTAAACCTTTACTTCAACCAGAAAGTAGCACAACACAGAAAGATGTTTCTGTGGAACCTACGACGGTAGAAGAGGAAGTTAATGATGATGAGCATGAAGCTTCGGATCAAGCTACAATTGAACCTCGTAGGTCGACAAGGGCGCGTACTACTCCTGAGTGGTACGACAACCCTGTCTTGGAGGTCATGTTGTTGGACAACAATGAACCTACGAGCTATGGAGGAGCAGTGATGGGCCCGGATTCCAAGAAATGGTTAGAGGCCATGAAATCCGAGATGGGATCCATGCATGAAAACAAAGTATGGACTTTGGAAGTATTACCTGAAGGGCGAAAGGCCATTCAGAACAAATGGATCTTTCAGAAGAAGATAGACATAGACGGTAATGTCACCGTCTATAAAGCTTGACTTGTGGCAAAGGGTTTTTCACAAGTTCAAGGAGTTGACTACGATGAGACATTCTCACCCGTAGCGATGCTTAAATCTGTCAGAATCATGTTGGAAATAGCTGCTTATTTCGATTATGAAATTTGGCAGATGGATGTCAAAACGGCGTTCCTCAACGGTTTCCTTGAGAAAGAGTTGTATATGATGCAACCAGAAGGTTTTGTCGATCCAGAGAATGCTCACAAAGTTTGCAAACTCCAGCGATCCATTTATGAGCTGGTGCAAGCATCTCGGAGTTGGAATAAGCACTTTGATGAGGTGATCAAAGCGTTTGAGTTTATACAAGTTTATGGAGAAGCTTGTATTTACAAGAAAGTGAGTGGGAGCTCTATAGCGGTTCTAATATTATATGTGGATGACATATTGCTGATTGGAAACAATATAGAAATGCTGGAAAGCGTGAAGGAATATGTTAACAAGAGTTTTTCAGTGAAGGACCTAGGAGAAGTTGCTTTCATATTAGGCATTAAGATCTATAGAGATAGATCGAGACGCTTAATAGCACTTTCACAGAGCACATGCCATGATAAAGTTTTGAAGAAGTTCAAAATGGATCAGTCCAAGAAGGGGTTCTTGCCTGTGTTACAAGGTGTGAAGTTGAGTAAGACTCAATGCCCAGTGACTGCAGAAGATAGAGAAAAGATGAGTGTCATCCCCTATGCTTCAGCCATAGGCTCTATCATGTATGCAATGATGTGCACAAGACCGGATGTTAGCCTTGCCATAAGTATGGCCGGAAGGTTTCAAAGTGGTCCTAAAATGGAACACTAGGTAGCGGTCAAGAATATCCTTAAGTACTTGAAAAGTACTAAGGAAATGTTTCTCGTTTATGGAGGTGATGAAGAGCTCGTCGTAAAGGGTTACATTGATGCAAGCTTTGACACTGATCCGGATGACTCTAAGTCACAAACCGGATACATATTTATTCTCAACGGGGGAGCGGTAAGCTGGTGCAGTTCCAAGCAAAGCGTGGTAGCCGATTCTATGTGCGAAGCGGAGTACATCGCAGCCTCGAAGGCAGCGAAGGAAGGTGTCTGGATGAAGCAGTTCATGACAGATCTTGGAGTAGTGCCCAGTGCTCTGAATCCAATGAACTTGTTCTGTGACAACACTGGTACCATTGCTCTGGCCAAGGAACCAAGGTTTCACAAGAGGACCAGACACATAAAGTGACGCTTCAACTCCATCCGCGATTACATCGAGGAGAAGGACATAAATATTTGCAAATTGCACACGGATCTGAATGTTGCAGACCCGTTGACTAAACCTCTTCCAAGGGCTAAACATGATCAACACCAGAACTGCATGGGTGTTCGATTCATTACAATGTCAATCACATAGTGATGTGAACTAGATTATTGCCTCTAGTGCAAGTGGGAGACTGTTGGGAATATGCCCTAGAGTCAATAAATAAAGTGTTTATTATTATATTTCCTTGTTCATGATAATCGTTTATTATCCATGCTATAATTGTATTGATTGGAAACACATTACATGTGTGGGTAGATAGACAACACTATGTCCCTAGTATGCCTCTAGTGAACTAGCTCGTTGATCAAAGATGGTCAAGGTTTCCTAGACATTGACATGTGATGTCATTTGATAACGGGATCACATCATTAGTAGAATGATGTGATGGACAAGACCCAAACTACAAACATAGAATATGATCGTGTCAGTTTATTGCTACTGTTTTCTGCATGTCAAGTATATGTTCCTATGACCTTGAGATCATGCAACTCACGGACATCGGAGGAGTGCCTTGTGTGTGTCAAATGTCACAACGTAACTGGTGACTATAAAGGTGCTCTACAGGTATCTTTGAGGGTGTCTGTTGAGTTGGCATGGATCAAGACTGGGATTTGTTACTCCGTGTGACGGAGAGGTATCTTAGGGACCACTCGGTAATACAACATCACAATAAGCCTTGCAAGCAATGTGACTAAGTGTTATTCATGGGATTTTGTATTATGAAAGGAGTAAAGAGACTTTCCGGTAACGAGGTTGAACTAGGTATGGAGATACCGACGATCGAATCTCGGGCAAGTAACATACCGAAGAACAAAGGGAACATCATACGGGATTAATTGAATCCTTGACATACAGGTTCGATCGATAAAGATCTTCGTAGAATATGTAGGAACCAATATGGGCATCTAGGTCCCGCTATTGGTTATTGACTATAGAGGTGTCTCGGTCATGTCTACATAGTTCTCGAACCCGCAGGGTCTGCACACTTAAGGTTTGGTGAGGTTTCGATAGTATAGAGTTATGTATGGTGGTGACCGAAGGTTGTTCGGAGTCCCAGATGAGATCCTGGACGTCACGAGGAGCTCCGGAATGGTCTGGAGGTAAAGATTCATAAATAGGAAGTCCTGTTTTGGTCGCTGGAAAAGTTTCGGTAATGTATCGGGAGACCATCAGGAGAGGTATTTTGACCCAAGAGGATTCATGGGATGTGGGAGAATAAATACCAGCCTTTTTTGGGCTGGTGTAAGTCCCACACAAGGCCCATGCGGCTAGGGAAGAAAATCCCAAAGGGAAAAGGTGGAAAAAAGGCCAAAAAGGAGGAATCCTAGTCCTACTAGGATTGGAGGAGGAGTCCTCCTCTCCTCCCCACTTCGGCCGAACCAAGGACGCTCGTGCCTTGTGCCAAGTCCTCTCCTCCCTCTCTCTTATATATACTGGAGGTTTTAGGGTTTTTGCACAGAATTTTTAGTCACGTGTTGCCCATTCCTCCAGTGCATAGTTTCTCCTCTAGATCGGATTTTTGCAATGCTTAGGCGAAGCCCTGCCGGAATAGCTCCACCACCATCGCCGAAGCGCCATCACGCTGCCGGAGAACTCTTCTTCCTCTCCTCTCCCTCTTTCTAGATCAAGACGGCGGAGATCGTCATCAAGCCGTGTGTGTGCTGAACGTGGAGGTGCCGTCCGTTCAGTCCTAGATCGAAAGGACCGTGATCGACTTCGCGGGACGGATCGTGATCAAACTCGCGGGACGGATCGTGATTGGATCGCGTGATGGATCGTGATTGGATCGCGGGATGCTTGGCGATTTGGATCGCGAAGACGTTCGACTACACCAACCGCATTTCTTAACGCTTCCCGCTTAGTGATCTACAAGGGTACGTAGATCCACTCTCCCTCTCGTAGATGCTCATCACCATGGATAGGTCTTGCGTGAACGTAGGAAAATTTTTGTTTCCCATGCAACATTCCCCAACACCGTACACACGAGGTCGGTGGTGGCCGACGGCCTCCTCCGCGGCCTTTGGAGTCGGCACCGCTGCGGCCCTCCCCCGTGGGTGAGCAGCACAGGGACGGGCGTGGCGAGGCCTCCCAATCCCGCCGGCATGCAGAGCCTCGCCGGAGGTGGCCGGTGGAGCAAGCTCCAGCATGCGCTCGGCCTCCCCGGCCTCTCCTTTGGATGAGCGGGAGGAGGGAGACGACCCTGCCGATGGGTCTCGCCTATCGGCCAGCCATCGGGGCTGGGCCATTGACGGACGGGCCCCGATCCATGTTAAGTGGAGGCGCCCCCCTATGCTATCCGCCTCCATGCACAGGAGGCGCATTAACTGTAATGCGCCTTCAATATCGCCCCAGCCGCCAGGCCGAGCAACTAGGCCGGCCCATTCGTTATGTTTCGCCCGGTGTGCGGTGTAGCCTTCTGGTAAAACCTTTTGTTTTCTTTTTTCGGTGGGACTAATTAATTCATAATAAATTCATAGTAGCTCCAAATTCAGTGATTCAAAATCCTAGATATTCCTAAAATTATTTTCTATCCTAATATGTGCATTGCAAAATTTTCCATAAATCTTTTCTGATAGTTCAAATTCAAATTTGAATTTGAACCATATGGAACCCCAGTTTGTAAATTCATAGGGAATTATTCGTAACTCCAAATGGGGTGATTGAAGTTCCTATCTATGTCTAAATTCAAACCCTAATTAGGGAACATTTTTCCTGGTGCCTCTCTGCCATCCAAATAATTGAGCTATTTATTCAGGTATAACCCACTTTGAAAATCCCTAGGATATTCTTACCAACTCCAAATCGAGTGAAACCAATTTCCACATGCTTCTAAAATCATGCCCTATTTGTTGGGTCCATCCACTCATTTTTATAAAAATATTTTCTATTGACATCTTAAAGGATTATCATTTCCATCTTCTCCTCCATTCTGAAACTTCTCCTTGATCCACATCTAATGAAACCTTCTTGATTATTTTTCTTGTGACCCAGGGTGTCCAAGAAAAATAAAACTCCTATTTATAGAGCACTTTTATTGTCTGCTTGATGTGTTGCTCATTACGGTTGTTTTCGGCGATAGTTGACGAAGTAGACGAAGTGCTCGGAGTAGACAAGAAGCGTGTGAATACCTTGAAGACTTTGATAAGCCAGGCAAGCAGCCCTTTGACCATGTTAAGAAACCATTTTCATTGCATGTCATATAGCACTTTACTTTCATTATGCTTGATCATGTGGAGCAGTGAACACTTCGGTGGGTTGCCTTCGATACTCTTACCATTGACACTTGCATCATACATAACCCTACCACCTTATGAGTTATGTGGGTGGGTGTAGTTAGGATGCTAGTAGATGCTACGCAAGTGGGTTGGGGACTTATGCATTGTGATGGAAAGTAAGAAATGATTTCAAAGACTTTTCGAAAACCCCGTAGGGTGCCACTAATGTCTGAGGGAGACGATGATGATCTAAGTAACCACTTGAGAAAGAATGGTGTACCGGAGCAAGTGAGTGTGTGTGGTTTTCGAAAACGGATTGGTGTAATTTGCGACCGTTATTCCAACCTTACATGTATAACCACTCTACCCCTATATGGGAAGGGGCTTTGTTGATTACCTTGGTGGGTACTAGCATCGAGCCCACATTACTAGTGGCAGGAGTGGCGTGGTCACTCTTGATACGGGGTCGTACCGGAATGGACGATCATGCGTTGTCTTTACAGGCACCGGGCACACCGTTGGTCCCCTCATGGATGGTACGATCTGGAACGAGGCTCGTGTGATGTACATCGTGAGGGCTGGGTACCAATCGAGTGGACTCTTTGTTTAGTATCGCTAGGGGAAAGGCATTGTTCGGGTGCTTACCTCGGGTATGTTATATACCACGAGTTGTGGATGACATGGAAGTTCCCCGATTCTTGTGGGTAAAGTATGCAACCTCTGCAAAGTGTAAAACTATTCGAATAGCCATGTCCATGGTCAAGGACAGTTGGATGACCGCTCTTGTGCTACGTCCAGATGTTTTCGCAAACTTGGTGTGTGTGTGTGTGGTGACAAGGATGATACTTGAGTCAACTTGGTTGACTTGGCATGATGACTGAACATGAGATGTTCAGACGGTACATGAGACAAGTCTGAGGAATTGGTGTGATGGTTGAACATGAGACATCCAACCCCCTACTTATGATGATGACTGTGACGTGATCTATGAACACCTGTCTATGGTTGATGCATGCTTACTTAAGTTACTTGATCATGTCATTGCACTCAAAACCAGCTTTCTGCAAAACTTACCTATTAGTGCTATATCATGCATTGTTATTGCCTTGTTCCAACCATGGTTTGCTTGCAAGTACATTCAAAGTACTCATTGGCTTGCCACTGGTTATTTTATTGGCCAGGCATGAAAGATCAGGTTATGGTGAAGATTGCCCTGGTGACGGACATGCGAGCTAGGACGCTTCCCAGTCAGAACGCCTGTAGGTTAAGGCAGATGGCATTGGTTTATGCTATCGTTGAAGATTTCTGTTGCAATCTTATGAAGACTTGGCCATGAAGGACATATTTGAGTAAACCGGTATGTAATGGATGTAAGACTCTTGTTATTCAGTTTCTGTGTGTTCAGTGAGCATTGATCTCTAGGATCAATGTGCACGTACATTCGATGATCACGACTTATGAGTCGGGGTCCCCACACATACGTTCCCCCCCTCATTATAATTTTAAGTACCATCATGAAGGAATTAGACAATATAACTATCACATACAACATTCTTTTCATGATCTACAATCATAAAATTTATCACTCTCCACATAAGCAAACTTCTTCTGATTCATAATAGTGGGAGCAAACTCAACGAAATAACTATCATGATGTACTTGATTGACATAACCACTTTGAATATTAAAATCATGATGACAAGTTTCATGGTTACTATCACTCTTCATATCATACATGTCATCACAATAATCATCATACATAGGAGTTATGCTATCATCATAATAGTTTTGCTCATCAAAACTTGGGGGACTAAAAAAATTGTCTTCATCAAACATAGCATCCCCAAGCTTGTGGCTTTGCATATCATTAGCATCATGGATATTCAGAAAATTCATACTAACAATATTTCTATCATTCTCATCATTCAAGTAATTCTCATTAAGTATTTTTCATAAATTCTTCCTCTACCAATTGAGCACAATTTTTCGGACGATCATTTCACGAAAGACATTAAAGAGACGAAACAATTGATGCAACCTAAACTCCATTTTTTGTAGTTTTGTTTTATAAAACCAAACTACTGATAAAACAAGAAACTAAAAGATTTGATTGCAAGATCTAAAGATATAACTTGAAGCACTCACCTCCCCGACAACGGCGCCAAAAAAGATCTTGATGTCTACTACACAACTTGTTCTTGTACACTCATGTTGGGCCTCCAAGCGCAGAGTTTTGTAGGACAGTAGCAATTTTCCCTCAAGTGGATGACCTAAGGTTTATCAGTCCGTGGAAGGAGTATGATGAAGATGGTCTCTCTCAAACAACCCTGCAATCAAATACAACAAATCTCTTGTGTCCCCAACACGCCCAATACAATGGCAAATTGTGTAGGTGCAGTAGTTCGGCGAAGAGATGGTGATACAAGTGTAGTAATGATAGTAGATATTGATTTTTGTAATCTGAAAATATAAAAACATCAAGGTATAAAGTGACAAAAGTGAGCACAAACGGTATTGCAATGCTTGAAAACAAGGCCTAGGGTTCGTACTTTCGCTAGTGCAATCTCCGAACAATGCTAATATAATTGGATCACATAACCATCCCTCAACATGCAACGAATAATCACTCAAAGTTCTTATCTAGCGGAGAGCATAAGAATAAATTGTTTGTAGGGTACGAAACTACCTTCAAGTTATTCTTTCCGATCAATCTATTCAAGAGTTCATACTAGAATAATACCATATGATACGCATCAACCAACTCTAATGTCACCTAGATACTCCAATGTCACCACAAGTATCCATGAGTTAATTATACGATACACATCAAACAATTTTGGAGTCATAATACTCAATCCACACAAAGAGCCTCAAAGAGTGCCCCAAGATTTCTATCGGAGAAAGAAGGACAAGAACGTGTATCAACCACTATGCATAGATTACCCCAATGTCACCGCGGGAATCCGCAAGTTGAGTACCAAAACATATATCAAGTGAATCAATGGAACACCCCATTGTCACCACGGATATCCGCATGCAAGACATATATCAAGTGTTCTCAATCCATAAAAGTGTTCAATCCAGTAATGAAATCTCAAAGGGAAAACTCAATTCATCACAACTAGATAGAGAGGGAAACACATCATATGATCCGACTATATTAAGAAAGCCCGTGATACATCAAGATCGTGACCTCTCCAGAACACGTGATAGAGAGAGATTGAACACATAGCTACTAGTACATACCATCAGCTCCGAGAAGGATTACTCACACATTATAATGGTGAGAAAGACAGATTTGTTGATGGAGAGGTGCAGCCCCGAAGAGATGGAGGCGATGTCGGCCACGGTGCCAGCGATGGGCGGCGGGGGTGGTGACGAGCGACTGCCCCTTCGCCTCCTCATTCATTGGTATTGGTGCTTAAATGGAGGAGCCTCTCCCCTTCTTGGCGGCTGCCAAGGGAGAGGCAAATTCGTGGCTCTTGATGGCTCTCTAAAATTAGGGTTTTCCTCTCCTTATATGTGCCTCTGTGATGCTCTATGACCCTCCGATGGATGGACCCTTGATCCAGTGGCTCTTGGGCACCTCTAGAACCTTCCTATGGGCTCCTCACAGCCCTCATGAGTTCCCAAAGTTGTCGCTTGGCTGAATATATCAGATATGGTAAGAGTTGGACTCAATCACGTCATCAATTCTCGTGATCCCGTAATCAGGTATTTTCCTTCAGTAAAACGTTCCTCCAGATCGCATCCGAACTTTGTTTTGGACGAATGTGCGGTCCAAAATCATTGACATAAAATTACCCACACTTTCCTAGTTTAAATTTTTTCCATTTGACGCTATCTTCGGGGTCAAACTGACGATATCTAAAACTGTTTGTGGACAGATTTCAGGAAAGTCAGAGTCCTCCTCCAACAAGGCTCCTTTTGCGTTTTTTCGACAATTTACAATTAGCTCCTACACATCAAAGTGTGAAACAAGAACTTGTGCAATTTTGCAATCATTAATAGGTTAGTCCTAATAAATCATAAAACAATAATAGAAAATATAGGCAAATATGACATGAATACTTCATAAATTATTGATACGTTGGAGACGTATCAAAGCCCGATATAATGGGATCCGAAGAGTTGTCTGAATTAAAGAAGAAACCAATAGAGCATCATAGAAAAGGATTCATTAACCCTAGTGCCTCCCCTTGGGGATCACCTGCTCTATTTATGTCAAAGAGGGACAGAACTATCCGACTCTGTGTTGATTACCGTTCTCTCAATGAGGTCACAATAAAGAACAAGTACTCACTTCCCAAGATTGAAGACATGTTCGATCACCTGAATGGATCTAAGGTGTTTTCCAAGATAGACCTCAGGTCGGGGTACTATCAGTTGAAGATCAGACCCCAAGACATTACGAAGACGGCATTTGTAACCCGGTATGGCTTGTATGAATACACGGTCATGTCATTTGGAGTGACCAATGCCCCTGCCTACTTCATGTACCTCATGAACAAAGTTTTCATGGAGTACTTGGACAAGTTTGTTGTCATCTTCATTGACGACATACTCCTCTTTTCCAAGTCTGAAGAAGAGCACAAGCAACACTTGAGATTGCTCCTAGACAAGCTTCGAGAGCACCAGCTTTATGCCAAGTTCAGCAAGTGTGAATTATGGATGCATGAAGTTGGATTCTTGGGTCATGTATTGACTGTAGAAGGATTGTCAATGGATCCTGCAAAGATCGAAGCCGTGACTAAATGGCAGTCCCCAAGAAATGTGAAGGAAGTCGGAAGCTTCCTCGGACTCGTAGGATATTACCGCAAGTTTGTTGAAGGATTCTCGAGCATTGCCCGACCCATGACTCCGCTTTTGAAGAAGGGCAAGAAGTTCGAGTGGATGCCAAATTGTGAAGAAAGCTTCCAGGAGCTCAAGAAGAGATTGACAATGGCCCCAGTTTTGGCCACCCCCGATATTCACAAAGAGTTTGTGATATATTGCGATGCATCGAGAACCGGGCTTGGAGGTGTTCTAATGCAGGAAGGCAGAGTCGTAGCATATCTATCTAGACAGTTGCGTCCTCATGAAGAGAATTACGTCACTCATGATATGGAATTGGCTGTTGTACTTCATGCCTTGAAGACATGGTGACATTACCTTGAGATATACACAGACCACAAGAGTTTGAAGTATATTTTCACTCAAAAGGAATTGAACATGAGACAGCGAAGATGGTTGGAGGTAATCAAGGATTATGACCTCAGTGTTCAATACCACCCTGGATAGGCTAGTGTGGTAGCATACGCCTTAAGCAGAAAGGCTTGTTCCTTGAATGTTATGATTAAGGAAAGGCTACCTGCCCTGTATGAAGAGCTTGAAAGATTCGGCTTGGAACTAGTTGCACTTGGATTCGTAGCCAACCTCGAAGAAAAGCCTACCTTTATGGATGACATTAAGGAAGCTCAGCAGGGACACGAGAGCATTGAAGGCATCAAGAGGAATATCAAGGCAGGCAAGGCCCTAGGATTCTCAGTGGATGAACAAGGAGTTCATCCGCGTACCCAACAAAGTTGAGCTCAGGAACTTGATCTTGCAAGAAGCTCACGATACTCTATATTCCATTCACCCTGTAGGAACCAAGATGTTCCAAGACCTCAAAGAAAGACTCTGGTGGCATGGCATGAAGAGATAGATAGGCACTTTTGTCGCTAAGTGTGACATATGCCAGAGAGTCAAAGCTGAGCATTAGCGACCCGCTGGATTGTTGCAACCTCTCAAAGTGCTTGAAGGGAAACGGGATAAAGTCGGGATGGACTTCATCACCGAATTGCCTCGGTCAAGGAAAGGACATGATTCCATTTGGGTCATTGTCAATCACCTAACCAAGGTAGCCCACTTCATTCCCGTCAACAACACTTATGATGGTAACAAGCTAGCTAGAATTTACATCAAGCGTATTGTGAGCCTTCACGTAGTTCCTAAGGAGATTGTGTCAGACCGAGGCACCCAGTTTACCTCGAGGTTCTGGAAGAAGTTTCAAGAAGCAATGGGAACCAAGCTCTCCTTCAGCACTGCTTTTCACCCCCAGACCGGGGGACAAACTGTCGGGACCCCGATCCTAAGCCATAAGAATCCAGCATGTAACACATCAGATCACTTTGCGGCCTCATGCACGGTTAACTCCACGGCTGCCACCTTACCTGGGCCGGGATCGTTTCCGTCTTTTGGCTCACGTATGTATATGTCGCTAGAATTCAAACAACAAAGAACCCGGGTCGACATGGCTAGTCGTAGAACCCAAGTGGCACATCCGTACAGGAATAGGCATACATAACCAAACAATGTAGGTGTCGGCCTCTAGCGTGTGTAGATGAGTCATAGCAAGCTACAAGTACTCCATTACGCCGTGGGAATTAAAGGTCATCATTGCACGTAGACGAGTCGTAGCAGGCTACAGGGACTCCATTACACTGCGAGACATTTCCCCGAAGGGACAAACACAGCAGCAAGGAAGGATACATGTCAGTCAATCAATGTGTCCAGAGCAGTAGCAAGCTACCAAGGCTCGTTGAAGCACAAAGAGGCAGTTCCCTGTAAAGAGTACTACTAAAGGCACACAACTAGGTGTCGAATCCCATACATATCATTGCACGTCACATGTACGCATGACATGCCCGATATGCATAGATACAATAATGGCATCACAACATAACCATATAACAACACAACATTTATTTAGGAGGCTCATAAGAGCCAACATAGTGTGATATTACAAGCAGGGGTCACATGACCCAACACATAAATCATACACTCAATAAGCGGAAGCTTAACATGTCTGGGTACAGACATCTAGAAAAGAAGAAGGCTAAGGAAGCATGTCTATCTACAAGGCCCTGCACAGGAACCAGACCTCTGGCCGGATTTCCCAAGCTAAATGACCAACATCGATCTTATCGTAGAAACCACTAGCAAGACTGGAGTCTCATCTGCAAAAACATAATTAAGCAACAGTGAGTACTGAGTACTTAGCAAGACTTACATAAGAACTAACTACATATGCATCGGTATCAACAAGGAAGTTTTGGGGTTCAATGCAGCAAGCCAGC
Organism: Hordeum marinum; assembly: GCA_022496015.1. Classification (NCBI taxonomy): domain Eukaryota; kingdom Viridiplantae; phylum Streptophyta; class Magnoliopsida; order Poales; family Poaceae; genus Hordeum; species Hordeum marinum. The sequence continues at coordinate 200,810,486 of CM039677.1, read as the reverse complement.
TTTGACTCGATGGCTATCCTATACTATGACTTTCATAACTTTGAAAAGTTTTGTGAAGTGTACACGAGTCCACTAACATCACAACAATACACCACCATGGATCCGCTCTCGTCTTCCTACGAGAGTGCCATCCACGGTACTCACACTTGTCTTGAAGCTTTTATGAGTAACCTTTTAAATTGTCTATGAACCATATAAGTATCCAAGTAGTCCATATCCGCGGATGCGGCTATTCGAATAGATTGAATACCCTGCAGGGGTGTACTTCGTCACACATGCTCTCGCCACTTACCGCCATGTGCTCATAAAAGGCACCTCGGCAACCTTCAAGCGGAAGCCCGGCGAGGGAGTCGGCCACGACCTGACTAACCACACAAGACTCTAGTCCAGGTTTATCACCTATTTGAGACTGAACCCGCAAGGAAGTCCAGCCGAAGTTTCCTCAACGGCCCTAAATGATGTGTATAGGGTTCCCAAGCCCACCTCAACGGATGGTACTACGCTTGGTACACCGGGCCACAATGCCTAGTCTGTCCCAAGCCCACCTGTACGGGATGCCACTCGGTAGACTACTAGCATATCCTACAAACACCAGAAACTAGTTGCAACTCCTGGACAGAGATCAAGTCGGCTAATAAGTCGAGAGAGTCAATTAAGGATCCCAATGTGCGGTAGTAGCTAGTCTTGGACAACATACACAAGACTCGGTTCTTAAGGACGGTCCCAATGAGACAACCCGCCATGTACTCCTACACGGCCTCTCATCGCTACCTTTACCAAATCGTGTTCACAACTTTACGCTCATTATCAGAACAAGTTCAGTTCATTCTGGTTCATCACCCAGCTGAATTAGACCTGACCCAACTCTAAGCATAACAAGCGTAGCAGGTTAAAGGCACAACATAGCTCAAGCATCTACCAGGTATGCTAGGTTGCATGGTTCAGCTATTTACTGTGACAATGACAGGTCATGCAGAGGAATGGGTTCAACTACCGGAACATGCAAAAGTTGAAACGTTTTGTCCTAATGCAATAAATGAGAGCAAGAGCAAGAGAGTGGGATTGTATCGATATGTTCAAGGGGGGTTGCTTTCCTGACAAGACGATCACACGATACTGCCCTCAGATGGATACTCGACCGTATCCTCCGAAACAGTGCCTAACACGAAGAACAACCATCAAAGGGGAAACAAATCAATACACACCGAATGCCACAATATTATGCATGAATATGTCATGGCAATATGAGGTGTTTGAGCTAATGCATCTAGCAACAAGTTTAAATGAAGTGGGTTTGAGCTCAAGGTTCAAATTCAACTTCATATATGGATTCCATAATGTGTTTGAACTAAAATGTCCAAGTTCACCTATTTAGGTTTCTCTATCATGCATGAAAATGGTACAGATGGATTCATTGAATTTTTCCGATCAATTTTCATATATAAATTATTTTCATCTGATTTATAGATTATTTTCTATGAATTTATCAGTTTTTATTAATTTTTGGAATTTATTTAAATCCAAAATTGAATTATTATGTCAGCCTGACGTCATGATGACGTGAGCAGGTCAAAGGTGCCGGCCCAGGTCAAACCTGGCAGCTGGGCCCCACTTGTCTATGACTTACTCTTCTAATCGTTTTTTTAATTAACCTAACTAATGATTAATAGGGCCGGGCCCACATGTCTGTGACCCAGGGGTCAACTAACTGGTGATTAGCCTTAAGCTAATCACCTAACGATGGGGCTCCACCTGTCGGGGCTCAGGCGACGGGGCTCGTCGCCGGCGACCTCAGATCGCGGCTCCGTACGCGCTTCTGGCCATAGGAGCGACGGCTGGGGGCACTGGGGTGGAGCCCTCGCTCGCCCGCACCCGGAGAAACTAGCCACAGCCGCGGGGGTCGCCGGAGCTCGCGGCTACGACGCCGAAGGCGGCGGCCGAAGCTCGGCCAAGGATGGCCGCGGCGCTACGGGCTGCGGGAGGAGAAGCCGGAGGTCGGGGCGGCACCTATGGGTCTGCGCGAGCACGCTGGAGTGCTCAGCTGAGCACGGCGGGTGCTCTGGCCACGGTGGCCATGACGCTGGCGGCGGAAGTTCAGGCACGATGGGGAAAGCGGTGTCTATGGTGGCTAAGCAGCAGGGAGAAGAAGGGGGATCGATGGGGAGGCTCACGATGCATCGGAGGACGGAGCTCGCGGGCTCGGGGAGGTACCAGGGGCGGCGAATCAACGGTGAGGGGCTTCGATCGCCGGCAGCAGAGGAGAGCAGAGAGGGGGAAAGAACGAGAGGGAGAGCAGCGGCGAGAGAGAGGGAGGAGAAGAGGGCCACGGCGGGAGGGAGGCGTTGGCGGCCTTAGAGGCCGCCATGGTAGGCAGCCACGCACGAGCTGGCCATGGCGCATGCCGGCGTGCTCCTGCCACACGCCCAATCCTCCTGGCGGGAGGTTGGGGGTGACTGGCAGCTAGGCCGGCTGGGCCAGCTGGTTCAGCTCCTCCTGGGCTTCCTCTTTTTTTAATTAATTACTTTTTGTTTTCTATTTTTAGTTTGTTTTGATTTTATTTGATTTCAAAACCAAACCATTTTATAATATTCTGAAAATTTAATATGTGGCCTATTATATTATAACCAAACACACTCACAGACTTTCCAGAATTATTGGAACTTTAAAAATATTTTTAGTATTTTAAAACTCCAATCAGAATAGTTATTGTTTTATTTCCCAAAATGACATTTTAAAATATGCACCATCCCTGGTTTATGTTGCCACATTATTCCAGAGAAGATGAATGTTTTTCCAAGGTCACTTTGGATCATTAAAAAAAATATTTTGGTTGGGCCTATTGAATTCAAATGGTGCTAGGGTTTTGATCATCCCCATATTAAGTTTAAAAATTTCTAAACATGATGCAATCACAAGCATGGATCCTAATGCATGCTAAAGCTAGGGATGTGACAACTCAGCCCCACTTAAAAGAATCGTGTCCCGAGATTCTGGAGTCGACGGGAAAAGAGCCGGATACTCAAATCGAAGATGACCTTCACGCTCCCAGGTAGCTTCATTCTCAGAATGATGCGACCACTGAACCTTCAGAAACTTGATATTCTGACGCCGAGTTACACGCTTAGCTTGATCGAGAATGTGAACAGGATATTCTTGATATGAAAGATCATCTTGAAGATCAAGCGTTTCGTGGTCTACTTCACGGAAAGGATCCTTGAAGCAACGCCTGAGTTGAGAAACGTGGAAGACATCATGAACTCGGGAAAGATGCGGGGGCAGTTCCAATTGGTAGGCAACCTCTCCTCGTTTGGCAAGAATGCATAAAGGATCAATGTAACAAGGAGCCAATTTGCCCTTGATACCAAAACGACGGGTACCCTTTGGAGGAGTAACCCTAAGGTAAGCCTTTTCGTCCACCTCATGAGTTACTTCCTTATGATGGCGATCATACTGACTCTTCTGACGAGACTGAGTTGTCTTGAGGTTCTCGCGAATAACGCGAACTTGCTCTTCTGCTTCCTGGATCATATCTGGTCCAAAGAATTGTCTTTCCCCGGTCTCTGACCAGTTCAAAGGTGTTCGGCATCTTCGTCCATAAAGAACTTCAAAAGGAGCTTTGCCCAGGCTGGATTGGTAGTTGTTGTTATATGCAAACTCTACAAATGGAAGACACTTCTCCCAATTCATTCCGAATGAGATGACACAAGCTCTGAGCATGTCTTCGAGAATCTGATTGACTCTTTCAACCTGACCACTTGACTGAGGGTGAAAAGCAGTGCTAAAGGAAAGATGGGTTCCCATAGCATTCTGGAAACTTTCCCAAAATCGAGAGGTGAAAAGACTTCCATGGTCTGAATTGATTCCCAATGGAACACCATGCAGGGACACTATTCGAGAGATATACAAATCTGCCAACTGACTAGTAGTGATACTCTCTTGGACAAGAAGGAAATGAGCCACTTTGGAAAGGCGATCAATAACCACGAAGATTGCATTATTTCCTTTCTTTGTCTTGGGAAATCTGGTGATGAAATCCATTTCAACTTTATCCCATTTCCATTCAGGAATAGCTACAGGCTCAAGGGTGCCAGCAGGTCTCTGATGCTCTGCCTTCACGTGACGACAAACATCGCAATTAGCAATGAATTGAGCGATTTCCCTCTTCATTCTAGTCCACCAGAACCTTTGGCGTAGGTCCTGATACATCTTGGTGCTGCCAGGGTGAATGGTGAGAGGAGATTCATGAGCCTCCTTAAGGATCAACTCTCGAAGTTGTTGCTTTTTAGGAACTACCAATTGATTTCCAAAATATACTGCACCTCTATCATCAATGGAGAAACTACCAGTAATTCCCTTTTCAACATTATCCCTGATCCAGGTAATACCCGCATCATACTGTTGGCTTGTTATAATCCGATCCTTTAGAGTAGGTTTTGCAACCAAGGTTGAAAGGGATCCACGAGGAACAATGTGGAGGTTATGCTTGCAAAATTCTTCATGAAGAAGGGGTTGACCTTGTTATAGCATAAGATTGTTGCAATAGGATTTACGACTTAACGCATCCGCGATGACATTTGCCTTGCCTGAGGTCTAAGTAATTCCTAAGTCGTAATCTGTAATTAGTTCCAACCATCGTCTTCGTCTAAGATTCAGATCTGGTTGAGTGAATATATACTTCAGGCTTTGGTGATCTGTGTAAACCTCGCAACGATTACCAAGAAGGTAATGTCTCCATACCTTAAGTGCATGGACTACTGCTGCAAGCTCCAAATCATGTGTTGGATAATTTTCCTCATGTGGATGCAACTTTCGGGATGCATAGGCGATCACCTGTCGGTCTTGCATAAGAACACATCCAAGTCCTCGTCTGGAAGCGTCACAATAGACGACAAAGTCCTTGGAGAATTCAGGTGTCACAAGCACGGGAGCAGAGGTCAAACGTCTCTTCAGTTCTTGGAAATTGTGCTCATATTGTGGGGTCCACTCGAACTTCTTATCTTTCTTAAGGAGTTCTGTCAAAGGCTTGGCAACTTTGGAGAAATTCTCCACGAAGCGGCGACAATAGCTCGCTAAACCAAGGAAACTTCTAACTTGCTTAACTGTTTCAGGTGGAGTCCAGTCGAGAATGGCCTGAACTCTTTCAGGATTGACTGTGATGCCCTTTTCGGAGATCACATGACCTAGATAGGTCACTTCAGGTAACCAAAATTCACACTTGGAGAACTTGGCATAAAGACGGTGCTCTCTGAGTTTTTCTAGCACAAGTCTGAGGTGCTCGGCATGTTCTTCTTCATTCTTTGAATAAATCAAAATATCATCGAGGTAAACCGCGATGAACTTATCTAAGTACTCCATGCAGATTGAGTTCATCAAACGGGAGAGTGTTGCTGGAGCATTGGTTAGTCCAAAGGACATGACTGTGTACTCGTACTAACCATAACAAGCGACGAACGCTGTCTTGGGGATGTCTCCATTCTTAATCTTTATTTGATTATAGCCTAACCTCAAATACATCTTGGAGAAAACTGAAGATCCAGCAAGTTGATCATACAAATCATTGATCCTTGGGAGTGGATACTTATTCTTTATTGTGACCAAATTGACAGGTCGGTAATCCATAACCATACGATCCGTTCCATCCTTTTTCTTCACAAAGAGGACGGGACAAGCCCAAGGAGAGGAGCTAGGTCGAATGAAACCTTTTTGCAAGGACTCATCAAGTTGCTTCTTGAGCTCAACTAATTCCAAGGGTGCCATCTTATAAGGTCTTCTAGAAATTGGTACAGTTCGTGGGATGAGGTCTATCACAAACTCTACATCCCTGTCAGGTGGGATGCCTGGCAATTCTTCTGGAAATACATCTGGAAAATCTCTTACTACTGGTATATCTTCAAGCTCGGGAAGAGGGTTGGCATTGAGTGAATAAAGCTGACGCTTTGCAACTCGTGTTGAAACATGGACTATCTTGCCAGATGGATGCGTAAGCTGAACAGACCTGGTGGAGCAATCAATCTTGGCATGGTGAGCTATCATCCAATCCATACCCAAGATGATATTAATAACTGAAGACTTGAGAGCTATCAACGAAGCAAGGAATACAGGTCTATCAACACGGATTTCATTTCCATGGCTTATTCTTGTGGTCTGCCATCTAGACCCTGGAGTCTGAATTTCAAGAGCAATTGGCATATCGCAAAATGACATGTCGTGCAACCGGGCATAGCCTTCCGAGATGAAGGAATGCGATGCTCCTGTATCAAATAGAATTGATGCTGGATGACAATTGACAAGGAGCGTTCCGAGGAGGACTTCTAGATCATCATTAGCTTCTTTGGATGAGATGTGATTCACACATCCCTGTTCAATGATGGTTGGCTTGGCAGGGATCACCTTGACTGGTGACTTATTACGGTCAGCAGACTTTCCAGACTGAGGTGGTACACCACTGGACTGAGAGCAATTGCGAGCGATGTGGCCTGGTTCTCCGCACTTGTAGCAAATCACAGAAGTATGACATGGAATCGCATTGACAGGCGGTTCACCAGCAGGTCTGGGTGGAGCATTTGGCTGAGTTGGACGAGGCACCACACAGGATGGCCTCGGTGCATATCCAGGAGGAAGCGATGAGTTCGGAACCCAAATCCGACGTTTTTGAGATCTAGAACCGGAGGTAGAGGCCAAATCACGGTTGAGACCCTTCCTGAATCTAGCTTGCTTCTTGGCATCCGTGGACACTTCTTCTGTGGCATAACGTGCAAGGTTCTCAAACTCTCGACTGTAAACATCTACAGCCATCTTACCCTGAGTAAGGTTACAAAACTCTTCTCTCTTTCTGTCCAACAGACCCGGAGGAATATGATGCTCACAGAAAACCTCTGTGAATTCTTTCCAGGTAGGACTCTGGCCAGCTGGAATTATAGCCTCATAGTTCTCCCACCATATACTAGCAGGACCCTCCAAGAAATAGGTAGCATAGGTGACCTTGTCAGCCTCGGCCACGTTCGCGGAATGCGGCTTGTTTGTGATGCTACGGAGCCAATCATCTGCATCGAGTGGCTCAATGGAGTGATGGAAGGTGGGTGGGTATAGCTTGATGAAATCACGGATGGTCACTGTTCTAGCACATTGGTGTGCGGTGTTTTCCTAAATACGTGTCAGCAAGCGATTTGACTCATGCTTGTCCTTCTCAATGTCTAACATGAACTGTGCCAACGAAGGTGAATCCAACAGAACTTCAACATATCTGGTTCCACGTCTCTGGTCCTTCTTGCGATCAATGGCAGCTTGGGTACTGCGGCACATCTTCATGATGAGAAACTAGGATTAGACATGGTGGCAACCAAAAGATAAGAGGAAATGCAAAAGCATTGATCTTCAAACTAGGATTAGACATGGTCCCATACATATCATTGCACGTCACACGTACGCATGACATGCCCGATATGCATAGATACAACAATGGCATCACAACATAACCATATAACAACACAACATTTATTTAGGAGGCTCATAAGAGCCAACATAGTGTGATATTACAAGCAGGGGTCACATGACCCAACACACAAATCATACACTCAACAAGCGGAAGCTTAACATGTCTAGGTACAGACATCTAGAAAAGAACAAGGCTAAGGAAGCCTGTCTATCTACAAGGCCCTGCACAGGAACCAGACCTCTGGCCGGGATTCCCAAGCTAAATGACCAACATCGATCTTATTGTAGAAACCACCAGTGAGACTGGAGTCTCCTCTTCAAAAACATAATTAAGCAACAGTGAGTACTGAGTACTCATCGAGACTTACATCAGAACTAACTACATATGCATCGGTATCAACAAGGAAGTTTTGGGGTTCAATGCAGCAAGCCAGCTTTGACTCGGTGGCTATCATGTACTACGACTTTCATAACTTTGAAAAGTTTTGTGAAGCATACACGAGTCCACTAACATCACAACAATACACCACCATGGATCCGCTCTCGTCTTCCTACGAGAGTGCCATCCACGGTACTCACACTTGCCTTGAAGCTTTTATGAGTAATCTTTTAAATTGTCTATGAACCATATAAGTATCCAAGTAGTCCATATCCGCGGACGCGGCTATTCGAATAGATTGAATACCCTACAAGGGTGTACTTCGTCACACATACTCTCGCCACTTACTGCCATGTGCTCGTAAAAGGCACCTCAACAACATTCAAGCGGAAGCCCGGCGAGGGAGTCGGCCACGACCTGACTAACCACACAAGACTCTAGTATAGGTTTATCACCTATTCGAGACTGAACCCGCAAGGAACTCCAGGCGAAGTTTCCTCAACGGCCCTAAACGATGTGTATAGGGTTCCCAAGCCCACCTCGACGGATGGTACTACGCTTGGTACACCGGTCCACAATGCCTAGTCTTTCCCAAGCCCACCTGTACGGGGTGCCACTCGGTAGACTACTAGCATATCCTACAAACACCAGAAACTAGTTGCAACTCCTGGAAAGAGATCAAGTCGGCTAATAAGTCGAGAGAGTCAATTAAGGATCCCAATGTGCGGTAGTAGCTAGTCTTGGACAACATACACAGGACTCAGTTCTTAAGGACGGTCCAAATGAGACAACCCACCATGTACTCCTACACGGCCTCTCATCGCTACCTTTACCAAATCGTGTTCACAACTTTACTCTCATTATCATAACAAGTTCAGTTCACTCCGGTTCATCGCCCAGATGAATCAGACCTGACCCAACTCTAAGCATAGCAAGCATAGCAGGTTAAAGGCACAACATAGCTCAAGCATCTACCAGGTATGTTAGGTTGCATGGTTCAGCTATTTACTGTGACAATGACAGGTCATGCAGAGGAATGGGTTCAACTACCGGAACATGCAAAAGTTGAAACGTTTTGTCCTAATGCAATAAATGATAGCAAGAGCGAGAGAGTGGGATTGTATCGATATGTTCAAGGGGGTTGCTTGCCTGACAAGACGATCACACGATACTGCCCTCAGATGGATACTCGACCGTATCCTCCAGAACAGTGCCTAACATGAAGAACAACCATCGAAGGGGAAACAAATCAATACACACCGAATGCCACAATATGATGCATGAATATGTCGTGGCAATATGAGGTGTTTGAGCTAATGCATCTAGCAACAAGTTTAAATGAACTGGGTTTGATCTCAAGGTTCAAATTCAACTTCATATATGGATTCCACAATGTGTTTGAACTAAAATGTCCAAGTTCACCTATTTAGGTTGCTCTATCATGCTTGAAAATGATACAAATGGATTCATTGAATTTTTCTGATCAATTTTCATATATAAATTATTTTCATTCGATTTACAAATTATTTTCTATGAATTTTAGAAGTTTTTATTAATTTCTGGAATTTATTTAAATCCAAAATTGAATTATCATGTCAGCTAGACGTCATGATGACGTCAGCAGGTCAAAGGCGCCAGCCCAGGTCAAACCTGGTGGCTGGGCCCCACCTGTCATTGACTTACTCTTCTAACAGTTTTTTTAATTAACCTAACTAATGATTAACAGGGCCGGGCCCACATGTCTGTAACCTAGGGGTCAACTAACTGGTGATTAGCCTTAAGCTAATCACCTAACGATGGGGCCCCACCTGTCGGGGCTCAGGCGATGGGGCTCGTCGCCGGCGACCTCAGATCGCGACGGCGTCTGCGCTTCCAGCCACGGGAGCAGCGGCTGGGGGCACTGGGGCGGAGCCCTCGCTCGCCCACACCCACAGATACTAGCCAGAGCCATGGGGATCGCCAGAGCTCGCGGCTACGACGCCGGAGCTCGGCCAAGGACGGCCGCGTTGCTACGCGCTGCGGGAGGAGAAGCCGGAGGTCGGGGCGGCACCTACGGGTCTGTGTGAGCATGCCGGAGTGCTCAGCTGAGCACGGCGAGTGCTCTGGCCGCGGTGGCCATGACGCCGGTGCCGGAAGCTCGTGCACTACGGGGAAAGCGGCGGCTACTGTGGCTAAGCAGCAAGGAGAAGAAGGGGGATCAATGGGGAGGTTCATAGCGCATCGGAGGACGGAGCTCGCGGGCTCGGGGAGGCACCAGGGGCGGTGAATCGACGGCGAGGGGCTTCGGTGGCCGGCGGTAGAGGAGAGCAGAGAGGGGGAAATAACGAGAGGGAGAGCGGCGGCGAGAGAGAGGGAGGAGAAGAGGACCACGGCGGGAGGGAGGTGCTGGCGGCCCCGGAGGCCGCCATGGCAGCCAGCCAGGCAGGAGCTGGCCATGGCGCGTGTCGGCGCGCTCCTGCCACATGCCCAATCCTCCTGGCGGGAGGTTGGGGGTGACTAGTAGCTAGGCCGACTGGGCCAGTTGGGTCAGCTCCTCCTAGGCTTCCTCTTTTTTTTAATTAATTACTTTCTGTTTTCTATTTTTAGTTTGTTTTGATTTGATTTGATTTCAAAACCAAACCATTTTGTAATATTCTGAAAATTTAATATGTGGCCTGTTATATTATAACCAAATGCACTCACAGACTTTCCAGAATTATTGGAACTTTAAAAATATTTTTAGTATTTTAAAACTCCAATCAGAATAGTTATTGTTTTATTTCAATACCCAAAATGACATTTTAAAATATGCACCATCCCTGGTTTATGTTGTCACAATATTCCAGAGAAGATGAACATTTTTCCAAGGTCATTTTGGATCATTGAAAAAAAAATTGGTTGGGCCTATTGAATTCAAATGGTGCTAGGGTTTTGATCATCCTTATTTCATGTTTAAAAAAATGTAAACATGATGCAATCACAAGCATGGATCCAAATGCATGCTAAAGCTAGGGATGTGACACAAACAGAGCGAGTAAATCAGATACTCGAATACATGCTTCGTTGTTGTGTTTGAGCATATGGAGCCAAGTGGGAAGATTGCCTACCGTTCGTTGAGTTCTGCTACAACAACATCTATTAGTCTAGTCTACAGATGGCACCATTTGAGGTGTTGTATGGACCCAAGTGTCGCACTCCCCTCAATTAGTCAGAGAGTGGAGAAGGACTAGTCTTTGGATCGGATATCCTCCACGAAGCAGAAGAGCAAGTTCAACTAGTCAGGGAGTGCCTGGAGACCGCCAAGTCAAGACAGAAGAGTTGCGCTAACTCTCACCGCCGAGAAGTGAACTTCTATGTCGGTGACCATATATACCTCCAAGTCACGCCTCTCAAAGGAACGAAGCATTTCCACATCAAGGGGAAGCTTGCACCAAGATACATCGACCCCTTCAAGATCACCGCCAAGCGAGGAGAAGTTGCTTACCAGCTAGAGCTACCTTCCGAGCTATCACATGTGCACAACGTCTTCCATGTGTCACTACTCTGGAAGTGTATCCAAGTCCCCAAGTGCCCCAACCTCTACAAGGATATCGACAATCAAGCCATCGACCTTCAGCCAGACCTCACTTATCATGGGAGTCCAGTTTGCATTTTGGATGAAGCCGGACGTTGGACCCGGAGCCACACCATCAAGTACTTCAAGGTCCAATGGAGCAACCACACTAAAGCAGAAGCAACCTGGGAGAATGAAGACTATCCTAGATCCAAATTCCCTTATCTTTTTAGTGCTTAGCCTAGGAATCTCGGGGACGAGATTCTTGTAAGGGGGTAGGTATGTCACACCATGTGTTTGTATCACTTTGCTATCCTATGGTTTTATAAAATTTGCACCCACTTCAAACTATTTCCTTGATTGTGATGGATGACTTGGGTGCTACTTGCTTGAATGATTGCTTGTGATTTAATACCCAAAGATTCTCCTTCTCTCCATATTAATCTTCTTGATCCAAACTCCATGCCCAATCATCATACCATGTGTATAGGACCTAAAACTATTTTTATCAAATTTTATTTTGGCCAAAAAGCAATTATTCAAATTAGGTTTTCAAAAAAACCTGAACTGAGGTTTGTACTACAAGTCCTCAAATTGGGTGGATTGTTTTGACCCAAAGACTTTATTTGGAACCTAATATATATATATATATACATATATAGTGGCACTATTCCAATCCCAGGATAAGAATAACTATTTGGATCACGTAATTTTAAAGATCCATCTATCTTCTTTGATTTATAAGGTGGCCTGTAAATCAAAATTGTCTACTACCATGTTGGGAGACGTAGTAGTAAATCAAAATTTTCCTACGTTCACCAAGATCTATCTATGGAGAAACCAGCAACGAGAGGGGAGAGATTGCATCTTCATACCTTTGAAGATCGCTAAGCGGAAGCGTTACAAGAACGCGGTTGATGGAGTCGTACTCGCAGGGATTCAGATCGCGGTAGATCCGATCAAGTGCCGAACGGACGGCACCTCCGCGTTCAACACACGTGCAGCCCGGTGACGTCTCCAACACCTTGATCCAGCAAGGAGGAAGGAGAGGTTGGGGAAGGGCTCCAACAGCAGCACGACGGCGTGGTGGTGGTGGAGTAGCAAGGTATTCCGACAGGGCTTCGCCTAAGCGCTGCGGAGGAGGAAGAAGAGAGGTAGGGCTTCGCCGTGAGAGAGAGAGATCAAATCTTGTCTCAAAACATCCAAAACCTCAAGTATATATAGGAGGAGGGACGTGGAGGGCTGGCTTGGCCTCTACTCCAAAGAGGAGATGGCCGGCCGATTTAAAGGGAGAGTCCACCTCCCACAAGGGAGGTGGATCTCCTCCTTTTAAATCCTTTTTGCCTTATCTCCTTATCTCCAGCCGCATGGGCCTTTAGCAAAAGTCTTGCCCAGCCCAATAAGGGCTGGCACACTTTATCTAACAGCCCATGTGGTCCTTTGGTCGTCACACCCCTCCCGGGGGTTATCCGGCACCCTCCCGGCACTCCCGGTACACTACCGATGAGCCCGAAAACTTTCCGGTGACCAAAACTGGACTTCCTATATATCAATCTTTACCTCCGGACCATTCCGGAGCTCCTCGTGACGTCCGGGATCTCATCCGGGACTCCGAAAAACCTTCGGTAATCACGTATACCTTTTCCCTATAACCCTAGCGTCATCGAACCTTAAGTGTGTAGACCCTACAGGTTCGGGAGACACGTAGACATGACCGAGACACCTCTCCGGTCAATAACCAACAGCGGGATCTGGATACCCATTTTGGCTCCCACGTACTCCACGATGATCTCATCGGATGAACCACGATGTCAAGGATTCAATCAATCCCGTATACAATTCCCTTTGTCTATCGGTATGATACTTGCCCGAGATTCGATCGTCGGTATCCCCATACCTTGTTCAATCTCGTTACCGGCAAGTCTCTTTACTCGTTCCGTAATACATCATCCCGTGACTAACTCCTTAGTCACATTGAGCTCATAATGATGATGTCTTACCGAGTGGGCCCAGAGATACCTCTCCGTCACACGGAGTGACAAATCCCAGTCTCGATTCATGCCAACCCAACAGATACTTTCGGAGATACCCGTAGTGCACCTTTATAGCCACCCAGTTACGTTGTGACGTTTGGCACACCCAAAGCATTCCTACGGTATCCGGGAGTTGCACAATCTCATGGTCTAAGGAAACGATACTTGACATTGAAAAGCTTTAGCAAACGAACTACACGATCTTGTGCTATGCTTAGAATTGGGTCTTGTCCATCACATCATTCTCCTAATGATGTGATCCCGTTATCAATGACATCCAATGTCCATGGCCATGAAACCGTGACCATCTATTGATCAACGAGCTAGTCAACTAGAGGCTCACTAGGGACATGTTGTGGTCTATGTATTCACACATGTATTATGGTTTCCGGTTAACACAATTATAGCATGAACAATAGACAATTATCATGAACAAGGAAATACAATAATAACCATTTTATTATTGCCTCTAGGGCATATTTCCAACAGTCTCCCACTTGCACTAGAGTCAATAATCTAGTTCACATCACCATGTGATTAACACTTACATCACCATGTGATCATATCATCATGTGATTAACACCCAATAAGTTCTGGGGTTTGTTCATGTCCTGCTCGTGAAAGAGGTTTTAGTCAACGGGTCTGCGACATTCAGATCCGTGTGTACCTTACAAACTTTCCATGTCATATTTGTAGATACTACTCCCATGCTCCACTTGGAGCTATTCCAAATGGCTGCTCCACTATACGTAGCTGGATTTCTACTAAGAGTCATCCGGATTGGTTTTAAAGCTTGCATCATCGTAACACTTTACGATGAACTCTTTATCACCTCCATAATCGAGAAATATTTCCTTAGTTCTCAAGTTACTAAGGCTAACTTTGACCGCTGTCTAGTGATCCACTCTTGGATTACTCTTGTACCCCTTGACAGACTCATGGCAAGGCACACACAGGTGCGGTACACAGCATGGCATACTATATAGAGCCTATGGCTAAAGCATAGGAGATGACACTCATCTCTTCTTTATCTTCTTCCGTGGTCGGGTATTGAGTCTTACTCAATTTCACACCTTACAATACAGTCAAGAACTCCTTCTTTGACCCATCTATTTTGAACTCCTTCAAAAACTTGTCAAGGTATGTCTTCGTCGAAAAAACTTATCAAGCGAATAGATCTATCCCTATAGATCTTGATGCTCAATAAAATAGTAGCTTTATCTGGGTCTTCCTTTGAAAAACAAAACTTTTCAAACAACCCTTCATGCTCTTCCAGAAATTCTACATCATTTCCGATCAATAATATGTCAACTACATATTCTTATAAGAAATTCCATAGTGCTCCCACTCACTTTCTTGCAAATACAAGTTTCTCATAAACTTTGTATAAACTTAAACACTTTGATCACCTCATCAAAGCATATATTCCAACTCCGAGATGCTTGCTCCAGTCCATAGAAGGATCGCTGGAGTTTGCATATTATTAGCATCCTTAGGATTGACAAAACCTTCTGGTTGTATCACATACAACTCTTCCTCACAGAAACCATTACGGAGACCTTGTTTTGTCATCCATCTGCCAGATTTCATAATCGAAAAATGCAGCAACTGCTAACAAAATTTTAATAGACTTTTAGCATCGCTACAGATGAGACAATCTCATTGCAGTCAACTCCTTGAACTTGGCGGAAACTTCTTTGCGACAAGTCGAGCTTTATAAACGGTGACATTTCACCATTAGCGTCTATGTTTATCTCAAAGGTCCATTTGTACTCAATGACCCGCCATTCAACAGGCAAGTCTACCAAAGTCCATACTTGGTTTTCATACATGGATCCTTTCTCGGATTTCATGGCTCCTAGCCATTTGTTGGAATCCGGGCCCACCATCGCTTCTCCATAGTTCGTAGGTTCATCGTTGTCCAACAACATGATTTCCAAGACAGGGTTGTCGTACTACTCAGGAGCAGTACGCGTCCTTGTCGACCTACGAGGTTCGATAGTGACTTGATCCGAAGCTTCATGATCATCATCATTAACTTCCTTTTCAACTAAGTAGGCTCTACAGAAACATCTTTCTGTGTTGCGCTATTCTCTGGTTGAAACAAAGGTTCAACAACCTTATCAAGTTCTATCTTCCTCCCACTCAATTCTTTCGAGAGAAACTCTTTCTCAAAAAGGACCCATTCTTAGCAACAAACACCTTTTGCGCTTGGATCTGAGATAGAAGGTATACCCAATGTCTCATTAGGGTATTCTATGAAGATGCATTTGTCTGCTTTGAGTTCGAGCTCGCTAGGTGAAAAACCCATTTTCACATAAGCGTCGCAGCCCCAAACATTAAGAAATGACAGCTTAGGCTTCTGTCAAACCATAATTCTCACGGTGTCATCTCAACAGACTTAGATGGTGCCCTGTTAAAGTGAATGGATTTGTCTTTAATGCATAACCCCATAACGATAGTGGTAAAACGATAAGAGACATCATAGTACTCACTATATCCAATAGAGCACGACTACGATGTTCGAACACACCATCACACTATGGTGTTCCAGGAGGCGTGAGCTGTGAAACAATTTCCACATTGTCTAAAATTGCATACCAAACTCGTAACTTAGATATTCACCTCCATGATCATATCATAGACATTTATCTTCTTGTCACGATGATCTTTAACTTCACTCTGAAACTCCTTGAACCTTTCAAACATTTCAGATTCGTGTTTCATTAAGTAAATATCCCCATATTTACTCAAATCATCAGTGAAGGTAAAGAAAAACAACGATATCCACTGTGTGTTTCAACACTCATTGGACCACATACATCAACATGTATTAATTCCAATAAGCCACTTGCCCGCTCCATCATATTGGATGACGGGGTCTCAGTCATCTTGCCCAAGAGGCGTGGCTCGCATGTCTCAACCGATTCGAAATCGAGTGAGTCAAAAAACATCCATCATCATGGAGTTTCTTCATGCGATTTATACCAATATGACATTACGTGGCAGTGCCACAAGCATGTGGTACTATCATTATTAACTTTGTATCTTTTGGTACCAATGTTATGAATATGTGTACTACTACGATCATGATTCGATAAACCATTTCGAGTGGGTGCATGACCATTGAAGGCATTATCCATGTAAACAGAATAACCATTATTCTCTAACTTATATGAATAATCGTATCGCACTAATCATGATCTAATCACGTTTATGCTCAACGCAAACACCAAATAACATTTATTTAGGTTTATCACAAATCCTGAAGGTAGAGAGAGCGTGCGATGGTGATCACATCAATCTTGGAAATACTTCCAACACACATCGTCACCTTTCACCTAGCTAGTCTCCATTTACTCCGTAGCTTTTATTTCGAGTTGCTAACACTTAGCAACCGAACCGGTATCTAATACCCAGGTGCTACTAGGAGTACCAGCAAGGTACACATCACTAACACGTATATCAAATATACTTCCATTGACATTACCAGCCTTCTTATCTACCAATCATCTAGGGTTTTTCCGCTTCAGCGAACATTCTCCTCATAACAGAAGCACTTAGTCTCGGGTTCGGGCTCAACCTTGGGTTTCTTCACTAGAGCAACAACTGGCTTGCCATTCCTGAAGTTTTTCCCTTCTTGCCCTTGCCCCTTTTGAAACTAGTGGTTTTCACTTAACCATCAACACTTGATGCTCCTTATTGATTTCTACCTTCGTGGTGTCAAACATCACGAACAACTCAGGGATCATCTTATCCATCCCTGGCATGTTATAGTTCATCACGAAGCTCTAGTAGCTTGGTGGCAGTGACTTGGAGAACTGCATTAATCACTATCTCATCTGGAAGATTAACTCCCACTTGATTCAAGTGATTGTAGCACCCAGACAATCTGAGCACACGCTCACCGATTAAGCTATTCTCCTTTATCTTGCAGACAAAGAATCTTGTTGGAGGTCTCATACCTCTCAACATAGGCACGAGCCTGAGATCACAATCTCAGCTCCTAGAACATCTCATATGTTCCGTGACGTTCAAAACGTTTTGGAGCCTCAATTCTAAGCCGCAATGCATGACGCATTGAACTATCACGTAGTCACCAAAAAGTGCCTGTCATATGTTCACAACATCTACAGACAACACTTGAGGGAGTGGTGCAGTTAGCGGTACATCAAAAACATAAGCTTTCTGTGCAGCAATGAGGACAATCCTCAGATCACGGACCCTGTCCGCATTATTGCTACCATCAACTTTCAACTTACTTTTCTCTAGGATTGTATCAATAAAACTGTGGAGCTACAGCGCGAGCTATCTACGACATAATTTGCAAGGACATTTTTTTTTGACTAAGTTCATGATAATTAAGTTCATTTAATCAAATTAATGAACTCCCACTTAGACAGACATCTCTCTAGTCTTCCAAGTGATACATGATCCATGTCAACTAGCCCGTGTCCGATCATCACGTGAGACGGACTAGTCATCCATGGTGAACATCTTCATGTTGATCGTATCTTCTATACGACTCATGTTCGACCTTTCGGTCTTCCGTGTTCCGAGGCCATGTCTGTACATGCTAGGCTCGTCAAGTCAACCTAAGTGTTTCGCGTGTGTAAATCTGGCTTACACCCGTTGTATGCGAACGTTAGAACCTATCACACCCGATCATCACGTGGTGCTTCGGAACAACGATCCTTAGCAACGGTGCACAGTTAGGGTGAACACTTCTCTTGAAATTTTATTGAGAGATCATCTTATTTACTACCGTCATTCTAAGCAAATAAGATGTAAACATGATAAACATCACATGCAATCAATATAGTGACATGATATGGCCAATATCATTTTGCTCCTATGATCTCCATCTTCGGGGCACCATGATCATCACTGTCACCGGCACGACACCATGATCTCCATCATCATGATCTCCATCATTGTGTCTTCATGAAGTTGTCTCGCCAACTATTACTTCTACTACTATGGCTAACGCTTAGCAATAAAGTAAAGTAATTACATGGCGTTTATGATTGACACGCAGGTCATACAATAAATAAGACAACTCCTATGGCTCCTGCCGGTTGTCATAATCATCGACATGCAAGTCGTGAATCCTATTACAAGAACATGATCAATTCATACATCACAATGCATCACATCACATCCTTTGGCCATATCACATCACAAGGCACATGCTGCAAAAACAAGTTAGACGTCCTCTAATTTGTAGTTGCAAGTTTTTACGTGGCTGCTATAGGTTACTAGCAAGAACGTTTCTTACCTACGTCAACACCACAACGTGATTTGCCAATTGCTATTTACCCTTCATAAGGACCCTTTTCATCGAATCCGATCCGACTAAGGTAGGAGAGACAGACACCCGCTAGCCACCTTATGCATCTAGTGCATGTCAGGCGGTGGAACCGGTCTCACGTAAGCGTACGTGTAAAGTTGGTCCGGGCCGCTTCATCCCACAATACCGCCGAATCAAGATAAGACTAGTAGCGGCAAGCAAATTAACAAACTCGACGCCCACAACTGCTTTGTGTTCTACTCGTGCATAGATTCTACGCATAGACCTAGCTCATGATGCCACTGTAGGGAGACGTAGTAGTAAATCAAAATTTTCCTACGTTCACCAAGATCTATCTATGGAGAAACCAGCAACGAGAGGGGAGAGATTGCATCTTCATACCTTTGAAGATCGCTAAGCGGAAGCGTTACAAGAACGCGGTTGATGGAGTCGTACTCGCAGCGATTCAGATCGCGGTAGATCCGATCAAGTGCCGAACGGACGGCACCTCCGCGTTCAACACACGTGCAGCCCGGTGACGTCTCCAACACCTTGATCCAGCAAGGAGGAAGGAGAGGTTGGGGAAGGGCTCCAACAGCAGCACGACGGCGTGGTGGTGGTGGAGTAGCAAGGTATTCCGACAGGGCTTCGCCTAAGCGCTGCGGAGGAGGAAGAAGAGAGGTAGGGCTTCGCCGTGAGAGAGAGAGATCAAATCTTGTCTCAAAACATCCAAAACCTCAAGTATATATAGGAGGAGGGACGTGGAGGGCTGGCTTGGCCTCTACTCCAAAGAGGAGATGGCCGGCCGATTTAAAGGGAGAGTCCACCTCCCACAAGGGAGGTGGATCTCCTCCTTTTAAATCCTTTTTGCCTTATCTCCTTATCTCCAGCCGCATGGGCCTTTAGCAAAAGTCTTGCCCAGCCCAATAAGGGCTGGCACACTTTATCTAACAGCCCATGTGGTCCTTTGGTCGTCACACCCCTCCCGGGGGGTCCTCCGGCACCCTCCCGGCACTCCCGGTACACTACCGATGAGCCCGAAAACTTTCCGGTGACCAAAACTGGACTTCCTATATATCAATCTTTACCTCCGGACCATTCCGGAGCTCCTCGTGACGTCCGGGATCTCATCCGGGACTCCGAACAACCTTCGGTAATCACGTATACCTTTTCCCTATAACCCTAGCGTCATCGAACCTTAAGTGTGTAGACCCTACGGGTTCGGGAGACACGTAGACATGACCGAGACACTTCTCCGGCCAATAACCAACAGCGGGATCTGGATACCCATGTTGGCTCCCACGTACTCCACGATGATCTCATCGGATGAACCACGATGTCGGGGATTCAATCAATCCCGTATACAATTCCCTTTGTCTATTGGTATGGTACTTGCCCGAGATTCGATCGTCGGTATCCCCATACCTTGTTCAATCTCGTTACTGGCAAGTCTCTTTACTCGTTCCGTAATACATCATCCCGTGGCTAACTCCTTAGTCACATTGAGCTCATTATGATGATGTCTTACCGAGTGGGCCCAGAGATACCTCTCCGTCACACGGAGTGACAAATCCCAGTCTCGATTCGTGCCAACCCAACAGATACTTTCGGAGATACCCGTAGCGTACCTTTATAGCCACCCAGTTACGTTGTGACGTTTGGCACACCCAAAGTATTCCTACGGTATCCGGGAGTTACACAATCTCATGGTCTAAGGAAATGACACTTGACATTGAAAAGCTTTAGCAAACGAACTACACGATCTTTGTGCTATGTTTAGGATTGGGTCTTGTCCATCACATCATTCTCCTAATGATGTGATCCCGTTATCAACGACATCCAATGTCCATGGCCATGAAACCGTGACCATCTATTGATCAACGAGCTAGTCAACTAGAGGCTCACTAGGGACATGTTGTGGTCTATGTATTCACACATGTATTATGGTTTCCGGTTAACACAATTATAGCATGAACAATAGACAATTATCATGAACAAGGAAATACAATAATAACCATTTTATTATTGCCTCTAGGGCATATTTCCAACAAATATATATATATACATATATAGTGGCACTATTCCAATCCCAGGATAAGAATAACTATTTGGATCACGTAATGCCCTATATAGGGCGTGCGGACATCCTCGGAACCCACGGAGAAAAAAATCATGCCTACTCCCACTCGTCCACCACTTCCTCCCCGATTGCCAACCTCCCAGATCCCCAATCGCCCCCTGCCCCAACTGCCGCGGCGCCGCCCGACTTCCGATCACCACCGCGGCACCATCCCACCCGATGCGCCACCATCGCGGCTCCTCACCAGCTCCCATCGACGCGCCGCTCTATCTCCCACCGGGATCATCCTCACCCCAGATCCTGGCTAGCACGGCCACCGCACCCCCGCCGGCACCTGCCCACCCCCACCCGCACCACCAACAACAGCCCCACCTTTGGTAGCGAGCCACCGCCCCAAGCCCCCAGCGAGCCGCCGCCCTACCATTCTTCTCGGATCCACCCTAATTCAGGCGACAAACAACTCTCCCTCTCCTGGATCCACCTGCCCCGGCGAAGCAAGCCTTGTGCCCCACTACCAGCCCCGATGATGAGCTTCATGTCATCGCACCCCTCCCCATCTCTAACCTCGTCATGCGCCATCGCGCCTCCTGCCGGGAGCAGTGGGAGCAGCCCCCTTCGGCAACAGAACTCCTGTGAGCGACCTTCCCCGACAAATCACATTGACCTGCACAAGTTCTTCCTCTCCTTTGTCCAATGCTCGAGGAGAAATAGGTTTAGGGCGCAGAAAAGCATTGACAGTGATCTTCTCAAGAGACATGCCCCAACAGGAAACTCTCTCTCAGCTACTGATGAACACCATGCCCGATGCAGGCACTGATATTGTGGAGTCGTTGTGGTGGCTTGAGCAACTGCAATGCTGGCGGAGATGGAATCTGAAGTTAACTGAAGTCCAACTCTTGCATTGGACAAGGTCCATCTAATTCATGGAAACAGAATCTGAAATTACCTGAAAAAATTGTTTCGAAAAAGAACATGAATGTTCATGAGAGACATATCCATATAGAGAAGTTCAAATATTACTAGCCCAGTGGGTTCATGTATTACTTCACAAAAAATCCTGCTAGAAGTTCACTTGGCCGGCCCAGGACAGTTCAAAAAATTCTTGTAAACTAGGTTCACCGTGTATTTACATGTGCAAAACACACAAAAACGGCCAGAAGTAGGTTCGCTTCATTACTATTTTCATTACTAATGCGAAACTGAGAGAAGTTCAAATTCAAAACTACCAGAAGTTCACGTACTGCATGGTGTGTGTTTTCCTAAAAGAAGTTAAATTATAAAAAATTAGTTGCAAGAAGTTCAAGTGCTCGTCACGGGAAAGTTCAAAACTTGTTGTGAGAGTGGTAATTGGCATGGTATATCATTTGTGCAACTGCGATGAAGGGGTGAGAAATTACGAACAAAAATACGTGGTAGAAGTTCAAAGTGAAAACACTGGGAAGTTCAACTACTACACGGAATGCATTTCAAATGAGAATAAGATGAATAAAAAACTAAAAGCCTAAGAGATTTGTTGCAAGAAGTTCACGTGCTCCTCCTGGTTTAGTTCAAGATCTCTAGTGCGAGTATGCTAAAATACAAATGGGTGAGAAATTACAAACAAAAATACGCGACAGAAGTTCAACGTGGAAACAGCGGGAAGTTCAACTACTACGCTAAATGAATTTCGTATGACTATCTTTTAAATCATCGCGAGTATGAAAAAAATGATCAAGACAGGAAAGTTGCGTGTTTACACCAGCTTTCCATCGATATATCACTTGCTCAATTCCAGTGAGTGGATGGAAAGCGACGAGCAAAAAATAGTATGTGGAGAAACAAAGTGAAGTTCACGTAGACGCTCCGATGAAGTTCAAGTTCTTCACACGGTGCATTTTCGAAGACTCTGTTTCGCGATAAAAGGCAAAACGCGTCATCTCTCCGTTTTCAAAATTGCTTGAAAACGATTAGGAATAATAGAAAACCACCTGCATGAAAATGTTTTCCATTTTCCGTAGCTTTTCAACATTATATTATTTGCCCCATTCCGATAAAGTTTCTAGAAATTACGGCCAAAAAACGTTTTTTGCCATTTTCGAAATTGATTTAAAACCGTAAAGAATTGGAAAAAACAATAAACATAAAAAATCGCATTGCTTTAGGCTTTCCAACGCCATATAATTTTCCTCATTCCGACAAACCGTTGAGAAAATACCGTGAAAATACTTACTCGGTACAGATTCGGCCATTTTCCAATTTACTTTTAAAGCGTTCATTGTCAGAACAAAACATTTATATGGAAATATGCGCATTTTCATAATCTTTTCAATGCCATATCATATGCATCGATAGGACTAGCCGTTTACAAATTAACCCCGAAATACGAACCCGGCTGTTCGGTTTCCAATATTCCGCCATTTTTGAAATTCCTCTTAATCCGTAGGGAATTTGGAAAAATGTACAACATGTGAAATGAGAGGATTTGCAGCAGCCATCCAACGCCATCTCATTTTCCTCATTCCAATAAACGGTTTAGAAATGGGTATGAAAATATGCTTCACGTTTTTTTGTGTGAAGAAAAACGGTTTTCAAAACTGCTCTTAAACCATTTAGAATTTGACAAAAATACAACTTAGACCGTGACCGTCGTGTCCACAACTTTCCAACGGTATATTTCAAGCCTCATTTGGACAATGTTATGGGAAGTTCAACCTCTCACGAAGGAAAGTTCAGGTCGAACAACTCAGGCAGTAAAATTGCAACACACGCAAGTTCATCATGTCCCGAGAGCAAAATCCGCCAACGGGCGAGATTCCTATTTGAAACATACATTTAGTTGCTAAAACCCGTTCCCAAATTACACTTATATCATACAGAACACGACTAACCAAAAACATTCATGCGGGGAGACACGGTTCCGAAGATAGCCCGAAGGTCAGGTTGTGTAACTCGGGTGTGTGTGTGTGTATATATATATATATATGAGGAATATTTATTCTTCACCCGCTTCAATTTTAACATCAATGCATCGTAATTTTACGTTGCGTAATTTTTGTCTCATTTCATATATAAAAGTTATTGTAAGAAAATTTATAATCAGCGTAAAAAATATTTTATGTCACGTAAAATTACAAACATACAAAAATAGTGGAAAATATACAATAAATTCAATTCTTTTGGTCTTGTGACCTGTTTTTTTTGTTTTCTTATGTCAAATTTTATGTCGTGATTCAATATAAATGTAACTTTTTGTATTCCGAACGTAATTTATTTATAAATTGATCGTAAGATTATCTCGGGTGAAGAATAACTTATTATGCACCCTGGGTGATGAATAGAGTATATATATATAGGACAGGGCTATTCTGTTACCAGTAATAGAATATTATTTTGTTACCCCCGGCCCTATATAGGGAGCGACGCGTCCAACATGTCCGAGGCTGGACTCTGCTGCCACCTGGCCCATCTCGACCCGTCTCCTACCATCGGAGGCAGTCGTTGTGTTGCCCCAGCTCGTCGGCCCCGCGTGCCGCACCATCCCGCCGGCCCCACGTGTCGCCCTTGCTCGATGATTAGTTTGACGAGATGGAAAGCATTATTACAAGGCTGGGCTTTGTTATGACCCACCCCACCCCGACCCGTCTCCTACCACCGAAGGCAGTCGTTGCGCCGCCCCATCCCGCCGGCCCCGCGCGACGCCCCAGCTCGATGATCAGTTCGACGAGACGGAAAGCGTTAGTACAACTGCTCCAAGTCGTTAGTTCAGGAATACTAACAGAATAATATAATTTGCTCAACTCTGACAAATGGTTGAAAATTTCTAACGAAAACAATACAAAATAGAGTAAAGTACATTTAATGAAAAACACTCAGTACAAACACACACATTTATCAGTACGAGTACTTTGTTTTCGGACAGGAAAACAGTAAGATGGGTCTCACCGTATTCAAAATTACTGTTAAACAGTTACAAATTTGAGAAATCGTTCAACATGACTAAGTTTTGCATTTTTGATAGCTTTCTATCGGTATATTATTTGCCCTATTTCGACAAACTTTTCAAAAAAAATCATGTTCCAAACCAAATTTCACCGAATTCGAATTCGAATTTAAACCGTAAAGAATTAGAAAAAAACTTTAAATGCGCAAAAGTTGTGCATTTTACATAGCTATCCAACGCCATGTCATTTGCATCAATCCGACAGGCCATTTCCAAAAAATCGCAAAAATATGTTTCTCCCGGAATTTCACCATTTCCAAATTACTTTTAAATCATACATAATTTGAAAAATCAATGTGCATATGGAAGATGCGGATTTTTACGAGCTTTCCAACGCCATCTCATTTTCTCAATTCCAACAAACTGTTTGAAAATTAACTCTAAAATACGATTCATATTTTCAGTTTTCAAAAAAATGATTTTTTAAAAACTGCTCTTAAACCATGATGATTTTACAAAAACAAATTATATGACTGTAATTTAGATGTCAAGGGCTTTCCAACGATATATTACACGCCCCGTTTCGACGATTTGTTCTTGCAATGTTTGATTATTATGTTTTTTGAACTAAACAAGATGATGAGTTCGGCGTAATGAAAGCATCAGTTCACCAGCTGGAAAAACCGCCAGTCCAATCTGTAAACTACGTCCTACTCTGTTACGCGAAACAGAATAGCCCAGATGCATATATATATATATATATATATATATATATATATATATATATAAAGTCTATTCATCACCCAGGGCACAGAATAAGTTATTTCACCCGAGATAATCTTACGATCGTTTAATAAAGAAATTACATTTGAAATGCGAATAGTTACATTTATATTGATTCACTCCATAAAATTTGACATAAGAAAACAAAAATATAGGTCATAAAGCTAGAAAAATCGCATTTTATGTATATTTTACACTATGTTTTTATGTTTGTAATTTTACATGACATAAAATATTTTTTACGGTCTCTTTTTACGTATGAAATAGAACAGAATTTACGAAACGTAAAATTACCGTCCATTGATGTGAAAATCAAGGGGGGTAAAGAATAACTATTCCTCACCCAGGGTGACGAATAGTCGATCCCTACATATATATATGTATGTATGTATATATATATATGTATATATATATATATGTATATATATATATATATGTATATATAGTAGCACTATTCTAATCCCAGGATTAGAATAGTTATTTGGATCACAGTCAGCCCTATATAGGGCGATCAGACGTTCCCGAGATCAGAAAATGAAAAGTCCACGGTGCTCTCCCCCACTACCCCGACCCACCTGCTGCTCTCCCCCCACTACAACGACACACGAAGTTGCCTCATACCAACCTTCACCATCGTCGGCACCGCCCCTCCCAACCTTCACCGCCGCCTGCATCCTCCGCCGCCGCCCCTCCCAACCTGCATCCCTCGAAAGCCCCGGCCCCCGACGAGCCGCCGCCCTAAAGTTCTGGTCGAGTCAGACCCGATCCCAGAGACGTCCTCCGCCCTGGCGCACCACCCCCGCCACCGTCCCTCACCGATGAACGTGTGGCCGCCACCGTCCCTTGGCACGGATCGCGCCGCCACCACCTCCCCGCCCTACGGCGTGCCGCCTTCCCGCCTTCCGGCACGCCACCACCCCATCCTGTGGCACACCACATCCCCTCCTCCATGCGCGTTGCTGCCTTGCCAACAATGCACATCTGCCCCACCAGGCCTCCCGACCACCGCCGGCCAGCTCTGCTCCACCACCCCCATGCCACACCGCTCTCTGGATCGGGGTTGTCCAGATGCTCGTCGTGGATGCGGCCTCCTAGATCCGCCCCACCCGTGCCTCCTCCCTCTTCTGCCCCTGTCCATGCCCGCGTCAGCGGCCCAACCATCCATCGTGCGCGAGCAGTTCAGCACCTCGCGCGTGAGCAGTCCATCCAGGTGCTCGTTATGGGTCTCCAACAACACCCTCGGCGACCTACCCAAGGCTGAAGCGGTGACTTGCCTGAGTACTACAATGTGACCTT
The DNA here is from genome assembly GCA_022496015.1 of Hordeum marinum. NCBI lineage: Eukaryota > Viridiplantae > Streptophyta > Magnoliopsida > Poales > Poaceae > Hordeum > Hordeum marinum. The sequence continues at coordinate 200,783,740 of CM039677.1, read as the reverse complement.
CATGTCTGTATCTTCAGTTCAGGAGGATGTTCAGCACTACTGAATTTAGGTCTGTCGTCGCCTGCTTCATAGGTGCCCGTTGTCATCCGAAATCCATTGAAAACGCAGTTTATTAAAATATGAAAAAGGCAAAGTTTAAAAATTTATTGCTAGAAGTTCAGGTGCTCAGCGTGGGAAAGTTTAACAACTTGTTGCTTGATGTTTATAAAAATCTTAGGTTTTCCCCAATACTAAAGATACATCAAATAAAAAAGGTAGAGCAGTTCAATGTCTATAAAAAACTCAGATTTTTTTTCATTACTAATGCGAAACAGAGAGAAGTTCAAATTCATAACTGCCAGAAGTTCATGTACTTCATGGTGTGTGTTTTCATAAAAGAAAATAGAAATAGAAAGTTAAAGTATTTAGTTGCAAGAAGTGCAGGTGCTCGGCATGGGAAAGTTCAAAACTTGTTGTGAGAGTGGTAATTGGCATGGTACAAAATTTGTGGAACTCCAATGAACGGGTGAGAAATTATGAACAAAAATATGTGACAGAAGTTGAAACTGAAAATAGCAGGAAGTTCAACTATTACACGGAACGCTTTTCAGATGAGAATAAAACGAATAAAAAACTAAAAGCCTAAAAGATTTATTGCAAGAAGTTCACGTGCTCCTCCCGGTGTAGTTCGAGATCTCTAGTGCGAGTATGCTAAAAAACAAATGGGTGAAAAATTACAAACAAAAATACGCGATAGAAGTTCAACATGGAAACAGCGGGAAGTTCAGTTACTACACTAAATGGATTTCAGATGGAAATCTTTTAAACTGTCGCGAGTATGAGAAAAATGATCAAGACGGAAAAGTTGCGTGTTTACATCAGCTTTCCATCGGTATATCACTTGCTCAATTCCGGTGAGCGGATGGAAAGCCATGAGCAAAAAACAATGTGTGAAAAGATAGAGTGAAGTTCAGGTAGGCGTGTCGATGAAGTTCAAGTTCTTCACACGCTGCATTTTTTAAGACCCTGTTTCGCGATAAAAGGCAGAACGCATCATCTCGCCGTTTTCGAAATTGCGTGAAAACGTCTAGGAATTAGAGAAAACCATCTACATGAGAAAGTTGCGCATTTTACGTAGCTTTTTAACGGTATATTATTTGCCCCATTCTGATTAAATTTCGAGAAATTACGGCCAAAACACGATTTTCAGCCATTTTCATAATTGACTTAAAACTATAGAGAATTGGAAAAAACAATCTACTTATAGAAGTTTCGCATTTCTTCAAGCTTTCCAACGCCATATGAGTTGCCTCATTCCGAGTAACCGTTGAGAAAATAACGTGAAAATATCCGCTCGGTATAGATTCGACTATTTTCTCAATTACTTTTGAACCGTTCATAGTTATAACAAACTTTTTATATGGAAAGATGCACATTTTCATAAGCTTTCCAACGCAATCTCATATGCGTCGATAGGACTAGCTGTTTTGAAACTAACCCCGAAATACGAACCCAACTGTTCGGTTTCAGAAATTCCGCCATTTTTGAAATTCCTCTTTAACCGTAGGGAATTTGGAAAAATGTCAACATGTGAAATGAGCGGATTTGTAGCAGATATCGAACGCCATATCATTTGACTCATTCCGATGAATGGTTTAGAAATAGCGTCGAAAATACAATTCACATTTTTTGTATGAAGAAAAACGGTTTTCAAAACTGTTCTTAAACCGTGTACATTTTGCCAAAAAAATCAACCAAGGCTGTTATACTGATGTACATAGCTTCTAGACGGTATATTGCAAGAGACATTTGGGAACTTTGCCAGAAGTTCAACCTAGCACTCGGGAAAGTTCAGGTCGAACAACTCAGGTAGTAAAATTGCAGCAAAAGCAAGTTCCACACATCCCCGAGAGAAAATCCGCCAACGAGCGAGATTCCTATTTAAAATAGGCATTTAGTTGCTAAAAACAGTTCTCAGATTACACTTACATCACATAGAACACGTCTGACCAGAAAAATTCGCACGGGGAAACACTATTGCGAAGATAGCCCGAAGGTCGGGTTCCTACACAGGAAAGTTCAGGTTTGTGTAACTCGGGAAGTTCAAACCATGATCAGAATAATATTCTGATCCCGTGATCAGAATAGTGTTTGTATATATATATATGATAAATGTTTAGTACGACCGAGTGTAGTTACTCCCACTTTTGTTTCGTATGCTATAGGTAGTATCTATCATTCTGAAGTGTATGTACACGTAGTATGTAGTGTATGTACACGTGTACATCCTATGACTTTATTATTTTCCCGGTCATAGGATGTATTTTCCCTATATATATAAGACTTCCCAAAACCACATACTATTAATTTTTTAGATTATTTTACTATTTTATATAAAGGCTTTTTCTTTAGGCCAGAAACGGTCTTTCATAGGGAAAATATATTTAAATGCTTTCAGAATATTTGAGAAAATTTAGGGAACTCAATGGACATATATTTTCTATATATATGAGTTTCAACACATGGTCATGTTCAAAATAATGGGCAAAACCCTCCAAAACCATTTCTGCTTAAATCAAGCATTTGAAAAATTTCTAAAAGAAATATTCGCAAATAAATCCAAGAAAATTCTAGCAAGTCACATATTATAATGATATTGCAAAGTTTCATACCAATCCCAATTGTTTAGAATCACCAAAATATTCCAAAACCATTCATGTCCATATCCAAATTTGAGCAACTCTACATTGCCAACTGTCTCCTATTGACCCGAAACTTCGTGGACATGTTCTAATGCCCAAATAATGCTACTACACCAAGTGGTGCATTAAGGAGAATATATTTGCATGCATGGATCTTCAGAAACCTGATTTTATTAATTTCTAGGGTTCACCAAGTTTGCATTGGAAACGTTCTTTAAATGAGTTCAAAATTGGTGATCAACCTAATTTATATCTAAAATTTAATCCTGTTAATTCTCATGTCAAGTAGATCACCTTAGCTAGCTCAAACCACTATTCAAAAAATCTTCCGATTCAGCGATTTATCATCCGATTTATCACTACTCGTGGGGTGACCGATAAAATTATGCCTTATCATCACCGTTTATCTTTTGGGTCGATTATCGCTCTCACAAGCAGTTTATGGGGAATCTTTTGATAAATCGGGCACATTCCTAGCACTATGTTTGCAAAAATTATGTTTATTTGTGTTTTTGTGTATGCAACATGTACTATTTCACTATTTTGTTTGTCATTATACGAGGATTCAGAGGCTAGGCATCAAGGTAAAACTTTCGTCCAATATATTTTTGGTGTTAAATATAGCATATTTCAGTGTTTGGAACCTAGGATTTGTAAAAAATGACTGATTAATAGTCGACCGATAAAATCAATTAATCAGCTTATTTCCGATAAATCTCCAATCTCCAGATGACCGAGACGATAACGATAAGCGATATCCTCAACATTGGCTCAAACACTCATCAAACACCTTCTACTAATTTACCTAACTTGTTGTTTTGGCCCCTTCCACCATTCTCCTTGAGTCTAGCTTTTTACCACAGTCTCACCTAGTTACCCTCAACCTCCAGGAACAATCCCAAGGCAACAACTCAATTATATATGTGGTAAAAACCTCATTTTAAGCCTTGGGCAGTCCAAGCAGAAGCTTCTTTCCCCCTCCTTTTACTTCTACCCCTCTCCTCACCTCATCGAGCATCCATAGAGCATCTTCAGTGCCCCCAGGGACTAGTAGACAAACATTGACATGACCATGGCACATAAACAATGCCATGGCATGCAACGTCAGTTCTTTGGAGCGAGGTACAATGCACGAGAGCACTATAGCGGCGCCCATCCATACCTCCCGACCACCTCGGGCCTCCTCAGCACGCCTGCCAGAGCCCCTCGACGTCTGTAGTACGCCACACCCTAGTCCCACTCCTCCTTCCCCCTTCTTTCTCCCCACCTTGCACGCATGCCGGCCGCCCGAGCCGGCGAGCGGGAGGCCTCACACGTGCAATGCCCAGGGCCTCTCCCTCTCTCTCTCCTCCCTTCTCGTGGGTCTAGACCCCTCCCAAGAACGCCCCTAGCACCCCTTGGCCTACTCCCGTGCACTTTGGCCTCGGCCTCGACCTCACCGGCACACGGACGCATGGTGCATCATCGAACATCTATAAAATTGCCTTCCTCGAGCCCTCTCTCCCCCGATCTCTCTCCTCCTCATAATCGTGCGCCAGCACCCGCCATTCCTCCTCCCTAGCCTCTAGTGCTCGGGACCGAGGTTAGGGATGACAGATGGAGCTGACCTGTCATCCCCTCCCTCCTCCTTCTCCTGCTGACCAGCCAGGCCTGCTGGCAGGTTTAAAACATAAACTCCGTGCGCATACCGCTTCGCCTGGGCCAGTTCCTCTCTGGGCCGGTTCAACAGCGCTAGTTTCGCCTGATTTGCTTAGTAGTTTTTCCTTTTTATTTTTTGGGCAGACTCCAAAAATTCCACAGGATTGAATAATTTCCCAAATACAATAATTCTTCCACCATAAATCTTGGAATATTATGTAGTATTTAATAATGCCACTTGTAAAAAAATGAAAATGTTTTATGTAGTGGTTTTTTTAAACCTTACTTTTATTATTTTAAACCTCTATTAAAATAGTTTTCAAAACCTTTTTCACGTCAAAACCAGAGACAAATATTTTTAGTTTACATTTTAGTATTTTACAGAGTGTTGTGACATTTTAGAAGTGGATTATTTGGTCTGTTTTTGCTTTGTTCTTATTTTTGCCGTTAATATTACGATGATAGATTGCATTGTTGACAAGGGAGTTGGACCCGGAGACTTTGAAGACCCCGAGGACTTTGTTGAGCCAGGCAAGCAGCCCTTTGACCATGTTAAGAAACCATTTTATTGCATGTCATATAGCACTCCATTTTGTGATAATCATGATGCTATGGTGACCACCTTTATGGGTTGCCTCCGATGCTTTACCTTTGATACTTGCATGTCAGAACCCTACCGTCCAGTTGAAGTTTTGTGGATGGTAAATAGTTAGATTGCTATGTAGATGCCACACAACAAGGGCAGGGATATGCATGGTGATTGAAATAAAAGCTTTTCCAAAGACTTTTCGAAAACCCTATCGGGTGCCACCAATGCCCGAGGGATATGATGTTGACCTAGGTAACCACTTGATAAAGAAGTGGTGTACCGGAGCAAGTTGTGTGTGTGTGTGTTTTCAAAAACAGTGAGATTTAAGACCCTCTGACGATCCCAACCTTACATGTACAACCACGATACCCCTTATGGGATGGGGATTTGTTGATTACTTTGGTCGGTGCTAGCAGAGAGCCCGCATTACTAGTGGCGGGAGAGTATGAGTTACTCTCTCGATATGGGGTCGTGCCTAGTAAGGCGGTCGTGTACTGTATTTACAGACACCGGGTACACTGTTGTGTTCCTTCATGGATGGTACTATGTTGACCGATGCTTGTGTTTTGTACATCATGAAGACACGGACCAACTAGTGGACTCTTTGTTTCGTGTCTTCAAGGGAAAGGCATTGTTCGGGTGCTTACCTCGGGTATGTAATATAAAGCAAGTCGTGGCTTGACATGAAAGTTCCCCAAGTCTCGTGGGTGAAGTGTGCAACCTCTATAGAGTGTAAAACTATTCGAATAGCCGTGTCCACGGTCATGGACATTTTGTGGTCCTACTTAAACTATGCCCGATGCTTTCACATAATTGGTGTGGGGGGAGAAGAAGAGATACTCGAGCTAAGTCAGATGACTTGGCATGATGATTGAACATGAGATGTTCAACCCCTAATTATATTTATATCTTTAACTTGTTCACATGGATACCTGTAACATCGTGATGCATGATCTTACAAGTAATTGATCATGTCATTGCACTCAAAATTAGCTTTCATAAAAACTTACCTACTTTGTGCTATGTCATGCATTGTTATACCTTGTTCCAAAACATGGGTTGCTTGCGAGTACATTCAAAGTACTCATTGGCTTGCCACTAGTTATTTAATTGGGCAGGCATGGAAGAACAGGAATATGGTGAAGAGTTCGTTGGTGAAGAACATGTGAACTAGGACGCTTCCTAGTAAGAATGCCTATAGGGTTAAGGCAGATGGCGTGGGTCTAAGCTTTCGATCAAGATTTCCGCTGCTAGTTATGTTTGGTGTTTGGCCTTGATGGTCCAATCTATGTAAGACTTAACCTTGATGGTCTTTATTTGTGTAAGATGGTATGAATGGATGTAAGACTCTTGTTATTCAGCTTCTGTGTGTTTAGTGAGCATTGATCTTTGGGATCACTGTACACGTGCATTCGGTGATCACAACTTACGAGTCGGGGTCCCCACAGATCCGATGAATTGTGGGTTTATGTTCAGATTATTCATGAAAAGTATTTGAGTCTTCTATGAATTCTACTATGATTCTTATGTGCATGATCATCATATCTTCATAAATCTCTCTGCTCTATTGATCTTCTTTGGCCAAGTAGATTGATCTATCTTTAGTGAGAGGGGTGCATTGTAGTGGGTTCAATCTGACGGATTTCTATATCCCAGTGACAGAAGGGGACAAGATACATCTTTGCATTGTTGCCACTAAGGATAAAACAATGGGGTTAGTTCGTATTAATTGAATTCTCTTTGTCTATCTCATGTCATTGTTCTCCAAGAATTACACTATTTTACTTAATACTCTAGATGCATGTTGGATAGCGGTCAACGGGTGAGTAATAGTAATAGGTGCAGGCAGGAGTCGGCCTATTTGCTAATAGACGTGATGCCTATATACGCATGATCATTGCCGTGAATATCACATAACTATGCACTTTTCTATCAATTACCCAACAGTAATTTGTTTACCCATCGTATGCTTATTTTCATGAGAGATGCCACTAGGGAAAACTATGGCCCCCGTGTCTATTCACTTATATTTTGACAAACGCCATAACACCTTGCTGCCATTATTTACTTTTAGTTTTAATTTTAAATTTATAATTATCTACTACCAACCACACTACTTACAAGCTTGCAAACAAACAGTCCAAGGGGATTGACAACCCTCTTGCCCGCGTTGGGTGCAAGTGTTTGCTCTTTTGTGTGTAGCCGCTGAAGACGGGGGTTGGTTGTTACTCATATTGGTTCGATAAACCTTGGTTCACTACTGATAGAAATACTTACCTATATTGTGTTGCGTCATCTGTTCCTCTTCACGGAAAACCTAACGCGGATCACAAGTACCAGGAAGGATTTTTGGTGCCGCTGTTAGGGAGTATCACCAACCTGCTATCAAGTAACTTCACACAAATTATCATTCACTTGTTTTCCTTTTTATATGTTTTTATATTTTTCTTGATTCATAAAAATAAAAAATACAGAAATATTTATCTTTGCTAGTTGCAATTTTACTTATTTTGCTTGTTATGTTTCTTGAAAGTTGCTATCATGTCTGATTTTGAAACTAGTGATACCTCCGCCTCTAGTGTGAAGGCATTAGAATATTCAGCTTCACCTCTTAATGATAATGCTAAAAGGAGTTCAGATGAAGTTGCTAAGGAAAAATTTAATAATCTTGCGGATGATGATCCTTCTAAAGAAGAACCTATTATGCGCACTAAGAAATTCAACACTGGTAGTCGTAATATTATTGGAAAAAGTGTAACCCAAGACTTTATCACTTGTGGTGGCTCATTACCCTTGATAGGAGGATATATCCTTGCTAGAACTACTAGATATTAGGATGCTATATCTTTGCTCGTAGTTGAATTGGAAAGACAATTCGTTCACTTTCATCCCTCCATACAATGGTTGCTTCTAGAATTCTCTAATATTCAAGATGCTCCTACTAAACGGTTAGCAACAATATTTCTCGTTCAAGAATTTAATCATATTATGCAGAAAGCAAGAGAAATATTTGCTAATTATACGGTCTATGGTGAGTGTCCACCAATAGAGGGAATCCTTTATGAGATGGAAGAAATAAGGAGATTAAGATCAACGGACTATGTTGCTTACAATGAAAACCTTAGAAAGAAGGTTCCAACTAAGGTATTAATAGATAAAATCTCCAAATATAATGATAAAATTATTGTCCCAAATCTTGGATTGGATTATGAGCTTGAGAGAAAATTAACAAAGTATCTTTATCGGAACCTATACAATGAAGAATTTACTATCAGCTATGATAAACCTAAGGAGGAACCTCCTCCTCCTCCTCCGGAGATAGATCTTGCGGATCCTTGTGTTGTGAAGTTTAGTCCCTTGAATTATTTTTACCTACATATTATAAAACTTGATGATGAGAGGAGGGAATATTATTATAGCAAGTTGAATTTTTCTCATGATTATTAAAACACTTGATCTTATGCATTATGCCTAGCTAGGGGCGTAAAACAATAGCGCTAGTTGGGAGGCAACCCAATAGTTATCTTTGTCTTTGCTTTTTATTTTCTATTTGTTTTTTATAACATGGTTATTTATAATTTAATTACTGTGTTTGTGTGTTTAAATTAGTGTTTGTGCCAAGTAAAGCCTTTGGGATGACTTGCATGATGAGTAGAATTGATATGGTGCAAAAACATAAATTTTAGCATCCAGTGCAAAATTTCTCTGATTTTACTGGAACATATTTTTGATCTGAAATTATTACACAATATTGATATATAAATTACCCAGGTTTTCCTGATTTTTAAGAAGTTTTAGAGTTATAGTAGTATGGTTTATTTATAGATCATTACATAATGTTCTGTTTTAGACAGATTCTATTTTTGCTTGCATAATTTGCTTTTTTTATGATGCCATGGATTGTATCAGGGGGTATAAGTCATGGAGAAGTTAGAATACAGTACTTTATGCAATAATAAAATAACAATAAATTTATAACAGTACCTAATGTATTTGATATGTTTATTATACTAACGGATCTCACGAAGTTTCTGTTGAGTTTTGTGTGCTGAAGTTTTCAAGTTTTGGGTGTTATCGCGATGGACGAAGGAATAAGGAGCGGCAAGAGACTAAGCTTGGGTATGCCCAAGGCACCACAAGGTAATATTCTAGGAAGACTCAAGCGCCTAAGCTTGGGGATGCCCTGGAAGGAATTCACTCTTTCGTCTCAATCCATCGGTATGTCAATTGGAGCTATATTTTTATTCATCACATGATATGAGTTTTGCTTGGAGCGTCGTTTGCTCTAGTTTTCTTTTTGTTTTTATTTTCCCACAATCATTGTTTGGTGGACACACATATTTGAGAGAGACACAGTATCACCATGATTTTTTAGAATACTATAAGTGCTTCACTTATATCTTTTAGAGCACGGTGGCGTATAGATTTTATAGAAAGAATTGCACTCTCGTTCTTCACTTATATTTGTTTGAGAGTTAATAAATAGTGATGTTAACTTGCATGGGTTATAAGACTAGTACAAAAATTATAGGTATTCAATGACTGCATAATGAAAACCACATGTGGCACATTAAAGAGAAATCATGGTTAATGATATTAATGTGGTAATGTGAAAGAGCATGAGTGCATGATCATTGGTTAATAAGAGTATCATGAATTAGAGATTACTAACTTGTTGTTCATCCAAATAATTTTATGGCATGGTGATGATGTGTGATCATACTTATACCTCGTTGAAATCCTAGTGTTGTTTAGGTCGGGGGTACGCGATGCTTAACTCCTATCAACCTCCTCCCTAGGGGCATGCGAGTAGTGCTTTGCTTAGAGAGAGCTAATAAGTGAGTTCTTTATGAATAATGTGAATCCATGGATATATGCACTCTCACCTCCACATATTTGCTAGCCTCTTTGGTACCGTGCATTGCCCATTCTCACCTCGAGGATCGGTGCACCTTTCGCCGGTGCATCCAAACCCCGTGACATGACACGCTCTATTGCACATAAGCCTCATTATATCTTCCTCAAAACAACCACCATACCTACCTATCATGGCATTTCCATAGCCATTCCGAGATATATTGCCATGCAACTTCCACCGTCACATTATATGACTTGTACTTCCATTGTCATATTGCTTTGCATGATCGTAAGATAGCTAGCATGATATTTGGCGTGTCCGTTTTTTTATATATTTTGCTACGCTAGATCATTGCACACCCTAGTACACTATGATAGGCATTCATATAGAGTCATATCATCATATTAGTTTTTCATATCAATTTGTAAGTGAATAAAAGTGTGATGATTATCATTATTTAGGGCAATGTCTCGGTGACAAAAGGATGATGGAGAAAATGACTCCCCCACAAGTCAGGAAGAGACTCCAAATGAAAAAATGAAAAAAAAGAGAAAAAAGAAAGTAAAAATGAGAGAAAATACAGAAGGGGCGGTGCTACTACCTCTTATTCCACACTTGTGCCTCAAAGTGGCACCATGTTCTTGATACAGGGAGTCGCTTGTTTAGTCACTTCCATATGCTAGTGAGAATTTTCCATTATAGAACTTGGCTTGTATATTCCGTTGATGGGATTCCTAAAATGAATGAGGTCTTCGTGAGCAAGCAAGTAAGATGCACACCCACTTAGTTTCACTTGAGCTTTCATACACTTATAGCTCTACTGCATCCATTGCATGGCAATCCCTACACCTTGCATTGATATCTATTAATGGGCATCTCCATATCCCATTGATATTCCTTGCTGATGCGAGACTTTCTTCTCCACTATGACCCCTTTGAAACCTAGAACCATATTCTATTCCACCTTTATTCTATATCCATGGTTCACGATCATATATTGTGCAAGTAATAAAAAGATGAAGCGCGTTAAAAAGTGCGATCCAATTACTTGACATGACACCATGGTGCTTAACATTTGTATTTGTGTGGTGAGGACGGAGCCATGCTATGTTAATATGATAAAATAAATAGGGGGTGAACATTCTTTAAGGATCGTACGCTTTGAAACTTGATAATTATGTGGCTTGTGTTTATAAATATTACTATGTTGATGTTTATTAATTCATCATTTCTCAATGATCAAACCTACAAAAGATTACATGTTGGGTAGCACGTCACATCAAAAAATATGTTTTTATCATTTACCTACTCGAGGACGAACATGAATTAAGCTTGGGGATGTTGATACATCTCCAACGCATCTATAATTTTTTATTGTTCCATGCTATCATATTATTATTCTTGGGTACTTTTTGGATGTTTATTTACCAATTAATATTATTTTTGAGCACTATGTCTAGTGCCAGTTGTTGTTTTCTCCATGTTTTTGGCTTTTACGGTTTAGAATACCAAACGAAGTCCAATTGCCTCGAAACTTTAATATGATTTCTCTAGACCAAAAGAAGACCTCGAAGCTTTGGGAGGAGACCAGAGGCCTCACGAGGGAGGCACGAGCCAACAGGGCGCGCCGAGGGGGTAGCCGTGCAATGTTGCCTTATGCCCCCCTTGGGCTCCTCCAGGTGCCCCTCTCTGGCCTATAAATTCAAATATTTCCGAAAACCCTAGAGGGCCTCCCTAAACACTTTTTCCACCACCGCAAGTCTCTGTTCCGCCATGTGCCCATCTGGAGCCTTGTTTTGGTTCCCTGCCAGAGGGGGGTCAATCACGGAGGGCCTCTACATCAGCCTTGCTGCTCCCATGGTGATGTGTGAGTAGTTCCCCACAGACCTACGGGTCTGTAGTTAGTTCCTAGATGGATCTATCTCTCTTGATGTTTAATACAATGATCATCGCATCTTCGCTTGGATCTATCCGATGTAATCCTTTTGTGTGGTGCGTTTGTTGGGATCCAAGGAATTGTGGGTTATGTTTAGATTATTCATGAAAAATATTTGAGTCTTCTATAGAATCTATTATGATTCTTATGTGCACAATCGTCATAGCTTCCTAAATCTCTATGATCTATTGGTTTGCGTTGGCCAAGTAGATTGATCTATCTTCAGTGAGAGGGGTGCGTTGTAGTGGGTTCAATCTGATGGGTTTCTATATCCCAGTGATAGAAGGGGACATGATACGTCTTTGTATTGTTGCCACTAAGGATAAAACAATGGAGTTAGTTCATATTAATTGAATTCTCTTTCTCTACATCATGTCATTGTTCTCCGAGCATTACTCGGTTTTACTTAATACTCTAGATTCATGCTGGATAGTGGTCGATGGGTGGAGTAATAGTAATAGGTGTAGGCAGGAATCGGTCTATTTGCTTATAGACGTGATGCCTATATACACATGATCATTGCCGTGAATATCATATAACTATGCGCTTTTCTATCAAGTCCCAATAGTAATTTGTTTACCCACCGTATGCTTATTTTCATGAGAGATGACACTAGGGGAAACTATGCCGCCTAGGTCTATTCACTTATTAGTTTATAGATGTTACAATACCTTCTTGTCATTATTTAATTTTTATTTTATTTTGCAATTTACAATTATCTACTACCAATCACACTACTTACAAGCTTGCAAATAACGATTCCAAGGCGATTGACAACCTCTTGCCTGTGTTGGGTGCAAGTGTTTGCTCTTTTGTGTGTAGATGCCGAAGACAGGGGTTGGTTATTAATCGTATTGGTTCGACAAAACTTGGTTCTCTACTGAGGGAAATACTTACCTATATTGTGCTGCATCACCCATTCCTCTTCACGGAAAGCCCAACGCAGATCACAAGTATCAGTCCTATATGAAAAATGTTTAGAATTTTGTGTAGATTAATAATATAGAACTTTCATGCATGGTAAAAATTCTTAACATTGTTGTTTGATTTAATTTGTGTAGATGTCATGTTAAGACGGTTTATGTCATGTTAAAATTGTTTAACATTGCTCCTCATGAGTGTTAGTCAAAACTGGGCGATGTCCAACGCCCCTGGTCACCCAGGGTCTCAACCAACCGAACGTCTTGCCCAAATGGTAGTGACCTGAGAACGTGATACACGCGACTCCTATTGGTATCTTGCATGTCAGGAGGTCTTGCTGGATTAGTTTTACCACTAACGAATGTCTTGTGCACCGGGATTTCGAGGATACTTTGGGCTATCTCGAGGTTGAGGTTTTCCATCGCAGCTTGTGGTTAGTTTGTGATGGATGAGTTGGAGCACCCATGCAAGGTTAAATCTTTCTGAGAGCCGTGCCCGCCGTTATGTGGCAACTTGGAATTTGTTTAACACCCTGTTATAGAAAACTTGAAGAAAACTCAATTAGAATACACCAACCGTGTGTGTAACCATCACCATCTCTTCTTGTGAGGTGTGAACCAAGAAGGGAACACAGTGGGGTTATGATTGACTCGTAAGTAGGTGTTCACTATCATTTCCTTATCATAACTAGTTCATATACGTTTATGTGTAGATCATCCATCTTATTCTTGTACTCGTAAGATAGCCAAATATCAAATGCTTAGTGCTTGCTACAGCCAGACAACTTAACCATACCTCACCCATTAAGCTTTTCTAGGCTTTATACCCTGGGAAATGAGATTCTTGTGTCCCCGTGGCCCACATATTACTACAACAACACGTTGAGGTATAGGTAAAGCTACACTTTGACGTGTGTGCAATGATTGTTCTATTTGGAGTTTCTTCTTCATCATCATTGATCATAGGATGGGCTCCAGGCCGGCAGCCTAGGTTTAGCAACGATGGGTGTCGTTTTATCATTTAATTTTGTCCGTAGTCGGACCCTACTTTATATATGATGATTGATATGTATGATTGTAGCTGAGATAATCATGATTTAGCTTGTGGAGAGTGTAAGCCAATTTCATATACTCATATCCTCTTTACAAGTAATTGCAATGATATCCATTCTTGCGAAACGACGAGATGCGCTTTTATCCCTATCAAGGCCCTCGATCCAGGTTGAGGATGGTACCGCATCTTGGCGTGACACCTGGAGAGGCATATGGGCTCCTTGAAGGACTCCGTTAGTGAAATAAGGTCTTTAGCAGCCACCAACGAGAAAACCCGGGATGAGACCTTGTCATAGCTCTCGGATTGCTAGGCAGACCTATCACACCTTGAAACACAAAATGCTTAGTTGGTCAAAAATTTCGTGAAAGAGGGTGAATATATGGATCAGCTTCGAGGTGAGCGCAAGATGCAGTGCGATGTCTTCAAGGGAGTCCATGACCATATCTTTAAGATCGACGGGAAGTTATGGATGGACCTCTAGGGGTCTCTTAACTTTCAAGATGATAACAGAGGGAGCTACGCCTTTTACTTCCAAGATTTCATTGCCAAGATGGAGTCATTCTCTAGGGAGTTCTAGGGGGCCATAGAGGCCAAAGCCCGGGAGGTGGTAACGCTAGCCGGGGAGCATATCCTCATGAACCTTCATATTGCAAACTCCGCATTCCTGTTTGCTAGATTGGTAAAGCCTCTTGGGCAAAGAAGAAGGGACAAATCTTCAAGGACTACAATTGCAGGCTCCGTTGATGAACTTGTTGATGCGTTCGGACCCTTTGATGATCAAGATGACCCAGAAGATTCCATCAACATTGGGAGTTCCCTGGGAGAAGATGTCGGCTCTGGGGCCTAGAACCTCGAGGAGCTATTTGCTTGTACCTGCATTCGGGGTCCATCGCCATTTGTCCTAGTTTTCGGATGTGTTTGTTTGTAAGGAATGCTGAATTCCCACCAAGTCGTCACAGTTTCTTTTCTTTAAACATCTTTCCTTCCGCGAGCCCCTGACTCGTTAACGTAAATGAGCTTGTTCTCATATTTCAAGGCACGCCGGGCATGTCATGTGTGTAGTAGCCTCGGGCCCATCGATCCCACATGAGTTGTGTACGTAAGTGTGGGGTGGATGGGGCCCATATGCGGTGAGAGCTAGACACGTGGGATGGTCTAACCGGTGTTGGAAAAATGTACGCATGTCATCATATCCATGTGTTGCCCTGTCGTTTCGGTATGTCAAGCATAATGGCGCCTCTGAAGTAGGTGGCGCCTTGGTTCTCGCACCGTGGATCTTGGAAAACGAAACAACATGGAGAGGATAACGCGAGGGATGCCCCTCATGGGAGAAAAAGTGTTCGCTGCCTGCCTCATCTACCTATAAGACAGAAGGGTTCGCCTGCCTCCTACGAACCGTCTCTCCAGCCCCCGAGTCTCTGTCATATCCCCCACCTTCTTCTCCCTCCTACTTTGATCTCCTTCACCCACTACGGTGCACGAGGATAGCAACTACAAGAGGGAGCATATGCTAGCCATCCTTGCCATGAAGGACATCGAGCTTCAGGAGCTGCGCGCAGACCTCAGCGGAACCGTTCTTAGCATGGGCAATGATACCACCGAGTTGCGCCTGGAGCTTGAGGTGGAGAAGATCCGCCACCGCGAGGTGGAGAGGATTTTTGGCCACCTTCACGCCGACAATTTATGGGAGCGTGGGGGTTACTGTGCGGCGTGTACCAACAGTTGAACAAGGACATGCATGTCCTCGAACTTCAATCGTTCCTGTCGTACTCCACCTTCGAAAAAGGGAAGCAGAGCCACCTGGCGGTCTTCTTCTAGCATATTTCCATCAAGTTCAGGGAGCTCCGCCAACTTAGGAAGGCAGCGCGGGAGGCGGCGGTGGAGGAGGCCATGCGGGCAGTGGCCACGCATGTCCTTGACGACGTCCGTCTTGCCTCTCCCCACTTCCCGTTGAGGGTTGTGTTGGGGGAGAAAACCGTCGCCGACCATCAAGCAGCCCATCACGAGGTGGTGCCTTCACAACGGTGGTAAAACAGGAGAACGATGCTAACTCCAGAGGCGTCTAAAGCCCCAGCCTCCTTGGGTACTCCGCGCGAGAGCCCTCGGGACCACGGGTTCGGTCCCTGGCGCTTTTTCCTTTTATTCTATTTTTTCTCTTTTTAGTTGCTCCTAATGCTATGCCGGTGCAATAGACAAATATTTTGTTGTACTTGGTTAAAGTAGACGGGAAAATACAATGAAACACAGCAACTTGGGAAAGCGGTCCACACGGGAGAGATCCCGGGAACATTTCCTTGGCGGGAGGCACAGCACACTACAGCAACTTCGCCACGTGAGGGAGCAGAGACTTTTGGTGGCCTATGGAAGAGTTTGCTCGAATGGGACATGACCCAAGAGCTTTCCCCCTCACAGAAGGTGGGCACATGTCTCTAAATCTGCTATAGGGGGTTGACATCAGGGTCGTAGCATCTGGAATGTGACTCGCGCGGGAAGGATCCCAGGACTATTTCTGTTAGGGGACATGACACTCTACAGTGGCTCGATCGCATGGGTGAGTAGCAGTGGGTTGGCATACAAAAGGAATAGGTTCATGGGTAAGGACCCGAAAACATTCCAATGTGCAGGAGGGGCTTGTGGCTGCGATTCTTCCACGAGGGAAGAGAGACAAGGGCCCAACAACCCGAGGAAAGCGCTCCGTGCGGCAGAGGTCCCGGTAACATTTCACATCGGACTGGCACGACACACCGCGGTCACCCAGTTTTGACCATGGTTATCTGGTAGGTAGCGAACAAAGATATCTCGAGTCTTCATCTTGGCGGTTGACAATATGCCCATCTCTTTTTAAATATCTGATGCATATGTTTTTGGCCAGTGAGCGGCTTCCCAGACGGATGTTGGCGGCGAGGCGGCTGATACTTGTGATCTGCGTTGGGTTTTCCATGAAGAGGAATGGGTAATTGCAGCACAATACGGGTAACTATTTCCCTTAGTTATGAAACCAAGGTTTAAATAACAAATAGGAATATCAATCCACAACTGTCTTTAGCGGCTGCACACAAAAGAGTAAACAACTTGCACCCGACGCGGTCAAGAGGGTCGCCAATCCCCTTGATCTCGTTATTTGCAAGCAAGTGAAGTTTGTAGATAATAGTAGATAATTATAAATTGCAAAATAAAATAAAAGTTAAATAAGAACAGCAAGGTATTGATAGGTTTGTAAATATATAAGTGAATAGACCCGGGGGCATAGTTTTCCCTAGTGGCGTCTCTCATGAAAATAAGCATACAACGGGTAAACAAATTAATGTTGGGTAACTGATATAAAAGAACATAGTTATGCGATATTCATGGAAATTATCATGTGTATATAGGCATCACGTCCAAAACAAATAGGCCGACTCTTGCCTGCACCTATAACTATTACTCCACTTCAAGAGCGTGTATATGCTTGCCCCTCTATGTATTAAGTTCATGACAAACAAAGTAATGTGTGGAGAATGATGACATGATGTAGACAAAGTAAACTCAAGCAATATTAATAAACCCCATCATGTTATCCTTAGTGGCATCAACACAAGGACGTATCTTGTCCCCTTTTGTCACTGGGATATAGAAACTCGTCGGATTGAACCCACTACAATGCAACCCTCTCACTAAAGAAAGATCAATCTACTCGGCCAAAGCAAATCAATAGATCGGAGAGAATTACGAAGCTATAATGATCATGCAAATAAAATCATAATAATTTCAGAGAAGATTCAAATATTTTTCATGAATAATCTGAACATAAACTCACAATTCATCGGATCCCAACAAACGCACCGCACAAAAGAGTTACATCAGATGGTTCAAAGCAAAGATGCAATTATCATTATATTGAAGATCAAAAGAGAGAGAAAGAGAGCCATCTAGGTACTAACTACGACCCCGTAGGTATGTGGTGAACTACTCCACATCATCATGAAGGCAGCAAGGTTGAGGAAGAGGCCCTCCATGATAGATCCCCCCTCCGGCAGGGTGTCGAAATACAACTCTAGATGAGATTGTGGTGGAACAAAGACTTGCAATAGCGGGAAAAGTGTTTCGGGACTGCCCTCGGGGTTTTTGGAATATATGTGAATTTATAGGCCAGAGAAGGGGGTAGGAGGGCCACCAGGGAGGGACAAGCCATCAGGGTGCGGCCACCCCCTCCCCCGGGGGCACGCCCTGTTGGCTTGTGCCTCCCTCGTGCGGCCTCCGGTCTTCTCCCAAAGCTTCCAGCTCTTCTTTTGGCCCACAAAAAATCATAAAAAAGTTTTGGGGCAATTGGACTTCGTTTGGTACTGTAAACCTGAAAAGTAAAAAAACACCCAGAAAACAGCAACTGGCACTAGGCACTGGGTCAAAAGGTTAGTGCTCAAAAATAATATAAATTGGTAAACTCTTATTCAAAAAGTATCCTACGGTGATAATATAATAGCATGGAACAATCAAAAAGTATAGATACATAGGAGACGTATCAGCGGCTCTCGTGGCAAGTTGGTCTTCGTTGCTCCGACAACTGGGGCTCGAGGGGTCGAGCGCCCTTGTCGTAGTCAGGGCATTTATCGCCCCGAGGTGGCCCATCAGGTCCAGAGGGATGTCTTGACGAGGGAATACCGTATCGGGGTTCAGGGAGATCAATGCAAAAGTTTGGTAGGTGTTTCCCACATTGCTCAACCCGAAAGGCCAGCATCGGGAAGGACGTCTTCTTGATGTGGTGCCAGGAGTAGCCCTGCCCTCCTCATTTTTATCGCCTTCGGGGAGACCCATGCATGGGCACCATCTTTCGTAAGAATCTACCACGATCATGGGACCAATGGGACGGCCGCGCCACGCCGGCGTCCTTAGCCCATGGTATGTCGGACACCATAGGGTCTTCAAATTGGAGATAAGCATGCGCCTTCCCGCGGTGCAGGTCGGGCACTAGACGCGAGTAACTCCGTGGTCGCCTGACAAAGGTCGGCGTGGCCCTCGGAGAATGAGTTAACATTCCGCGTCGTCGAAGCCATCGACGCATAGGCAGTGGGCACACCTCCAGCACAAAACCTCTGCATCCTCAGCATAGAGCAGTGTTGGCATTCTTGCTCGTCTGTTTGCTGGAGCATCCAAGAGTTGGCAACGCACTTTGCAGCGTGTGTCTTGATCGTCTGTCGGGAAATGGGCACCTTGCACGTTCGTGAAATGCTTTCATAGCGCTTGCTTGGAGTGGACGGCCTCACCAGTCATGTGTTTTGTTTGAGCGATCGGAGAGATCCATTGTTTCCCACCTTATCAGGACATGGACGAAGGTGTCACTTGGAGAGATAAAGATTGTCCAACATAATTAGAAGAACACCGCAGTCCCCTACCCGGTGTGCCAAATGTCGGTTTCTAAGGACCTACATATGAGTTGTCAGCAACAACTCTTTGATAGTTCATCCAAGGACTGGACACACCCAACTATCCTAAATCATGAATGGTATGTGGTGAATGAACGCAAAGAACTACCTAGGTTTGGGCCACCTTCTTGGTGTAATACTCTACTCATACTTTGTTGTATTGCAATGGTAGAGAGATACAATGTGCGTTACAATAATGAAAAGATCGACCCCCTCCGTGGCCTCGGTCTCCCCTGTTTATAGTGTTGAGAGAGGCCTTGCCGGAGGCTCCGATTGGTTGAACATACCCTTGAATAGGCTACTATAGAATGTACCATGGTGGCATGGCTGCCCCTAGCATTACCCCCAAGGTCTTCTACTTCCTCCTCCGGTATTCATATTGCGATAGAGGAGTACCGCCACTATGGCTGCATAGGTAGCATGCGAATCTTCCAGCAGATGATGTCGATAACTTCGTTCGCAAGGATCCTTGTTGGTGAGGTATACCCAGCTTACCACCAGTGTCGGCAACCGTCCTCCGAGCCAAGAGTAACCCCTTCCTTCACCCGAGAACGAGGTCTTCCTTTCCTGAATGTATTTATGTATCCTCAAGGGCAGATTCCGCGAAGAGATGCGAGCGCTCGTATAGTGCCTCACCCGGGACCACCCTTATGGGGCACGCTAAAACCCACAGAATATCACAAAGTCTTCAAAAGTCTTCCTTCCTTTCCAAGGAAGCTGTACGACCCTTTTATTTAAGCCCAATGCGTCAGGATTCCACTACCCTAGTATTCTTTACACAGACAAATGTCAATGAAAAAATTTCACAAATAAATCCTTGGTAATCTCGTCCTACTAACACTCAACAGATCATGATTATCTTAAGTTTGTGACCCTGTAGGTTTGGTAAAACTTCAACATGGACAAAACTCCTTTGTTTAAATACTTATAGCAAAACCGTGGACGTCCATATCGATCCCTATGATTACATGAATGAAATTTGAGTGAACCTTTGGTTATCATATGATATTCCATTTACTTCGCGATGCTTTACAAAACCCGAGATGCATTGGTATCCTCTTGAATCATACACATGATCACTATATTGTTATCCTCGTTATTGGTTTTGTTATTCTTTCTCATTGATATGTTCCAACATCCCCGTGACATGGTCACCTATGTCTGAACATATGATGATGCATGATGTCACACCGAGTGGTCCCTAAGAATATCTCTCCATCATCGGAGGAGCAAATTCAACTATCGAGCTATCTAGTCTCTTGTCAAACTTTCTTATGAACCTGTAAATTGTCGTTATGATCACTGTGTTACAGATGATGTTTGAGCAACCCCAAAGCTCATCGTACGGTAAGAAGTGACTATGATACTCTCGTAGTCTAAGGAACAAAAACCACATGTTAACACTCTAAATGTTGTTAACACATGTTATAACAATTGATTTTATATGATACTATGTCAAAGTATAACAAACAAGTTTGGGTTGATTCAGTATGATAGTTCTTCTAACGACATACTCTCAATGTTGTTTCGGGACTATCATTACACTTAACGATATCGTAAGATCCGGAAAACATGATCACCACCAACACTTGAGTCAGTCTTATAGGCAAGACTAGGAACCTTATTTTATCATTTACCATTCCACACGTGCATACGAGTTTTCCACTGAATCACATATTCCTAGATCATAACACATAATACAAACTCTTAATTACGAATATGGAAATATAATAATATAATATTATTACCTCTAGGACATAGTTCCAACAGCTCACACTTAATGTGGATGGTGCATACATGGCACATGCAGGCAATGGAGGCACGGAAATGGTGATCCGAGACAGCTCGAGTAGCATTATTTGTAGCCTGTGTCGCCATCTCTTCACATGCAGTGATGCTCTAGCTGCAGAACTCAAGGCGTGCAAGGTGGCAAATGCTCTTGCCTTGGAATGGAGCTCACTTCCGTTCATTGTCGCAATAGATAGTGTTGAAGCTACTGAAATGAGGCCAATTCATCAGTTGACAGATCACAACACACTGCCATGACTCAAGAGATCACAGCTATGATGAGAGGGGAGAGAGACATTAAGATCCAAGCTATAAAAAGAAAGAGTAATCGTGTTAGTCATGAATTAGCCCGGATTGGAAGAGTTCAGATTAAGACGGTCATCTGGTTACGGTTTGGTCCTAAAAGGGTTATAAAACTATGTGTACTCTTGAGCCAAGTTAATTAATACACAACCCTTTTTCGCCGCAAAAAAGTCTATGCTCCACGAGATTGATGGGCTCTCTCATGCAAATAATGTGCCATGTATTTAGAGCATCTCTAGCAGATCTCACAAACCGGGTCGTCCACTATAATAACCATCGGTTTGCGGGGCGGATCCCATAAAACTGACCTGAATATATCCTCTAAATTCTTCCATCTCGAAAAAATGTTGTTCGATCCCGAATCCGCAAGCACAATTCCTCCGTCTTTACGGGATTTCACCCAATTTTGTTTGACCCCCTTTCAGTTGGCACGAACCCACTTCCGTCGGCTCTAGTTCCCGCATCTCGCCCCATCGCCACCATCAATCCGTCCTCAGACCTCGCGGTCCGGCCCAATGCCCCCGAAATTCAGTCGGATGGAGTACCCAGCGCCCCCAGGTGTGACATACCATGCGTCGCCGCCGTCGCTCCGTCTGCCCCGGCCTCCCACGACCCCAACTCCTTCCGCCGCTACCCAAATTCCTCCTGCCACCATTGCCATCATCAAGAGAAAGCGACAAGGGAGTCATCTTGTTCAAGGAGGCACAGTCGGCGCGACACCGCCGAGCTTCGGCCCCGCTCCGGTTCCACGCGTCAAGGGTGTGGGGAAGAAGACCGCCTCCACCAGCCCTGCCAGGGCACGGGCAAAGGCCTCGAGGAAGAAGGCAATCGTGTCAGGGGATCGGGCTCCTTCTCCGTCTTTGGCTGAACCCGACGTCCACATTGACGGCGAAGCCACTGGCCATGCTTACAACATGTTCGATGAAACGTCCGGGACGTATAATTTTTTTTTGCTTAGTTTGCTCTGGTCATCTATGTTTCGGTCATTCGAAACATTTTCTTGAACTTTGTCCATTCATTTTTGTAGCCAAAATGTGGCCTACACATATACGAAGATGTTGGCCAAGAGCACAACGAATTTGAGTGCCCCCTTGGTGATTTTGGTGCATCATATGTTGAGGACGGCATGCAAGGGAATGATGAAAATGAAGATGATGGTGACATGCAAGAGATCGAGGAGGCCGACTATGATGCTAGGGTGGGGAGGACCGACAACCACATGGAGATGGAGGATGTGGGGTTAGTTAAATCTTGGGAAAGCATCTCTCTTGACTCCGATTGTCGGCAAGGATAAAACCTATGAAAACTATTAGCAAAGGATCAAGGACAGATATCATCAAATGATGCCATTTCCATCCGGCCGGAGCTTTAAGGGCCTTCAAGGCCATTGGGACAACATCAACAAAGCTTGTGGCCGTTGGAGTGGATGCTTGGAGCAAGTGTGAAATGGATCACCAAGTGACGTCACTATTGATGATTATGTGAGCATTTCTTCATCTTCATGTCTCTAGATGTGTTCATCTGAAGATTGTGAGCTCATACTTGTTGTGTATAGGATCGCATCGCCAATGAGTACTACAAGCAAACCTCAAAAGACCGGTCGTTCAATCTTCATTATTGTTGGAAACAGCTCCGGGATAGTGAGAACTAGAAGGTGACGGACAAGGAATCCCCTCTAAAGAGAGGCATAAAAGAGGAGGATGGGGATGATGATGATAGTGACGATGCACGAAGAAATAAGGGACAATAGGATGGAAACAAAAAGAAGAAAGAAAGAGTCAAGAGAATGGCCAAGGCAATCACTTTGAGGGATCAAATTGGTCAGACGGCGAACATGAGAGAGGCTATGCTAGCCAAGAATTGGTTGAAAAAGTGTCCATGGCCGAGAAGAAAGAGAAGCACAAAGAGGAGAAGTGGGAAAAGAGGTGTTCCTTTGAGGAGCGCAAGCTTATCCTAGAGGAGCAAAAGAGGAAGGACGGGAGGACCGTCGAGGAAGACGGGTTCATGATGATGAATCCAGAGGGCATGGATGCAATGTCAAGGGAATTTCGGGAAATGAAAAGAATGGAGATCATGTGCCGAAGGAAGATGGAGCTTCAAAATCTTATGGCAGATGGTGGAGGGTTTGATATGGGTGGTGGTGTTGGGTTCGGCATTGGTGTCATGGGAGGTGGAGGATGTGGACGTGGTGAAGGGTTTGGCATGGGTTCCATGGGTGGTGGTGCTATGTTTGAGGTGGTGTAGGAGGTGGGTTCGGCAATGGTGGTGGAGGAGGAGCGTTTGGAGGTGGTGTTGGTTTCGGCTATGGTGGTGAAAGTGAGGTTGATGCTTCGACAGACCATGTGGATGGTGTTGGTGCTTGTTCTCCGATCCAAGTTCAAGATGATGGTGTTGGTGCTCATTCTTCGGTCCAAGTTGAAGATGGTGGTGGTAATGCTCGTGCTCCGGTACAAGTTCTCATGAAGATGGTGATGGCGGTGGTGGTCCTACCACTACAATTCAACTTGAAGATGATGGTCTTAGCAACAATGTGGGTGTTTATTGATTTATCCATGACCGAATATCATTTGTGCATATTTTGTTTTGTTTGATCGCGCATTTTGCAAGGCTAAACTTGATATCTAGTATGTTGCGCATGATTTTGGGTGTCATGAACTACTGTGATGCTGAACTAGATGTATGCATGTATATGTATGTGTGCAGTATGTATGTATATGTATGTATGTAGTATATACTTGGTACGAGTTTGCGCATGATGAACTAGTGATGATAAAGTTGGTACTATTTTTCCTATGATTTTCTTTGGGGTACCACATGAAATAGATCTGCAAACACGTCCCGCATTTATGGGACGGGTTTACGGGATCTATTCCGCCGTAGCGCTGGTCTCGTAAAAACACATATTACCGACATTGAGTTTTCCGAGGCGACCGGTTATGGGATAGCCTAGCAGATCCTACAAACTGGGATCCCATAAACGTTTTTTTCCGGGACGCTTCCCTCCCTACAAGAACAGATGCCACATATGGATACCGCAAATTCAAAGAAAGTAGTTCACACTAAAATAAGCTACCGGAGTTCATCACCAACCAAAGCATAGCATAGCATAGTCATCACACACAATAGGGAGTTTTAGTTTTACAAACCATAATTCGCATAAATAAAACGGAATTTAAACTTAGATCTAGTTGTTGTCAGAGCCACCGTCGCTGCCGGAGTCGATGGCTTGGGTAGGCGTGGGCTCGTCACCGTACAGGGTGTGGTACATTAGGGTGGAGCATAGGGTGGCCTGCAAGTCAAACTCCTGCCGCAGCGCTGACAGCCATGCGGTCGCAGCCACATCGCTGGTTGCGGTGGCCTCCTTGGCGTGGAACCAGGCGAGCTCCGACTGCCTCCACCGCTACAGCGCCGGGTCGAAGATGTTGCCGAGAATGGAAGTTGTCCCACGCTGGCAACCTCGAGTCGACGCTATGGGACTTGGCTCCACGCTTGCGCGTTGCCTTCCTCTACTTCTCTGTCATGGGAGTGCAGAGGCCGAAGCCGCCTGCCTTGCCGTTGTTGCGGCACTTGCACCCCCAGCCCTCGCCGCACCCTCGTCCCCCATGCCGCCCGAAACCATCGCCGCCTCCATGACCAGCACCAGCAGATGCCATCTCCTTATTGATCCGGTGGCTAGTGGGGAAGAGATTTGTGGCCAGAGGGGAAGAGATTTGTTGCCAATGGGGATGAAATCGTGGCAGAGGTGGCTACAAGATTTGGAGGACGGGAACCCTAAATCCCTCCGGCACCCGAATATATAGCGGAACCAAAGCGATTTATAGGCTTCCTCTAAAATTTAACGAGCCAGACCTCGTTTACAGGATCTACGCGGGTCCTTTGTTTGGGCCGTTCCATATACGGTCCTGCAAAACAAAGTTTTCGGACTTATAGTTCGTCGTCGACATTATGTGTAGTGGAAACTTAGTTGGTAAAGAATCAAGTTGAGGGTCTTTGTTTTTCTCTTGGTTTTAATTTTTGTTTTGGCGTTGGTAGTTCTGGTCGTAGTGGCGGCATATGTGTTTTTTGGAAGAATTCTCTGGATGTGGCAATAAAAAGTATTCGTGGTACCATGTGGATGCATGGGTGTCAGAACCTCGCATGGAGCAGTGGAGCTTGTCATGTTTTTATGGCGAAGCAAATAGAAATCTCAGATACAAAACTTAGGATACAATGAAGCGTTTGCAAGGAGAAAGGACCCTTCCTTGGGTTTGTATTAGAGACTTCAACGAAATCTTACGAAATAAAGAAGAAATAAGTTTGCGTGAAAGAGGCAGTACATAAATAGACGCTTTTCGGGAGGCTGTGGACATCTGCAGCCTTGCTGATTTAGGGTACAGAGGTTTGGACTGGACATGGGAGAAGAAAAATTATGATGGAAGTTACTGTTGTGTCCGCCTGGATCGAGCTTTGGCCACGACGAGCTAGTCTACTTTATACCCTTTCGCCAGTCTTGAACACTTGACAGCAGCAAAGTCCGACCACTGTCCCATATTGCTGGAAACTGAGAGAGTTGATGCAACTATACGTGCAGCCCAACAGCCTTTCCATTATGAATGTATGTGGGAAAGGAACCCCCGTTTTGCTAGTTGATGCATGGAAGGTGCTTGGTAATGGTAGTACAATGGGAGAACTTTCAACAAAACCAACTCTGGTGTCCAATACTTGAAGCGCTGGGTCACATCACTTTTGGTTCAGTTCGGACAAAGTTGTGTCATCTTCAACACCGGCTAGAGGAATTACGGGTTGTGGTCTCTCCGGTGGCACCAAGTGATGAGGAAAAGGAGGTGGAGGCTTGCATTGTTGAGCTATGTTATCGGGAAGAAGTCATGTGGCGTCAATGAGCCCGTATACAGTGGATTGCAAAGGGCGGCAACAACTAAATAAATTTCATCGAAAAGCTAGTGCACGCAGGTCCAAAAATTGTGTTGTTAAGATGTAGAGGCCAGACGGGTCTTTAAGTTTGGATCCAAGCAAAATGGCGGCTGTGGCTACCATTTTTTATGAAAACTTGTACGCTTCCGAAAGTACAATTGGTATGGAAGATGTACTCGCATACACTTCCTCCGTCCCAAAATAAGTGTCAATGATCTAGTACAAAATTTGTACTAGTTTAGTACAAAATTTGCGACACTTATTTTGGGACGGAGGGAATACCTGTTAAAGTGGACGGCCTTATGAACGCAAAGCTCAACGCGCCCTATAGTGAAGAAGAGGTAAAAGCAACACTCTTTCAAATGTTTCTTACAAAGGCTCCAGTCCGGATGCTTTCCCTGCTCACCTCTTTCAACGGCATTGGGAGTTGTGTGGCGATGAGGTGACGGCTATGGTTGTGACAGCCCGAGACCGACGTTCCAGAAGATTCCAAAAGATTCCCCTTTCTTTTCCGTTTTCGTCTGTGTTCCGTTTTGGTTGTTGCATTCGTCATCGCATCATTCGCATCATCCGCATTGCATCATCTCCCGTTTTCGAACTTGCATCCGTTCGCAGTCGCCGGTTCTCTGCGTTCTTGCCGTTGCCCGTTCGAGACCAACCACACACGCACGCACCCGCGGCACCATTTAAATTAAACCGTTTTTAAGCGCGCGCAAAATATTCTCGGATTGAGTTGAAACTTGTCGTGCGGTCTTGTTATATTGTAGGTAGACCGCCCGTCGATTTTCGTCGCGTTCTGAGCTCGTTAGATACCCCGTCGGTCAGTCGTAGCAGAGAGGTTATCGGTAGTTATCGGACGTTCGTCGGACATTGTCGGTGTTTTTAAAACCCTCCGTGTCACGGGTCGCACTTCCCTCTCTTCCCCTCTTGCCCGCCTACACAGCCACGTAACCCCCCTCTCCGCTTCCGGACCGTCGGACCGACACCCGGCAGTCTGAAACGCAGTGCCGTGACCCCCAGCCCGAATCCCTTTATATAGTCCCCTCGTTTCGCGTGCCCCCAAACCCTAGCCAGCCCCTTCTCCCTCCTCTAGCCAGCCCGCCCGAGCCCATATGGGCCCGTTCGAGCCGATCCGGGCCCGAATCGGAGCTCTCCCAAGCTTGCCCGAGCTCCCATGGTGTTCCCCGAGCTCCCTCGCCGGAGTCTCTCCTCGCCAGAGTAGCCCTGCCGGTCGCCGGACCTCGCCGGAGTCAGGCCGGCCGCAGCTCCTCTTCCCTCTCCCTTCCAACTCTCCTCTTCCTCTCCCTGACCCCGTAGCTCTCTCTTCCCTGCAGCCGCAGCCCGCCATGGCCGTCGTGCCCAAGCTTCGCTGCCGCTGCCGGTTGCCTCCTCGTCGCGGGGATGGTCCTCCGCCACCCGGATCGGGAGGATCCCGGCCGGATCCGCCGCTCCCCCTGGCCAGCAGCCGCCTCCCTCCCATGGCTCCCTGTGCGCCACCGCCGTGGCCTCGCCTCGTGCTCGGGAGGAGACGAGCACGAGTGCCCCAGCCGCGCGTTGAACCAGCGCCTGCCCCGCGTGGGCCTTCGCAAGGCCGAGCCAGGCCCAGATCTGGCCTGGTGAGCCCATCTTTCCGTGTCGTTTTTATTTTATTTTATTTGGCAGATTGTTTAATTGCATTATATAATTATTTGAGCACCGTATAAAAATAATTTTAATATGAAACCTGCCTAGAATTTCGTGTAGATTCTTAATATGCCATTTTGCATCCATGATCAAATATTTAACATGTCATTTCCGCATTACTACATATATGTCATATTTGAATTTTGCATATTTAAATCAACATGCATCGGAATTAATACAATCACATATAAAAATGTCCATCTCTTTTGCATCGCATTTTCATGCATGAGATAATTGTTGGATTGTTGTTTGCATTTATTTTGCATCGATGAATCGCGTTACCGTGAATAGGCCTAATCCCGCATAATTAATTGTGATTATTTTTCCACCTGAACCTATTCATATTATATATGTTTTCGGGGTGGAAAATATATAGGATTTAACTGCGCATTTAGTTTTGTCATTTGAGCATGTTGGAGTGCATGTCATTTTCATCGTGATGCCCTTTTGTCTTTTTCATCGGAATTAATCCGGACATGATATGAATTAATTTTCAACATGAAAGTTGCTCTTTGATATGTGTCCTAGCCCATGGACATTTTGTTTGTCATAGAAATGCATGTTTAGGTGTTGTTTTGGTGTTGTCAACTTGCTATAATAAATCTGCTATTTTGAGGGTCCAAAATATTTCTAAGTCTGAATCTGTTATATTTTGTTGCTGTCTTGCCATGTGATTTGCTAGTGATCTAGAACTCTTTTGTGGTAGGTGCAATGAAGTTATTTGTTGTTGATATAGTCCTTTAGTATGCTGTTAAGTTTCATGCCATTTCATGATTTGTAGCATATAGTTTTACTGCTGTCAATATGCCTTCGTGATAAAAACTGCACTGTCTAAAACTGCTATTTTCACTAAGTCTGAAACTGTTTTCAAGAAGCCTTCTTGTGAGCTTCCTACCTAGTGATCCATGAATGTTTTGAATATGATTTGTGAATATGAAATGAAATGAATGTTGTATGCTATTGCACAATGCTTAGTTTGTGCATTTTGGAGTATTGTAATTTGTTGTTTTCACATGTTCAAAATGCTATCTTGCTGTTTTTGGCAGATTTCAACAAAAACTTGTTTTGTTGATTGTGGTTGAACCGTAGCTCCGTTTTGAGCATTCCATATATGAAACTTGCTTAGAATCTCTTGTAGTTTCATAATAACCTGTTGCATTCATGATTTGAAGTGTTTGTGAATGTTTTCCCCATGCATTTGCATTCATGTCATGTGCATCTTGTGTTGCTCATATCTTTTAGACCGTAGCTCCGTTTGAGATGTTCTATATATGTAAATCGACTAGAATTTCGTGTAGAATAACATGGTGATATTTATTTTTCTGTTTACCAAATATAAAATATGTTTAGCTCAGATCTGGACCAAATTCATAATTACCATATGGGGTCATTTCGGAAATGCTATAAGTTGTTTCCGGCCTCATTTAAAATGCCTAGATAGTTAGTTTACTTATGCTTAACCTCTTGCCATGTTTAACAACATTTAATATTGTCGTGTACCTAACAGGAGTGAACTAAATATTTCGAATATGGAGTTTCGTCAATATGTAACTCGTTGCATATTGAGCTTCACTTTAATGTGTAGAATTTGATTGTTGTGAATTGACATGCCTTTCATATTAAACCGGACATGCATCATATTTGTTGTGCATCGTGTTTTGCATATGTTGTGGTGTATCTTGTGTTGATTGTTTGTTTCGGATTGCTTCTTCTTGATAGAGTTCCGAAAGCGTTCGGAGTGTGAGGATTCGTTCGACTACGTTGGTTCGTCTTCTTCATGGACTCGTTCTTCTTCCGAGCGGGATCTCAGGCAAGATGATACATTTCCCTGGATACCATTACTATCATTGCCATGCTAGTTGCCTCATCTTTTATCGTTATGTCTCGCTGCCTACCACTTGTTTGATAAGCCTTCCAACATTGCCATGATAAGCCTCTAACCTCTCCACATCCTAGCAAAACATTGTTTGGCTATGTTACCGCTTGCTCAGCCCTTCTTATAGCATTGCTAGTTGCAGGTGCTATTGCTTCCATGTGTCAGCATGGGCCTTCCTTTTGTTATATCACAATATTGCTGCTATTTAATTTAATGCACATATATACTCGGTAAAGGGTGGAAGGCTTGGCCTTTTGCTTGGTGTTTTGTTCCACTCTTGCCGCCCCTAGTTACTTGTGAACCGGTGTTATGTTCCATAAATGAGCGCTCCTAACATGCTCGGGGTTGTTATGGGGACCCCCTTGATTTTCGGGTTAGATTAAAACTTGTCTGGCAAGGCCCAACATTGGTACTACATAAAGAACTTGCATAGGGGATATTTTTCCGGACCCCGTGGATAATTAATCAACAACCCGGGCCAGTGCTCCTCATGAGTGTTGGTCCAAACTAGAGTTGTGTGCGGGGCCAACCCGGGGCAACTCAGGAGATTTCTATCAGGCCACTATACGCTGCGCTCATCTGGTCGTGTCCTGAGAACGAGATACGCGGCTCCTATCGGGTTCGTCGACACGTCGGGCGGCCTTGCTGGATTTGTTTTACCTTTCTCGAACGTCTTGAGTGAGGAACTCTGATTTTCTTTAGGTTATCTCGAGGTGTTGGATTTCCTTTGGAATTGCCTAGGAAGATCACGAGATTTGTGGTTAAGGTTATTCCCGTTGAGTGTGGTTACTTTGTGATGGACGAGTTGGAGCACCCCTGCAGGGTTAAATCTTTTCGAGAAGCCGTGCCCGCGGTTATGTGGCAAACTTGGATAATTTGTTTAACACCCGGTCATAGCAAACTTGAAGTAAACTCTAATAAAATACACCAACCGTGTGAGTAACCATGACTGTCTCTTCTCGTGAGTCCTTATCCGGAAGAGAACACGGTGGGGTTATGTTTGACGTAAGTAGGTGTTCAGGATCAGTTAGTGATCATTGCTAGTTCTCGTTCGTCATGCGTAGACCACCATACTTTAATTTCTGCACTCGTAAGTTAGACACTCAAATAAATTCTTAGTCGCTTGCTACAGCCTCACCACTTAACCGTGCCTTACCTATTAAGCTTTAATAGTCTTGATACCCTTGGAAATGAGATTGCTGAGTCCCTGTGGCTCATAGATTACTACAACAACAGTTGCAGGTACAGGTAATGTGATGATTTGACGTGAGCGTGTTGCTTGATTTGACTTGGAGTTCTTCTTCTTCTTCTTCTTCAATCTTGGATGGGTTCCAGGCGGCAGCCTAGGATAGCAAGGGTGGATGTCATTTTATCGTTTGATTTCGTCCGTAGCCGGACCCTGCTCTTTTGTATGATGTTTGACATGTTATTGTATTGCTGTGACTCTGATGTAGCTTGTGGCGAGTGTAAGCCAATTCCATATACTCATCTCTTCTGTACATGTACTTGTAATGATATCCATTCTTGCGAACGCATCGAGATGCGCTTCTATCCCTGTCAAGGCCCTCATGCCCAAATAAGGATAGGACCGCATCTTGGGCGTGACAATGGTGCTTCATATTCTGAGTGGAGTTGATTCCCAGGGGAGATAAAAAATACGTTCATTGTGTTAATTCCCAACATTGCTAGTCCCAAAAAATTAGGATTGTTTTGACCGATCAATCTTTGCAATATGATCTTTAAGATTGCATCCAAGGTATTGGCTAACCGGCTCAAACTCATCCTTCCCAAAATTATCTCTGAGGAACAATCAACATTTGTGTGTGGAAGTCTTATTACTAACAATTTTATTTCTGCCCATGAGTGCTTGCATTACATGAAAAGAAGGAAATGGGAGATCAACAAGTTTTGTGCCTTGAAGATTGATATGATGAAGGCGTATGATAGGCTTGAATGGGCCTACTTGAAAGTTGTTATGTTAAAGTTGGGGATCAACCCCCGTTTTATTGAAACGGTGTTGAGGTGTGTCACTTTGGTCTCATTTGAAGTTATGTTCAATGGTGTAAAGTTGGAGGAATTCAAACCCTCCCGAGGTATAAGGCAGGGTGATCCTATACCGCCTTACCTTTTCCTGCTAGGAGCTGAAGGTCTATCATGTTTTCTTAAATCTTCTAGTTTATAGGACATTATTCCAGGTATCATGGTGGCTCCCAATGCATCACAGGTTAATCACCTTCTTTTTGCGGATGATAGTCTCCTTTTCTTTAACACTACTCTGGCTATGGCAAGCAGAGTTGATTCTGTTTTTCAGAAATATTGCGAAGTGTCGGGACAGAATAAACAAGGACAAGTCCTCCATATTCTTTAGCAAGGGCCTCTCTAAGCCTCTTAGGCAAGATATCAAACAAGTCCTGGATGTACGGACTGAGAAACTTTCTGAAAAGTACCTTGGGATACCATCTGATGTAGGAAGAGCAAAAGAGGGGTCATTTAAATATCTTAAAGATAAAATTTGGAAGCAAGTTCAAGAGTGGATGGAGAAAGCCCTATCACTAGGGGCCAAAGAGTGTTGGGAGACGTAGTAGTAAATCAAAAATTTCCTACGTTCACCAAGATCTATCTATGAAGAAACCAGCAACGAGAGGGGAGAGATTGCATCTTCATACCTTTGAAGATCGCTAAGCGGAAGCGTTACAAGAACGCGGTTGATGGAGTCGTACTCGCAGCGATTCAGATCGCGGTAGATCCGATCAAGTGCCAAACGGACGGCACCTCCGCGTTCAACACACGTGCAGCCCGGTGACGTCTCCAACACCTTGATCCAGCAAGGAGGAAGGAGAGGTTGGGGAAGGGCTCCAACAGCAGCACGACGGCGTGGTGGTGGTGGAGTAGCAAGGTATTCCGACAGGGCTTCGCCTAAGCGCTGCGGAGGAGGAAGAAGAGAGGTAGGGCTTTGCCGTGAGAGAGAGAGATCAAATCCTCTCTCAAAACATCCAAAACCTCAAGCATATATAGGAGGAGGGACGTGGAGGGATGGCTTGGCCTCTACTCCAAAGAGGAGAGGGTCGGCCGAATTAAAGGGAGAGTCCACCTCCCACAAGGGAGGTGGATCTCCTCCTTTTAAATCCCTTTTGCCTTATCTCCTTATCTCCAGCCACATGGGCCCACATAGATGGTCTTGGCCGACCCAATATGGGCTGGCACACCTCCTCTAAGGGCCCATGAGGTCCTTTGGTCGTCACACCCCTCTCGGGGGTCCTCCGACACCCTCCCGGCACTCCCGGTACACTACCGATGAGCTCGAAAACTTTCCGGTGACCAAAACTGGACTTCCTATATATCAATCTTTACCTCCGGACCATTCCGGAGCTCCTCGTGACGTCCAGGATCTCATCCGGGACTCCGAACAACCTTAGGTAATCACATATACCATTTCCCTATAACCCTAGCGTCATCGAACCTTAAGTGTGTAGACCCTACGGGTTCGGGAGACACGTAGACATGACCGAGACACCTCTCCGGCCAATAACCAACAGCGGGATCTGGATACCCATGTTGGCTCCCACGTACTCCACGATGATCTCATCGGATGAACCACGATGTCGGGGATTCAATCAATCCCGTATACAATTCCCTTTGTCTATCGGTATGGTACTTGCCCGAGATTCGATCGTCGGTATCCCTATACCTTGTTCAATCTCGTTACCGGCAAGTCTCTTTACTCGTTCCGTAATACATCATCCCGTGACTAACTCCTTAGTCACATTGAGCTCATTATGATGATGTCTTACCGAGTGGGCCCAGAGATACCTCTCCGTCACACGGAGTGACAAATCCCAGTCTCGATTCGTGCCAACCCAACAGATACTTTCGGAGATACCCGTAGTGCACCTTTATAGTCACCCAGTTACGTTGTGACGTTTGGCACACCCAAAGCATTCCTACGGTATCCGGGAGTTGCACAATCTCATGGTCTAAGGAAACGATACTTGACATTGAAAAGCTTTAGCAAACGAACTACACGATCTTGTGCTATGCTTAGGATTGGGTCTTGTCCATCACATCATTCTCCTAATGATGTGATCCCGTTATCAACGACATCCAATGTCCATGGTCATGAAACCGTGACCATCTATTGATCAACGAGCTAGTCAACTAGAGGCTCACTAGGGACATGTTGTGGTCTATGTATTCACACATGTATTATGGTTTCCGGTTAACACAATTATAGCATGAACAATAGACAATTATCATGAACAAGGAAATACAATAATAACCATTTTATTATTGCCTCTAGGGCATATTTCCAACAGTCTCCCACTTGCACTAGAGTCAATAATCTAGTTCACATCACCATGTGATTAACACTTACATCACCATGTGATCATATCATCATGTGATTAACACCCAATAAGTTCTGGGGTTTGTTCATGTTCTGCTCGTGAAAGAGGTTTTTAGTCAGCGGGTCTGCGACATTCAGATCCGTGTGTACCTTTGCAAACTTTCCATTTCATATTTGTAGATACTGCTCCCACGCTCCACTTGGAGCTATTCCAAATGGCTTCTCCACTATACGTAGCCAGATTTCTACTAAGAGTCATCCGGATTGGAGTTAAAGCTTGCATCATCGTAACCCTTTACGATGAACTCTTTATCACCTCCATAATCGAGAAATATTTCCTTAGTTCTCAAGTTACTAAGGATAACTTTGACCGTTGTCCATTGATCCACTCTTGGATTACTCTTGTACCCCTTGACAGACTCATGGCAAGGCACACACAGGTGCGGTACACAGCATGGCATACTATATAGAGCCTATGGCTAAAGCATAGGAGATGACACTCATCTTTTATTTATCTTCTGCCGTGGTCGGGTATTGAGTCTTACTCAATTTCACACCTTACAATACAGCCAAGAACTCCTTCTTTGACCCAACTATTTTGAACTCCTTCAAAAACTTGTCAAGGTATGTCTTCGTCGAAAAAACTTATCAAGCGAATAGATCTATCCCTATAGATCTTGATGCTCAATAAAATAGTAGCTTTATCTGGGTCTTCCTTTGAAAAAACTCTTTTCAAACAACCCTTCATGCTCTTCCAGAAATTCTACATCATTTCCGATCAATAATATGTCAACTACATATTCTTATAAGAAATTCTATAGTGCTCCCACTCACTTTCTTGCAAATACAAGTTTCTCATAAACTTTGTATAAACTTAAACACTTTGATCACCTCATCAAAGCATATATTCCAACTCCGAGATGCTTGATCCAGTCCATAGAAGGATCGCTGGAGTTAGCATCCTTAGGATTGACAAAACCTTCTGGTTGTATCACATACAACTCTTCCTCACAGAAACCATTACGGAAACCTTGTTTTGTCATCCATCTGCCAGATTTCATAATCAAAAAATGCAGCAACTGCTAACATAATTTAATAGACTTTTAGCATCGCTACAGATGAGACAATCTCATCGCAGTCAACTCCTTGAACTTGGCGGAAACTTCTTTGCGACAAGTCGAGCTTTATAAACGGTGACATTTCACCATTAGCGTCTATGTTTATTTCAAAGGTCCATTTGTACTCAATGACCCGCCATTCAACAGGCAAGTCTACCAAAGTCCATACTTGGTTTTCATACATGGATCCTTTCTCGGATTTCATGGCTCCTAGCCATTTGTTGGAATCCGGGCCCACCATCGCTTCTCCATAGTTCGTAGGTTCATCGTTGTCCAACAACATGATTTCCAAGACAGGGTTGTCGTACTACTCAGGAGCAGTACGCGTCCTTGTCGACCTACGAGGTTCGATAGTGACTTGATCCGAAGCTTCATGATCATCATCATTAACTTCCTTTTCAACTGAGTAGGCTCTACAGAAACATCTTTCTGTGTTGCGCTATTCTCTGGTTGAAACAAAGGTTCAACAACCTTATCAAGTTCTATCTTCCTCCCACTCAATTCTTTCGAGAGAAACTCTTTCTCAAGAAAGGACCCGTTCTTAGCAATAAACACCTTTTGCGCTTGGATCTGAGATAGAAGGTATACCCAATGTCTCATTAGGGTATTCTATGAAGATGCATTTGTCTGCTTTGGGTTCGAGCTCGCTAGGTGAAAAACCCATTTTCACATAAGCGTCGCAGCCCCAAACATTAAGAAATGACAGCTTAGGCTTCTGTCAAACCATAATTCTCACGGTGTCATCTCAACAGACTTAGATGGTGCCCTGTTAAAGTGAATGGATTTGTCTTTAATGCATAACCCCATAACGATAGTGGTAAAACGATAAGAGACATCATAGTACTCACTATATCCAATAGAGCACGACTACGACGTTCGAACACACCATCACACTATGGTGTTCCAAGAGGCGTGAGCTGTGAAACAATTTCCACATTGTCTAAAATTGCATACCAAACTCGTAACTTAGATATTCACCTCCATGATCATATCATAGACATTTATCTTCTTGTCACGATGATCTTTAACTTCACTCTGAAACTCCTTGAACCTTTCAAACATTTCAGATTCGTGTTTCATTAAGTAAATATCCCCATATTTACTCAAATCATCAGTGAAGGTAAAGAAAAACAACGATATCCACTGTGTGTTTCAACACTCATTGGACCACATACATCAACATGTATTAATTCCAATAAGCCACTTGCCCGCTCCATCATATTGGATGATGGGGTCTCAGTCATCTTGCCCAAGAGGCATGGCTCGCATGTCTCAACCGATTCGAAATCGAGTGAGTCAAAAAAATCCATCATCATGGAGTTTCTTCATGCGATTTATACCAATATGACATTACGTGGCAGTGCCACAAGCATGTGGTACTATCATTATTAACTTTGTATCTTTTGGTACCAATGTTATGAATATGTGTACTACTACGATCATGATTCGATAAACCATTTCGAGTGGGTGCATGACCATTGAAGGCAT
Source organism: Hordeum marinum (assembly GCA_022496015.1). NCBI lineage: Eukaryota > Viridiplantae > Streptophyta > Magnoliopsida > Poales > Poaceae > Hordeum > Hordeum marinum. Next base: position 200,747,156 of record CM039677.1, on the reverse strand, counting down.
TATCCATGTAAACAGAATAACCATTATTCTCTAACTTATATGAATAACCGTATCGCACTAATCATGATCTAATCACGTTCATGCTCAACTCAAACACCAAATAACATTTATTTAGGTTTATCACAAATCCTGAAGGTAGAGAGAGCGTGCGATGGTGATCACATCAATCTTGGAAATACTTCCAACACACATCGTCACCTTTCACCTAGCTAGTCTCCATTTACTCCGTAGCTTTTATTTCAAGTTGCTAACACTTAGCAACCGAACCGGTATCCAATACCCAGGTGCTACTAGGAGTACCAGCAAGGTACACATCACTAACACGTATATCAAATATACTTCCATTGACATTACCAGCCTTCTTATCTACCAAGCATCTAGGGGTTTTCCGCTTCAGTGAACATTCTCCTCATAACAGAAGCACTTAGTCTCGGGTTCGGGCTCAACCTTGGGTTTCTTCACTAGAGCAACAACTGGCTTGCCATTCCTGAAGTTTTCCGTTCTTTCCCTTGCCCCTTTTGAAACTAGTGGTTTCACTTAACCATCAACACTTGATGCTCCTTCTTGATTTCTACCTTCGTGGTGTCAAACATCACGAACAACTCAGGGATCATCTTATCCATCCCTGGCATGTTATAGTTCATCACGAAGCTCTAGTAGCTTGGTGGCAGTGACTTGGAGAACTGCATTAATCACTATCTCATCTGGAAGATAAACTCCCACTTGATTCAAGTGATTGTAGCACCCAGACAATCTGAGCACACGCTCACCGATTAAGCTATTCTCCTTTATCTTGCAGACAAAGAATCTTGTTGGAGGTCTCATACCTCTCAACATAGGCACGAGCCTGAGATCACAATCTCAGCTCCTAGAACATCTCATATGTTCCGTGACGTTCAAAACGTTTTGGAGCCTCAATTCTAAGCCGTAATGCATGACGCATTGAACTATCATGTAGTCACCAAAAAGTGCCTATCATATGTTCACAACATCTACAGACAACGCTTGAGGGAGTGGTGCAGTTAGCGGTACATCAAAAACATAAGCTTTCTGTGCAGCAATGAGGACAATCCTCAGATCACGGACTCAGTCCGCATTATTGCTACCATCAACTTTCAACTTACTTTTCTCTAGGATTGTATCAATAAAGTTGTGGAGCTACAGCACGAGCTATCTACGACATAATTTGCAAGGACATTTTTAGACTAAGTTCATGATAATTGAGTTCATTTAATCAAATTATTAATGAACTCCCACTTAGATAGACATCTCTCTAGTCTTCCAAGTGATACATGATCCATGTCAACTAGCCCGTGTCCGATCATCACGTGAGACGGACTAGTCATCCATGGTGAACATCTCTATGTTGATCGTATCTTCTATACGACTCATGTTCGACCTTTCGGTCCTCCGTGTTCCGAGGCCATGTCTGTACATGCTAGGCTCGTCAAGTCAACCTAAGTGTTTCGCATGTGTAAATCTGGCTTACACCCGTTGTATGCGAACGTTAGAACCTATCACACCCGATCATCACGTGGTGCTTCGGAACGACGATCCTTAGCAACGGTGCATAGTTAGGGTGAACACCTTTCTTGAAATTTTATTGAGAGATCATCTTATTTACTACCGTCGTTCTATGCAAATAAGATGTAAACATGATAAACATCACATGCAATCAATATAGTGACATGATATGGCCAATATCATCTTGCTCCTTTGATCTCCATCTTCGGGGCACCATGATCATCACTGTCACCGGCTCGACACCATGATCTCCATCATCATGATCTCCATCATTGTGTCTTCATGAAGTTGTCTCGCCAACTATTACTTCTACTACTATAGCTAACGTTTAGCAATAAAGTAAAGTAATTACATGGCGTTTATGATTGACACGCAGGTCATACAATAATATAAGACAACTCCTATGGCTCCTGCCGGTTGTCATAGTCATCGACATGCAAGTCGTGAACCCTATTACAAGAACAAGATCAATCTCATACATCACAATGCATCACATCACATCCTTTTGGCCATATCACATCACACGGCATATGCTGCAAAAACAAGTTAGACGTCCTCTAATTTGTAGTTGCAAGTTTTTACGTGGTTGCTATAGGTTTCTAGCAAGAACGTTTCTTACCTACGTCCAAACCACAATGTGATATGCCAATTGCTATTTACCCTTCATAAGGACCCTTTTCATCGAATCCAATCCGACTAAGGTGGGAGAGACAGACACCCGCTAGCCACCTTATGCAACTAGTGCATGTCAGGCGGTGGAACCGGTCTCACGTAAGCGTACGTGTAAGGTTGGTCCGGGCCGCTTCATCCCACAATACCGTCGAATCAAGATAAGACTAGTAACGGCAAGCATATTAACAAAATCGACGCCCACAACTGCTTTGTGTTCTACTCGTGCATAGATTCTACGCATAGACCTAGCTCATGATGCCACTGTTGGGAGACGTAGTAGTAAATCAAAAATTTCCTACGTTCACCAAGATCTATCTATGGAGAAACCAGCAACGAGAGGGGAGAGATTGCATCTTCATACCTTTGAAGATCGCTAAGCGGAAGCGTTACAAGAACGCGGTTGATGGAGTCGTACTCGCAGCGATTCAGATCACGGTAGATCCGATCAAGTGCCGAACGGACGGCACCTCCGCGTTCAACACACGTGCAGCCCGGTGACGTCTCCAACACCTTGATCCAGCAAGGAGGAAGGAGAGGTTGGGGAAGGGCTCCAACAGCAGCACGACGGCGTGGTGGTGGTGGAGTAGCAAGGTATTCCGACAGGGCTTCGCCTAAGCGCTGCGGAGGAGGAAGAAGAGAGGTAGGGCTTTGTCGTGAGAGAGAGAGAGATCAAATCCTCTCTCAAAACATCCAAAACCTCAAGTATATATAGGAGGAGGGACGTGGAGGGCTGGCTTGGCCTCTACTCCAAAGAGGAGAGGGTCGGCCGAATTAAAGGGAGAGTCCACCTCCCACAAGGGAGGTGGATCTCCTCCTTTTAAATCCCTTTTGCCTTATCTCCTTATCTCCAGCCACATGGGCCCACATAGATGGTCTTGGCCGACCCAATATGGGCTGGCACACCTCCTCTAAGGGCCCATGAGGTCCTTTGGTCGTCACACCCCTCTCGGGGGTCCTCCGGCACCCTCCCGGCACTCCCGGTACACTACCGATGAGCCCGAAAACTTTCTGGTGACCAAAACTGGACTTCCTATATATCAATCTTTACCTCCGGACCATTCCGGAGCTCCTCGTGACGTCCAGGATCTCATCCGGGACTCCGAACAACCTTCGGTAATCACATATACCATTTCCCTATAACCCTAGCGTCATCGAACCTTAAGTGTGTAGACCCTACGGGTTCGGGAGACACGTAGACATGACCGAGACACCTCTCCGGCCAATAACCAACAGCGGGATCTGGATACCCATGTTGGCTCCCACGTACTCCACGATGATCTCATCGGATGAACCACGATGTCGGGGATTCAATCAATCCCGTATACAATTCCCTTTGTCTATCGGTATGGTACTTGCCCGAGATTCGATCGTCGGTATCCCTATACCTTGTTCAATCTCGTTACCGGCAAGTCTCTTTACTCGTTCCGTAATACATCATCCCGTGACTAACTCCTTAGTCACATTGAGCTCATTATGATGATGTCTTACCGAGTGGGCCCAGAGATACCTCTCCGTCACACGGAGTGACAAATCCCAGTCTCGATTCGTGCCAACCCAACAGATACTTTCGGAGATACCCGTAGTGCACCTTTATAGTCACCCAGTTACGTTGTGACGTTTGGCACACCCAAAGCATTCCTACGGTATCCGGGAGTTGCACAATCTCATGGTCTAAGGAAACGATACTTGACATTGAAAAGCTTTAGCAAACGAACTACACGATCTTGTGCTATGCTTAGGATTGGGTCTTGTCCATCACATCATTCTCCTAATGATGTGATCCCGTTATCAACGACATCCAATGTCCATGGTCATGAAACCGTGACCATCTATTGATCAACGAGCTAGTCAACTAGAGGCTCACTAGGGACATGTTGTGGTCTATGTATTCACACATGTATTATGGTTTCCGGTTAACACAATTATAGCATGAACAATAGACAATTATCATGAACAAGGAAATACAATAATAACCATTTTATTATTGCCTCTAGGGCATATTTCCAACAAAGAGGTCTTGTTAAATCCGTGGCTCAAGCTATCATGACGTATTCCATGGCATGTTTTAAACTGCCACGCAGCTTATGCGAGCATATTAATGGATTACTTCGGAAATATTTGTGGGGGGTCCAAGAAAGGTGAGAGAAAAACTGCTTGGGTATCCTGAGAGGTCATGTCACAACCAAAGTTTATAGGAGGTATGGGCTTCTGCGACATTGAGCTCCTTAATTTGGCACTTTAGCTCGCCAGGCTTGGTGTCTTTTACAAGAAATAGGCTCTCTTAGTGCCCATATTTTTAAGGCGGTATATTATCCAAATTGCTCAGTCCTTGAAGCTGAGGTGGGGAAGTATCCATCGTAAATGTGGCGCTCTATTGTTGATGGAAGAGACACACTCAAACTTGGTCTCATAAAATGGATTGGTAAAAGGGAGGACACTGATAATTGGTTGGACATCTGGATCCCTCGTGATTACAAACTTCAGCCAGCTTGTTCCAAGACTACAAGTCCACCATTAAAGGTCACAGAATTGGTTGATCATGCTACAACTTCATTGAATGTAAATCTGCTCAATGAGCACTTTTATGGGGTGGATAAGGAGGCGATCAAGAAATCACTATCTCTTCAAAAGTGTAACAAGATTTTTGGGCGTGGCATTATGACAAGAAGGGGGTGTTCACAGTATGGTCAACATATCGCTTGATCTCAACTACAAAGCAACAACACACATATTGGCTTGAACACAACCCGGGACATTCCAACATCATGGCAGACCATAAATCTTCGACAACACTATGGAACACAGATGTGCCATCTAAAATCCAAGTATTTGCATGACAACTTGCTAAGACATCTCTTCCAACTGGCGACGTAAGAAATCATAGAATTATGACGAATGCAATGGAGAGCTCTATATGTCATGTGGCTCATGATAATTGGAGGCACTCACTTTTTGAATGTCACATGGGAGGTGCGTCTAGGCACTCGCGTATGAGGAGCTCACGGATGTTATCATTTCCAACAGAACTGACGATCCAAAACTTTGGATCTTTTGGCTAGTAGATACCCTTCCACCGGTGGATTTAACTCAGGTGCTAGTTACTATTTGAACTATCTGGTGGGCGAGGCGGCATGCTCTTCATGATGAGCAATACCAAAGCCCTATGAGTATTCATTGCTTCATAAACAAAAATCTTGGAGGATCTGAATTTGGTCGCTACTCACCATCCTACATTTTCTAGGGACTTGCATGCTACAACCAGGGACATGCATGTGCTGACGAGGGACTTGCATGTCAACCCACAAGCTTCGAATGTGCAAGAGATTTCCACGAATAATCTACGGATCCTGCTTGATGGTTTTAACTCGAAGCTAAACATGGATGGAGGCCTGTCAAGGGGAGGCGACAGAGGGGTGGCCGCTGTGATTTGTAGGGACAAGAACGGCTAATACTTGGGAGCGTCGACTGGGGTGTTCGACGGCCTTGTCGACCCAACAACCCTAGAGGCTCACGCATGCAGTGAAGCTTTGGCACTAGCTGTGGACCTCAACCGTGAGTCTATATGCATCGCATCTTATTGTAAGGAGTAAATATTCAGTCCGAAGCTCCGTGATGATATGCTTTAATCCCATGTGAGTTCAATTATCAACATAACGAGTTTCAAAATTTCAATATAGTTTATGAGAAGCGCCAACAGAACGAAGAAGCTCACTCTTTGACCAAAGCCGCTTCCTCTCTTACTTCCGGACGCCATGTGTGGCTAGCTGTTTTGTCCAACATTATTTGTATTGATCATTAGTTGCTAAAGAAAATACGATACATGCTAGAGATGCTCTTAGTTCTGGCCCTAGACGAGTCGAGCAGAGCTAAGAGCATCTACAGCCGGATATTGCAAATATTACCCCCTAAACGCTCGCGGACGCGCCCGATCACAAATACGATACATGCTAGAGATGCTCTTAGTTCTGGCCCTAGACGAGTCGAGCAGAGCTAAGAGCATCTACAGCCGGATATTGCAAATATTACCCCCTAAACGCTCGCGGACGCGCCCGGTCAGTGACCGGGCGTGTCCCCTATTTGTCCGTACGTGCAGCCATATTCCTCATTTTATTCCTCATATGTCAGGTCACTTGCACATGATTGGTGGACAGGAAGAGAGAGAAAGAAAAAATGAATAAAAAAATATGGTCCGGATGGGGTCGCGTCCGCGAGCCCTTACATCCTCCCCATATTTGAGATAAATATGAGGGTTGGACGTATAGGGATGATACTAGGAATCCAATTGGATCGCTTTTTTTCTTTTTTCTCATGTTCGGTCACTAATCGGTATACCTGGCCAAACGGGCCGGCCCGACACGCGGCCCGGCACGAGCTAAACGGGCCGTGCCAGGCCCGCGGCCCGCCTTGGGCCGTGCCTGGGCCGCCACCCCCAGCACGCGGGCTGGCACGGCACGGCCCGATTAGCTTTTTTTTATTTTTTATTTTTTTATATGGCTCAGTAAGTAAAAATAGACAAAAAACGTTCAATGCGTCAAATAGTAGCCATTTTAACGGGCCTGTCGTGCCGACGGGCCGACCCGATTAGCAAATGGGCCGTGCCTGGACCGACACCCCGAACACGCGGGCCGACATGACACGGCCCGGTTAGTAATCGTGTCACGGCGGGCCGGGCCGGGCCGGACACGATTACCAGCGGGCCGTGCCGGGCCGGCCGTTTGGCCAGGTATGCTGATCGGGCGGGGATACGAGGGGTGCCTCCGGGTGTAGATCTCTAAAAGACTCCTCGCAGTCGTCGTGGTCGTCGTCGCCTTTCTTCTCCTTCCCGTCGCGCGTCTCACTCTATAGCCCTCTTCCTCCACCTCTCTCCATCCCCGCCACCTAAAAATAGCGCCTCCAAGAATCTCTCGCGCTCCATTCCCTCCCGTCCTCACCTCCCTCTCCTCGGCGTCCCCTCGATGTTGGGCGACTTATACCCACCGCATGCCCGTCTCCATCGCGCCGTTTCACCTCGCTTTCCATGTCCCTCCGCGCCCCCAATGCCGCGCCAGACCCAGGTGAACACCCTTGTTGGTTCTTTCTTCTCTGTCCTTATGGGGTCGATCGGCTGACTTACTGATTCTTGGGATGGTTAGCCGCAGCGAGGCGGCGGGCGGATGCCGTCGGTTGGCTTCGCGTGATATTCCCGGACGTGCCTCTGCCGCCACCGTCCGACGCCTCCGACAACGACCTGCAGGCCGCGCTCTCCGGCGGCAGGCTGCTCTGCGCGCTCCTCAGGAAGATTTGCCCCGGCGCCTTGCTAGATGATGCCTCCACGGACAATGTCGGCAGGTTCCGCGCTGCCGTCGAGCGGATGGGCGTGCCTACCTTCAGCGCCTTCGATCTCGAGAGGGTTGCTTCGCTTGCCGTATCCCTATTATTAATTCTTTTATCTCTTCTCTCTTCTCTCTTCTCTCTTCTTATCCTTGGTTGACATTGCATGCATCCATCCAGGGTCAAATGATAGCTGTTGTGACCTGCATTCTTGCCCTCAAGGATCGGTTTGGATCACGCATCGGCGAAGATCGGAACCTTACTTTCCTCACCAGAAGCGATAGCGAGGGAAGCAGAAAGTATATGGTTGCCAAGCTGCAAAGGGTGCTCACCAGTCCAATTATGTCAGGTCAGGACTCAGGACTCTCCTGCTATTCTATTTGCACTGTTATCGAGAATTTGCGAAGGTATTCTCCATTAGGCTGGCCATAGTGATGGTATCTTAGCCGGTATTATGCACTTGGGAATAGCAAACACGTTGATGTGGCATAGAATTAAAGAAGAGAGAGAAGGTTAGAGTAACATAGGTAGATACCGTATCATGTTAAATGCTATGCTACTTTGTGTCATGCATGGTAATAAATAAGGTCATATATGATACTACTCTATGATACTATGGACTATAAAGGTAGTATCATACACTAGTATCATGTACATGATGCTAGTATATGATACTCCTCCCTATGAGCAGCCTTAGGGAATTTGCACTGATATTCAGAATTTGCGATAGTATTCACCATCCAAGTTAATAAGCTTGGGAATAACTTTTTTTTTTTTTGAAAAGGAGGAACGAAGCCCCCGGCCTCTGCATCAATCGATGCATGCAGCCATCTTATTGGATTGCGAGTTGAAACATCTTTTGTCATCTTTGTATTCAGAACCGTCCAGCCCTTCATTAGGGGCCAATGTGTATTCTCCGTCAGGGGTACTTCAGATGAAACAAGGGGGATATGCTGATCTTCCTGGTTGTAAGATTTCAGACTTGATGAAATCCTCCAGCTTGGATGTAAGTACAATACTGCATACTGGACTTGAAACGGGATAGATAATCAATCAGTTCTCGTGGAAATTTATTTAAATTAAAAAAAGAAAACGTATGTTATTTTCTAGTGCCAACTTGTTCATATTTTGCAGAATGCACCCACTCAGTCACTTCTGGGTGTCGTGAACAGCATCGTTGATGAGAGCATCGACAGGAAGAATGGACAGATACCTTATGTATGCTTCTAATAAAAGAGCAATATAGTTAGTTTGTTCTTACCATATTTAGGTGATTTGTTTCTACATGTGTTAACATCTTTCTTTGTGTAAATGGATGGAAATATTTCATTCTAGCGCATTGCTTGCTTGCTGAGGAAGGTCATAGTTGAAATTGAACGGCGTATGTCTTCTCAGGCTGGGCATATAAGAAATGTAAGATAAATAGTCGTTCATGTTTCTTTTTTGTAGTATAGTCCATTGTGATTTCTTTCTTGTCTGCAGCAAAACAACTTGATTAAAGCTCGCGAAGAGAAGTATCAGTCAAGAATAAGAGTGCTGGAAGCACTAGCAGGTGGGCAAAGCGGGCAAACACATGTAAATTCTAGCACCTTCTTTAAGTCATCTATCTCCGAATTGTTTTTACCAGAAATTTTGTGCACTGCAAGTAAATTGCTTGCTTCTTCTCAATAAGTTTTGAGCTCTTCTCATCTCCAGTAAATTGTAAAATAGTAGGACCGAGAATAACAGCAGAATCCCATTTGTACATTTGATATAGCTTAAAATAACAGCAAGGCTGACTGACTTTCTTGCCCACTCTTTAAATAATGACAATTCACGTACTTGAGTGGCTATAGCTTTAGCATCAATGGAGAAAGTTGGTCCATTTCTTTATGAAAGCCCACTCTTGTCATGCAGATGGAGAAAGATGAGCTCAAAGACAAAGGACAACTACCAGAGGAAGATATGGCTAGGCTGATGAAATGCCAGGAAGAGGTGGCTAGATTGATGAAGGAGAAGGAGGATATGGTTAGGTTGCTGAAGGAGAAGGAAGATATGGTTAGGTTGTTGAAGGAGAAGGAAGATATGGTTAGGTTGTTGAAGGAAAAGGACAATATGGTCGACTTGAAAAAGGGCAAGGTGGAAGAAACACGACAAATAGTGGATGAGGAAAAATACAGGTTACTTAAGGAGAATGATGATACTATAGTGACACTGAAAAGGGAGAAGCAAGAAATGGTTAGGTCTTTGAAGGAGAAGGAAGATATGGTTAGTCTGTTGATGGCAAAGGAAGATATGATTGTTTTAAAAAAGGTCATGGTTGAAGAAAGACGAAGAATAACCAATGAGGGAAATGATAGGTTACTTAAGGAGAAGGATGATACTATATGTAGATTCACAAAGGAGAAGGAAGAGATGGTTAGATTGTTGAAGGAGAAGGAAGATATAATTAGACTGCTGAAGGAGAATGACGACGTGGTTAGGTCAATACATAAAGAAGATATGGTTAATTTAGAAAACAGTAGTTTTAATGACAAAAAACAAACAACAGATGATGGTACTGATAGATTGATTTCAGAGAAGAACACTATTGCGGTTAGGTTGACAGAGGAGAAGGAAGAGATGATTTGGTTGCTGAAGGAGAAGGAAGATATAATTCGATTGATGAAGGAGAAGGAAAACATTTTCATGTCAACGAAGGAGAAGGAAGATAAGGCTGACCTGAAAAAAGGAACAGTTGGAAACACGAAGCAATCAACTGATGAAGACACAGATACATCAATTAAGGAGAAGGGCGACATAATTAGGTTGATGAAGGAAAATGAGGATTCTAACAATACAATTATGAAACTTAAGCTGGACTTAGAAGCATTAAAATCATTGCACGAGGAGAACTGCAAGTTGTTAGAATCTAAGCAGGAAGATATGATTAAGCTTCTTGCAGACAAGGAAGACAATGCCAGTATAATTTCGCAACTCAGACAGGACAGCTTGACTAAGGAGAATGAGGACATTCTTAGGTTGATGAAGGAAAAGGAGGATGGTAACAGTATAGTTGTGAACGTTAAGCTGGAAATGGAAGCATTACGATCATCATACGAAGAAGCCTGCAAGCTCTTAAAATCTAAGGAGGAGGATGTAGTTAGGCTTCTTGCAGATAAGGAAGACAATGCCAGCGTAATTCTGCAACTCAGACAAGAGCTTGAAGCAACAAAAAGATTGCATGAGACACATAGTCAGCAATTAGAGACCAGAGCTACCCAGGTAAAGCAGGAGTTGGAACATAGAATAAAAGAAATAGAGCTCATGTTAGAAGATTCTATCAAGAGAAAAAGGGAATTTGAAGAAGTATATAAATCTCGAATCCAGTTCTGGGAGCAGAAAGGAATAGTGGTCAACCAATTTGTGGGTTTGCAAGTACAAAACGTTCAGGTATTAGTCAAATCAGTTCCTTTTCTCGGTTTCCATCGGGAGTTCCTAAAGTTTTCAGTTATGTGAATAGTGTTTTGTTTTATCAGGATTTGAGGCTATGTTCTGTTTCAGTTAGGCATGAAATCCTAAATTGTCAAAAAAGATGGCTTGAAGAACTAGCTGGCCTTGGTAAGAATGAACCCTGTGAGTAGTTGTGGCTCGTATTTACATAGTTTTCATCAATAGATCACAATTAACATTATTGAAACTTTTATAGGACAAAACCTTAAGGTGGTAACAAATGCTGCAGAAAAATATCATGCAGCTCTTGCAGAAAACAGAAAATTGTTCAATGAGATCCAGGAACTAAAAGGTGCCAGTTTGTACTACAATCATCGGTTCATTGTGCTTGGCTATTATATTAACTTAGGTAGTACAGCTAAAAATATTAGGTTAACATAGTATTACGAAGCAGGAAACATCAGAGTTTACTGTCGGATTAGACCTTTTCAACCTGGGGAGGATGAGGTCTCCAGTTCAGTTGAATGTATTGGTGACAATGGTGAACTTGTTTTATCTAACCCTACAAAACAGAAGGAAGGGAGCAAGAATTTCACGTTCAACAAAGTATTTGGGCCTACCATTACACAAGGTACTCATAACAGTGAGATCTATGCAATTTACCTTCTCTCGAGTTTCTATTTATGATGTAACAATGCAGTAGTGTACGTCATAAATTGGTTTTCTTATCTCCTAATTTATTTTAATAGATATGGTCTTCAAGGATATTCAGCCACTAATTAGATCAGTTCTCGATGGCTACAATGTTTGCATTTTCGCATATGGTCAAACTGGATCAGGGAAAACGTACACTATGGTATGAAGCTCTCAGAACATGAACTTTCAGCTTTTTATTTCTGTTTGCATGAAATAACTAATAGTATTCTTAATAGTCAATTATGTGCTTACAATATCTTGTTTCAATTGATTTCTTAGATGGGGCCTGAAAAGGCAACTGAGGAGGAATGGGGCGTCAACTATAGAGCACTAAATGACCTTTTCAATATCTCCCATGCTCGGCGAGACATGATCACGTATGAACTTACTGTTCAAATGATTGAGATCTACAATGAGCAAATCCGTGATCTCCTTGGTGGTGGTGGTGGTGCACAGAAGAAATATCCTTTTGTTTGTCCAAAATGGCTTCACTGGGTAGTAGTTTGCGTCTGTTTTCTGCATGTTCTATCTTAGCCATTGTTTTATGTGGTAATATTATTATAACGAAATTAGTTGAAATAGGTCTATTTGGAATTTTACAATGTTTAGCTCGGTATAGTAGTCCGTGTGTGTTTTCTGCAAGTTCTAACAAAACTTAGTCATGGTTTTATGCATTCCGAATTCATCTGTTGCTAGCAAGAAAGTGTTTGGAATAGGTGTATATAAAGGCGAGATTCTTCTTGTGAGAAATAATCCCCACATGTCATACACACAAAAAGTGTGGCAAGATTCCCTTAGGCAAGCCAAAGTGTGGCTAAGAATTTGAGCACGTAAGCTAACGCAAGTGTGGCAAAATTAGTCACCAACCAAAGAGGCCCAAAAGGTTGTAACTTTGGTTGGGTTCATCATAGCTCATACCCAGTATTTATGAGATCTCTACTGCCATAGTCTTGCTTGTAATTCAATGAATTGCCTTTTGTGGACTGAAACATCCCCCCCTCCCCCTTTCTCTTAACTTGCACACAATAGGGATTCAGAATACCATGCAGCCAAACGGAATTGCTGTTCCTGACGCAACAATGTGTCCTGTCAACTCAACTTCTCATGTTATTGAGCTAATGCAGACTGGGCACGGCAATAGAGCGATGAGCGCAACAGCTTTGAATGAGAGAAGCAGCAGATCTCACAGGTAGGTTAATTTTGCCAGTTCTGTTTTTCTGCAGGAATAAACCTCCTTATTAGTGGGTAATCTTCTGCAGTGTTGTGACAATTCATGTCCGAGGCCAGGATCTAAAAACTGGGAACACTTTACGTGGCGCTCTACACCTTGTGGATCTTGCTGGAAGTGAGAGAGTGGACCGCTCTGCTGTTACAGGAGACAGGCTCAAAGAAGCACAGCACATCAACAAATCTCTGGCTGCTCTTGGGGATGTTATATTTTCTTTATCACAGAAGAATGCGCATGTACCATACAGAAATAGCAAGCTTACACAAGTCTTGCAAACTTCTCTGGGTATTCTTTTTCACTAAAGAACTAATTTTTGTCACATAATTATGTGTTGTATAGAGATTTCATGACATGGAAGTTTTTCATATGCAGGTGGGCATGCAAAGACTCTAATGTTTGTGCAGGTCAATCCAGATGTTTCGTCTTATGCAGAGACCTTAAGTACTCTTAAATTTGCGGAACGAGTGTCTGGGGTGGAACTAGGCGTTGCAAGGACCAATAAGGAGGGAAAAGAAGTCAAAGATGTCAGAGAATTGATGGATCAGGTAACATGCTCTCCATACTACCAACACACACACACAGTACACAATATTAAGTCAACACAAAAAATTATTGAGGCGCAGTGATATTGCAAGGACCTTAAGGACCAATAATAAGCGACAAATGCAGTGATATTGCAACATACCAGTGTAACTATCTAATGATCTTGATATTAAGGTGCGCAAATAAATTAAGGATAGGTGTCAAAATTCAAAACAGTATTGTCATGTGGCACAAGATTTTTTCTCATAATGAAATACAGTTACAGTTGTTGACATCTAATGTGTCGACTTGCAGCTTTTAATGCTAAAAGATACTATCTCAAAGAAGGACGACAAAATAGAACAGCTGCAGCTACTCAATACTAGCACCTCCAGATTGAAGTCCAACAGACAAGCTGGCCACATATTGAAGCATTCGTCATCTTCTCCGGGCATGACATCACTAGGAAAGGTCTCAAGTGTTGGTAGTGGAGCAGCCTCTGATCTTGACAACTTCTCTGACACTAGTGATAGGCAATCTGAAGCTGGGTCCACGCTCTCCATTGAACCTGAGGTTTCTGGTCCTGGTGATGTTGAGTCTGATGGAAGGTTAAGTGATGCATCTGATGGGGGTAATTCCACTGGTGCGGAAACTGACAGTTCAATAAGCAGTGTGATGGACCAAGGGCAAGAGAAAGCGTCTAGCGCTGCGAAAGAGCGGTCGTGCGTATTTCCAGTTCTCGTTAGTCTGAGATTTAATAGTTTCATTTATTTGACAATTCAATTTATACAGATTTTCCATTAAGTGGAACTTTTGTCATGGTTTTGGCTGTTGTCTGTGACTTGCACTTTACATCACATTATGTAGGACAAAGGCGGTATCTCGAGTTCAGAAGTTGACAGTCCCAAAAGGATCAGGCTTGCGGCCTAAACCAAGGGATCCTGCTGTTCCTAAACCGTCAGGTAAGATGCCTCTTAAGTTTCACTTGCATTTTTTTTTAATACGCCAAGGTTGAAAAATAATGCTTGCTTGGGAGAAACACAACTGGGTTTGACAGTTTTATCTTTACGGATAGTTGATAGTTCACTCCTAATCTCGGTAACATGCATGTACAGTATGTCTTGAACATGTAATTACAACGGGAGGATATGAATTGGCATGGAACCAGTTGTTTTGACTACGGTCCAGAATAAAAGGATATTTGCATTGACAAACAGATAACCAATCTAATATAATACAAACTCAGTGTAACTCCTGGTACTGTATCTAACAAATAAGTGACTCTTGTAGAAATCTCGCAAGAAATATCTAACAAATAAGTGACTCTTGTGGAAATCCCGTGAGAAATATAGTTACTAGAGTATTGATTATTAACATTCAAATACCTGGATTATATCCACACTCTCAATATTTCTACATATTTTTTCTTATTCTAGTTGCAGTGCCAACAGGGGCACAAAGAAATACAACCACCCAAGGAATTCCACCAGCAAGAGCTACTAGAACTGCAAAACGAGGACAATAGATCAAGTTTCTTACCATTTTGGCTAAACTATTTTCCACTTGCCTTAAATTATTTATTGGAAGCTATAGAGTGTACAGTCTAGCTTGTTGTAATTATGCCCATTGAGTTGGAAATTAGGCAGGGAGAAAATTTAGGTGTTGTGAATCTCTCTTTTGATTGATTCACTTTTCCTTTTTACTATTTCAGTACGCTCTAAACAACTTCCAAGAAGTTTAAGCACATGAATATGTAGCATGGGTGCAGTTCAGTGAAGGCTTCTAATCTGTTATTGCCTACATTAGGTATAGCTTAAGTGTATTTTTCTCATAGGATCTGAGATCAGCCGGTGATGTTTTTCTATGATCTGATGTTCTCTTGTGTTTCAGTTGTGCTCTTAGATTTGCACATAATTTCATCAACTACAAGGATTTGGGGTTCAATATAGTAGGGAAACCAGAAACCTTTTCTGAATACTTTTTTATTTTTCAAGATATTGCCTTCATACTTGTACTCCGGTTCCTCTTTTGTTCTGTTAATCTGTGGTTTCCTTATTTACAATATATCTAAGGTCTCGAAAGTTACACCTTTTTTCTCTTTCGAATGATCCAATGAGATTAACTGACTTGATGCACTAAATTTAGTTGCTGCAACGTCGCACTGAGAAGAATATGACTGGAGTTTCTCGATAATTTACCATACAGTAGGAGGCCTGTGTTTTTTTATCTTCAATACAAAATAGTTTACCATATGGTAGGAAACCTGTGGCTCTTTATATTCAATACAAAATAGTTTACCATATGTTAGGAAATCTGTGTTTTTTTTTTCAATACCAAATAGTTTACCATATGGTAGGAAACCTGTGTTGACTTGGAATTTCAGTCCTGAGAGTTACGATAGAGTAAAAATACATGTGATTCAATCCTCATATTGCAAAAAAAGAAAAATTGAGCGTCATGAAATCACCAATATAATAAGATATCATGTACGTAATTCTCTAAATTAGATCCAAGTGTCAGTTTTATACCAGAGAAATTATTTGTAACTTCAACATTGCATTTAATCTTTGTACCATTAAGCAGCCATGCAGCAAATGTGGAGAAAAATCTTTCATGGCTCAACAAATAACAAGTGTCTCGCTCCAAATCGAGGGAAGTTAAAAAAGTACATTGCAATACAATGCACAATGTTTGAAAGTTTGCAAGTTGATACAAAAATATATAATTTTTCTTTATTTAAGACATCAGCATAGTAGTTCAGAATCAGATTAGCAAGTTGAACATCCCTACAGCAACTAATGAGGATTACAATACAGTACTAATAAGCAAGGATAGACAATGAGATGGGGGGTATGAAATCCTCCTACTTTCACAGCTTCCATTCCTCATGATGAACTCTTTGGGTAGCTATCTCATTTACAACTCACAAGTTTTTCCGTTCCTCGCGAGGATCTGTCCAATTTGCAATTTTCAGTGCAGTGTGCAAACTGAAAGCAAAGGTCCATGAGAAATCAGGCAATGGTGGTCTGCGCTTGCTTTGCCCCAACCGCAAAGAACTCGGTGATGACCTCGAGGGGCATGCCCTTTGTCTCTGGGACCTTTAGGTAGACGAACACAAAGGCGATGCAGCAAACGACTGCATATATACCAAAGACACCTGCCAGGCCAATAGCATTCAGCATCACAGGTAGGCTGTAGGTAACAATAATGTCACAAATCCAGAATGTGAGAGCGCAAACAGCGATGCAGACACCACGGACTCTGGTGGGGAAAATCTCTGCACATAGAATGTTGGGGATCGGGCCAAAGCCCATGACAAAGCAACAGAAGTAGACAATGACGCTAACTGTGGAGAGCACAGCGTGGGGCACTGTACTCAAGCTGATAACATTGGACACAACCAAAACAATTAGAGATGCTATCAGGATGGGAATTGTGCCCAGTAGCAGAAACCTGCAGAAAAGGAAAATAATAAGACCTTGTTTGATCGGAAAAAGTGGATAATACTGAGAACTGAAATGATTCAACCAAAGCAAACCAGTTAGTTACCTTCTTCCAGATATATCCATAAGTCTCATGGCTACGCCAATGCTAGGGAGCATGAGTAAGGTGGTGAGAGAACTGATCAAGATGGATGCTGATGCTGAACTGAGGCCAAGATTGGAAAGAAGAACCGCCACACCAGCTTGCTCCAGAATTTGAGGAGTATAGTAGAGAACTCCATTAATTCCAGCAAACTGCACAACGAAAATCGACTTAGTACTTGTTAGCCAGTTTCATACCATATGTTGGTTCATATCTGGCAAACATACCTGCTGAAGCATCTGAATTCCAACGCCGACAAACAGTGCACGCCTCACACCAGGTTCAAACAGATCTTTCCAGATTGGGCCTTTGGGAGCTGCCTCTGATGGATGAGTCATGGCTGGACCGGCCGCCATACGCTCTTCCATAAGATCCTTGGAGTAAAGAGCCGAGTGGCTTACCAAAGCAGCAGCGTGTATAAACCCACTGCCCCCGTGGGTGGCATCACCCCCACCAGGAAGTGAAGCAACAGAGCCCCTTCTTGAGTCGGCCACCCCCTCTTGGTGCAAGTAGATTCTTTTGAAGCCTCCTTCCTTCTTGCCATCCTCGCCTTGTCGCTCTGACCATTTCCATGCGAGTTGCCACCCCCCACCAATACCAGTGCTGCTGACTGCCTCCCCACCCTCTTCCAAGAGACTTCTCCTTCTCATGCCCAAAGTGCTTCCATGGTCCTTCCCATCCGTGTTTGTGGTCTGTCGCGACAGCAGCGGGCTGTGGACATTATCTTCGTAGTCGCCTCCAGCATCAGATGCATATTCCTCATCGTCCCTATGAACGTTCTCCTCATCCCAGTGCTCAGTTTTTGGATGCTGATCTGCCACACTGAGCATGCTGCCAAAGTTAGGAAACAATGTGCTCCGCATGCTTCCTCCAGCTTGAGGCATGTTCTCATGAACACTTCCGAAAAGCGTGACTAGAGGATCCATAAGGGGCACACTCTGGTTCACCATGCTGCCATGACGAGATGCAAGAGAAAGCACACTTCCAAGCATGCTGGGTCCCTTGGAAGGTCGAGCAATCCATGATTGGCCCTCTTCAGGCCCATATAGTGTTATTTGGTCATTATCGCCATCAACAACATGATCATCAGCTGGGTCATTAGCTGGTCCAATTATGTACTCCTCAATGGAGGTGTCTCCTCCAACCTCCAAACCTTCAACAAGAAGGGCCATTTCTCCTGCGAAAATTTGATTTGGGATGATAACTGTAACTTTACTCGTAGTTATTCATAAACCAGCAACTGAAATTTACCAACACTTAGGTTCCAACATACTATACTAAAACCCGACTTGCGAAATCATTTTTGAGGAATACCCAAACATTATATCTTTAAAAACATATCATAATTGACTTGAATACTTTACTGAAAGGAGCAGCTTATGCAAGTTCTTAACTTAAGTTGCATACTTGTGTCCATTTACCAACCAATATAGCCACAGTTCATCTGAGCTTTGTCAACAAGGCCATTTATTAAAAAGCAAAAAGGCCTAAATATACTACTACTACTTTGACATTCTGTGGTGTGCAAAGTACCAACATGGATTTAATATTAACAAGGCTGAAACTTTCTTACTCTTTGGTCATTTATGATCGAGGACAAAGATGCAATACGAATAAAATAAAATATTTTGTTAAAAAACTTGTGCAACTCAAATATAACAGTTACCACCAGTGCATATCACTTAGGTAACTGATTGCAATCGACTATGAGGGATGAATTTAAAGAAGGGGTCCGCAGCAAACCAGGTGAAATGAATCTGGAGTTTTCAGTGAAAAAAACAGACCTGAGACATCCTCCCTCCCCCGTAATTTTTGCAGCACCTTCTTTGCCTCTGCCATTCGGCCCTTGCTGACAAGCCATCTCGGAGATTCTGGCAGGTAAAATACCGTCAAGCCGAAGAAAAACAAGGACGGTACGGAGAGAACCCCGAGCATAATTCTCCAATCAGGTGATGGCAAGAGTGACATCCCGAACACCATGCAGTATGACAAGAACATCCCTCCTGACCCGCTGAACTGTGGAAGCGTGTTGAGCCGTCCCCTGATCTCCGAGGGAGCCGTCTCCGAGATGTACAAAGGCACCAGCGTGACAGCCAAGCCGATGCCGAAGCCATCGACAAGGCGTGCTAGAAGCAGTACATAGACATTGGGTGACCATAGCATGATTAGGCCGCTGAGGAAGTAGAGAATTGAAGAGAGAATCAGCATAGGGCGCCGGCCAACCCAGTCCGATACCGGCCCGGAGAATGTGGTGATGATGGTTGCGCCGATGAGGGACATGGCCACGATGAGCCCCTCCACAGTGGGATCATTTTCGAGTTGGAATTCCTTCTTGATGTACAGGACAGCGCCTGGAGACAAAAGGCGTGATCTGTTAATCTGTGCCTTGAGTAAAAGTAAAGGACAACAAGTTTACAGATGAGGAGGAATAATCAAGTGTTGAAAATCGAAGCTTTGTCTTGACAATTATTATTATGTTGGTTTGTAAGGTGTTGCTTTTAGGGTCCAAGGAAAAACAAGGCAGTTTGCTCAAGGGAAATTACCCGTGTCTTATTGTTCCAAAAGGAATAGTAGTAGCACTGAACAGCATCTGGTCTAAACTCTAAAGGCAGATTCAGCGGAGCGATCTAACAAAGTAGTGTAGGAGTAAAACAAATCTGGCTAGAGCATACCAGCAATGGTGGCATTGTCCCACCCCTGCAGCAGATTGCCGATGGAAGCCGCAATCGCTACCAGTGCGGCACCCGACATCTTGTTCTCTCCACCGAGGATCCCCGCAGCTGCGCCTGCGCGCGGAAACCCAGCTCAAGATAAACGAACCAGCCACCACAAGCTGGGATTATTTAGATGATGAAAAATCTCGCCTACCTCTCGAGAAAACCAACCAAGGAGAGAAGAGGAGATGGAGAGGCCCAAGAAGCGGCAGTCCCCTAGTTGGTGGCTGCTGCGGTAGATCAGAACCGAGCAAAGCCGCCTCAAATAGGAGCCAAGAGCTACCCCTCCTTCACTGCCCTGGCTCTGGCTGCCACCGGAAAAGAACAAGACAAGGCCAGCGTCCCCCGCCAGAGTCACGACAAAAGCCTGATGCCCCGCTTGGAATCGCTGTAATTTTTATTTTGTACACCCGTATTTATTTTACAGCTGTATATATATGTACTCCATCTTAAAAAAAGAAAACGGATCGGCGACGGAGATGCCCAAAGATCCGAGCTTCACTGCAAGAGAACAAGCCAGATCCCTTGTCCTTGGTGGCCAACACATGCTCACACAAAGTTCGCTTCGGCCAAGAGGCCAGCCAGGAACTCATCTGTCAAGCCCGAGACTGTCGCCACCTACCGACTCTAGTCAATTCGCTCCCAGCTTTGGACGGCCACCGTTCATCCTAGTGCTAAATGGTGACGAGCCCGATGCGATCTGCGGGATATTTGTACATTTACTAGAGTATTATACTAGTATACACATGGTGACGATCTTATTAAACTCGCATGTGGAGTGTGATACTTCCAGATCGTAGCTACGTGGCCAACACTTCAATCAAAAGGAAAAATGATAACATAAACTACCGTGTGAATCAACTTAAAACCTTATACACAGAGGTAGAATAGTAGCGTTGGTTAGAAAGAGCGCTACTACTACTTAATAATAGCGTGTGTCAATAAACAACGTTACAACTATGGTTGTAGCAGTAGCGCGTCTGCACGAGTAAAAGCGTTATTATTATAATACCCATATTGTTGTCGGTAGGCTAGGAATAGTAGTAGCGAGGCTTCAAAAAAATGCTATCGTTAAGTGCCTTGTAGTAGCACGTTTTCTGTATAAAGCGGTACTGCTAAAAAATAAAATAAAATGGAAAAGAAGTAGAAAAGTAAATGAAAATGAAAGAAGTAGAAAAAGGAGAAATGAAAAAAAGAAAATATAAAGATAAACAAAAGAAAAATAAAAATAAAGGAGAAAGGCATAGCAGTAGTGTTTGTTACTATAGCAATAACGCGTTTTATAAAACCGCGCTATAGCTACATTCCTTAGATAAAAAGAAAAGAAAAATAAAAATAAAAAACTACTTCCTATAGAAGTAGCGCGTTTTGGTAGAAAGTGCTATAGCTAACTTAGCTATAACCCTTTTTGCCAACCAGCGCTACTGCTATATTGACTTAACCCCGCGCGGGTTCAAAATTTTGCTAAGTCATTTCCCCAATTCCCCATCGATCTCCTCCTCAAAATTTTGCTATATTGACTTGGACTCGTCGAAGAACATGAAGAAAAAAGATTACACCCACATCAGGTCTGTTCTGGACAGTGCTATCTTTACGTACGGCGTACAGGGTGTAGAGATCATGCTCAGGAAGACAAGGAACCACGCGCTCAGCTTCGGCCATAAGACTGATTTCTGCTGCATCATACATAAAAGCAGGGTCCAACTATGAAGGAAATCAAACGATAAAAGCGACATCCATCCTTGCTAATCACAGGCTGCCAACCTAGAACCCATCATATGATCGATGATGAAGAAGAAATTCCAGATAGAACAATCATCGCGCTCACATCAAAGTATCGTTTTACCTGTACCTGTACCTGTTGTTGTAGTAATCTGTGAGCCACAAGGACTCAACAATCTCATTTCCAAAGGTATTAAGATTAGCAAAGCTTAATGGGTGAGGAATGGTTAACTGGTGAGGCAGCAACAAGCACTAAGCATTTGATATCTGGCTAACATACGATTACAAGAATAAGAACAATGATCTACGCATAAACGTACGTGAACTAGGAATGATTAAGAAGTGATTCTGAACACCTACTTACGAGTCAACCATAACCCCACTATGTTCTCTTTCCGAACTCCCTCGAAAAGAGACGGTCACAGTTACGCACACGGTTGGTGTATTTTAATTGAGTTTACTTCAAGTTTTCTGTAACCAGGTAATATAAAATTTCTAAATTGCCACATAACCACGGGCATGGCCCTCGGAAAGATTTAACCCTGCAAGGGTGCTCCAACTCATCCATCACAAACTAGCCACAAGCTGTGTGGAAAACCTCAACCTCGAGATAGCCCAAGGTATCCTCGGAGTCCCGGTGCACAAGACATTTGAGAACGGTAAAACAAATCCAGCAAGGTCGCCCGACGTGCCAACAATCTCGATAGGAGCTACGTATCTCGTTCTTAGGACACGATCGGATGGGAAAGCCTATGAGTAAAACCAATCCTTGAGTTTCCCCATGATGCCCCCGCAGTCTGCCCATTTGGGACCAACACCATCAACACTGGCCCCCGTGTATTATTTTGAATTAATCCTTGAGTAGCGCCAACTCCCTATGCATTAATAACTGTGTTCAGTATTATTATGTTGAGCAAATATAGTACCAATGTTGGGCCTTGCCGGAAGAGTTTTATCCCAAAACGAATTATCAAGGGGGTCCCCATAACAACCCCAAGCATATTAGGAGCACTCAATATGGAACATAACACTGATACTAGGAAACTAAGGTGGCAAGAGTGAAACAAAACACCAAGCAAAGGCCAAGCCTTCGACACTTTACCAAGTGTATAGATTTATTAATTAATAGCAACAATATTGTGATATCCCAAGATATCCATGTTATCACATGAAACAAAGTGCACCTGCAACTAGCAACACTATAAGAAGGGCTGAGCAAGCGGTAACATAGCCAAGCAATGGATTGCTGGGATATGCAGGGTTGGAGGCTTATCATGGCATTTTGGGAGGTTTGCAAACAAGTTGATGTGGAGCATCCCATGAGCACCTCCATGGACCCATCACCAACACCTCAAGATACGAAAGGCCCCATGACAAGAGCCCGTGCACGTGCCATTACAAACGAGGTGACATCCCTTCTTTATGTTTCTCTATTTGATGATCTTGGAACGTGGATTCTACCTCAAGCAAAGACACTTTGTGTGCTTAGGTACCAAGAAGGAGGAAGGGAGCAAGAGGGACACCAAGAGCAAGGAGAAGGACAAGCAACAACCCATGAATTAGGGGTACAACCGGTGCACCACCTGTCAACAACCGCTGCACCGGTACAACCGGACCACCACCGCCAACAACCGCTACCACCGGGGCCAGGATTCTATTATGGAGCGGTTCAAGACCGGTACTACCCCGGTTGTATCGGTTGATGTCTTAATACCGGTACAACCAGTCCATCCTTTGGTACAACTAGCCTGCCTACGTGCAGGGACGGGCCCGAGGCCTCCCTCTCACTTACCCTTTCGAGACTAGCACTATATATACTTCGTCCCCTCCTCGTTTTTAGGGTTAGCTTTGGTTTGCTCTTAGATAGTTGAGCCTAGCTCCTTCCACTACCTCTCCCGTAGACATGCCTCTATAGGAGAAGATCCTTAGTGGATGTCAAGGCCCCTTACGAGGGAAGATCCTCCAGGATATCAAGGCCCCTCCTTACGGACTGGGAGATCGCGTACCGCTACTTGTATCGTTGGTTGATTTGGGATCTCGTTCCTCGTGTGCTATTATGGATCTAGTGGATGTGTGATTGTGTTTGCCTTTAGTGTCTTCCTCTCGTTCTTCCTCGTGTTCTTCGTGTTCTTCGTGTTTCCCCCTCCAATTCGTGAAAGATCCGCCACGACGGGACTTGGCCCGTATCATATTGGTATCATGAGCCACGTTGATCACGAATTTGGAGTCTCCCCCACTATTTTCTAGCCAATTTTTGCTTTGTTTTGACCTAATTTTAAAAATACCCACAAAAATAGCCATACCAAATTTTCTTAGATTCATTGTATTTGAGAAGATTTTGTTGATTGTGATCCATGGTTTCAGCAGTGGACAAGTGGATCTACCTTTGCACCATCATCCTCATCGTTTTCCTCCGCAAAATCGCCCAATTTTTTTTCTTCCCTGATTTCGGACCTACATTTTTGCCAGGAGCAGTACAACCGCCCATATGACCGGTACAACCGGTAATTCCCCCAGGAGCGGTACAACCGCTCATTCTAACGATACAACTGCTAATTCCTAGGAAGTTCTGGAGAGGTACAACCGCCGATCCCAAGCGGTACAACTGCCCACCTCCCAGTTTCAACTTTTTTGATTCGCTCTTTCGCCCATTTTCTTCCGCAACCCGTTTGCATTGGAGATTTTGAGACACGAGCCCACCACTTCCTAAGGTGTTTCGACTAATTAGGAGTGGTTCTTCATCGACATTGTCGCTCATCATTGCCCTGAAACATCGCCAACCAACTCTTCATTGACACTACACCGCAAGCAAGGACGATAACCGCGACGACACTCTTGACTTCTCCCCTTGCCATTGCATTGTCACCACCTAGCCTATTTGTGTTACTTGCCTGTCGAGACTAGCCATTGAGTATTGTCGGGCCACACTAATTGTACACATTAATGATACATACTCCGCATAGCTACAATTGCATGCATATACATCTTAGTATCATCTCTTGTGTTACAAAGTACCCGCATACGTAATGGCTATCTTGGTGTGCACGTCCCGCATAGTGACAATCCAAATATCATTGCTAAAGGAAAGAAAAGTGAAGCTTTTAAGCAATGTCAAAAGAACAATAGCATAGCCAAATTTGCATATCATACTTCATCACTTTGGATCACTTGAGTGAGTGACTCGTGCCACATTCATAGCAAGTCGGGAATAGGAAGTCGACGCATTTTTTTTGTCTCTTATAGGTTGTGCACAAGTCGTATCACACCCATTAGAGCAATCGTGCTACCGTCTCTATAGAGTTGTGCAACACGAGCGTTTTCCGTGGACTCCACATTTTGAGCTCATTTTGGTTGCACAACCCCACTTTCTATTTCATGTGTGTGTTTCCGAGTTCACTCATTGCTATTGATTCACATTGTCTTACTTGCGGATCTCTCTCAACTTTATTGCATCATATTCTCGGATTGCTTGAAATTTTGTGCCCCCATCCTAACCAAGATACTCCATAAGCATTACCTTTGTAGGTGTGAGAAAGGCAAACTCGGTAACAATTCTATTATTTCCATGATTTCACATTGAGTGATTGACCCTCATCTCAACCTTCGGAATGGTATTTGGTATTGTGTTTTCCCACTCTTCCACTTATATCTACTTGAGTACCATGGATAGGAACACTATGACAAACCCGTCCTTCGAGGAGCATGACAACGACGCGAACAACTACGTCACCAAACTACAATTCTTTGCCGTACAAAAGGGAATGCGCCAACCATATGATGTCATCACGGACCGCATCGAGCACCTCGCCACCAACATACGTGAATCAAAGGAGCGGATGCGGGACTTCATGACAACACAAATGGACGAGCTCTGTGCCTTGATGGTGAACCGGGCATCATCCACTTCTACCGCAACTCGACGGCGCACCGCAAGTCGACACTCATCCGAGGATTCCTCCGACGAGAGTCCTCCTCCTCGCGCTCAATCAGAACAACTTGACGCGCATTGCTTCTCTCAAGATTCAAGCAACCCTTTCAACGACGAACCTCAAGGTCGACATCGTGAGCATGACCACCGTCTCCAACAAGAGCAAGATGACTACGAGCATGATCGCCTACGTCACCGCCGTGAAGAAGACCAGCACCATGAAGAGCAAGCACGGGAGGCGCAACGGGTGCTTCGCGATGCAAACTATGCCATGCAAGAGCGCAACCATCTAGCTTGTGAGGAACAAGAATCTCTACGTCGAGAACGCCAAGAAGAATAAGCAGGCAAAGAGGAGCACTAGAACACCAACAACGGGTGCGACCACGACATCAACAACACCCAAGGCAAGAGGACCAACACATTGATGAGCTCGCCCCAAGACAAGAGCAAGGCCAACATGACAACAATGCCCCTCCATGACAACATGCGCGTCCTCAAGCAAACCCCATTGACCACGTGGATGATCAAGCTCCAAGGCAAGGACAACGTCAACAAGACAACTATGCTCCTCCAAGACAAGGATACCGCAATCACAACAACAATGAGAAAAATCGCTTTGGCAAGCTTAAGTTCACCATGCCTAAGTTCTCCGGAAGCAACGATCCCGAAGATTACCTCTCTTGGGCACTCAAGGTAGACAAAATATTCCGGTTGCACAACTATGAAGAAGACAAGAAGATTGCAATGGCCTCCCTTGAGTTCCAAGATTACGTGCTCATTTGGTGGGAACAAGTGATTGAGTGAAGATGAGAAAGAGGTGAACCTCCAATCACAACTTGGGAATAGATGAAAGAACTCATAAGAGCGCGATTCGTCCCAACACACTATAATCGCGATCTCTTCAAGAAACTCCAACTACTCAAGCAAGGCACCAAGTTGGTGGAAGAGTACTATCAAGAGATGGAGATGGCCATGATAAGAGCAAATGTGAAGGAGTCCGATGAGCAAACTATGGCACGTTTCTTGAATGGTCTCAATTACCAAGTCAAGAAAATTGCGGATTTCCAACCCTACTCCAACTTGCTCGAGCTAGTGCACCAAGCCTCGAAGGCGGAACATCAAGTTCAAGAGGACTACAAGTACTCCAAGACCTCCTACAAGACCTATGGTGCAAATACCCAAGCTACTCCAACTATGACTCCTTCTCCACGACCCTCCACGACAAAAGATGACAAGTCAAGCTACAAGGACAAGTCGTCTTCATCACCCCGCAACGCCTCTACAAGCAAAGAGCGTCATCCTCTACACCAACGCCGGATGATGTGAAAACAAGCTTCATCAAGTGTTTCACGTGCCAAGACCGAGGACACAAGATGTATGAGTGTCCCACAAGGTGAACCATGATACTCCAAGATGACGGCTCCTATGACTCCATGAGTGAAGATGAGATGGAAGCTTTGGAACAAGTGGCCATGCGCCGGCAAGTCAATGACGACGGAGACTCTCAAGTCTTTTGTGACAACGATCCGAGCCCTGCTCTCGTTGTCTCAAAGGTCTTGACACTTCAACAACAACAAGACGAGGACCAATGTTGCCACATCTTCCACACCAAGGCCGGTATCCAAGGGAGATCCGTTTCATCATCGACGGAGGAAGTTGCCATAATTTGGCAAGTAATGAACTTTGCTCCAAGTTGCACTTGACCAAGAAAAAGCATCCTCGCCCCTGCAAGGTCCAATGGCTAAGCGACTCTGGCACGATACAAGTCGACCACACCATGCAAGTTTCCTTCAAGACCGACGCTTACGAAGATACCTTGGAGTGTGATGTGGTGCTCATGTCCATTTTCCACCTCCTACATGGGAGACCTTGGCAATTCGACCGTGGCGCCATACACAACAGACGCACAAATCATTATAGCTTCAAGATGAAGGGCATCGAATATGTGCTTAGCCCTATGTCTCCTAGTCAAGTGATCGCCGACAAGCAAGCTTTGTCCCATCGTGGAGAGAAAAGTGAGAGAGTGATCCACATAAAAGCGAGTGAGCGCCACAAGCCAAACTTGAGTGACTCCACGATGAGGGACATGAATGACCTAGTTCTGTTTGCCACCAAAAGATATTTGAGGGATGTGAGTGAGAGCCCATCGACCGTCCTTCACTACATGATAGTGTGCAAGGATGATGCTACCGGGCCTAACCCTTCACCACATCTTCCTCTTGTGCTATCTCAATTGTTGTAGGAATTCCAGGATGTGTTCCCCGACAAGCTACCTCCGGGACTACCACCAAAACGAGGGATCAAACACCGCATCGATCTCATCCCCGGTGCGCCGCTTCCCAACAAGGCTCCCTACCGCGTCAACCCAGACGAAACAAAGGAGATACAAAGGCAAGTCCAAAAACTCCTAGAAAAAGGGCATGTTCGCGAGAGTTTGATTCCTTGTGCGGTCCCCATGATACTAGTACCTAAACATGATAGTAGTATGCGCATGTGTTCCGATTGCCGCCCCATAAATGCTATCACCATTCGCTACCGTCACCCTATCCCACGCTTAGATGACATGCTAGATGAACTTAGTGGTGCCACTATATTTTCCAAGATAGACTTGAAAAGTGATTATTACCAAATTCGCATACAAGAGGGTGACAAGTGGAAAATCGCTTTCAAGACTAAATTTGGTTTCTATGAATGGCTAGTGATGCCCATGGGGTTATCCGAAGCACCGGGTACGTTCATGCGCATGATGCATCATGTGTTGCGCCCCTACATTGGGTATTGTGTTGTGGTCTATTTTGATGACATCCTTGTTTTTTGCAAATCTCTAGAACAACACGCCACACATGTTAAAAACGTTTTGCAAACTCTTCGGAAAGAAAAACTTTATGCTAACATGGACAAATGCATTTTTGGTGTGGAAAAAGTTGTTTTCCTAGGATTTGTAGTTTCCTCAAAGGGTGTCCATGTTGATGAGTCTAATATCGAAGCAATTAAAAATTGGCCCACACCCACCAATTTGCAATAAGTGCGTAGCTTCTTAGGACTAGCCGGTTTTTACCGTCGCTTTGTGAACGACTTCAGCACTATTGCTACCCCTCTACACGCTTTGAGCAAGAAAAATGCACCGTTTGTTTGGGGACCGTCCCAAGACACCGCTTTCCATGAACTTATGCATTTTCTTACTCATGAACCATTGCTTGCCTTGCCTAATTTTGACAAAACTTTTGAAGTGCATTTTGACGCTAGCGGTAATGGCATAGGAGGTGTAATTATGGAAGAGAAGCGCCCAATTGCGTATTTTAGTGAGAAACTTTCTAGTGCTCAACTCAGTTATCCTATCTATGACAATGAATTGTATGCTTTGGTGAGAGTCTTACAAGCATGGGAACATTATTTGCGTCCACATGAATTTGTCATTCATACATACCGATCATGAAACTCTAAAGTACCTCAAGGATCAAACTAAGTTGAACAAATGTCATGCTAAATGGAGTGAATTTATTGAGTCTTTCCCTTATGTTATCAAATACATTATGGGCAAAGAAAATGTTGTGGCGGATGCTCTTTCTCGCAAATGCATGCTCGTTACTCAACTTGAATTGAATGTTGTTGGATTTGAGCACATAAAAGACTTGTATGAGCATGATGATTCTTTTGCTACTCCTTATGCCAATTGCAAAGTGAAAACTTGTTCAGAGAACTACTACATGAAAGATGGATATCTTATGCG
Source organism: Hordeum marinum (assembly GCA_022496015.1). NCBI lineage: Eukaryota > Viridiplantae > Streptophyta > Magnoliopsida > Poales > Poaceae > Hordeum > Hordeum marinum. The sequence goes on along the minus strand of CM039677.1, from coordinate 200,718,114 downwards.
TGCTAACAAACTTTGCATTCCCAAGTCTTTTCTTCGTTTGTTGCTTTTGCAAGAGGCTCACGGTGGAGGAATAATGGGTCACTTTCGACGCGACAAGACATACGCCACACTCTCCGACAAGTTCTATTGGCCAAAGATGCTTCGTGATGTTGCACGCTTCACCAACCGAAACTCTACATGCCGCAAAGCTAAGTCAAAAGCTCAATCCCATGGTATTTACATGCCTCTTCCTATCCCATTCCAACCTTGGGAGGATAGTAGCATGGATTTTGTGCTTGGATTGCCACGAACAAAAAATGGCCATGATTCCATCTTTGTTGTCGTGGATCGTTTTTCTAAAATGTCTCATTTCATTCCTTGTCACAAGATCGACGATGCTTCACATATCGCAAATCTCTTTTGTAGGGAAATCTTACGCCTACGCGAAGTATCAAAGTCCATTGCCTCAGATCGCGACGTCATGTTCTTGAGCTACTTTTGGAAGACCCTTCGTGCCAAGCTCGTCATCAAGTTACTCTTCTCTTCGGCCTACCATCCACAAACCGTTGGCCAAACGAAGGTGACGAATCAGACACTTGGAGATCTCCTCCACGTGTTGATCAAGAAGAACATCGAGAAAATGCATCAAGATACAAGGAACACCATCGAGCATCAAGTGGAACGCACCATCGCAAAGCACAACACCAACAAACAACCCATGGTGTTCGAACCCAGCGACCTTGTGTGGCTACATCTCCGGAAGGAACGCTTTCCAAATGAGCGCAAGTCCAAGCTACTACCTCATGCCTACGACCCATTCAACGTGTTCGAGCGCTACAACAACAATGTCTACAAGATCGACATTCTGCATGACAAGTACAACGTGAGCGACACCTTCAACGCCGTGGACCTCTCCCCTTTCCATGGTGATGAAGATCTTGATTCGAGGTCATATCCCTCACAAGGGGGGGGATGATGCGGAGCATCCCATGAGCACCTCCATGAACCCATCATAAACACCTCAAGCTACGAAAGGCCCCATGACGAGAGCCCGTGCACATGCCATTACAAACAAGGTGACATCCCTCCTTTATGTTTCTCCCTTTGATGATCTTGGAATGTGGATGCTACCTCAAGCAGAGACACTTTGTGTGCTTAGGTACAACGAAGGAGGAAGGAAGCAAGAGGGACACCAAGAGCAAGGAGAAGGACAAGCAACAGTCCAGGAATTAGGGGTACAACCGATGAACCACCTGTCAACAACCGCTGCACCAGTACAACCAGACCACCACCGCCAACAACTGCTACCACTGGGCCAGGATTCTATTATGGAGCGGTTCAAGACCGGTACTACCCCGGTTGTACCGGTTGATGTCTTAACACCGGTACAACCGGTCCATCCTCCGATACAACGCCTTCCTGCGTGCAGGGATGGGCCCGAGGCCCATGTATATCCCTCTCACTTACCCTTTCGAGACTAGCACTATATATACTCCTTCCCCTCCTCGTTTTAGGGTTAGCTTTGGTTTTCTCTTAGATAGTTGAGCCTAGCTCCTTCCACTACCTCTCCCATAGAGATGCCTCTATAGGATAAGATCCTTAGTGGATGTCAAGGCCCCTTACGAGGGAAGATCCTCCGTGATATCAAGGCCCCTCCTTCCAAAGTAGGAGATCGTGTACCGCTACTTATATCGTTGGTTGCTTTGGGATCTCATTCCTCGTGTGCTATTATGGATCTAGTGGATGTGTGATTGTGTTTGCCTTTAGTGTTTTCCTCTCGTTCTTCCCCTTATTCTTCGTGTTCTTCATGTTTCCCCCTCCAATTCGTGAAAGATCCACCACCACGGGCCTTTCCCCGCATCACAAGTGATAGGGAGCGAGACATAGATATATAAACGAGACAACTAGCATGTCAATGATAATAGTGGTATCTAGAGAAATGATCATCCTGCCTGAGATCCTACTTGGAAGAAGGACAAACCCTTGAAGAAGGCGAACCAACATAGTCGAACGAATCCTCACACTCCAAACGCTTTCGAAACTCTAGCGAGGAGAACAAATCCGAAAACAACAAATGACACGGTAAACACTACAATACATCCATGATATGATGCGCAAACAAATATAATGCATGTCTCGTTTAAATATGCAAGTCATGACAATCACAACAATAAAATACTACACATTAAGTGAAATTCAATATGCAACGAAATGCATATTGAAAAAACTCCACATTCGAATCATTTAGTTCACCCTTATTTATTTACGCGGCAATTTTAAAAGTTAGTTAACATGGCAAGAGGTGAAGCATAAAGGAACTACACTATCTAGGCATTTTAAATGCGACCAGAAACAAAGAGTAACAATTCCGGAAAGTCCTCACATGCAAATTAAGATTTCGGTACTTTTTTGCCTATAACAAAATTTTAGAGTTGTTAAACAACAAAATAAATGTCACCATGTTATTCTACACATTTTCCTAGCCATGTTACATATATAAAACATTTAAATCGGAGTTACGGTTAATTAGTTATGAAATAAATCATTTTAACATGACATTTTCATAAATTAATGCAAACAACAAGTGTAAACATTTTTATCATGTATGAAAGATAGATGTTATTAATCTACACAAAATTCTGAACATTTTACATGTTTAAATCATTTTAATCTGAAGCAAGGTTTGTGAGATATTAAATGCATGAGGTGCAAGGCTCTAATCTACAAATATGTTTTTCTTGGATAATACCTAAAATCGCAGATAGGAAAAATATATTCATGGGCCAAATCTGGTGGGCGCAATATAGACAATCTTGCCCAGTGCGAGGGATAGGCAGGTGATCGGGCTCACCACGGGCCATCCGGAGCTCAGACGGCTTGAGTAGTGGCTGGCTCGGTTGCGGTGCAGCTGGGCCGGTCAACATGAGGAGGAGGCAGGCCGACTGCTGGTCCGACTTGATCGCAGCTGAGCCCACGCGACAGGGATTCATGGGGCGATTGCGTCATCCTCCTCACTCGATCTGGCGAGCAGGGGCGGCAGTGCTGGGACTTGGGCGACCGACGACAACGCTTCTTCGGCGAGGGAGGAGCGAAGCTGGCCGGAGATCTGGGCATGGGCGCTCGATTCAACCCCATTCCGACCAGATCCGACGGAACTAGGTGGCGGCGAATCTCCTTGAGTTCGGCCATGGTGGAGAGAGAGAGAGAGAAGTCGGAGAGATAAATGGACAAGGGAGAAGGAGCACGGGCAGCTCGGCACTCATCTCCGACAAGGGGCGGCGCAGGGGCAGCGGGGTCAGCAGGGCAGCGTCCAAAGACGAGCGGGGTGCAGCCATCGGGGGTGGGGCTTACGAGAGCTTAGGCGTGCGGATTCTGCGGGCTCGCAGGCGAGCAGGGGCGGCGGTTCCGGGCCTGGAGGGCCGGATCTGGGCAGACCTGGTGCGGCTGGAGGTGGGAGAAGGCCGCGGTAGGAGGTTGTGGACTGGCGTTGATAGTGTGGAAAACGAGCAGGGAGACTAGGGTTCTAAAATAGGTAGGGTTAGGGCATCCATATATAGCAGGGGAGACTAGGTTAGGTTTTTTAGCCTGATTCGAGCCATTCGATCGCAATCGGACGACTCCAGTCGTGGAGGAGGTTTAGGTGGGTTGTGGTGGGCCGTGTAGATGGGCTAGGTGGGGATGAGAGGGTGGGTTTGTGGCCCGTGACAAGGTTTATAAATACCGAAATGCCTGCAATTTAATCGACTATAGTTATCCGTTGGGGCAGCAAATGACCTCCGAATGCAACGAAATTTGGCAAGTGGTCTACATACACTATACTGAGACCGCACACCAACTTTTGACCCATTCAAATAATATTTTATACACACTTTTAAAAACAATATTTTAACGATGCAGCGGGCGCGTGCGTGTGTGTTTGGTCTCAAAACCATCAATGACAATAACGGGAAGCACCGACAACTTCGAACGAATGCAAGTTTTTTTAAATGATGGCAACCGAGTGTTGATGCAATGTGCATGATTCAAATGATGCGATGATGAATGCAACAAACAAATAAAACACATGGCGAAACTCGAAATAACCAGAAGGCATCTGGAGCGTCGGTCTCGGGTTGTTACAACTCTCCTCCACTAACAATAGATGTCAACCCAATATCTTAGAATGAGAAGAGGGAGGGAAGAGAAAATGAAGGCGTAAAACTTAGTTTCTTCTTGGACAACGAGTGAAACTAACGAATCTTGGAGGTTGCAAATGGATGAATAATGATACAAGGAACAAGCAAGAATTATAAACCACTCCGGTTGGAATGAAAAAGACATAATTTGGGTAGCACTTCAGTTGAAAAGAGTAACAAAACTTAATAATATGGAATGGACTCAAAAAGAGGACATAACACTCCGGCTAAATGGATAATCAAGGAAAAACATGATCTTGATAAAACGAGATGATGGGTTGAAGAGATAAATATCACTACGCCTCCGGAACAAAAGAATAGAAGTTAGATTCTTGGAATGAATAAAATGGATATGAAAATGACAAATTCTACCACAACTGAATTTGAAAAGCATCCTTATAAACAAAGGATTGAACGGAGTTGTTGGGAAATCAACAACGAAAAGAGAAAACTTATTGTGGGCTTACGGAAAACATCTCAAAATTATGAGGTGACAACCAGACACAAATGGAAAACAATTATTTGATTGAGATCAACAAAGAGATGAAAAACTTCTTTCCCCGAGAGGATACATTGAGAACTCGGATCACTGATAAGCACCATAAATAGAAACAATCCTTAGCAAAGGGTTTAGGTGAAATCTAATCCAAGAGAACTCCGAGGAAGACATGATGGACTTAATATATCATTCTTGAAAAATTCTCTTCGAGACTCCTCATGAATCAAGAATGCTATAAAACCATACCAATAGATAAAGAAGAATGGGTTGCACTTTGAAATGCAAGACAAATAATACTTGAGCTCCTCCAACAAGAATCTTGAACAACACTTCGAGAATGAATTAAATTCTTCATGAACCACCATGAAGAACCTTTGTATACAAAAGAATGATCAAACGAAATGAAGGTTGAAAGAATAAGATTATGACCTTGCAAGATTTAGCTGAAGCTTCATGACGAGATACTTGAGAAAGATTTGGAACTCTAGAAAGAAAACATGAAAGCACTTGGAACCAGGAATTTTATATCATGAACAACTCCAGAAGAATGATTGAAATCATCTAAAGGAACAGAGATTGAATAACTCAGAAATCATCTAAAGGAATTTTATATCATGAACAACTCCAGAAGAATAAGAATTATTTTATGCTTATCCTTCGTCAAGTTAAATTTATTACAAGCCACAAATTTGTCATACTACGTATTCTTCTTGAAAAAGATTGAATAGAGATGAAACATCTTGAAGACATCTTGAACGGAACACCGGTAATAATTTGAAATGAATGAGGATACTACAAATGAATGGAGATACTTGAGAATCAGGAGATCACGATCTGACAAAAGAAAACTAAAATGAGCCACCGGTAAGAAATGAGATACAAACAAAGAGACATCAATCATAAGAATTTGAGAACGAAGGATGAAACCTGAGAGCGAGGAAATCTTCTGAAATGATGGCTTTTGGAGGATCGAGAAACAAACACAACACTGAAAGTCTCCGGATAGACAAGGAAAGAAATGTCGATGATCAAAAACAATTTAAGAGGATACCATCAAGCTGAGATGATGGATCTCCGAAAGAACAGACAAAGGTCAAAGAGAATATTTGCTTCGGTCTTCAACAGAGAGAATGATGAGATGGAACACCACCACATTTTGTAAGATACTCCGGAGCAATGAAGAATAGGAAGATTGATCGAGTGATGGAAATAATTCAAAGAGATCTTGGAGAACGAATATGACTGATGGAATCTATTCTTATGCCATATTTAAAAAGAACTTGAGATATCTGAAAAACGTTAAAAGGGTCATGCAAGATCCTGGAAAAATATATGGGTTATGAGCCCAGTAAAAGAGAACACCATTGAAATGATTGCTTAGGAAGAGAGATTGCACCGGTACAATTAAGAATGTGATGAAGTGAGACCCTCAAAATAATTTGAAGGATTTGAATGGAAACACAATTTTTTTGAGATAACTTGCAACTCCGAATAGAATAGAGAGAGCTGAAAAACAAGAGTGGCTTGAATAAGGGTTTCGAACACAGGAAAACATTGAACGAATGACAAAGGATACGATGAACACTGAGAGGTTGAATAAAATCCACCGGGAAAGAAAACAAGAACGAGGAATGATGAACTTGGCACTTAAGCATCTTCATAATGAATCACCGGATACATTACGGAGGAAAAAGTAGTGGAAGCATCAATGAAAAAAAAAGGCCCTTGGATGATAATTTGACCATTGAAGAAAAGGGCGGGAGGGTGGGGAAAAACAAAGAAAACTTAGGACAGATGGAACAAACTCCGGAAAGAAATATGAGGATTGATCTTGCAAATATTGGAGAGGATTGAATTATCTTGAAGAGAAGCACACTGGTTGAAAAGAATTTCATGACAACTCCTGTTAATCAAATGGATTAGCATTCCCATAGAAATATGAAAACACCGCTTAGGAAAGATATGAAATTGATAATTGACATGAAAGCAACTCAAATTACCATACTCCAACAAAACAAAGGATGAGGTTTGCAAATTAAGCTAGAAAAAAAATACATAACCCAATGTGCATTTGTTGGAAGGATAAACCTAGGTAACTACTTGAGTTCTCACCTAAGAACTCCCAAAAATTTTCTGGATATGCAATTTGGTCCAAAGGATACACGGAGCAATTACTAAATAAACCAGTCGACTCCTAGCAATAGTACTACACCTCTAGTGTATCACATCCGTCAACACATAACCAGAGAAACCTCAGAAACTCATCTACCTCAGACCCTCGTAATCACAACGATACCAACTATGGCAGTAAATTTGGATGCTTTCCTAGTACTGGGTGATGCCAAACTCCTCTCGTGACAAAGAGTATTGAATCAATTTCGAACATCTCCATCCTGAGGTACTAAGGAAACTGAACGATAGCGAGTGTGACAAGAGTCCCGTGAAGCTCAACTCCCCGGGACACTTCTACCGCAAATTGACAGGAGGCACCAGGAACAAAATCCCAGTCACAACGACATTGTAGAGGTTCCAAAATACCCGCGTGATCCTAATTTTTTTGAGTGAGAAGAGGTATAGAATTTAAAATTCCTATGCCAGGATTCCTCAATAGAGGAGCGAAGAGGAGTAAAAATAATCCTACTCTCCGATATATAACTAGACTCAAAATAGTTTTCTACTTGACTCAACTTGGCCAAGTTCGATCAATCAAGGGGGATCCTAGGTTGGTAATGCTCGGATACCAACTTGTAATGTCCAAGATGCGGTACTATCCTCATCCTGGCTCGGGGCCCTCGATAGGGATAGAGACGCATCTTGTCATTTCACAAGAATGGATATCGTACAAGTACATGTAAAGAGGAGATGAGTATATGGAATTGGCTTACACTCGCCGTCGGGCCTTTGGAACTGGGGGTACCCGCCCCGTCTGCCCGTATGTAATGACCAAGATGCGGTACTATCCAAATTAAGGCTTGAGGTCCTCGATGGGGATATAAGCGCATCTTGGCGTTTCGCAAGTACAGAATCATTGCATACATGTAATGAGGAGAAGAGTATAAGAGTTGGCTTACATTCTCCACGTGCTAAATTACAATTCCACATAATCATTCATACATTCATCCATAAGGCAGAGTCTGGCTATGGACGAAATCAAACAACAAAAGAAGCAATGAAGCTGCCTTGCTAGCCCAGGAACACAACCATGAAGCCTCCCTAATCATCTGGATACGTAACATACATAGGACCATGTTCTTCACCATACTCCCACTGGAGCTGGGGCGCCTCAACGGGATAGATCTCATCGGAACCTATACCTGTAGTGTTCTAGTAACCTGTGAGCCACAAGGACTCAACAATCTCATAACCCGGGTACCAAAACTATGTAACCCAATGGGTGATGTCGGATTTCGGGCTCCGCAAAACCCTTAAGATTCGAACACAGGGGCATGTGCAAAGATCCCCTGCAGCCTCATCCGACCTAGCTCGCTACTCGATGAACACCATGAAGAACTCGCACGATGACGAGGAAGAAGATGAACACGATAGTTTACCCAGGTTCGGGCCGCCACGAAGCATAATACCCTACTCCTTCTTTGGTGGATTGCCTCTCGTGGAGGTTTGGGTGGATGAACTGGTACAATGCGCTTGAGCCTCGTGAGGACGCTCAAGATGTGTTCTTGGCTGGCTATCATGGTGGTGCGTGGAGTGACTAAGTGTTGGATCGAATCGGTCCTTCCCCTCTACGAAGCAGCCTACCCTCTCTATATAGTGGTGGCTGGGTCCTCTTCCCTTATCACAATGGCGGGAAGGGATCCCGCAATAGCCAATTTCGACGGGGGATAGGGGTTGGTGCTCGCCCTGCCCAAAGGCGGTCTTCGCCTGCAAAGTAGTCATCGACACTGCAAGGGCGGGCTCAACAATGACGTCCGTCCTGCAGAGCTGGTGGTTGCGGTCTTGTTGCACTAGAGTGGAAAACTTTGGGGGTGCTTTGGGAACTCATGTATGTCCTTGCTCCCTTCGCACCAAAGGGGAAACTGCATTGCCTAGCACACTGGCGCTTGCCTGTCCTTCCTTGCGTCAGCTTTGACTCCTGAGGCCGGGCCTTGCATAGAGATATCCGCCGCTCTGGAGGGGTCCTGAGGAGGCCCAGCCTTCACGGGTCTTGTCGCTGTTCCTCCTCACGAGGCTAGGGCCCTTGCGAGGGCCTTGTCTTGAGTGGGGCCTCACCTGGTCCCGTTTGGTTGATGAAGTGTGCCATGCCCTGGACCATATACAGGCAGGTCTGGGTACCCCCGTTCCCAGAACACCGACAGTAGCCCCCGGGCCCAAGGCGCGCTTGAGCTAGCTTACGAGTGAAGCCCGGAGGGTGGCCCGGAGTGCCACGGGCCCCAAACGCCTGCGGGCCTAGCTTGGCACACGCTAAGCGCCTCGGCGGCGACGCCTCCGCTCCCCGGGGCCGTTCGGAACCGCACCCAGTTGGATTGACGTGACGCCTGGGCGCAGCGTAGGCCATCATTGATTCCCATCAAGTGTTGCCGCTGTTGCAGGCCGCGCAAATGCGACTCTTCAGAGGGCAGGGGAGGCGACGTGGATGGGGCAACATTGACCAAACCGCCTCGCGCAGCCTGAGGGGCACGGGACGCCTGCCGTCCCACGATGCCTCGTGGATGCAGTTACGCCTATAAATCCGCCTCGTCCCTGGCCAGGGAAAGGGTATTGCAGTGTTGAGGCTTCCTCTTGTTTCCTTCGCTCCGCCAGCACAAAACCCTCTTTCCTCTCGTCCCCCTGTCCTTCATGGCGTTCGAAGGAAGTGGTGTAGGCACAGGGAAACGACCGGCTCATTCGACTCCTTCGTCCACCTCTAGAGGCGGCAGCGAGGCACCCTCGGGGTTGGCGCGAGTTTGCTAGCGGTGGACCCTGGCCGACGAGTGAGTATCCCGCTGCCTCTTGCTTCTCTCGTTCTTCTGTCCGCCGTCGGGAGCTTGATCTCCCTCCCCTCCTTCCAGGGTTCCCGCGGCCAAGAAGCGCAAGCTTGCCGAGCTTCAGGAGGAGGTAGAAAAGCTGTAGGCCTGGCTAAACTGGTGTCCCTCCAAACCTAGGTCCAGGAGGCGGCCGATGTCATGTAGGCCACCAAGGATGAGGCGGCGCATGCCAGGCTGCTAGAGTCCCTCCGTGCCAAGCAATTCCAGGGCATCTCCTACCGCGGCCGACGTGGTGAGCCGGTTCGTCAGGGACGCCCCCGCGCTGCCGCACGTGCACGGCGATAGGTGCTACCTTGAGTTCTTCCGGAAGGTGGTGGAGGCCCTGGAGACCGGCATCTCTCGCATCGACGCGGGCAACGCGTCCGACGCGTGCGACCTTCTGGACCTTGCCTTGATGCTCGTCTACTCCAACTTGCGCCGCCTCGCCCCGTAGCTCGACCTTCAGCGCCTTGGAGAGCAGGTGCCCAACGAGCTCCAGCGCCCCCTTCGGGATGAGACGCGCCCACTCGTGGAGGCCATGGTGGACAGGTTCATCCAGGTGCTCGCCTTAAGCAAGGAGGACGGTTCCAATGCCGAGCCGTCCAGTGGTGCGGGTGGCAATCACAACTCCTCCCATTAGGCACCCTCCATTCCTATTTACCGGTACCTATAACGCTCGAACAAGAACCCTGCCCCCTGGGGCGTTAATCTTTTGCGTGTTACCTTGTCGTCTTGTTTTTCTTCCTCGGTTCGTTGGTTGTAGTGTTGGTTGGTGCCACCATGGTCGTGGCCCTGCGTCAGCCCCCTTATGCGCCCTCCGTGAGGCTTCCCCCCTCTAGGGGAGACTCGCGTCTGTTGCTCCTATTGGGCCTTGGGCCTCGCGGCTCATCGCAATCGAACCCCTCCTTGCATGTCGCCTCCTTTGTTGTTTCGTTCCTTGGGGGCCTTGGCAGCCGCGCGTAGTAGCAGCAGTTCCTGCATTTTTAGGTTAGCATGTGCAGTCCTTATTTCATCCCTGGGGCCGTTATTAGGCCTGGAGGCTCCTGATGGGTTCGATAGTGTACTTAGTTTTGTATGACGCTGGCGATCCTGCGTCACGAGGTTAGACGGGTTGTTCCGTCAAGATGTGGCTCCGTTCATGATATCTTCTTCTTACCTGCTGAACGGTCTGGGGGCCCTTTCGGCACTCTACGTCTGTAGGTCCCTGTCCCGCACATTTCTCCACCAACGTTAGGTACGACCAGAGAGGACACACCTCACGAGGCAAGGCCCCAGTACTCCTGATGCCGACCGGAAACCATGGACGGCACCAGGAAGTCGAGTGGCATTATGACCGGTTAGGCTCCCGAGGCGCGTTGCCCAGGAGCCCCCTTTTTTGATGCTCAAACCGCTCTACATCGTCAGGTCCCAGTCCCGCGCATTTCCCCACCACCGTTAGGTACGACCGAAAACCAAGGACGCACTTCACGGGGCGAGGCCCCGACACCCCCAATGCCGACCGGAAACCAAGGATGGTATCAGGGGGGCAAGTGGCCTTATGACCGGTAAGGCTCCTGAGGCAAGGCTCCTAAGGCGTGCTGCTCAGGAGCCCCCTTTGACGCTCGAGCGATCCCCCATTCCATTCCTCTGGGTGTTGCCTCGGGAGGCTCTAGGGCCTCCCGAGACTCCATGTTGCAATTTTTGACTACGGTCGAAGCCCCTGAGCGGGGGTTTACCACTAAAAATTGCGTGCCCCTGAGGCGGCGAGGCCTCGTCATCCAGATCTGTGATGCCTTGGGGTGGCGCAGAGCATTGGGATCCTTTCTAAACACCATTCAAAAAGAGAGAATTCAAGTTTAGCAAAACGAGAAAATGAAGAGAGAAAAGTTCCCACCCCTTTTTTTCTTTTAGAACATAAGATCACGAAATCTTCGAGCTTTTGACAGGCTCAAGCACGAAAAAGGGCCATTAAAGGCTGCAACTTGAAATACAAAAAAGAGCAAGAAAACGGCCGCACCCAGCTTTTTGGGGTTGTCCCCGCCTTCGTCTTCCCTCAGCGCTGAGCATAGGACATCCACGTTGCATGGTCATAGCCATGGATGGGCAGTGTTGTCTTCTCTGCTAGCTCCGGGATGTGGTTGCCACATTGCATGGGAGGAACCCCTCCGCGTCCTCGGGGTGCTCCGGGCGTATACATCCCGCTCATTGTTACGTGAGAGTGTCACAGCCTTGGGCTAGCCCCACAGGCGCATGGCTTTGTGGCTCGTAGCCCCGTCGAAGATCAACCCGTGCATTTCAACCTGGTTGCACGCCCTTATAACCCTAACCCGATCGCATCGTTCCCCACGTGACCTTAGGATTGCACTCCCCAGGCCCAAACATGAGCACGATGCGTTGGCGCGGCCATAAGGGTGTTTTGTCGGTGAAGATTTCCTCGTGAGGCATCCATGTGCCCTCCGGAAAAGATCCCAAGGATCTCATGAGATCCGGCCTTCTGAGGCCGTATCGGTGCCATAATTGTCGTGGGTGGCCCGTGTTGCTCGCCTTGTCGCTCCCCCAGGTCATCACTCCTGGGGCCTGAGGGCTTGGCATGTCGTCACTTTTCTGCGAGGGCACCGGCTGGTGCCGTGCCCCGCGGCCTGGGGGCGCCCTCCTACCCATGCCGCCTGGGCCAGGCGCTCCGTCGATGGGAGCCCCTAGGCCCGACTCGAGGAGGACGCCTAGGGTACTTCTCACTCTTGGGGGGTGTTGGCGCCTGCGGTGGGTGCTTGAGCATCCCCCCTGCTAGGTTGGCCAGGTGGTATGACGTAGCATGGTATGTAGGGCTTGACGTAGGTGCTTGGTCCGCCTCCTAAGTTGTCCGCCGGTGCGCCGGGGGCGGTCCCTTCCGGCGGCGGGGGGAGGTCGCCCCGTGCGCATCGCTCATAGGCCCTCTTGCGTTGGGCCTCAGAGCGGAGTTGCTTACCCTTGCCACCTGCATTGGGTGGGCCTCGCGTCGTGTGATGTAGATTCCCCCTTGTTGCCCCGACGCGCCTCCGCCGTTGTTGCTTGCTCGTCGGACGCCTGCGCCGCCCACTCGTTGCGCCGGATGGTGTGCTCTTGCCTAGCCAACCTGGGCTGTTGAGGGCCCGACGGGTTACGGGGAGGCAAGTCAGTGCGCGCACCAGGCGCTTGCCGTTCCCTCCGTGCGCCTGGTGGTTGCCTCCATGCTGCACCCCGAGACCGGTCATCGGAATTTGTAGGAGAAGGAGCACAGAGTGTGGCGCGACCCGCTCGGCCTTGGCCGGCATTGGAGGGGCCGTTTCACCGGCAGGACCGGGGGCAAGTTCGGCACATGGCCCCCTAGAGCCTGGCGCCCGCGGTCTTGAAGGAGAGTGAGAGAGGATGGCGCTCTGGGCGATGGCTACTAGCTCTGCGATGTGATCTGCCCATGCGTCGAAGCCCCCGTGTGTCGGTCGGTGGTGGAGCATCTCGCTTGCCAGTAGTAGCGCATCGTGCGCGTCTAGGTCTCCCATGTAGGTTCGATGTGTTGCTGATGCCGGGGGCGTTATCCGTTCACCGTGCGCCTGAGTGGCGCGGGGGGCGGTAATGGTGGAGGTGATGCTAGTGATCTGGTACTGGTTGCTTGGTACCACAACACCAGGGTGAGGGTCTCCGACCACCGTGGCGGGGTTGACAGAGGATGGCCTGCCGCGGCTCCAAAAAGCTTGCTGAGCGCCGGCCATTGGAGCAGCGAAGCTTGGGAAGGACGAAGCTTGGATAATACCTTGACACGCCCCCTACCTGGCGCGCCAAATATTGGATTTCGGGCTCTGCAAAACCCTTAAGATTCATACACAGGGGTGTGTGTGAAGATCCCCTGAAGCCTCGCATGACCTAGCTCGCTACTTGATGAACACAACAAAGAACTCGCACGATGACGAGCAAGAAGATGAACACGATAGTTTACCCAGGTTCGGGCCGCTGCGAAGCGTAATACCCTACTCTTGCTTTGGTGGATTGCCTCTCGTGGAGGTTTGGGTGGATGAACTGGTACAATGCGCTTGAGCCCCGTGAGGGCGCTCAAGATGTGTTCTTGGCTGGCTATCGTGGTGGTGTGTGGAGTGACTAAGTGTTGGATCGGATCAGTCCTCCCCCTCTACGAAGCAACCTACCCTCTATATATAGCGGTGGCACGGGTCCTCTTCCCCCTTATCACAATGGCAGGAAGGGATCCCACAATGGCTAATTTTGAAGGGGGATAGGGGTTGGTGCTCGCCCTGCCCAAAGGTGGTCTTTGCTTGCAAAGTAGTTGTCGACGCCGTAGGGGCAGGCTCAACGATGACTGATAACCCACAAGTATAGGGGATCGCAACAGTTTTCGAGGGTAGAGTATTCAACCCAAATTTACAGATTCGACACAAGGGGAGCCAAAGAATATTTGAAGGTACTAGCAGCTGAGTTTTAAATTCAGCCACACCTGGGGATTAGTTATCTGCAGCAAGTAATCGGTAGCAAAGTAATATGATAGTTTTGATAGTAGTGACAGTAGTAACAGTAACGGTAACAGTGATAGCAGTAATAACTTAGCAGAAACAATATAAGATAAATTCGTAGGCATTGGATCGGTGACTTGTTGGATGATATTCATCATGAGAAAGTTATAACCTAGGGCGATACGGCACTAGCTCCAGTTCATCGATATAATGTAGGCATGTATTCCGTAAATAGTCATACGTGCTTTATTGAAAGAACTTGCATGACATCTTTTGTCCTACCTTCCCGTGGCAGCGGGGTCCATACTGGAAAACTAAGGGATATTAAGGCCTCCTTTTAACAGAGAACCGGAACAAAGCATTAACACATAGTGAATACATGAACTCCTCAAACTACGGTAATCACCGGAAGAAGTCTCGGTTATTGTCACTCCGGGGTTAACGGATCATAACACGTAGTAGGTGACTATAACTTGCAAGATCAGATCTAAAACATAAATATAATGATGACAACATAAATGGTTCAGATCTGAGTTCATGGCACCTGGGCCCAAAGTGACAAGCATTAAGCATGGCAAAGTCATAGCAACATCAATCTAAGAACATAGTGGATACTAGGGATCAAGCCCTAACAAAACTAACTTGATTACATGATGAATCTCATCCAACTCCTCACCGACCAGCGAGCCTACGAAGGAATTACTCACTCCCAATAAGGAGCATCATGGAATTGGCGATGGAGAAGGGTTGGTGATGACGAATAACCAAGATCCCCCTCTTCGGAGCCCCAAACGGACTCCAGATCCGGCCTCCCGATGAAGAATAGGAGGTGGCGGCGGCTCCATCTCGTGGATTTCAATAATTCTTTCTCCCTGGTTTTTTCCGGAATAATGTGATGTTATAGCACCGGGATTAGGGTCTGCGGGGCCACCAGGTGGGTACAACCCACCTGGGCGTGCCAGGAGAGGGGGCGTGCCCTGGTAGGTTGTGCCCACCTAGGTGCCCCTCTCTGTCAGGTCTTGGCTCCAGAAATTCTTATTATTGATATAAAAATCCTCGCAAAGTTTCGTTCCATTCCGAGAACTTTTATTTCTGCATAAAAACAATACCATGGTAGTTCTACTGAAAACAGCGTCAGTCCGAGGTTAGTTTCATTCAAAGCATTCAAATTAGTGTCCAAAACAAGAGGAAAAGCATTAGGAAAAGTAGATACCTTGGAGACATATCAACTCCCCAAGCTTAAACTTTTGCTTATCCTCAAGCAATTCAGTTGATAAACTGAAAGTGAAAAAGAGAAACTTTTACGAACTCTTTTGCTCTTGTTTGCATAAATAAGCTTAAACAACACCAAGGTTTTTAGCCAACATTATAACTAACCATGTTCACAATAACTCTTAAAGCTTACAATGACTCATATCAATGACATAATCAGCTAGCGAGCAATAATAAGATATCTCAAACAGCAACACGTTGTCAAAACAACCATGATATAATATGACAATAGTGGTATCTCGTTAGCCCTTTCTGAGACCACAAAACTTAAACGCAGAGCACCTCCAAAGTTCAAGCAGCGACTAAACATTGTAATTCATGGTAGATAAGATCCAGTCATGATGCACCCAACATTAGCTACACATAATGCATAAATAATGACAACTATGCTCTTCTTAGTTTCTGGCACTTGTTTTAGAAGGTGATGACACAACATAAAAGTAAATAGATAGTCCCTTAGCAGAGGGAAGCAGTGATTTGCAGAGGTGCCAGAGCTCATTTTTTAAAACAGAGATAAATGATATTTTGAGGCATCACCCTTCTCATTTACTTCACAACCATCGGTTATCAACATCTTCCATGCTAAACACGCTAGTGGCAGTTCCCAAGCGATAAAAGTAAAGGGTTTTGACTCCATTGGGAGTTTTTGTTTGATTATTCGAGCGATTAACTCTTTTTGTATTTTGCAGTTTGGGACTGGGCATCCCTATTACCGCCCTTTTCTCGTGCGATGGCGAGTGAATAAACACTCGACCTAAGAATAACCCGCTTAGCATGGAAGATACCGACCACCTCCTATCGTTCCATGAACGAACCAAACACACAAAACAGATACTTTTTAGAAGTTTTTAGAGGTGGCACATGCAAATTTACTTAGGATGGCGGGGTAATACTGTATATAGGTAGGTATGGTGGACTCATCTGGAATAACTTTTGGGTTCAAGGTTTTTGATGTACAAGCAGAGTTCCCACTTAGTACAGGCGATGGCTAGCAATTAGATTGAGAAGCGGCTAGCTAGAGAGCAACAACTGTCATAACCATGCATTATGCATAAGTAACATTGGACACTAGCAGGAGTAGGATATGAACACCATGACCTTAAATATCATATAGTCTATGTTGGTTTTGATTCAACTACATGCATGAAGATATGCCAAGTCAAGCCACTCGAACATTTAGAGGAGGATACCATATCATCATACTACATCACAATCATTTTAACCCTATGTTGATATCCAAGATAAATCATTATCAACTCCCAGCTACTTATGCATGGCATGAGAAACTATAATCTCTAATTGTCATTGCAAACATGTTTAATCATAATGAGTTGAATCATGGATACTAGGTTAAACATATTTACACAAACAGAACAAGTCGAGTTCATACCAGTTTCTCTTGCCGCGGCGAGTTCATCGAATGTCGTCATTATGCCTTTCACTTGCACGACCAAATGATATGAAAATAATAATAGTGCAAGAGTGCCATGGAATAAGCTGGAATCTGCAATCATTTTATTCAACAGGAGAAGACAAGGTAAAATGTGCTCTTTATTAGTTCGACAATTATTCATATGAGAGCCACTCAACAGTTTCATCGTGGTCTTCTCCTAGGTAAGACTCGAATATAAAGAAAAGAATTTCAGAGAGACACACTGAAATAAAAAGCAAAAACGAGAAAAAATGTTTACACGGGAAAGCTCCCAACAAGCAAAAGGAGAACAAGGAAATATTTTTGGGTTTTCTATTTAATATTACTGCTAAGCATACATAGAAAGTAAATAGACTACAACTATTTTTTTTGTTTTTTCTAAAGTTTTTCAAACACACAAGAAGAAAGCAAGAAAATAAATCTAAGCATGGATGATACAATGAAAAAGTGTGGACACCGACAAATAGAACAAGTGGACATGAATGTAAAGTCTGTGAGAAACACATACGCCCCCAATCTTAGGCTTTTGGCCTAACTTGGTAGTAAATTAGTAGCCTGGATAGTAGTTGGAGTGGTAGCTCACGGATGCTCTCACTGCGGATGCCTCGGCCTGCCGTGCTACCTCCACTGCTGCATTGTGAGCTCGGGCCTCGCTCTCAAGAACAAAAAATCTTCCTTTGCTGTGATAGTCAAAAAGAGCAGGCGCAGGAAAATATGTGTGCACAACAGAGTTTTGGTTAAACAATAGATTATAAGTGAAGTTATCAACCTTTCCCTTAAGAATTTTATGACCTTGTAAGGTGTCAAAATCTAAATACTGCGTGGGTAGGATAGGATCAAAGGGCAAAGGTGAAACACCCATCCCTCGTGCTAAACGCGTGTGAAAGTACATTTGCTCCCTTGGTGGTTTTGGTTAT
Source organism: Hordeum marinum (assembly GCA_022496015.1). NCBI lineage: Eukaryota > Viridiplantae > Streptophyta > Magnoliopsida > Poales > Poaceae > Hordeum > Hordeum marinum. Next base: position 200,700,425 of record CM039677.1, on the reverse strand, counting down.
TAATAACAACATATAAGTCATTGAATTAATGTTTCCACCAAGTATATTTCAGGAAATGTTCAATGATAGGATTGGCAAAAGGAGATTGTGGAGAAACCCCAAGATGCAAGGAAATATGTTGGCCAAGCTTCAAGCAAGAGGACTCTACATTTTATATTTGTGAGAAATCACTTTGAGTCCATAGGAAAGCCAATACTATTAAAAGGGGGTAAGGTTTTGTTGGTGAACAATATGCTCAAACGTGCACAAGTGATAGTCGCCAAAAACATCCACAAACTCTCCCACCAAAGTCTGTTCTATACCTACCACTCAAAATCGGTGCAACCAACTTTCCCATATCGGTGCCACCGATTCCAGAACCTAGACAAACTCAAGCCAAACCCTAGCCACTTCGGTGCAACCGATTCCATACCGGTGCCACCAAGTTTAGGTTGCCAACTTTCTGCTACGCAAATTCACATTTTCGGTCCCAACGAGAATGTTGGATCGGTGTCACCGAGATTGGAAATCTGACCATTGGTCACCTTATCGGTGCAACCGAGTTTCCTATATCGGCTTTACCGAGATTCAAAAGTTGCGACCTTTTGGTCACTTTGGTACCACCGAGATTAACACATGGGTGTCACCAAGTTGGTCATTTTGTGTGTAACGGTTGGATTTTTGGGGATGCCTATATATACCCCTTCATCATCACTTACTCGAAAGAGAAGCACTCAGAACTATTCCATACCTATCCTATCAGATTTTCTGAGAGAGAACCATCTACCATTGTGTTGAGGTCAAGATCTTCCACTCCAATCATATGGATCTTGATTTCTAGCCTCCCCAAGTAGCTTTCCACCAATCCCATCTCTTCCACCATGCAAAATCCGCGAGAGAGTGATTGGGTGCTGAGGAGTCTATCATCTTGAAGCACAAGAGCAAGGAGTTCATCGTCATTACCGAGCCTCCTACTTCGTGGTGTGGAGTGAACCAAGAAGTTTGTAAGGGCAAGGAGATCGCGTACTTCATGAAGATCTACCCATAGTGAGGCTAGTCCTTCGTGGACGGAAGCCGTTATGGAATAGTCAAGGTTGCTACTTCGTGGACCCTTTTGGGTGGAGCCCTCCATGGACTCTCGCGACCGTTACCCTCCGTGGGTTGAAGACTCCATAAACGTGGATGTATGATAGCGCCACCTATTGAAACCATGGGAAAAATCATCATGTGTACAACTGCGTTTGATCTTCCTACCCTATCCCTTATATACACGCTTGTTGTTACTTTCCGCTGCTATATACTCTTAGACTTGCATGTGTAGGGTGTACTTGACTTGCCATGAAATGCTAAAAACTGTCAACCATAAAACTTGGTATAGGCAAAACTTTTATTTGGTCAAGTAGTCTAATCACCCCCATCTAGACATACTTTCGGTCCTACAGCGTGGCATATATTCCACCATAGAAATGGGCACTGTTAGCATTATGTTGAAGTCTACGTGCAACAATCGCTCCAAGGTTATAATTCCTTTCACCGGTGAGAGCAGTGCGAATGAGGCTCAAGTCTGAAGCACAGAGTGTACTATAGTCTTGCTTGCCTACTATACATTTCCCATTAAATAATGCAAAGTACTGAATTGCAGGAAAATGAATGCTCTTTATTCTACCTTGTGTCACTCCCCTCGTCTCACCATAGCAAAGACTAGTTAAGAATAATTGGTACTCAAACCTTGGTGGTTCGTCAAGCGAACCCCAGAACGGGGGTTTGCAGTGATAAGCAAAATTCTCTAATGAGATGGTATATGGATTATCATAAAGCATAAAAGACACCCTAGACTCACGGGGATGGAATTTAAATCCTTTGACAAAAGACTCAATGAGAATGTGGTGTTGTTCGCACTTATCTGAGATGTAGGGACCGAGACCGGCATTGTGAACATATTGCTCAAATTCCTCCTTAATGCCCACATACATCATATACTCATCGTGAGGCCATAAGCATGTTTTGGTGGCGGCATCTCCTATGGAACTTTCACTCGGTTCAACATAAGATCGGCGAGCAGAACTGTCACTAGAAGATGCCCCCGAGGATCGTCTCCTCGAGGAACTCCTTCCAAATAGGTTCATCATGTACGTGTACAATTTTCTAAAAAAATAAAAAAATTTGGGGGTGACAAAAATTTGTCAACAAAACTTTATAAGATTGATATCAACTACTCACAGGGATGTATAGAGGCCATAACATGCATTCAACCTACTTAGAACTCTAAGAATTTAACATGCAAGCACATCTACAGCAGCACCAAGAGTAGCTAATTATTCAAAATATAATCCACTAAAACAAAGACTAATTGGACAAGCCGAGGAGTCACATACCAAGCAACAATCCCCCGAACAGTTTCAGAAACGGAGCTTCGAGCAAAGAGATCGAAATCCGTGGGTTTGAGCTCAAGAACACAGGAGAGAGAGCAATGGAGATTTTTTTCTGGAGGTAAGTGATGATGTGGGATGAAGAGGTAAGTGAGGGGGCCTACGTGGGGACCACAACCCACTAGGGCGCACCTGGGGTCCTGGCGCGCCCAGGTGGGTTGTGCACGAGAAATTCAAAAATATTCAGAAAAAATCGTGTAAATTTTTTAGGGCATTCTGAGAACTCTTATTTTTGGGTCTTATTGTACGGGAAATTCAGAAAACAGACAACACTTGACATTATATTTTATTCAACTAATAAAATCATAAAACAAAAGGTAGGGACAGAAGGTAGTGCTTACTAAATTCATCAACTTCATACCGCTAAAAAATGATTCATTAATAAGGTTGATCAGGTCTTATTAACAACCACTTTCGATTAGGATGAAACCGAAGAACTTTCATAAATCACTAAGTTACCTCAATGGGGATATGCATTTCCCCAACAATAAGCATTTTATATTTCTTTTTGACAGTAGGTAGAGGTATTTGAAAGCTTCCAATAGTGATTGTAGGAGATTTTTCAATAACATTAATGTCGTTCACTTGGAATTGTTTCTTCGGAAAGTGCATTGTATGCTCATTACCATTGATATGAAAAGTGTCCTTGCTTTTGTTGCAATCGATACCAGATCCTGCAGTATTCAAGAGGGGTCTACCAAGAATAATTGACATGTTCATGCTCGGGCATCTCAAGTATAACAAAGTCAGTCAAAATAGTAAGATTAGCAACAACAACGGGCACATGCTCATAGATACCGATAGGTATGGTAGTTGATTTGTCAGCCATTTGCAAAGATATTTCAGTAGGTGTGGGTTTATTAAAATCAAGTCTTTTATATAAAGAGAAAGACATGACACTAACACTAGCTCCTAAATCACACAAAGGAGTTTTAACATAATTCTTTTTGATAGAGAAAGGTATAGTTGGTATTCCCGGATCTCCAAGTTTTTTAGGTACTCCATCTTTGAAAGTGTAATTAGCAAGCATAGTGGAGATTTCAGCTTCTGGTATTTTTCTCTTATTTGTGATGATGTCTTTCATATACTTTGCATAAGGAGGCATTTTCAAGATGTCAGTCAAGCGAGTACGTAGAAAGACTGGCCTCGGCATTTCAGCAAAATGTTCAAATTCTTCATCATCTTTCTTTTTAGTTGACTTGTGTGGAAAAGGCATAGAATTTTGAACCCATGGTTCTCTTTCTTTACCATGTTTTCTAGCCACAAAGTCTCTTTTGTCATATCTTTTATTCTTAGGTTGTGGGTTATCAAGATCAACAGGTGGTTCTATCTCAACATCATTATCTGGTTCTTTATCATTTGTTTGAGTATCTTCATGAACCTCATCATTATCCTTTTCATTATCACTAGGTGAGTGTTCATTACCAGATTGAGTTTCAGCATCTGAGATAGAAGTTTCATTATCATTATCAGGAGGTTTCTCTATTTCAGGTTCACTAGAAGTATGCAAAGTCCTATCATTTTTCTTTTTCTTTTTCTTTATAGAAGGACTTGGTGCACTAGTGTTAGCTCTTTGTGATTCTTGTTCAATTCTTTTTGGGTGTCCCTCAGGATAAAGTGGTTCCTAAGTCATTTTATCTCCTCTAGTTGCAACTCTAACAACAAAGTCATGCATATTATGATTCATTTCATCAAGCAATTCTCTTTGAGATTTAGCAACTTGTTCTAACTGAGTTTGAACCATAGAAGCATGTTTTCCAACACCTCTAACATCATTTGAGATTCTATATAACAAGTCACTCAAGTGATCAATCATATCAAAATTATATTTCAATTGTTTCATAACATTTGCATTAAAGTGATCTTGTTTTCTAATATAGTTTTAAACTCATAAAGGCATTGACTAGGATGCATATTGTGAGGATTATCATTATCATTGAACTTCATTAGAGAATTTACCTCTACCACCTTAGGCAGTGGTGGTGTACTAAGCCCATGTATTTCTTCAACAGGAGGTAAAATTTTAACATCCTCAGCTTTGATACCTTTTTCCATCATAGATTTGTTTGCCTCTTGCATATCTTCGGGACTGAGATACAATATACCCCGCTTCTTCGGAGTGGGTTTAGGCAGTGGTTCAGGAGTAGTCCAATCATCATAGTTTTTCAATATGTTATTCAATAATTCTTCATCTTGTCCAACAGTTTGTTCCTTGAAAACACAACCAACACAAGTATCTAGGAAATCCCTAGAAGCATCGGTTAGTCCATTATAGAATATATCAAGTATTTCATTTTTCTTAAGAGGATGATCAGGCAAATCATTAAGTAACTGGCAAAGCCTCCCCCAAGCTTGTGGGAGACTCTTTTACTTAATTTGCACAAAGTTAAATATTTCCTGTAAGCCAGCTTGTTTCTTATGAGCAGGAAAATATTTTTCAGAGAAGTAATAAATCATATCCTGGGGACTACGCACACAACCAGGAGCAAGAGTATTGTACCAAGCTTTAGCATCAACCTTTAATGAGAAAGGAAATAATTTGAGAATAAATTAATAGCGAGTTTTCTCATCATGAGTAAAAAGGGTGGCTATATCATTCAACTTAGTAAGATGCGCCACAACAGTTTCAGTTTCATAACCATGGAAAGGATTAGATTCAACCAAAGTAATTAACTCTAGGTAGACAGAGAATTCATAATCCTTAGCATCAATAAAGATAGGTGAAGTAGCAAACTCAGGATCACACTTCATTCTAGCATTCAGAGATTTTTCTTTATACTTGTGTAATAATTTCTCTAGATCATCTCTATCATTGCAAGCAAGAATATCTCTAGTTGTTTCTTCACTCATAACATAACCTTCTGGTACCTTAGGCAATTCATATCTAGGAAGGCTAGTTCTAGCAGCTGTTTCAGGAGATTCAGTTTCAAGCTCATCATCAGATTCAACAACATCATGTTGTATAACTCTAGCAATTTGTTAATCAAGAAATTCACCAAGTGGCACATCATCATTATCAAGCAAGGTACTAGCATCATCATAAGCATTATCCATAACAGAAGTAGCATCATCAATAACTTGCGACATATCAGAATTAATAGCATGAGGTGGTGTTGCAAGTTTACTCATAACAGAACGTGAATCTAAAGCAGAACTGGATGGCAGTTCCTTACCTCCCCTCGTCCTTGAGGGAAATATCTTAGTCTTAGGATCCTTCAGTTTCTTCATAGTGATAATATGATAATAATCCCAAGTGACTCAACAAATATAGCTATGCTCCCCGGCAACGGTGCCAGAAAAAGGTCTTGATAACCCACAAGTATAGGGGATCGCAACCGTTTTCGAGGGTAGAGTATTCAACCCAAATTTATAGATTTGACACAAGGGGAGCCAAAGAATATTTGAAGGTATTAGCAGCTCAGTTGTCAATTCAACCACACCTGGGGATTAATTATCTACAGCAAGTAATCAGTAGCAAAGTAATATGATAGTTTTGATAGTAGTGACAGTAGTAACAGTAATGGTAACAGTGATAGCAGTAATAACTTAGCAGAAACAATATAAGATAAATTTTTAGGCATTGGATCGGTGACTTGTTGGATGATATTCATCATGAGACAGTTATAACCTAGGGAGATACAACACTAGCTCTAGTTCAAAGATATAATGTAGGCATGTATTTTGTAAATAGTCATACGTGCTTTATTAAAAGAACTTGCATGGCATCTTTTGTCCTACCCTCCCATGGCAGCGGGGTCCATACTAGAAACTAAGGGATATTAAGGCCTCCTTTGAATAGAGAACCGGAACAAAGCATTAACACATAGTGAATACACAAACTCCTCAAACTACGGTAATCACCGGAAGAAGTCCCGGTTATTGTCACTCCGGGGTTAACGGATCATAACACGTAGTAGGTGACTATAACTTGCAAGATCGGATCTAAAACATGAATATAATGATGATAACATAAACGGTTCAGATCTGAGTTCATGGAACCCGGGCCCAAAGTGACAAGCATTAAGCATGGCAAAGTCATAGCAGCATCAATCTAAGAACATAGTGGATACTAGGGATCAAGCCCTAACAAAACTGACTCGATTACATGCTGAATCTCATCCAACTCCTCACCGACCAGCGAGCCTACAAAGGAATTACTCACTCCCGGTGGGGAGCATCATGGAATTGGCGATGGAGAAGGGTTGGTGATGATGAAGAACAAATATCCCCCTCTCCGAAGCCCCAAACGGACTCCAGATCTGGCCTCTCGATGAAGAACAGGAGGTGGCGGTGGCTCCGTCTCGTGGATTGCGATAATTCTTTCTCCCTGTTTTTTTCTGGAATAATGTGATTTTATAGCACCGGGATTAGGGTCCGCGGGGCTACCAGGTGGGTACAACCCACCTAGGCATGCCAGGAGAGGGGGCGCGCCCTGGTGGGTTGTGCCCACCCAGGTGCCCCTCTCTGGTAGGTCTGGGCTCTAGAAATTCTTATTATTGATGTAAAAAAATCCTCGCAAAGTTTCGTTCCATTCCGAGAACTTTTATTTCTTCACAAAAACAACACCATGGTAGTTCTGCTAAAAACAGCGTCCGTCCGGGGTTAGTTTCATTCAAATCATGCAAATTAGATTCCAAAACAAGAGGAAAAGCATTAGAAAAAATAGATACATTGGAGATGTATCAATGACGTCCATCCTGAGGGAGCTGGTGGTTGCGGTCTTGTTGCACCGGAGTGGAAACCTTTGAGGGTGCTTTGGGAACTCGCGTATGTCCTTGCTCCCTTCACACCAAAGGGGAAACTGCTCCGCCTGGAACACTGAAGCTTGCCTGTCCTTCCTTGCATCATCTTTGACTCCTGAGGCTAGGCCTTGCATAGAGATTTCCACCGCTCCGGAGGGGTCCTGAGGAGGCCCATCCTTCGCGGGTCTTGTCGCTATTCCTCCTTGCAAGGCTAGGGCCCTCGCGAGGGCCTTGTCTTGAGTGGGGCCTCGCCTGGTCCCGTTTGGTTGATGAAGTGGGCCATGCCATGGACCGCAAGCAGGCAGGTTTGGGTACCCCCATTCCCAGAATGCCGATAGGTGAGGATTGGTTAAGTGGTGAGGCTGGAGCAAGCACTAAGCATATTTTTGAGTGTCTAACTTACGAGAACAAGAATTAATTATGGTGGCCTACGCATGACGACCGTGAACTAATATGATCACGAAGTGATCCTGAACACCTACTTACGTCAATCATAAACCTATCGTGTTCTCTCTCGGTTCATGTTCACGAGGAGAGACAATCACGGTTACGCACGCGGTTGATGTATTTTATTTGAGTTTAATTCAAGTTTACTATAACCGGGTGTTAAACAAATTTCCAAGTTGACACATAATAGCGGGCACGACTTCTCAAAAAGATTTAACCTTGCACGGGTGCTCCAACTCATCCATCACAAACTAACCACATGGCACATGGAATAACCTCGACCATGAATAACCCGTGATCTCCTTGGAGATTCCGTAGGAACACCTCAACCTTGAGATAGCCCCAAGTATCCTCAGAATCCCTCGCGTAGGACATTCGAGAAAGGTAAAACAAGTCCAGCAAGACAGCCCGACGTGTCAACGAACCCGAGAGGATTCGCGTATCTCGTTCTCAAGACATGACGGATAAGCGACACATACGGTGGCCTGATAGAAATCACCCAAGTTGCCCTGGGGTGGACCGCACAATGCTCTAGTTTGGACCAACACTTATGAGGAGCACTGGCCCGGGTTGTTGATTAACTACCCATGGGGTAGCTAAGCCCTATGCATTTTTATTAGGTTGTTAAGCAAATAGTACCAATGTTGGGTCTTGCCAGATAAGCCTTATCCTAAAACGAATAGTCAAGTGGGTCCCCATAACAACCCCGAGCATGTTAGGAGTAGTAAATATGGAATATAACACCGGTAAAAAGTAGCTAGGGCGGCAAAAGTGTAATGAAACACCACGCAAAAGGCCAAGCCTTCCGCCTTTATGAAGTATATACGTGCATTAAAGTAAATACCAATAAATATTGTGATATCACCAGATATCCATGTTATCACATGGAAACAACCTGCACCTACCACTAAGAACGCTATAAGAGGGACTGAGTAGCCATAAGTAGGACAAACAAGGTTTTGCTAGGTAGTGGAGGGGTTAGAGGCTTTCATGGCAATTTAGGAGGCTTGACATTTAAGTGGTAGGTAACTAAACATAACGATTGAAGCGAGACATCTATCATAAAAAATAGTGTCGGGATCCGGGTATGATCATCTTGCTTGTTGGGTCTTCAGGGGGATACAGAGCTGGGTCCTCATAGATGTTCACTCCGGGATCCTTGTACTCAGGATCGACACTTGGGTCTACCAAAAGATAAACAACACCAACAAACATACAAACAACATGCAATGCACAACCAAGATTATGCATGGTCAAATTGATGCAAATAACACGGCAACCCAATGCTACTCATGTTTCTCATGCAATTATCAAGTTATTTAGTATTCTGAACAGAACCTCATATTTAGTTATTTGAACATGCATGAACATGGCAAATATGAATGCTTCACGTAAAAAAAAATGCAAATGCATATGTAGAACATCGCAAATGGAGTAATGAAGCTCAGGGTACACTCACGGAAAGGTACAAACATTAACGGAGACAAATACAAAGATGAAGAAGGCCATGGGCTATTGCTTGGTATTCCAGGGATGCCACTTGATAGAAAATCAATATCTATCAGGAATAGACCTAAATATCACGCAAATCCATGGAGAATAGCTCCCACAAGTCACAAAACAACCAAACTCACAATCTGTCCACAAACAACAACATGTCATCTTACAACACACATCACTAGAGCTACAACAAGTTTCAAACCACAACCAAGGCATTGACATGAAGTATACAACATGCTTAACAATTCACCTATTATTAGAAACATGAAAGGAAGCATGGATCAATGGCAACGGAGCTCACAAGATGGCACGTTGAAATAGTTTTTAAGGACTTAGTGAAAATTCCAGTTTTACAGTTTCAGAGTTAACATGATGGCATCTTGACATCAAAAATTACATATGCTATATGGACTTTCATGGCATGAAAATTAACAGGGTGATAGAGGACAACATGTACTTCAATTAATTACATTATGGCCACATAAAAATATGCGTATATCAATGGCTATCATCTCCACAACATGGCATATTGGGAATAGCGGTTTTCCAAACTTACTGAAATTCAACAAGTGGCAAATAGGGAAATTTTAACAGAATGACAAGTTTCACAGTAGTTTTATATAGGATGCAATAGTCCTACCTACAAACACTTGGCACAAACTAACCAAGGACAACATGCTCATCGGTTCATAACATTGTGCCAACCTCAAAGGGGCAATGGATTCATGAGAATCATCAAGATAACATGGTAACAAAATAACAGATTTCAACACTTAGAAACATTTGAATATGGAAAGTAACATTTTGGTGACATGTTGACAGCAAAATACCACTCATATCATGATCTATCATGGCATGCAAAAATACTAGGGGTTAGCACACAGATCAATGAACATATTTCATGTTAACAAGTTTGTCATATGACGCAAGAATTAAATCATGTAAAAAGTACAAAAGACCATATTATCACAAAACAACATTTTTGCAACTTGCCCAAATGACAAAACCAATACCACCATTGAATTCGCTGGATATTTGTACCCCAAAATCATCTATCATAAGTATATGTTACTATAGAGGAAACTCACACAATCTACACTCGAAACTTCCAACATCCTCTTATAACATAGTACATGCCAAGTTTGGCATATCCAAAAATGGCGCTGACTAATCAGGAAATAGACAAATCTGGAACATTTCCATAAAATGAAATATCCAGGAAAGACTGAATAAAACACAAACAAAAATAAAAAACAGACTAGGCCCACCTCGCATAGGCTCTAGGAGCCCTATGGGAATGACATGTGGGCCCAGGGCCCATTGTGAGTGGCTAAAAAAATTCGGGCATAAAGGGGAATAAGTGTTCCGGGAGGGGGGAACAAACCCGGGACATCTCGGTCGAACTGGCTCGGTCGGACCAACGGACCAGGGCGCGAGTTGTGACCTAGGGGAGGCTTGACCCCTCTTGACCTTACCTCAATGACTTGTAGGGCCCACGCATTAACCACACTAACACATCCAGCGACACGACTAAACAGCGATGAGCAGAGGACGGAGAGGTTGCACCGAATGGCTTCGGTGACCTAGCGACGCGACAGAGGGTATCACTAGACTCGCAAGGGAATCCCACACACGTGCCTACTACAAACACTACCGGAAATGCCCAAAATTGTTGCCGGCGGTGAGGAACAGAAGCGACAATGATGAGCTACTACGGAAAGCTACGGTGGCACAAACGGTTGCTTTGCTATGGGAACGGACCCTACGCGTCACGGCGAGCTCGAGCGCCTACTCAAGCACGCACGAAAAGGTCGGAGCACTCACCGGCGCCGAGGTACGACGGCGGCGAGCTTGGGATTCAAAGGAAACAACACCACAACAAGCGATCAAACGCAAGAAGCTAGTGGGAACGGGATAAAGCTCATGTTGGGGGCCTCGGCGTCGTTGATCGGGCTTGCGGGCGAAGAACAACGGCAAATTTGGTCGGCAACGAGTGTCGGCCAAGGAGGAAGAACGACATGTCACGGCGGCATCTTGGAATCCCGCGAGGAAGTAGTGGACATCAAGGAAGAAGACGTCCTTGGCGGAGCTTCCCGACACGTGTGCCTCCTTGGAGCTCACCGGAGGACGCGCCAGTGATGGCGTCGTGTTTTCTGCCTCACTTGGTTCAGCTTGGGGTGAGGGATCTAGGGACTGACTCACCTGGCGGCGGTAGCAAATGGGAGGGGGAAACCCTAAGGTGGGCTCGGACGTCGAGGGGATTTATAGGGGAGCAGGGAACGATGACGGCCTCGACATCTGTGAAGCTCACGGTGCGCACGCGCTCTCCGAGTCAGAGTTGGACGACGATGTTATAGTGGAGCAGGTGACCGTTTGCACGGGCTGGGCTAGGGGGCTTAAGGCTGTGGTGGGATGCGGCTGCTGGGCTCTCTCCCTCTACGCACGATTTCTTTCTTTTAAATAAAACATCAACTAGCTAGAAAATACCAAAGAGTTTCAAAAGAGAGTTTGTGAGAAAGAAGATAGTTTTGAACTCATAAAATTCAGCACTATTTTACAAAAATGGTTTGGGCATTTTTAGAACAATAATTAATTCACATATAATTATTAAAATAATCTATTTTTGCAAGATTCACAAGGAAACTAAAGCAAAACATGACAAGGGAAAGTTTTGATAGACTAAACAATTATTTAGAAGAAGAACAACATTTACTTCGGTTAAGAAGAGCAAGAACAAAACCACACATATAGCATGCCATTCAAGGGGGGGGGGGTTAAGCCAAGATGGAAAGAAATTGGGAGAGGATCTACACAACACTAAACTCACTTGCAAGCACACCTGTCCACACATACACTCACACCACAACAAGCACCTCAAGCAAAGCATGATGCAAGTTATGAAATGATGATATGATGCCATGATGCAAAAATTCACGAGGCAAAATATTATTACTCAAACCACATGATTGCATTCATTGAAGGTTCACACATGAAGTATTACAAAGGAATGCACTTGGGCTGTGACAACTCTCCTCCACTACACGAGGATCTCGTCCCGAGAACTATGAACGGAAGAATTCGGGAAATTTGGAATGGAGAAGGTCCTCACTTTCCCAAGTGGCTTCTTTGTCGGAGTGATGTGACCACTTCACCTTAAGAAACGTGATTGACTGGTTGCAAGTGTTACGCTCTGTCTCTTCAAGGATAGCAACTGGATGCTCATGATAGGATAGTCCTTCTTGGAGTTCAATGTCTTGGAGATCAATGGTGCGCTCGGGAGTCCTGAAACACTTCTGGAGCTGAGAGACATGAAACACATCATGCACATTTGAGAAATTGGTAGGAAGCTCGAGTTGGTAGGCAAGGTCTCCCCTCTTGCCGACAATCTTGAAAGGACCCACAAAGCAAGGAGCAAGCTTTCCTTTGATGCCAAAGTGTTGAGTGCCCTTCATGGGAGACACTCCGAGATAGACAAAATCATCGATATGAAAGGTCTTGTCATGATGCTTGTTATCATAATAGCTCTTCTGATGGGATTGAGCTGCTTTGAGATTTTCACGAATGACACGACACATCTCTTGTGCTTCAGTGATCATGTCATTCCCAAGGATTTGACGCTCACGGATTTCAGACCAATTGAGCGAGGTGCGACATTTCCTACCATAGAGAATCTCGAATGGGGCCTTACCCGAACTAGCTTGGAATCTGTTGTTGTATGAAAATTCAGCGAACAGGAGGCAGTCTTCCCACTTCATTCCAAAAGAAACCACATAAGATCTAAGCATATCTTCGAGGATTTGATTTACTCTCTCCACTTGACCACTAGTCTGAGGATGGAAAGCTGTACTGAAATGGATCTTGGTACGCATTGCAGTCTGGAAGGAATCCCAGAACTTGGAAGTGAAGATGCTTCCACGATCTGAAGATATTTGCTGAGGAATACCATGCAAAGAAACTATCCTTGACGTGTACAACTCTGCCAGGTGAGCTACCGAGATAGACACTTTGACCATAAGGAAGTGGGCAACCTTGGTGAGCTTGTCAATAACCACAGGGATGTCATCATTACCTCTCTTGGACTTAGGAAACCCAGTGTTGAAATCCATCTCAACATGATCGAATTTCCACTTGGGAATAGGCAAAGGCTGAAGGAGACCTGCTGGATGTTGATGTTCCGCCTTCACTCTGTGACAAACATCACACTCATTCACGAATTGATAAATCTCATGTTTCATGCGAGTCCACCAAAAGGTTTGCTTGAGATCCTGATACATTTTGGAACTACCTGGATGAATGGAGAGGAGAAAATTATGCGCTTCATCCATGATAACTTTCCTGAGTTCTCCCATGCGAACCACTAGACGATCCTCAAAAAACAAGGTGTCCTTGTCATCAAAACGGAAGAACTTATACTTTAGAATGCTCTTGGCCACACCTTTCTTCACTTTCTTCACCGTAGCATCAAGAAGCTGAGCTTGGTGAATCTGATCTTCCAAAGTTGGAGAGACTTGAAGATTGGTAGGAAAACCTCGAGGAACAATTTGAAGATTGAGCTTGCAGAAAGCTTCACAAAGCTCAGGTTGAAAAGGCTTGAGGATAAGACTGTTGCAGTACAGCTTTCTGCTCAGCGCGTCTACAATGACATTTGCTTTTCTAGGAGTATATTCAATGCTCGGATTGTACTCCTCGATCATTTCCACCCAACGTGTTTGCCAAAGATTGACATTCGGTTGAGTGAAAATGTACTTCAAGATCTTGTGGTCGGTAAACACCTCAACTACTCTTCCTAACAATAGATGTCTCCATGTCATCAGAGCATGAACAACTGCCGCCAACTCAAGATCGTGAGTGGGGTAGTTCTTCTCGCTAGGCTTCTGCTGACGCGAGGTATAAGCCACAACCTTCTTATATTGCATGAGAACATCACCAAGACCTTGGAGGGAAGCATCAGAGAATACTTGTAACGGCTTGGGTTCATTGGGAGGAATGAGAACTGGAGCTGAAGTCAGCTTCTGCTTGAGTGTACTGAAAGCCACATCATACTCAGGAGTCCAGACATAGTTGACACTCTTCTGAAGGAGGTTAGAGTGAGGCTTAGCAATTTTTGAGAAGTTCTCCATGAATCTTCTATTGTAACTTGAAACCCTAAGGAAGCTATGAAGATGCTTGACATTCCAAGGAGGCTCCCACTTCAAGACGGTCTCAACTTTCTCAGGATGCACCTTGATGCCCTCGACAGAGATGATGTGCCCAAGGTAAACCACTTCATTGAGCAAAAACTCACACTTCGAGAACTTACCATTGAGTCGATGCTCTCTTAACTTGCCAAGCAGAAGCCGGAGATGCTTTGCATGCTCTTCTTCTGTCTCCGAGAACATAAGAATGTCATCCTAATACACCAAGACAAACTCATTTATATAAGGAGACAAGACAAAGTTCATCAATCTGGAGAAAGTCGGAGGTGCATTTGCTAGGCCAAAGGACATGACGGTGTACTCATAAGAGCCAAAACTCGTCGTGAAAGCAGTCTTTGGAATATCTTCTTCATGGATGTAGATCTGAACATAGCCCATGCGAAGATCTAGCTTTGAGAAAATCTTGGCCCCTTTCAGTTTCTCAAACAACTCATTGATGTTCGGAAGTGGGTACTTGTTTCTGATTGTCTTCTTATTCAATGGGCGGTGATCGACACAATGTCGGTCCGTGTCATCCTTCTTCTTGACAAACAGAACACCACATCCCCATGATGAAGAACTTGGTCTGATCAGACCGAGACATTCTGGTTCATCTAGCTGCTTCTTCAATTCTTTCAGCTCTTTGGGACCAATCATATAAAGACGCTTGCACACCGGTTCAGTTCCAGGCTCGAGTTCAATCACAAACTCTACTATCTAGTGAGGAGGCATTCGTGGCAATTCTTCTGGAAAGACATCTTCAAACTCACAAACAACGGGAATCTAAGAAATGTGTGAAATCTCATCCTTCTCATTGAGAGAAAAGAGACGAATTGTGTCATGGCGAGCAGCGAAAATGATCATGTCTTCAGAAGGATGAGTCAATTTGACTTATTTGGCTTCACAATCAACAAAAGCCTTATTCATTACAAGAAAAACCATGCCAAGAAGGAGATCAATATCCGAATTGCCAGAACAATTACAGAGGCCAGAAAAGAATAGCTGCCCAACTTGATGGAGACATCCGGAACCACCTTATTAGCACTCATAAGAGTGTCGAGTGAAACAACAGACAAAGGTTGGCTCAAATATTCAAAATCAAAGTCATGCTTGGAGAAGAATGCTTTTGACTTGAATGAATGTGATGCACCAGTATCAAACAACACTTTTGCAGGAATAGAATTGACCAAGAGGTTATCCATTATCACTTGAGAAGAATCCTATACTTCGGCTGCATTTACCTTGTTCACTCTTGCTGACTTGGGCTTCTGCCGCACCATAGCATTTCCTGGAGGTTTTACTGGAGGAGGAAGTGGAAGACGCCGCTGGTTGGTGCACTTGTTTGAGTAGTGGCCCTTCTGACCACACTTGTGACACGTAACCTCTGAGAGCGGACAAAAGTTGGCTGGAGGAGGAGCATTTGCTGGCTTGGGTGCCTGAGGCCTCTGCTGAAATCTTGGGTTGGGTGGGTGGGAAGGACCACGACCACCGTGCTGCTTCTACTGCCGAGGAGGACGAGGAGGTGGAGGAGGAACTCAATACTTCTGCTTCTTAGGAACAATCTGAGAGATGGACGAAGAAGAGTTGGAGTCCTTGAACCGCTTCCTTGAGTCTCCACCTTGAGATGGGCTACTTCAAACTTTAGAGCCAAGTTATAGAACTGATCAAACTCACGAGGGTCATGGAGGACTAGAGCAATCTGAATGTCATCCCTCATGCCACCTCTGAACTGATAAATCTTCGCCTTGTCATCAGGAACGTCTTTCTTAGCATAGTGGGCCAGATTCTAAAACTCCATGTTATACCGATAGACTGTCATACTTCCTTGCTTCAAGTTCCTGAACTTCTCATGCATACGCTCGACAAAACTCGTCGGGATATGATGAGATCTAAAGTCACGGCAAAAATCATCCCATCTGACTACACGATCACCTCTCGAATCCTTGTACTTCTACCACCAATCTAATGCCTCACCCTTGAGCTGGAAGGTCACGAACCTGAGATAGTCCTCTGGCCTGACATTGCTACACTCAAAATGCTTGTTCATGTCACAGAGCCAATCGTTGGCATCAAGAGGCTGATCACAACAAGTGAATGACTTGGGTCAGTTTGTGAGGAACTGGTTGAGAGTTGTGAACCGAGGCTGATTATGGAAATTTCGTTGATGACCTTCCCGTCCCTGATTCCTTTCTTGCAACAAACTGAGCAACATTTGAGTATTCGCATTGGTTGCGGCCATCATAGCTTGCCAAGCTTCTAGAGGAGGAGGTGGTGGGGGTGGTGGAGGGTTAGACTGGTCCCCATCACGACCCTGATTCCCACGAGTTGCTGGAGCCATCTTGAAGATCGACAAGAACATCAACACACCTTTGACAAAGATGATTGACATAAGATGAATCAAATGTCTTGAAAGAAATTGCAACGGAATATCGTCAATAGTATTCAAACTGAAATTAGTAAGAATGCCTTCTTCGGATTCGTGATAACATCATAAGATCTTGAAGCCACTTGACTAAATCAACAAGGTATTGAGCTAAGAGGCGCTCGGAACAAATGTATAAACCCTCATACATCTTATAGAACATGATCCTAGGTAACTACTAGAATTCCCACCAAAAACTTCTGAAATCTTTGGTTATGCAATCGGGTCCACGGATACACGGAGTTCAAACCATCACTCAGCTCCTAGCAGTAATACTACTCTCTAATGTATCTCATCCGTCAACACACAACTAGAGGCCTCGAAATTTCATCTATCTTGGACCATTGTAATCACAACGATACCAAGCATGGCAGTGCATCTGGATGTTCTCCCCAATACTGGGTGACGCCAAACTCCTCTCGCCACAAATGGTATTGAAGCAATTTCGAACATCCTCCGTCCTGAGATACTAAGGAAACTGAATGATAACGATGTGGCCAGAATTCCCTAGAGCCCTACTCCCCGAAACAAAGTCAATTAAGACAGGAGGCACCAAGAACAAAACTCTATCACATTGGCATCATATAGTTTCCAAAATACCCGCGTGATCCTAAAAAAAATTTGAGCGAGAAGAGGAGCAGAACTAAAATTCCTAAGTCATAATTCCTCACCAGAGTATAGAAAAGAAGTAAAAGAAACCTACTCTTCAATATAACTAGACTCAAAATAGTTTTTCACTAGACTCGACTCGGCCAAGTTCGATCAATCAAGGGGCCCCTATGGTTGGTATGGCTGTGATTACCAATGTAACGGTCAAGATGCGGTACTATACCAATTAAAGCTCGAGGTCCTCGATGGGGATAGAAGCGCATCTTAGCATTTCACAAGTACACAATCATTGCATACATGTAATGAGGACAAGATTATAAGAGTTGTCTTACACTTGCCACACGCTAAATTACAATTCCACATAATCATTCATAAATTCATCCATAAGACAGGGTCTGGCTATGGATGAAATGAAACAACAAAAAAAGCAATGAAACTGCCTTGGTAGCCCAGGAACACAACCACGAGGTCTCCCTACTCATACGGATACGTAACATACATACAACCACATTCTTCATCATACTCCCACTAGAGCTGGGGTGCCCCAACGGGATAGATCTCATCGGAACATATACCTGTAGTGTTGTAGTAATATGTGAGCCAGAAAGAATCAAAAATCTCATAAACCGGGTACTGAAACTATGTAAGCCAATGCGTGAGGATTGGTTGTGGTGAGGATGGAGCAAGCACTAAGCATATTTTTGAGTGGCTAACTTACGAGAACAAGAATTAATTATGGTGGACTACGCATGACCATCATGAACTAGTATGATCACTAGGTGATCCTGAACACCTACTTACATCAATCATAAACCCATCGCGTTCTCTCTCCGTTCATGTTCACGAGGAGAGACAATCACGGTTACGCACACGGTTGATGTATTTTATTTGAGTTTACTTCAAGTTTACTATAACCGGGTGTTAAACAAATTTCGAAGTTGCCACATAACTGCAGGCACGACTTCTCGAAAAGATTTAACCCTACAGGGGTGCTCCAACTCATCCATCTCGAAAAGATTTAACCACATGCCGCATGGAATAACCTCGACCATAGATAACCCATGATCTCCTCGATTATTCCATAGGAACACCTCAACCTTGAGATATCCCCAAGTATCCTCGGAACCCCTCGCGCAGGACATTCGAGAAAGGTAAAACAAGTCTAGAAAGACCGCCCGATGTGTCGACAAACCCGATAGGAGCTGCGTATCTTATTCTCAGTAGATGATGGATAAGCGACGCGTACGGTGGCCTGATAGAAATCACCCAAGTTTCTCTGGGGTGGCCCTCACAGTGCTCTAGTTTGGACCAACACTCATGAGAAGCACTGGCCTAGGTTTTTGATTAACTACCCATGGGGTAGCTAAGCCCTATGCATTTTTATTAGGTTCTTAAGCAAACAGTACCAATGTTGGGTCTTTCCAGACAAGCCTTATCCTAAAACGAATAGTCAAGGGGTCCCCATAACAACCCGAGCATGTTAGGAGCGCAAAATATGGAACATAACACCGGTTACAAGTAACTAGGGTGGCAAAAGTGGAATAAAACACCGTGCAAAAGGCCATGACTTTCACCTTTACCAAGTATATGGGTGCATTAAATTAAATAGAAATAATTATCGTGATATCTCCAGATATCCATGTTATCACATGGAGACAACCTGCACCTTCCACTAGGAATGCTATAAGAGGGGCTAAGAAGTGGCAACTTAGCCAAACAAGGTTTTGCTAGGTAGTGGAGGGGTTAGAGGCTTTCATGACAATTTAGGAGGCTCGACATTTAAGTGGTAGGTAACGAAACATAATGTTAGAAGCAAGACATTTAGCATAGCAAAAATAGTGTCGGGATCCGGGTACGATCATCTTGCCTGTTGGGCCTTAAGAGGGATACAGAGCTGGGTCCTCATAGATGTTCTCTCTGGGATCCTCGTACTCAGGCTCGACAGTCGGGTCTACTCAAATATAAACAACACCAATAAACATACAAACAAAGTGCAATGCGCAACCAAAATGATGCATGATCATTGTTGAGGAAATCGTTAACTAGTAGCTGCTCGGTTGGGTGGTGAGTAAGGGATTAATCGGCTAATCGGCAAGTTAATCGGCCATATAATCAATTAATCAGATGATTTATTAGTTAATTGGCTACCCGGTGACCATACGAGTAGGGACTAATCGGCAAGTTAACTGGTTAATCGGATGAATTCTTGAACAGGGTGCATGATCAAATTGATGCAAATAACATGGCAATCCTATGCTAGTCATGTTTCGAATGCAATTATCAAGTTATTTAGTATTCTGGATAGAACCTCATGTTTAGTTATTTGAACATGCATGAACATGGAAAATATTAATGCTTCACATAAAAATGATGCAAATGCATATGTAGAATGTCGCAAACGAAGTAACGAAGCTCACGGTACACTCACGGCAAGGTACAGACGTTAACGGAGACAAATGCAAAGATGAAGAAGGCCATGGGCTATTCCTTGGTATTCCAAGGATGCCACTAGATAGGAAATTAAAATCTATCAATAATAGACCTAAATATCATGCAAATCCATGGAGCATAGCTCCCACAAGTCACAAAACAACGAAACTCACATTCTGTCCACAAACAGCAACATGACATCTTGCAACACACACCACCGGAGCTACAACAAGTTTCAAGCCACAACCAAGGCATGGACGTGAAGTATACCGCATGCTTAACAATTCAGCTATTAACAGAAACATGAAAGGAAGCATGTATCAATGGCAATGGGGCTCACAATATGACATGTTTAAATAGTTTTTAAGGATTTTGTGAAAATTCCAGTTTTATAGTTTTCGAGTTAACATGATGGCATCTTGAAAAGAACAATTACATATGCTAGAGGGACTTTCATGGCATGAAAATTAACAGGGTGATAGAGGAAAACATGTACTTCAGTTAATTACATTATGGCCACATAATAATATCCATATATCAATGGCTATCATCTCCACAACATGGCATATAGAGAATAGCAGTTTTCCAGACTTAGTGAAATTCAACAAGTGGCAAACAGGGCAATTTTAACAGAATGACAAGTTTGGCAGCTGTTTTAAATAAGATGCAATAGTCCTACCTACAAACACTTGGCACAAACTAACCAAGGACAACATGCTCATCAGTTCATAACATTGTACCAACCTCAACGAAGCAATGGATTCATTGGAACCGTCAAGACAACATGGCAACCAAATAACATATTTCAACACTTAGAAACATTTGAACATGGAAAGTAACATTTTGGTGACATGTTGAAAGCAAGAATACCACTCATATCATGATCTATCATGGCATGCAAAAATACCAGGGGCTAGCACACACATCAATGAACATATTTCATGTTCACAAGTTTATCATATGATGCAAGAATTAGATCATGTGAAAAATATAAAATGCCATATTATCACAAAACAACATTTTTGCAACTTTCCGAAATGACAAAACCAATACCACCGTTTAATTCATTAGATTTTTCTACCCCAAAATCATCCATCATAAGTATATGTTACTAAAGAGGAAACATGCACAATCTACACTCGAAAATTGCAACATCCTCTTATAACATAGTACATGTCAAGTTTGGCATATCCCAAAATGACACGAACTGATCAGGAAATAGCCAAATCTGGAATATTTCCTTAAAAGGAAATATCCAGGAAACACTAAAATAAAACACACACAAAAAAGTAGGCCCACCTAGCATAGGCTCCAGGGGCCTTGTGGGCCTAGGCCCATTGTCAGTGGCTGAAATAATTCGGGAAAAAGGGGGAATAAGTGTGCTAGGGGGGAATCAACCCGGGACCTCTCGGTCACACTGGCTCGGTCGGACCAACGGGCTAGGGCGTGGCTTGTGATCTAGGGGGGATTAGCCCCTCTTGACCTTACCTCGATGGTAGGCACGACCCACGCATCAACCACACTAACACATCTAACGACACGGCTAAACGACAATGAGCAAAGGACAGCGAGTTCGCACCGGAAGGGCTCCGGTAGCCTAGCGCCACGGTAGAGGGTATCACTAGACTCGCAAGGGAATCCCTCACACACGCCTACTACAAACGCTACCAGAGATACCCGAAATCATTGTCGGCGGCGAGGAAAAGAAGAGGTGGTGACGAGCTACTTCGACAAGCTATGGCGGCACAAACATTTGCTTTGCTACGGGAATGGACCCTACGCATCACGGCAAGCTCGAGCTCCTACTCAAGCACGCACGAAAAGGTTGGAGCACTTGTCGAAGACGAGGTCCGATGACGGTGAGCTCGGGCTTCGAAGGAAACAGCGCAACATCAAGCGATCGAACGTGAAAAGCTTGCGGGGACAGGGGAAATCTCGCGTTGGGGGGGGGCTCGGTGTCATTGATCAGGCTCGCGAGCGAAGAACGACGGTGAATTTGGTCCGCGCTGAGCGTCGACCGAGGAAGAAGAACAACACGTCATGACGGCGTCTTGGAGTCCCGCGGGGAAGTAGTGGACATCAAGGAAGAAGACGTCCTTGGCGAAGCTTCCCGACATGCGCGCCTCCTTGGAGCTCGCCGGAGGATGCGTCGGCGACGGTGTCGTGCTCTCTGCCTCGCTTAGTTCAGCTTTGTCGGATTTCGGGCTCCGCAAAACCCTTAAGGTTCAAACACAGGGGCGTGTGCGAAGGTTTCCTTGCGGCCTCACCCAACCTAGCTTGCTACTTGATGGACACAACGGTGAACTCGTTCGATGACGAGGAAGAAGATGAACATATCAGTTTACCCAGGTTCGGGCCGCTGTGAAGCGTAATACCCTACTCCTGCTTTGGTGGATTGCCTCTCGTGGAGGTTTTGGTGGATGAACTAGTACAATGGCTTGAGCCTCGCAAGGGCGCGTAAGGTGTGTTCTTGGCTCTTTGCCTTGCATTGGTGAGTTGAGTGGCTAAGTGTTCAATCTGATCCAGGGGTCGAGGTCGCCAATCCCCTCTACGGTGTGACCTAGCTTCTATATATAGCGGTGGACCGAGTCCTCTTCCCTTATCTCAATGGTGGGAAGGAATCCCACAACGGCCAATTTTGAAGGGGGACAAGAGTACATCAGCGCCCTATCCAAAGGCATTCTTCGCCTGCAAAGTAGCTGATGGTGATGTAACAGTGGGCTTGGCGATGACATCCGCCCTGCGGGGCTGCCACTCGTGGTCTTGTTGCACCAGAAGGGAAACCTTTGGGCGGTGCTTTGGGAACCCGCATATGTCCTTGATACCTTTGCACCAAATAGGAAACTGTGCCGCCTGGCACGCTAGCGCCCGCCTGTCCGTCCTTGCGTCAGCATTGACTCTTGAGGTCGGGCCTTGCATAAAGATCTCCGCCCCTCAGGAGGGGGCCTGAGGAGGCCCACCCTTGCCGGTCTTGATAGCGTTCTTCCTCGCGAGCCCAGGGTCCTTCTCAGGGCCTTGTCTTGTGTGATGCCGCGCCAGGCCTTGCCTGGCAGGCAAAGTGTGCCATATCCTGGGCCGCAGGCAGGCAGGGCTAGGTACCCCTATTCCCAGAATGCCGACGGTAGCCCCCGGGCCTAAGGCACGCTCGAGCTGGCTTTGAAGTGAAGCTTTGAAGTCGGCCCGGAGCACCGCGGGCCCTGAATGCCCGTGGTCCAGGATTCACATGCGTCGGACCCGGAGGAGCCTGGGCCCGCATTTCCTCCATGTCAGTTTAGCTATCGTCTAGTTTGTTTAATTGCTTGACGCACACAACCAAGTCACCCTTGCTCCTTGTCGATCTTGCAATCTGTCTTCCCCTCTTCCACGGTCCTCGCCCTTCTTACAGAGTACCTACGTACGCCGCCCCATCCCCCTTTCACCATGGTTTCCAAGAAGGAAGAGGGCGAGGGTCCGAGAGCACCGGGCAGCACATCCGCGCCATTGCCCGCGCCAGGCCGGTCCTTGGTGGTGTACTTGGAGGGGTTGAAGAAAGTTCAGCTCGTGGTCAGCGTCAGCTCCAATGAATGGGGGGCAACCGAAATCTGGCCAGTCTTGCAGCCCCGGGGTGAGCTTGCAGCTTTTGCTGTCCCTCTCCATTTCCATGCCCTTCTCTCGGGCCTGCTGCCGCCGTTCTCGAACTTCTTCTCCGCCGTGCTGTCGCATTATAAGAATTCATGTGCTCCACCTTGACCCTGGCTCCCTTGTCCTCCTTTTGGCCTTTGCGTTCTTGCGCGAGGCCTTTGTGGGCATCATTCCTTCCGTGGCCCTGCTGCGCCACTTCTTCTCCCTCGAGCTAACCTCGGGGGAATAATGTTCTAGGTGTGTGTCCTTGAGAGCGGCCGATTCACTGACCGAAGGGGCACTAGATGCGGGGCTCTTCCTGTAGGCCGCCTGGTTCCAGCGGCAGTGGGTATACGTCAATGCCGTCGGTGCCGGTCGTTTGTTCCATCTTCCGCTGTCTCTCGCAGTGCCGCGCCAAGGGTGGGCACGCGAGGAGCTCATCAACCCACGACGCGTGCGCATCTTGGCCAAGCTGGCGAGGCTGAAGGTGGCAGGCATGACGATGGCGATGGTGGTGCGGGAATTCTTGTGCCGACTAATCGCCCCCTTGCAGCATCATTCATGTACGATGTGGGCCTTCAGTGGCTTCTGTGATCCTATGAGAATCTAGGCCTCGTCCCTCTCCCCGGATGTGCAGCGCGAGTTGCTCTGTTGCCTGACTGGCAGTGAGCCCGGTGAGCTTCCTCGGGACGGCCTCCCCTTGTACAACTACAAGGGCAGAGAAGCTTTTGTCCTGAAGATGTCGCGTTTTGACAAGTGAGGGCTCCTTTATCCCGAGGGCGCTGCTCCTCCCAAGGCCAAAATTGGGCGCTCTTCACCGGACGTTCCTCCGGTCCCCGCCTTGGGCCAACCTAGAGACGGAGGCGTCCCCCAGCAGATGATTGGGGACGCCGTCCCTACTTCTGAGCGCGCGGCGCCAATCGCTGGCTCGTCGTCCCCTAGCCGCTGCTCCGGCCGGAAGAGGAAGGCGCCTACGAGCATTCGCCCCTCGCCACCTTGGGCACCGTCGAAGAAGAAGTGGGTCGCCTTAGATGAGTAAGTGTCAGCATCACCTTGTCTCCTCCCTCGGTGTTCTTCTTCTGAGCTTGAGTTTCACAGGCTTCCCAAAGGTGAGGGAGAAGTCGAGTTGATGTCGTCTGCCCTCGTGACCGTCGAGCTTCCCGTGGCTTTGCCTTCCGTTGGCCGTGGAACTCTGCTTGCCGGCCCGCTTCAACCACGCTTGCTTTTTTATTGTGGGGGGGGGGGGGGGGAAGGCGGGAGCCCCCTGCGATCTTCTTCGCCCGCGGTCTTTGTGTTCTCGGAATGGAGTGGCGTCCCCCATTGGTGCCCTTCCTTGGAGATATCCCGCGTGCCATCCGTGAACCCCCTCTTCCCGATGTTCCGGGGCTTCAAGGGGCGAGCTGTTCTCCCGGGGCAGCTTCGGGGTAACCCCCACCCACGGGGGAAGCGTTCGGGCCAGGCGGCAGGTCGTGCACCTCCCCCTCCCTCCTAAAGGGGGAGAGGAGCCCGGATGGGCCCTTGGTCCCGCGAGCAACCGGGGGGCCGTGCAATAGGGCTTGTTCCAGTCTGCAGCAAGGGCGCTAGAATGCCTGGGAGTGGAGCTCGCTCGTAGTGATACTCACCCAGGGACGAAGTGTCAGTGCCTTGCGTAGGGATGGATCCACCTAGTGGTCCCGGTGAACCTCGGGCGCCTGCAGAACGAGTGCGCCCATGCTGAGGCCAAGGAGTCCATTCCTGCGGCGGTGGAGGCCCGCGAGCATGCCCTTGCCAAAGCTCAAGAAGCTGACTGCCTGCGCAAGGCGTCGGAGGAATGCCTCGAGGAGCTTCAGGCCTTCAATGCTGCCCTCGAAGGGCTGATCCGGGCGTGGAGAGCTGCGCTTGATGGTGCGGCTCCCGAGTTTCACCCTGATGACATGAACCCCGGCGTGCCTCCTAACACGGTGGCAATGGAGGCGCTGGCGCAGAGCTTGGAGCAGAAGAGGCTGGAGATGAGGGAGCGCTAGACGTTGCTCGCTGAAGAGTCCCTCGCCTCCCGTGAGGCAAGGTTCTAGGAGGAGGTCGACAGCAAGGTGGCTAAGGCTTGGCGCTCCCTCGTCCGGGACTATCGGGAGAAGCTATAACTCCAAGAGTCCCAATTCCGCGAGTGGCGTGATTCCCTGAAAGGCGAGGTCAAGGACCTAAAGAAGAGGTTAGATCAAGAGGAAGGACGCTGGCGCGCCGCGATGGATGCTCAAGCCGCCGCTGAAGCCTAGTTGGCTTTCCTTTATAAACAAGTAAATGGTGTGGCTTCCCTAGCGAAGAAGACTTCGGATGAGGCGGCCCGGGCTCACGACCTCCAGGATATGCGCTCTCAGATGTTCCAGTCTCTGGAAGTGTGGGCCAGGCGGGCCTTGGACAACATCTATGGTGCGGGCATCTCAAGCCCCTTGGTTCCGGAAGATACCGGTTATCGGGGCTTCTTTTCTAGGGTCGCGGAGTGCCTTGAGGGTGGCACGGAGAAGGCCCATGCACTGGTGGACGAGAAGAGCCATGAACTCCTCGCGTAGGCGGCCTTGCACGTCTTCAACTACCTCCTTCTCCTCGACCCGCATTTCGACTTCAGCGCGGTGCTCGGGACAGTACCTGAAATGATGCGCATCTCCCATGCCAAGTGGGTATGTAACCACGTAGAAGACCTGATAGCGGAGTTTTCCTCTGGCAAAGCCGAAGACCAGGCTGCGGCCGTGTCTCTCGAGGCCGTCGACGGGGGCGATGGCGACGGAAGCAGCGTCTGCATGTCCCCCTGAGTGGCCTTTGTTTCCGTGGCAGGGTCATGTATGTGGCCTAATGGCAACTTTGTATGCACTTTTGAGAATTACCCTTGAACTTACTTTCGAACGATGAGGTGTGCTACACCGAGCTTCCTTTCTTGTGTGTGCATTAGGTGGGGAGCCCTTTTGGTACTCTGCGTCTACAGGCCCCAGTCGCGCTCATTTCCCTACCGATTGGCTACGTCTGCCCAAGGACGCACCAGCATTGCGAGGCCTCGACACCCTCGATGCCGTCCGGATCACCAAGGAGGACATCGAGGCTGCCAAGTGGCTATATCACCGGTAAGGCTCTTGAGGCACGCTGCTCAGGAGCCCCCTTTGACGCTCAAGCTACTCAACGTCGTCAGGTCCCAGTCCCACATGTTTCCCTAGTGGCGTGGTATACGTATGTATCCAAGGACGCAACCACGAGGTGAGGCCCCAGCACCCTCGATGCCAGCCGGATCACCAAGGACGACATCGAGGCTGCCAAGTGGCTTTATGACCGGTAAGGCTCCTGAGGCGCTATGCTCAGGAGCCCCCTTTGAGGCTCGAGCGGACCCCATTCCGTTCTAACGGGTTTTGCCTCAGGAAGCCCAAGATCTGGGGGCCCATGAGACTTCATGCTATGACGCCATGCCACGGTCGAAGCCCCCTGGCGGGGGTTTACTGCCCAAAGGTGCGAGCTCCCAAGGCGACAGGAGATCACCACCGAGCCCCATGGGGCTTCGTGGTGGCCTCGAGCGCACATTGCCTTGCGAAATGCCAATCCAAAGAAGAAGGTTGAAGACCGATAAAATGAGAGAAATAAGAGTAAAAGTCCCCGCCCCTTTTATTTTAAATTTAGAGTTCTGAACTATTCAAACTTCATTCCAAAAAATTGCAATTCAAACAAAGAAAGAAACAAGCAAATGCCGCATCTGGCAACTAGGCTAGTCTTCATCTTCCCCCAGCGCTGAGCGTAGGGTAGCCACGTTGCATGGGCATAGCCATTGCTGGGCAGTGTTAACTTCTCCACCAGCACGGAGCTGTGACTGCCACATTGCGTGGGTGGGAACCCCTCCGCATCCTTGGGGGGCTCCGGGCGTATACAACCCGCTCATTATTACCTGAGAGTGTCACGGGTTGGTGAAGTAGGGCCAGCTCGGGATGGGACCCCGGGCGTTGGGGTAGCCCCCCACACCCCAGGGCACATGCCCAAGTATCATCGTTGTGGCAGAGGTGTAACCCCTCGCGCCGCGGGCCGGGCCAGGCGAGGCCCGTCCACTGCGCGCGAGGTCAGCACCTCGGGCGGTGTCCCAACGCGCCTCGCTAGGGTGCCTCGGGGTCCCCTTGCAGGTGCTTGCAGCCTATCCCCTAGGCCGCGCAAGCCGGGCCTAGGGACATGGGCGAGTACAGGATCACCCTCTGGTGACCGAGCGACACCCGGCTCGGAGACATGGGTGTATGTTCCACCCTCCGTGTCCGAGCAGGCATCGCATGCCCCGGGGACGTGGCAGCGTGAGCTACCCTTCATCCCCAGGTTGGGATCATCCGGCCTAGAGACATGATCGTGTGTTCCACACTCCGTATCCAAGATGAAGCCACTAGGCCCAAGAATGGTGGCGGGTGTCCCCCCCTCCGTTCCCGGGCCAGTGACCCCTGGTCCCCAGACCTAGATTCCTGCTCACGGCAGCTCCCTGTCAGTGGGGCTGCCCCATGAGGGTGCCCGCGCCAGTCACACTCACGAAGCCAGTCGTTCGAACTACCCTCGCGAGGCTGCAAGCTCCATCCCTCGCGAGAATCATTCGTGAAGCCGCGTAGGTACCTCCAGCAGCCTCGGTAGCCGGTGTTTTGTCTTATCCTCTGCCCAGACACTCGTCAATATGGTCGGTGTAAAGGTGCACAAGCCCCCAGGCACCGGCGTAGCTGAGTCTCCCGTCTTCCTCCCTAGCTCCATGGGAAACGTCGAGGGGCATGAGGGGGCATGCCCCTGGTGTGGGCAGCGCCTCCCATCGGCGCCCAATGGTGTCCGCGTTCAACTCTCGTGACTCCGGCACCCTGGTCCAAGCTCCTGGCGGGCACGGACTGCCAAGGAAGTCCCTGGTGCGCCCGTGCGGCCCGAGCGCTGGTTTTGTCGGTTGAGCGAGTTCTTGGTGCGAGCCCCGATGAGGTACGCCGGGGACTTGTGAGTGGCAGTGGTGCGCCCGAGGGCATACCTGGCCCAAGTGTCGTGGTGAGCTCGTGCCGCGTGGTGGCATCGTAGCTCGTGTGCCATGAGGAGTGTGAGGTGCATGTGCGTCAGGTCTTGGTAGATCTAGAAGGACTGTGGTGCGCCTATGGCATGAGGGAGAGCCGGGGCAGCGGGGGCTTGCCGCGTGGCTGGTGAAGGCGGCAACTCCCGTTGCTTGTTAAGGGTCTGGCTGGTAAAGGGACCCGCCAACGGAGAGGCGGTATGAAACGATGCTCAGAGGCCCGCTGGCGCTGCCTGCGCCATGCGGGCAGCTCGGCGCTCGGCCTGGACCTGTCATCCCTTTGCCATGAGCGTGGCAAGCGGAGGTGAGGTGAGGCTCAAGGAAGGCATCGACACGCCCTTTACCTAGCGCACCAAATGTCGGATTTCGGGCTCCACACAACCCTCAAGGTTCTAAGACAGGGGCGTGTGCGAAGGTTTCCTTGTGGCCTCACCCAGCATAGCTCGCTACTCGACGCACACAACAGTGAACTCGTTCAATGACGAGGAAGAAGATGAACACGACAGTTTACCCAGGTTCGGGCCGCTGTGAAGCATAATACCCTACTCCAGCTTTGGTGCATTGCCTCTCGTGGAGGTTTTGGTGGATGAACTAGTACAATGGCTTGAGCCTCGCGAGGGCACCCAAGGTGTCTTCTTGGCTCCCTGCCCTGTGGTGGTGAGTTGAGTGTCTAAGTGCTCGATCTGATTTGGGGGTCGGGATCTGCGATCCCCTCTACGGTGTGACCTAGCTTCTGTATATAGCGGTGGCCCAGGTCCTCTTCCCTTATCTCAATGGCGGGAAGGAATCCCACAACGGCCAATTTTGAAGGGGGACAGGAGTACATCCGGGCCCTGTCCAAAGGTGGCCTTCGCCTACAAAGTAGCTGATGGTGATGCAGCGGTGGGCTCGGCAATGACATCTGCCCTACAGGGCTGGTGGTCGTGGTCTTGTTGCACCAGAACGGAAACCTTTGGGCGGCACTTTGGGAACCCGTGTATGTCCTTGCTCCCTTTGCACTAAAGAGGAAACTGCGCCACCTGGCACGCTGGCGCCCGCCTGTCCTTCCTTGCGTCACCCTTGACTCTTGAGGCCGGGCCTAGCATAGAGATCTCCGCCCCTTAGGAGGGGGGCCTAAGGAGGCCCACCGTTGCCGTTCTTGATGTCGTTCTTCCTCGCGAGCCCAGGGTCCTCGTGAGGGCCTTGTCTTGTGTGATCCCGCGCTAGGCCTTGCCTGGAAGGGGAAGTGCGCCATATCCTAGGCCGTAGGCAGGCAGGGCTGGGTACCCCCATTCCCAGAACACCGACAAGCTTGGCGTGAGGGATCAGTTGTCACACCCTGTGTTTGTATCACCTTGTTATGTTTGGATTTACAAAATTTGGAACCAATGAAAACTTTTTCAATGCTTGTGCTTGTTTGAATTGATGATGTTTGCTTATTTGGTTGCTGTGTATGGCACTCTTAGATTCTATCCCTCTCCATATTCATCTTCCTTGACCCAAACTACTTGTCCAATGATCATGCCATGTGAGTAGTGCCCAAAAATATTTTTATCAAATTTTATTTTGACCACAAAGGATTTATTCAAACTAGGTTTTCAAAAAACCCTCAGTCGAGGTTTGCACTGCAAGTCCTCAAATTGGGTGGATCCTTTTTCCCAAAGGCTTTACTTCAAACCTACTATCTATAAGACTTTCCAAAACTACCATATATTAATGTTAAAGACTATTTTTATATTTTATTTAAAGGCTTTTTCTTAAGACCAGAAATGGTTTTTCATAAGGAAAAATTATTTAAATGCTTTCAATATATTTGAGAAAATTTAGGGAAACTCAGTGGGCATATATTTTCCACATATATGAGTTTCAACACATGGTAATATTCAATATCTTGGGTAAAACCCCTCAAAACCCTTTCTGTCCAAATCAAGCTTTTGAAATATTTCTATAAGAAATATTCTCAATAAATTTCAGGAAAATTCCAGCAAGTCAACACTATCATTGGTGATGATCTTGCAAAGTTTCATGTGAATTCAAGTTGATTTGATTCATCAAACTATTCTAAACCCCTCCCTGTCCAGATTCAAATTTGAACAACTTTACATTGTGAAGTTTCTTCCCTTGACCCCAAACTTTGTGGACATGATCTAATCACCAAATAATGATGCTACACTAAGTGGTGCATCAAGGGTATTAGCTTAGCATGACTAGATCTACAGAAATTAGATTCTACTGATTTCTAGGGTTCCACAAAGTTACATTCTGAACTTTCATCAAACCATCTCAAACTTGGTGATCGGGACTAATTTCAAACACCATTTGGTCCTGTCAAATCTCATGGCAACCAAAGTCCATCTGCTTGCCCTAATCTCCATCAAACACCTTCTGGTCAATTCTAGAAACTACTGTTTCCACCACTTCTACTCTTCCCCTTGCCTCCAAATTATTACCACAACTACCTAGTATTGTATTTTACCTCCAGTAATCTTGGCATGGCCACAGATCAATTATTGACATGGTAAAACCCCCATTTTCATCCCTGGACAACAATGGCAGCAACATTTCAACCTCTCCCCTACTCCATTTCTTCACCGTTGCCTATCCCCTAGCTCCTCCTAGCTCATGAGCATCTCCAGAACCCCCAAGACACTAGTGGATGCGCTGGTAGGCATTGTTTATGCCATGGCACGCCAAATGGGCGCTCTAGAGCTCGCTACAGTGCACCAAAGAACTGTAGCCGCCCCTGCCCAGTGCCTCCCGACCACCTCGGGCCTCCCTAGCACGCCTACCGGGGGACCTCGGCGTCCGCAACATGCCACCCCTTATCCCCCTCCTCTCTCTCCCTCCATCGGCTCCCCTCACACGTGTCGCGGCCGCCCGAGTCAACCAACCATGGGGCTCGCACGCGTGCGCATCCCCCTCTCCCTCTCTCCTTCCCCGACTCGTGGACCTGCCCCAGGAAGGCGGCAGATACACCCAGGCCTCCTCCCGTGGCCCCCCTTGCCCATTCTAGCCAGCCCGAGCGACCGCGACCATGGTGCACCGGCGCTCGGTTATAAAACCCCCTCCCCGACCCCCCTGCTCTCCTCTCGCTCCCTCCTCCCCTCAGTCGCACTACCATGCCCAGCCCCCTCGTTTTCATGATCAGGAGCTCGAATCCGAGCCGAAACCCCCCCCCACTATGTGGGTTCGTCCTCGCCGGTGACTGCCTCAAGCTGGTTACCACCTCAGCCACCCACTGATGTGTGGGACGACCCTGAGCACGCCGATGCCCTTAGCTTAAGCCGTCGTGGCTTGGGCCCCTGCCAGTGAGCTCCTCTCTGCTCCTTGTCGCGAGGTGAGGGATGACTGGTGGAGCCCACCTGTCATACCCTCACCCTCCCCCCTCTTGTTGCCAGGTTGGGCCCGCGGGCAGGTTTAAAAATAAACCTACTGCGAGCACCGTTTCGCCATGGGCCGGTTCCCCTTTGGGCCGGCTCGGCTGCAACGTTTTCGGCCCAAAAGGCACATTGCCATTTTCTTTTTTTTCTTTTCCTCCCAGTTTTCTAAAAATCTCATAGATTAGAAAATAAATCCAATGACAATAATTTTTCCACCTAAAATCCTAGAATATTCCATAGAATTTAATAGTGCCTTTTGTATAAATTTTTGAAAATCTTTTATGCATCGTTTTAATTTAAAACCTATTTTAGGCATCTTTTGCCTCTGTTAACTAGTTTTCAAAAATGTTTTTCATAACAAAATCATAAAAAAAATTAGTATAGTTTTTAGTATTTATCAGAGTAGGGTAGCATTTTAATATTAGCTTTGTGTGCTCTGTTTTTGTGTGATGCTTATTTTTATTGCTATTTATCGCAACGATAGATTGCGCTATTGATGAGGGAGTTGGACCCGAAGACTTTGAAGACCCCGAAGACTTTGTTGAGCCAGGCATGCATCCCTTTGACCATGTTAAGAGACCATTTTATTGCATGTCATATAACACTTTACTTTCGTTATACTTGATCATGTGGAGTAGTGGCCACTTCGGTGGGTTGCTTCCGATACTTTTATCTTTGACACTTGCATCGTGCATGACCCTACTAACTTATGAGGGTTATGCGGGTGGGTGTAGATAGGATGCTAGTAGATGCTATGCAAGTAGGTTTGGGTTTATGCATGGTGATGGAACGAAAGGATGATTTCAAAGACTTTTCGAAAACCCCATCGGGGGCCACTAATGCCCGAGGGAGATGATGATGAGTTGGGTAACCACTTGAGAAAGAAGTGGTGTACCAGAGCAAGTGAGTGGGTGTTTTCGAAAATGGATTAGATTTAAGATCTATCGACCATCCCAACCTTACATGCGCAACCACGATACCCCTTATGGTTGAGGCTTTGTTGATTACTATGGTTGGTGCTAGCAGAGATCCTGCATTACTAGTGGCGAGAGTGAAGTGGTCACTCTTGAGATGGGGTCATCCCGAAATTGGAAGGCCATGAGCTGCCTTTACAGGCACCGGGCACACCGTTGCGTACCCTCATGGATGATACGTGTGATGTATATCATGTGGGATGGCACCAACGAGTGGACTCTTTGTCTAGTATCATCATGGGAAAGTCATTGTTTGGGTGCTTACCTCGGGTATGTAATATACCGCGAGTCGTGGATGACACGGAAGTTCCCCGAGTCTTGTGGGTAAAGTGTGCAACCTCTGCAGAGTATAAAACTATTCGAATAGCCGTGTCCATGGTCAAGGACAGTTGGGTGGTGCTGCTTAGACTATGTTCAGATGTTTCCGCAAAGTTGGTGTGTATGTGTGTGGATGGAACAGAGATGGCACAAAGATGAGATGTTCAACCCACTGATCATGATGATATCTATAGCTTGTTCATATGGATATCTACCAACTGTTAATGCATGCTTACCTAGTTACTTGATCATGTCATTGCATTCAAAATTAGCTTTCTCAAAAATACCTATTAGTACTATATGATGTATTGTTATACCTTGTGCCACAACTTGGGTGGCTTGCGAGTACATTCAAAGTACTCATTGGCTTGCGACTGGTTATTTAATTGGCCAGGCATGGAAGACCAGGAGTATGGTGAAGAGTTCGTTGGTGACGATCATGCGAACTAGGACGCTTCCCAGTCAGAATGCTTATAGGTTTAAGGTAGATGGCAATGGGTTCACGCTTTCAATCAAGATTTCCGTTGTTTGATTATGTTTAAGTATTTGTCCCTTGTGGCCCTATCTATGTAAGACTAGACCTTCATGGTCTTTATTTGTGTAAGACGCTAAATGTGGATGTAAGACTCTTGTTATTTAGCTCTGTGTGTTCATTGAGCATTGATCTCTGGGATTACTGTGCACGTGCATTTGGTGATCACTACTTATGAGTCAAGGTCCCTAGAGAGCTGGTATCAGAGCCACCCTGACTGTAGGAAGACCTTAGTTAGCATGGACATTAGTTAGGATAAAACCGTTTTCAAACTACACCTAGCACCTATACTTAGGTATTATGTACTATTTACCTCTTCTATTCTTCACACAACACTCTGCTGACTCTCCTCCCTTCAAACCTTTGTAGATGGCCGTCGTACCCGAAGCCTTCCTGACATCCGTCTTTCCCTTACTCTTGGGGATAGCCTGGAGAAGTGCCAGTTTCGCCAACCACCCATTTTCCTCTACCATGAGCACTTGGTTGATGCCTTCACGAAGGAGTACCACGTGAATGTGGTCATGAAGGTAAACGACTCCCCGACCAGATGGTTCTTCGAAGGACCACAAATGGAGGCCATGGCGCTCGCAGTCGAGACAGCTGCACGCAAGGCACTTCTGCACCTTTGAGATATCATTCCCGAGATGGCTGATGAGCCGGCTACTCGCTACCTGGCCTTCAGAAAGGATGATCTTGGCGAGAGTTGGACGTTGATTCCATCCAAGGAGGATGGCACACCGCTTAGGTTCCAAACCTACTTCAGCCTCTCTGCCGATAGTCTGGTTCACAACCTGATTAAGGAGTCAGTGAAGCTCCATGAGGAACTTCACCACACCCGAGAGCTACTTCAGCAAGCCAAGACGAAGCCAGATAAGATCAAGAAGGATGGAGCCCCCGAGGGACGACCAGCTGTCGCTTATCGAGGAGGAGTACCCCTAGCTAGATATGCACCGACACGTCGTCATCGCATGAGTGAGAAGGAGTACCGTGAGATCTTCACGAACCCGCCGACAAAGCGTCGTCAGGATGGACCTCCTTGTTCCCCGACCCCTTCAACTGGGAATGATGCCCGTTCAGATGATGAACATGAGGAAGACCCGGAGGAGCGTGACCACGAGACTGAGTACTCCACCACCTGACTCCAAGAACCCCTAGGGTAGGATTAGTCATGTACCCCTCATGCAAAGTCGAGTCCGTGTAATGGTTCATATGAAACCATGTGTGCTTCTTGATTGTTTTGTTGTATGTGTTCTGATGCAAGTCGCGCCTTTGCCTTAGGAAACATGTAAGCGACTCCATCGTCTATCTTGCCTTAATTTATGCGCTGGTCTTTCGACCTTTGTTTTACCACACTTGCACTCGACCAACCCCCTTAGGCGTGCTTTTCCATTGTTGCTTTTCCTCTCGTCTATCGCAGTTGTTTGAGTTGGCTGCTCCAAACAAGATGGTGACTGCTACCCGCAACAGCTCCTTCGCCAACCCTGAAGCCGGCAACTCAAGCCAGGAACATGGAGCTGGCGGGACTGCTCACGCTGGAGGACACTAGCAGCATCCACAAGGCGACATTCCCCCGCCACCACCTCCATCAGAGAACATGACCATAGCTCAGTTTCTCCAAGTTCTCCGGGAGGAGCGCCGAGCCAACAATACTGCTCTTCAGCGGATGGCTCAGGCCCTTGTGAACAACCAGCAACAAGGCAGGAACGGCAATGGCCGCTCCACTCTATCTGAGTTCATGAGGAATTCACCCCCAACCTTCACCGAGACTGCTGAACCCTTGGACGCTGATGACTAGATCCACACCATCGAGGAACTCCTTGCACTGGTCAATTGCAATGAGGACCGTGAGAAGGTGCTTTCTGCCTCTCACTGCCTCGGAGGTACCGCCCGAGCTTGGTGGGATGGATTCAAGGTCATGCATGGTGAGTGTGTGATCACTTGGAATGACTTCAAGGAAGGATTCCGCACCGCCCACATTCCTTCCGGGATCATGGCTATCAAGAAGAGAGAATTCCGAGTGCTGAAGCAAGGAAGTGGCTCTGTCAAGGAGTACATGCAGAAGTTCAACCTGCTGTAAGGTATGCACCTGAAGATGTCAACACGGAGGTTGCCAAGAAGGAACGCTTCATGGAAGGACTTCAACAGAACCTGCAGTATTAGCTCATCGACTATGAGTGTCGTACCTTCTTCGACCTGGTGAACAAGTCCCTCATGCTAGAAGACAAGCATCATGCCTTAGACGACAATCGAAAGCACAAGATGATCAGCAAGGGTAGATCCAGCAACCAGAAGCCTCGCCCCTGGCAGCCAGCCCCAGCCAAGCCAACCTATCACTCGTAGCAGGCTAGACCTCCCGCGCCTCGTCCGAGCTACCAGCCTCAGCAGTATGCCAATCCCATGCCAGCTTACAACAACCCCTTAACAATAATGGAGGCAGGAACTACAACAACAATCCTGGGCAAGTCACCTGTTTTGGATGTGGTTAGTCTGGACACATCTCTAAGCTATGCCCCAACAAGAATCCAGATGCCCCGCGCCCTAATGCGTCGAACCAAGGTCAAGCCCATGGAGCACCACAAAGGAACCCAACTCCACGCAACCAGCCCAACAATGGCAAGGGTCGCATGAATCATGTCACCGTAGAGGAAGCCTAGGAAGACCCAAAAGTCATACTGGGTACGTTCCTCGTCAACTCAACCCCAGCAATAGTACTATTTGATTGTGGAGCTTCGCATTCTTTTGTCAACATAAAGTTTGCATTAGAGAATGGCATGAAAACTACACCCCTGGGTAGTTGTATGTTGATACAAACCCTGGGATCGGTTATGAACTCTGGGATAGGTTGTAAAGGAGTGGATATTAACATCAATGGGGTGGACTTCCTAGTAGACCTTATAGTTCTGGATTCACCAGGCTTGGACGTCATCCTTGGCATGAATTGCTTGACCAAGCACCAAGGCTTGGTATGCCAAGAGGATTGTTACCATGACCAATAGCCAAGGGGTGCAAGTCAAGTATGTTCCCAACCCTACCTCCACTCAAGCCCCTCAGGCTAACTGTCTAGCAGGAATTGAGTTGGATCAGGTGCCAGTGGTATGTGAATACCCAGATGTATTTCGTGATGAGCTGCCCAGAATGCCTCCTGACCGCGACATTGAGTTCATCATTGAGCTAATGCCCAGATCAAGGCCCATATATAAGAAGCCCTATAGGATGGGATCTGAGAGTTGGCTGAATTGAAGAAGCAACTGGCAGAGCAGCTCAGAAAAAGATTCATTCACCCGAGTGCCTCTCCTTGGGGATCACCTGTTCTATTTGTGTCAAAGAGGGACGAAACTATCAGACTCTATGTCAATTACCATTCTCTCAATGAAGTCACAATAAAGAACAAGTAGCCACTCCCCAAGATTGAAGACCTGTTCGATCAGTTGAACAGAGCCAAGGTGTTCTCCA
The DNA here is from genome assembly GCA_022496015.1 of Hordeum marinum. NCBI lineage: Eukaryota > Viridiplantae > Streptophyta > Magnoliopsida > Poales > Poaceae > Hordeum > Hordeum marinum. The sequence continues at coordinate 200,663,434 of CM039677.1, read as the reverse complement.
AGATCGACCCCAAGTCTGGGTACTATCAGCTGAATATCAGACCCCAAGACATTCCAAAGACGACATTTGTAACCCGGTATGGCATGTATGAATACACAGTCATGTCATTTGGGTTGACCAATGCCCCTGCCTACTTCACGTACCTCATGAACAAAGTCTTCATGGAGTACTTGGACAAGTTTGTTGTCGTCTTCATTGATGACATACTCGTCTTCTCCAAGTCCGAAGAAGAGCATGAGCAACACTTGAGAATTGTCCTAGATAAACTTCGAGAGCACCAGCTTTATCCCAAGTTAAGAAAATGTGAATTCTAGCTGCATGAAGTTGGATTCTTGGGTCATGTGTTGACTGCAGAAGGATTATCAGTGGATCCTGCCAATGTTGAAACCATGACTGAATGGCAATCCCCAACCACCATGAAGGAAGTCAAGAGCGTCCTCGGGCTCGCGAGATATTACCGCAAGTTCATGGAAGGGTTCTCGAGCATTGTACGGCCCATGACCCAGCTTTTGAAGAAGGACAAGAAGTTCGAATGGACAGCTAAGTGCGAGGAAAGCTTCCAGGAGCTCAAGAAGAGATTGACCACAACCCCAGTTTTGGCCACCCCCGATATTCACAAGGAGTTTGTGATATATTGTGATGCATCGAGAACCGGTCTTGGAGGTGTTCTGATGCAAGAAGGCAAAGTTGTAGCATATCTATCCAGACAGCTACAACCTCATGAAGAGAACTACACTACTCATGATCTTGAGTTGGTAGCCGTGGTTCATGCCTTGAAGACATGGCGCCATTACCTTTTGGGTAAGCGATGTGAGATATACACGGACCACAAGAGTTTGAAGTATATTTTCACTCAAGGGGAATTGAACATGAGGTAGTGAATATGGTTGGAGTTGATCAAGGATTATAGCCTCAGTGTTCAATACCACCCCGGCAAGGCCAACGTGGTAGCAAACGCCTTAAGCAGAAAGGCTTGTTCCTTGAATGCCATGATTAAGGAAAGGTTACCCGCCCTATATGAAGAGCTTGAAAGCTTCGCCTTGGAACTGGTTGCACCTGGATTCCTCACCAACCTTGAAGCAAAGCCTACCTTGATGGATGATATCAAAGAAGCTCAGAAGGGACACGAGAGCATTGAAGGCATCAAGAGGAAGATCAAGGCAGACAAGGCCCCAGGATTCTCAGTGGATGAACAAGGAGTTGTATGGTTCAGGAATCGCATCGGCATACCCAACAAAGAGGAGATCAAGAACTTGATCTTGCAAGAAGCTCATGACACTCCATACTCCATCCATCCTGGAGGAACCAATATGTATCAAGACCTCAAGGCAAGATTCTGTTGGCATGGCATGAAAAGGGAGATAGACACCTATGTTGCCAAGTGTGATATATGCCAGAGAGTCAAAGCTGGACTATTGCAACCTCTCAAAGTGCCTGAATGAAATTGGGACAAAGTCGGGATGGATTTTGTCACAGGATTACCAAGGTCAAGCAAAGGACATGATTCTATTTGGGTCATTGTCGACCACCTGACCAAGGTAGCCCATTTCATTCCCGTCAAGACCACCTATGATGGAAGCCAACTTGCAAACCTCTACATCCACTGCATCATGAGTCTTCACGGAGTTCCAAAGGAAATTGTGTCAGATCGAGGCACCCAGTTCACCTCAAGATTCTATAATAAGTTTCAAGAAGATATGGGAACTAAGCTCTCCTTCAGCACTGCTTTTCGCCCCCAGACCAGTGGGCAAACAAAATGAGTAAATCACATACTGGAAGATATGCTCCGCGCTTGTGTTTTGGCATATGGAGCCAAGTGGGAAGATTGCCTACCATTCGCTGAGTTCTCCTACGACAATAGCTACAAGTCGAGTCTTCAAATGGCACCATTTGAGGTGTTGTATGGACGCAAGTGCCGTATTCCCCTCATTTGGTCAGAGACCGGAGAAGGGTTAGTCCTTGGATCAGACATCCTCCGCAAGGCAGAAGAGCAAGTTCAACTCGTCCGAGAGCGCCTTGAGACCGCCAAGGCAATATACAAGAGCCACGTCGACTCTCACCGCCGAGAAGTGAGCTTCGACAATGAAGATCATGTCTATCTTTGAGTCACACCTCTTAAAGGAACCAAGCGTTTCCACGTCAAAGGAAAGCTTGCACCCAGATACATCGACCCCTTCAAAGTCACTGCAAGACGAGGAGAAGTTGCCTATCAGCTAGAGCTACCTTCCGAGCTATCGGATGTGCATAACGTCTTTCATGTGTCAAAACTCTGGAAGTGTCTCCAAGTTCCCAACCGCCCCGACCTCTACAAGGACATCGACCATCAAGCCATCGATCTTCAGCTAGACCTCACTTATCGTGAGAGGCCAGTTCGCATTCTGGATGAGGCAGAACATTGCACCCAAAGCCGCACCATCATGTACTTCAAGGTCCAATGGAGCAACCACTCTGAAGCTGAAGCAACCTGGGAGCGTGAAGACTATTTTAGATCCGAGTTCCCTTATCTTTTTAACGCATAGCCTAGGAATCTCGGGGACGAGATTCTTGTAAGGGGGGGTAGGTCTTTCACACCCTGTGTTTGTATCACCTTGTTATTTTTGGATTTACAAAATTTGGAACCAATTAAAACTTTTTCAATGCTTGTGCTTGTTTGAATTGGTGCTGTTTGCTTGTTTGGTTGTTGTGTATGGCACTCTTAGATTCTATCCCTCTCTATATTCATCTTCCTTGACCCAAAATTCTTGCCCAATGATCATGCCATGTGAGTAGTGCCCAAAACTGTTTTTATCAAATTTTATTTTGACCACAAAGGATTTATTCAAACTAGGTTTTCAAACCCCCCTGAGTTGAGGTTTGCACTACAAGTCCTCAAATTGGGTGGACCCTTTTCCCCAAAGGCTTTACTTCAAACCTACTATCTATAAGACTTTCCAAAACCACCAAATATTGATTTTAAAGACTATTTTTATACTTTATTTAAAGGCCTTTTCTTAAAACCAGAAATGGTTTTTCATAAGGAAAAATTATTTAAATGCTTTCACAATATTTTAGAAAATTTAGGGAAACTCAGTGCACATATATTTTCCATATATATGAGTTTTAACACATGGTCATATTCGATATCATGGGCAAAACCTCTCAAAACCCTTTCTGTCCAAATCAAACTTTTGAAATATTTCTATAAGAAATATTCTCAATAAATTTCAGTAAAATTCCAGCAAATCAACACTATCATAGGTGATGATCTTGCAAAGTTTCATCTCAATCCAAGTTGATTTGATTCATAAACTATTCCAAACCCCTCCGTGTCCAGATTCCAATTTGAACAACTTTACATTGTGAAGTTTCTTCCCTTGACCCCAAACTTTGTGGAGATGATATAATCACCAAATAATGATGCTACACTAAGTGGTGCATCAAGGGTATTAGCTTAGCTTGACTAGATCTACAGAAATCAGGTTTTATTAATTTTTAGGGTTCCACAAAGTTACATTGTGAACTTTCATCAAACCATCTCAAACTTGGTGATCAGGCCTAATTTCAACCACCATTCGATCCTGTCAAATCTCATGGCAAGCAAAGTCCATTTGCTTGCCCTAATCTCCATCAAACACCTTCTGGTCAATTCTAGAAACTACTGTTTCCATCAGTTCTAGTCTTCCTCCTGCCTCCAAATTATTACCATAACTACCTAGTATTGTATTTTACCTCCAGTAATCTTGGCATGGCCACAGACCAATTATTGACATGGTAAAACCCCCTAGTTTCACCCCTGGACAACAATGACAGCAACGTTTCAACCTCTCCCCTACTCCATTTCTTCCCCCTTGCATATCCCCTAGCTCCTCCTAGCTCATGAGCATCTCCAGAAGCCCCATAACACTAGTGGACACGCTAGTAGGCATTGTGTATGCCATGGCACGCCAAATGGGCGCTCTAGAGCATGCTATAGTGCACCAGAGCACTGTAGCCGCCCCTGCCGAGCGCCTCCCGACCACCTCGGGCCTCCCCAGCATGCCTGCCAGGGACCTCGGCAACCGCAACATGCTACCCCTTGTCCCCCCTCCTCTCTCTCCCTCCATCGGCTCCCCCACGCGCGCCGTGGCCGCGCGAGTCGGCCAACCATGGGGCTCGCACGCGTGCGCGTCCCCCTCTCCCTCTCTCCTTCCCCGGCTCGTGGACCTACACTAGAAAGGCGGTAGACAGACCCATGCCTCCTTCCGTGGCCCCCCTTGCCCATTCCAGCTAGCCCTAGCGACCGTGACCACAATGCACTGGCGCCCAGCTATAAAATGCCCTCCCCCGAGCTCCCCTGCTCTCCTCTTGCTCCCTCCTCCCCTCAGTCGCACTCTCGTGCCCAACCCCCTCGTTTCCGTCATCGGGAGTTCGAATCCGAGCCAAAACCCCACCACCGTGCGGGTTCCTCCTTGCTGGCGATTCCCTCAATGCCGATGACCACCTCGGCCACCCACTAATGCACGGGACGACCCTAAGCACACTATTGCCCTTCGCTTGAGCCGCCGTGGCTTGGGACCACGCCGATGAGCTCCTCTCTGCTCCCTGTCGCGAGGTGAGGGATGAAAGGTGGAGCCCACCTGTCATACCCTCACCCTCCCCTCTCTCACTGCCAGGTTGGGCCTGCGGGCAGGTTTAAAAATAAACTTGCCGCGCGCACTGTTTTGCCCTGGGCCGGCTCGGCTGCAACGTTTTCGGCCCAAAAGGCATAGTGCCATTTTTTTCTTTTCCTCGCAGTTTTCCAAAAATCTCACAGATCAGAAAATAAATCCAATGACAATAATTTTTCCACCTAAAATCCTAGAATATTCCATAGAATTTAACAGTGCCTTTGTATATTTTTTGAAAATCTTTTATCCATCGTTTTCTTTTAAAACCTATTTTAGGCATCTTTTGCCTCTGTTAAATAGTCTCAAAAATGTTTTTCATAACAAAATCATAAAAATATATTTTTAGTTTAGTTTTTAGTATTTATCAGAGTAGGGTTGCATTTTAATATTAGCTTTGTGTGCTTTGTTTTTGTGTGATGATTATTTTTATCGCTATTTATCGCGATGATATATTGCGCTATTGACGAGGGAGTTGGACCCAAAGACTTTGAAGACCCCGAAGACTTTGTTGAGCCAGGCAAGCAGCCCTTTGACCATGTTAAGAGACCATTTTATTGCATGTCATATAGCACTTTACTTTCGTTATACTTGATCATGTGGAGTAGTGACCACTTTGGTGGGTTGCTTCTGATACTTTTACCGTTGATACTTGCATCGTGCATGACCCTATCACCTTATGAGGGTTATGCGGGTGGGTGTAGATAGTATGCTCGTAGATGCTATGCAAGTGGGTTTGGGTTTATGCATGGTGATGGACAGAAAGGATGATTTCAAAGACTTTTTGAAAACCCCGTCGGGTGCCACTAATGCCCGAGGGAGATGATGATGAGTTGGGTAACCACTTGAGAAAGAAGTGGTGTACCGGAGCAAGTGAGTGGATGTTTTCGAAAACAGATTAGATTTAAGATCTGTCGACCGTCCCAACCTTAGATGCGCAACCACGATACCCCTTATGGGACGGGGCTTTGTTGATTACTGTGTTTGGTGCTAGCAGAGAGCCCACATTACTAGTGGCGAGAGCAAAGTGGTCACTCTTGAGACGGGGTCTTCCTGGAATTGGAAGGCCATGCGTCATCTTTACAGGCATCAGGCACATCATTGAGTGCCCTCATGGATGATACGTGTGATGTATATTGTCAAACCCAAGATGCGATCCTATCGTTATTTTGGCACGAGGGCCTCGACAGGGATAGAAGCGCATCTCGTCGTGTTGCAAGAACGGATATCATTACAAGTACATGTACAGAAAAGATGATTATATGGAATTGGCTTACACTCGCCACAAGCTACAACAAGTTCACATCAGTACAACAACATACTCAAACATCATACAGAAGATCAGGGTCCGCCTGGAGCCCATCCTAGATTGATGAAGAAGAAGAAGAACTCCAAATCAAACAAGAAATGCAGTCATGTCAAATCATCACATTACCTGTTTGTGCAACTGTTGTTGTAGTAATCTGTGAGCCACAGGGACTCAGCAATCTCATTTCCAAGGGTATCAAGACTATTAAAGCTTAATGGGTGAGGTATGGTTATGTGGTGAGGCTGCAGCAAGCGACTACGCATTTATTTGAGTGGCTAACTTACGAATACAGAAAGTAAAGTATGGTGGTCTACTCATGACGGATGTGAACTAGTAATGATCACTAACTGATCCTGAACACCTACTTACGTCAAACATAACCCCACCGTGTTCTCTCTCGGATAAGGACTCACGAGAAGTGACAGTCACGGTTACGCACACAGTTGGTGTATTTCATTAGAGTTTACTTAAAGTTTACTATGACCGGGTGTTAAACAAAGTAACCAAGTTTGCCACATAACTGTGGGCACGACTTTTCAAAAGATTTAACCCTGCAGGGGTGCTCCAACTCATCCATCACAGATTAACCACACACCACGGGAATAACCTCGACCATGGATCTCGTGATCATACTAGGCAATTCCAAAGGAAATTCGACACCTCGAGATAGCCCGAAGAAGATCAGAGTTCCTCACACAAGACGTACGAGAAAGGTAAAACAAGTCCGGCAAGACCGCCCGACATGTCGATGAACCCGATAGGAGCCGCGTATCTCGTTCTCAGGACATGACCGGATAAGCATAGCGTACAGTGGCCTAATAGAAATCTCCCGAGTTACCCCGGGTTGGCCCCGCACACGACTCTAGTTTGGACCAACACTCATGAGGAGCACTGGCCCGGGGGTTGATTAATTATCCACGGGGTCCGGAAAGTCCCTATGCAAGTTCATTAGTTATTAGACAAATGTAGTACCAAAGTTGGGCCTTGCCAGACAAGTTTTATCCTAAAATGAAAATCAAGGGGGTCCCCATAACAACCCCGAGCATGTTAGGAGCACTCAATTATGGCACATAACATCGGTTCACAAGTAACTAGGGAGGCAAGAGCGGAAGAAAAGACCGAGCAAAAGGCCAAGCCTTCCACCCTTTACCAAGTATATATGTGCATTAAATTAAATAGCAATAATATTGTGATAACAAAAGGATATCCATGTTGTCACATGGAAGCAATTGCACTTGTAGCTAGAACGCTACAAGAAGGGCTGACGAAGCGGTAACATAGCTAAACAAAGGTTTGTTGGGATGTGGAGGGGTTAGAGGCTTATCATGGCAATGTTGGGAGGCTTTTCAAACAAGTGGTAGGTAGCGTGACATAGCGATAGAAAAACAAGACAACTAGCATGGCAATGATAGTAGTGGTATCCAGGGAAATGTGTCATCTTGCCTGAGATCCCGCTTGGAAGAAGAACGAGTCCATGAAGAAGACGAGCCAACATAGTCGAACGAATCCTCACACTCCGAACGCTTTAGGAACTCTATCAAGAAGAAGCAAACTGGAAACAACAATCAACACAAGATACATCACAACATATGCATGACATGATGCACAAACAAATATGATGCATGTCCGGTTTAATATGCAATGCAGGGCATGGCATGGCAAGCACAACAAACAACCACTACATGTTAAGTGAAGTTCAATATGCAATGAGTTGCATATTGACGAAACTCCACGTTGAATATTTAGTTCACTCTCGTTTAGGTACTCATCAATATTAAGTGTTGTTGGACATGGCAAGAGGTGAAGCATGAACAACTATATCATCTAGGCATTTTAAATGGGACCGGAAGCAACATATAGCATTTCCAAAACTACCTCATATGCATATTATGATTTAGGTCCTGATCTGTTCTAACACAATTTTAGAGTTGTTAAACAGCAAAATAAATGTCACCATGAAATTCTATGCATTTTTCCAGGCAAGTTACATATATAAAACATTTTCAACGGAGCTACAGTTCAAAAGTTATTAAATAATTCATATCAGCATGACAATTATGCAAATTAATGTAAACAACAAGTTTAAATATTTTTATCACATGTGAAAGTTGGATATTGTGAATCTACACAAAATTCTATTCACTTTACACATATAAAGTTTTTACATATGATCACGGTTAATTAGATATTAGCAATTTTGTAACAGGGGTTTTTCTGTAATATATTAATCACTGGATAATTGACAAATTCGTAGCAGAGGAAATAAAACTATATTGGGCCGAATCTAGACAGGGCACTGGGCGCAGGATAACTAAGCAACGCTCAGGGCGAAGGATGGGCGGGGGCTTCTCACCTAGGGCCCGTGGGCCGACTGGGGGCGTTGGGACAAGCGGGAGGCGCGATCCACCTGGCGCTGGAGCGGTCAATAGCTCGGGCGAGCTCCTCGTCCTCCCAATCCCACTAGATCCGGGCAGGGGCCGGCACGGCAGGGGCTATGCGGCAGTAGGATCTGAGGGACGGACGGTCGGCCCTAGAGGAGGCCAACCGGATCTTGTGATCCCCGGCGTCGGGGGCCGATTTCTAGCGAGACCCGGCGAGATGGGAGCTTTGGCGAGGCCATTGGGCGGCCATGGCGGTTCCTGCGAAGAGGAGAAGCCGGCGGGGAGTTAGGCAGAGGGAGGAAGGAGGAAAAAGGAGAGGGAACAAAGAGGGGCGACGAGGTCCGACCTTGTGCTCGCCGGCGTCAGGGGTCCGGCGACCAAAGCGGCGGCGGGGTTGGAGGCGAGGCCCGGTGGCGGGGATGCGGGATGCAAGGCTCGGGAGGAGCTCGGGCACGGGCGCTTGCTTGTGTGCGTGCGGGGAGCGGCGGTGGCCCCGATCCTAAGACATATGAATCCAGCCTGTAACACGTCACACCACTTTGCGGCCTCACGCACGGTAACCCATGGCTGCCACTTTACCTTGGCCAGGACCGTTTGCGTCTTGTGGCTCACGGATATGAACGTGTCGCTAGCATTCACACATCAGAGAACCCGGGTCAACATGACTAGTTATAGACCGAAGTGGCACAACCGTACAGGGACAGACATACGTAACCCATCAATGCAGGTGTCGGTCATTAGCGTGTGTAGACAAGTCATAGCAAGCTACAAGGATTCCATTACACCGTGGGACATAAATGTCATCACTGCACATAGACGAGTCGTAGCAGGCTACAGGGACACCATTACACTGCGAGACATTTCCCCGAAGGGACAGACACAACAGCAAAGAAGGATACATGCCAGTCAATCAATGTGTCTGGAGCAGTAGCAAGCTACCAAGGCTCGGTGGAAGCACAAAGAGGCATTTACCCGTAAAGAAGGCTACTAAAGGCACACAACTAGGTGTCGAATCCCATGCATACCAATGCATTTCAATCATACACGCACTATGCATGATATGCGTAGATACAACATGGCATCACAAGAAAACTCTACAACATAACATTTATTTAGGAGGCTCCAAGGAGCCAACATAGTATAATGTTACAAGCAGAAGGGGTCACATGACCCAACATTCAAAGCATATAAACATCAAGCGGAAGTTACATGTCTGAGTACAAACATCTACAAAAGCGGCTAGAAGAGCCTGAAAAGCTACAACGACCCTACCATAGGAGCCAGACCTCTGTTTAGGTTACTAAGCTAATCCGTCGATGTCAACGTCAGGAGAACATAACTGAACACAACGTCTAACTCTACAAAATGGAAATAAGCAACAACGAGTATGAAGGTACTCAGCAAGTCTTACATCAGAACTATCTACATATGCATCATGAATCAATGAACGAGATTGTGGGGTTTATTGCAGAATGCCAGCTTTGACCTTTGGCTATCCTAGACTACGACAAGGTAACTAACGTATCACTACTCTCTCGTCTCCGTACAAGAGAGCACACACGAGTCCACATGTTCACCATCTCAATACACCACTATGGATCCTCTCTTGTCTTCATACGAGAAGCCATCCATAGCACTCACACTTGTTCGATGCATTTTAGAGTATCCACTTAAGTTGTCTATGAACAATGCAAGTATCCATGTAGTCCATATCCGCAGCTATTTGAATAGATAATTTACTCTATAGGGGTGTACTTCGTCACACAAGCTCCCGCCACTTATCGTGCACGTAAAAAGGCACCTCGGCAACCTTCAAGCAGAAGCCCAGCGAGGGAGTCGGCCATAGACGTTAACCATCAACGACTCACGTCCAAAGCAGTCGCCTATCTGAGTTGGAACCCATAATGGAAGTCCGGACGAGTTTTCCAACATGGCCTCAAATGTTGCGAGCAGGGCCCCAAACCGGTCCCGATTGGGCCGTTCATCCACTTCGCAGGCCGTGCCACACCTATCAACGTTTTGAACTACTGCAACTCCTGGACTGAGAACAGGGTAGGTTAATAGGTCGAGATTGCTCGAGTTACCAGAGCCCAATGTGTCGTAGTAGCTAGTCTTGGAACACAAACACGGAACTCAGCTCCTATGAGCGGTTTCAATGAGACAACCCACCATGTACTCCTACATGGACTCTCATCGCTACCTTTACCAAAACAGGTTTATCACTTAACTCTCATCATCATGACACATTCATTTCACTCTGGTTCATCTCCCAGATGAATCAAACCTAACACAACTCTAAGTATAGCAGGCATAATAGGGTTATAGCAAAACATGGCTCAAACATCTACCAGGTATGCTAGGTTTCTTGGTTTAGCTATTTACTGTGACAATGACAGGTCATGCGAAGGAGTGGGTCCATCTACCGCAACACAAGTAGCAGTTGAAAAGCGTTGTCCTAATGCATTGAAATGAGAGCAAGAGCGAGAGATGGGATTGTACCGAATATGCTCAAGGGATGGGGGGTTGCTTGCCTGTTTATTAGAAGAACTCAGCTGTTTTTCGATGTCGTCGATAACTACGTCTCACAAGTCTATCGAAAAGATCAAACAAGGTACAATTTAAGCAAGGCAAATGCTTCACAATGATGCATGATATAGCATGGCAATATCTTACTGGTTTGAGCTAATGCATCTATCAACATGTTAAATGAAGATGGTTTGAACCCAAGTTCAAATCAACTCCATAAGTGAAGTGGCCTATTGTGTTTTGAACAAAACGTACAAGTTTGTCTATTTAACTTGCTCTAACATGCATGAAAACGCCACCATTAGATTCTTTGGATTTTTCTGATAATTTTTCGTATATAAATTATTTTAATCTCACTTACAGATTATTTTCTATGAATTTTTGAAGTTTATAATATTTTCAGAAATTTCCTAAATTATTTTTATTCTAGAAATTCATTATTGCGTCACCATGATGTCATCACGATGTCAGCCAGTCAAAGGCGCCAGGTCAGGGTCAAACCTGATGACCCGGACCCACACGTCAATGACACGGGGCTAATCCCCACGCTGGCCGGGGGTTTGACCCACCACGGGGCCCACTATCAGCGGCTGGGGGCTGGCTAAGCAGGGGGATTAGGCCCTAATCGGCCGGCCACGTCGGCGCCCGCCAGAGGTTGGCCGGCGGCGACCAAATCCGCGGCGGAAGCTCGCCGGAGATGGCCGGAAACGTGCCACAGGGCACAGTTTCACACGCTGAGAGCACTAGGAGGGAGCCCGTGCTCGCGCGCGTCCATCGGAGGTGGGCGATCTCTCTCGCGGCGGTCCCCGTACGATCTCGACGAGGGGAACGGCTAGAGAGCACTAGAGACCACGGGGAGAGGGGGAGAGGGACGACGAGCTCACGGAGGGCTGTAGGGGGGCTCAGCGGGCTCGGGGAGGACGGAGCGGCGGCGAATCGACGGGGCGAGCTCCGGTGGCTAGCGGGGAAGACCGGCGACGAACGACGAGGAGGGGCTTCCGGCGGCTATTGGCTCCACGAGGAGGACGAGGGGATCGTGGAGGAGCTCTCGGGCGACAGGGGGGCTCTAGCTAGGCGGCCAGCGATGGCGAGCTCGAGTTGAGATCGGCCATGGCGAGAGGGAGGAGAGGGAGAAGACAAGGGAAGGAATGGAGAGGGCATGGGGCCAGCACATCCCTGGCGAGGTCATCCCGCTCGCCAGTGCAACGGGGGAGGGGGGCAGGCAGGCAGGTAGCTGGCATGGCGCCACCGCCGTGAGCACTGTCCCCTGCTTCTCCTCTGCCTTCTAGCAAGAGGTAGAAGACAGGGATGCCCTTGTGGGTTGGACCTCCTGGTGGGCTGTGTGCCAGGTAAGCCTTTCACCTTTTCTTTCTTATTTTCTGTTATTTTCTATTTTTCTGACATTTGTGCTGGCTAAATAAAATAGCTAGCCATTTTTTTAAATCCTGAAAATTATTATGTGACCTAGACATAAATGACTTATGCCACATAATTAATTTCAAAATTATTTGACATATATTTCATATATAGAAAATATATATCCGATGCAAATAGAGTTAATTTAATTCAAAAACCCAATATAAAATATTTCTGTGATCCCAAAATATTGGTTGACAATTTTAACTCAATCCAATATTTTATTAGAGAACCAGGAACATTTTCTTGGAATTGTTTGAAGCAATTTTTATAATGCTTATTTGACAAAATTTTGAATTATGAGGCTTGATCATTCCTCATTTCATCTTCATTTGAAAATAAAAATGCATGCATGAATGCACTTGCAATCATAAAGAAACTAGGGTTGTGACAACTCACCCCCAGTAAACAAGAATCTCGTCCAGAGATTCAGGAGTAGTCGGGAAGAGTGCAGGGTACTCAAGTTGAAGACGATCTTCGCGCTCCCAGGTTGCTTCATCCTCGGAATGGTGCGACCATTGAACCTTCAGAAATTTGATGCTGCTACGTCGAGTGCTGCGCTCGGTTTCATCAAGAATACGAACATGATATTCTCGATATGAGAGATCGTCTTGAAGATCAAGCGTTTCGTGGTCTACTTCGCGGATAGGATCCTTGAAGCAACGCCTGAGTTGAGAAACATGGAACACATCATGAACTTTGGAAAGCTGCGGGGTTAGTTCCAATTGGTAGGGACCCTCTCCTTGTTTAGCAAGAATGGGAAAAGGACCAATGTAACGAGGAGCCAATTTGCCTTTGATACCGAAACGATGGGTGCCCTTCAAAGGTGACGATGACGAAGGTAAGCCTTCCCGTCAACCTCATAACTTACATCCTTATGACGATGGTCATATTGGCTCTTCTGATGAGATTGGGTAGTTTTCAAATTCTCACGAATGATGGGAACTTGCTCTTCTGCATCCTGAATCATATCCGGTCCAAAGAATTGTCTTTCACCGGTTTTTGACCAGTTTAATGGCGTTCGACATCTTCGTCCATACAGAACTTCGAAAGGATCTTTGCCCAGACTAGACTGAAAGCTGTTGTTATAAGCAAATTCGGAAAATGGAAGACATTTCTCCCAGTTCATTCCGACTGAGATAACACAGGCTCTGAGCATATCCTCAAGAATTTGATTGACTCTTTCTACTTGACCACTTGACTGAGGGTGATAAGCCGTGCTAAAGGAGAGATGGGTTCCCATAGCATTCTGGAAACTTTCCCAAAATCAAGAAGTGAAAAGACCTCCACGATCAGGATTGATCTCTAGAGGAACACCATGAAGAGAAACTATTCGAGAGATATACAAATCTGCTAACGGACTAGCAGTTATACTTTCTCGAACGGGAAGGAAATGAGCAACTTTTGAAAGGCGATCGATAACCACGAAGATGGCATCATTCCCTGTCTTAGTCTTTGGAAAGCCGGTGATGAAATCCATACCAACCTTGTCCCATTTCCACTCGAGAATAGCCAAGGGCTGAAGGGTGCCAGCAAGCCTTTGATGCTCTGCTTTAACGCGACGACAAACATCGCAGTTAGCAATGAATTGAGAGATTTCTCTCTTCATCCGGGTCCACCAAAACCTCTGGCGTAGGTCCTGATACATCTGAGTACTACTGGGATGAATCGTGAGAGGAGATTCATGAGCCTCCTTGAGAATTAGTTCTCAAAGTTGTTGCTTCTTGGGAACCACCAAGCGGTCCTCAAATAAAACAACACCTTGATCATTTACCAAGAAAGAACAAGCAACTCCCTTGGAAATGTTGCTCTTGATACGAGAAATTCCTGGATCCTGCATCTGGGCAGCTATGATCTGATCCTCAAGAGTTGGTTTCGCCACTAAGGTAGAAAGGAATCCTCGAGGAACAATGTGAAGATTTAACTTACGAAATTCCTCGTGGAGAAGTGGTTGACTTTGTAGCAACAAGATGTTGTTACAATAGGATTTACGACTTAGTGCATCAACCATGACATTGGCTTTGCCTGGGGTGTAAGATATTCCTAAGTTGTAGTCCGTAATCAACTCAATCTACCGTCTTTGCTTGAGATTCAAATCTGGTTGGGTGAATATATATTTGAGACTCTTGTGATCACTAAATATTTCACAACGATTACCCAGAAGGTAATGTCGCCAAGTGACTAGTACATGGACTACTGCGGCAAGTTCTAGATCGTGTGTTGGATAATTTTCCTCATGTGTACGCAACTGTCGGGATGCATAGACAATCACATGACGATCTTGTACAAGAATGCAACCTAGACCTTGTCGCGAAACATCACAGTAGATAACAAAGTCCTTTGTGAAATCCGGGGGTACAAGTACCGGGGCAGTAGTCAGTCGTCTTTTCAACTCCTGAAAACTTTCCTCACATTTTGGAGTCCACTCAAACTTCTTATCTTTCTTGAGGAGTTTAGTTAGAGGTTTGGCAACTTTGGAGAAGTTCTCAATGAAGCGGTGACAATAGCTTGCTAAGCCAAGGAAACTCCCAACTTGCTTCACCAATTCAGGTTGAGTCCAATCAAGGACAGCTTGAACTCTCTCGGGGTTGACAACAATACCTTTCATAGAGATTACGTGACCCAGTGCTCTCGGAGTTTCATCAATACCAGCCTAAGATGATCAATATGTTCTTCTTCGTTCTTCGAGTATATGAGGATATCACGAGGTAAACCATGACAAATTTGTCCAAATACTCCATGAAGATCGAATTCATTAAGCGGGAGAAAGTGGCTGGGGCATTGGTTAGACCAAAGGATATGACGGTGTACTCGTATTGGCCATAACGAGTGACAAAAGCCGTCTTTGGAATGTCCCCGTTCCTGATTTTGATTTGATGATAACCTAATCTCAAATCCATCTTGGAAAAGACCGCGGATCCAACAAGCTGATCATACAGATTGTTGATCTTGGGGAGCGGATATTTGTTCTTTATCGTGACCAGATTAACCGGTCGATAATCGACAACCATCCGGTCCGTACCATCCTTCTTCTTGACGAAGAGGACGAGACAAGCCCATGGAGAAGAACTAGGACGGATGAAACCTTTCTTCAAAGATTCATCGAGTTGGGTCTTAAGCTCAGCTAGCTCTTGGGGAGACATCTTATAGGGTCTTCTAGCAATTGGAGCGGTTCCTGGAACAAGTTCTATGACAAATTCTACTTGTCTCTCAGGTGGAAAACCTAGCAATTCTTCTGGAAACACATTCGAGAAATCACGGACTACCGGAATGTTTTCAAGGTCTGGAAGAGGATTGGCATTTAGGGAATAAATCATACCCTCTGGAATGCGGGTTTGGATATTGACTATCTGGCTAGAAGGATGGGTTAGTTGAACAGACCTAGAGAAACAATCAATTTTGGCATGATGAGATGTCATCCAGTCTATCCCCAAAATGATATTCATGTCTGAAGTTTTAAGGGCTATCAGAGAGACAAGAAACACTAAACCATCAACAAGGATTTGGTTCCCATGTCTTACTACATTGGTTTGCCATTTGGAACCTAGACTTTGAATTACTAGTGGAGAGGGCATAACCTCGGAAGCAATGTTATGCAAAGAGGTATAACGTTCAGAGATGAGGGAGTGGGATGCTCCTAAGTCAAACAAAACTGAAGCTGGATGAGAATTGACAAGAAGCGTCTTAAGCACGACATTAGCATCATCTTCACCTTCTTCTATAGTTACATGGTGCACACATCCACGAGTATAAACAACTGACCTGACATTGGGCTTCTTGGTTGGTGGCTTGCAACGAACAACATCACTTGTTGAAGAAGGTGGAACATTTGCTCGCAAAGGGCAATTCTTCGAGTAATGTCCAGGCTGGCTGCACTTGAAGCATGCCCCATGAATGGGACGTGGATCCGGGTTGAGCACTCGGTTGATGAGGTTCTTCTGGGGAGCACATGGTATCGGCAGACGAGGCGCCACATAGGATGGCCTTAGTGCATACCTCGGAGGAAGACAAGCATTTGTGTCGTGGTTTCGTCACGGCAGATGCCATAGGTAGGCTTATCGAGAGGGGCCGAAGGACGTTGGTGGGCTCCGGGAGCGGGATTAGGCACAAGCGGTGGCAGACACACGATGTACCTAGGTTCGGGGCCCTCCGTGGGAGGTAATACCCCTAGTCCTGCTCGGTCTAGTTGAGACAATGGTCGGGTTACAATGATGCTCCTGGAGCTGTATGGATCGAGGAGGAAGAAGGAGCTAGCCTGCTCTTCCACCTCTCTACGTGCGTGTGTGCGGAGTGGATGTGGAGAGAACTCAAAGAGCAGCTAATTGATCGTCTGTTGTCGTCTTCCCCTGCATGGGGGTGGCCCGAGGGGTTTTATAGGCCAACACCCCGGAATACAATACAAATAGAAGGTCAAAGGGGCCCCCAACCGGCAGCCTCTCTGGCCGGCTACGGGGGCCCGACCGTGGGGTCTTGTCGCCGGTAGGTCCCGCCGGCTGAGAGGTCCCATCAGAAACCGGCAGGGCCCGCACGGCGGTCCCCGACGCGGGTCGCATCGCGGCACGGGCCGCCCCTCGCGGCATCGTCTTGTGGCGACTAGCCGGGGTCAGCGGTACGGCCGGCCACCCTGTAGCCATGTCGGGGAAGGTAACGGAGTGGTTGGAGGCGTGCCGGCACTGTTGGAAGCCCGGTCACCATCCACCAGGGTCAGAGGCCCTGACATCTTCGTTGTGGCCATACCGGCGCTGACCCCCAATGGGATGGGGGCCACTGTTGCCACGCACGCCCTGAAGACGATATCCAATGCGCAGCCGGCTGGGGGGCCACGCGGCAACG
Source organism: Hordeum marinum (assembly GCA_022496015.1). Taxonomy (NCBI): domain Eukaryota; kingdom Viridiplantae; phylum Streptophyta; class Magnoliopsida; order Poales; family Poaceae; genus Hordeum; species Hordeum marinum. The sequence continues at coordinate 200,646,347 of CM039677.1, read as the reverse complement.
CCCCCCAGCCGGCTGATACGCCGTAACCGGCGGGGCGTAGCCGACGGGTCACTTCCGGCAGGGCGCAGCCGGACCGCAGGGGGAGGCGGCCCGCCCTTTGGTTGCGTTAGGAGGCGGGGGAAATGGGGCGCTTGAGGCTACCCCGGGGTCATCCCCCCATCAGTAGTCCCCGAAGCCAGGGAGGACCCGCCGCCGGGCCGCAGCAGTCCTCGCCGGCTTGAAGATCGTCCTTGTGCCGTGGGCTTCCTTGAGAGTCGAGCAAAACCGGAAAGCGATGGACGGTCCACAGCTGACCGACGCTTCGCGCGCCGCCTCGGGTTCCCTGCTGGGTTGAGGAGACACACCATGCGGCGGAAAAGACCGGGCAGCAGGGCGGGGCCCTTCATGACCGTAGCCTCGACCCACGCGCGGGGATCCTTTACGGCGCGGGGTGGACGGTTGGCGTTCCTGAGCGCCACGATGTCCACCTCGCACGCCGCGGGAATCGTGGGGGTCGTGTGCAATGAATCCGGCCCCCACGATCGCCCGCGTAGGGTCCAAATGTCGAGAGGGGGGAGGCAGAATGGCCCGTTCGCTCCCCCTCCTGCCGCCGCATCGCCTTTGTCGCCCCCTCCCCTCGCCACGAGAGAGAGAGAGGGACCAAAGCACGAGGGCAGGCCGTGCCGCCGTCCGCCACCGAAGAGAGCCCGGACCGCTGCCGAGCACCCGCGCCCGTCGCCCCGACCGCACACCCCCTCGGCGACCTTGGCGGGCAAGGACGTCTGGGACGACAGCGACATAGACGAGACCTTCATCGAGCACCTCCGACACCGCCGCAAGCTCCCGGCGGAGGAGCACTTGGTGGCACGCCTAGCTGGGTCGGAGAACTCCCCGGCCCCGCGGGAGGGCGAGGTGGTTGTCTTCGCTGACCACTTCCTCCGTGGACTCGGGCTGCTGGTGAGTGCCTTCTTCCGCCGCTTCCTGACGCGGTTCGGCCTGCAGCCGCACCACCTCGCCCCCAACGCCCTCTAGAAGCTGGCGGCGTTCGTCACCCTTTGCGAGGGATACTTGGGGGTTGCTCCGAGGCTTGACCTCTGGTGCCGGCTCTTCTTCCTCAAAAGGCAGACGACGAAGGAACCGGCGACGAAGCAGATGGTGCTGACCGCCTACAGAGGCGCCCTGATCCACATCCGCAAGGGGACCGGCTTCCCAAAGCTCCCGCTGCACGAGTCGATGAAGCGATGGCAACGGGGGTTCTTCTAAGTGAAGAATGCGAAGCCGGAGGAGGACTACATCAACCTCCCCGACTTCGCCAACCATCCGTCGACCGCGATGTTGAATTGGCGAGCGGCCGCATCTTCGGTGCTCGAGACGGCAGACCGGCTCTGCGAGCACCTACTCGCGATGACCGGGTCGGAGGGGCTGAATGCCACAGATCTGCTAGCCACGATGGTGGCACGCCGGGTGCAGCCACTGCAGCGCCGGCCGCACCTCATCTGCCAGATGGGGGGATGCCATGACCCCTACCGGCTCTCCACCAAGGAGATGAAGCCGGCCTATGTGGCGAGGAGGGTGAACGCCATCTCGACGACGAAGATGGCGGAAGGGGAATGGCAATGGGGAAAACCCCGTATGCCGGAGTCACCCGGCACCGCGGGTATGTGAGAAGCCGGCTCCTCCCCTCCATCTTCTTTTAGAAGCAGTACCTCTCCCCCCTTATTCTGACAGCGCACCGCCCGGCCCGCCTGCAGCTTTTCCCATTGCTGCAGAACTACGGGGAGCCGGCCCCCGACACGGCGGAGTCGGACCCCGAGGAGGTCGAGGATGCCGAATATGTGGAGTCGGCCGACTCCAAGCGAGTCGGAGCATTTGGTGCCGGCGACGCGGAGACGGAGATGGAGGGGGCCGAAGAAGCCGAGTCGACGGGAGAGTCTCCTCCCTAGACGCGCGTTGCTGAGGCTTCGGAGGAGCCCGAAGCTTCAGAGGATGAGGTCACGACACCGCGGAGGCACCAACCTCGAGCCTGCGGTGGCTCCAGCCGGGAAGGCCCGGTCGCGGGCGACAAGGGGAAGGGGCTAGCTGCCACCAAGCCGGTGCCCAAGCGTGCGGCAACTGCGCAGCTGGGCGGCAGCCGCGGAGGCGGAGGCAAGAAGCAGAAGGTCGCCCAGTTGGGACCCATGAGGAGGGTGATCCCCGTCGTCACCGGGTAAGTCGGTCTTCTCCTCCACCTTGGTCTGTCTTGCCTTCCCCCAGTCTCTCACTTCTTCGTGACCTGGGAGGCGCGCGCCCTGGGGAGGACCCCGGGTCGCGGGACGGAGAGGGTGGCGCCGCCGATGGCTGCCGAGGAGAGGGAGGGCCAGGCGTGGTCGACTTCGAGGTGGCCGAGCAGGAGCGGCGTGTCCAGGAGCTCCGCCCCTGGGAGGAAGCGGCGAAGAGGCAAAGGGGAGCCAGCGGGGAGGTCGCTAGCAGAGCGTGGGAGCCGTTCCGCCTCCTCCAAGGAACTGGCGGGGAGACCATGGGCGGAGCATGGGAGCCTTTCCCCCACGGCCGGGAGAAGAGGTCGAAGGGCCACCACGGCTCCGGGCGAAGGGCGGAGGTGAGCACGAAGGCCACGGAGGACGAGGCGATAATGGGCCACAACGCCACCCAGCCGGTTGCGGGCGACGTGCCGGCTGGGCCGGAGGTACCGGCCCCGGAGGTGCCGGCTTTGGAGGCGCCGGCACCAAAGGCGAGTCAGCCCAGAGCAGCCAGAGGTGGAGTGCCGGAGGTGGGAGCCGCGGTGGCTGGGAGAACGGCCGCTGCAAGTGCGTCGACGGCGGCCCCCGGCGCGGCGGCGACAGGAGGGGATGGTCCCATCAAGGTCTCCAACAAGGGAGGACCCACACATGGAGGCCAGCCATAGCAGACCTGGGCGGCGGCCGGGAGCCCAGCCCCTGGCAGACCGTCGAGCGCCCTCGGGGCGGCGGTGGCCGCCGCTGTCAAAGCGTTTGCCGTGTGCCTCACCTAGGCGACGCAAGAGGCTCGGGCTGCCAACGACCGGCTAGTGAGCTTGGAGTAGGCGGTCGCGGTGAGTTTCTTCTTTCCTTCTTCTCTTTACTTGTGTTTTTCTGTCTTTTCCAGTGGGGACGCGCCAGCTCACCCAGTGGGTGTAGCCCCCGAGGCTCGAGCCGGCTGGGGCGGAGGCGGGTCGAGCCTAAAGCTCTTATTGTTTTCCAGGCAGCGCATGACCGCCGGGTGGCTGCGTACAACACCCTGCTGGGGTTGTTCCGGGGAGCTGAGAACTGGCTCGCCATCGTGTCCACGGACCTGCGAGGTATGTTGCCCTTGCGATCTTAGTGTCTTGCGATCTTCTAGTGGGAGCGCGCAAGCGCACGCACTAGGTGAAGGCCCCGGGAATCAGTCCGGCTACCCCGGAGGCGGGCTGAATCCTTTCTGACTCTCATGGCTTCTCATGCAGCTACCCATGCCGAGACGGTCTGCCTTCAGCGCCAGGTGGTGCGCCTTTCCGAGGAGCGGGAACTCCTGACGACAGAGCGTGACCGGCTCTATGGGGAGGTGGACCAGGCAAAGGCGGAGCGGGAGGGCCGCGAGGCGGCCCACCGCCAAGCGTTGGCGGACCAAGAGGCGGCCCTTCGTCGGGAGACGGAGGAGCGGGACAACGCGCTCCGCGAGAAGCTGGAGGCCGGGGACACCGCCCTAGCCAAGGCGGCCGAGGACGCGCAGGCGGCCTAAGACGAGCACGAGCGCCGGCGCCAGGAGTGGTCAGCCAGGGAGGTGCGGCTGCAGGAGCAAGGGCATGAGGTGGACTGGATGCTACATAGTAAGTTCTCGTTGCCTTGTTCTTCTCGCGCCTTCTGGGTTTTCTGGCTTGCCTCCCCGCTCAACCCTCGTCTTCTTCTTAGGGATTTTCCCCGGCACGCGGGAGGTTGCGAAAGGCCGTGGAGGCCGACCGTGAGGCCCGGCGGGCGCAAGGAGAGGCCGTCGGGCCGCTGGCCCCCTGGACCCTGGATGAGGTGGGGATCGCCGCCAAGGCGCTCCAGTCGGAGGTGGTCCGCGCCCTGAAGCGGCTCTAGGCGGCCGACATGAAGCTGGTCCGCACACTTTGGCCCAACACGGTAGAGTCGGGCTCCATGAACCGGCTATCGAGGTGGCTGGAGTTCGGGACGGCGCGGGTGAATGCTTGGAGGGCCTCCGCGGCACGAGCCGGTGCGGGCATGGCGCTCCGTATTGCCAAGTCGTGGTACCCCGAGCTGGACTTGGGTTTGCTCACGGCCCAGCGTGCCGGTGCCGACTCGGAGTTGAAGGCGGGGGCCGACGAGATGCTGGCGAGGGCGAGCGACCTTGCGTCCTTCGCCGCGTGGGACGAGTATGTCCCGGAGCGCGGGGCAGACGACATGGTGGTCCTGGAGGACCAGTACGGGCTGGCCCTGGACGACCCGGAGGGGAGCGCTGCCTAGACGGCCGATGAAGAGTCCGACACCGACGACTATGCCGAGTCCGAGCCGGCTCCGGCTACGGGGGCTTCTACCTCGGCCACCCCGAAGGTGCCGGCGTCAGAGGCGCCGGCACCGCCGGCTCCAGAGGCGTCAACACTGGAGGAGGGGCCGGCCCGAAGCTGCCGTAACTTAGGACTTTCTTTCCTGCATTTTTATTTTTAGACTAGAATTCCACCCACTAGGGGTGTATATGTAATGAACTTGTGGCTGTGGGCCTTTTATTCTTATGACTTATGCTATTTATCTTAAAAATAATGTGCGTGCCGTCTCTTCTTTCACTTTTTGCCTTTTGACTTGTGTTCGCGCGCCGGGATTCCTTCTGGCTTCCGCCCCGCCTGCCAGCCAGCCGGGAGACGGTCTGGGACAGGGACGGGGCTTCACCCTTGGGGAAAAATAGCGGGCTCTTAAAGTCAACCGGCTAAGGCTAGGTCGAGCCGGCAGAGGCCGGTTACTAGGATTGACATATCTTGGCCAGGCTGGTCGGACTGCCACGCGTGTCGGCTGACCTTCGTGTGACAAGTTCCTTCGTACCCCATGGTCCCTTCAGCCGGACAGCCGGGAGCCGGTCTGTAGCTGGTTAGGGGAGGGGAGGCGAAGGGTTGCTTGCTCACATTATTTGTCCGCCTCGGCGGGGAGTCGGGCGAGCCCCCGGGCCCGGGAGCCGGACCCGGTTGACGTGCCTTAAATAACAGAACTTTGGAGGAATCGAAAAAAGGGCGTGCCCCCAGAGCCGGCTGGGGCCCCCGTTGCATTCATAAGCCCAAAAGGGGAAGGATACATACAATGGTTTTCAGCAATAGAATGGACGGAGGAGCACCGCGTTCCACGGGCGCTCCGTCTCCTCGCCGGAGGCGTCTCTCTTGCGCTTCTGCGGCTTCTGGCCGTGTATTAGATAGTACGTGTTGTTGTGCAGCGCCCGGGTGACGATGAACGAGCCCTCCCATGGGGAGGATAGCTTGTGCTGGCCAGCTGTTCGCTGGATCCGCCTAAGCACCAAGTCTCCTTCGTGGAAGGAGAGCGGCCGGATCTGCTTGATGTGGTAATGCCGGAGCTTCTGCTGGTAGATGGTCGTCCGGCTCAAGGCCAGCTCGCGGGCCTCCTCGAGGAGGTCGACGCCATCTTCCCTTGCCTCCCTCGCATCCTTCTCGGTGTACAGGGTGACCCGAGGCGAATCGAACTCGATGTCGGTGGGTATGATTGCCTCAGACCCATAAACAGGAAAGAACGGAGTGTAGCCGGTCGACCGGTTGGGCATGGTCCGGAGGCTCCAAAGGACAGCTGGCAGCTCCTCGACGCAACAGCCGGCCGACTGGACCAGTGGTGTCACAAGCCGAGGCTTGATGCCGGATAGGAGCAGGTCGTTCGCCCTCTCAACCTGGCCATTTGACTGCTAGTGGGTGATGGACGCCAGGTCGAGCCGGATGCCCCGCCTCGAGCAGAAACGCGCTAGCGCGCCCTTGGTGAAGTTTGTGCCGTTGTTGGTGATGATGCTGTGGCGGACGCCGTAGCACACCGTGATGTCTTCGATGAACCGGACGGCTATGGGGCCGTCCAGTTTCTTGATTGGCCGGGCCTCGATCCACTTGGTGAACTTGTCGGCGGCTACCAGCAAATGTGTCATGCCTCCTCGTGTGGTCTTGAAGGGTCCCACCATGTCCAGACCCCAGACGGCGAATGGCCACGAAAGGGGGATGGTCTGGAGGACGCTAGCCGGAAGATGGCTCTGCGTGCTGAAGCGCTGGCAGCCCTCACACTTGTCAACCAGTTCCTTGGCCGCCTCCAGAGTAGTCGGCCAGTAAAAACCATGACGGAATGCTTTGGCCACCAGGGACCTAGAGGCGGCATGATGCCCGTACTCGCCCTGGTGGATGTCGATGAGGATTTCTTGCCCTTTCTCCGGCTCGATGCAGCGTTGGAAGAAGCCGGTGGTGCTGTGATGAACTAACTCGTGGTTGATGATGTTGTAGGCCGGGGCCCAGCACTGAATTTGCCTTGCAATGGCCTCATCGGAGGGGAGATCGCCGTGCTGGAGGAACGCCAGGATGGGCTGGGCCCATGAGGGAGCCAAGACAAGGGCCGGCCCAGTCCCCGGGACTGGCTCACCAGCCCCCGGGAGCGAGGCGGCGGTGGGAGCATTGACCGTCGTCATGACGGCGACGAGGCCGGTGCCGGCGTGTGTAGGCGTGGCCGACTCGATTGCCGTGGCGGACGACGTCGGACCGGCGGCTGGTGGTGGCGGAGCCAGCAAAGCTGCCGCAGCTGGCGGGGCCGATTGGGTAGCCAGTTCCGCCGAGGTGCCGACCGCGTTTGCCGGCATGAAGATGGACTCCGATTCGGGAGAAGGCTTGATCGAAGGCTTCATCAACCGCTCGAGGGAGACGCCGGCTGGGATGGCCTACCCGGTGGAGCCGATCTTGGCCAGCGCGTCGGCCGCCTTGTTGTCCGCACGGGGGATGTGGTGGAACTCGCAACCCTCAAAGGAGCTGGTGAGCTGCTGGACGAGGAAGCGATAGCTGGCCATGTTGGCGTCCCTGGCGTCCCATTTGCCAGAGACCTATTGCACCACGAGGTCAGAGTTGCCGAAGCAAATGATGCGCTGGATGCCGATCTCCTTGGCGAGCCGGAGGCCATGGACGAGCGCCTTGTATTCGTCCATGTTGTTGGAGGCGGTGAAGTGGATCTGGAGGGCGTAGTGGAGATGGTCTCCTCTAGGGGACGAGAAGACGATGTCGATTCCCAGGCTGGCTCGCATCTTCGAGCCGTCGAAGTGCATGCGGCAATGCATGGAGTCGGGCGGAGGCGACACGAACTGGGTTTCGGCCCAGTCGGCGAGGAAGTCGGCCATTGCCTGGGACTTGATGGCGGTGCGTGGCTTGTATCATATTTCGTAGTCGGCCAGGGCGATGGCTCATTTGGTGATCCGGCCGGTGGCGTCCCGGCCGGCCATGATTTCGGCCAGCGGCGCTGTGCTCATGGCGGTGATGACGTGCTCCTAGAAGTATTGCTTGAGCTTCTCAGCGGCGAAGTATACGCCGTAGCACATCTTCTGGTAGTGGGGGTAGTTTTGCTTGGAGGCGGAGAGGACCTCGATGAGGTAGTAGACGGGGCGCTGGGTTGGCAGCGCCTTGCCTTCCTCCGGCCGCTCCACTAGCAGGACGCCGCTGACGACGCGTGTGGTTACCGCAATGTAGGCGAGCAACGACTCCTTGTCGGCCGGCGCGGCCAAGATAGGTGCGCTGGTGAGAGCCCGCTTGAGGCCGCGGAACGCTGCGTCCGCCTCGTCGGACCAGTCGAACAGGGCCGGCTTCTTCGAGAGGTCTCGGCCCGGCTCGACCATGGCCGACTTGCATAGGAGCCCGTAGAGGGGCAAGGCCTTCTCGCCTAGCCGGCTGATGAACCGGCTGAGGGAGGCGAGGCAGCTGGTGAACTTCTGGACGTCACAGAGCCAAACGGGCTTGGGCATGCGCTCAATCGCCCGGATCTTCGATGCCGCGGGCGGACACGAAGAAACCCAGGAGCTGGCCGGCTGGGACGCCGAAGACACACTTCTCCAGGTTGAGCTTGATCTTGTATTCGCACAAGTTGGCGAACATCTCCCAGAGGTCGTCGAGGAGGCTGAAGTGCTTCTTGGATTTGACGACGATGTCGACCATGTAGACGTGTACGTTCCTGCCTATCTGAGGCAGGAGGCACTTCTGCATGCAGCGCTGGAAGGTCGCGCCTGCATTCTTCAGGCCGAAGGACATGGTGATGTAGCAATAGGCCCTGAAAGGGGTGATGAAGGAGGTCTTGAGTCGGTCGGCCAGGTCCAACTTTATCTGGTGGTAGCCGTAGTAGGCGTCTAGGAAAGACACCAGATCGCAGCCGGCCATGGAGTCGATGACTTGATCGATCCGCGGCAGGGCGAACGGGTCCTTGGGGCACGCCTTGTTCAGGCTTGTGTAGTCGATACACATGCGCCAGGTCTTGTTTTTCTTCAGCACCAGGACTGGGTTGGGCAGCCAGTCCGGGTGGAATACCTCCATGATGAAGCCGGCTGCGAGCAGCCGAGCGATCTCTTCTCCTATAGTACGCCGCTTCTCCTCGGAGAAACGGCGCATGGGTTGCTTGATCGGCTTCGCATCCGGCCGTACGTGTAGGTTATGCTTGGCAAACTTCCTCGGAACACCTGCATGTCCTTGGGGTACCATGCAAATATGTCCTGATTCTCACGGAGGAAGTCGACGAGCTCGCTTTCCTATTTGCTGTCGAGGTGGGAGCCAATGGTCACACATTGGGTGGGGTTGGCCGGATCGAGTGGCACCTGCCTGGTGTCCTTGGATGGCTGGAACGAGCCTTCGCCGACCGACTGGGACGGAGGTGCCTGCACGGCCGGCTGGGCAGAGGCGAGGGCCACCAGCCGGTCGAGCTGCCTCTTCTCCTCCGCTATTTCTAGGGCCTCGGCCAGCTGGCTGCCATGTCACGCCCAAGATGTGATCCTATCCTTATTTGGCACGAGGGCCTCAACAGGGATAGAAGCGCATCTCGATGCGTTCACAAGAATGGATATTATTACAAGTACATGTGCAGAAGAGATGAGTATATGGAATTGGCTTACACTCGCCACAAGCTACATAAGAGTCACATCAATACAATAATGACTCAAACATCATACATAAGAGCAGGGTCCGACTACGGACGAAAACAAATGATAAAAATGACATCCACCCTTGCTATCCCAGGCTGCCTCCTGGAACCCATCCAAGATTGAATAAACAGAAGAAGAGGAACTCCAAGTCAAATCAAGCAATGTGCTCACGTCAAATCATCACCTTACTTGTACCTGCAACTTGTACTGTAGTAATCTGTGAGCCACAGGGACTCAGCAATCTCATTTCCAAGGGTATCAAGACTATTAAAGCTTAATAGGTAAGGTATGGTTAAGTGGTGAGGCTGTAGCAAGCGACTAAGCATATATTTGAGTGTCTAACTTACGAGTACAAAAATTAAAGTATGGTGGTCTACGCACAATGGACGTGAACTACTAATGATCACTAACTGATCCTGACCACCTACTTACGTCAATCATAACCCCACCGTGTTCTCTTCCGGATAAGGACTCACGAGAAGAGACAGTCACAATTACGCACACAATTGGTGTATTTTATTGAGTTTACTTCAAGGTTGCTATGACTGGATGTTAAACAAAGTATCCAAGTTTGCCACATAACCACGGGGACGGCTTCTCGAAAAGATTTAACCCTGCAGGGGTGCTCCAACTTATCCATCACAAATTAACCACACGCAGCAGGAATAACCTCAACCATGGATCTCGTGATCATCCTAGGCAATTCCAAAGGAAATCCAACACCTCGAGATAGCCCGAAGAATAATCGGAATTCCTCACTCAAGACGTTCGAGAAAGGTAAAACAAATCCAGCAAGGCCTCCCGACGTGTCGACAATCCCGATAGGAGCCGCGTATCTCGTTCTCAGGACACGTCGGATGAGCTAAGCGTACAGTAACTGAAGTCCCGGGTTGCCCCAGGTAGCTCGCACGATGCTCTAGTTTGGACTAGCACCAGCAGCACTGGCCCCCCTGTATTATGTTAAATTAATCCACGAGGGGCGACGCTCTATGCTTTAATAAGGTGATCAGTTTTATTATGATGGGCAAATGTAGTACCAAAGTTGGGCCTTGCCAGACAAGTTTTAATCTAACCCGAGAATCAAGGGGGTCCCCATAACAACCCCGAGCATGTTAGGAGCGCTCATTTCTAGAACATAACACCGGTTCACAAGTAACTAAGGGCGGCAAGAGTGGAACAAAACACCGAGCAAAAGGCCAAGCCTTCCACCCTTTACCAAGTGTATAAGTGCATTAAATTAAATAGCAGCAATATTGTGATATAACAAAAGACGGTCCATGTTGACACATGGAAGCAATTGCACCTGCAGCTAGCAACGCTATAAGAAGGGCTGAGCAAGCGGTAACATAGCCAAACAATGTTTTGCTGCGATGTGGAGAGGTTAGAGGCTTATCATGGCAGTGTTGGGAGGCTTATCAAACAAGTGGTAGGTAGCGAGAAATAACGATAAAAGACGAGACAACTAGCATGGCAATGATAGTAATGGTATCCAGGGAAATGTGTCATCTTGCCTGAGATCCCGCTCGGAAGAAGAACAAGTCCATGAAGAAGACGAACCAACGTAGTCGAACGAATCCTCACACTCCGAACGCTTTCGGAACTCTATCAAGAAGAAGCAATCCGAAACAACAATCAACACAAGATATACCACAACATATGCAAGACACGATGCACAAACAAATATGATGCATGTCCGGTTTAATATGCAAGGCATGACAATTCACAACAATCAAATTCTACACATTAAGTGAAGCTCAATATGCAACGAGTTGCATATTGACGAAAGTCCAAACTCGAATTATTTAGTTCACTCCCATTAGGTACACGACAATATTAAATGTTGTTAAACATGGCAAGAGGTGAAGTATAAGTAAATTATCTATCTAGGCATGTTAAATGAGGTCGGAAACAATCTTATAGCATTTCCGAAATGACCTGATATGTTAATTTAGAAATTGGTCCAGATCTGAACTAAACATATTTTATGTTAGTTAAACATCATAATAAAGCCTACCGTATTATTCTACACGTCATTCTAGTCGATTTACATATATGGAATATCTCAAACGGAGCTACGGTCTAAAAGATATGAGCAACACAAGATGCACATGCCATGAATGCAAATGCATGGTAAAACCACCACAAACATTTCAAATCATGAATGCAACAAGTTATTATGAAACTACATGAGATTCTGAGCAAGTTTCATATATGGAATGTCCAAAACGGAGCTACGGTTCAACCACAATCATCAAAACAAGTTTTTGGTGAAATCTGCCGAAAACAGCAACATGTCATTTTGAACATATGAAAACAACAAGTTACGATAATCTAAAATGCACAAACTAAGTGTGGGGCAATAGAAAATAACATCCACTTCATTTCATCTTCACATATCATAAGCAAAACAAGCATGGATCACATGGTAGGAAGTTCACAAGAAGGCTACTTGAAAACAGTTTCAGACTAAGTGAAAATAGCAGTTTTAGACAATGCAGTTTTTATCACGAAGGCATATTGACAGCAGTGAAACTATATGATACAGATCAAGAAATGGCATGAAACTTAACAGCATGCTGGAGGACAATATCAACTAAAAATAACTCCATTACACCTACCACAAAAGAGTTCTAGATCACTAGCAAATCACATGGCAAGACAGCAACAAAATATAACAGATTCCAGACTTGCTCGGCTCGCCCGATGGCAGCGGCGGCGGCAGCCACGCAGGGCGGCGACGAGGCAAGGGAGGGCGCGGGGCGGCGCAGGGGCCCGAGACCTGGCGGATCCGGCCTGGGCTGCCCGGATCTGGCGTGGAGGTAGGCCGCCGGCGGCTTGCGGGGTGGCGGGGAGAGGAAGGTCGGAGGTGAGGGAAGAGAGGAGGGAGGAAGGAGAAGGGGAGGGAGAGGGGGTCGGCGCGGCGGCTAGGGGTCCGGCGACCACTCCGGCGAGCTGCGGGCTCCGGCGAGCTGAGCGTTGCCGGCCATGGACGGACGGGAGGAAGGAGCTCGGCACCATGGGAGGCTCGGGAGAGCTCCAGAGAGCTCCGGGACGGCCGATTCGGGCCCTGATGGGCTCGAACGGGCCTAGATGGGCTCGGGCGGGCTGGCTGGAGGTGGGAGAAGGGGCTAGGGTTAGGTTTGGCACGTGGAACAAGGTGGGGCTAGGGGGCTTAAATAGGAAACAGGGGCTAGGGTTAGCTGGCACTGTCCGTTTCCGGACTGCCGGCTGTGGGTTCGACGTCCGGAAGCGGAGCGTCGGGGCTACGTTGGCTGTGCAGGGGAACTAGGAGGGGAAGAGAGAGAGAATTGTGACCTATGGCATGGAGGTTTTAAAACACCGAAACGTCCGACGAAATACCGATAACCTAACTGCTACGACTGTCCGACAGGGCATCAAACGAACTCAGAACGCGACGAAAATCGACGGGCGGCCTACCTAGACTATAACAAGACCGCACGACAAGTTTCAACTCGATCCGGAAATATTTTGTGCGTGCTTTAAAAACGGTTTTATTTAAAGGTGCCACGGGCGCGGGCATGTGTGGCTGGTCTCAAGACGGGCTATGGCAAGAACGAAAGAGAACCCGCAACTGACAACGGATGCAAGTTTGAAAACGGGACGATGCAATGCAGATGATGGGAATGATGCGATGATGAATGCGACAACCAGATGAACACATGACGAGAACGGAAATAAAAGGGGAATCTTCTGGAACATCGGTCTCGGGCTGTCACAACTCTCCTCCACTACACGAGGATCTCGTCCTGAGATCTAGAATGAAAAAAGGGGAAGAGAAAGAGCAAAAGGGAAAACTTAGTTGCTTCTTTGACAAACGAGCGAAACCAAAGAATCCTGAAGGATGCAAAGAGATGAAGAATGAAGAACAAGCAAGAATTCACAGAAAATTTCGGCAGCACTTCGTTAGGAAAGAGAAGAAAAACGATATGATGGGAACAAATTGAAATAAAGGCACCAAACTTTGGTTGGAATAGAATCAACTTCATAAGATGCAAGGATCAAGAAAAGATTTGGCAGCACTCCGGTTAAATGAATAAGCAAGACAAAACATGATCTTGATCAAACAAAATGATGGATTGAATAGAGCAACAACACAAATCCTCTGGAACAAAAGAATAGAAGCTAGATCTTTGGGAAGAAGAGAACTGAAAAGAAATGACAACTTCTAGGACCAATGGATTTGAGAAGCATGGAAGAACGGAGTTGTTGGCACACCAACAACAAAAGGAAGAAGGCTTATTCTGGGCTTATGAGAAACATCTCAAAATTATGAGGTGCAACCTACCACAACAGAAACAATTGACTGAATGAGAGCAACAAGATATGCCAAACTTCTTTCACCAAGAAGAGGAGGAGAAAACTTGAATCATTTATGACACCATGAAAAGGATTGTTTATGACACCATGATAACAACAATCCTTAGGAAAAGCTTAAGGTGAAATACAACCCAAGATAACTCCGAGAAAACAAGATGGGTTTACTTATCTCATTCTTGAAAACTTCCTTCGAGACTCCTCATAATCAAGAATTTAATAACACCATCTCGAAAGACAAGGAGAAGGAATTGAACTTAGAAATCCAAGATAAAGAACACTTGAGCACCTCCAACAAGAATCTTGATGAACACTTGAAAATGAAAGAAATCTTGATTAACCACCATGAAGGACCTCCGGAAGAACTCTGAAACGAAAGGATGACAGAAAGAATTGAAGGATGCAAAAAGAACAACATTGAGGCCTTCCAATAATTACGATGATGCTTCGGGACAAGATACTTGATCAAAACTAGGAACTCCGGAAAGAAAGATGACCACTTGGGATAAGGAATTAGATATCATGAACAACTCCGGAAGAAGGATTGAAATCACTTGAATGAACAAGAATAAGAATTATGATATGACTATCCGTCATCAAGTTAAATTGATGACAAATAACGGATTTCGCATACCACTTATTCTTCTTGACAAGATTGAAGAGAGAGAGAGATCACACACTTGGAGAGGTCTGGGATGAGAACACCGGAAATAATTCAAAACGAAAGAGGATAATGCAAATGAATGATATAACATGAGAACAAAGAGAGCATGATCCACCTGATAGAAAACTGAACACGACATCAGAATAATTGATACGAATGAAGGAACTACAATTGAGAATAATTTGAGAACGAAAGCTGAAAGCTGAGAATGAAGAAATCTTCTGAAATGATGGCCTTTGGAGGATCAAGAAATGCAAACAAATCTGAATGCACCGGATAGATATGGGAGAAATTTCTCATGATCCAAACAATTTGAGATGATAGCAACAGCCTGAACCATGAATCTTGAAAGAATGACTAGCGATTTAGAGTAACTCTCCTCCGATCTTCAAGCAGAGAATGATGACGAGAAACCACACCATGAATTACTAAGATAGTCCGGAATAATGAATAAAGAAAAGGTTGAGCCAACAATGAAAATGATTTAGAAGCAATCTTCAAGAAGGCATATGACTGATGAAATTCATTCTTACGTCATATTTAAAAGTACTTGAGAACATCTCCAGAAAGATTAGAAGAATCAGGTAGGATCCTGGGAAAAGACCTGTGGTTTATGGGCCCACTCAAAAGAAACCACCGTTGAAACAATTGATTAAAAGAGAGATTGCACCGGTACAAATGAAGAACTTGATGATACCACTTGACATCGAAGCAACTTGAATTACTATATTCAAAACGAAACAAGGTTGAGGCTTATGAAACAAGCCAGAAACAAATACATACCCACTATGCACTTTTTGGAAAGATAATTCTAGGTAACAACTTGAATTCCCACCTAAGAATTTCCGAAAACTTTCTTGTTTATGCGATTCGGGTTGCGGAATCAGGAACTTGTCCTAGGCAATCAGCTGCAACTACATCCGCAACCTTCCACACCATAATTCAAGAAATTCCGCAAACTCATCTAATCTTGAATCCTCGAACTGACAATGATACTAAACCATGGTGGTACCCTAGACGCCTCCCCAGTACTGGGTGACTCCGACCTTATCTCACCATGATAAGTATTGAAGCAATTTCGAACATCCTCCGTCCTGAGATATCAAGGAAGCTGAATGATAACGATGTGCCAACATTCCCTAGAGCTCGACTCCCCGGAAGAAATCAAGTCAGACAGGAGGCACCAAGACAGAACCCTGTCACATCGGCATCATATAGTTTCCAAAATACCCGCGTGATCCTAAATTTTTTTGAGCGAGAAGAGAAGTAGAGACAAAATTCCTAAGTCGAATACCTCACCAAAGCATAGAAGAGGAGTAGAAACAATCCTACTCTCCGATATAACTAGACTCCAAACAGTTTTTCACTAGACTCGACTCGGCCAAGTTCGATCAATCAAGGGGGCTCCTAGGTCGGTACAGGCTCTGATACCAACTTGTCATGCCCAAGATGCGATCCTATCCTTATTTGGCACGAGGGCCTCAACAGGGATAGAAGCGTATCTCGATGTGTTCACAAGAACTGATATCATTACAAGTACATGTGCAGAAGAGATGAGTATATGGAATTGGCTTACACTCGCCACAAGCTACATCAGAGTCACATTAATACAATAACGACTCAAACATCATACATAAGAGCAGGGTCCGACTACGGACGAAAACAAACGATAAAAATGACATCCACCCTTGCTATCCCAGGCTGCCGCATGGAACCCATCCAAGATTGAAGAAGAAGAATAAGAAGAGGAACTCCAAGTCAAATCAAGCAACGTGCTCACGTCAAATCATCACCTTACCTATACCTGCAACTGGTATTGTAGTAATCTGTGAGCCACAGGGACTCATCAATCTCATTTCCAAGGGTATCAAGACTATTAAAGCTTAATAGGTAAGGTATGGTTAAGTGGTGAGGCTGTAGCAAGCGACTAAGCATATATTTGAGTGTCTAACTTACGAGTATAGAAATTAAAGTATGGTGGTCTACGCACAATGGACGTGAACTACTAATGATCACTAACTGATCCTGAAGACCTACTTTCGTCAATCATAACCCCACCGTGTTCTCTTCCGGATAAGGACTCACGAGAAGAGACAGTCACAGTTACGCACAAAGTTGGTGTATTTTATTCGAGTTTACTTCAAGGTTGGTATGACCGGGTGTTAAACAAAGTATCCAAGTTTGCCACATAACCGCGGGCATGGCTTCTCGAAAAGATTTAACCCTGCAGGGGTGCTCCAACTTATCCATCACAAATTAACCACACGCAGCGGGAATAACCTCAACCACGGATCTCGTGATCATCCTAGGCAATTCCAAAGGAAAGCCAACACATCGAGATAGCCCAAAGAATAATCAGAATACCTCACTCAAGACGTTCGAGAAAGGTAATACAAATCCAGCAAGGCCTCCCGACGTGTCAATAATCCCGATAGGAGCCGCATATCTCGTTCTCAGGACACGGCGGATGAGCTCAGCGTACAGTAACTGAAGTCCCGGGTTGCCCCAGGTAGCCCGCACAGTGCTCTAGTTTGAACCAGCACCAGCAGCACTAGCCCCCCTGTATTATGTTAAATTAATCCATGAGGGGGCGACCCTCTATGCTTTAATAAGTTGATCAGTTTTATTATGATGGGCAAATGTAGTACCAAATTTGGGCCTTGCCAGACAAATTTTAATCTAACCCGAAAATCAAGGGGGTCCCCATAAGAACCCCGAGCATGTTAGGAGCGCTCATTTCTAGAACATAACACCGGTTCACAAGTAACTAAGGGCGGCAAGAATGGAACAAAACACCGAGCAAAAGGCCAAGCCTTCCACCCTTTACCAAGTGTATAACTGCATTAAATTAAATAGCAGCAATATTTTCATATAACAGAAGATTGTCCATGTTGACACATGGAAGCAATTGCACCTGCAGCTAGCAACGCTATAAGAAGGGCTGAGCAAGCGGTAACATAGCCAAACAATGTTTTGCTGGGATCTGGAGGGGTTAGAGGCTTATCATGAAAGTGTTGGGAGGCTTATCAAACAAGTGGTAGGTAGCGAGACAAAACGATAAAATATGAGACAACTAGCATGGCATTGATAGTAATGGTATCCAGGGAAATGTGTCATCTTGCCTGAGATCCCACTCGGAAGAAGAACGAGTCCATGAAGAAGACGAACCAACGTAGTCGAACGAATCCTCACACTCCGAACGCTTTCGGAACTCTATCAAGAAGAAGCAATCCGAAACAACAATCAACACAAGATACACCACAACATATGCAAGACACGATGCACAAACAAATATGATGCATGTCCGGTTTAATATGCAAGGCATGACAATTCACAACAATCAAATTCTACACATTAAGTGAAGCTCAATATGCAACGAGTTGCATATTGACGAAACTCCACACTCGAATTATTTAGTTCACTCCCGTTAGGTACACGACAATATTAAATGTTGTTAAACATGGAAAGAGGTGAAGCGTAAGTAAACTATCTATCTAGGCATGTTAAATGAGGCCGGAAACAATCTTATAGCATTTCCGAAATGACCTCATATGTTAATTTAGAAATTGGTCCAGATCTGAACTAAATATATTTTATGTTAGTTAAACATCATAATAAAGCATACCGTGTTATTCTACACGTCATTCTAGTCGATTTACATATATGGAACATCTCAAACGGAGCTACGGTCTAAAAGATATGAGCAACACAAGATGCACATGCCATGAATGCAAATGCATGGGAAAACCACCACAAACATTTCAAATCATAAATGCAACAACTTATTATGAAACTACATGAGATTCTGAGCAAGTTTCATATATGGAATGTCCAAAACGGAGCTACGGTTCAACCACAATCATCAAAACAAGTTTTTGATGAAATCTGCCAAAAACAGCAACATGACATTTTGAACATATGAAAACAACAAGTTACAATAATCTAAAATGCACAAACTAAGCGTGGGGCAATAGCAAACAACATCCACTTCATTTGATCTTCACATATCATAATCAAAACAAGTATGGATCACATGGTAGGAAGCTCACAAGAAGGCTACTTGAAAAACAGTTTCAGACTTAGTGAAAATACCAGTTTTAGACAATGCAGTTTTTATCACGAAGGCATATGGACAGCGGTGAAACTATATGCTACAGATCAAGAAATGGCATGAAACTTAACATCATGCTAGAGGACAATATCAACTACAAATAACTCCATTACACCTACCACAGAAGAGTTCTAGATCACTAGCAAATCACATGGCAAGACAGCAACAAAATATAACAGATTCCAGACTTTGAAATATTTTGGACCCTCAAAATAACAAATTTTTATAACAAGTTGACCACAACAAAACAACACCTAAACATGCATTTCTATGACAAGCAAAATGTCCATGGGCTAGGACACATTTCAAAGAGCAACTTTCATGTTGAAAATTAATTCATATCATGCACGGATTAATTCCTATGAAAAGACAAAAGGCATCACGGCATAAATGACATGCACACAAACATGCTCAAATGGCAAACTAAATGCACCTATAAAACCAATGGATTTTTCTACCCCGGAAACATATATAATATGCATATGTTCATGTGGAAAATTAGTCACAATTAAATATGCGGGAATAGGCCTATTCACGGTAAAGCAATCCATCAATGCAAATTTTATGCAATCATCATGCCAACAATTTTATCATGCATGAAAATGCGGTGCAAAGGAGATGGACATTTTTATATGGGATTTAATTAATTCCGATGCACGTTTATTAAATATGCAAAAATGCAAAATATGGCATAAATGCCATAATGCAGGAAATGACATGTTAAACAATTTAGGCATGGATAAAAACAACATTTTATTAATCTACATAATATTCTAAGCATATTTCATGTTCGAAATATTTTTATCCGGTGCTCGGTTAATTATCTAACAACGTTTCTAAATGCGCTAAATATAAATAAAAATAAAAATAAGGGCAAGGGGGGAGGCTGGCTCACCCTAGGGCCAATTGGGCCGGCGCTGGGAGAAGGAGGGAGCCGGCTGGAGGGGATGGGCTGGCCCATGCGAGCGAGGGAGCAGCCCACGAGCGGGTCAACGCTCGGGCGCTCGCGCAGGCGCCGAGCGGCTCGCTCGACTCGCCCGATGGCAGCGGCGGCGGCGGCGGCCACGCATGGCGGCGGCAAGGCAAGGGAGGGCGCGGGGCGGCGCACGGGCCCGAGACCTGGCGGATCCGGCCGGGGCTGCCCGGATCCGGCGCGGAGGGAGGCCGCCGGCGGCTTGCGGGGCGGCGGGAAGAGGAACGCCGAAGGTGAGGGAAGAGAGGAGGGAGGAAGGAGAAGGGAAGGGAGAGGGGGTCGGCACGGTGGCTAGGGGTCCGGCGACCGCTCCGGCGAGCTGAGCGGGGCCGGCCATGGACGGACGGGAGGAAGGAGCTCGACACCATGGGAGGCTCGGGAGAGCTCCGGAGAGCTCCGGGACGGCCGATTCGGGCGCGGATGGGCTCGAACGGGCCCAGATGGGCTCGAGCGGGCTGGCTGGAGGTGGGAGAAGGGGCTAGGGTTAGGTTTGGCACGTGGAACGAGGTGGAGCTAGGGGGCTTAAATAGGAAATGGGGGCTAGGGTTAGCTGGCACTGTCCGTTTCCGGACTGCCGGCTGTGGGTTCGACGTCCGGAAGCGGAGCGTCGGGGCTACGTTGGCTGTGCAGGGGAACTAGGAGGGGAAGAGAGAGAGAATGGTGACCCGTGGCACGGAGGTTTTAAAACACCAAAACATCCGACGAAATTCCGATAACCTCACTGCTACGACTGTCCTACAGGGCATCAAACGAACTCAGAACGCGACGAAAATCGATGGGCGGCCTACCTAGACTATAACAAGACCGCATGGCAAGTTTCAACTCGATCCGAGAATATTTTGTGCGCGCTTTAAAAACGGTTTTATTTAAAGTGCCCCGGGCGCGTGCGTGTGTGGCTGGTCTCAAGACGGGCTATGGCAAGAACGAAAGAGAACCGGCAACTGACAACGGATGCAAGTTTGAATACGGGATGATGCAATGCAGATGATGCGAATGATGCGATGATGAATGCGACAACCAGACGAACACATGACGAGAACGGAAATAAAAGGGGAATCTTCTGGAATCTTCTGGAACGTCGGTCTCTGGCTGTCACATGCCATCTCGCGCGCATGCCATTGACATCTGGTATTTGCCGGCGACGGCGATGATGCCCTTGGGACCCGACATCTTAAGCTTGAGGTAGGCATAGTGGGGGATCGCCATGAACTTGACGAGAGCTGGCCGGCCCAGCAATGCGTGGTAGGGACTGTCGAGGTCCACTACCTCGAACAAAACCGGCTCGCGGCGGAAATGACTGGCGTCGCCAAAGAGGACGTCAAGCTTGATCTTGCCAATGGGGGTGCAAGACTTTCCCGGCACGATGCCGTGGAAGACGGTCCAACTCATTTTCAAGTCCTCCACCTTGAGCCCCAGCTTGAGCAGGGTGTCGAGGTAGAGGATGTTGATGCTGCTGCCTCCATCGATCAGCACCCGCGAGAAGCGGCACGGGCATTTCTCGGAGGCGATGGTAGGATCAAGGACTAGGGCGTAGCTGCCGGGGTTTGGCATCACGGCCGGGTGGTCCGCCCGGCTCCAGGTGATCGGCTTCTTGGACGAATGCATGAACTGGGGGGTCGTGGGCATGGTGGCTCGCGGTGGAGCCGGCGCCAGGCATGCTTGTCCGTCTCTTCGCTGGTGAAGATGACGTAGTAGTCGTCATGTTCGGGGAACCGGTCATGCAGCCGGCAATCGCCCCGAGCCGGGGCCGGGTCCGCCTGACCTGGACCGGGAGCCGGAGCCCGAGCCGGGGCTGGCGTCGGAGCACGGGCTGGCTGCGTAGGGGGAGCCGGGAGGCCGTCCCCCCGGGCCAATCGCTGTGAGAAGCTGCACTGCCGAAGCGTGTGCGTGGCCGGCTTGGCACCGGAGTGGTTTTTGCAGGGGAGGTCAAGCATTTGCTCAAAAGTCAGTTTGGGCTGCCAGGTGGCCTTGCCGGTGCGCTGGCGCTGATCGCAGGCCTGGCCAGCCGGCTGCTCCTCCTTGATGGAGGCAATCTGCCGGCTCCCGTAGCGGGAGTCGGGCTGGTCGTTCTTGCGCTTGCCGTTCTGTTGCTGTCGGTTGTCAGCCGCCGCCCGTGGCACGTCGGGGGGCGCAGCCGGCTTGGCCGGTGCCTTGGCCTTGATCCTCATCGAGGAATCGACCGTGGCGTATTTGTCCGCTTTGGACATCAGGTCCGCCAGGGAGGTTGGCTCGGAGCACAAGAGCTTGTGCTTGAGGGGGGTGCCATTGTAGCAGCCTTCGATGAGGTACTGGATGGCATGTACCTCGTGTACTCCTTCGCAGGAGTTACGGAGCTCGGTCCAGCACGTGAGGTAGTCGCGGAGGGGCTTGTCTGGCCCCTGGACGCACATGGCCAGCTCGCGGGGCCGGCCAGGCCGTTTGTAGGTGCCGGTGAAGTTGCGGACGAAGGCCCCCTCGAAGTCCGTCCAGGTGTTGATGCTACCGGCAGCCAGGCTATTCAGCCAGGTGCGGGCCGAGCCTATCAGCATGAGGGGGGCATAGCGGACAGCTACGCGCTTGTTCCCCCTGGCGATGCCGATGGCGGTGGTGTAGTCGATCAGCTAGTCCTTCGGCTTGGCGGCCCCAGTATACTTTGGGGTGTTGCGGGGGAGCGTGAAGCCGGGCGGAAAAGGCTCGTTGCGGATCCGTAGACCAAAACAGGCTGGACCAATCGAGCCCTCCTCGAGGAGAGCCGACTGCTCCAGCCGGTCAAGATGGAGCCGCGCGTCGTTGTCGCTGTGGGGGACGCGGGGCCCGAGCCGGGCGGCGAGCTCGAGGCGGACGGCCGGCGGGATGGACCGTGCGGGTTCCTGCCGCGGGGGCGAAGTATGCCCGCGGGTGCGCCGGCTGCCGCCAGCCGGCGCCTCGTCGCGGCGGTGGCTGCCAGCCGGTTTGTTGCTGCACCGTCTGTTCACAGCCGGCTGTTCGTTTCTGCGTGATGGGGCGCGCTTGGCGTTGCTCCCCCGGGCGTTCTGGCCGGAGGGGCGAGGGGTTCTGGAGTGCTGAGCCGGCCGGCGGTCAGCAGCCCCAGTGTCCTCGCTCTCGAGGCGGGGAAACTCGGAGACGGCCCCACCGGGGGTGAGGATGACTTGTTGTGCGTTGCCGGTGACATCTAGCGTGAGGTCGCAGCCGAGGCACCCGTCAGAGGTGCCGGCCGTGCTGCCCGCAAGGCCTGCCGGAGCAAGCCCCACGAGCACGCGGTTCTGCTCGGACGCGAGGCGGTCGGGGGAGGTGGTGAAGGCTCCCGCCCGGAGCGTGACTCTGGCCGGCGCCGTGGAGTGCCCCACGGTGGGCGCCAACTATCGTGGTTTCATCACGGCAGATGCCATAGGTAGGCTTATCGAGAGGGGCTGAAGGACGCCGGCGGGCTCCTGGAGCGGGATTAGGCACAAGCGGTGGCGGACACACGATGTACCCAGGTTCGGGGCCCTTCGTGGTCTAGTTGAGACAATGGTCGGGTTACAATGATGCTCCTGGAGCTGTATGGATCGAGATGGAAGAAGGAGCTAGCCTGCTCTTCCACCTCTCTACATGCGTGTGTGCGGAGTGGATGTGGAGAGAACTCAGAGAGCAGCCGATTGATCGCCTGTTTTCATCGTCCCCTGCATGGGGGTGGCCTGGGGTTTTTTATAGGCCAACCCCTCGAAATACAATACAAATAGAAGGTCAAAGGGGCCCCTAGCCGGCAGCCTCTGGGCCGGCTGAGGGGGCCCGACCGTGGGGTCTTGTCGCCAGTAGGTCCCGCCAGGTGAGAGGTCCCGTTAGGAACCAACGAGGCCCGCGCGGCGGGCCCCAACGCCGGCTGCATTGCGGCACGGGCCGCCCCTCACGGCGGCGTCTTGCAGCGGCCGGCCGGGGTCAGTGGTACGGCCGGCCACCCTATAGCCATGTCGGGGAAGGTAACGGAGTGGTTGGAGGCATGCCGGCACTGTTGGAAGCCCGGTCACCATACGCCAGGGTTAGAGGCTCTGATGTGTTTGCTGTGGCCATACCGGCGCTGACCCCCGATGGGATGGGGGCCACCATTGCCACGCACGCCCTGAAGACGGTATCCAATGCGCAGCCGGCTAGGGGGGCAGGCGGCAACGCCCCCTAGCCGGCCGATACGCCATAACCGGCGGGGCATAGCCGACAGGGCACAGCCGGACCGCAGGGGGAGGCGGCCCGCCCTTTGGTTGTGTTAGGAGGCGGGGGAAATGGGGCGCTTGAGGCTACCCCAGGGTCATCCCCCCATCAATTCGGGATGCATATCCTACACTTATGGGATGTAGACGTTGAAGATGATCCAACATCAAAGTTGTGCTTGCAAGATTCCTCGTAGGTCATCCTGCTCGTCTCTGCTTGGATTGCTTTGTTCACAAGAACTTGGAAGCTAACGAACTCATGCATACTGAGGTCATGACGGAGCTTCGGGTTAAGGCCTTTCCTAAACCTTGCTTGCTTCTTGGCATCTGTGGATACTTTTTCTGGGGCATAGCACGCGAGGCGTTCAAATTCATGGCTATAAACATCCACATCCATCTTGCCTTGGGTCAGAACACAGAACTCTTCTTGCTTACGATCTTGCAGAGCCTATAGAATATGATGCTCGCAAAAAGCCTCACAAAATTCCTTCCATGATGTAGCTTGGCCTACAAGACGCATGGCCTCAAAATTCTCCCACCATAAACTAGCAAAACCTTCAAGGTGATATGCGGCATACGTGACCTTGTCTCCTTCAGCCACGTTTGCATAACGCAACATGTTGTTGATACTTCGAAGCCAACCATCTGCGTCTAGTGGCTCAATGGTGTGATGGAAGGTGGGTGGTTGCAACTTGATGAAGTCTCTGATGGATACTAGCTCATTGTGACGATGCGCTGTATTCTGCTCGATGTGCTCCAACAGATGGTTGGTGGCAGTCTTGTTCCTCTCAACTTCTAGCACGACCTCCGTCAACAAAGGCGGGTTGGGAGGATCTTCTTCATCCCTACCATCTCCATGATTCTGACTATGACCAACAGATCTCCGATTGACTGGCGTCATCCTGAAGGAAACAACCAGGGTTCAAAATCAAGGGAGAATTCTAATACATAAAGAATCCTAGGTGAACTCGGACAACATAACGATTGATGGGCATGAAATATGAGGCAACCTGCACAAGATTTGCCCAACATAATAGCTCAACATCATGGTTCAAGGCACAGAGGGAACATAGGCATCACTTCTCATAACTCTGATGGGACAAAACTTGACAAACAACCATTCTATGAGTCGGTGGTCTAGTAACTCGTCATCCTAGCAGTTAAGTAGAGGAGCCTAGTTCTTAATCCCCGTAGAAAAGAAGAGAGTGACCCATAATAGAGTAACGAGAGGAAAGGAGTAAAAAGAGCCTTACGTTCCCTTCCACAATCAATTCCCTTATATATAACTAAAGCATTTCTAGACTCAACATCGACCAGTTTGGCTTCGTAAACCTACAGGCAGTTCAACTCTCATACCAACGCTATTGGGACCCTGATCCTAGGACATATGAATCTAGCCTGTAAGATGTCACACCACTTTGCGGCCTCACACACGGTAACCCACGGCTACCACCTTACCATGGCCAGGACCATTTGCGTCTTTCGGCTCATAGATATAAACATGTCGCTAGCCTTCACACATCAGAGAACCTGGGTCGACATGACTAGTTATAGACCCAAGTGGCACAACCGTACAAGGACAGGCATACGTAACCCAACAATGCAGGTGTAGGTCATCAGCGTGTGTAGACGAGTCATAGCAAGCTACAAGGACTCCATTACACCGTGGGACATAAATGTCATCTCTGCACGTAGACAAGTCGTAGCAGGCTACACGGACTCCATTACACTGCGAGACATTTCCCCGAAGGGACAGACACAACAGCAAAGAAGAATACATGTCGGTCAATCAATGTGTCCGGAGCAGTAGCAAGCTACCAAGGCTCGGTGGAATCACAAAGAGGCATTTACCCATAAAGAAGGCTACTAAAGGCACACAACTAGGTGTCAAATCCCATGCATACCAATGCATTTCAATCATACATGCACTATGCACGATATGCGTAGATACAACATGGCATGACAACAAAACTCTACAACATAACATTATTTAGGAGGCTCCAAGGAGCCAACATAGTACAATGTTACAAGCAGAAGGGGTCACATGACCCAACATTCAGAGCATACAAACATCAAGCGGAAGTTACATGTCTGAGTACAAACATCTACAAAAGAGGCTAGAAGAGCCTAAAAAGCTACAACGACCCTACCATAGGAGCCAAACCTCTGTCTAGGTTACTGAGCTAATCCGTCGATGTCAACATCCGGAGAACATAACTGAACACAACGTCTAACTCTGCAAAAATGGAAATAAGCAACAGTGAGTATGAATGTACTCATCAAGTCTTACATCAGAACTATCTACATATGCATCATGAATCAATGAACGGGATTGTGGGGTTTACTGCAGAATGCCAACTTTGACCTTTGGCTATCCTAGACTACGACAAGGTAACCAACGTATCACTACTCTCTCGTCTCCCTACGAAAGAGGACACACAAGTCCACATGTTCACCATCTCAATACACCACTATGGATCCTCTCTTGTCTTCATATGAGAAGCCATCCATAGCACTCACACTTGTTCTGTGCATTTTAGAGTATCCAATTAAGTTGTCTATGAACAATGCAAGTATCCAAGTAGTCCATATCCGTTGACGTGGCTATTCGAATAGATAATTTACCCTATAGGGGTGTACTTCGTCACACATGCTCCCGCCACTTATCGCCATGTGCACGTAAAAAGGCACCTCGGCAACCTTGAAGTGGAAGCCCAGCGAGGGAGTCGGGCATGGACGTTAACCTTCAATGACTCACGTCCAAAGCAGTCGCCTATCTGAGTTGGAACTCATAATGGAAGTCCGACTGAGGTTTCTAACATGACCTCAAACGTTGTGAGCAGGGCCCCAAGCCGGTCCCGATTGGGCTGTTCATCTACTTCGCAGGCCGAGCCACACCTATCAACGTTTTGAACTACTGCGACTCCTGGACTGAGAACAAGGTAGGTTAATAGGCCGAGAGAGCTCGAGTTACCAGAGCCCAATGTGTGGTTGTAGCTAGTCTTGGAACACAAACATGGAACTCAGCTCTTATGAGCGGTTTCAATGAGACAACCCACCATGTACTCCGACATGGCCTCTCATAGCTACCTTTACCAAAAAAGTTCATCACTTAACTCTCATCATCAGGACACATTCATTTCACTCTAGTTCATCTCCCAGATGAATCAAACTTGACACAACTCTAAGCATAGCATGCATAACAATGTTATAGCAAAACATGGCTGAAGCATCTACTAGGTATGCTAGGTTGCTTGGTTTAGCTATTTACTGTGACAATGACAAGTCATGCAAAGGAGTGGGTTCATCTACCGCAACAGAAGTAGCAGTTGAAAAGCGTTGTCCTAATTCATTGAAATGAGAGCAAGAGCGAGAGATGGGATTGTATCGAATATGCTCAAGGGGGGGGGAGTTGCTTGCCTATTTATTAGAAGAACTCAGTTGTTTTTCAATGTCGTCGATAACTACGTCTCGCAAGTCTATCGAAAAGATCAAACAAGGTACAATTTAAGCAAGGCAAATGCTTCACAATGATGCATGATAATAGCATGGCAATATATTACTGGTTTGAGCTAATGCATCTATCAACATGTTAGATGAAGATGGTTTGAACCCAAGGTTCAAATCAACTCCATAAGTGAAGTGGCCTATTGTGTTTTGAACAAAATGTCCAAGTTTGGCTATTTAACTTGCTCTAACATGCATGAAAATGCCACCATTAGATTCATTGGATTTTTCCGATAATTTTTCATATATAAATTATTTTAATCTCACTTACAGATTATTTTCTATGAATTTTTGAAGTTTCTAATATTTTTAGAAATTTCCTAAATTATTTTTATTCTAGAAATTCGTTATTGCGTCAGCATAACATCATCATGATGCCAGCCGGTCAAAGGCGCCAGGTCAGGGTCAAACCTGACGACCCAGACCCACACGTCAGTGACACGGGGCTAATCCCTGTGTTGACCGGGGGTTTGACCCACCCCGGGGCCCACTATCAGCGGCTGGGGGCTGGCTAAGCAGGGGGATTAGGCCCTAATCGGCCGGCCACGTCGGCGCCCGCCGAAGGTTGGCCGGCGGTGACCAAATCCGCGGCGGAAGCTTGCCGGAGATGGCCAGGATCTTTGGGGCGACAGGGGGGCTCTAGCTAGGCGTCCAGCAATGGCGAGCTCGAGCAGAGCTCGGCCATGATGAGGGGGAGGAGAGGGAGAAGACGAGGGGAGGAATGGATAGGGCATGGGGCCAGCATGTCCCTAGCGAGGTCATCCCGCTCGCCAGCGCGATGGGGGGGGGCAGGCAGGCAGGTGGCGTGGCGCCACCGCCGCGAGCGCCATCCCCTGCTTCTCCTCTGCCTTCTGGCAAGAGATAGAAGATAGGGATGCCCCTATGGGCTGGGCTTCCTAGTGGGCTGCGTGCCAGGTAAGCCTTTCTCATTTTCTTTCTCCTTTTCTGTTTTTTTCAATTTTTGTGACATTTGTGCTGGCTAAATAAGATAGCTAGCCATTTTTTTAAATCATGAAAATTATTATGTGACCTAGACATAAATGACTTATGCCACATAGTTAATTTCATAATTATTTGACATATATTTCATATATAGAAAAATATATATCCAATGCAAATAGAGTTAATTTAATTCAAAAACCCAATATAAAATATCTCTGTGATCCCAAAATATTGGTTGACAATTTTAACTCAATCCAGTATTTTATTAGAGAACTAGGAACATTTTCTTGGAATTGTTTGAAGCAATTTTTATAATGCTTATTTGACAAAATTTTGAATCATGAGGCTTGATCATTCCTCATTTCATCTTCATTTGAAAATAAAAATGCATGCATGAATGCACTTGCAATCATAAAGAAACTAGGGCTATGACATGTTACAACTCTCCACCACTACACGAGGATCTCGTCCCGAGATCTAGAATGCGGAGGGGAAGAGAAAGAGCAAGAGGAAGAGGTAAAACTTTATTGCTTCTTTGACAAATGAGTGAAACCACATGAACTTGAAGGATTGCAAGAGATGAAGAATGACATGGGGAACAAGCAAGAATTCACAAGAAATTTTGGCTACACTTCGGTAGGAAAGAGAGGCAAAACTTGATATGATGGAAGGAAATTGAAACAGAGGCACCAAACTTCGGTTGGATTGGAATCAAAACTTCATAAGATGGAGGGATCATGAAAAGATTTCACAACACTCCGGTAAATGGACAAGCAAGGGAAGAACATGATTTTAATCAAACTAGATGAAGGGTTGAAGAGAGCAACATCCCAACGCCTCTGGAAGAAAAGAATAGAAGCTAGATCATTGGAAGGAAAAGAACATAGAAGAAAATAACAACTTCTACCAGCATTGAACTTGAGAAGCATGGTTGAACGGAGTTGATGGAGAATCAACAACAAAAAGAATAGCTTGTTATGGGCTTATAGAAAACATCTCAAAAATATGAGGTGACAACCTGCCACAACAAAAACAATAGATTACTTGAGAGCAACAAGATATGCAAAACTTCTTTCACCAAGAGGTGGAGAAAACTTGAATCATTTATGACACCATGATAGCAACAATCCTTAGGAAATTATTTAGGTGAAATCCAACCCAAGATAACTCTGAGAAAACAAGATGGGTTTACTTGTCTTATTCTTGACATTTTCCCTTCGAGACTCCCCATAGTCAAGAATTAATAACACCATCTCAAAAGACAATGGAGAAGGAATTGAACTTAGACATCCAAGAGAAAGAAGACTTGAGCACCTCCAACAAGAATCTTGAAGAACACTTCGAGAAGAATTACATCCTTATAAACCACCGTGAAGAAGCTCCAGAAATGAGAGGATGATAGAAAAGAATTGAACAACAATAACTAGATTGAGGCCTTGCTATGATTTAGATGAAGATTAGCCACAAGATACTTAAAAAAACTTAGAACTCCGGAAAAGAAAAAAGATAAGAAACTTAGAATTGAGAATGTCACAGCCCTAGAAATTGCTGGTATTAGTTGCATCATTGATCATTCATGCATCATGCATAATTTCAACATAAAATTTGAAATGGGGATTGCATAAACCCTAGAAGATCATCCTAATAAAAATAATTCAAATGGATTGTCTCAATGAACCCAAAATGCTTACTAAAATGTTCAGCATTTTTGGAAAAGCTTAAATGCCTCAACAAAAATGTTGCATATTTTTATAGTCATGTTTGGGCTCTGGTTTAACTCTCTAATATATTTGAATTGGAGTTATTAATCTATAAATAATATTTTACAACTCCATATTATTCTGGAAATACATCAGTGGCTCTGGAAATAATTTAGAAGGCCACATAAATATTTTCAGGAGTTTATAGAATAGTTTGATATTATTTCAAACTAGAACAAACTGTAGAAAATAGAAAAGAAAAAGGAAAAGAAAGGAAAGAGGCCCACCTAGCGCTTAGCTATGTAGCCCCCAAGCCGGCCCAGCCCACTAGCGAGTGCCACTCGTCTTCCACCTCCAGCCTAGTGGCAGAGGCGTGTCGACGCACGCTCGCCCGAGGCCTCCACCTCCTCCCTGGATGCCTGGCTCCCCCTCAATGTGCCTAGACGATGCCACGCACATCCCTGAGACCATCCATCTCGCACTCTCCCTCATGCCCCGCCTCTCCACTCCGTACCTGAGAGGAACCGAGATCACCGGCAGGAACCATCGTAGCCATCAGTTCTCCCTCGACGCATAGCCATGCCCTAGAGCCCCGTCTCAATGCCGTGAAGGTCCAAGATGAGTCTCGCAACAACTGATGCCTTGGAGCCTCGCCATTGACTTCGTCTTCGAGCTTCGACTCCGACAGCCCTCTCCGTCGATTTGCGGCCACCTGCGCCTCCCCGAGCAAGCCGACCGTCCCGGAAGCCCTCATGTGAGCCTACCTTCCCTTTACCTCTCGCTGTCGTCGTGCCCGTGCTCTAATCCTACTTCCACGAGATCCGAGTGCCGCCGTCTGCCATGACCGACGGGATCGAGGACCCCGTGCTCCTGCAGAGCATTTGCTGCGTCAGGCGTGCTCCTAGTGCCCCTTAGAAGCCTCCTAGCTGCTTGCTTCTCCCTCTAGCATGTTGCAGCCCCGTGCCAGAGCAAGTCCGAGCTGCTGTCACTGCAAAGCTTGTTGCCGCCACTGCTGCAGTCCACCTCATGCCCTCCCATTGCCGCAAATGGATGCGCGCGAGCCTGAGCTTCGCGTAGATGGTCTCCACCGCGCGAATGCTCACCAGAGGGGTTTTCTGACGACCCCCGCCATGGTTTGGTCACCGCCAGTCGAGCTCCGACGAAGCCGATGTGGCACCATCATTAACCTCTAATGACACCCCTAATGAAAACCCTGACCCACTGACACTGGGACCCACCCACTAATTTAAACCTCTAGTTAATTAGGTAAGTTAAAATAACCCCGTGATTAACACTGAGTCGATGACATGCGGGCCCCAGGTCAGTTTGACCTAGAACGGTCAGCTGACCAGGATGACGTCTTGCTCGCGTTTAGCTGATGCAATAATTACATTTCTAGGATTTAAATGAATTCCAAAAATTGTTGAAAACTTGTAAAAATCATTGAAAATAATTTGTAAGTCAAATGAAAATAATTTATATATGAAAAATGATCAGAAAAATCCAATGAATCCGTTTATGCCATGGTCATGCATGTTTGATCAAGTTAACATCACCAACTAGGACAAATGATGGTTAGGACAATTTGATAAACAGTGTTGGAGTTGGAATTTAGTATATATTGGAATTCCACTTCACTTAATATGACCATCCATTGCATTAGATCAATTCAATGCCTTAACATGCCATATCATACATAATATTTGTTGCATTGCATTAAATGAGTTATTTCTTGTTTTGTTGGTATTTGTTCCTTATCGGTAGACGATGGTTCCGACATTGTGATCGTTGACACTAATGAAGAGAAGTAATATCTTCAGGACTGTCAGGCAAGCAAACCCCCTTTAGCATACTGATATGAATCCACTCTCTCGCTCCTGCTCTCTTTTATTGCATTAGGACAATAACAATTCAACTGTTACATGTTCCCGGTAGTTGAACCCATTCCTTTGCATGACCTGTCTTTGCCACAGTAAATAGTTAAAACCACTTAGCATGAGTAGCAACTGCTTGAGCCCTATTGTGCTTACTCATCCTTGTTTGATTACTATGCCTACTATGCTTAGACTTGTGTCGGGTCTGATCCATCTAGGCGATGAATTGGAATGGTGGTGAACATGTCCTACTGTGTGAGAGCTAAGTGTGCGAACACGTTTTGGTAAAGGTAGCGATGAGAGTCCATGTAGGAGTACATGGCGGGTTGTCTCATTGGGGCCGTCTTTAGGATCTGAGTTCTATGTATGTAATCCAAGACAAGATACTACCGCGCATTCGGATCCTTAATTGACCCTCTCGTCTTATTAATCGCCTTGATCTCCGTCCAGGAGTTGCAACTAGTTTCTAGTGTTTGTAGCATGTGCTGGCGGTCGTGCATAGCGCTGACTGAAGGGGTAGGCTATGGCGCGGTAGGTGCACCGTGGCACGGTTTACCAAGAATAGTACCATCCGTCGAGCTGGGCTTGGGAACCCTGCGCACATCGTTTGACACCGTAGCGGAAACTTTGGTCGGACTTCCATGCGGGTGTAGTCTCAAATAGGCGATAATCCTGGACTAGGGTCTTGTGTGGTTGACGGTCATGGCCGACGCCCATGCCAGTGCTTCCGCTTGAAGGCTGCCGAGATGCATGACATGCATATGCTAATAAGTGGCGAGAGCGTGTGTGAAGAAGTATACCCCTGCAGGGTGAAATAATCTGTTCGAATAGTCACGTCCTCAGATTGTGGTTCATAGATAAGTAAAGTGGATACTCTACAAAAACGCAAGATAGGTGTGAGTGTTGTGGATGGCCTTCTCGTAGGGAGACGAAACTGGATCCATAGTGGTGTATTGATTGGAGAATATGTCGACTCGTGTGCGCTATCCCACCTCAAAGATACTACTTGTAGTCATAGTATAGGTTAGCCAAGATTCAAATCTGGCTTGCTGCAATAAACTCCACAACCCCCTTTCATTGATACTGATGCATATGTAGTTAGTTCTGATGTAAGTCTTGCTGAGTACCCTTGTACTCACGTTTGCTTAAATATGTTTTTGCAGAGGAGACGTCAGTCTCATTAGTGGCACTTATGATGTGAAGTTCGATGTTGACCGGATTTGCTTGGGAATCCCAGACACAGGTCTGGTTCCTTTGGTAGGGTCGTTGTAGCTTTTCAGGCTCCTTTAGCCACTTTTGTAGACGTATGTACCCAGACATGTTTAACTTCCACTTGTCTGTTTGAATGCTCTGAATGTTGGGTCTTGAGACCCCTTCTTGTAACATATTATTGTGTTGGCTCTTCCGAGCCTTCTCAACAAATGTTGTAACGTTGTATGGTTATGTTGTGTTTCCATAGTTGTATCTATGCATATCGGGCATGTCGTGCATACGTGTGACGTGCAACGGTATGTATGGGATTCGACACCTAGTTGTGTGCCTTCAGTAGTACTCTTTACGGGGAAATGCCTCTTTGTGCTTCCACCGAGCCTTGGTAGCTTGCTACTGCTCCGGACACATTGATTGACCGACATGTATCCTTCTTTGCTGCTGTGTTTGTCCCTTCGGGGAAATGTCTCGCGGTGTAATGGAGTCCCTGTAGCCCGCTACGACTCGTCTACGTGCAGTGATGACATTTATGTCCCACGGCGTAATGGAGTCC
This sequence comes from Hordeum marinum, assembly GCA_022496015.1. Lineage (NCBI taxonomy): Eukaryota > Viridiplantae > Streptophyta > Magnoliopsida > Poales > Poaceae > Hordeum > Hordeum marinum. Next base: position 200,613,214 of record CM039677.1, on the reverse strand, counting down.
TTGTAGCGTGCTATGACTCGTCTACACACGCTAGAGATCAACACCTGCATTGTTGGGTTACGTATGCCTGTCCCTGTACGGATGTGCCACTTGGGTTCTATGACTAGTCATGTCAGCCCAGGTTCTTTGACGTTTGAATGCTAGCAACGCATTCACATACGTGAGTAAAAAGACGCAAACGGTCCCAACCTAGGTAAGGCGGTAGCCATGGAGATAACCTTGCGTGAGACCGCAAAGTGATGTGTTGTGTTACAGGCTGGATTCTTATGGCTTAGGATCAGGGTACCGACAACATTGGTATCAGAGCTTGACTGCCTGTAGGATTACCAAGCCAAACTGGTCGACGTTGAGTCTAGAACTACTTTAGTTATATAAGGGAATTGATTGTGGAAGGGAACGTAAGGCTCTTTTACTCCTTTCCTTGTGTCGTTCTAATTCTGAGTCACCCTCTTCTTTATTCTACGGGGTTTAAGAACTAGGCCTTCTCATCTATCTATTAGGAGGACAAGTTACTATGCTGGAGACCTATAGGAAAGATGTTGTCTTTCTAGATCGATGTCTCTATAAGAATTCATATCTTGTTGTCAGTTTTTTTGTGGAGATTGCCTCATATTTCATGCCCGTACAAGCGTTATGCTGTCCGAGTTATCCAAGGTTTCTAAATTATCTAATGCAATTGCAAATCTCTTTCATCTTAAGTCAATGTCTTTCAGGCCAGACAAAGCACACTAATTGATGAGTTGAGGTACTGTATTACCTCGACATGTTTGATGAAGGTCTTTAGGGAACCATGTTGTTTCAGTGAAGCACCCAATAGTCTAGTTGTGTCTTTTGTTTCCAGTGTGATAATTTTGGCCGTCATTATCAAAAGCATGTCGTGATGCTATTAGTCAGTAGGTACTCTATTTCTGGGTTCTCGAACCCAAGGATCATTCTGTTCACTTCCGTTGATAGTATTTGCTCGTTCCTTTAGGATATTAGTAACCTTGTTATAGTCTTCAAGGTTCGTGGCATATCATTCTTCCAATACCATGATCCATTATGGCAAAAGTTTCTTGTGATCTTAATATCACAACAAGAGTGCTCGTGATGAGTCCTCCATGTCATAATTGTGACTCTACCAATTCTTTCATTTCTGCATGGATTATCCGGAAGAAACATGTTGAACTCCGTTTGACATATTCAATCCATGCATCTACGACTCAGGAAAATTAGGTGCTCTTGAGTTGTCCTTCCTCAATTGTATTCTGACCTTTATCTATCAATGGATTGTCAAGGGTATGTCATGCATTGTCTTATCGATGTCGACTATTCTTTTGGTTCATCAATTCATTCTTTTTCAGAATGACTAGGAGAAGCAAACTCCCGTACCTTATCCATTTCTAGGATTGGGTCAAAGAAGTTGTATTCTGTAGCTCAAAATGCCAATCCAACTTTTGTTTTGTTCTACCCTGAGGTATTACCCTCTTCATGTCAAGATTATCATGAGAACTGCACTCCCTCTTATGGAATCTTATGTAGTGATACTTCTCACCATCATCATTCATTCCCCGGTCTTTGTGTTGTCTGCAACCAGTATACCGACAAGAGAATCGTGATGTGTGAAATCAATGGCCCTAGCAACTTTGTTGATCGGTAGTTAATGGACAATAATCTCACTCTTCGTGTGATGGTCATTGAAGTGTCATACTAATAATGATCGTGCTACCTAGTCCATTTTCCATGGTGCACTTTTCGGTCAATGAGTTAGGATTGTGTCAATCCTTCGCCCTGTTTAACATATCGTCTTGCCTTGAAAAGCAAGATTGTTCTTGAGCTTGACAACCTATCGGTGGATCGTGATTTTCCGAATATCTTCTCGAAAGTATTACCAAGGTGTTCCTTGACCGTTATGTTGAGTTCGTTATCAAGATGATTTTTCTATAAACCATCCCTCCTCCAAGAATCTGTGTTGGATACCCCTGAACTAGTTGGTTAAGCTAAACAACAACTTGGAGAGTTGGTAGATAGAAGCTTGATCTAACTTACCTCATGTTAAAGGGATATGTTGTGTTTTTGTGCTTGTATGTAGAAGAAAGATGATATCTTCATCAATTGATCCTTGTGATCAATTGTTGCACCTATTTTCTTGCTCAACCTTTGATTTGAGTATGGGCTATCGTCAAATCAAAGTCAGAACCAAATATCTTCCTAATGTTGTTTTACCATGGATGTATCCTCGAGCATACACCATTATATCTTTTGGTCTGACCAATGCTATCACCTTGTTTCCATAGTTGTGGAATTCCATTTATATGGATATCTTGATGAATTTAAGCCCATCGACAACATTTTCATCTCTTCCATGACTCATGATGAACATGAAGCTAGTGTTGGAAGCTTTGTAGGCATATCTTCATGTTCCGTTCGTGAATATATGTTAGGTGTAAGAAGTGACTCCCTCAAAGTTCACGTGCATTTGGTGCAAGTTGTCTCCTCTAGAATCATCCCAAGTCAATCATGCATGTGCAAAGTATTCTATGGCGTGATAGGCTCGCTACCTCCATTCCGTATGCATTTCCTAGCATATCAAGCCACTGATTGATTTGTTTAAGGAAAATAAGTTAAGTGTTACTCCTGAAGGTACCAGACGAACTTGCACCCAACTTCGTTATCCGCAATGATGGTTCCTAACCAAAACTCGGTAGTGTTTTGCTGTAGGTCCATGTAGTCATGCTTGTCCTAGACAGTGTGTTCACATGTGTCTTGCAATCCAGCTCATGTTTTGGAGTTGACGCCCGTAGTTCATTTCCTGAGAATCTTGCAACGTCATCTCTTCAATTTGCTTTGCAACCTTTCCACTTAAGACATGCTGAGTCTAGAATATTTCGGCACCAACCAGATCTGAATCTCAGGAAGATATAATGGTTGGGACGTTTCCCCAAGAATTATAATATTAGTCTCTCTGTAACTCGGCAAAGGGATGTTGTGGCTAACATACCTCTCCAAAAGACCTACTATTATAATATCTTGTTTCAACAACTTGGCCACCTCCCCATGAGGACCTTGTATGACTTGCCCTAGAAGTTGTTTCTTATGGACACTTCGAGATCCCGAAGTCCGACCTTTTTACTTGATGTTCTAGATACCAATCGTTACCTATAATTGGGTTATGCTATTCCATCAAGGAGAACATTAGAAGCGGAGTGCTAAATGTCTCTCGGTCGATCATCCAAATTTTGCTCCCTTGGCATAGCTAAGATGAAATCTGAGAAAGTGTTTTCTTCCTTTGCATCTGCATCCTCCATCATTATTCATCATGGTAGCATGAGGTGTTGCCAGGATCCTTGGCACGGATGTTGGTAAAAACCCTGATAAATATGGAAATGCTCAAGTTCTTGAGAGCACGCTCAGACACTAGGTTATATCCTCGGTATCATTTGGAATGTGCCTTCCGTCTGCCGAGTTGCTATATAACTCTAGTTTCCATTCCGATCTGAGTATGCCATTCTTTCGAACTCCTTGCAACAACCGTTTGTGAATTGCCTTAGGTTGTCATAAAGAGTTTCAGTGATCTTTGGATCAAAAGTAATTATTTTTTCCACTTAAGGGATAATCCTACGAGTCACCTTCTCTAAGGTGACCGCTATGGTATGAAGGGCAATTAACTCCTCGCTACTTTCAAACCCCTTCACCATCTGCTTTAGCATGGAATTATTGCCTACAAATTGAACCTCTGTCATCTCCCTCATTAATTGTTCTCGATGTGTGTTTTGTGTACCATCTCGAGAGATGTTATTACATCTCATTCCATGAGTTCGTCATGGGTCACTCGATCTTTGTAAAGATCGATTCTTGTAGAGCTTTCTATCCCTGTTGGATGAAGATCCCGAAGGCAAAGATGTCAAGATCAGCATAATGCAATGAATCAACAACTGCGAGGAGGGCACGTGGACCAAGAAGGTTGTGGTAGTTAGTGTCCCCCTCTGTTCTCTTACCCTACGCTTGAATCTCGGGACGAGATTCTTGTTTAGTGGGGGTGAGTTGTCACGGCCCTAGAAAATGCTTGTATTAGTTGCATCATTGATCATTCATGAATCATGCATAATTTCAACATAAAATTTGAAATGGGGATTGCATAAACCCTAGAAGATCATCCTAATAAAATAATTCAAATGGATTGTCTCAATGAACCCAAAATGCTTACTAAAATGTTCACCATTTTTGGAAAAGCTTAAATGCCTCAACAAAAATGTTGCATATTTTTATAGTCATGTTTGGGCTCTGGTTTAACTCTTTAATATATTTGAATTGGAGTTATTAATTCTATAAATAATATTTTACAATTCCATATTATTCCGGAAATACATCAGTGGCCCTGGAAATAATTTAGAAGGCCTCATAAATATTTTCAGGAGTTTATAGAATAGTTTGATATTATTTTAAACTAGAACAAACTGGAGAAAATAGAAAAGAAATGGGAAAAGAAAGGAAAGAGGCCCACCTGGCGCTTACATGTGTAGCCCCCAAGCCGGCCCAGCCCACTAGCAAGTGCCAGTCATCTTCCACCTCCAGCCTACTGGCAGAGGTGTGTCGACGCACGCTCGCCCGAGGCCTCCACCTCCTCCCTGGATGCCTGGCTCCCCCTCGACGCGCCTAGACGATGCCACGCACGTCCCTGAGACCATCCATCTCGCTCTCTCCCTTATGCCCCGCCTCTCCACTCCGGACCCGACAGGAACCGAGATCGCCGGCGGGTACAACCATAGCCACCGGTTCTCCCTCGACGCATAGCCATGCCTCAGAGCCCCATCTCAATGCCGTGAGGGTCCAAGATGAGTCCCGCAACGATTGATGCCTTGGAGCCTCACCATCGACTTCGTCTTCGAGCTTCGGCTTCGGCAGCCCTCACCTTGCAGCCACCTGCGCCTCCCCGAGCAAGCCGACCGTCCCTGAAGCCCCTATGTGAGCCTGCCTTCCCTTCCCCTCTCGCTGTCGTCGTGCCCGTGCTCTAATCCTACCTCCACGAGATCCGAGCGCCGCTGTCTGCCATGACCGACGGGATCGAGGACCCCGTGCTCCTACAGAGCATCTGCTGCGTCAGGCGTGCTCCTAGTGCCCCTTAGAAGCCTCCTAGTTGCTTGCTTCTCCCTCTAGCATGCTACAGCCCCGTGCCCGAGCAAGTCCGAGCTGCTGCTACTGCAAAGCTCGTCGTTGTCGCTGCTGCAGTCCACCCCGTGCCCTCTCGTTGCCGCAAATGGATGCGCGCGAGCCTAAGGTTCGTGTAGATGGTCTCCACCTCGTGAATGCTCATCGGAGGGGGTTTTCCGACGACCCCCGCCACGGTTTGGTCATTGCCGGTCGAGCTCCGGCGAAGCCGATGTGGCACCATCATTAACCTCTAATGACACCCCTAATGAAACCCCTGACGCACTTACACTAGGACCCACCCGCTAATTGAAACCTCTAGTTAATTAGGTAAGTTAACATAACACCCTGATTAACATTGAGTCGATGACATGCGGGCCCCATAGGTCAGTTTGACCTAGAATAGTTAGCTGACCAGGATGATGTCATGCTAGCGTTTAGGTGGTGCAATAATTACATTTCTGGGATTTAAATAAATTCCAGAAATTGCTGAAAACTTGTAAAAACATAGAAAATAATCTATAAGTCAAATGAAAATAATTTATATACGAAAAATGATCAGAAAAATCCAATGAATCTATTTATGCCATGGTCATGCATGTTTGAGCAATTTAACATCACCAACTAGGACAAATGATGGTTAGGGCAATTTGATAAATAGTGTTGGAGTTGGAATTTAGTATATATTGGAATTCCGCTTCACTTAATATGACCATCCATTGCATTAGATCAATTCAATGCCTTAACATGCCATATCATACATAATGTTTGTTGCATTGCATTAAATGTTTTATTTCTTGTTTTGTTGGTATTTGTTCCTTATCGATAGACGATGGTTCTGACGTTGTGATCGTTGACACTAATGAAGAGAAGTAATATCTTCAGGACTGTCAGGCAAGCAAACCCCCGGGAGGATACTGATATGAATCCACTCTCTCGCTCCTGCTCTCTTTTATTGCATTAGGACAATAACGATTCAACTGTTACATGTTCCCAGTAGTTGAACCCATTCCTTTGCATGACCTGTCTTTGCCACATTAAATAGTTAAAACTACTTAGCATGAGTAGCAACTGCTTGAGCCCTGTTGTGCTTACTCATCCATGCTTGATTACTATGCCTGCTATGCTTAGAGTTGTGTCGGGTCTGATCCATCTGGACGATGAATTGGAATGGTGGTGAACATGTCCTACTGTGTGCGAGCTAAGTGTGTGAACACGTTTTGGTAAAGGTAGCGATGAGAGGCCATGTAGGAGTACATGGCGGGTTGTCTGATTGGGACCGTCTTTAGGAACTGAGTTCTATGTTTGTAATCCAACACAAGATACTACCACGCATTGGGATCCTTAATTGACCCTCTTGGCTTATTAATCGCCTTGATCTCTGTCTAGGAGTTGCAATTAGTTTCTGGTGTTTGTAGGATGTGTTGGCGGCCGTGCATAGCGCTGACCGGAGGGGTAGGCTATGGCTCGGTAGATGCACCGTGGCACGGTGTAGCAAGCGCAGTACCATTAGTCGAGGTGGGCTTGGGAACCCTGCGCACATCGTTTGAGGCCGTAGAGGAAACTTCGACCGGACTTCTATGTGGGTTTAGTCTCAAATAGGCGATAAACCTGGACTAGGGTCTTGTGTGGTTGACAGTCGTGGCCGACGCCCACGCCAGTGCTTCCGCTTGAAGGTTGCCGAGATGCATGACATGCATATGGTGAGAAGTGGCGAGAGCATGTGTGAAGAAGTATACCCCTGTAGGGTGAAATAATCTGTTCGAATAGCCGCGTCCTCGGATATGGACTACTTGGAGGACTTATGTGGTTCATAGACAAGTAAAGTGGATACTCTAAAAATACGCAAGATAAGTGTGAGTGTTGTGGATGGCCTTCTCGTAGGGAGACGGAAGTGGATCCATATTGTTGTATTGATTGGAGAATAGGTGGACTCGTGTGCGCTATCCCACCTCAAAGGTACTACTTGTAGTCGTAGTATAGGTTAGCCAAGATTCAAAGCTAGCTTGCTGCAATAAACTCCACAACCCCCTTTCACTGATACTGATGCATATGTAGTTAGTTCTGATGTAAGTCTTGCTGAGTACCCTTGTACTCACGTTTGCTTAAATATGTTTTTGCAGAGGAGACGTCAGTCTCATTAGTGGCACTTATAACGTGAAGTTCGATGTTGACCGGATTAGCTTGGGAATCCCAGACAGAGGTCTGGTTCCTTTGGTAGGGTCATTGTAGCTTTTCAGGCTCCTTTAGCCACTTTTGTAGACGTCTGTACCCAGACATGTTTAACTTCCGCTTGTCTGTTTGAATGCTCTGAATGTTGGGTCTTGAGACCCCTGGTTGTAACATATTATTGTGTTGGCTCTTCCGAGCCTTCTAAATAAATGTTGTAATGTTGTATGGTTATGTTGTGATGCCATAGTTGTATCTATGCATATTAGGCATGTCGTGCGTATGTGTGACGTGCAACGGTATGTATGGGATCCGACACCTAGTTGTGTGCCTTTAGTATTACTCTTTACAGGGAAATGCCTCTTTGTGCTTCCACCGAGCCTTGGTAGCTTTCTACTGCTCCGGACACATTGATTGACCGACATGTATCCTTGTTTGCTATTGTGTCTGTCCCTTCGGGGAAATGTCTCATGGTGTAATGGAGTCCATGTAGCCTGCTACGACTTGTCTACATGCAGTGATGTTATTTCTGTCCCACGGCGTAATGGAGTCCTTGTAGCGTGCTATGACTCGTCTACACACGCTAGAGATTGACACCTGCATTGTTGGGTTATGTATGCCTATCCCTATATGGATGTGCCACTTGGGTTCTACGACTAGTCATGTCGGCCCGGGTTCTTTGACATTTGAATGCTAGCGACACATTCACATACATGAGTCAAAAGATGCAAATGGTCCCGGCCCATGTAAGGTGGCAGTCGTGGAGATAACCATGCGTGAGACCACAAAGTGATGTGTTGTGTTAAAGGCTGGATTCTTATGGCTCAGGATCGGGGTCCCGACAGAGAATTGATACCATGAACAACTCCGTAAGAAGGATCAATAAGAATAAGAATTATGTTATGCTTATCCTTCATCAAGTTGAATTGATGGCAATCAACGGATTTCACACACCACTTATTCTTCTTGAAAAGATTGAAGAGAGAGATAGAACACAAATTTGAAGAAGTCTTGAACAAGAGCACTGGTAAGAATTCACAATGAATGAGGATACTACGATTGAACAAAGATACATGGGAATGAAGAGATCACGATCTACCTAATGGAAAACTTCACAAGGCACCGGAATAATTGAGATACGAACGAAGGGACAACAATTGAGAAGAATTTGAGAACGAAAGTTGATAGCTGAGAACAAAGAAATATTCTGAAATGATGGCCTTCGGGAGGATTGAGAAATGAAAACAATTATGAAATGCACCTGATAGATATGAGAGGAATAACTCATGATAAAAACAATTTGGGATGATAGCAACAACCTGAAACCATGAATCTTTGTAAAAACGAACAACAACTTAAGCTAAACTCTCCTTCAGTATTCAATGCTGAGAAGATGGCGAGAAGCAACACCATGAATTACTCAGAGACTCCAAAATAATGAATAAAGAAGGTTGAGCCAACAATTAAAATGACTTAGAAGCGATCTTCAAGAAGGCATATGACTGATGAAATTCATTCTTATGTGATATTAGAAGAGAACTTGAGATCTCCGGAAAAGATTAGAAGAGCTAGGTAAGATCCTGGGGAAAACCTGTGGGTTATGGGCCCACTCAAAAGGAACCACCATTGAAACAATTGCTTAGAAAGAGAGATTGTACCGGTACAAATTTAGATCTTGATGAGGTGAGAACCTCAAAATAATTTGAAAGGATTGAAAGAAAACATGAATCTTTTGAGATATCTTCAACACTCTGGATAGAATAGAGAGAGACGACAAACAAGACATACTTGGATAAGAATTTCCAACAAGGAAAACATTTAGGGAATGAAAAGGATAAGATGAACACCGATTGCTTGACTTGGATTTACCGAAGAAGAACACAAAGACGAAGAAATGATGAACTTGAAGCACTTGAGAATCTTAACAATGAATCACCGGATACGATACAAAAGAAAAGATATAGCGGAAGCATCAATTAAAAGATAGGCATATGGATGAGAATTTAATCATTGAATAAAAATGGGCGGGAGGGTGGGGAAACAAAGAAAACTTGGAATAGATGAGACAAACTCCGGAGAAGAATATGGGGATATATCTTGCCAAAAATTGGAGAGGATTGAATTATCTTGAAGAGAAGCACTCTGGATAGAAATAAATTGATATGACAACTCCGGTTGAGCAAAAGAATTAGCAATCCCACATACATATGAGAACACTTAGGAAATATATTAAATCACCACTTGACATCGAAGCAACTCGAATTACCATATTCAAAACAAAACAAAGGATGAGGCTTATGAAACAAGCCAGAACAAATGCATAAGAGAGATTCCTCTCGATATTTTCGTGGAAAGGTTTGCACGGGCTTCATCGTACATTGGATTGTCATATTGAAATGAAGCTCTAATATGCTCCCTAGGCATAGCGAACTACAAGGCTTGACGAAGCATAAATCGAGACTGACCTCTGTAAGAAAGACCGTGAACAAACAAATCCACTAGATGTCGAACCCCAACCTCACATCATGATCTGTTGGAAGATAAACTAGGTAACTACTTGAATTCCCACCTAAGAACTTCCGAAAATTTTCTTGGTTATGCAATCGGGTGGTGGTGATACAAGGAGGAAAATATCTCACACAACTAACAAACCTACACCCCAACTGTATCCATCCTTCAACACATAACTAGAGGCTTTCGCAAGTCTGTCTAACTCGAATCCTCGAAAGCATAACGATACTAACCATGGTGGTACCCCAGACGCCTCCCAAGTATTGGGTGACTCCGACCTTCTCTCACCACAACAAGTATTCAAGCAATTCCAAACACCCTTCGTCCTGAGATACTAAGGAAGCTGAATGATAACAATGTGCCAAGAATTCCCTGGAGCTCAACTCCCCGGAAGAAATCAAGTCAGACAGGAGGGACCAAGACAGAACTCCGTCACATCGGTATCATATAGTTTCCAAAATACCCGTGTGATCCTAAATTTTTTTGAGCGAGAAGAGGAGGAGTAAAAAAATTCCTAAGTCGTAATTCCTCACCAAAGCATAGAAGAGGAGTAAAAAGAATCCTACTCTCTGATATGACTAGACTCAAAACAGTTTTACTAGACTCGACTCGGCTAAGTTCGATCAATCTAGGGGGCTCCTAGGTCGGTACAGGCTCTGATTCCAGCTTGTCATGCCCAAGATGCGATCCTATCCTTATTTTGGCACGAGGGCCTCGACAGGGATACAAGCGCATCTCGTCGTGTTGCAAGAATGGATGTCATTACAAGTACATGTACAAAAGAGATGAGTATATGGTATTGGCTTACACTCGCCACAAGCTACAACAAGTTTACATCAATACAACAACATACTCAAACATCCTACAGAAGAGCAGGGTCCGACTACGGACGAAAACAAATGACAAAATGACGTCCATCCTTGCTATCCCAAGCTGCCGCCTAGAACCCATCCTAAATTGATGAGGAAGAAGAAGAACTCCAAATCAACCAAGCAACGCGCTCACGTGAAATCATCGCATTACCTGTACCTGGAACTGTTGCTGTAGTAATCTATGAGCCACAGGGACTCAACAATCTCATTTCCAAGGGTATCAAGACTATTAAAGCTTAATGGGTGAGGTATGGCTAAGTGGTGAGGCTGCAGCAAGCGACTACGCATTTATTTGAGTGGCTAACTTACAAATACAGAAATTAAAGTATGGTGGTCTATGCATGACGGACGTGAACTAGTAATGATCACTAACTGATCCTGAAGACCTACTTACGTCAAACATAACCCCACCGTGTTCTCTCTCGGATAAGGACTCACGAGAAGAGACAGTCACGGTTACACACATAGTTGGTGTATTTTATTAGAGTTTACTTCAAGTTTATTATGACCAGGTGTTAAACAAAGTAACCAAGTTTGCCACATAACTATGGGCACGGCTTTTCGAAAGATTTAACCCTGTAGGGGTGCTCCAACTCATCCATCACAAGTTAACCACACTCCGCGGGAATAACCTCGACCACGGATCTCATGGTCATCCTAGGCAATTCCAAAGGAAATCCGACACCTCGAGATAGCCCAAAAAAGATTAGAGTTCCTCACACCAAACGTATGAGAAAGGTAAAACAAGTCCAGCAAGACCTCCCGACGTGTCGACGAACCCGATAGGAGCCGCGTACCTCATTCTCAGGACACGCCGGATCAGCACAACGTACAGTGGCCTGATGGAAATCTCCCGAGTTGCCCCGGGTTGGCCCCACACATGGCTATAGTTTGTACCAACACTCATGAGGAGCACTGGCCCGGGGGTTGATTAATTATCCACGGGGTCCGGAAAGTCCCTATGCAAGTTCATTAGTTATTAGGCAAATGTAGTACCAAAGTTGGGCCTTGCCAGACAAGTTTTATCCTAAAACAAAAATCAAGGGGGTCCCCATAACAACCCCGAGCATGTTAGGAGCGCTCAATTATGGAACATAACAGCGGTTCACAAGTAACTAGGGCGGCAAGAGCGGAACAAAACACCGAGCAAAAGGCCAAGCCTTCCAACCTTTACCAATTATAGATGTGCATTAAATTAAATAGCAATAATATTGTGATAACAAAAGAACATCCATGTTGTCGCATGGAAGCAATTGCACCTGCAGCTAGAAAGCTATAAGAAGGGCTGAGCAAGCGGTAACATAGCCAAACAAAGGTTTGCTAGGATGTGGAGGGGTTAGAGGCTTATCATGGCAGTGTTGGGAGGCTTGACAAACAAGTGGTAGGTAGCGTGACATAGCGATAGAAAAACGACACAACTAGCATGGCAATGATAGTAGGGGTATCCGGGGAAATGTGTCATCTTGCCTGAGATCCCGCTTGTAAGAAGAACGAGTCCATGAAGAAGACGAGCCAACGTAGTCGAACGAATCCTCACACTCCGAACGCTTTCGGAACTGTATCGAGAAGAAGCAAACCGGAAACAACAATCAACACACGATACACCACAACATATGCATGACATGATGCGCTAACAAATATGATGCATGTCCAGTTTAATATGTGACGCACGGCATGGCATGACAAGCACAACAAAGAACCACTACAAGTTAAGTGAAGTTCAATATGCAACGAGTTGCATATTGACAAAACTCCACATTGAATATTTAGTTCACTCCAGTTTAGGTACTCATCAATATTAAGTGCTCTTAGACATGGCAAGAGGTGAAGCATGAACAACTATATCATCTAGGCATTTTAAATGGGCCCAGAAGCAACATATAGCATTTCCGAAACAACCTCATATGCATATTATGATTTAGGTCCAGATCTGTCCTAACACAATTTTAGAGTTGTTAAACAGCAAAATAAATGTCACCATGAGATTCTACACATTTTTCTAGGTATGTTACATGTATAAAACATTTTCAACGGAGCTACGGTTCAAAAGTTATTAAAAAAATTCATATCAGCAAGGCAATTATGCAAATTAATGTAAACAACAAGTTTAAATATTTGTATCACATGTGAAAGTTGGATATTGTGAATCTACACGAAATTCTAGTCACTTTACATATATAAAGTTTTTACATATGATGCACGATTAATTATATATTAGCAATTTTAAAACAGGGATTTTTGTGTAATTTATTAATCACTGGATAATTGATAAATTTGCAGCAGAGGAAAAAAACTATATTGCGCCGAATCTGGACAGGGCACTAGGCGCAGGATAACTAAGCAACGCTCTGGGCGAAGGATAGGCAGGTGCTGCTCACCTAGGGCTCGTGGGCCGACTAGGGGTGCTGGGCCTGGTAGGAGGCGCGACCCACCTGGCGCTGGAGCGATCAACAGCTCGAGCGAGCTCCTCGTCCTCCCGATCCCGCTGGATCGGGGCAGGGGCCGGCGGTGGCAGGGGTTGTGCGGCGGTGGGATCCAGTCGGGAAGGGTCGGCCCTAGAGGAGGCCGGCCTGATCTGGTGATCCCTGGCATCAGGGGCCGATTTCCAACAAGAAACGGCGAGATGTGAGCTTTGACGAGGCCATCGGTCGGACATGGCGGTTCCTACGAAGAGGAGAGGCCGGCAGGGAGTTAGGCAGAGGGGGGAAGGAAGAAAAAAGAGAGGGAAGAGAGAGGGGCGGCGAGGTACGGCCTCGCGCTCGTTGGTGACGGTGCTCCAGCAACCGGAGCGGCGGCGGGGTTGGAGGCGAGGCCTGACGGCGGGGATGCGGGCTGCAAGGCTCAGGAGGAGCTCGGGCATGGGCGCTCGCTAGTGCGCCTGCGGGGAGCCGCGGCGGCGCTTCGGGCCCGGGGCGGGCCCGGATGGGCTTCGTGGGCCACGACGGCTGCTGGGAGAGAGGAGGCGCGGCTGATGATTGGGGCGCATGGATTTGGAGGCTAACCCTAGGGTTGCCTGATTTGGATGCTAGGGGTCTATTTATAGCAATCAGGGGCTAGGTTAGGGTGTTTTGCTCCGTTTTCGGACAGTTCGATCTCGATCGGATGGCCCAAAAGCGGAGGGAGCTAGCTAGGTGGGCTAGTGGGGTGTGTAGTGGGCTTTGGTCTAAGATGAGGGGGAAGGTGGAAGCCCGTGACAGAGTTTAAAACAACGAAAAACGTCCGACGAATAAACCGATGACCACATAGCTACGACTGACCGTTTGGGTATCAAACGAACTCGGAATGCGACGAAATTTAGCAGGCGGTCTACCTACAATATAATAAGACTGCATGCCAACTTTCAACCCAATCCGAGAATATTTATGCGCACTTTTAAAAACAATAACGATGTCGTGGGCGCGTGCATGTGTGGTTGGTCTCTAAATGGGCAACAACAAGAACGGAGAGAACCGACGACTATGAACGGATGCAAGTTTTTGAAAACGAGTGATGTTGCCATGCAGATGATGCGAATGATGCTATGATGAAGGCGACACCTAGACAAATCACATGACGAGAATGGAATAAAAGGGAATCTTCTGGAGGGTCGGTCCCGGGCTGTTACATATATCATGAGGGATTCCACCAACGAGCGGACTCTTTGTCTAGTATCACCATGGGAAAGGCATTGTTCGGGTGCTTACCTTGGGTATGTGATATACTACGAGTCGTGTATGACATGGAAGTTCCCCGAGTCTTGTGGGTAAAGTGTGCAACCTCTGTAGAGTATAAAACTATTCGAATAGCCATGTCCACGGTTAAGGACAGTTGGGTGGTGCTGATTAGACTATGTTCAGATGTTTTCGCAAACTTGGTGTGTGTGTGTGTGTGTATGGCACAAAGATGACACTTGAAATAAGTTAGACGATCTGACGTGATGATTGACATTAGAGAGGTTCAACCCCCTGATCATGATGATATCTATAGCTTGTTCATATGGATATCTACCAACTGTTAATGCATGCTTACCTAGTTACTTGATCATGTCATTGCATTCAAAATTAGCTTTCTCAAAAATACCTATTAGTACTATATGATGTATTGTTATACCTTGTGCCACAACTTGGGTGGCTTGCGAGTACATTCAAAGTACTCATTAGCTTGCGACTGGTTATTTAATTGGCCAGGCATGGAAGACCAGGAGTATGGTGAAGAGTTCGTTGGTGACGATCATGCGAACTAGGACGCTTCCCAGTCAGAATGCTATAGGTTTAAGGTAGATGGCAATGGGTTCACGCTTTCAATCAAGATTTCCGTTGTTTGATTATGTTTAAGTATTTGTCCCTTGTGGCCCTATCTATGTAAGACTAGACCTTCATGGTCTTTATTTGTGTAAGACGCTAAATGTGGATGTAAGACTCTTGTTATTTAGCTCTGTGTGTTCATTGAGCATTGATCTCTGGGATTACTGTGCACGTGCATTTGGTGATCACTACTTATGAGTCGGGGTCCCCACATCAGTGAACTGACTCACCTGGCGGCAGCGGAAAACATGAGAGGGGATTTATAGGGGAGTAGGGAACGATGACGGCCTCGGCATCCGTGAAGCTCACGGCGCCCATACGCTCTCTGACTCAGAGGTGGATGGCGATGTTACGTGGAGAAGGTGGCCTATTGCGTGGGCTGGGCCTGGGGGCTTAAGGCCCAAGTGGGCTGCGGCTGCTAGGCTCTCTCCCTCTACGCAGGATTTTTTTTGAAATGAGACATCAACTAGCCATAAAATACCAGAGTTTCAAAAGAGAGTTTGCGAGGAAGTATATATTTTTGAACTCACAAAATTCAGCACTATTTTACAAAAATGGTTTGGGCATTTTTTGAACAGTAATTACTTCACATATAATTAGTAAAATAATCTGTTTTTGCAAGATTCACAAGGCAACTAAAGCAAAACATGGCAAGGGAAGGTTTTGACATACTAAAGAGATTATTTAGAAGAAGATCAACATTTATTTGGGTTAAGAAGAGAAAAAACAAAACCACACATCTAGCATGCCATTCAAGGGAGGGGGGGTTAAGCCATGTTTGAAAGGAATTGGGACAGGATCCACACAACACTAAACTCACTTGCAAGCACACCTCTCCACACATACACTCACACCACAACAAGCACCTCAAGCAAAGCATGATGCAACTAATGAAATGATGATATGATGCCATGATGCAAAATGACATGAGGCAAAATATTATTACTCAAATCACATGATGGCATTCGTTGAAGGTTCATACATGAAATATTACAAAGGAATTCACTTGGGTTGTTACACCGTAGACCAGGACGCTACTCGTACATCACACATTGCAGATCCCATCGGCGGGCTCCGTGGTCATTTCTCCACCTCCAATAGGCGAGAACGTGCGCGTCGCGAGCCCAAGGGCTACTGTCGGGCCTTTGGGACTAGGGGTACCCATGCCCATCTGCCCATAGCCCAAGACGCAACTCGTACCTCGCACATTGCAGGGCCATCGGCAGGCTCTGTGGTCATCCCCCTTGTGAGGGATCAGACCTCACGAGACATACGATGCCCGCGTTCTCTAGAACCTCCCGAGGTCCCCCCCGCAAGGTGGCCTCCTGAGGCCCTCGTGAGGCGGTTCCATCAGGGTATCCCATTGGGGACGTACGGCCCTACGGAGTCACATGGGTGACAGGGGCCATGCCTAGGGGCGCCACAGGACGTGTCATCAAGTGTGACTAGGGAGTTTGCCCCTTTGCTTCTAAAGGAGGAGAACTATCCCGTCATGTCCCAGAGCTCCCCCAAAGGTTTACTTATGGGTGAAAGAAGACCAAGGCCAGGGACTCATCGGGGCAGAGGTCATCACCGAGCCCACTAACGCATCACGACAAGAAGCCTTTGTAGGCGCATACAACTTTCGTAGGATAGGCCGCAGTCCTGCCCCCCATCAAACTGGTCTGTTCAGGCGATCCTTCCCACCGTGTGTTTTCGGGGAAAGAGGGTCATGGCCATATAAGTAGGAGGAAGGGGGCATCAGAACCAGGCAGATTGTATTCTCCTCCCTCCGACCAAGCAATTCAAACAAGCAGGGGTAGGGTTTTACACCACAAGGTGGCCCGAACATGGGTAGATCACGATATCCTTGTTCTTCCCCCAAGCTCGAGCACGCCGGAGCATTGTAGTAGGTTAGCTAGAGCGAGCGTAGTTGGAGAGCCAGCGCACCCCTGAGTTTGAACTTCTGTTGGGTCACCGGAGCCCCGATTCTGACATTTGGCATGCCAGGAAGCGGTGCACCACTGATCTCCGTCCCCATCTCAGGTCCGCTCCTACCAACCCAATGGCTAAAGCCCACCATGCATGCGCCGAGCACCCAGTGTCTTAAGACATACACCACCCCACCAACATTGCGGCTGCCGCTGTCACCGACCATGCCGCTCGCGAACAACAAGACCCCCTGCCACCCTGGTGAAGCAACGCGACCGTCTCATCGTGGCCCCTTCGACCCGTGTTCACCTGGGGGACCTGAACGTGCAGAACACGCTGCTAATGGCTAGTGAACTGCTCTACCACCGCCTGAGGGATGGAGGCTATGGCGCTTGGGAAGACCACATTGCCGAGCTTGTCACCATCGCCAGGAGGGCCCTAACAGCCTCCCGCTTCCATCCCGGTCCCCGGAGTAGGGAGCGCTGCCAGCAAGCCGCCTCCGCCGTCGAGAGGCGAACCAACCGGATCTCAGCATGACAGGCCTTTGTAGGACTCACCTTGTGCCCTCCTAGTTCTCCTTCGGGTCCCTATGGCAGGTTATGTGCCAACACTCAACCCCTATGGCGACCCTCTCGAGGGGGGCAGCGGGATGTTCTGCGCCAACCACAACGTACACACCCACAACACGAAAGACTACCAGGCGCTAGAGCCCCCTCGCGGTGAGCATGCCGGCTAGCGCATGAGCCGCTGTAGGCCCAACGCCGACCATGGAGACAGCCAACTCGGGGGCTCATTGTACAATGATGGGCGAGGGCAGCCTAGTGAGGCGCGCTCCCAAGGCGACATCGTCATCCTACATCTGCCACCGCCACTCGAGGGGAACGACGGTGGTTGGCCTAGCGAGAGAGCCGAGGGCCATTAGGGCCCTCGATTAGTGGCGTGCATCCATAGTGGTGCCTACACACCCTTGCCAGCCCCCTGGGTCAGGAGAGCCATTCGCGAGTCAGTTGTCGCCCCCCGACGGCAGGGGGCCACCCGCCGCTCGAGGTAGCAGCAGGGCCTCATCTCCTTTGACTCCAGGGACGACCTCGGGTGCGCGGGCGACGCGAGTATGCTCCCCATGCTGTGTTCACCCATCATCTACAATGTATCTATCCCCAAGACCCTCTTGGACGGAGGCGCGGGCCTGAGCATGCTCTCAGTCGAAACCTTCGTAAAGCTTAAGGTACTCCACGACCGGCTGGCGCCAACAAAGACGTTCTTTGGAGTGGCCGGTGGCTCTACCACTCATCTGGGGCGCATCAGACTCCCTGTCACCTTCGGCATGCATGACAACCACCGCGTCGAGCTCATCGACTTTGACGTGGCATGTATTTGCCTCCCGTACAATGCTTTTTTTGTTACCCAGCGCTGGCTAAGTTCATGGCGGTGATCCACTATGGCTATGACATCCTTAATATGATGGGCCATAGCGACATGATTACTATCACATGTGGCAAGGAGAAGGCAGCCTGGTCCCTTTGGTGCACCCGTCGAGTTGCCGCGATTGGGCACTCGGGTAACGCAGAACGCTCCTGACGCCATGAAGCATCACCCCCAAGGAAGAAGCGGTCATTGCCCACTCGAGGTCCCACTGAGCGGGAATCGGGTCTCCATTGTTAGGGTCAGGTAATCTAAGATGCTAAGGAGACCAGGCACCAGGGCCAAGCCGCTCTCACATGCGAGACTCCTCGGGCAGTGTGAGCTGCCGAGCTTTCGCTCGCGAGCTGCGTGAGGTGGTTTGGCCCGACAAGTTCATGCTCGATCTGCCCCTGCGGTACGATGGAGTCCCAGATCCCACGAAATTCCTCCGACTCTACATGATAAGCGCCAGGGCGGCGAGTGACAATGACAAGGTCATGGCAAACCAGAGGAATCCCCATGGCCCTTAAGGGGGGCGCACGCTCGTGGCTCATGGGCTTGCGTGAGGAATCAGTCTCTTCATGGAGCGAGCTCCACAAGCTGTTCGTCAGCAATTTCAAGGACACACGTGGATGCACCCGCCCCGACATATCCCCCTCAGACCGCAGTCTATGGCGGGAGAGGCAGCTCCTTGGGGAGACTTTGCGCGAGTACATGTGGGGACCCCGACTCATAAGTCGTGATCACCGAATGCACGTGTACAATGATACCAGAGATCAATGCTCACTGAACACACATAAGCTGAATAACAAGAGTCTTACATCCACATTTACCGTCCTACACAAATAAAGATCATGAAGGTCCAGTCTTACATAAATAGGGCCACAAGGGCCAAACACTTAAACATATCAAGCAGTGGAAATCTTGACCGAAAGCGTGAACCCATGCCATCTGCTTTAAACCTACATGCATTTTGACTGGAAGCGTCCTAGTTCGCATGTTCATCACCATGAACTCTTCACCGTACTCCTGTTGTTCCATGCCTGTCCAATTAAATAACAAGTGGCAAGCCAATGAGTACTTCGAATGTACTCGCAAGCAACGCAAGTTGTGGAATGAGGTATAACAATGCATGATATAGCACTAAGTAGGTAAGTTTTGCAGAAAGCTGATTTTAAGTGCAATGATGTGATCAAGTAACCTGTGTAATCATGCATCAATTGTTAACGGTACTCATGTGAACAATCTCAATTATCATCAAGCGGGGGTTGAACTTCTCGTGTTCACCATCATGCCAGGTCATCGGACTTAGCTCAAGTATCACCTTTATCACCAACACACACACACACGAGGTTTAGAAACCATGGACGTAGCACAAGAGCGATCATCCAACTGTCCTTGACCGTGGACACGACTATTCGAATAGTTTTACACTCTGCAGAGGTTGCACACTTTACTCACAAGACTCGGGGAACTTCCGTGTCATCCACGACTCGCGGTATATTTCATACCCGAGGTAAGCACCCGATCAATGCCTTTCCCTTGGCGATACTAAGCAAAGAGTCCATTCGATTGGTACACAGGCCACATGATGTACACCACACATAGCATCCATGCAGGGACCAACTATGTGCCCGATGCCTGTGAGGACGGCGCATGCTCGTCCATGCCGGCACGACCCCGTATCGAGAGTGACCACGCCACTCCCGCCACTAGTAATGTGGGTCCATGCTAGTACCCACCAAAGTAATCAAGAAAGCACCATCCCATAAGGGGTATCGTGGTCGTGCATGTAAGGTTGGAGTAACGGTCGCAACTTACACCAATCCGTTTTGGAAAACCACACACAATTACTTGCTCCGGTACACGACTTCTTTCTCAAGTGGTTACCCAAATCAACATTATCTCCCTCGGGCATTAGTGGCACCCGACGGGCTTTTTGAAAAGACTTTTAAATCATCCCTTTGTTTCCATCACCATGCATAATCCTGATACCACTTGCGTAGCATCTACTAGCATGTTATCTACTCCCACCCGCACAACCCTCATAAGTATTGTAGGGTCATGCACGATGCAAGTATCAACGGTAAAAGTAACGGAGGCATCCCACCGAAGTGGTCACCACATCACATGATCAACAACAAGGAATAAGGTGCTATATGACACGCATGAAAATGGTTTCTTAACATGGTCAAAGGGCTGCTTGGCTGGCTCAACAAAGTCTTCGGGGTCTTCAAAGGCTTTGGGTGCAACTCGCTCGTCAACAACGCAATCAATCGTCGCGATAAATAATGATAATAATAAGCATCACACAAAAACAAAGCACAAAAATCTACTAATAAAATGTTGCCCTACTTTGATAAATACTACAAACTATTCTACAAATATTCTACTAAGGTTTTGCTATGAAAACATTTTTGAAAACTATTTAAACAGAGGCAAAAAGATGCCTAAAACTAGTTTTAAAATAAAACAGTGCATAAAAAAATTTCAAATTTTTTCACAAACGACACTATTAAATTCTACATATTATTTCAATATTTATGGTGAAAAATATATTTGACATAGGATTTTTATTTTGATCTATGTGATTTTTGGAAAATAGACAGAAAAAGAAAAGGCCTAGTGGCCAGCCAGACCGGGTGTGCTGGCGCCCCCGCGCGCGTCAGGTTTCAAACATAATGGGTGGGGCCTAGTGGCCAGAGAGAGAGTTGCGGGAGGGAGACGTGAGAGGCCGACAGGTGGGGCCCACCTATCGGAACCATGTGCCACCTCAGGACCGAGGGTGGAGAAGCTCACCGGCGGCAACCCCGTCCACGGCGAGGGAAGGCAAAGGCGGGAACGGCTTCAGGAGGTTCCCGCGCATCGGGAGGTACCGGAGTTGATCGCCGGGGAGGCCTGAGTCGCCGGCGGCGAGGTGGCCGTGGCGGAGGGAATCGGGAAGTGACCGCCAGGGCCGTCCTAGGCTATAAAAAGAGCAAGGGAAAGGGGGAATAGCATCAGCAGGGTGAGGGAGGAGCAATTGGAGAAGAAAGAGGGCCAGAGGGCCTCGCTACATGGAGATCGACGAAGGCGATGCCGCGGATAGGTTCATCTCGATCCTGAGCGCTCGAGCACGGGGAGGTCGAGCTGGGCTCTCAGAGGGCGAGTGAAAGGGAGAGGAGGGATCCGGAGGGGTGAACAGGGCATAGGGAGGCCCCTTTATAGGCGCCCGGTGGTCCACCGAGCTCGGGTGCGCTGACGAGCTCGGGGCCGAGGCTAGGGTCAGGTAGAGGGGCGAGGGTGTGTCTACGGTGTTGCTGGGGCAAGCCCAAGGCTAGGGGGAGAGGACGGAGAGGCAGGGGAGCGCGCGCGTCCGAGCACTATGGTTGGCCGAGCTGGCCGGCATCGGCCACGCGTGCGAGAGGTTGCCGGAGAGATAAATAGGATGGGGCCGACCGCTTGGAGGGACGCGGACATCAAGGCGAATCCAAGGGACATCCCTCGCATCCTTAGGTGGTCCAGAAGCTCGTGATGGGTGCGGCTATAGTGCGGGAGCGCACTATAGCACGCTCCAAAGCATGCAAATGGCCGGCATGGCCATTGTCCATGTGCTCTGGGGTGTCCCACTTTGTCCAGTGGCTCTTGGGGGGTTCCTGGGATGCTCTTTGGATGCTCTGAGAGGTGAGGAGAGGGGTTGAAGTACAAGGAGGGGGTAAAAATGGTGCTCTCATCATTGTCCAGGGGTGAAAAAGCAGGTTTTCACCCCTCAACCAGGGAGTGTGGCCAAGCAAGGTTTACTGGAGGTGAAAGATCATTACAAGATGGTGTGGTAAAAAATTTGGGCTCAAGGAAAATAGAAGAAGGGGGTCAAACAGGGTTTTTGCCATGCTGGTAGAAGGTGTTTGATGGAGATTAGGGCAAGAAAATGCGCCTTGCTTGCCATAAGATTTGACAGGATCAAATGGTGATTGGAATTAGGCTTGATCACCAAGTTTGAGCTTGATTGAAGAAAGTTCACAATGTATCTTTGTGAAACCCTAGAAATTAACAGAATCTGGTTTCTGTAGATCTAGTCATGCTAAGCTAATCTCCTTGATGCAGCACTTAGTGTAGCACCATTATTTGGTGATTAGAACATGCCCACAAAGTTTGGGGTCAAGAGAAGAAACTTCACAATGTGAAGTTGTTCAAATTTGCATCTGGACAGGAATGGTTTTGGAATAAGTTTAGGAAGCAAAACAATTTGGATTGAGATGAAACTTTGCAAGATCATCAACTATGACATTGTTGTCCTGGTGGAATTTTCTTGGAATTTATTGAGAATATTTCTTATAGAAATATTTCAAAATCTTGATTTGGCCAAAAAGGATTTTGAGGGATTTTGCCCATGACTTCGAACATGACTATGTGTTGAAACTCATATGTATAGAAAATATATGTCCACTGATTTTCCCTATCTTTTCTCAAATACTTTGAAAGCATTTAAATAATTTTTTCCAATAAAAGACCATTTTTGGCCTTAAGAAAAAGCCTTTTAAATAAATAGTAAAATAATCTTTAAAATTAATATTTGGTGGTTTTGGGAAGTCATAAATATAGTATGTTTCAAATAAAGCCTTTGGGGAAAAAAGGATCCATCCAATTTGAGGACTTGTAGTGCAAACCTCAACTCAGGGGCTTTTGAAAACCTAATTTCAATAAATACTTTTTGGTCAAAATAATATTTGATAAAAATAGTTTGGGTCACTATTAAAATGGCATGATCATTGGGCAAGAGTTTTGGTTCAAGGAACATGAATATAGAGAGGAGTATAACCTAAGAGTGCGAAACAAACTCAACCAAACAATCAAACAAGCAATAATTCAAACAAGCATGCACTCAAAAAGTTTTAACTGGTTCCCAGATTTTATAAATCCAAGCATAGGGTGTGACAATACATCCTGCACCTCAGGTAGGAGCGCGACTAGGCCTCCCGAGGTCCCGGGCGCCCCCGAAGCACTCTTGCGACCCGCGACGCCGAGCGCCCAGCGCCCCCTCGGAGGCATGAGTACCAGATAATTTTTTGGTCCATTTTAAATTTAGCATCTCCCCCTGTCTTGTTGCATTTCCCTTAGGCTATCTGGAACTTCCTTGCAATGTAATGAACCCAATTAACCGTTCTTTGTGAGTTTATATCACTTGTTTAAATCTTGAGATTCGATGCCTCCTCGTCGCTTGGAATCGATGCGCCCCCCATGCCCACCCCTCCAATTGTCTATGACTAGGGGCTAATACATGACGTTTGTGTCAGGACCTGTCCTCGCAGCACTGAGAAATCTAAGCGACCGAGCTCTGGCTCACAGGTTGCCCCCTGCCACGTACGCCAACTCGAAGGTCCTTAGTGTCTTGCCCCCGCGGGAACCATCACAGGTGGGTATTGGAACATGGCTAATCTCGTGTGACCGCCCGACATGCATTTTGCCAGGACGGGCATTGCACCCCAGTGGCCGCATGGCGCACGTCGTGCCCCTGCTGTGGAGCGCGAGATCGTGCAACCGTGCCAGAAACACGACGCACGTCACTTGAAGAACCAAGGGAAGAGGTCCTAAGCCCAGCGCTTGGAATGCTCGACCCTCCTATCACCGTACACGTCCCTAAGCCTCCCGGAGCACCGTCCTTTGCCTTGGCAGGACTTCCGCCAGCACCCAAGTGGAAGCCCCATGTTCCACGCTGGCAGAATAACTGTCGAACCGCGACTATGCCCACGCCCAAGTGGAAGCCCCATGCTCCATGCTGGCGGAACGACTATGGAACTGCGACTATGCCCACGCCCAGTGGAAGCCCCATGCTCCGCTCTAGAGAAAGGAGATGCGTGCTAGCCAGTTCCCCTTAAGCTTCGCACAAGCGGGTGATGTGGGCCCGGTGCCTACGCTCGAGAGCTGGCCCCGGATGCGCCGAAAGGCCAAGGGGTTCGGGCCGTGGCTCGTGGGCCTACCCTCGTGCACGACACCCTGCTAAGGCATTCGGGGCCTAGCTACCTCGTGTGAAGCCAAAGTGCAAGCTGGCGAACATGCAGCGTCCGGAGCAGGGCACCCTGTGGCGGACCCTCCTCGCAAGGCATCACTTGGGGGGTCTCCCGAGGCACACTTAGCGAGAGACTACACACGGGAAGGGCGACAGTCGGGCGTTGTAGCCCCTCGGGGGCTGCTTTCATAGGGCCCCTCGCGTGCCGAGAGAAGGACCCTGCGCACTGCGTCACAAAAACCCTAAAAGTCCTCACCCCCCAAGGGGACTCTCGAGAAAACACAAGGACGGGGTCCGCCTAACACACGGGTCATGCTCGGAGAATGGACCCAAAAACGCAGGGCAAGAGGACAATGCAAATAAAAATGAGAGGGCCTTGCAAAGGGAGCAAAGACGCACCAGACATGACAAACAACCGCCGCAAAAAACAAAAGCCTCCTACCAAGGTTTTTACACTGCCATGAAGCAGGATGGTTCATGATACGACGGGAGGGGGCACATGACTTAAGCAGAGGAGGCAGTGTCTTCGTCATGACTGCCAGGGAGGTCTGCACTGGGGCCACCACTCTCCTCGGAAGATGCAGCTTGAGCAAAGTACCCAACCATGGACTCCACATGCTCGTGCACCTCATCTCGGAGGGGACTCCGAAGCTCTACAGGCACCGGTTCCATCATGTGGGAGAGTTCCAAGAAAGAATCGAACTGCCGGAGGTTGAAGACGCACATCAACGCGTAGTCTAGGAGGTCGCGGGTGCTTAACTCGATGTCCGCTTCCACCTTGGAGACACTCGACTCTAGTGGCTCCACCACCTTGAGGAATATGTCGCGGTAACCCCCGTCCCTGTGCACGCGGGGCAGCTCCGACGTGTCCCTGATGAAGTGGCAAAGTGCGCCACCGGCATGCTGGGCGAGACGCAAGAACGGCCTGGCGCACGGAGCCTCCATCATCCGTGTGTGCGCCTCGTCGTCCTTGGCCCTTTGCATGGCGTCGGTGGCTTTGGCAATTTGGGTCTGCTGCGATGCCAACTCTCCCTCAATATCGCCCTTGCTCGCGAGGGCGGCCTGGAGATCCGCATTGGCGGTCTGTAGTTGTGCCTTGAGCTCGCCCGCCTCCTCCAGGAGCGTGGCATGACGAAGCTGGAAGCGGGCTTCCTGCTGTTCCAGTTTGCCGCAGTACTCCTCCAGAGCGGCCTGCCGCTCGAGACCCACCCTCGCGTCGGCATCAACCCTGCTTGCGGCCTCTCTCTCCTAGAGCTCGGTGAAGAGCTCGTCGCGCATCACGTCAAGGGCAGCCTTGTCAGCGAGGAACTGGCCCTCCAGGGTCTCAAGGCACTCGCGGTCTGCCTCCTAGTCGAAGGCGGTCCAGGCGGCCTCTCATTCACTGAGGGCCATTTTGGCCTCCCTTTCGATGACGGATGCCATGCTGCAGGCCAGCTCAGCCTCGGGCGTGGCGTCCCTGGGGTGCCTACGGCGGCAACAGATGCGTGCCCCTAGGGCTCCAGCACAGGCCTACTCCTCCCCACCAAGGCGGAAGCGGGGGCTGAGGCTGTACCAGCGGACGACATGTGATGGGGTGCCTTAGGCACGATACCCCTTCGCCTCTTGAGAGTAGGCACCCTAAAGAAGCCAACGATCAAACATCCTGGGCCAAACGAAACATGCAAAAAGGCTGGGATAGTAATGCGCTTACTCATCGTCGGCTGCCCAACGCCACCACATTGGGTCGGCCTTGGGCGTGGGCCCCCGTCGCTCCTAGCGAACGCGGGGGCAGGGGACGTAGAGGACCTAGCCTGCGCTCCGACGCCAGTGGAGCTTCCCTTTTTTTCCATGGTGAGGGGAAGGGAGGAGTAGGCGAAGTTCGCGCATGGAAGGAGGAGCATCACGGTAAGGAAGCATACAGGAGAAGCCGAGCAATGATGGTTTCGCCTGGTGTAGACAGTGGTTTTTCTAGGTAGGAGAGCAGTTCCCGGGGCATCATGGGAAGTAGAGTTGGTGGACGATCCACCATGCGCCATGCGTCACGACTAGCCCACGGGCGATTGCAGCCCGTGTTGTTTCGCCACCTCCAACAGGCGAGACCGTGTGCATCGTGGGCCTGGGGGCTATTGTCAGGCCTTTGGGACTGGGGGTACCCAGGCCCATCTGCCCATAGCCCAGGACGCGACTCGTACATTGCACATTGTAGGGCCCATCGGCAGGCTCCGCGGTCATACCCCTCATGAGGAATCAGACCTCACGAGACGTACGGTACCCATGTTGTCTGGGACCTCCTGAGGGCCCCCCGCGGGGTGGCCTCCCGAGGCCCTTGTGAGGCAGTTCTTCCACGGTATCCCAATGGGGACGTATGACCCTGCGGAGTCATGTGGGTGACAGGGGCCGTGCTGCTAAAGGGGCAGGTTGTGTCGCCAGGCGCGAGTAGGGAGTTTTCCCCTTTGCTGCTAAAGGTGCAGGACTAGCCCATTATGTCCCTAAGGGACCCCCAAAGGTTTCCTTTTGGGTGAAAGAAGACCAACGTCGGGGACTCATCGGGACAGAGTTCATCACTGATCCCTCCAACATGTCACGACGAGAAGCTTTTGCAGGCGAAGACTAGTTTCGTCGGGATAGGCCGTAGTCCTGCCCCCCTTCAAACTGGTCTGTTGTGGTAACCCTTGTTGCGGTGTGTTTTCGGGGAAAGAGGTCCATGGCCATATAAGTAGGAGGAAGGGGGCATGAGGATCAGGCATATTCTATTCTCCTCCCTCCAACCAAGCAATTCAAACAAGAAGGAGTAGGGCTTTACACCGCAAGGTGGCCCGAACATGGGTAGATTGCGGTGTCCTTCTTCTTCCCCCAAGCTCGAGCACGCCGAAGCTTCATGGTAGATTAGTGAGAGCAAGCGTAGTTGGAGAGCCACGCACCCCTGAGTTCGAACCTCTTTTGGGTCCTGGCAGCCCCGATTCCGACACTTTCCACAAGCTAAACATGATCATCTCAATTACAATCATACATACCGATCATCATACATAAAAGCAGGGTCCAACTACAAACAAAATTAGACGATAAAAGTGATATCCATCCTTGCTAATCCCAGGCTACTGGGCTAGAACCTATCCTATGATCGATGGTGAATAAGAAGAAACTCCAAATAGAACAATCATTGTGCTCACGTCAAAGTATCGTTTTACTTATACCTGCACCTTTTTTTGTAGTAATCTGTGAGCCAGAAGGACTCAAAAATCTCATTTCCAAGGGTATCAACACTAGCAAACCTTACTGGGTGAGGAATGGTTAAGTGGTGAGGCTACAGCAAGCACTAAGCATTGGATATCTGGATAACTTACGAGTACAATAATAAGAAGAGTGATCTACGCATAAACAGACGTGAACTAGAAATGATCAAGAATAGATCTTGAACACCTACTTATGAGTCAATCATAACCCCACCATGTTCTCTTTCCAAACTCCCCCAAAAAGAGACGGTCATAGTTACACACATGGTTTGTATATCTTAACTGAGTTTACTTCAAGTCTTCTATTACCGGGTATTATAAAATTACCAAGTTACCACATAACTTCGGGCATGGCTCTGAAAGATTTAAACCTACAGGGGTGCTCCAAGTCTTCCATCGCAAATTAGGCACAAGCTTCATGGAAAAGCTCAACCTCGAGATAGCCCAAGGTATCCTCGGAGTCCCAGTGGACAACACATTCGAGAAAGGCAAAACAAATCCACCAAGGCCACCCAACATGTCGACAATCCTGAGAGGAGCCACGTATCTCGTTCTTAGGACACGATCCGACGGGAAAGCCTATGAGTAAAACCAAACCACGAGTTTCCCCATGGTAGCCCCATTCTAACCATTTGGGACCAGCACCATCAGCACTGCCCCCCCGTATTATGTTGAATGAATCCGCGGGTAGAGCCAACTCCTTATGTGTTAATAAAGGTGTTCAATATTATTATGTTGAGAAAACATAGTACCAATTTTGGGCCTTGTCGGAAGAGTTTTATCCCACAACGAATTATCAAGGGGGTCCCCATAACAACCCCAAGCATGTTAGGAGCGCTCAACATGGAACATAGCACCGGTACTCGTAAACTAAGGTGGCAAGAGTGGAACAAAACACAAAGCAAAAGGCCAAGCCTTCCACCCTTTACCAAGTGTATAGATGCATTAATTAATAGCAAGAATATCGTGATATCCCAAGATAACCATGTTATCACATGGAACAAACTACACCTGCAACTAGCAAAGCTATAAGAAGGGACGAGCAAGCGGTAACATAGCCAAACAATGGTTTGCTGGGATGTGGAGGGTTAGAAGCTTATCATGGCATTTTGGGCGGCATGACAAACAAGTGGTATGCAGCGAGACATAGAGATAGAAACGAGACAACTAGCATGGAAATGATAGTAGTGGTATCCAGGGAAATGATCATCTTGCATGAGGTCCTGTTTGGAAGAACAGATCTGTGAAGAAGACGAACCAACGTAGTCGAACGAATCTTCACACTATGAATGCTTTCAAAAACTCTAGCAATAAGAACAAATTTGGAAACAAAAAATGGCATGGTAAACACCACAACATATCATTGACATGATGTGCAAACAAATATGATGCATGTCTGGTTTAAATATGCAAGTCATGGCAATCACAACAATCAAATACTACACATTAAATGAAGTTCAATATGCAACGAGTTGCATATTGACAAAATTCCATGTTTGAATCATTTAGTTCAATCTTTTTTATTTACATGGCATGTTTAAATGTTCCTTTACATGGCAAGAGGCAAAGCATACATAAACTACACTATTTGGGCATTTTAAATGAGGTCGGGAACAACGTGTAACTATTCCGGAAAGTCCCCATATGCAAATTAAGGATTTTGTATTGTTGTGCCTTGTAGACAATTTTAGAGTTGTTGAACATCTAAATAAATGTCACCATGCTATTCTACACATTTTTCTAGCCATGTTATATATACAACATTTGATTCAAATTTACGGTTAATTAGTTATGAAATAAATAATTTTAACATGGCATTTATGCCAATTAATGCAAACAGCAAGTTTAAACATTTTTATCATAAGTGAGAGTTGTGTATTAGTAATCTACACAAAATTCTGAACATTTTACATGTTTAAATCATTTTAATCCGACACACGGTTTGTGAGATATTAAATGCATGAGGTGCAAAGGTCTAATCTGCAAATCTGTTTTTCTTGGATAATACCTAAAATCGTTGATATGCGAAAATATATTCATGAATCGAATCTGGTGGGCGCAATATAGAGAATCTCGCCCAGGACAAGCGATAGGCAGGCGCTGGGGCTCACCGTGGTCCATCCGGAGATGGGGTGGCTTGAGTGTGGGCTAGCTCGGTCGTGGTGTGGCTGGGTCGGTCAAGGCGAGGAGGTGGCAAGCCGATGGTTGGGCCGGATCAATCGCAGCGGGCCCCACGTGATGGGGAGTCACGAGGTGAGCATGTCATCCTCCTCACTTGTGGACTGGCGGCATCGGCGTGGAAGACAAGGTGGGAGACTAGGGTTCCAAAACAAGGAAGGTAGGGGCGTCCATATATAGTAGGGGATGCTAGGTTAGTTTTTTTAGCCTGATTCGAGCCAGTCGACCGCATTGGGACGATTCTGGTCATGGGGGAGGTTTAGGTGGGCTGTATAGATTGGCTAGGTGTGGATGAGAGGGAGGTTTACGGACCGTGGCAACGTTTAGAAAGACCTAAAGGCCCGCGATTTAACCGACTATATTTATCCGTTGGGGCATCAAATAGCCTCCGAATGCGACGAAATATGACACGCGGTCTACATAAACTATATTGAGATCGCACACCAACTTTCGACCCATTCAAATAAAATTTTATACTCAATTTTAAAAACAATATTTTAACGATGTCGCGAGTGTGTGCATGGGTGTTTGTTCTCAAAATGATCAATGACAATAACAAGAAGCACCGACAACTATGAACGGATGCAAGTTTTTTAAATGATGGGAACTGAGTGTCGCTACAATGCGCATGATTTTAATGAATCTATGATGAATACGACAAACAAATAAAACACATGGAGGAACTCTAAATAACTGGAAGGCATGCAAAGCATCGGTCTTGGGCTATTACAGCGGCGGGGGTTGAGCTCTCGGTGACCTCATGCATTTCCGTGGTGGCACCATGGTAGCAAAGGGTGAGCTGGTGGTGCGGGTGGCTTGGTTTATGTCCTCGTGTCCATGGCCCGTCGTATGAATCAATGTGAAAGGCCTCGAATGTGGGGCTACCATAATGGTCGTAGCTATGTTGTTACGGACCGAGTACCACCGTGCCCACCAATCCCCTCACCGCCCATCGTTAATGGATAGAACACACCCAGTGTATCAGATTTGGAAGATCCTAGCAATCACACACTAAGGAACTGCTTCCCCCATGATCCTATAACCTCCCCAATGCAACTGAACCCTTATGCTACTTCCAGACGATCCTATTAGGTTGTAGCGAAGGGCTGTGACCTACGACGTATGGCCAATACTTCGTGTATCTCCAAACACCAAAAAGCGCTAAATTAACGTCTGACACCCCCTTCATGATGTGCTTCCTACAACTACTCGAAGGAGTTCCAAGAATTAACATAAGAAATTGCTTTCCATCTTCAATATGTATTTTCTTCCACCTCTCTCTCTCTCCCTTGCATGCGCGTGCCTTGTCTTAGTAGACTGAAGCCCCTCCATGCCTTGTTGAAGGTCCCTCCTTACCGCCGTGGACAATGGGAAAGAAACAACCGAGCACCATTTCATCACTGCCCATGGCACCACTATGTTGGAGGTGGTATGCCTAAACAAGCATGAGATGGTGAAGAAGACCTTTTCCATGTATGAGAAATAGCTCCAGGAGGATAGACACAAGTTCGTGGGCCTTGACTTGGAGTACACACAAAAGTGGCCTTTAGAGAGACAAGGGATCATCGTCAGACAATTATCCATGTGTAGGTGCGTCCTTGTCTACCACTACTGCATGCTAAGACGCCGTGTCAGGCCCTTAATCATTTCCTAAAACCCAAGGTGAAAACTTCGCCAACATGGACATCAAGAATGACAACATGATGCTTTAAAATCATTGGATCAAAATTCCAGATGATCATCATGTCAACATCCAGAAGCGGGTTTTAATCAAACGTTGGCGAAAAAGAGACTCCATGAACAAACTCATAGCAACCATTCTAGACTGCTTGTTTCGCGCCATGAAAACAACATTCTCCAAGGACTACACAGTTTCTGGGAATGGAAACTGCTTTTTGAAACACAACCTCAATATGTAACAAAAGTTGCCTACATAAGCTACGAGCACTACTGAAAAAGATACATCCATGGCAATACGCCTTTGTCACATTACGCCACATTTTCTGTCACACATGTACATCTGTGACATTTTTATGACAAAATCAAGATATTCATACCTACATTGTGGGGATGTATTCCATGATAATGATCCATTTATGATCACCGAAGTGTAAACTTTCATGATGATAAATAGCGCATCATGAGGTGTCTTCGTCAAGGGTAACCAATATGTGACATCCACCATAATGGGTCACCACTAAGCTACCGGGTGCGGATTTCGGATCTGATACCCATTAAGAGCCCTGATCAATGACCAATTTCCACGTGTCGGATTCTCATTCGCCAAAGGAGCCATATGTGATTTATATGTTGCGACAGGTGGCGTCCATCCAACAGACTATATGCGCCTATGAAACCAGGACACATGGCCTGACCGAGTAGTGGCCTATTTAGGTGAAAAAGCTAACCCAATCTAAAGCTTGGTTAAAGACCACTTGACTTGGTTAATAGTTGGCAAGCCAGACCATTAACAACCTGTTAATAGTCTATTTGCATATTAACACGGACCCGGTATGCATGCTCGTTATGACATGTCTGAATTTAGTCCATTAGCAACCTATTGGCCATCCATATGGTTCCAGCCTATCGACGATGAAGCTGAGGGATACAAAGAATATCTCACCGCCGGGTGTCATCATGATGATCGGAAAAAGTGGAAATTCCACCTGTGCAGGAATTCCCTAGATGTGCAGCCCCACGATGGGCGCCAACTGTTGAGGGAACTAGATTGACAATACTACAAGGGGTATGAATGGAGGGGCGAAGTCTAGCTATGACTCAGGTCTTCACTCGGATGTGTACGAGTTCAGGCCCCCACTTAGAAGTGGCAAAATCCCTGTCTCAAGCCCGGGGGCAGGTTTGTTTGCTTATGGGGGAATAGGAGAATACAAGTGTCGGAACCTTGTTATGACGTCCGGTGGTAGCTTATATAGAGTGCGTCACCACCGGCCGAGCGCCGTAATAAATCCTAGTTAAAGATACGTTATAGGAACTACCGCTTTAACTAGAGCATTACTGATAACGTAGGATTAACTATGGCAATGGACATCCCTTCAGGTTCCTCGAACACTATGCCTCCCAGGTTGTTGAGCTTCTATCGTTCGAGTGTGTGTCATAGTCATCTGAGTGACTCTATAGGTGCGTACGAGTGCCCCTTGAAGTGCGTCCGAGTGCACTTTTACTTCTGGAGCTTCAGTGCCAATGAGGGTCTATAGGTGGGCCTAGAAGTCAGCCTTGTGACCCTACCCACAATAGATGACCTCATCAGTAGCCCTCGAATCCTTGAGGTTTGAATGGATGAGTGATCGACACTTGGGAGTGCCGATGAAACCTCGGAGGTGTTTCAAGAAATGCCTTGCATCATTTCCCACTTGCCTCCAAGCCTCGATGGATTCAGGATTATCAATCCTTGGCCGAATGTCTTAGTTTGCATATGCGATGTTATCTTTGAAATGGTAGTGTTTCCCTGGAGAAACGATCTGAATGCTCTGTTATTCCGTCTGAGTGTCTCGTTATAAACAATATGGCCATTCGGTTTATAAACGAATCGTCAGGCGATTCGGAGCGCTGAGCTCTCCTTTTATAAGGCATGAAGAAGTCCCCGCGTGTTCGAAATTGCGGAGGGTGTGCACAGACGTGCAACGAAACGGTTACTCCACGGGATTTGTGGGTAGTGGGCACAATGCCTTGATAACCGCGTCGTGATTTTTGCCGCGTGTCTGTGAGACCCTTTACAGTGGATCCAAGAATCTCGCTTCGTTTGCGGATTGACGACCAGGGATTTCACCCAGTTTCCGCTATAAGAGGCAGAGGTACTGTGCGAAGGGAAACAAATCTCATCTCTCCATCCTCCCTTCGGCTTCTCCGCCGCTAGCGACCAAACCCCACAGTGCATTCCACTACGAGCTGAACCAAACTTCGCCGGAGATGAATCGCGGGGTGACTGCGAAGTCCGAGCAGGTGAAGAGAGGCTCGCGCGGTTCCTCTTCGAGAGTTGGCACACCGGTTTGGTGGACCCAAAGGCGACTAGATGGTGTCACGGGTCCCCAAGGCTCGGTTGCTCGAGATGGAGGACCAGGGTCTCCTGTCTAGAGGGAGTTGGCCGCTGCAGTCGGCGGGCGAAGACGATCCTTCGCCGCAGGGGAACGATCATGTTCTGTTGGTGACTCACCTCGAGCAAGGTTTTTCCCTTCCGCCCCATCCGTTCTTCTGTCATTTCTTGGATTTCTTTGGTGCGCAGCTCCACCACATTCCACCCAATTCCATGGTGTATCTAGCTGCTTTTGTTTCTTTGTGCCAGAATTTTCTAGGCTGTCATCCTCATTGGGGCTTGTTTAAGCACATGTTCACTTGCCGGGTGATGATTCTATAGAAATCCACTCGGTCTGAGGATAAGACCAACATGACCCAATTGTGCCGGGGGGGTTGGTAATCTAGCTGCGAGGGAAGGTCTGCTTCCTAGCGATCACTTTCCCCGACTCGGTGAAAGATTGGCAGGAGAACTGGTTTTACTGCCAGGATATTCTAGTCAGAGAGAACCAGCCGGGACTTCTTCAGTATACGTCGGAACGCATTCGGTCACTTCCCAGACTGACTGTAACCAAAGAAGAGGAAGTGGAAGTGGACATCCTGGTGATTGCTCTGGTAGCCTTAGTGCAGAAGGGTGTCAATGGTATGGACTTGCTTGAAGTCTTTTGTCAGAGGAGAATTCATCCACTACTAGCTAGAGCGCACCCTATGTGGGAATATACTGAAGCAGATGACACCACTCGGATGCACCCCAAAGAACTCGACGCAGAGACAGTTGAAGCCAAGATCAATGCTATTACTCCAACCTGAGATAACCCCAGGGGGAGCAGGCTGGTGCCTCCACTCTCATGAGAAAATCTGCCGAATGAGGTAACTTCAAGGGACCTGTTACCCGAATGATATTGTTGTACTTGTTGAATATCAACTTGATTGATTCATTTTCCATTCGACGGGCTTTCGTAGGTTTGATTAGTGAGATTCCAATCGTGAATCGAGATCTGATTGATGTGGCAAGTGATAAAGATCTCGTGGAAGACTCAACCGGAGTGGGGGAAGGGGTAGAAGGCGATGACAACAAAGACGATGATGATGAGGAGGACTCGTACGAGAGCTACGAGGTGGAGTCCTCGCGCTCGAAAGGCCGTTTGCCTGAGTCCCGCTCCAAATCATGCCATGACCCGGGGGTTGCTGGCGGTGGTCCGAAGGCGTCGAATGTTGTCAAGCTAACCACCAATGCTCCCTCGACCGCAGTTCGAAGCGTGGTCATGCGGACCTGGCTTCGTCGCCCGAGAAGGTTGCGAAGCAAGCCAAGGTTGTTGCAGCCAAGCCCCGGAAGGCGGTTCCCATTCCAAAGATCAAGATGACCATCCCAGTTGCTTCAGCATAAGAATTTTTCCTCAGAGGTTATTATTGAAATCCATCCGAGTGAGTTTGAAAATGTGAATGGGAGTTTGAAAATCCGAATGTTTCCTTTACAATGCTGATACTTCAACTACTTCGCCTGAACCCCAAACTCTGGAGAAGGAGCGAGCTGAAGTCGACGCGGTGCCCTCGAAGGGTAAACTTCGAGACTTTTCTTGTATATGCTATGATTTTGCTTTTTCTTATTCCCGAATGATTTTTTAATACTTGTAGCTCCGACTGATGTGGTCGGCATCGATGTGATCGACAAAGTTGATCTGCCAAATCCTTCTGCAAACATAGAGGGTGCAATGCAGGAGCCATCACTTGCCGGTGCCTTAGCGTCATCACAGGGAACTAACTCGGGCACTGGAGACGCACTCGGAACCGACACGTCAAATCTTATGTCAATTCCTCATGATACCATCATCTTCTCGCTACACACTGTCCTAGAGGACCAGACAGGGGCGAGCAAGAAGTCACTGATTCAACTAAAGCTTATGTGTGATCGACTGAAGACGGCGTACGATGTGAGTGCGGCACTGCAGAAGAATGTCCGAGTAAGTACTCTTGTTAGTACCTTCTTCATTCGGCATCTCGATCCGTTTGTCTTTGGTTTTAATCCCGAGTGGATTTGCACTTGGGTTCACCCATTGGTTGTCTAACTTTCCAGTGGGGCACGCTGAGCGCACCCACTAGGTGTTGTCCCTGAGGCTGCCGTCGACTGAAGCAGTCGGTGGTAGTCTAATAGCGTATAAATGTCTCTTTTGTCATCGAAAAGAGTGTCTTCACCTTGATTTTCCAGCGGGGGCATGCTGAGCGCATGCACTGGGTGTAGTCCCTGAGGCTACCGTTGACTAAAGCAGTCGATGGGAGTTTTAGAACTTTGAACTTCAACAGAATGACCTATTATGTTGTATCCAATTGACGAACCATATATTTTTGTTTGATTATAACTTTCCTTCGATTTGCTGTTTGTAGTATGTTTGTGAGCTTGGAAGCCACTACAATGCTTTGAAAGAGGAGGTGTTGACCTTGCGTCTCGACCTTGAAGCTGAGAAAGCCAAGAGTGCTCGATTGGAGCAAGAGAAGAATGCGATGGAAGGTATGTCTATCCTGCCCGACTGCTACCGTCACTGTGCTTTCTCCTTGTACGACTAAGTTTATGTCACATCCCTAGCTAGTTGTCCTAGGATAGCATGTGCTTGCATCATGTTTCATTCTATTGCATCAACATGAAATGGGGAACAAAAAGAAACCCCAAGCTCACTTTGAATCCAAACAATTCAAATTTGGTGAAAATTCAACAAATCAAAAATGCCCACTAAAAATGTTCCCTATGTCTGGTATATTTGGGCATGATTATAACAGAGACCATTCTAATTATTTGAACAATCAAAGTAATTCAAAACTAATTGATAAGGCTCCTGAAATCATTATATAAAGCACTATCATTATTTTTGTTTTCAAAATATCCTGAAACTTTTTAGACAAGTTTGAAATATTCAAACTTCATTATAGAAAATATATGGGATATTTTATAAAGTCAATTGTATCTGAAAAGAAAATAAACAAATGTCAGTAAAAGAAAACAGAGAAGAAAAAAAGGAAAAAAAGGGGAGAAAGGCCAAGGCCAGGCCAGCCCATCTGGCCTAGGGAGGTCATCGTCCTCCTGGCGGCTAGGAGGACGAGCGCATGGCCGGAGCACGCGCGCTGCCATGCCTCCACGCCGGTAGCTGCCTGCCTGTGTCCTCCTTGCCAGCGCGACGGGGAAAACTCCCTAGAGATGTCCCCATCGCTCCCTTTCTCTCTCGCCCGCCTCTCTTTCTCTCCCCTCTATACTTCGACATGGTCGAGCCCTACTCGAGCTCGCCGCCGTCGCGTTAGCCGCTCCCCCTCGCCCCTGGGCCCCCCAATCGATCCGCCTAGCTTCCCTCTTTCTCCTCGCCGAGCCGTGCACCGCCAGGAGCTCCCCATGGCCGTATTCGCGTCGTCTTCAACCTCCGGCTGCCGGAAATCAAGTGGAGCTCGCCGCTGCTCTAGGCCCTCCCCGAGTCCGCTCTCGACGTATATGCGACCGCCGTGAGCCCTTGAGTCTTTTCCCCCTCTTTCCCCCTTCGATTGCGTGCTCGAGCGTCAGATTCCATCAAGGTCCGAATGCCCCCGCCGCTCGAGCTCGATGTCGGCCATGTTCCGGTGACCAGCTGGTCCGTCTAAGGCCTCCGTCGTGTTCGTGAGGTTGTGTAGAGTCTGTAGGTGCCAAGTAGAGCTCATGTTGCGCCCTGGTTTGACAAGCCTGTGCTCGCCCAAGCTCCGGCCGCCGCCCAGCTCACCGCCGGGGTCGATTCCGACCATCTTAGCTCCTGGGAGGGGTCAGAATGGACGCGCGCATGTGTGTTGAGTCGTTTGGTGCCCTCCGCCATCCTTTTGGTCGCCGGAGGAGGGATCCCGAAGCCCTCCGCCGTCTCTGGAGCCACCGACAGCTCAACGCCGATGGGTCTTGCCGGAGTTGACCACGGGGTTTGACCCCCTGAGTCACTGGCAGGTGGGGCCAGGCCCTGACAAGTCAAAGTTAATTAATAATATAATTAATTATTTTAATTAACCTAATTAGTCACTGACAGTGGGCCAAGTTTCTGTTAATTAATTTGGATTTAGTTTTAATTAGTCAGTTAAGTGTCTGAGTCACTAACATGTGGCCCCCACATGTCAGGTTTGACTCTGGCCCAGTCAGCTGACCAGCTTACGTCATAATGATGTCATGCTGATGCAATAAAAGCAATTTCTAGTTTAAAAATAATTCCAGAAATTATTCAAAACTTCAAAAATTCATATAAATTAATCTGTAAGTCAGATGAAAATAATTTATATATGAAAATTTATCAGAAAAATCCAATGAATCCAATGGTGCTACTGTCATGCATGTTAGAGCAATATAAATAGGTCAACATTGACATTTATTAATAGGTTAGTAAATGGAATTTGAAATGAAGAACAATTTTGAACCTATATTCAAATAAGTTTCAAATAAACATGAACACTAGTTGCATTAGCTCATCTATACATGCTATCATGCCATGATCATGCATCATATTGGTGCACTTGCATGTGTTGATTCTTTCTTATCTGCATTGCGGTAGGCCCTGCTCCTGAGGATACCCCCGAGTATCCCGGCGAAGGAGAGAACCTTTTCGTTTCCCAGCAAGGCAAGCAACCCCTTTCATCATTCCGATAACATCCTATTCTCTCGCTCCTGCTCTTGTTTATTGCATTAGGACAATCGATCACATGTCAGTCATACACGGTAGGTGATCCTATTCTGCTACATATCCTGACATTGCCACAGTAAATAGCTAAACCTTGCAACCTAGCATACCTGGTAGATGCTTGTGCCATGATGTGCTTAGCTTACTTTGCCTGCTATGCTTAGAGTTGTGATGAACCGAGTGAAACAATGTCGCCTGATGTAATGATGTTATGATGAACTCGATTTGGTAAAGGTAGCGATGAGAGGCTATGTAGGAGTACATAGCGGGTTGTCTCATTGGGACAGTTCTTAGGAACTGAGTTCCGTGTTTGTGATCCAAGACTAGTTACCACCACACGTTGGGATACTTAATTGACCCTTTCGACTTATTAGTCGCTTAGTCCTTAGTCCAGGAGTTGCAAGTAGTTTCTGGTGTTTATAGTATGCTGGAGGCCGTGCGTAGCGCTGACCCTAGGGGTGGGTTACGACATGGTACGTAGTGGCACGGTGTACCAAGGGTCACCCGAATGGTGGGCTTGGGAACCCTGCACACAACGTTTGGGGATGTAGAGGAAACTTTGGCCGGAATTCCGTGCGGGTTCAGTCTCAAATAGGCGATAGCCTAGACTAGAGGTCTTATGTGATTGACGGTCGTGGTTGACTCCCTTGCTGGGCATCCGCTTGAAGGTTGCTGAGGTGCCTGGATTCATGACACACAGCGATAAGTGGCGAGAGCATGTGTGGAGAAGTACACCCCTGCAGGGTATGAAACTATTCGAATAGCCGCGTCCTTGGATATGGACTACTTGGAGAACTTATGCTGTTCATAGATAATCAAATGGATACTCATAAAAATATCAAGACAAGTGTGAGTACCGTAGATGGCACTCTCCCAGGAGAGGGAAGTGAATCTATGGTGGTGTATTGTGATGGAGTTAGTGGACTCATGTGCGATATATAAAATGTAAACAAAGAGTTAAAATTGAGTAGTGTAGGTTAGCCATGAGTCAAAGCTGGCATTGCTGCATAAACTCCACCACTCCTTTGTTGATACATGAGCATGAATGTACTAGGTCTATTTTAAAGACTTGCTGAGTACGTTTGTACTCACGTTTCCTTAATAAATGTTGCAGATGAGACCCAGGACCCATTAGGTGGGTTCTTTCTAGACGTTGACGATGCCGAATAGTTGGTGTCCCAGCTACGACCTTTGCCCTGTGGCGGGCTGTAGATAGTCAGGCCATGTGCCTTTTTACCCTTTCATCTGTCTGTACTCAGATAGCTTTATGCTTCCGCTTGGATTGTATGAACATGTTTGTATGACTTGAGTGTCGGGTCATGTGACCCCTATCTGTAAGAACATATTATGCAAGGCTCATCTGAGCCTCTTAAATAAAAGTCATGTTGTTGTATGGTTATGTTGTGATGTAGTGGTTGTATCTATGCATATCAGGCATGTCATGCGTACGTGTGACGTGCAACGGTATGTATGGGATCCGACACCTAGTCGTGTGCCTTTAGTAGTACTCTTTATGGGAAACTGCCTCTTTGTGCTTCCACCGAGCCATGGTAGCTTGCTACTGCTCCGGACACATTGATTGACCGGGATGTATCCTTATTTGCTGTTGTGTCTGTCCCTTCGAGGAAATGTCTCGCCGTGTAATGGAGTCCCTGTAGCCTGCTACGGCTTGTCTACGTGCAGTGATGGTATTCGTGTCTCACGACATAATGGAGTCCCTGTAGCTTGCTATGACTCGTCTACACACGCTTGAGGCCGACACCTGCATTGATGGGTTATTTATGCATGTTTCCGTACGGATGTGCCGCTTGGGTTCTATGACTAGTTATGTCGGCCCGGGTTCTCTGTCATTTGATTGCCAACGACATGTTCACATACATGAGCCAAAAGACACAAACGGTCCCGGCTAAGGTAAGGCTGCAGCCGTGGAACTTACCGTGCGTGAGGCCGCAAAGTGATGTGATATGTTACAGTCTGGATTCGTATGACTTAGGATCGGGGTCCCGACAGTTTACTTTGACAGATCTTAGTGGAGAAAATCGTAAACTTGTCAAGAGACCGAAGAATTATATTTCTTTAGTAACCGTGAAGACGGCCCTTGAGAAGAAGGACACAGAGCTAGCAGCTGCCCAGAAGGAGGCCAGTTGGAAGGCCAAGGAAGCCGAGGAGAAACTGAAGTCAGTCAGGAAGCTGGAGGAGGAGAAGAAAACCCTTGAAGTTTCCATGAAGAAGTCCAAGGAGGAGCTCGCCGGATTGAATACCAAGCTTGAGCATATCACTGCTAAGAAGGCCGAGCTGGAGCAATTCGTTAAAGAGTTCGACGACACTATGGGTGAAAAGCTCAACGGTAGACCCACTCGAATGGTTCAAGTTTATTCTTGAATAACCGAGGGAAAATTTATTTGACTTTGATTCCTTTATTTATTCAACTGTACCCAGAGTTCTGCTTAGACATTGCCGAGGAGTCCGACAAGATAGAAAAGGAGATGGACCCGTCCCGAGAGCTGCTTAAGGACAACGCTGCCATGGCCTTTCTCTGACTGGAAGAACATGTCGATGAAGCGGTATCGTATATCAAGAGGCTCCGCACCGAAATGGTGGACATTGAGAAAGAGATCTTTTCCGATGAAGAACCCTCCAAGTATCTGGAAACTATGCACACCCGAGTGAGAGATGTCCCAAGCCGAGTGAAATCTTGGAAGAAGTCAGTGGTCCAAGCCAGAGCTGACATCGCTCTTTCACTGGTTCGAGTCCTCTACAAGTGGGTGAACGAGAATAAGTTGAAGTCCTTGGAGGTCGCTAACCGAAAGAACGTCAAAATCCAAGACTTCATGGAGATGTTCATGAAGGCAGCCATCTGAATCGCAGAGAGCCTTGATCCAGACACCTTCGTCGAAGTAGTGGCCCCACCTAGCCCCGAGTAGTAGCTATAACCGTAAGACCTTTAAATGAGCCTGACACTCCTATCATCTGTACTTCTGTTCTAAGCAATGTAGTTCTAATCTGCCTTATCTTAACTTGATCCCTGATCTTTTGTGTGTCTTATACTCGAGCGATTGCAGGACCACGCATGTGGTTTCGATTGTGTATAGTATTTTCATAAGGCATGGATTTTAACTAAGGCGACACGGGGTCACAACTAAGTCTCTAAGTGTGGACGAGACCCTCACTCGGAGTACTTTGTCTTTAGATGAATAATGATGCCCCTGTTTTTCTTGACGATCGAGTGTGGAGGATGTCCCACTCGAGAAGTTTTCTAACTTAGGGAACGCGGAGTCGCGGCTAAGTCCCCGAGTGTGCGGGAGACCCTCACTCGGAGTAGTTTATCCTTAGATGAACAATTATGGTCCTTTTCATCTTGACAACTGAGTGTGGAGGATGTCCCACTCGAGAAGATTTCTAACTTAGGCGATGCGGGGTCATGGCTAAGCCCCCGAGTGTGGGCGAGACACTCACTTGGAGTAGATTGTCAAGATGAACAATGATGGTCCTGTTCATCTTGACAATCGAGTGTGGAGGATGTCCCACTCGAAGATTTTTCTAACTTAGGCGACGCGGGGTAACGGCTAACCCCTGAGTGTGGGCGAGACCCTCACTCGAAGTAGTTTGTCCTTTGATGAACAATGATGGTCCTGTTCATCTTGACAATCGAGTGTGGAGGATGTCCCACTCGAGAAGTTTTCTAACTTAGGCGACGCGGGGTCACGGCTAAGCCCCCGAGTGTGGGTGAGACCCTCACTCCGAGTAGTTTGTCCTTAGATGAACAATGATGGTCCTGTTCATCTTGACAATCGAGTGTGCAGGATTTCCCACTCGAGATGTTTTCTAACTTAGGCGACACGGGGTCACTGCTAAGCCTCCGAGTGTGGGCGAGACCCGCAATCGGACTGGTTTGTCCTTAGACGAAGAATGATAGTCATGTTCATCTTGACAATCGAGTGTGGAGGATGTCCCACTCGAGAAGTTTTATAACTTAGGCGACGCGAGGTCACGGCTAAGGCCATGAGTGTAGGCGAGACCCTCACTTGGAGTAGTTTGTCCTTAGATGAAAAAATATGGTCTTGTTTATCTCGACAATCAAGTGTGGAGGATGTTCAACTCGAGAAGTTTTCTAACTTAGGCGATGCAGGGTCACGGCTAAGCCCCCGAGTGTGGGCAAGACCCTCAGTCATAGTAGTTTGTCCTTAGATGAACAATGATGGTCCTGTTCATCTTGACAATCGAGTGTGGAGGATGTCCCACTCGAGTAGTTTTCTAACTTAGGCGACGCGGGGTCACGGCTAACCCCGCGTGTGTGGGCGAGACCCTCACTCGGAGTAGTTTGTCCTTAGATGAACAATGATGGTCCTGTTCATTTGACAATCGAGTGTGGATGATGTCCCACTCGAGATGTTTTCTAACTTATGCGATGCGGGGTCACGGCTAAGCCCCCCGAGTGTGGGCAAGACCCTCACTCGAAGTACTTGGTACTTAGGAAAAATCAGGTTGGCGGTTAAGTGTATTTGGTTTACACCCACTAGGGGTGGCAGTCAAATTTCAACAAGATACAATGAAACAAAACTTTATTCACCGAGATCACTCGGATTTATTACGACAGTCTCAATTTACATTCGTCGTGTTCTAAGTGTAGAACTTGGGGAGCAGGTCCGCATTCCAAGTTTGAGGCTCTTCTACATCATCCATGATGTTGTACATTTGGTATGCTCCATTGTGCAGGACTTTGGAGATAAAGTATGGTCCCTGTCACGGAGGCGCCAACTTATTGGGTCTGCTGATCCAATTGGAGAACCAGATCTCCTTCCCGAAAAGCTCGGCCTCTGACTTGTCTATCGTGATAATGCCTCAGATCCTTTTGGTAGAGCATGGATATTATGAGGTCCAACTCTCTTTCTTCCTCCAGGAGGTCAAGACTATCTTGTCGTGCTGCTTCAGCCTTAGCTTCATCGTAGTGTTCCACTCAGGGGGAATTATATTGAAGATCACACGACAGCACGGCCTC
Source organism: Hordeum marinum (assembly GCA_022496015.1). Lineage (NCBI taxonomy): Eukaryota > Viridiplantae > Streptophyta > Magnoliopsida > Poales > Poaceae > Hordeum > Hordeum marinum. The sequence continues at coordinate 200,569,869 of CM039677.1, read as the reverse complement.
CGACCCATAGAGCATGAAGAAAGGAGTGTCTTGTGTAGAGTGGTTAGGAGTCGTCCGAGTGCCCCATAAGATTGATGGAAGTTCTTCGACCCAGGCTCCAGCAGTATGCTTCACATCTCTCATCAATCGGGGTTTCAATCCTTGAAGGATCATTCCGTTTGCTCGTTCTGCTCGCCCATTTGACTACGGGTGAGCCACAGAGGCGTAATTAACCGGAGTGCCATGGGAGTAGCAAAACGCACGGAATTCGTCCGCGTAGAAGTTCTTCCCATTTATCTGTGATGATGTCGTGTGGCACACCGAATCTGTAGGTAATCTGCTGAATGAAGCTGACGGCAGTGCTTGCATCCAAACTCTTGATGGGTTTAGTCTCAACCCACTTAGTGAATTTATCAATAGCTACGAGCAGGTGGGTGAATCCACTCGTCCCCATCTGCAAGGGTCGAACCATGTCAAGGCCGCACATGGCGAATGGCCAAGTGAGTGGGATCGTCTTCTGCGTGGAGGCAGGTTTGTGAGACATGTTCTTGTAGAACCGACATCCTACACACATATCAACCAGCACTTTGGTAGCTTCGTTGGATCGGGGCCAGTAAAATCCTGCTCGAAAAGCCTCGGCAACCAGTATCCGAGAAGATGCGTGATGGCCACAAGTTCCCGAGTGAATATCATGCAGGATCCGGAGTCCATCTTCCTGGGAGATGCATTTCCGAGTGACTCATGTGGTGCTTTTCTTGTACAATTGGTTTCTCAAGACATGAAATGACATAGATCGACAGATGATTTGGCAAGATTATTCTTCATCTTCGGGGAGTTCTTGGTGGAGGAAATATTCTAAATATGGTTGAGTCCACTCGGGAGTGATTATCAACATTTCGTGGACTAGGTCGACCACAACTGGAACATCAACCTTGGTTGGATTTGATGGACCGACTGCTTGTGAGTGCTCCTTTGTGAAAGGATCTTCTGGTATTGTAGGGGCACGCAGATGTTCGAGGAATATATCCTTGGGAACTGCCAACCGAGTGGATTCAATTTTCAGCAGGTCGTCTGCTGCTTGATTCTTTGCGTGAGGAACGTGATGCAACTCCAAACCTTAAAAATTCTTCTCTAAATTTCTAAGTGCATTGCAGTAGCCTGTCATAGCTGGACTCTGATGTCCCATTCTTTCAACACTTTATTAACAATGAGGTCCGAATCAACATAGATCATTAAATGACAAATGCCGAGTGAAGTAGCCATTCGGAGTTCATATAAGAGAGCTTCGTACTCGGCCTCATTGTTTGATGAATCGAAATGAATTTGGAGGACGTAATTCAGCTGGCCTCCTTTGGGAGAGACGAGAATAACGCCAGGCCCCAAACCATTGAGCATCTTGGATCCATCAAAGAACATGGTCTAATGTTCGGAAACACTTGGGGTCGGCTGCTCTTGCTCAATCCACTCGGGCATGAAATCGACCAACGCCTAGGACTTGATTCCTTTCTTGGCTTCAAACTTGATCTCCAACGGATGGATCTCAATTTCCCATTTTGCCACTCGGCCAACCGCATATCGATTATGTAGGATCTCCGACATGGGAGCATTTCTGATGACCGTAACCGAGTGGTCCTGGAAATAGTGAACTACCTTCTTCGCAGTCCAGTAAATACCATAGACCAACTTTTGTTAATGAGGATATCTCTGCTTGGAGGGAGTTAAGACTTCTGAGATATAATAGATGGGTCTTTGGACTTTGAATGTTTTTCCTGGATCCTTGCATTAGACTACCAGGACGATGCACACCAATTGAATAGTAGCTGCAATGTACAGGAGTAACGATTCCTGGCTGCCCGGAGCAGCTAACACCGGATGGGTGGAAAGCAACGCCTTGAGTTTTTCAAACGCAGCTTGTGCTTCATTAGTCCACCAGAAATTTGTCAGATTTCTTCATCAATCAGTAAAGTGGGAGAGCCTTTTCACTGAGTCTTGAAATGAATCGACTCAGGGCCGCAAGGCAACCCGTCAACCTTTGCACGTCATGTAGGCACTCTGGCTGCTTCATTCGGACTATGGCACTGATGTTGTCTGGGTTAGCGTCGATCCCTCGTTCGGAAATGAGGAAACAGAGTAACTTTCCTACAGGTACTCCGAATGTGCAGTTGTCTAGATTCAATTTTATTCCAAAACGTCGCAAATTCACGAAGGTTTCAGCGAGGTCCGTCGGGAGGTCGGAACCTTTCCTAGACTTGACCACGATATCGTCCATGTAGGCCTCCACATTCCGACTGATCTGTCTTTGCAGGCATTTCAGAATCTTTCACTGGAAGGTAGCACCAGCATTCATCAAACCAAAAGGCATGTGACGTAGCAGAAACACCCGAATGGGGTGGTGAAGGCCATTTTTATTTCATCGGGGCCATACATTCGGATCTGGTGGTACCCAAAGTACACACCCAGGAACGATAGGCGTTCACATCTGGCAGTACAGTCCACTATTTGGTCTATATGAGGCAAAAGAAAATGAACCTTCATACATGCCCGATTGAGGTGCTTGAAATCAATACACATTCGGAGTGATTTATCCTTCTTGGGCAACAAGACGACATTTGTGAGTGTAGGCTCGAAAGTAGGTCTAGGGGGGTGATTAGACTACTTGACCAAATAAAACTATGCTTTTTCCCAATTTTAATTCTTGGCAAGTTTTAGCATTCATAGTGTGTCAAGTACACCCTACACATGCATGTCTAAGAGTATTGTAGCGAAAAGTAAAGACATTGCACATGTAAGTAAAGAGAGGGTAAGGAAAGCAAACACAATTGGTGACACAGATATTTTTCCCGTGGTTTCGATAGGTGGTTCTATCGTACGTCCACATCCATGGAGTCTTCAACCCACGGAGGGTAATGGTTGCGAGAGTCCACGTAGGGCTCTACCCACGGAGGGTTCCACGAAGAAGCAACCTTGACTATACCATGATAGCCTACGTCCACGGAGGGTTCCACGAAGAAGCAACCTTGACTATACCATGATAGCCTACGTCCATGGAGGGTTCCACGAAGAAGCAACCTTGACTATACCATGATAGCCTACGTCCACGGAGGACTAGACTTACTCGGGGTAGATCTTCATGAAGTAGGCGATCTCCTGGCCCTTACAAACTTCTTGGTTCACTCCACAACACGAAGTAGGAGGCTCCCAAGCAACACCTAACAAATCTAGCAGGAACCACCCTCCAAAAGGTAATAGGCTTGGTAAAGTTGATGAACTCCTTGCTCTTGTGCTTCAAGATGATAGACTCCTCACCACACAATCACTCTCTCACAAATATGGCTTGGTAGTAGAGATGGGATTGGTGGAAAGCAACTTGGGGAGGCTAGAAATCAAGATCCATATGGTTGGAGTGGAAGATCTTGACCTCAACACAAGGGTAGGTGGTTCTCTCTCAGAAAACTGATAGGATAGGCATAGAACGGTTCTGAGTGCTTCTGTGTCGAGTAGGTGGTGGTGGAGAGGTATATATAGGCATAAACAAAAATCCAACCATTACACACAAAATGACCAACTCGATGACACCGATGTGTTAATCTCGGTGGTACCGAAGTGACCAAAAGTTGGAAACTTTGGAATCTCAGAGGGACCGATATAGGAATCTCGGTTGCACTGACAAGGTGACGAACGGTCAGAATTGCCAAACTCGGTGACGCCGATTCAACATTCTCAGACGGACCAAAAATGTGAACTTTCATAACAAAAACTTGGCATCCCAACTCGGTGGTACCGAAAGTACTGTCGGCTGCACTGTAGGGTTAGGGTTTGGCTGAGTCTGTCTAGGGTTTGGAATCGGTGGCACCGGGATGGGAATGTTGGTTGCATCGATTTGACTGTTTGGCTTAGAACAGACTTTGGTGGGAGAGTTTGTGGGTGTGTTTGGTGAGTATCATTTGTGCACGTATGAGCTTTTTGTTCACCACCAAAACTTTACCCCCTTATAATAGTATTGGCTTTTGCTTGAAATTAGCCAATCCATTTCCTTGCATCTTGGGGTGTTCCACAATCTCTTTGCCAACCCATCATTCAACTTTTCCTGAAATATACATGATGGAAACATTAGTTCATCGACTTGTATGTTGTTATGAATCACCAAAACCACCTAGGGAGCAAATGTGCTTTCAGTGAGCCACTCGGAGTGGTATACTTCGCGAATGAACTCAGCAGCTAGGAGCCGAGCTATTTCTTCGCCAATCGCCTTGCGCTTCTCCATGGAGGATCTACACAAGTATTCTTTAACCGGCTTGACTTTGGGATCGGTTCGGAGTCGGTCCTTAGCCAGCTCCCTGGGAACACCGGGCATGTCAGACGGCTTCCATGCGAAGATGTCCCCGTTCTCACGAAGGAATTGGATGAGCTCGGCTTCCTATTTCTCCCCGAGTGATGTGGATATGTTCATCGGTGCGGCGCTTGAATCAGTTGGATGAACATGGACTTGCTTGATCTCGCCAGCCGATTGGAAAGCCGACTCAGAAGCATGCTGTTTCGACCTAAGCAAGTCAGTTGTGTCCACCTCCTTCTTCTACACATCGAGCTCAGCTGCCAACACTTGTTCATTGGAAATTTTGGAATCCTACTCGAGGCATTCCTTAGCTAGGACCCTATCACCAGCCATAGTGATCATGCCATTCGGCCCTGTCATCTTCAACTTAAGGTACCTGTCACATGGTCTAGACATAAAACGTGCATAAGCAGGTCTACCCAGGATTGCATGATAGGCACTGTGGAAATCCACCACATCGAAGGTCAATCGCTCCTTCCGGTAGTTCTTCTCATTTTTCTCGAATACTACGTCTAGAGAGATTTGGCTGAGTGACTCTACTTTCTTCCCACGGACTATCCCATGGAAATGCATGTTGCTCTTGCTCAATCAGGACATTGGCATGCCCATGGCTTTGAGCGTGTCGGCATAAATTATGTTGAGTCCACTGCCTCCGTCCATGAGAACCTTGCGCAATCGGACACCGTTCACGACCTGATCAACGACCAACGCCTGCCTCCCGGGAGTGTCTATGTGGGGCGGATGATCGGAATGGTCAAATGTAATCGGAGTCTCTGCCCTATTGAGGTGTTTAGAAGCAGTCAGAACTGCCATGTTGACTTCTCGATTGACAACCTTCAACCATCTTTTACTCTCGACATTTGCAAAAATCATGTTTAGGACCTTGTCGACTGGTGGGAAACCTGGGGAATGCTCCTCCTCATCGTCAGCATCGTCTTTGTCTTATACAGACTCCTTGCCCATAGCCTGTTTGAGCAGGCGACATTCCCGAGTTGTATGCTTTGGGAGCACAACATTGTCGTCTTCATCCGTCTTGGTATGAACTAGGCAAGGCTGATCGAGAATGTCGGGCTTGGAGTCGGAATTCTTCTTGGGAGTCCACTCGTTCTTCTTCTTCGGCTTCGGTTTGCCATGGCCCTGTCCGGAGACGGCCGCGACCTCTACCTTACTGGGAGCATCAGCCTTTCGCTTCTACTGTTGCTTTTTTCTTGTGTTGCCTCCAGACAGAGGGGCATCGTCGGTACGCCCTTTACCTCTATGGAGGCGGTCTTCTTCCTTGCCATTGTCATACTTATTCTCTATCTCGATGGCCTAGCTAAGGGATAGATCCCCAGCTCGTCCAAACTTTATAATCAACTCTTGATACTGAGTGCCAGCCTTGAAGGCGCACACGGCCTGGTGTTCAGTAACGTTCTCCATAGTGTTGGTGCAACATGGTCCAACGTTGGATGTACTATCGAAGAGTCTTATTTCTCTACTGGATAGAATGTTGCAGTTCTGTTATCCCACCTGGGTCATTGTATGTGCCCTCGAAGATGTTAAGGAACACTCAGGCTAAATCTTCCCAGCAATAAATGCAGCTTGGTGGCAACTTGTTCTGCCATGCACATGCCGGTCCTTCCAACATGAGCGGATGGTGCTTCATAGAGACCAAGTCATTGCCTCCGTCGATTTGAACAGCCACTCGGTAGTCCTCGAGCCAAGTTTCTGGCTTAGACTCATCATTGAATTTCTCAATCCCCATTGCTAGATGGTAATTGGGAGGAATCTCTGCTTCCCGAATGTATCTACCGAAGCAGCTGATCCATAGGCACCCCATCCACTCACTCGGTCTGTTTGGTCTCTGTTTTGATCAACCACGTGTTGGGTGCTGATGGACCTGGCGTTGAACTGAGGGGGTCTATCGCTGTTATCCCCATAACCTCTCTGTCGGACGGGGCTCCACTCCTGGTCCCTTACGTGAGGATGACCGCCATCATATTGATGCGGTTTGTATGATCCGCCCCTTGGAGGGGGCATCCGATTGACGTCGCGATCATCGTGCCAACGCCCTCCATACGAACTTCTCGGATGAGGAGGAGTTCCCTGGTCTTTCGTCGGTGCAAGCGGGCTATGAGCCGACTTCACCGTTTCTGCTCGAGCAAACTTGTTGTGGGTACGCCGATGAGAATGCGACACCTCGAAGTTCTGCTCCAAGGCCATCTTCAGAAGGGCTTGGATCTACCAAATGCACTCTCCTGATGCTGAATCGGACGGCTGGAGCGACTCGGCGATCTGAGTAGTTGGGGCCAAGTTTAACAATGGCGTGCACATCACCGAGATGGTGTACGGCCGCTCTTTTGTGAACATCTGACGATGAGTCTGACTGGAGGTCCAATCGCTGTGGGTATCTCCCTGGCCGCGCGCTCATCGAGTGACCGTTGAAATCGCTCCAATCGCTCGCGCTTTGCCAAGGTGGCCTAGTGCATGGCCTCTAGACCCATCTCCTCTGGGGAAGTTCCCGCGCTGGGAGTGATAACCACTTCGTCGTTCCTGCGCCGGATCTCCTCCCACTGATCACGAGTGAGGGGTCGAGGGACGTAACCGTCGGAGGTAGCCTTGTTGCGGTTGCCGTCCCACCCATGAGCATCTCCCGCGGAGTACCCGGGAGGAGGATCGTCTCGGGATGGGCCAGCCATTAGGACTTCGGCGACATCTCCGCTGCCCTCGCAATCGGGTGCACCGGAGGAGTCTTCGTCTGATGATGAAAAAAGACATTGTACAAACTCGGTGGAGCCGTGCATGGGAGCCTGCTTGGCCGCGGTCTGAGCCACCATTGCATGCTTGATCCAGCGTTGCAGCGGTTAGCACCCAGAGAGCCGGTGACAGGCTGCAATGTGAGTCGGTGAAGTAGGTCGATATGGTGTTGACGGCTATCGGAGAAGGACTCCAAGCGTCGTCGCAATGAAATGCATTGCGCCTCGAGCGGGCAGTGCGTCGACATCCAACGGGGCTTCGTGCAGCTATGCCGAGTCGTCGATGATGAAGCTAAGGGATCCAAAGAAGATGTCGCCGCCGGGTGTCATCATGATGATCGGAAAAAGTGGAAATTCCACCTACGCAGGAATTCGCTAGATGCACAGCCCCACGGTGGGCGCCAACTGTCGAGGGAACTAGCTCGACAATACTACCAGTGGTACGAATGGAGGGGCGAAGTCTAGCTATGACTCAGGTGTTCACAGGGATGTGTACGAGTTCAGGCCCCACTCAGAAGTGGTAAAAGCCCTACGTCTCGAGCCTGGGGGCTAGTTTGTTTGATTATGGGGGAATATGAGAATACAGGTGTCGGAACCTTGTTACGGTGTCCGGTGGTGTCTTATATAGAGTCCGCCACCACCGGCCAAGCGCCGTAAAAAATGCTTGTTAAAGATACGTTACAGGAATTGCCGCTTTAACTAGAGCGTTACTAATAACACATGATTAACTATGACAACGGACACCCCTTCAGGTTCCTCAAACGCTACACCTCCGGGGTTGTTGAGCTTCTGTCGTCCGAGTGCGTGTTACAGTCATTCGAGTGACTCTGCAGGTACGTCTGAGTGCCCCTTGAAGTGCGTCCAGGTGCACTTTTACATCTGGAGTTCAGTGCCAATGAGGGTCTATAGGTGGGCCTAGAAGTCAGGCTTGTGACCCTACCCATAGTTGACGACCTCATCAGGCAGGGTAGGGGCATCCATATATAGCAGGGGTGCTAGGTTAGGTTTTTTAGCCCGATTTGAGCCGTTCGATTGCAATCGGACGGTTTTGATCATGGGGGAGGTTTAGGTGGGATGCTGTGGGCCGTGTAGATGGGATTGGTGGGGATGAGAGGGAGGTCTATGGATCATGGAAAGGTTTAGAAATAAAGAAAGGCCTGCGATTTAACGGACTATAGATATCCGCTGGGGCACCAAACAACCTCCGAATGCGACGAAATATGGCAGGCGGTCTAGCTACACTATATTGAGACCACACGCCAACTTTCGACCCATTCAGAGAATATTTTATAAACACTTTAAAAAACATTTTAATGATGTCGCGTGCGCGTGCGTGAGTGTCTGGTCTCAAAACGATCAACGACAATAACGGGAAGCACCGACAACTATTAACGGATGCAAGTTTTTTTTAAATGATGGTAACTGAGTGTTGATGCAATGCGCATGATGCAAATGATGTGATGATGAATACGGCAAACAAGTGAAACACATGGCGAAACTTGAAATAACTAGAAGGCATGAGAAGCATCGGTCTCGGGCTGTTACAGCGACAGGGGTTGAGCTCTCGGTAGCCTCATGCATTTCCATGGTGGCACCATGGTAGCTAAGGGTGATCTAGTGGTGTGGGTGGCTTGATTGTTGTCCTCATGTCCATGGGCCATCGTATGAATTGGTGTGAAAGGCCTCGAAAGTGGGGCTACCTGGATGGTCGAATCTGTCTTGTTACAAACCGAGTACCACCATGCCCACCAATCCCCTCATTGCCCACAGTTAATGGATAGGACACACCCAACGTATCAGATTCGGAAGATCCGAGCAACCACACACTAAGGAACTGCTTCCCCCATGATACTATAACCTCCCCGATGCAACTGAACCCTTACGCTACTTACAAACGATCCTGTAAGGTTGGAGCGAAGGGCCACGACCTATGATGTATGGACAATACTTTGTGTACCTCCAAACACCAAAAAGCTCTAAATTATTGTCTGACACCCCTTGCATGGTGTGCTTCCTACAACTACTCGAAGGAGTTCCAAGAACTGACATATGCAATTGCTTTCCATCTTCAATACATATTTTCTTCCACCTCTCTCTCTCTCTCTAACACGTGTGTGCATTGTCTAAATAGACCCAAGCCCCTCCATGCCGCCATGGACAACAGGAAAGAAACAACCGATCACCATTTCATCACTGCCCATGGCACCACTACGTTAGAGGTGGTATACATAAACAAGCATGAGAGGGTGAAGAAGACCTTTGCCATGTATGATAAATAGCTCCATAGGATAGACACAAGTTCGTGGGCCCCAACCAGGAGTACACACAAAAGTGGCCTTTAGAGCGACAAGGGATCATCATCATACAATTATCTATTCGTAGGTACGTCCTTGTCTACCACTACTGCATGCTAAGATGTTGTGTCAGGCCCTTAATCATTTCTTAAAACCCAAGGCAACAACTTCGCCAACATGGACATCAAGAATGATAACAGGATGCTTTGAAATCATTGGATCAAAAATCCAGATGATCATCATGTCAACATCCAGAAGCGGTTTTTAATCAAAAGACGGCAAAAAAGAGACTCCATGAATGAACTCATAGTAGCCATTATAGACCGATCTTTTCGCGCCATAAAAACAAAATTTTCTAAGGACTACACGGTTTCTGGGAATGGAAACTGCTTTTCGAAACACAACTTCAATATGTAGTAGAAAAAGACGCCTAAGTAAGCTACAAGCACTACTGAAAAAAGATACAACCATGACGATACGCCTTTGTCACATTACATCACGTTTTGTGTCACACATGTACATCTATGACATTTTTATGACAGAATCAAGATATTCATACCTATTTTGTGGGGATGTGTTCCATGAGAATGATCCATTTATGATCACCGAAGTGTAAACTTTCATGATAATAAATGGCGCATCATGAGGTGTTTTCGTCAAGGGTAACTAATATGTGACATCCACCATAATGGGTCACAGCTAAGCTACCGGGTGTGGATTTTCGATCAGATACCCATTAAGAGCCCCGATCAATGACGATTTTCCATGTGTCGGATTCTCATTCTCCAAAGGAGCCACATGTGAGTTATATGTTGCGATAGGTGGCGCCCATCCAACGGATTATATGCGCCTATGAAACCAGGACACATGGCATGACCGAGTAGTGGCCTGTTTCGGTGAAAAATCTAACCCGATCTAAAGCTTGGTTAAAGGCCACTTGACTTGATCAATGGTTGGCGAGTCGGCCAATTAACAACGTGTTAATGGACTATTTGCATAATGGGGACCCATTACGCATGCCCGTTATGGCATGTCTGAATTCAATCCATTAGTGACCTATTGGGAATCCATATGGTTCAATCTCATTGATACTTTGGGCCATTAAGTTATCAGGTGTGGGTTTTGAATCTAATACCCGTTAACAACCCATTTCTGGCCTAGGTACGCATGCCTTGTTATGAGTTGATTACTAATGAAGGGTCTAGCATGGACAAGAGGGATGAGCACTAGAGAAAGATCAAGCATGGAGATGAAGGCGCATGCGAAGGGAACTAGAATGACGTTTCTAATGGAGTTTTCAGCACTTTGATGCTCCCATGATGACATACAAGGTCATGGACAAAATATATAAGATGCCCATCCATATCTTATTATAGGTATTGCGCCACCTTATTTTTGACTCAGGTGTCGTGGGGAGTGTCATGGCAAGTGTTCTCATAGGAGAACTTATTTGCGAGGCCATAGCGGCAAAATGAAGCCTTGGTTGGGGTTGATGAGGAACAATAGAGGCGACTTTACCAAGGTTTGGCCCCTCTGATGAGGTAAAAGCCTACTCATGCTTGTATTTACTCATTCGATGGCAAGATATCGATTACAAGGGTGTTGTTTTGCTACCTATGGCTCGAAAGCTTCTAACTTGGATCTGTCCTTTGGTCTACCCAATGCTTTCCTTTATATACTAGGTCAAGTCCTCGATGCTTACAACAAGTCTGGGTCTTCCCTATCTTTGACTCCTACTCAGAGTATTACTGTCGTAGGTCGATAAAGCCTCGGCGACTTAGGCATGGTCCCGTGAGCTGGTCCATCATGAGCCGGCCCAAGGGTCTTCCTTCCTTTGTTCATCAGAGTGGGACTTTGTTCTTCTTTAGCTCATCCCCCCTAAGCTTTAAACCAGGCCAGGGGCTTCCTGTCCCTCATGGGCGGGCTTACGCCCAAGAATGCGTCTTCGGTGACCCGACATGGACTAGCCGACTTATGTCATGGGAAATATCCCCAACATTACCCCCAGATTATCTTGGATTTGTCTATGATAATCTCATATTTTGTATTTTGGCATCCGTCTCCTGTATCCCGTGCAAATTTCACTTGATGAGACATGTCATGAGATGGTAACCTATCCAGTGTATGACCTGGGTCAAGGAACTCCATATCCCATTAAACTAGGGATATCCCTAGATTGTCATGGCGAAGCCTCGGGTCTCGCACCCTCACTTATAAATACACCAGCAGGGGCCCGAGGCTCATTTCCCGCCGCACATGTTCCTCCTCCTCTTCTTCCTCCAGCGCTTCAAGAGCTCTGATGTCCTAGTTGCGGCCAGATCTCATCCGCAACCATCTTCACAGTCGAAGCCCTTCAGCCGATGTCGGAGTTCGCACACGATCACGAGCTCGTGTACCACCACATTTCCAGATCTATGAGTACTCCTCTGGTCACTGTAGCTTCTGTGTTCTTCGGAAAGTTCATTGTCGTTCCACGAGTTCTTCGACATCTACCACACCGGATTAAATCCTTATCATCACGCTTTTAGATCTTTTTAGGTTGTTTTACATTAGAGATGTCTCCTCCTTGCTATGGAAAATAAACACTTAGTTTCTCTTTTGTCTAGGTTTCGCCACCATTTTCAACTTTATTTGTGATGAATAATGGCAAAAGTTTGATAATACCATTGAAGTGTGTTTGTAATCTGAGACCTGATACTTGTGTTCATGTTGTCGGCTTACGTATGTTTAGAGATATTTGTAAGAAATCTCTACAAGTCTTCGATAGTCCATTCTGGGTTACGTCTGTATCATTACTCTCTAGCATCCTTGTCGCTTCTTGCATTCTAAAACCATGGCTTCCAAGGGTAAGAAAATCTGTGAGCCTATCACTAAGCTATCTGCGAGGCAGCATAAGGTGGTCAATTGGACCAAGTCTTTGATGCCTTTTCTCCATATTGATGGGCTGGAGAAGACCATCTTACTGCCTTCCCAAGAGTAAATAGGATGGTGTGCTGCCAAAGAGGAAACCCGACCTCATCCTGGCCAAGGCGAGATAGTAGTATTTGCTGATCACATGACCCGGGGTTTAGACCGCAGGGTTCCAAATTCTTCAAGGAGGTCCTCCATTGATACCTCTACATCGTATCTATAACTTTTGATTGTTTCATGCCAATATTCTACAACTTTCATATACTTATGCCAACATTCTCTATTATTTTTTGGGACTAACTTACTTATCTTGTGTCTAGTGCTAGCTCCTAGTTTTGTGTGTTTTTGTTTCACATAAATTCCATATCAAATGGAGTTCAAACGTTATAAAAATTTATGTATATTTTTTGGAATATATGTGAATTTTGGGAAGAATAATCAATGCAACATGGTGCCCGAGGGAGGCACAAGACAACAGGGCCCAGCCAGGGGGTTGGACACGCCCTGATGGCTTCTCGCTCCCCATTAAGTAGATTGGAGCCCTAATTTTTCCGCAATAAATATATTTTCATGATAAAAATGCCCTCAAAACTTCAGCTCGATCGGAGTCATGGATCTTTGGATATTTAAGAAACGGTGAAGAGGTCAAAGAATAGTCACGAAAACTGGAGAGAAACAGAGAGAGAGATCCAATCTCGAAGGAGCTCCTGCCCTCCGGGTGCCATGGCGGTCATGGACCAGAGGATAAACTCTCCTCCTATCTACGGGGGTGACCAAGGACTAATAATGAGGGGGATCTTTCCCCCTCTCTCCCCGTGGCGCCAGAGCGCCGCCGGGACAACATCGTGACGACGACCTACACCACCAACTTTGCTGCCGTCACCACCAACTCTCTGCCCCTCTATGCAGCAGTGTAAAACGTCTCTTCCCCGATGTAATCTCTACTTAAACATGGTGCTTAATGCTATATATATATTATCCAATGATGTGTGGCTATCCTATGATGCTTTACTAGATCTCTTTTGTCCTATGGATTAATTGTGGTATGATGTTACTAATATGAGTTGTATGTTGATATGCTGCGGTCCTAAGGTTCCTTTCGTGAGGCACACATGTGAAGGATTCACTCTGGATGTTTTGCAATATGTTCATGATTCACTAATAGTGGGTTGCTGAGTGACTAAAACACAAACCCGAGTAAGGGAGATGTTTGCATATGGGAGTAAAGAGGACTTGATGTTTAATGCTATGGTTGGGTTTACTTTAATGATTTCAAGTAGTTACAGATGCTTGCTAGAGGTCCAACCATAAGTTCATATGATCCAAGTACGGAAAATGAGTTAGTGTATGCCTCTCCCTCATTGTATAGGATAAGTATCTATCATATTATATTCAATTGCCTATGGACAATGTTTCTCTTGCGTTACAAAAAGATTTCTACTAAACAACTAATTAAATTAAACTTTATCTAAATAGCCCCTAACTTCTTTTACTTGTTCTTTATTATGTTGCAAAAAGTCTATTACACCTACCAAGTACTTGTTTCTTTCCCGCAAAATAGTTTCGTACTTGTTCTAGGTAAAGAAAGCCTTAGCATGCGTAGAGTTGTATCGACGGTTGATAGAACTTGAGAGAATATTAATTCTACCTTTATCTCCTCGTTGGGTTCGACACTCTTACTTATCTAAAAATGCTACAAATGATCTCCTACACTTGTAGGTTATTGAAACCTTTTTTTGGCTCCGTTGTCAGGAAGCAATAGCATAGCGGTTGATATTCTCGTGTGTGCTTGTTTTCTTTATTGATAAGTAATTATATTTTTTGTTCTAAGTTGTTTTCTACCTTTAGTTATGGGTATGAAACGCAAAATACCAAAAAAATAGATGTACTTGCAAACCGAGTGGTTGAGGAACCACACAATATCTACTATACTGCCGAAGCTTATTACTTGGATCATCTTCGATCCCTTTGTGCTTGTGCTAAAAACCTAATTATCTTAGTTGATGCAAAATCATTAAATTAGCAAGCTTATTATGAGCAACGCCGCTTATCTCAAAAAGGGAAACTCTTGTGGCACCAAATTAATACTTTGGGTTGCTATGCTTAGAATTTATGTGAATTACATGATTTTCCTTATTGTTCTGAAGAAACTAAAAAACACCTTCCCTAGCAATGTGTGTTTAATGATAATGAAATACTATCTTCTTATGCGAAGGATCCCTATTGTTATTATGATGTTGAACAAACTGAAGAATTTGTTGCTTTTAAGGGTGCTTATGAAATTGCTACTTTGATTGAAAAGTATGATGCTACTCTTTACCAATCTAAACTTTTTGCCATACTTAAATATTTCTATGAAAACTATGCTTCTAATGTTTATGTTAAGGAATTCATTGAAAGATGCCTGTTGCTTGGAAGAGACTAATATTTCGCAGGAATCTATGGAAGAAGAAATTGCTGAAACTAGAGCTCATTCGATGAAAAAGATGAGGAGGAGAGCGAAGAACAAAACGAGGAAGAGAGGATTGATCACCCGTGCCCACCTTCTAATGAGAGTAACTCTTTAACTCCTATATTATTTAATTTCCCTTCGTGCTTACCAAAGGATGAATGCTATGATGAGTGCTATGATCCCTTGGATTTGTTTGAAATATCCCTTTTTGATGAACTTGATGCTTGCTATGCTTGTGGCCATGATGCCAATATGAATTATGCTTATGGAGATGAAATTGCTATAGTTTCTTATGTTAAGCATGAATTGTTTTCTAATGCACCCACACATGATAGTCCTATTATCTTTTTGAATTCTCCCAACTAGACTATATTGGAGAAGTTTGCACTTATTAAGGATTATATTGATGGGTTGCATTTTACTATTACACATGATAATTTTCATGAATGTAATATGCATGTGCTTGATGCTCCTACTTGCAATTATTATGAGAGAGGAACCATATCATCACCTCTCTATGTTTCCAATACGATAAAATTTCAAGAAATTCTTATGCTATACATTGACCTTTATGTGATGTGCATGAATTGTTCTTTTATGACATGCCAATGCATAGGAAGAGAATTAGACTTCATTGCTACATTATATATATATATCACTTTTCTCTCACTACTATATTACATATCATTGTTAATTAAAATTGTCTTTGATATACCTTGGGATTCAAGTTGATCAATTACTTGAGCACTATATGTCTACCTTAATGGCTTTAAAGAAAGCGTTCCCAGGGAGACAACCCTAAAGTTGTATAGAGTAATTTATTTCTATCGTGTGATTTTAAAATAATTATAAGCAAGAAAAATAAAGTGGGGAACTTAAAAGAATTTTCAAAAAGAAAGGTGAAAGTGAGAAAGATGACGACCGTTGAAGTGGGGGCCGTACTTGAACTTTTTTTCATGCCCATGGAAACTTTGTGAATCTTGATAAAATCAATGTTTCAACAAAAATAATTATACCCTTGTATAAATTCATTGTATTATAAAAATAATGTGCCAAGATTTACATTTAGTATGTTTAAATTGCTTGTTTAATATGTGTTGTGCAAAAACATAAACGTTGGTTGTAGTGTTTGATTTTTCGTATTTGACTGGAAGATCAAAAGCTTCTTAAATATTTAAATTGCATTGTTATACAAATTTTTTACTGCATTATAAGTTTTCTTAATTTTTTGAGTTATAGAAGTATGGTATTCATCTGCATCTTTATAGACTATACTGTTTTTCACAGATTGGTGTTATAGTTGCTTTGTCTTCTTATCTTTCAGTTCTTGTTGAGCCCCATTGACTTGGGAGCCATAAAATTGTGAGAGCATATAGTAGGTAACGTTTTATTATAATTATAAAATAATGTGGTTGCAAGACATGATGGAATTTGATGTTATATGTATTAACGTTTCTAATGAATGTTCTGTTAAGTTTTGTTTGGATGAAGTGTTCGAAGATGGAGGAGGTATTGATATGAGGAGAATATTGAGACACAATATCTCAAGAATGGGGATTACCAAGGCTCCAAAAGTGAATACTCAAGGATACTCAAGCGTCTAAGCTTGGGGATTCCCCGGAAGGCATCCCATCTTGCTTCTTCAACAATTATAGGTATGTTTTTGTTTTTGTTTTGTTCACATGATATACGTAAATTCTTGGAGCTTCGTGTGCCTTTTATTATCCTTTACCAATGAGCCATGCTGGCTTGGGAAATTACATGGTTGATTTACAGAATGCTCTTTGCACTTCAGTTATATCTTTTGAGTCTGGCTTTATAGAATGATTCATGTGCTTCACTTATATCATTTGAAGTTGGATGCCTGTTTCTCTTCATATAGAAAACCGTTATTTTTAGAATGCTCTTTTGCTTCACTTGTATTTATTAGATCATGTTCGGGTCTTTGTAGAAAGAATTAAACTCTCATGCTTCACTTATACATGTTTAGAGAGTCAACTTGAAATGGTCACTCACATGGTTAGTCATAAAATCCTACATAAAACTTGTAGATCACTGAATATGATATGTTTGATTCCATGCAATAGTTTTGCGACACTAAGATAGTAATATGTGGATGATTGTGGGCTAGTAAGAATAATGATGTTATGGTTTGTGATTCCTGAAGCATGCATGTATAGTCTCTAGTTATGCAATGAAGATTGGAGCATAATTTATCCTTGATTGAAATCCTCTGTGTTGTTATAATCGGGGGCGCAAAGGTTTACTCCTACCAACCTCATCCCTAGGAGCATGCGAGTAGTACTTTTCTTCGAGAGAGCTAATAAAACCTTTCAATAAGTATGTGAGTCCTCTATGAATGATGTGAATCCATAGATATACGCTCTCTCACCTCCACATATTTTCTAGCCTTTTCGGTACCATGCATTGCCCATTCTCACCTCGAGGATAAGTGCAACTTTTGCAAGTGCATTCAAACCCCGTGACATGCTACACTCTATTGCACATAACCCTCATTATATCGTCCTCAAAACAGCCACCATACCTACCTATCATGGCATTTCCATAACCATTCCGACATATATTCCCATGCAATTTCCATTATAATCATATACATGACCTGAGCATTCATTTTCATATTGCTTGCATGATCATAAGATAGATAGCATAGTATTTCCATGGCTTGTCCATTTTTTGATATCTTTTGCTACGCTAGATCGTCGCACATCCTGGTACACCGCCAGAGACATTCATAGTGAGTCATATTGTTTCATAGGTTTTCAAATCGAGTTGTAAGTAAATAAAAGTGCGATGATCATCATTATTAGAGCACTGTCCCATTGAGGAAAGGGTGATGGAGAGTATGATTCCCACACAAGTCGAGATGAGACTCTGGATGAAAAAATGGGGGAGGCCAAATGATCCCACAACAACAAAATGGACGAGGCGAAAAAGAAGCCCACCATGAAAAAATAAATAAAATAAACAAATAAATGAGAGAAAAAGAGGGAAGGGACTTTGCTACTATTTTTTACCACACTTGTGCCTCAAAGTGGCACCATGTTTTTCGTATAGAGAGTCTCTTGTTTTGTCACTTCCATATGCTAGTGGGAATTTTGCATTATAGAACTTGGCTTGTATATTCCGTTGACGAGCTTCCTCAAATGCCTTAGGTATTCATGAGCAAGGAATTTAGATGCACACCCACTTAAGCTTTAGTTGAGATTTCATAATCTTGTGGCTTTAGTGCATCCGTTGCATGGCAATCCCTACTCCTCACATTGATATCTATTGACGAGCATCTCCATAGCCCATTGATACGCCTAGTTGATGAGAGACTTTCTTCTCCACTTTCATCCCTTTGAATCCTATCACCATATTCTATTCCACCTTTATGCTATATCCATGGTTCACGCTCATGTATTGAGTGAGTAATAAAAAGCCGAAGCGCATTAAAAAGTACAATCCAATTGCTTGGTTTGACACCGAGGTGCTCATGATATATACTTTATGCTAGGAAGACCAAGCATGACAGGCTATATAATTTTGTAGGGATAATGTTCTTTAGCATTGTTATTTTGAAATGACATGACTGTTTGCTAATAAACCTGAGTATGAATCATAGACTATTACCTTGAATAACTTGTATCTTAATATTCATGCCATGATAATATATTTGTTCAAGATTATGTTAGGTAGCATTCCTCATCAAAAATTATCTTTTATCATTTACCTACTCGGGGACAAGATGGAATTAAGCTTGGGATTGCTGATACGTCTCTATCGTATCTATCATTTTTGATTGTTTCATGCCAATATTCTACAACTTTCATGTACTTTGGCATTTTATATTATTTTTTGGGGACTAACTTACTTATCCAGTGCCGAGTGCTAGTTCCTGTTTTTTGTGTGGTTTTTGTTTCGAAAAAAATTCCATATCAAATGGAGTCCAAACACGATAAAAATTTACAAAGATTTTTTTTGAATAAATGTGAATTTTGGGAAGAAGAATCAACGCAACACGTTGGCTGAGGGAGGCACTAGCCAACATGGCACAACCAGGGGGATGGCCGCACCTGATGGCTTGTGGTTCACCCTTAAGTAGGTTAGGGACCTACTTTATTCGCAAGAAAGATATTTTCACGATAAAAATCCCCTCAAAAGTTTAGCCCGATAGGAGTTACGCATCTCCTAATATTTAAGAAATGGTGAAGGGGTCAGAAATAGTCGCGAAAACAAGAGAGAAATAGGGAGAGAGAGGGCTAGAGAGAGAGAGATCCAATCTCGGAGGTGCTCCTACCTTCCGGGTGCCATGGAAGCCATGGAACATAGGGGAAAATCTCCTTCCATATAGGGGGGAGATCAAGGAAGAATAAGAAGGAGGGGGCTCGCTCCCCCTCTCCCCCCGTGCGGCCGGAGCACTGCCGGGGCAACCATCATGTTGACGATCTACACCAACAACTTCGCCGCTGTCACCACCAACTCTCCACCCTCTATGCATCAGTGTAAAACCTCTCTTCCCTGCTGTAATCTCTACTTAAACATGGTGCTTAATGCTATATATTACTATCCAATGATGTGTGGCTATCCTATGATGTTTGAGTACATATGTTTTGTCCTATGGGTGAATTGTGGTATGATGTTATTGATATGAGTTGTATGTTGATACGGTGTTGTCCTAAGGTGCCTTCCGTGAGGCGCACACGTGAAGGATTCACGCTAGAGGTTTTGCAATATGTTCATGATTTGCTTATAGTGGGTTGGTGAGTGAATGAAACACAAACCCGAGTAAGGGAGTTGTTTGCATATGGGAGTAAAGAGAACTTGTTGTTTAATGCTATGGTTAGGTTTAACTTAATGATTTCTAGTAGTTGCGGATGCTTGCTAGAGGTCCAATCATAAGTTCATATGATCCAAGTATGGAAAGTGTGTTAGTGTATGCCTCTCCCTCATAGCATATGATAAGTATCTATTATTTATATTCAAATTCTTAGGGACAATCTTTCTCTTGCATTACAAAAAGATTTCTACTAAACAACTAATTAAATTAATATTCATCTAACTAGCCCCTAACTTTTTATACTTGTTCTTTATTATCTTGCAAAATTGTCTATTACACCTACTAAGTACTTCTAGTTTCTTTCCCGCAAAATAGTTCCATACTTGTTCTAGGTAAAGTAAGCCTTAGCATGCATAGAGTTTTAACTGTGGTCAATAGAACTTGAGAGAATATTAATTCTACCTTTAACTCCTCATTGGGTTTGACACTCTTACTTGTCGAAAAGGCTACAAACGATCCCCTATCCTTGTGGGTTATTGAGACCTTTTTCTGGCGCTGTTGCCGGGGAGCAATAGCATAGCAGTTGATATTCTTGTGTGCGCTTGTTTGCTTTATCACTAAGTAATTTTATTTTCTGTTCTAAGTTGTATTCTGGCTTTAGTTATGGGTAGGAAATGCAAAATACCAAAAAATAGATGTAGTTGCTAACCCAGTGGTTGAGGAACCACCCAAAATCTACTATACTGCTGAAGCTTATTACTTGGATCATCTTTGATCCCTTTGTTCTCGTGATGAAAACCCAACTAGGTTAGTTGAGGGAATATCATTAAATGAGCCTCCTTATTGTGTGCGAACTGCTTATCTCAAAAAGGGAAACTCTGGTGTGTCGGCATTCTCGGAACGGGGGTACCCAGACCTGCCTGCCTACGGCCCAGGGCATGGCCCAGTTCATCGACCAAACACGGACGTGCATGGCCTCACTCAAGATAAGGCCCTCGCGAGGGCCCTTGCCTCGCGAGGAGGAACAACGTCAGGACTGGCAAGGGGTGGGACTCGTCAGGCCCCCTCTGGAGCTGCAGAGATCTCAATGCAAGGCCCGGCCTCGGGAGTCAAGGGTGACGCAAGGAAGGACGGGCGGGCGCTAGCGCACGAGGCGGCGCAGTTTCCCTTTTGGTGCAAAGGGATCAAGGACGTACGCGGTTTCCCAAAGAACCCCCAAAGGTTTCCATTCCGGTGCTACAAGACCACAACCACCTGCCTTGCAGGGCGGATGTCATCGCTGAGCCCATCCCTGCGTCGTCGACAACTACTTTGCACGCAAAGACCGCCTTTGGGAAAGCTGAGCACGTACTCTTGTCCCCCTTCAAAATTGTCTATTGTGGGATCCCTTCCCTTCATTGTGATAAGGGAAGAGGACCCGAGCTTCCACTATATAGAGAGGATAGGCTGCACCGTAGAGAGGGATCCGATCCATTCCATCATCCATCCACCACCATGTCACAGAGAGACTCAAACACATCAAAGGGAGCCATGATGAGGCCCTAGAACACTGTACAACTTCATCCACACCACCTCCTCGAGAGGCAATCCACCAAAGCAAGAGTAGGGTATTACGCTTCGCAGCGGCCCAAACTGGGTGAACTGTTGTGTTCATCTTCTTCCTCGTCATCGAGTGAGTTTGTTGTTGTGTTCATCGAGTAGCGAGCTAGGTCAGGCGAGGTTGTAGGGGATCATCGCACACGCCCCTATGTTTGAATCTTAATGGTTTTGCGGAGCCCGAAATCCAACATTATTTCATCAAATTAATACTTTGTGTTGTTATACTCTTGTATCTCCTCGTTGGGTTCGACACTCTTACTTATCGGAAAAGTGTACAAATGATCCCCTACACTTGTGGGTTATCATCCATCACGAAAATATGCATCCTCAATATTTGGGATCCAACTATGTTCTCAACCTGAGAAACTTCCAAACTTTTTGTGAGGTTTACCTTTAGATGGAGCCTTCTTTGAGATTGTTTCTGGAGTTCTTCCACTTCAATAAAAAGAGTAAGTACAGCAACGGAGTGGCTATTGAATGTGGAGCCATGGCAATCCAAAAAAGCAAGCACTACATCTTCCCGAGCATCAAATTGGCGAGTCATTCTAAAGGATGGCGGAAATCCTTTTTCTACTGCAAAGACACATCTCCCAATGCTCAAGTTCCTTTGCCTGGTTACCGTGACACCCGGCTTGGTTATGATGATAACTTGTGCCACTTTGCACCTCTAGTAGAGAGGAAGAAACTAAAGTCGTTTTATTCGTGCATCAACGCTCTGATTGCCCATGATCTCCAAGCAATCGACTTGACCTGGTGCTGGATCGACTGGCACATCCAGCCATTAAGCATCAAGAGCTAGATCATCTATCAGTACTTAGAGCAACATGAGGATAGCTTACGCTTTTCCAACTCTACTTTCAGTGACTCTGAGCTTCCCAAAGCCATCAAGAAACTAGTAGGGGAGACTTCAGATGATATTGCCACTTTGGCTTGGCACTTTTCTCGACCTCCAACCCTGCTCCGGACATAAACTGATAACCTTGGATATTTCTCTTGCATTTTTTGTGCTTATGTTATGTGGCTTCTAATTTGCCGCCTCATTTTTTTCAGCTCAATTCGGACTGGTGGAAAACAGACTACCGGGATCCAAACACCCCTGAAGAGGAGATCGTGGAGGTTGAAGATAGAGAAGAGGAGGCTAATGAGGTAGAAATTGACTCATCAGGCCACCTTTTCAATCAGTTTGCTGCTACCAGTTCTTCATAGGACCTCTCTAGTGCAAGCGAGCCGACCGACAAATAGGTAACCCCTAGTTCCTCTCATACTGAAACACTTGGCACAAGACAAACCTGGCTCGCTGTTAGGTACCATTTTCACATGCATCATCTTATCTGGATCCAAACTTATCTTTGAAGAAAATACAACATGATGAGAGCAAGAAGTGCAAGATCCGGAGTTCAGGCTCATACGATCTTCATGAGGGGGGGTCGCTTTGGAGCCGTCTCCTCATCTGATTAGGCGGCAAGAGCTACTGGGTCCCTCATCCTTATGCCCCAAGCTGGCCAAATGAAGGCGCCACTTAGCCCTTCCAACACGGCATTCCTTGATTCCTCACCTTCTTCAGGTGCTTCAAGCGCCAAAGCTAATGTCACCATCAATGTTGGGTAAGCCACTTTCAAACCACGATCATACTATCTCAGTAACTATCTTTTTAACCAACACATTTTTCTTGTAACCATGTTAAGGCAATTCTGAAATACAAGCCGTCCACTTCTACAAGCACTAGTGCTGGAGTGGAGACAACAAGCTCTGACAATGTTGTCGCTGCCACTGATGAGTCGGTTAGGTCTGAGCCTGCTTAGATTGATCCACCTAGAGATGAGCCGATGATAGATGAATCGGTCTCACACGAAGAAAAAGAGCATCCTCAAGAGCCACCAATGGATGCTATTATGGATGAAAAGCCGATTGTCAAGCCTATTGCTAAGTTAGCTCAGGTGGAGGAGAAACATGATGTGGTGGTCACCCACGCTCAATATTGCACTCCGTCCAAGACTTTAACGATTTCGGAAAAAATTGCTGAGCATAAGACATCAACTTCCCATGAGACGGCTCCTGATGCATACATGTTATCCTATGAATATATGGGCTTAGCATCTCTTCATCAGCAATATGTGACCTGGCTGACGCAACACTAATGACTCACATTTTACACTCATTTCACCCTTGTTTAAACGAAGACATTTCACTAAACGAGAGATGGTCGTTCTGATATTGCTACTAATGACTAATGAATGCGAAGGATTCCACAAATCCTATCTTTAATTTTTTTCCACAAGAAATTGGCTAAAAGGGAAGAAATCACGTGGAGGAATGGAAACGAAGGAAAATGGAGGAAGAAACAATAAAGAGGAGGCGCCAGAAGACGACATTCGAAGCACCCGTATGAGAGGTCGTTTGGCATGGAAACCAAGGCATGTCGTCTACCCTAAAAACATTTATAAAGGGACCCCCATTGAAATTTGAAAAGAATAGATGACAACCATAACCTCTTCATCATCTTCATCATCCACAAACTCTAGTAGCTAGCATTTTCATCTCCACCACCATAGTGCTCTCTCATCTAGTTCATACATGTAATTGTGCATCGCACAAGGCATCCATTGTAATACATATTGAAATCAATCAATCCCAATATGTGTTCTTCAATGTTTTCTTCTTGCGATCTAATCTCCATGTGTGAGTTGTCCGGTAAGGTATGGGTTGAGGCATAATCCTTGCAACCCAAGGTATAGGTTGAGAGGATCCATGGAAGTCTTTGACATAACGTCCCGTATGTGTGCAATACAATTGTTTCGTGAAGTGTCTCTTGCCTTGTGTGTGATCTTCATCTCTGCAGGTACTCAGGACCATGGAGATTGGTGACTAGTGCGGCTAGGAGCAAGGGGACCGTGAAGTGTTATACCGAGCACTGATGATAGTAAGGTTTAGTAGGGTAACATGGATCATATCATTGGGAATTCATGATGTGTAGTCAGTAAAGACCCAATGCTTTTGTCTGATATTATTATCTTGATTATTGGGGCAACCATGCGAGACGGATAGGGACTTTGGTAGGACAACTTATTCTTGATGCAGGACTCATGCAAGTCAAGAGTTTATTTGGACACATCCCCCACTCCGATATGGAAGAAGCACATCTTGATGGATGACTTCCCGAGCATAAATTAATATCCTTTTTGATCCCATCGCAAATACTTCGTTGCAAGCATTAAGACCTCATACCCATTCCTCTTTATATTATAAGTGTTTTGATCACAACTTCCTTGTTGATACGGTCAAAAGCTCGATTTGACACTTTGACAGAAGCCTGCTAGAGACCATGCTTCAAGGGAATCTTCCTCTCGTGGGTAACCTCTAGGGAAATATGTGCGGGATACCCCGTCTTGTTCCAACATCGGATCAATAAAAAGGAGATATCAAGCCTCTTTTCTGGCATCATTGCTAGAGGGGAGTTTAGTACTCCTACTATTTGATTTTTGAGTTTTTGTTAAAGTTAATTTTCAATTTTTGTTTTTTAGTATAAGTTTTATTTTTATTTAATTCTATTTATTTGTAAAAACCAAAAAGTTACTATGGCTCATTCATATCTCCTTTTTATTAATTCGGTATTGGAACAAGAAAGGGTATCCCGCACCTATTTCTCTAAAGGTGACCCTGGGTATCGAACTCACGATAGGAAGATTCCCTCGAAGCAATGGTCTATAGCAGGCTTTTTTAAGTGTCAATCCAGTTTTTGACCGGATTAACAAGCAAATAGTGATTTAAACACTTATGATATAAATAAGGTACATGGATGAGGTATTAATGCTTACAGCCATGTATTGGTGTTCGGATAAAAAATGATATTAGTTTTGCTCGGGAAGTCACCCATCAAGAGGTTCTTGCTTCGTATCAGAGTGGGGGATGTGTCCAAATAACATCTTGACTGGCACGAGTCCTCCATCAGGAATCATTTGTCCTACCAAAGGCCCTATCCATCATGCGGGGTTTTCCTGATAATTAGGATAATAATATTAGACAAAAGCATTGGGTTTTTAATGACTACACCTAATGAATCCCCAAAGATATGATCCATGTAACACTAAACATTATTGTTACTGCTGTTCGGTAATACACTTCACGGCCCCCTTGCTCTTAGCCTCACTAGTGCTCAATCTCCATGGTCTTGGGTATCTACAGGGCTGAAGATCGTGGAAAAGACAAGAGACACTTCACGAAACAATTTTATTTCACACATACGAGACGTTGTGTCAAAGACTTCCATTGATCCCTTCACCAAATACCTAGGTTGCAAGGCTCATGGATCACCCCATACCTTACCAAACTACTCACACATGGAGATCATATAGTGAGAAGAAAACCATTAAGAACATGGGATTGATTAATTGCAATATGTATTACAATTGATGCCTTGTGCAATGCATGATTACAGTATGAACTAGATCAGAGAGCACTATGGTGGTGGAGATCATTATGGAGATGAAAATGGCGTCGGCTAGGGTTTGTAGATGAAGAGGATGATGCAAAGGTTTTGTCTGTGCTCGAGGTTGTTCTGTTGGCATTTAGACAGGGCCCCTTTATAAAAGTTGTTCAGGTGGACGACCTACCTCGGTTTCCATGCCAAATGACCCCTCATGTGAGCCCGTGTGGCCGCATGGAAACTCATCTTTGACTCTGCTGGCCTCCTAGCGCCTCTTGGTAACTTATTTCTTCTTTGTTTTCCTTCCTTTACTTTCTCCCACGTGATTTCCTTTTATCCCATTTTCGCGGAAAAATATCAAAGCAAGGATTTTTGGAATTCTTTGCATTCATTAGTCATTAGTTGCAATATCAGAGCGAATATCTCTCTTTAATGAAATATCTCGGTTTAAACATGGCTGAAATGAGTGTAAAAATATCACTCATCAACTCCCCCAAGCTTAAACTTGATCGTCCTCGAGCGACATGGAGGGGAATCCGAAGCATAAGGGTCTTAGTGTTTAAACCGAAATAACGAGAAATGTTTTGGTTCACTTATGATTGGTATGCCTAGATAGCCCTCCGCTTTTTGAGTTGAAAACTTAGCATAGATATATCGGTGGCATGGTTATAGTGAATATATAGCGGAAGCATAATGTTAGTGGAGCAAAGATAATCGACACAAATTTTATGATCTACTAGATAACACAACTTTGCAACACTTCATTTCATTTAATCTAGAAAACAATTGCTTGTAGGGAATGCGCGGGAGAGTTTCTTTAGATAGAGCCATGAAAACATAAGCTAGGGATTAGAAAGCATGTAGTGAAATATGATGCTCAAGTGCTCACGACCACACTCACGATTGTGTGACAGCCCAAGTGTTGTCCCTACATTTTATGGCATGTAACCTAGGTGAACCTTGTCATGTGATGAATGTATTTGAGTTCCTCCTTGCCATGTATTTTTCTCATGCATTCTTGCATCATGCATCATATCATTTCATCATCATGTCATGCATTTCAATGTGGTGTGCTTCTTGTGACCTTGTGATGTTTCATGTGATGTGAGTGGTCTTGTGGGTGTGTGTGCTTGAGTGGAATCAACCTCTTCCTCCTCTCTTATTATTTCAAAACAAACCATCCTATACTCTTTTATTCCCATTGCCATTAATCAACAGAATTAATTTGCTTTATAAATTTGTTAAAAAATGTTCAAGTGGTAGTGAATATTATTTGGAGCTCATGTGTGTTGATCTTTTGGTGATTTGGGCTTTGTGAATTTGGGGTTTTAAATAACAGAGGAGTTGTTTTCATTAAAGTAATAAAATACTTGCATCAAAAATACATTTGTTAATTTTATTAAATAGCTCACATTTTCTTTCTTGCAAAAGTATTTTTGTTCTTGCAAAAGTCCATTTATTTTCCTCTAGGGGATTTTCTTGTTTGGCTGTTTTGTTTTAAAGGAAAGTAAGCTCTGTGCTTCTCCTGTGTGAGCTGGGCCGGTGTTCTCTCCTTGTGGTGCATAAGCTAGCGAAGCCAGCCCAGCCCCACGCCTGATGGAACCCTGTTCGCCGTCTCCTTCC
Organism: Hordeum marinum; assembly: GCA_022496015.1. Lineage (NCBI taxonomy): Eukaryota > Viridiplantae > Streptophyta > Magnoliopsida > Poales > Poaceae > Hordeum > Hordeum marinum. The sequence continues at coordinate 200,542,741 of CM039677.1, read as the reverse complement.
TCCGTCAGGGTTCAAAGAGAGTGAGCGAGCGCCCGCGCTCACGTACGTTGAGGAGCGCCATCCAGCCCTCCCTTTTTAAGGCCTCGGCGTGCATGCCTCCCCTCTAGGGTTACTCTTTGCCACTGCCATCTCCCTTCTCCTCCTCCCTCTTCCTTTCCCCTCCTTTTCCTTTCTCTCCCAGGTAAGTTCAGAGAGAAATCTAGAGAGGTGAGTGGGTTTAGGGAGTAGTCGTCGTCGCCTTCACGTCTCCGGTGGCCTCCGCCATGCCCAGCATGTCGAGGAGGCTGGGGATCATCCCCGTGTTCCATTCCCGTTGCTAGGAGGGGCCGGGCTCCCCATCCTCGACGGCCTCATCCCCGTTGGAGTTGTGGGCAAGGTGCTCTGGTGCCGTTTTTGCGTCTGCTTCGGGCAAGCATCATCACCACTTCCTCCTCCACTTTTCCGCGATCGGGCCGTCATCATCCTTCCCCCAGTGAGCCGTTGCGTCCCGCTCCGTAGCTTGCCGTCCCGTCGCCGCTGCGCGCTGTCATCGCCGTAGTGTGCCATGGCCAAAAGCTTCGCGCATGGCCCTGTCTTTTGTGCTCCCTACCGCGGCCATCTTCGTGGCCTAGCCCAGGGATGCATCCCCCTATGATTTCCGCTTCCCTGCCGGGCTTCCCCCTCACCGGAGAGCGCCGCTGCACCCAATTTCTGTCATTGCCCCTGGTGTAGTTTGTCTTCAGTTTCGTTAGAGTTTGGCCTGTGCGTGTTAGTAGTAGTTCTGAGAGGACCCCTCTTGTGCAGACGTGCGTAGAGTAAAAGAGTGGCTTCAACTTGGGCCGATGACCAGCAGGTCTGGGGTTCGATCCCCCGAGGGCGCAAGCCCCCCTTTTTGTTCTTTTTTTGATTGGCTGTAGTGGTGTGCTATGTTTGGATCTGGTGTGATGACCGGATCCTGTGTGCTATGCATGTGTGATGTAGATCCGGTGCGGCTGTGTGCCGGCTCCTGTGTGGCTGTGTGGGGTGTGTGTGTGTGTGTTGATCTGGTGTGGTGCCAGATCCATGTGTGTGAGTGTGTGTGGCAGTGTTGTGTGAGTGTGTGTTGAGGGTGTGTGTGTGACAAGTGGGCCCATGCCCCACTTGTCATACACTACCTTTTTATTTGTTTATTGTTTTAATTATTATTTTTAGGCTATTTACATTTCTAGGGATATTTCTAAATCTGGTCAAGTGCATTTTTGATCATGGACATTTGTAGTAAGTTTTCACTTAAAGGAATGTGGGGTATTGTTCTACCTAGTTTTTTGCCATGTTGTTCCATGTAAGTATAGGGTTATGATACATGATTTTGGGGTAGAATAAACCAAGGAATCCATTGGTGTAACTGGTTTGGTCTTTTGAGCAAGTTTGACAAAATGTCATTTTGTCCCAAAGTGCCATTTTGTCATTTTTGTTATAATTAATCCATGAATGTTATGCTAATTGTCACAACATGAATATGGTAGTCTTTGATGAGTAGAATGCCATGGTATTTATTTTTGTCATGTTAAACTTGCTTATGAATGGGAACCATGCTCTAAAGTAGCTACTAAAATATTGCTGTTTTCAAACTTGGTAAATATTTCTAAGTCTCAGAATCTGTTAATATTTTTATGCCATGAAGAGTGGATACTATCTTGTGATATGTTGTGAATTAGCTCAAGCTCAGTGCTAGTGACTTGAAGTAGAGGTTGCCCTCTACCATCCTGTTAATTTTCATGCCATGAGGTGGTGTCTATCACCATTAGTTTCTGCTGTCAATTTGCTATCAGCTTAACTCAGATTCCAGAAAACTATTATTTCCACTAAGTCCGAGAAATCTATTTCATCATGCCAACTTGTGGGCTTCATGCTTATTGATGTGTGCCTCCATTCCAGATTGTGTAGTTGGATGAGTTGATAAGCATGTTATGTAGTTTCTGTCAAAGCCTTGTTCGTGGTTAGAGGCTTCCTGTAATTCTAGTTGTGGGCTATGAAATTTGCTATGTTACTGTTTTGTGGCAGATTGTTTGTTCTAGTGTTTTGTGACTTGTGGGAGTTATACTCCATGGAATTGCTTGATCTTTGGCTCTATTTTGGTTGGGTTTTCATTGCCAAACCAGTGGCTACCTTGGAATGCCAAGGAATAGCCCATGGACTTCTTGTCTTGTGTTTTGCCTTCGTATCTTGTCGTGGGCATAGCGTCAGAACCGTAACTCCGTTTCCTACGTTTTGCATATGAATTTGTATTGTTTTTGCTGATGCATCCATATTTGCCATGTTCATGCATGGATAAATAACTTAACATAAGGTTCTGTCCAGATTCTTAAATAACTAATCCATTGCATGTGAAACATGACTAGTTAGGATTGTCATGCTAAATTCTTCAAATAAACCATGCATCATTCTTGTTTGTGCATTGCACCTTGGTTGCTTGTTTGTTCTCGCTGTTTCTTTTGGGTAGACGCGAATATTGAACCTGAGTACAAAGATCCAGGAGAGTACCACTACGAGGATCCCACTACTTGTCCCTCTGAAGATCCAATAGGAAAGATGATCATACCCGGATTGTAACATCCCAAATTTTGGAATGTTATAATTATTAGAATGTTTGTTTGTTTGTTTGTTTGAGTGATTGAATTGAGTGAAAATTTGAAACTTTTGAAAACTTTTGAATGAGAGAGAATAAAATGACTTTCCCATGAGATTTGAATTCCATTTTGAAAATATTTCAAATTCAGAAACTTTATGCAACTCAATGATTTTCATGAGAGAGGATAAAAGGACTTCTTCAAGTTATATGAAATATGAGTTGGAAGTTTAAAGGAAGGATTTTAAAATGCTTTTGAAAACCTCTGAATTATTCTTTTGGAATCCATGTCATATTTGGTTCCTATTCAAATTTTCAAAAGCATTCAAACCCCTGGACAAATTTTTGAGAGGAGTAATGTGACACTCCAAACCAGGGGGGTATTTTGTGAAGTTTTTGAATCATAAAACCCAAGGGGTTATATAAAAAATAATTTGCAAAAACAAATAAAGCCATTTAGGCATTTTCTGAAAATATTATTTTAAAGTATTTAATTTGGCCAGGGAAAAATGTCCATTAAATGGCATTAAATCTCCACATAATTTTGGTATAAAACTTTTTATTTATTGAAAAGTATTTATGGACCTTTATTGCTTTTTGATTCTCTGGTAAAAAAAAGGAAAGGTTTTAAAGCGTTTCAAATAGTCGCCGGCCCATCTTACCTTAACTAGCTTCCCGAAATCGCTCCCGACCGGTCGCCCGATGCCGTGCCCTCCTCTCTCTCCCACTGACGCCCGACCCCACCAATCGACCAAAATCCCCGCCGGTAACCTTCCTCCTCCCCCGCACCCGATAACATCGCCGGCGATCCCTCGCCGTAATCTCCTCCCCTCCTTCCTTTCGGACGCCCCGAGCCCGCCTATAAAAGCCCCTGCCTCCCCTCGACCCATTCCCCCTCTTTGCTCCAACTCCCGATGCCTGTCGTCGCCGGAATCGCTCGCCGGAAACCTCGGACACCGCCGCGCCATTGCCACGCCACCACTCGTCTCCGACCTCCCCAACCACCACCGAGCCCACCATTCACCTTCCCTCGCCCGTGCGCACCTCCCAGCCCAATCGCGCAAGCTCCACACCCACGGGAGCGCTCTCCCTGTCGACACCCGAAGGCCCCCTCCGGCTCCGAGCTCGTCGTCGTCAACACCGTCGTCCCTAAGCTCATTTGACGCCACCATCGTCTTCGCCATGCTCTCCCGCGTCGACCGGTGCCAACGCCATCGCCGGAGACCCCCTGGAACCGTCGCCCGCTTCGTTCCCGAGCCGCCGCCATCGCCGGAGCTCTCGCCGGACTTCACCACCGCCGCGGTAAGCTTTCCCCTTCTTACTCCCTGTCCGATCTAGATGAACGACCCAGATTAGAACGTAGGTTTATTAAAGAACCCCGAACCGTTTTCTGTTAACCTCCGGTCATCCGCCCGAAACCCTCTCTCACGCACACCTTAGGTCCAATCAGGAAACGACACGTCACCCCTGTCCGTTAATTAGGAAAATTTTGTATTTTCTGTTTTCTGTTTTAAAAACAGAATAGTTCTGATTTTGTTTTTATCATATCTTTTATGTTTTTAGTTGTTTTTAATTGATTCTTTTTGCATTGTGTCACAATTTGCATCTAGTCTCTATAGATGCCAAGTTTGACTATTTTTGAATAGTTTAATTTGAATTTAAACAGATTTGATTTAAATTTTGGTTTTCTGAATATCTTGAGTTCAAAAATGTATTTTGAGTTGATTCTTTTTGCTACTGGTCACTAGTGACCTTAGTTATCATTAGGTAGAGTTTGGGAATTTTTAGAATATTTTAAAATAGTATTTTCAACCAAAACATATTCTATTTAGTTCTTGTTAGGATTATTTATCTTCCTTTTGTTTTAAATTGTGTTAAAATTATTTTCTTTTATATTAGTTGATAAATTTTATAAAGTTTTCTGTTAGAAGATAGTAGTCCTTCAAAACAAATATTATTTTATTAGTTGATTGCATGGAATCAATTCTAGTTCAATTATAACTTGCAATTGAATTTCCATTGCTAGTTTGATTTGCTATTTGAAAATAATTTTAATAAAATTTTGATTTGTAAAATATACTTTCTGTTAACTTAGTTAATATATATTTTGTTTTATGTTAGTTATCAGTAGTACTTCAACTAAACTTATTTTATGTTATTATTTTGATAGCATGAGATCAATTCTAGTTTCATAATAACTTGCAAATTGATTTCATTGCTAGTTGGAACTCTTATTTGAAAATATTTTAATAACTTGTTTTATAAGTTTTATTTTCTATTAACTTAATTGTTTTGTACTTTTTTTCGCTTATTTTAATATTGCATTGTTTTACTTGTTGTTAAGCTTAGTGAGCAAACACTTATGTTGTTTAGGATGTTGTTTTCATAGTTTTACTTGTTCTTCAAAAGTAATTCTTTTTGCTACTAAAATATTTACAAAAATCCTTTTGTTATATTTTACTTAGTTTTTGTTTGAAAATGTTTGTTTGTAGGGGAAAACTACCTTAGTTGCTTTTATGAAAACTTTGTTGACTTTAACTTTTGTCTTAAGTATTTCCTTCACCACAATTGTGTTGATGTAGTTTTGTTACTTTCAGTTTTGTCTTAAGTATTTCCTTCATCAACCTTGTTGCTTTTGTTTCTTGTGTTACCTTGTGATTGTTAGAATTGATTGCTAGTATGATTGCTTATATGAATGCAATGTTGGATTATATAGATTTCATCGGAGAGTGGCGAATAGTTGTATCAAGTATTTTCTGAGAGCGATACTTATCTTCATCAACAGTACAGGCAAGTTCACTTTGACCATTTTGTTCATACCTATGTTTTATTGCATGTAGTGACATCATTCAACAAATCCCTCCCGTAGTGCTATTGAAATTCTTGTAGTTGAGTAGAATGCATGAGGTAGGAACCCACCACTTGTTACTAAAGCCCCGGGAACGCTAGTTAGTGCAATGCTATGCTAAAGTAGACGGGGTCTGGTATGAGTGTTCGTGAGTGGTGTGAGAAGGAGGACTCCACGTCAAAACAACGACTTCATGAGGGCTTCTTCAAGACCTGCATATTCAAGACCTCAAGACTTCGAGACTCGAGAAAAAAGTTTTTCAATACACACTACTGGGTGAGGGATGGTTGGAACGACACCCTGGAGAAGCCAGTGGATTTGCCTAGGTGTTGCTGAAGATGGCTAGTATTCACGCGGAAAGCCTCACCCAGACTGAAAGGGAAGGATGAATACTTCATGCCCGGAAGCTTACCTGTGTAGCCCCAAGTCATTATGGGCTCTGGCTTGGTTCATATTTGTTGTGCTTTGTCTAGGCAGTGCTACGAGATGTAGTCGACGTTAGGACTGGATGGGCTCTGTCGGATAGTCAGGGAAGCACTCTGAAAGACCATGTTTCGTTCATCCTGTCCTCAAACACCATGCAGTGCGAGGACTTACCAAGAGGGAACGAATCTTGTGGGTAAAGTACAGAACACTCTGCAGAGTTAAACCTAATCGATTAGCCGTGTCCCCGGTTACGGACAATTTGAGCCTCTGGACTTGGATCTATCTCTGAACTCTCAACACTGGACTGATAACTAATTGTGGGCAACTTATGATACTTATGGGCATTGAGACATTGGTTGGCGGAACCATGTCATGATAGGTAACTCCATAGTGAAATTCCTGATATTCCTTTGTTCTAGGAAAATAAAATCAGCTTTTACGCAAAAACTCAAACACAGAGCCACAAAGCCTGTGCATATAGAATAGCCTTTATTCTTTTGTTCTAATATGGTGATCTTGCCAGTACATTCCATGTACTGACCTACACGGCTGCAACGTCTTATGTTGCAGATACTCTTCTACGACGGGTAAGAGTACGATTCAGGGTTACGGTCCGCACTCAACTTGCCGTTGGTGTTATTAGGACTCCACTCTTGTTGACTGTATCCGCTGCTATTTTAAGGTATATATCTGTTTTACGTTAATTACATGTGATTGCACTTTGATATATACATTGATGTACTGTGTGTGCCAGCATACTGATCTAGGGATGGCACAGAACACACAGAGGCTTGACTCATTTTGAGTCGGGTCGCTACAGAAATGGTATCAGAGCACATGTTGACTGTAGGACGTAACCCTAGAAACTGGAAAGCCCTTAGGAAACGATTTCTCTCCAACTTTGTTTTCAAAAGAGTCTTTACTTCTCATCTTATTTGAGCTTTATCAAATGTTCTTTCTTACCTCAAATGGTTAGACAATACCCCTCCCCTTTTTGACCACACGAAGGATTAACTGAAGCCACTTCGAGAAGGACAAGATATCGAAACAACTGATGGTCGCTTCAAAGTAAAGAAGATTTCACCCTGCATTAGAAGAGTTGAAGCTACACGAGTTGAAGACTATGAAGACCCGAAGAAATTGAAGACCATGAAGAATTTCCAAGATATTATGCCCTAGAAGACCAAACCCCTGTTGTATACTTACGTTAGATACAATGATTTGTGAGCTGTCATTTGTGTGTAATTTTCGACAGCCACAACAAAAATCTATTTTAAAAACCATTGTTTGTATTGTGTGTATCCCCGCCTTTTCCCTCTCTTACCCATCTCATCCCCAAAACCTTGAACCCAATAGATGATGAGTGAAGCTGGACTCATGTATTCTGGATCGATGACTCGGTTAGAGACAGAAGAATGGATTCAGAACATGGAGGATCATCTAAGGAGTAACCATGTTGCAAGAAAAGAGATGGTCCAGTATGTTTTTCGGTACCTTGCAGAAGGTGCTGCAAATTGCTGGAAGATGCATGAAGATATCCATGATAGGCAAGCATCAAACACTTGGGAAGAATTCAAGATAACTCTGCAAAAATCTCATGTTGTCACCAACGCCCAAAAGCCCCGTTGCAAAGACGTGAAGAAGATTTGCGCATGCAAGATATGTGGAGAGATAGGACACATCCAGGAAGAACATAAGGAAGGATGCCCTCATTGTGAAGAAAATCACCCTGCTAAGGAATGCCCAACTAGGCAGGTGACATGTTTCTTGTGTAAAGGAACTACGCATTACCCGGCTCAATGCCAAATGTACCCCAAGGTACAAGAAGTCATCAAGCAGCAGAAGGAAGCCATGGAGGAAGCCTTCAGAGAAAATTCAGGAGAACTTGTGATGAAGGAAGATGTTGAAGACCCTAATGGAGAAGGCTTAACCAGATTTTACTCCAATGCCTGCTATTCATGTCGAGAAGAAGGACATTTCTCACAGGACTATACGAAGGAAAGAAAAGAGTATCTGAGAAATTTCTCGATAGAAGAAGTGGAGTTTGATCCATAGGAAATTGAAAGTTTGATCGAAACAAAGAAGCCCAGGAAGAGAAACCGAAGACGTTCTCAGAACAACCCAATTTCTACAAAGAAGGATCTGAGTCAGATCATGTGTTTCTGGTGCAAGAATTTAGGCCACTATGCCGATAAATGCCTAGAGAAGAAGGCTAAACATGAGTAGTCTGAGTTTTGGATTTTGGAAGTAATAAATGTAATAGGTAGCACTCTTATCATTTTGAAGTTGTGTAACGGAAGTTTCAGAGTTTGTAATAAATTCATGAGTCAATGGAATTTATGGTGTTATGATCCTCCTATGTTGAATTATATGAGTTACCACTCTAAGAACAAAGATCTCTGACCAATTTTCGAGGGTATGAGAAAATATGGTCTATGCAAGCATGAGTGAATTTCATTTTAAGTGTGGTGGTAACCACAGGGATAAATGAATGAAGAAAATACCATTCATATTAAGGAGTTTGGATAAGTGAATAGATGTGAAGAGAATGTGGAACCACCTCAAACTATCTGGATGATAACCTCTGAGACAAAGTGCTTTCATAGTTGGAATGTTGAGAAAAAGAATGATTGTGATGAAACCATACCCAAGGTTAAACAGACCAATGGAAAGGAAAATGAATTCCGCAGAGTGGAATCTAAACAAGTATAAGTCTGTGATGAGTATAATGGAGTGAACTGAAGGTAATGTTGGTATATGGAACGATAGTAACCCCAAGAGTGAGTTAAAAGCTATTCAAGTATTCAAGTGAACCCACAACTCACTGCCCTCAGGATTAATAAGGATCAAGCCCCACCATGGTGAAGGAAGAAACTTGGAAGAAGCTACGACTAACCAGCAAACGTTTTCTTAGGAGTATACGATAACCTGAGAGTTGTGAAGAAACGATAGATGTTTTTACTTAGCCTGCAGAATCAATGGATTACTCGTTCGTTGACAAGAGACATTCTGCAATGCTTGTGAGGAAGACCAAGTGCTAGAATACGAGATTAACTAATCCTTATACAAGGTAATGATTTCAGTGCGACATGGCTTGGCCACCATGACGACTTACTCTTATCATTCTCTTGCTATTCGGATTGGTAAATCTGAGTGACTTACCCATAGTAAAGAAACGACGTTCTTTGAAGCTTTTGTTTAAGCGTTAAAATGGTATGATGTAAATCCCTTTTACATGGCAGTTGTTGCCATACGTAGGAATTTTACTGTGAGGAATGAAGCCAAGACCCATTTCACTGCAGCGTAACCACAAATGGTAGACCACCAAGAGATCATCGATAGGTTATTTAGAATGAACACGAGACCTGTCATTTAAGAAGACCCAGTATCGGAGGGAAAAAACATTTTTATGCGAGAATTCAAGATTTGAATATAACGGAAGAGCATCACCGAAGGAGCTATCGTGAAGAATGTGAACAGACAGATGCACCCACATGATTACCATGATTTTTAGGGACCAGTAACTCTCATTTTAAGTGTGGTAGACCCACACTTCCAGGTCAATGGAGTGTTGTTGGAAGACTCCACTCCTTTCTTGGTCTGTGGATTTGTTAGAAGACCCCCAAACCCTTACCTTCTCTTTCTAACCCTTTCGAATCTCGAGGACGAGATTCATTTTAAGTGTGGTAGGTTTGTAAATCCCAAATTTTGGAATGTTATAATTATTAGAATGTTTGTTTGTTTGTTTTTTTGAGTGATTGAATTGAGTGAAAATTTGAAACTTTTGAAAACTTTTGAATGAGGGAATAAAATGACTTTCCCATGAGATTTGAATTCCATTTTGAAAATATTTCAAATTCAGAAACTTTATGCAACTCAATGATTTTCATGAGAGAGGATAAAAGGACTTCTTCAAATTATATGAAATATGAGTTGGAAGTTTAAAGGAAGGATTTTAAAATGCTTTTGAAAACCTCTGAATTATTCTTTTGGAATCCATGTCATATTTGGTTCCTATTCAAATTTTCAAAAGCATTCAAACCCCTGGACAAATTTTTGAGAGGAGTAATGTGACACTCCAAACCAGGGGGGGTATTTTGTGAAGTTTTTGAATCATAAAACCCAAGGGGTTATATGAAAAATAATTTGCAAAAATAAATAAAGCCATTTAGGCATTTTCTGAAAATATTATTTTAAAGTATTTAATTTGGCCAGGGAAAAATGTCCATTAAATGGCATTAAATCTCCGGATAATTTTGGTATAAAACTTTTTAATTTTTGAAAAGTATTTATGGACCTTTATTGCTTTTTGATTCTCTGGTAAAAAAAGGAAAGGTTTTAAAGCGTTCCAAATAGTCGACGGCCCATCTAGCCTTAACTAGCTTCCCGAAATCGCTCCCGACCGGCCGCCCGATGACGCGCCCTCCTCTCTCTCCCACTGACGCCCGACCCCACCACCCGACCAAAATCCCCGCAGGTCACCTTCCTCCTCCCCCGCGCCCGATAACATCGCCGGCGATCCCTCGCTGTGATCTCCTCCCATCCTTCCTTTCGGACGCCCTGAGCCCACCTATAAAAGTCCCTGCCTCCCCTCGACCCACTACCCCTCTTTGCCCCAACTCCCGACGCCTCTCGTCACCGGAATCGCTCGCCGGAAACCTCGGACGCCTCCACACCATTGCCACGCCACCACTCGTCTCCGACCTCCCCAACCACCACCGAGCCCACCATTCACCTTCCCTCGCCCGTGCGCACCTCCCATACCACTGGCGCAAGCTCCACACCCACGGGAGCGTTCTCCCCGTCGACACCCGAAGGCCCCCTCCGCCTCCGAGCTCGTCATCGTCAACACCGTCGTCCCCGAGCTCATCTAACGCCACCATCGTCTTCGACGTGCTCTCCCGCGTCGACCGGTGCCAACGCCCTCGCCGGGGACCCCCTGGAGCCGTCGCCCGCTTCGTTCCCGAGCCGCCGCCATCGCCGGAGCCCTCGCCGGACTTCACCACCGCCGCGGTAAGCTTTCCCCTTCTTACTCCCCGTCCGATCTAGATGAACGGCCCAGATTAGAACGTAGGTTTATTAAAGAACCCCGAACCGTTTTCTATTAAGCTCCGGTCGTCCGCCTGAAACCCTCTCTCACGCACACCTTAGGACCAATCAGGAAACGACACGTCACCCCTGTCCGTTAATTAGGAAAATTTTGTATTTTCTGTTTTCTGTTTTAAAAACAGAATAGTTCTGATTTTGTTTTTATCATATCTTTTATGCTTTTAGTTTTTTTTAATTGATTCTCTTTGCATTGTGTCACAATTTTCATCTAGTTTCCGTAGATGCCAACTTTGACTATCTTTGAGAGTTTTAATTTGAATTTAAACAGATTTGATTTAAATTTTGGTTTTCTGAATATCTTGAGTTCAAAAATGTATTTTGAGTTGATTCTTTTTGCTACTGGTCACTAGTGACCTTAGTTGTCATTAGGTAAAGTTTGGGAATTTTTAGAATATATTAAAAGTAGTATTTTCAACCAAAACATATTTTGTTTAGTTCTGTTTAGGATTATTTATCTTCCTTTTGTTTTAAATTGTGTTAAAATTATTTTCTTTTATATTAGTTGATAAATTTTATAAAGTTTTCTGTTAGAATATAGTAGTCCTTCAAAACAAATATTATTTTATTAGTTGATTGCATGGAATCAATTCTAGTTCAATTATAACTTGCAATTGAATTTCCATTGCTAGTTTGATTTGCTATTTGAAAATACTTTTAATAAAATTTTGATTTACAAAATATACTTTCTGTTAACTTAGTTAATATATATTTTGTTTTCTGTTAGTTATCAGTAGTACTTCAACTAAACTTATTTTATGTTATTATTTTGATAGCATGAAATCATAATAACTTGCAAAGTGATTTCATTGCTAGTTGGAACTCTTATTTGAAAATATTTTCATAACTTGTTTTATTAGTTTTATTTTCTGTTAACTTAATTGTTTTGTACTTTTTTTCCCTTATTTTAATATTGCATTGTTTTACTTGTTGTTAAGCTTAGTGGGCAAACACTTATGTTGTTTAGGATGTTGTTTTCATAGTTTTACTTGTTCTTCAAAAGTAATTCTTTTTGCTAGTAAAATATTTACAAAAATCCTTTTGTTATATTTTACTTAGTTTTTGTTTCAAAATTTTGGTTTGTAGGGGAAAACTACCTTAGTTGCTTTATGAAAACTTTGTTGACTTTAACTTTTGTCTTAAGTATTTCCTTCACCACAATTGTGTTGATGTAGTTTTGTTACTTTGAGTTTTGTATTAAGTATTTCCTTCATAAACCTTGTTGCTTTTGTTTCTTGTGTTACCTTGTGATTGTTAGAATTGATTGCTAGTATGATTGCTTATATGAATGCAATGTTGAATTATATAGATTTCATCGTAGAGTGACGAATAGTTGTATCAAGTATTTTCTGAGAGCGATACTTATCTTCATCAACAGTACAGGCAAGTTCACTTTGACCATTTTGTTCATACCTATGTTTTATTGCATGTAGTGACATCATTCAACAAATCCCTCCCGTAGTGTTATTGAAATTCTTGTAGTTGAGTAGAATGCATGAGGTAGGAACCCACCACTTGTTAAAGCCCCGGGAACGCTAGTTAGGGCAATGCTATGCTAAAGTAGACGGGGTCTGGTATGAGTGTTCGTGAGTGGTGTGAGAAGGAGGACTCCACGTCAAAACGACGACTTCATGAAGGCTTCTTCAAGACCTGCATATTCAAGACCTCAAGACTTCGAGACTTGAGAAACAAGTTTTTCAATACACACTACTGGGTGAGGGATGGTTGGAACGGCACCCTGGAGAAGCCAGTGGATTTGCCTAGGTGTTGCAGGAGATGGCTAGTATTCACGCGGAAAGCCTCACCCAGACTCAAAGGGAAGGATGAATACTTCATGCCCGGAAGCTTACCTGTGTAGCCACAAGTCATTATGGGCTCTGGCTTTGTTGATATTTGTTGTGACTCTGTCTAGGGAGTGCTACGAGATGTAGTCGACGTTAGGATTGGATGGGCACTATCGGATAGTCAGGGAAGCACTCTGAAAGACCATGTTTCGTTCATCCTGTCCTCAAACACCATGCAGTGCGAGGACTTACCAGGAGGGAACGAATCTTGTGGGTAAAGTACACAACACTCTGCAGAGTTAAACCTAATCGATTAGCCGTGTCCCCGGTTACGGACAATTTGAGCCTCTGGACTTGGGTCTATCTCTGAACTCTCAACACTGGACTGATAACTAATTGTGGGCAACTTATGATACTTATGGGCATTGAGACATTGGTTGGCGGAACCATGTCATGATAGGTAACTCCATAGTGAAATTCCTGATATTCCTTTGTTCTAGGCAAATAAAATCAGCTTTTATGCAAAAACTCAGACACAGAGCCACAAAGCCTTTGCATATAGAATAGCCTTTATTCTTCTGTTCTAATATGGTGATCTTGCCAGTCCATTCCATGTACTAACCTACACGGCTGCAGCGTCTTATGTTGCAGATACTCTTCTACGACGGGTAAGAGTGCGATTCAGGGTTACGGTTTGCACTCAACTTGCCGTTGGTGTTATTGGGACTCCACTCCCGTTGACTGTATCCGCTGCTATTTTAAGGTATATATCTGTTTTACGTTAATTACATGTGATTGCAGTTTGATATATACATTGATGTACTGTGTGTGCCAGCATACTGATCCAGGGATGGCACAGAACACACAGAGGCTTGACTCGTTTTGAGTCGGGTCGCTACATGGATCCCGATACTATTTTTGCTTGCTAGTTTTCTCGCTCTTGTCGTTACTTTTGCGCTACCTACCACTTGAGTGTCCAGCCTCCTACATTGGCATGATGGCATCTAACCCTTCCACATCCTAGCAAACCGTTGATTGGCTAAGTTACCGCTGCTCAGCCCCTCTTATAGCTTTCTAGTTGTAGGTGCAGGTTGCTTCCATGTGATAACATGGATATCTGGCATATCACAATATTATCTATTATTTAATTTAATGCACATATACATCTGGTATTGGTGGATGGCTTGGCCTTTTGCTAGGTGTTTTGTTCTGCTGTTACCGCCATAGTTTCTGGTAACCGGTGTTCTATTTTCCATACTTTGCGCTCCTAAAATGCTCAAGGTTGTTATGAGGACCCCCTTGTGTATTAGGTTGAGATTAAAACTTGTCTGGCAAGGCCCAACATTGGTACTACATTTGCTTAACAACTTAGTAAAAATGCATAAGGACTAGCTACCCCGTGGATAATTAATCAACAACCCGGGCCAGTGCTAATCATGAGTGTTGGTCCGAAACGGGCTGCCTGTGGGGCCGCCTCGAGGCAACTTGAGGATTGGTTTTCCCTGTAGCTAGACCCATCTGGTAGTGCCCTGAGATAGAGATACGCACGGCTCCTATTGGGATCTGGCTTGCCGGGTGGTCTTGCTGGACTTGTTTTACTTTTATTGAGTGTCTTGCCTAAGGGGCTCTGACTTTCTTCGGGCTATCTCGAGGTGTTGGAATTCCTTTGGAGTTGCCAAGGATGATCACGAGATCCGTGGTCAAGGCTATTCCCGCCGAGTGTGGTTAATTTATGATGGACTAGTTGGAGCACTCCTTCAGGGTTAAAACTTTCGGAAAGCCGTGCCTGCAGTTATGTGGCAACTTGGACATTTGTTTAACACACGGTTATAGTTAACTTGAAGTAAACTCTAATAAAATACACCAACTGTGTGAGTAACCGTGATCATCTCTGCTCGTGAACATGAATCGAGAGCGAACACGGTGGGGTTATGATTGACGACAGTAGATATTGAGGATCTCATAGAGGTCATTCTAGATTCAAGCGCTTATTGTAGACCACATATTTACTTTCATGTTTCGTAAGATTAGCCACCATAAATGCTTAGTGCTGCTGCAAACTAAACACATACCCCTTCCCAACCTATGAGCTAGAATAGTCTCGGTACCCGAGCACGAGATTGCTGAGTCCCCATGGCTCACAGATTACTACAACAATCCAAGTGTAGGTACAGATGAGGTCGTGCCAGATGATATGACGCAACTCCAATGGGAGTATGACGAGGAGCGTGGCAGGATGTACGTGACTTATCCAGATGAGTAGAGGACGTGGTCATGATCTTCGGGGCTAGCAAGTCAGTGTCATTGCATCTTCATTTTGTCGTTTATTTTTGTCCGTAGACGGACCCTGTCTTGGATTGATGCTTGAACTCTTTTTTGTGGAATTGTAATTTAGTATGTGGCGAGTGTAAGCCAACTCATATACTCATCTCTTCCTAAATGTATGATGTAATTATACTGTACTTGTGAATGTCGAGATGCGCCTCTATCCCTGTCGAGGCCCCCGTGCCTTAATATGGATAGGCGCGCATCTTGGGCGTGACAGATTGTCTCCTCCTCAAGGCTCTTAAAGACTTTGTTTCAATCATTGTTTACTAGAAATTTCATTGTCACGTGAAGGACATTATGCCAAATAAGTGATCGTGCATTGGTTTTTCAAGTGGTTTAATGTTTGGGAACTACCACTAGTACAACGAAATGCTATACAAATAGTTTTAACCCCTTTCCACGATGTAGTTTTTAAATCGTCACCTTGCCTGTGTGGGCGATAGGGGGGTCCATCCCACACGACACGGGAAAATCGTCTTCTACAGTGACCGATGGTGCAGACGGCCTGCCAAATATAATCTTGTGCGATGCAGGAACATATCACTCCCACTATATTTTGGGCATATGTGTGGGATTGGGGATCAATCACACACGTCTATCACGAGTCAAACATGTCTAATTGTTCATGGAAAAAAAATTGTGTTTGACCTTTATCTGTTTGGGAAACTTTACCTAATCCATGTGGGCCATCATAGAAACTGTGTGTGATATCCGTAGCTTCACACACGAGTTTTCTCTCGCAAGCGTCTATCATGCATGATATCATCGCACAAGTTTCTCGAACAATTTACGCGTGGGATCGCCTTTGCACCGGGAACAGTTTCCTCTAGGCTCATGTGTGAGATAGTGTGCTATCAGAAACGGTTGAGTAGCTCCTACGCACACGTAGAAGTGCTGCAAAACATTTGCAATTTTTTAGCTATCACCAACATTTCAGTTTATATCTCATGTGCTTTTTCTGTAGATCATAGATGGTTGCTCTATGAGTGATGTGTGCTATCTATTCTGGATCACACACACTTGGTTATTTGAATCATGTGTGCTTAAATGGAGAGGTTATGGTAAAATAATGCATTTGAATCATCGTGTAAAAAAGCAAATTCGCCACGTATGCAATTGAACAAATCATGTCCACAAGAAGAACATTCATCAAAATTATCCACAATATGCAATAGAACAAATAGTGTCTACAGGAAGAACATTCATTAGTCACAATATGCAATTGAACAAATGCGAGCTAAATTCCACGGATGTACGGACATATGCAATTGAACAGGTGCTAGTTAAATTCCACAGATGTACGAACATATGTAGTACATAATGATAGTGTACGAAATACGAAGACCTGATCACATGGAAAACAATGCATCCATGCATATATATTTAGATGATAACACTATTTGAATGCATACTTATTCTTGGGGGATATCAATGCTGAAATCTTCCCCGTCTTACTGGGCTTGATATAGTGTTTCATGAAGGAGTTGCTGATAAATTTCCCAACAAACTACATCTCATCTGAAGGGAGGGGTTCAGAGGTCATTGGTCCAAAGATCATCTGCAAGATTTTTAGATCAGAATGTGACATACATGCGGAGTAGAATATAGTAATTGAGAAACATAGTTACTGGTATGATTTTGTTAGCATGACACAACATTTAGCATATATGCATAGTTCCTTTCATTATGTGTCTGCAAACATCACATCCACAAAGGTTGGTTACTTGTTGTTGAGGACACTGAATTTTTTTATACACAATTATTCATGTATTTTCCCTGTTAGGAACAACCTAACCAGGGTAGGTTGTTTCTTTTTTTCTTTGGAGAGAAATAGAAATAGGTTTACTTAGAAACTTGAACATCTCAGTAGCATTTTCCGAAAATAACGGGTTTCAGTGGCTTACCAGAGAAACGATGACGTGTAGCAGAGGTAGTTGGCGATCAAACCGGTTCCCTCCTAAATTTATGTACCTTCACAATACACTGCAAATAAAGATGAATTTTCACATACTCGATTCATGAACTAGATGTGAATACAACGTGTGAACATCAAAGAATTCAATACCTATTCATGAATTCCTAAAGTTGCTTCAGATCTTGAGGCTTTTCTGAGAGAATCCAAATAGTAAACTATGTTGCGCTTTGGAATGATGACCACCAAGATCCAGTGATGGCTACAATTTAGGAAAACCATGAACTTACGAACTATGTCAAAAACTGAAAGACGATCAATGTAAGTGTGGTTGTATAGTTAACTTCCCCTTCATGATATGGCAACATGAAGAATTCTCTATGTATATGTGTAACGTATTCAAGGTCTTGGAGACAAGTTCAATGGAATCCTTATGTGCATCATTGTCATGTAATAAAGTGTCGTTTGCTATATGAGAATTTATGAAATACGAATGCGCCCTTAATGATCTTTGCGCCATCAACCCCCTTAGAGTAATACAATAAAGTTAGATTTTTTTCCATTTACAAACTTGTATGGAAAAGTCGATCAGAGTTTGTGAAGTACTTACAACATCAAGCATTTGAAAAGAGTGGAAACGAGCTCATTTGAGTTGAAGAAGAGATGAAACTCCTCGAATTCCACACGGATGATACCCAGAACATGTGAAAAATGCTTCTTGTCGTAGTGGATTTGTAGAATGTTATTATCTTCTTCTTCTGACATTTTCTCCATGCAATATTTATGTAGCTTGCGGGAGCTAGAACTGCACTCCTCAAAGTATTCGCCTATAAGAAATGGTTGGCCATGCTTGTACTTGCGTGCTTCAAATTTGGTATTCCTTACGACTACCAAGTAGCTTATTAAATGTGTCATAGTCCACGATGCTAGAACTGGCACTAGCCACCCCTTGAAACAAATTGTTGTTGATTCGGTTCTGGGCGAGACGTCTTTGTAGTAGGATGCTATTTGTCCCATCGCTACTCGGTTTTTGTAGCCCCTTATTCGTGTCTACAACCGTGCCCACTTTCCTCTTGTTAGCTGAAGGACTTCTAGTTTCAGGTCTGGATACATGAACGATGTGCTGCTGAGAAGCCAGTGAAGCTATGATGGACTACTAACCAGATGGTGCTGTTGTGACGGTCTGCTGAGTTGTAGTACTAGAGGCGATAGACTACTACCCAGTCATTGAAGAAATGTCAGGCTTCGACGTAGGTGGTGCCAATGCATTGGTGTGCTAAGGTGGCTGTGACAACGTGTTGGTTTGCTGAGCAGGCAGTGCCGACACATCGGCATGCTTATCAGACCATTGAAAACTGTTGTACTAATGAGCAGGTGGTTCCAGACTTTCAGACTCCTTACCATGTGGATCCAGACTTCGGACTGCATAGTAGGCAGTTCCACCAGATTTGCCTACTGAGCATGTAGTGCTGATGCGTCTGTCCCTCCTGCTTCAGTGGCCGGCATCTAAACCAATGGTTCATCTTCAATAGTTGTAGGCCTTTCCATAGGCTTCTCAGGTGCGCATGATAAGATGTCTTGTACGATAGGAAGTCGTCCATGCTGATCACAGGTTGATGCCTCAACCATCGGTTTATGAATATTATGTTACTCGGGGGAAGCTTGCAAGATCTGTTGTGGCGAGAAGAGAGTCACCAGTTCAAGGGCTCCATTGGTTGCTTTTGCAATGGGTGGAGGGATCTCTTCCAAGAAGTCTATTTATTCCCATGGCCACTGGATATGATTTAAGAATGTTTCTTTCAAGGTCTTCTCCTCATCATAGTCCCCTACAGTAGGTAATCATCACTATAAGATGGGTTTGATTTTGTAGCGTATTTCATGGCTCATTTGCTATATTTAAGCCATTTTTAGCATTTACCGAGAATTTAGTGCGTGTAAATAAAATACCAACTGCAACTGCGTGTGTTGACAATAGGGATAAGGATTGTTGTTTGATCCAGGTGGAACCTACGATGCAGACTTACGATTTGTGGGGCTTAGATTTTAACCAGTCAGAACGCACGACTAATGTTGCGCGCATTAGTGGTCATCGGCCACGGTTTGGGTTCACACATGGTTTAATGAATGAACCGTGTACTAATGGTTTATGCACGAACATTGTAATTCCATTTGAAATGAAGACGAGACTTCATCTTTTTTCCTCGATTTTTTTCCTAGGCACACAATCACCTTTCTTACGCCTTTATTGATTTTGTGTCGGGTTTAAGATCTCGTATGATATTTTAAAACATTTTAGCATTACCTGGCATTTGGTGCATATAAATGATATTCCAACTTGAACTACATGTGGGTGCTATCAAGGTAAGTCTGAAAATCATTTCTTTGTTGCATTGCACATTTTCAGAAATTTTCCAGAGAATGTGATTTTTTCAAACATTTTGGTTGCGAGATGCGTCCACCAACATCGGGCTTGTTAGTAATTTAATTATAGGAAATGGAGATGGACAGTGAAAATCACGAAAGTGGGCGTGTCGCCATGGCATGATGTGAAGACCCCGGGGAAAAATTGGTAATTTTGGCACAAGTTCCGATGATCGCTCCTTCGAAACTAGGGCATATAACAGGAAGGATCATAGTTTCAAGAAGTGGACTTGACAATTCAATCTCCAATATGCGATGACTTCATCATTTCACCTTGATATTTTCAAGGTATGCAAACACCATTGTACTCCTAGTATTGATTTTCTAGTGGATTTCAAGGCTCGGTTGCTATATCTAAGGCATTCTTACATTTACCGGGCATTTAGTGCATATAAATCGAATCCCAACTGCTACTACATTTGGGTGCTGGAAAAGAAGGCCTTAAAAATCATTTGTGTGTCACGTTGCATGTTTTCATTCCTTGTCCGAGGAATATGAAGAATTTTCAAACATTTCGTCTCCGAGATGTGTCCACCGATGTATGGCATGTTGGTAATTTAATTACAGAAAATGCAAATGGACTCCGAAAATGACGGAAACCAATGGGCAGCATGTTGTGATGTCACCACACCGTGGATTGTTTTGGTAAATTTTGGCACAAGTCACGATAATTGCTCTTTCGAAACCATATCATCACACTAGGGAGAGCATAGTTCAATAAGTAGACATGGGGGATCGAACTCCAATCGACTTTGTCTTCATCACCTCTCCTCCAATTTTTCCCACGGTAGGCAATCATCATTATAAGCCAATTTGATTTTCCAGAGCATTTTAGGGCTCATTTCCTATATTTAAGACAATTTTAGCATTTACCGAGCATTTAGTGTAATAAATCAAATCCCAACTACAACTACGTGTGTTGATAAGAGAGATAAGGATTGTCGTTTGATCCGGGTGCATCCTACAATGCAGACTTATGATCTGTGATGCTTGGGCTTTGGCCAATCAGAACGCATAACTCATGTCGCGTGCATCAGTGGTCATCGGCCCCGATTTGGGTTCATACATGACTTTAATGAGTGAACCGTGTCCTAATGGTTTTTGAATGAACATCGTAATTTTAATTCCAATGAAGACGTGACTTCATATTTTTGCCTAGATTTTTTCTTTGGTACACAATCACCTTTCTTGCTCCTCTATTGATTTTCTGCCGGGTTTCAGATCTCGTTTGCTATTTTAAAACCATTTTCATTTACCTGGTATTTGGTGCATATAAATCAAATTCTTGCGTGAAGTACATGTGAATGTTATCAAGGTAGGTCTAGAAAATAATTTGTGTGTCACATTGCATGTTTTCCCTCATTTTCTGAGGAATGTGAAGAATTTTCAAACATTTCGGTTGCGAGATGGGTCCACCAACATCAGGCTTTTTAGTAATTTAATGACAGGAAATGCATATGGACATAAAAAATCATGAAAGTGGGTGTATCACCGTGGCCTGATGTGATGACCCCGTGGAAAAAATATGATAAGGTTAGGCACAAGTTATGGTGGTTGGACCTTCGAAACAAGGGAAACTCACACCAAGGGTCATAGTTTCCAAAAGTAGACTTCCCAATTTGAAGTCCAACCGGAAGCGACTTCATAATTTCTCCTTGATTTATTTCCACGGTACGAAAACACCATTGTACTCCTAGTATTGGTTTTCTGGTGGATTCAGGGCATAGTTGTTATATATAAGGCATTTTTACATTTACCAGGCATTATTACATATAAATCAAATCCCAAATGAAACTACGTGTGGGTGCTTGCAAAGAAGGCCTTAAAACACATTTGTGTGTCGCTTTGCGTGTCATCATTTGTTATCCAAGGAATGGGAAGAATTTTCAAACATTTTGCGTGCGAGATGCGTCCACTGATGTAGGGCATTTTGTTAATTTAATTACATAAAATACAGATGGACTCCAAAAATCACGGAAAGTGGTGGGTCGGCGTTCCTTGATGTCACCACACAGTGGAAATTTTTAGGGTAAAGCTTGGCACATGTTAGGATTATCTCTCCTTGGAAACAATAGTATATCACTAGAGGGATCATAGTTCGAGAAGCAGACGTGGCAGATTGAACTCCAATCGACAGTGTGTTCATCGCCTCTCCTCCAATTTTATCCATGGTAGGCAATTAACATTATAAGCAAGGTTTGATTTTTGAGCGCATTTCATGGCTCGTTTGCTGTATTTAAGCCATTTTTAGCATTTACCGTGCATTCAGTGCATATAAATCAAATCCCAAGTCAACCTACATTTGTTGACAAGAGGGATAAGGATTTCCGTTCAATCCAGGTGTATTCTACAGTGCAGACTTACGATCCATGGGGCTTGGGTTTTGGCCAATCAGAACGCATGACTCACGTTGCACGCATTTGTGGTCATCCGCAGCGGTTTGGGTTCGCGCAGTACTTTAATGAATGAACAATATGTTAATGGTTTATACACAAACATCACCATTCCATTTGAAATCAAGACGTGACTTCATATTTTCGCCTCACATTTTTCCTCGTTACACAATCACCTTTCTTACATCTGTATTGATTTTCTGTCAGGTTTCAGTTCTTGTTTTCTATTTTTAAACCATTTTTGCAGTTACTTGGCATTTGGTGCATATAAAACAAATTCCAACATGAACTACATGCGGGTGTTATCAACGTATGTATGAAAAATCATTGTGTGCCGCATTGCATGTTTTCAGTCATTGTCCAGGGAATATGAAGCAGTTTCAAACATTTCAGTTGAGAGATGCATCCACTAACATCGAGTTTGTTAGTAATTTAATTACACGAAATGCCGATGGACAAGGAAAATCATGAAAGTGGGTGTGTAACCGTGAAATGATGTGAATACCCAATGGAAAACTTTTGGTAATGTTTGGCACAAGTTGTGATGACTACTCCTTCGAAACCAGGGCATATCACAAGAAGGATCATAGTTTGCAAAAGTAGACATGAAAATTTGAACTTCAATCGGCGGTGACTACATTGTTTTGCCTCAAAAAAAATTATAGTTACACAAACACCATTTTCTCCTAGTATTTATTTTCTTGTAAACTTTAGGGATCGGTAGCTATATCTAAGGCTTTTTATATTTACCGAGCATTTAGTTCATATAAATCAAATCCTAACTGCAACTACGTGTGAGTGCTGGCAAAAATGGCCTTGAAAATCATGTTTCAGTAGTGAGTGTGTCGCTTTGCGTGTTTTCATTTGCTTTCCAAGGAATGGGAAGAATTTCAAACATTTCAGTAGCAAGATGCGCCCACCGATGTAGGGCATGTTGGTAATTTAATTACATAAAATGCAGATGGGCTCCGAAAATAACAGAAACTGGTGGTTTGGCGTGTCGTGATGTCACCACACCAGTGAAATATTTTGGTCAAGTTTGGCACAAGTTACAATAATTGCTCCTTGGAAACCATAGCTTATCACTAGAGAGATCATAGTTCTATAAGGAGGCATGTGGATCAAACCCTAAAAATCATGGAAAGATGCGTCCACAACATAGGGCATGTTGGTAATTTAATTACAGATAATGCAGATGGACTCCAAAAATCTTGGAAACTAGTGGCTCGGCGTGTTATGATTTTACCATACCATGGAATTGTTTTGGTAAAGTTTGGCACAAGTTACGATGATCACTCCTTGGAAACCACAACATCTCACAGAGAGATCATAGTTCTGGAATTAGACATGGGGGATCGAACTCTAATCGAGGTTGTCTTCATCGCTTCTCCTCCAATTTTTCCCATGGTAGGCAATCATCATTATAAGACAGTTTGATGTTCTAGCGCATTACAGTGCTCGTTTGCTATATTTAAGCCCTGTTTAGCATTTACCGGGAATTTCGTGCATATAAATCAAATCCCAACTGCAACTACATGTGTTGACGAGAGTGATAAGGATTGTTATCTGGTCCTGGTGCATCCTATGGTGCAGACTTATGATCCATGGGGCTTGGGTTTTGGTCAATCATAATGCGTGACTCAGTTGTGCGCATTAGTGGTCATCGACCATGGTTTTGGTTCGCACACAGCTTTAATGATTGAACTGTGTGCTAATGGTTTATGCACAAACATCGTAATTCCATTTGAAATGAAGACATGACTTCATCATTTCGCCTCGATTTTCCCCCTCAGTACGCAATCACCTCTCTTACCCTTGTATTGATTTTCTGTCGGGTTTCACATCTTGTTTGCTATTGTTAAACCATTTTGCATTTACCTGAAATTTGGTGCATGTAAATCAAATTCGAACTTGAATTACATGCGGACGTTACCAAGGTAGGTCTCAAAAATCATTTGTGTGACACAGTACACGTTTTCAATAATTTACCAAGGAATGTGAAGAATTTTCAAACATTCTGGTTCCAAGATGTGTCCACCAACATCGGGCTTGTTAGTAATTTAATTACAGGGACTGCACACGAAAGTGGGGTGTGTCACCGTGGCATGATGTGAAGACCTCGGGGAAAAATTGGTAATGTTTGGAACAAGTTGCGATGGTCGCTCCTTGGAAACCAGGGCAACTCACAAGAAGGTTCATAGTTTCAAAAAGTAGACTTGACAATTCGAACTCCAATCGGAAGCAACTTCATCGTTTTTCCTCGATTTTTTTCTAAGGTATGAAAACACCATTGTACTCCTAGTATTAATTTTCTGGTGGATTTCAGGGCTTGGTTGCTATATCTAAGGCATTTTTACATTTACCGGGCATTTAGTGCATATAAATCAAATCCCAACTGCAACTACTTGTGGGTGCTGGCAAAAAAGGCCTGGAAATTTATTTGTGTGTCGCTTTGCATGTTTTCATTCGTTGTCCAAGGAATGGGAAGAATTTTTAAACATTACTCCTACGAGATGTGTCCAGTGATGTAGGCATGTTGGTAATTTAATTGCAGAAAATGTAGATGGACTCCAAATATCACAAAATCCGGTGGGTAGCCGTGTTGTGATATCACCAGACCATGGGAATTTTTGAGTAAAGTTTTGTTGGGGAATGTTGCATAGGAAACAAAAAAATTCCTACACACACGCAAGATCTATCCATGGAGATGCATAGCTACGAGAGGGGGGTGTCTACATACCCTTGTAGATTTCTAAGCGGAAGCATTAATAAACGGGGTTCATGTAGTTGAACATCTTCGTGATCCAATCACGGCTCGTCACGTGATCCAATCACGATCCATCCCTATCTAGTGTCGAACGGACGACACCTCCGCGTTCAGCACACGTACAGATCGATGACGTCTCCGCCTCCTCGATCTAGCGAACGAATGCGGAGTATTAGATGAGTTCTCCGGTAACACGATGACATGGTGGCAGTGGTGTTGCTGCTATCCTGGTAGGGCTATGCCTAGCGCTACCGATACAGTGAACGGAGGAGAAAACTATCTAGGGAGAGAGAGGGGGCGCCAAGGGCATCGTGTGTCCTCTTGGGGCGCCCCCTATCCTCTATATATAGGTGGAGGGGCATGGGGAACAACCCCTCCAAGCACTAGGGCACAGCCAAGGGGGTGGAATCCTAGTCCCTCTCTTTCCCTTCCATACAAAGGTGGACTTCCCACCTTTCCCAGCTGCATGGGCCTTGAGGGACTTCTGCGCTTAGCCCGATAAGAACACGATGTCTCCCCTCAGCCCATGCAAACCATTGAGACGTGGTGGAACCATTGGTGGACTTTCGGACTCCTCCAGAAGTTTCCAGAACCTTCTAAAAGCTTCTCGATACAATGCCGAAAAACCCAAAACTTTTCCAGTAGCAAAAATATGACTTCCCATATATAAATATTTTCCCCCAGATCATTCCGGAGCTCCTCGTGACGTCCGGGATCTCATCTGGTACTCCGAACAACTTTCAGTCACCAACATATATAACTCGTCAACACTATATCATCACTGAACGTTAAGTGTGCAAACCCTGCGGGTTCGAGAACTATGTAGACATGACCGAGACAGCTCTATGCTCAGTAACCAATAGTGGGACTTGGATGCCCATATTGGAGTCTACATATTCTACGAAGATCTTTGCCGGTGGAACCACGACGTCAAGGATTCAATCAATCTCGTATGTAGTTCCCTTTGTCTATCAGTATGTTACTTGCCCAAGATTCGATCGTCGATATGTCCATACCTAGTTAAATGTTGTTACCCGCAAGTCTCTTTACTCGTTCAATAATACAAAATGCCGTAACTAACTCCTTAGTCACATTTCTTGGAAGCTTCTTGTGATGTTGTATTACCGAGTGGACACAGAGATACCTCTCCATCATATGGAGTGACAAATCCCAATCTTGATCCATGCCAACCCAACAGACACCCTCGGAGATACCTGTAGAGCACCTTTATAGTCACCCAGTTATGTTGTGACGTTTGATACACACAAGGCATTCCTACAGTGTCAGGGAGTTGCATGTTCTCATGGTCGTAGGAACAGATACTTGACACGGATCAAGCAGTAGAAATAAACTGACACGATCATATGCTATGGTTACGGTTGGTTCTTGTCTATCATATCATTCTCCTAATGATGTGATCCCATTATAAAATGACAAATCATGTCTATGGTCAGGAAACCTTGACCATCTTTGATCAACGAGCTAGTCTATTAGAGGCTTACTAGGGACACTTTGTTCTCTATGTATGCAGACATGTATTTGAGTTTTCAATCAATACAATTATAGCATGGATAATAAACGATTATCATGAACAAGGAAATAGGATAATAACAAACTTATTATTGCATCTAGGGCATATTTCCAACAAGTTTGACACACGCTATGATGATCTCTCCTTGGAAACCATAGTATCTCGTTACAGGGATCATAGTTCGAGAAGGAGACATGGCATATCTAACTCCAATTGACGTTGTCTTCATCGCCTCTCCTCCAATTTTTTCCCAAGATAGGCAATCAACATTCTAAGCCATGTTTGATTTCCTAGCTCATTTTAGGGCTTGTTTTCCTACATTTAAGCTATTTAGGCATTTACCGGACATTTAGTGCATATAAATATAATCCCAACTTCAACTACGTGTCTTCATGAGAGGGATAATGATTGTCCGTTGATTCGGGTGCATCCTACAGTGCATACTTATTATCCGTGGGGCTTCAGTTCTGGCCAATCAGAACACACGACTCACGTTGTGTGCATTTGTGGTCATCGACAACGGTTTGGGTTCACACACGGCTTTAATGAATGAATCGTGTGCTAATGGTTTATGCCCGAACATCGTAATTCCATTTGAAATGAAGACGTGACTTCATCTTTTTTACTTGATTTTTTTCCTCGGTACAGTATCACCTTTCTTACGCATGTATTGATTTTTTGTCGGGTTTCAGATCACGTCTGCTATTTTCAACCATTTTCGCATTTACTTGACATTTGGCGCATATAAACCAAATTTCAACTTGAAATACATGCGGGTGTTATCAAGGTAGGTCTCAAAAAGCATTTCTGTGTCATACTGCAAGTTTTCAGTCATTTACTAAGGAATGTGAAGAATATTCAAACATTTCGGTTGCGAGATGTGTACACCAACATCGGTCTTGTTTGTAATTTAATTACAGGACATGGAGATGGATAACAAAAATCATAAAAGTGGGTGTGTACCCATGGCACAACTTGTGGTGACTGCTCCTTCGAAACCAGGGCATATCACGAGAAGGGTCATAGTTTCCAAAAGTAGACTTAACAATTCCAACTCCAATCGTGGGCGACTTCATCATTTCGCCTCAATTTTTTCCAAGGTACACAAACACCATTGTACTCTTAATATTCATTTTCTGGTGGATTTCAGGGCTCAGTTGCTATATCTAAGGCATTTTTACATCTACAACTACATGTGGGTGCTGGCAAAGAAGGCCTTAAAATCATTTGTGTGTCACTTTGCGTTTTTTGATTTGTTGTCCAAGGAGTGGTAAGAATTTTCAAGCATTTCGGCTGCGGGATGCATCCACCAACAAAGGCTATGTTGGTAATTTAATTACAAAAAATGCAGAATGACTTTGAAAATCATGAAAACCGGTGGGTCAGTGTGTCGCTCCTTGGAAACCATAGCATCTCACTAGAGGGATCATAGTTCCAGAATTAGACGTGGTAGATCGATCTCCAATTGATGGTGTGTTCATCTCCTCTCCTCCAATTTTTTCCCGCGTTAGGCAATCCTCATTATAATCCATGTTTAATTTTCCACGTCATTTCAGGGAAGGTTTGCTATAACTAAGCCATTTTTGCATTTATCGCACATTTAGTGCATATAAATCAAATCCCAACTTCAACTATGTGTGTTGACAAGTGGGATAAGGATTGTCGTTCGATCCGGGTGCATCCTATGTTGCAGACTTATGTTCCATGGGGCTTGGGTTTTGTCCAATCAGAATGTACGACTCATGTGTCGCGCATTAGTGGTCATCGGCCATGGTTTGGGTTTGCACACGACTTTAATGAATGAACTGTGTGCTAATGGTAAATCAGATTGCACATATTCAGTTCATACCTACTGTAGTAAGATCAGATGAGCATGCTAGCTCTAGGGTATATCCTCATAAATAGTTCAAATTAATTTCTAGAGTTGAGAACCATATCAAGGTCAACACATTAATCTAGATAAACAGAAGGGCGGGCACACTTCATAATACAGTACATGCGACACCTCTAATAGAATGAATCATTACATAGCTCACAATTCTGTACATGTGACAAGTCAATATAATATACATAGCGATTAGTTTTACATCTTAATTAATTCCCATGTACATGGGGTGACTGCGATCATTAGGTTGACCCCTAATGAACATAGGTGTTCTGATGATTTAACCCTTCTCTTTGATCTTGTCGTATGGTCCCTCAGGTGACAACTCATTAAATTTATTGTAATCATCCTCATCACCAACATTCTAGATGCCTAGTACCCTCTTGCCATACATCACTACATGATGATTCTGATGTAAGGGGTCTTGCACATAGACAATCTGGCTAGCATCACTGACAAGAATAAATGGGTCCTTGTGATATGCCATCTTTTTGAGGTCAAAATATGTCTTCCTGTAAGCATCAATATTTGTGCTACCAAGAATGACCGATCTGCACTTGAATAATGCCACCTTCAATTCCACATAGTTAAGATTCCAAATCTCTTCGATGGTTCCATATTATACCTATGTATCATCTTCTTATATAGTTAGGCATTCTATTCGAACAGAGTTGTTCTGATATGAGGTCTTGTCATCATGTGCCTCAGTGTAGAATGTGTTCCATTTATGTCATACGTTTGGTACTTGATAATTCTAGGTGATGGTTTGTGCCAATCACATTGCAAGGTCATCATTGGACCCCTCGTGCCAAATGAGTATTGAGCCATCTGGCATACTCCTTATTGTGTGCATTGATCCCAGTAGCTAGTGAACGCACATTGGGTAAGTAGCATGATCGTATCTCCTCCGTGTGTTCTTCAGCATGAGCATCCAGTGTTGGATTGTTGAGCAGTGCCGTCAAATGGTCTTGATCGGCCTTATCTGCAGGTGCACCAAACCGCAAGCTAACAAGGACTAGCTTACAAGCCAGCCTTCCCTCGTGGCGAGAGAGGGGCACACCTACAGGTCTTCGTTTCATGTATTCGGTGCAAAATTCAACCACCTCCTTCGCAGTATAACCTTGTAGGATTCTCTCCTCTGGATGACATCCGTGACAATAGCACTTTAATATTCCGATGAACCGCTCGAAGGGAGACATGTTGCAAAGAAACACATGACCATAATACTTTATCTCGTCGACAAGGTGCATAGTGAGATGGACCATGACATCAAAGAATGACGGTGGGAAAAACATATCTAAGTTTGACAATGTTGCAATATCATCTTGCATACGATCCAGCTCTTCATGATCTACCACCTTCTGCCATAGTTTGTTGAAGAAATCACATATATCAATGCGTGTGTTTCTTATGTGTGTGTCCATCATATTCCTTATGGCCACCAGGAGGATTTGTATCAACATTACGTGGCAACCATGTGACTTCATGTGACCCAACTTACTTTTAGTCGAGCTATCATCCACAAGACTTCTCATGTTTGCGGAGTAGGAAGAGGGTGTCTTAATTGACAACAAATACTCGAAGAACTATTTTACTTCTACTGCACTGAGATTGTAACTCTCGTGAAGGTGGAGTAATTTTTCATCATCTTCTGCTTCATTCATGCATTTTGGTTGATCACCAATCATATCGAATCATGCATCGTCACCATATGTAACAACCCAAGAGCAATATTCCATATTTGTAACCTTGACATGTGATAAACCATGTATGACCTACCATTTTTGTTTGAATTTGAAATGCATAACATTGCTTCATGTAATCACTTGCATCATGGCATCATTGTGCTTGCATCATGTATGGATTGTGTGTTGTGAGATGTGTGTGTGTGTGTGAGTGGTATGTGTTGCGTCCATATTTTTGCCATGATCAAGATTGCAAAAAACCCTCCAAATTCTTTTACCCAAAATCCGTACCTTCCCTATTTCTTGTTACTTTTGCAAGGTAAGTTTCCCTGTCCCAATTTACTGTCGACTATTTTCCTAAATTACTTAGGCCATGCCAAGAAGCCTTCCTCCAAGTTTCAGCCACATTGGAATAGTTTTGGTTGGATTCAAAAATGCATCATGTTTGAATTTAATTAAAACTTGGTTTATTTTACTATCTCTAAAAATGTCCAAACAATTGTATTCAAATGGATCATAATTTAGTGAGTCCAAAACAGTTTTTTTCTCATTCAAAAACCCTCTTCATTTTCTTTGTGCATTTTCTACGTTTCTGTTTTTGGAAAAGCTAAAATTCCTAGAGTCTTAGAAAGAGAGAGAAAGAGAGAGAGCTAGAGGATCCCAACGCAGCCCAGCAGCGCCTGCATCCCACCTAGTCCCGCGATCACGCCCTTCCAGTTTCTCACATGTGCGTGCATACCCGGTCACCCGTATGCCCACTAGCATCGATGCCCCCACCTGTTGGCCTCAGGCTATAGTCGAAACGCACAACCCCTTTTCGTCTAGCTCGTGCCAGCTCCATGTGGACCGCAAGCCCAAGCATTCGTGAGCTTTTCTCGCTCGCCCTAGCCCTCTATAAGGCCTACCTACATGCCCCTATAGATCCTTAGGTTTTTTCTCTCCCGTCCTCGCTGCCACCCGGTGAGTACACCCACCAGATCCATCGCCCCCCGAGATGACACGAACGCATCTAAGAGCATGACCTTGTCGCTAGCGGACCCTCCGCTGGAGCCTGGCAGAGCCACCTTGTGCATCCTCTTCCCGAACGTCGACTATGTCCCCTGCGACCTCTATCGCATCGTGGGATGCCAAGGTTTCCGGGCATCGTCTTCATCTACATCCGTCATGCGTGTTTGACCACCACTATGCTCGTCTCCGACCATCTTCCGCCGAGCCAAGGGAATCTTCGTGACCATGGTGAGGAGATGCAACGAATCCCCCTCTAAATTGCGTCGTTTGCATGCTCTATCCATATATGTCGTGCAAGCCTAAGATTGTCACCGCGAATCCATGTCGCCAGGCTTGATCCGGTGGCCTCTAGATCCTTTATTTTGCTTCATTGCATGCATACCATTGCATAATATCCATTCTAGGGGTTAATTTTGTCATACACCCCTAGTTTGCCGTCATAGCTGCCTCGGTTGTCTCTGTTATCCACCGACCGAGTGAGCACAAGTTCGATCTCGTCGCCGCACCGCACCACCTTCGCATCCCGCACGCCCGTCGCCAGTTGTTGGCTGCTCGCACCACCGCAGTGCAAGTCGCCGAGCATCATCGTTATTGCCTTCCTAGCCAGGGGCAGAGGACTGTTTGGGTTGGTTGAAAAGCACCAAAGCCCCTCATGTGCCAAGTCAACACCTCCTAGACCCATGGTCGACATGCTTGTCCACAACTGGGGAGACTCGGGTTCGATCTGTAAGTTATAACCCCCCCTCTTTTTATTTGTTTCGTGTGTCACTAATAGTGGGCCCGTGGGACCCACTTCTTATACAGCTAAAGCCCCCTAGTGTCAGTTCCAATGGAGCCCCCGATCATATTTTTTTTTGTTTAAATTCGGGTGAATTCCATTTCTGGAAGGGCCCAAATTCCATTTCTGGCAAGTCCAAATCTGGACATTACATTTATGGAATTATCTGTTTCTGTCGTTTACCATTTTAGGCAGTTTTTGACTAATATCATTTGTGGCATTTTTCTTCACATGAACATATGCATATTATATATGAAAGTTGCGTATAAAAATCCAGGGAATACATCTGTGGCATTGGTTTTGCATTTTGGGAAGTTCTGGTGCTTGTCATTTTTACATGAGTAGGCATTTTGTGAATTTGTTGTGAATTAATCCGTGCACCATAGGCATTAACTTTGTACATGAGTTGTGTCCATTTTCATATCAAATTTCTCTTGGTATTTTGCCATGCCATGAAGTCCATGCTTAACTACTATTATCACCTTGCAAACATGCTTAGACAATATTGCTATTTTTGGAGATAGCTAAATTTCACTAAGTGTGAAACTGTTATTGCAACATAGCATTTTGTCTTGATGATTGCGATGAATCCGTGATTCCTGTGATTATGATCATGTTGGATGAGTTGTAGGCCTTTATGTGGAATACCATGCTATGCAATTTGATGCCATGATAAGTCATGTAGCATATTTAAAACTTATAATCTATAACATCATATAGCTATTTGTGAGCTAATTTCCAATTTATCCATTTTGGATGAAATACGAGGGAATGCCTTCCGAGGCATCCTCAAGTTTAGATGCTTGAGTCTTCCATTAATATCACCTTGGGGCTACCTTGGGCATACCCAAGCTTAGTGTCTTATCACTCCTTATTCTCCTCATATCAGTGTCTTACCAAAAACTTGAAAACTTTAATCACGCAAAACTCAACGGAACTTCGTGAAAATGGGTTAGTATAATAAATATAGATCATTCACTTAGGTATTGTAAAGATGAGATTCATAAGTGTTCTCACATAATACCTGTTGTATCCTATCATCGCATAATTTATATCACACAATATAAGCTACGGAAGCACTAAATGCATGCAAAATAGAATCTATCGAAAATAGAACAGTCTGTGAAGATCTGAATGAACACCACACTTCCCTGACTCTAAAAATTCTGAAACAATGGGAAAACACAGAGACTTTGCATACAAAAACTGTTTAAAAATTTCATATTTTTTCACTGTCCAGTAAAATAAGAGAAATTCTACATTGGAAGTAAAAGTTTCTATTTTCGCATAGAATCAAACTAACAAGTATCCACACTATGTCAAAGGCTTTAGTTGGCACTTTGTTAAAACAAAAGGCAGAAAATATGATTACTACATTATCTTAATCATGTTAACAAAAAAATAGAAAGCATAAATGTTAGATTGTCTCCCAACAAGTGCTTTTCTTTAAAGCCTTTTTAGATAGGCATGATGATTTCTATGATGCTCACATAAAAGTAAAGAACTAAAGCGCAATGGGAGCTTCATGAAGCATATGACAAGCACATTTAAGTCTAACCCTCCTCCTATGCATAGGTATTTTGTGAGTAAAAAATTTATGGGTGCAAGAATAAACTAGCATAGGAAGGCAAAACAAGCATATCTTCAACATATTCAACACATAGGGAGGAAACTTGATATTATTGCAATACCTACAAGCATATGTTCCTCCCTTGTAATAATTTTCAATATGATTATGAAGGAATTAAACAGTATAACTATCACATAAATGTCGGTGCACTAGAGTTTTGGGATCTCTAGTGCCCCTTACTCGTGCACGGGCAGCCCTGTTCATGAATTCATTTGATTAACTAGTTAACTTGCCGATTAATCCCTACTTGTAGGGTCGTTGAGTAGCCAATTAAATGATAAATCAGCTTATTAACTCATTAAAGGGCCGATTAACTTGCCTATTAGCCTATTAATCCCTTATTCGTCAGCCAACCGAGCATCTACCGGTTAACGATTTCCTCAACAATGACGGGCAATAGTAGCCACCCTGGCGACGAGGCCCAGCAGGGACTTGCCAGGTACAAACACAGAAGAATCAATACCCCCGGCAAGACATTGTCGGGATGACCCTCCAACCCACGAGCAAGGACAAGGCCCCAGCAAGACCCAGCAAGGTGAAGCCCCGGCAAGGGCTCGACGGCACATAGGGCAGGTGTCGATCCTCCTAGAGGCGTGTCGCGGCGTCGACAATGGAGAGGGCTAAGCAGTGTCGATGGGACGGGCTCCTGTCCCGTCCCACAGATGGACAAAGATGCCTAACCGTGCATTAAATGCACCTATCCTACTCTGTCAGCGTTAGGTACGATAGCACTGTAGCTTTGTACACCCCGTGTACACACTGTACACCACTGTTGGGATCCCCTTTAGAGTATAAAAGGAGGCCCAGGGCGATACGGTAGAGGACTTTTTGGTACTTTGGGTCTCGGGTCTTTCTAGTTGGCACATGTGGTAGCTTCTCATAGCGCTCCTGTAGCTAGAACCCTAAGAACACCCATAATACAACCAAGTAGGAGTTGGGTTTTACGCATCTGTGCGGCCGAACCTGGGTAAGATCCCCACATATCAGACCTGCTCTTTGTGCGTGCCTTCTCCCCCGCCGAACTGAAAGGGGTCCTTTGGGTCCCATAGGTGCTCGCACCCTACGACATCTTTGGCACGCCACGTAGGGGGAACATAGGTCGCACGAACCTGTTCTGGTGATCGGCGCCCCAGTTTCTCCATACTCGTCATCACCACGGCCCCCAAGAAGAAGGGCCTGATGGCGGTAAGCCCATCCGCGTCCGCTGCCCTTGTATCTGTGCCTCTGGTGATCAAGGCCAAGCAATCGGCGACGCCCGCCGTGGAGACGTCCATGGCGGCGGCGGGAACCCCCGCGCCGTTGGGTCTCAGGATGGAGCTGTACCACCTGCGGGTGGTTCGGTGAACTCTGAAGGCGGAAGGGTATCTTACGGAGCGCCTACGCCTGCACCTATGCCGCGGCCCTCTCAGGACGCGCGCAAGGAGCCGCGTCACAATGCTCGTAGTTCTCAACGTCCCCATGGAAAAGCTCCTACGCATCACTCCCTAGGTGCGTAGGACCAGCATGCTCACTAGCATGTTAGCGGGAGTGGCGTGCTGACGCGGGACCGTGGCAGTGCTCCTTCTAACACATTTAGAAGTCAGAGCACCTTGCGTTCCTCGTGCTGTTCACTGCCAACCACATCGGAAGAAGCGATGGCACGAGCACAGCTACTCCTGAACTTCCCTCCTGCTGCGAAGAAGCTCAACAAATGGAGAGCCACCATTCAGAGCCTCCTCAGCCTCGTAGATAGGTTTCGGTCCACCGAGCCGGCTCACGCTAGCCGTGAGAAAGCCGGAGGCGGCGCGCCCATGGTGCACTCTCCTCTGCAAAAACAACACCGGTCACCGGCTCGACAGACCGACGCTTAGGACGGTTACTTGACGACATCGTCCAATCCACGGACACGCCGCGACCAACGTCAGGTTCTTCGAAAACGAAGCAAGGAAGACTCTCAAACTGCAATCAAGCGGCAGCAGGAAACGCACCTTCAATCTGATGGGTGCATGGGGCCCACTATAGACAAGTCTACGCCAGGGTATCCTGTCAACCTGACTTACGAGATTGGTTGTCCAGCGTTTACCTGTGAGCTGTGGCAAGTCAAGTGGCCCGATTTCCGCACTTTCAAGCCAGAGGTCTCGGAGAAGTATGATGACAAGACTCACCCATCAGAGTTCTTGAGCATCTACACCATTGCAGTGCAGGCTGCCGGGGCTCGTGACGACAAGATATTAGCCAACTACTTCTCGTTGGTTCTTAAGCCCAATGTCCGATCGTGGTTGGTGCACCTGCCAGAGGGATCGATCTCCTCCCTGGCAGACCTGTGCCACGAGCTTGTGGGTGCCTTTGCTGGAGGTCACCAAGCTCCTAGTGAGGCAAGCGACTTGCATACCATCCCTCAGAAGGAAGGCGAGACTTTAAGCAAGTACATCCAAAGGTTCAGCCACGTGCACCACAACATACCAGATGTTCATCCCGCCGTTGTCATCAGCGCGTTCCATCAGAATGTGTGCAACCGCAGGATGCAGGAATAGCTGGCGATGAACAGAGTCAGGGATGTTGCTGAGCTTTACACTCTAGTAGACAAATGTGCCCGGGCTGAAGAAGGGAGAAGACTCCCCGGCAAAGACGCTGGCACAGCGGTCGACTCTGAAGATGAAGACGCCACCACCCCGGCGAGGAAGGGCCAGCGGCGCAACAAGAAGCGCAACGGCAAGGCCGTGCTTGCCATCGACGGATCCGGCAACACCAGTACCGCCAAAAACGGCAAGGTTGACGACCCCAACAAGGATGTTGCCGGGTGCATCTCCTGCCAGGCGATGGCAGTTTCCGACAAGACGGAAGGTTCCGACAAGCAGTATTGCAAGATCCATCGCACCAAGGGCCACGACTTCCAAGACTGCCAGCAAGTTGAGCAGCTTGCCGAGAAGCAAAAGGCCGAGTACAAGAGGCGAGACTAGCAGAAAGTCCAGGATGGTGCCGAGGTGTGCGGCAAGAAGCGCGTTGGCCAAGGAGGTTGCCGCGGCAAGCCCACGCAACAAAAAGACCGGCCCGCTCGTGGCCGCGATAAGCAAGAGGGTGACGATGATGATGCCGCGGTGGACAATGCATCCAGCGAGCATGAGTTTCAAAAGGTACAAAGATGATGTGCATCAAAGGAGGTGCCTCGTTGCATTCCTCTCACCGCCAACTTAAATAGTGGGCACGCAAGGTAAACGCGACGGAGCCCTCTATCGGTGCGCAGAGACCTCTTCAGTGGTCCAACACTCTTATCATCTTCGACGCTGAGGATCACCCTGATCGCATAACTGCGGTTGGGTGCTTGCCGTTGTTGGTTTTGCCAACAATTTGCAAACTCAAGTTGACGAAGATGCTAGTCGATAGTGGGGCCAGCCTGAACCTGATCTCGCCTGATGTCATCCAAAGGCTGCAACTCTACCGGAGGCAGTTGCAGCACCCGCCACCAAGGCACTTGCTCTTGCCGTCGAAGCTCTCGGGGGGAAGAAGACCGGCAAGGCCTCTGGTGCGCATTCCGGCAAGCGCGCCTCCTCTGGGTGCTGAACTCCCGTTAACAATGTGCCAGAGAGCTCCACCGGCAAGAGCAAGAAGTCCAAGGCAGCTCCACCAGAGACTAAGAAGGTGCCCGCCAAGTAGGATGGCACGGGAGGAACTTTCACCATAAGTTCCACCCTCGATAACAAATAGGAAAGCACGCTCCTTGCCTTCCTGCAGGCGAATGTCGATGTATTTGCATGGCAACCATCTGATATCCCAGGTGTTCCCAGGAAGGTGATTGAGCACCACCCTACCGTCTACCCACACGCGCGGCCCGTCAAGTAGAATGTCCAGAAGGAAGCTTTGGAGCGGCAATAGTTCATTGCCGAAGAGATCAAGAAATTAGAAGCGGCTGGCTTGATCAGAGGAGTACTCCATCCAACATGGTTGGCCAATGCAGTTGTAGTGCCCAAGGAGAATGGGAAGTGGATGTTGTGCATTAACTTCACAAACATCAACAAAGCCTACCCCAAAGATCCCTTTCCCTTGTCGCGCATTGACCAGATTGTGGACTCCACTGTCGGCTGCGACTTATTGTCTTTCCTTGATGCCTGTTTCGGCTATCATCATATCTTCATGGCCAAGGAACACGAGCAGAAGACCGCATTTATCACCCCATGTGGTACGTATTGCTTTTTGCGTATACCTTTCAGGTTGAAAAGTGTTGGTTCTACATTTGCAAGAGCGGTCCAGATTCGTTTTGAGCCCCAGCTACTTAGAAATATGGAAGCTTACATGGATGGCATAGTGGTCAAAACCAAGGATAAGGCCACGCTCATATCAGACCTAGAAGAAACATTTGCAAACCTGCGCAAGATCAACATGAAGCTCAATCTTGAGAAGTGTGTGTTTGGCATCCCATCTGGCAAGCTTCTCGGGTTCTTTATATCTCAACATGGAATTGAAGCAAATCCCGACAATATCACAGCAATTAAGCAAATTGAAGCACCAAGACGTGTCAAAGATGTGCGTCGTCTTGCCGGCTATGTTGCTGCTCTGAGTAGGTTCATCTCAAAGTATGTTGAGAGCACCTTGCCCTTCTTCAAAATATTGAAGATGGTAGGTCCATTGAAATGGACTCTGGAAGTGGAGGCAGCATTGCAAGATTTGAAGAAGTACCTAGCCTGTCCGCCAGTCCTAGTCGCGTCGAAACCACAAGAGTTGTTGCTGGTATATCTAGCGGCAACGAATCAAGTGGTGAGTGTTGCACTAGTGGCTGAAAGATAGGTTGATGAAGAAACAGCGGCAACGGCAAGACCGCCAAACAACGAGCCAGTGCATTCCCGGCAGGGTCTACTGCCGGCAAAGAAGGATCTGCGCAGTTGAATGAGACAATCCAGAAGAAGAAGGTGGTGGAGAGACCAGTCTATTTTGTGAGCTACTTGTTGCAGGGGCTAGGTCAAGATATTCTGGCGTGCAAAAGTTGTTGTGTGGCCTTCTTATGGCCTCGAGGAAGGTGTGCCATTACTTCCAAGCATATGAGATCACCGTTGTCACTCGCTTCCCTCTACAACGGATCTTGCGAAACCCAGAAGCTACCGGTAGGATTGTGGAGTGGGCTTTGGAACAATAAGGCTTTGGTCTCAAGTTTGAAAGCGCCTAGACCATCTAGAGCAGAGCATTGGCGGAGTTCATTTTCAGAATGGACCCCAACACCAGATGAAGAAGTTCCAGAGTCAACCCTCCCCGGGAAGGAAACCGATCAAGAATGGATCATGTAGTTTGATGAGGCTTTTTTGTTGTAAGGCGCCGGTGTCAGAGTGCTACTTTTCGCACCCACTGGAGAGAACCTCAGATATGTGGTTCAGATGCACTTTCCCCAGGAGATATGAATGAACAACGCTGCTGAGTACGAAGGACTGCTTGCCAGTCTCAGGATCGCGACAGACCTTGGGATCAAGAAACTCATTGTCAGAGGTGATTCTCAACTTATCATCAAGCAAGTGAACAAAGACTACCAGAGCCCATTGATGGAAGCTTCTATAGATGAAGTGAGGAAGTTGGAAGAATGTTTTGACGGCCTGCAAATGAAGCACGTTCCACGTGCAGAGAATGACATTGCCGATGGCGTGTTAAAGTGTGCCGCCCTTAAGTTGCCTGTGGAACCGGGAACTTTCATGCTCCGACTAACTCAACCCTCCATGACACCATCAACTGGGCAAGAATGAAGGGAAGGAAGTAGGGTTCCGGCAAGTATTTCTCGGCAGATCTCCCAGAAGCCATTAGCGAGGAAATTGCCGGACATAACGTCAAGCTTGTCGGTGAGTGCTAGGCTCCGGCAGGCCCCCCGGCTCTTGATGTGGAAGCACGCGTTCCCGCTAGGCTTGCCGGGGAGCGGCAGACTCTGACGGGGCCGCATGCTCTTGTCGTTAAGGCAAATGCTTCCCCGGCAGAGGATGTGGCTTTATTCCTTGTTGTCGAGCCCCAGCTCCAACATGGGCACAACACATCGTTCGTTTCCTTCAAATAGGATGACTTCCCGAAGTACAAGAAGAAATAGAGAAAGTAGCCCATCTGTCTAGTATGTACCAGTTCGTTGACAATGTCTTGTACAGAAGAGGCCGAATGGTGTGAAACTCAAAAGCATTTCCCGGGAAGATGGAATGGAGCTGTTGGCAGAGATACATGTATGTATATGTGGCTCCCACATAGGATCAAGAGCACTTGCCGGAAAGGCATTCCGGCAAGGCTTCTTCTGGCCCACTACCCTCCAGGATGCAATAGCATTAGTAACCAAGTGTGAAGCATGCCAGTTTCATTCGAAGAAATTACATCAACCAGCTCAAGCCCTTCAAACGATCCCTCTCTCCTGACCATTTTCGGTTTGGGGGCTTGACAACTTGGTCCCCTTTCCCCGCGCTGCTGGGGGCATTGAGTACTTGTACGTTGCAATCGACAAGTTCACAAAGTGGCAAGAAGTGCAAGTTGTGAGGAAGGTGACAGCACAGTCAGCCGTCAAGTTCTTCATAGGACTAGTTTGCCGCTTTGGTGTTCCAAATAGGATCATCACTGACAGTGGCACACAGTTCACGAGTCGTGCCTTCATGCAGTATGTCCAAGACCTTGGCAGCAGAATCTGTTTTGCTTATTTTGCCCACCCAAGGTGCAATGCCCAAGCGGAAAGGGCTAACAATGAAGTGCTGTGAGGCCTCAAGACAAGAACTTTCGACAGGCTGCACAAGTGCGGAAGGCACTGGATTGATGAGTTGCCGGTGGTTCTTTGGTAAATCAGAACGACATCAAATCGAGCTACCAGCCAGACACCCTTCTCCCTTGTCTACTTGGCGGTGGAAGTTCTCCCCACGGAACTCATATATGGGTCACCTCAAGTGCTCGCTTATGATGAGCTCGAGCAAGAGCAGTTGCGGCAAGATGATGCGACGCTCCTTGAGGAAGACCATCTTGAGGCTGTTGTGAGAGTTGCATGCTACCAGCAAGCTCTGCGCCGCTCTCATAGCCCCAAAGTTAATGCCACAAGTCTTGAGG
The DNA here is from genome assembly GCA_022496015.1 of Hordeum marinum. NCBI lineage: Eukaryota > Viridiplantae > Streptophyta > Magnoliopsida > Poales > Poaceae > Hordeum > Hordeum marinum. Next base: position 200,502,632 of record CM039677.1, on the reverse strand, counting down.
AAGGTGACCTTGTTCTTCGGCGAGTTCAGTCCGCCAAGAATTCCAACAAGTTGACACCAAAGTGGGAAGGCCCTTATCGGGTGGTATGAGTCACCAGGACTGATGCAGTCCGCCTGGAGACTGAAGATGGCATCCCAGTGAGCAACTCCTGGAATATCGAACATCTTTGCAAGTTCTACCCATGAGGCGTGGTTGCTGGGCCTCCCGGCAACCACCTTTTGTACAAGTCTAGCCACTAAAGCATGTAATCCTTGGTACAAAGCCAGGCTCAGACCCTGTGCTTAGTTGAATAAACATAAGGGTCCTGCAAATCTTGATTGATCCTCATGTTTACTGATGTGCATGTTTGTCTGAGATATTGCATTACCCTTGCTCCCGGCAAGAGCTAACGGACTGCCAAGGTTCCACACCCATATTTTCTCTTCATTCTTTTTCTCAAGGGACAGAAGGTTACCTCGCGTGCAGCTTTGCCGGAGGGAATGGTTGTATGGATACCTTCGAGTGACAACCCCCAAAAAATATCTTGCTGGAAGGAGCACAACACCGAAAAGATAAGTTGCAAAACCCCAAGTGAATCCTTGCTGCGAAGTTATTTTCCTTGGACGGTTTCGACCTCTGTATGGAAAACCTGCACACTAAGGAACCTTGTCGCGATTGGCTGCGCCATCGTTATGTTTCGGGACTGCTCGGCGGTTTAAATGGTCGCGCCCATGCTGCTTGCTTCGTTTCGAGTCCGCTCAACGACTCATGTAAGAGCGCTCGCACCCTTATTCTGTTTCGAGCACGACCAACACCTTGAGCGGCGGTGCCGACAATGCCAAGGCGTCTTGCCGGTAGTAGCACCGCCAACAGGCAGCTAAGGACCCAAAGATGTCGTGGGGGACGAGCACCTATGGGGATCCGAAGGACCCCTTTCGGTTCGGTGGGGCAGAAGGTGCGCGCAAAGAGCAGGTCTGATGAACAGCATGCGAGTATCTTACACAGGTTCGGGCTACACGGATGCGTAAAACCCTACTCCTCCTTGGTTGTATTATGGGTGTTCTAAGGGTTCTAGCTACAGGAGCGGTGTAAGCAGCTACCATGTGTGACCGCTAGAAAGACCCGAGATCCGAAAATCCAAAATCCCTCCACCGTATTGCCCTGGGACTCCTTTTATACTCAGAAGGGGATCCCAACAGTGATGTACAATGTGTACACGGGGTGTAGAGAGCTATAATGCTATCATAACTAACACTAATGGAGTCAGACAGGCGCATTTAATGCACCGTCAGGCATCTCTGTCCGTCTGTGGGACGAGATAGGAGCCCATCCCATCTGCACCGCTTAGCCCTCTCCAGCGCCGACGCTGCGACATGCGTCCAGGAAGATTGACACCTGGCTATGTGCTGGCGGGGCCTTGTCGGGTCTTACCGGGACCTTGTCCTTGCTCGTAGGTTGGAGGTTCCCCCCGTCAAGGTCTTGCTAGGGGAATTGATTCTTCTGTGTTTGTACCTGGCAAGTCCCTGCTAGGCCTCATCACCAGGGTGGTTACCACTGCCCATGCACGAGTAAGGGGCACTGGAGAGCACAAAACTCTAGTGCACCGACAGGAGCCCCCGGGCCTGGGCCACACACGTCACGAGGCGTTGTTGCGCTAGGCCCAAAAAGTGCATGGGCGTGCGTGGCAGATCCTTGCAGTCATGATCATTGTGCTCGTCGTGCTTCCCCGCGATGTCCATTGAATGCGGGATGTGGGATATGTGCGCGGCGTAGCCATTATAGCAGCGCGCCCGCGAAACGTTTCTACGTTATCTTATTTTAGTAAAGAGACTGCCCCGCACCTTCCCCATAAATAGGAAATTGTAGAGGCGCTGCACATTTACCTCTCTTCTTTCCCAATTTGAGAACCGCCGTCGTCTTCTTCCTCGAGCCCGAAATAGAGCTCCTCCCATTCATCCGTCTTCAGCCCCCGCCACCATAGCCACCATGCCGCCCAAGGCTAGCAAGGGCAAGGATGTGAGGTCGCCTTGGAGAATAAGTTGGTGAGGATGCAGAAGGAGCACGTCGTCTTTCCGCCGGGGCTTGACGTGGACGTCCTGAAGCAGCAATACCAGTGGATGTGGGCGACAGAGACGACGACACATCCCGCCACCTGCATGAGTCCAGGCCCTTTCGAGGGCGGCCCACCCGATTACTTTTACTGTGGGCTCTGTCCCCCTTTTCCGGACTTCTTCAACGACCTCATGTTCACCTATGGCTTCCAACTCTTGGATTTCACGCCGAATGCTGTGATGTCCATGGCAGTTTTCGCCCACCTTTGCGAAAACTTTGTCGGAGTAGTCCCTAGCACCGCTCTTTTCTGCCACTACGTTACCCCCTGCATCCAACAAGGCGGGGCCCTTTCCAATGCCGTCACTTGGATTCCATGGCCAGGAACCAAGGAGGTCTAACCAGATGGAGCCTACTATGAGACGTGGGACGAGTGGCGGTGAAAATGGTGCTGGATTCGGGAGGAGAAAGTCCTGCCCTTCAGCTTGCCGTGGCAAGCTAAAATGGTGCGCGGCCAGGACCGGAGTGTCGTCGACCCTGAGGATGGGAAGCTTACAGTCGCAATGTAACAGCCCAAGTGCTACCCTTGCCATTTATGGTCAAGTAACTATTGTGAACCTCTTGTTGCCATGTGTTTGAATGTTATGTTTTGCTCATTGCCATTTCCATCTCATGCATGCATCATGATCATCATATCATTTTGCGTTCTGGTGTTGCTTGCTTGTGATGTGTGTATGAGGGTGAACAAGTTTGTGTGTGTTGGAGTTCTACCCTAGTTCCTCTCCTTTCCAAGCTTTCCTCTCTCTCTTATTCTATTCCAATTTCCTTCTTGTCAAATATTTTCTTGTTATTTTCCTACTTAAAAATTGTTTATCATCTTCCAAATTTACTACTAGGATTTCTAAAATTAATCCTGCTGTTGTCTAGTTTTACATTAGGTAAAATATTTGTTAGTTCTCAAAATGCCCTAACCATTTTATTTAAATACCCTGCATTTTAGTGCGTTCAAAAGTATTTTCTCTTTTGGGAAAAAAACCTTCTTTTTCTGTTGTGGTATTTCTCTTGTCTGGGCTTTTATTTAAAAGAAAAACCCCTTGTTTTGTTTGAGAGAGAGACCAGCCCAGCCCAGCCGAGCTAGCGGCGACCTGCCCCGTCGTCCTCCTCCGTCAGGTTTAGAAGAGAGCGCGCTCCCGATGCCATGAAGTCTTCACGGACGCCGAGGCCGGTGCCATTTCGCCCCTCCTATAAGATCCACGCGCATCCCTAGGGTTCCCTGTTCCACCGCCGCTCCGCCTCCTCCTCTTCATCTCCCCCTTCTTCTTATTCTCCCCAGGTAAGTTCAGGGAGAGTGAGCAGAGTTTCAGAGAGTCATCGTCGCCGGTTGTTCTCACCGTCGTCCCGTCCTGCCACCGCTTCGTCCTCATCGAGAAGATGTCGCGGAGGGCGAGGACCCTTCCTACATCCCGTTCCCGACGCTAGGGTCCCGTGGGAAGTTCCTCGCCGCCCTCTTCTTGCTCGCCGGCGCCGTGCTCCCGATGCCATCGTTGTCGCCCCGAATTGTCTCCAGCATTGTGTCGTTGCATGCTGTGAGCACCTATGGCTCCTCCTCCCCCCTCTCTACATCTCTCCTCATAGCCATAGCCATGGTCATTGTCGTTCTGTTGCCGTAGTGCTTGCAGTCACCACCGGCCGGGCAAGGCGTGGCCTTGAGGGCCTTGCCTTCGTCCCCCTCATCATGAGACGACCAGGGTAATGGTTCCCCGTAGATTCCGTAACTCCCGCAGGTGGTGTCTGTCGCCGGAGAGCGCCGCTGCCACTGGAATTTGCCGTTGCCGTTCCTCTGTCAGAGTTCTTCAGTTTCGTCAGATAGTGCGTGCGTGTTAGTAGATGAGGTGCGAGATCCCCTCTTGTTCAGACGAACGCGAGTGGCGCAATGGTCAGTCGATCCAGCCCATGACCGAGAGGTCGTGGGTTCGATCCCCGGCCCGCCCCCCCTTTTTCCTATTTTTGGATTGGCCAAGTGCGGTGTGTGGTGTGCAGATCCCGTGCAGCCACACAGGATCTAGTGTGGCCGTGTGCTTGTGTGGTATGTGCTGCCGTGTGGTGGATCCCCTGTGGTTGGCTAGATCCAGAGCTATGTGTGTGTGTGTGTGTTTGTTGTGTATGCGTGTGTGTATGTGTGGTGTAGTGTGTGTATGACAAGTGGGCCCACTTGTCATCCACAGAGGGGCCCTGGTGCCTATGCCAGGTAGGCACCTCCTATATATTGTTTTTCTTTTATTTTGTTTTGTGTTTATTAGTGTTAAATGGATTATTTTCCTTTTCTAGTAATATTACTAAATCTGGATATGTGCATATTTGAACATGAGCATTTTTAGTAAGTTTTCACTTATAGGAATGTATGGTATTTTTTCGAGCTAGTGTTATGCCATGTTGCTCCATGCAAGTATATGTGTATGATATATGATTTTGGGGTAGAATCACCTAAGGAATCCATTGGTGCAACTTGTTTGGTAATTTGAGCAAGTTTGACAAAATGTCATTTTGTTACAAAGTGCCATTTTGTCATTTTAGTTGTAATTAATCCATGCTTGCTATGATCTTTGTGTCAACACGGAAGTGGTAGTATTTCATGAGTAGAATGCCATGGTATTTTCTTTTGACATGATAATCTTGCATATAAGTGGGAACCATGCTCCAAAGTGGCTCTTAAAATGTTGCTATTTTCAGCATGCTAAATATTTCTAAGTCTAAGAATCTGTTATTATTTTTATGCCATGATGAGTGGGTCCTATCAAGTGATATGTTGCGATTTAGCTCAAGCTTGGTGCTAGTGTTTTAAAGTAGATGTTGTCCTATACCATCCTGTTAATTTCAAGACATGAGGTGGTCTCTAGCACCATTATTTATTGCTGTTAACTTGCTATCAGCTTAACTCAGATTCCAGAAAAACTGTGATTTTCTCTAAGTCCCTAGAACCTGCTTCATCATGCCATCTTGTGAGCTTCATGCTTATTGATATGTGCTTCCTTTCCAGTTTGTGTAGTTGGATGATTTGATAAGCATGTTATGGAGATTCTGTACATGTCTTGTTTGAGGTTGGAAACTTCCTGTAGCTCTAGATATTTGTTGTGAAAGTTGCTATGTTGCTGTTTGGAGGCAGATTGTTTGTGTTAGTGTTTTGTGACTTGTAGGAGCTATGCTCCATGGTTTTGCTTGTTCCTTGGATATATTGTGGGTTTTTTTCATTGCCTAACCAGTGGCTACCTTGGAATGCCAAGGAATAGCCCATGGCCTTCATTGTCTTGTATTTTTGCCTTCGTACCTTGTCGTGAGCGTAGCGTGAGAACCGTAACTCCATTTCCTGTGTTCCACATATGCATTTGCATTGATTTTGCATGAAGCATCCATATTTGCCATGATCATGCATGTTCAAACAACTTAACATGAGGTTCTGTCCAGAATTGTAAATAACTTAACTATTGCATGAGAAACATGACTAGTTTAGGATTGCCATGCTAAATACTTCAAATGAATCATGCATCATCTTGCTTGTGCATTGCACCTTGGTTGGTTGTTTATTATTGCTTTTTATCTTGGTTAGATGCGAGTGTTGAACCTGAGTACGAGGATCCAGGAGAGTACCACTACGAGGACCCCGCTCTTTGTCCCTCTAAAGAACCAACAAGCAAGATGATCGTACCTGGATCCCGACACTATTATTGCTTTGCTAGATGTCTTGCTCTTATCGTTACATGTGCATTACCAACCACTTGAATGTCAAGCCTCCTACATTGCCATGATAGCCTCTAACCCGTCCACATCCTAGCAAACCTTGTTTGGCTAAGTTACCGCTGCTCAGCCCCTCTTATAGCGTTCTTAGTTGCAGGTGTAGGTTGTTTCCATGTGATAACATGGATATATGGCATATCACAATATTATCTGCTATTTAATTTAATGCACATATATATCTTGGTATGGTGGAAGGATTGTCCTTTTGCTCGGTGATTTGTTCCACTTTTACTGCCATAGTTTCTTGTTACCGGTGTTATGTTTCCATATTTTGCACTCCTAACCTGCTCGGGGTTGTTATGGGAACCCCCTTGATTATTCAGTTAAGATTAAAACTTATTAGGCAAGTCCCAACATTGGTACTATTTGCTTAAACAGCTTAATAAAATTGCATAGGGACTAGCTACCCCGTCGATTAATCAACAACCCGGGCTAGTGCTCCACATGAGTGTTGGTCCAAAATTCCAGTAGACGGGGCCACCAACGGGTGTGCCAGCCGGAAACTTAGCACATCCGTTGTGTCCTGAGAACAAGATACGCGGCTCTTATCGGGTTCGTCGACATGTCGGGAGGTCTTGCTAGACTTGTTTTACCTTTCTCGAATGGCTTGCGTGAGGGACTCTGATTTTCTTCGGGCTATCTCGAGGTGTCGGAATTCCTTTGGAGTTGCCTAGGATGATCACGAGATCCGTGGTCGGGGTTATTCCTGTGGAGTGTGGTTAATTTATGATGGACTAGTTGGAGCACCCCCTGCAGGGTTAAATCTTTCAGAAAGCCGTGCCCATGGTTATGTGGAAACTTGGATATTTGTTTAACACCCGGTTATAGTTAACTTGAAGTAAACTCCAATAAAATACACCAACTGTGTGAGTAACCGTTATTTTCTGTGCTCGTGAACTTGATCCGAGAGAGAACATGGTGGGGTTATGTTTGACGTAAGTAGGTGTTCAGGATCGCTTAGCGATCATTCTAGTTCTCGATCGTTTACGTAGGCCACATGTTTACATTCATGTTCTCGTAAGATTATCCACCATACAATGCTTAGTGTTGCTGCAAACTAAACACTTATCCCCCATCCTACCTAGTAAGCTTGAATAGTCTCGGCACCCGGTCACGAGATTGCTAAGTCCCCGTGGCTCACAAATTACTACAACAATTATAGGTGCGGGTGCAGATGAGATCGTGTCAGATGACGTGACACAGCTCCAGTGGGAGTATGACGAGGAGCATGGCAAGATGTATGTCACTTATCCAGACGAGTAGAGTGGCCCTGGTCGTGATCTTCGGGGCTAGCAAGCCAGTGTCATTGCATATCTTTTCTCATTTGTTTTTGTCCGTAGACGGACCCTGTCTTTGAATGATGTTTGAATAAATTGTGTGGAATTGTAATTTAGCATGTGGCGAGTGTTAGCCAACTCATATACTCCTCTCTTCATAAATGTATGTTATGATACTGAACTTGCGAAACGACTAGATGCGCCTCTATCCCTATCGAGCCCCCGTGCCCAGATAGGCGCGCATCTTGGGCGTTACACGCAACCACCAGGATCCACTGCCTCAGGGACGCCAGCCTTACCGTAGAGCTGATAGGCGCCGATTTCTTTTGCCGGCGCATTGCTCCCTTGCAGAATAAGGGGAGGCCAGCTTGGGATTTCCGGAACATGGCGGACATCATGAGACTGCGCCCCGGGCTGAACCACAACCTGACCATTATGCAGCATGGAGCTCTCTGCCAGAAGCTGTTCAGGGGTGCTGCGGTACCTGAGCTGCCGGCAGGCATAGTCCCCTTGTGCAACAATTCTGCTTTAGGTAGAATCATTGCCATTATGCCGGTGTTCGATGCCCGCAGCCTTGACATGTCTTGGATCGAGCCGCATGCCGAGCAGGTGCAAGAATTCTTTGATAACTTGTTGGAAAGGGCCATCCACGGGGAAGAGGGCCTCGTCCGCGACACCACTGAGGAGGAGCTAGCGTACATCGCCAGTAGGGCGGAGTAAGCAGATCTTGCCGCGGAGGCCGGCAACACTGGCTTCTTGGAAGACGAAGCCAGTGGAGGGGAAACACTACCGGACGAAGACCTTGCTAGGCAGGTCGGGACCGCTAAGGAGCAAGGCAGCACGTCCGCCCGGGGCTGCCCTGCCGAAGACGCAGCTGAGGAGGAGTTACTCGAGGAGGCCCTGTCTCTTGTGCAAAGGAAAAGGCGTGTCATTTGGAGCACCGCCTCTAGACGCCCTGTCCGTCAAGCTCCCTCGAGTAGCGCAGCCCCTAGCAAGGGGGTGACCAGCAAGGCCGTGCGGCCGAGAAACCCATCAGCAACCCGCGCCCGCCGTGGCCAAGCGAACCAGAAGCACCCCATCCACCTCCTCCCATAGGCACCATAGCAGAGGTCGCCTTCGACCTTTCTTCCCTTATCTCGGGATGAGAAGACGAGGAGTAAGGATGCTGCCGTATCTTTCACCTTTCCAATTTTTGGTTTTTACTTTACTCATTTGATTCGCCCTGGTTTGCCTCTATAGGGATGTGTGTCACACCCTGTGTTTGTATCACCTTCATATGTTTGGGTTTATAAAATTTGGAGCCAACTAAAACTTTTCAAAGTGCTTGTGCTTGTATGCAATGATGTTTGCTTGCTTGGTGATTGTGGATGTGGCACTCCTAGATTCTATTCCACTTCATATTCATCTCCCTTGACCCAAACCTCTTGCCCAATGATCATGCCATGTGAATAGTGCCCAAAACCATTTTTATCAAATTTTGTTTTAACCAAAAATGATTTATTCAAATTAGGTTCTCAAAAAAACCTGAAATCAGGTTTGCACTGCAAGTCCTCAAATTGGGTGAATTCTTCTTCCCCAAAAGCTTTACTTCAAACCTACTATATATAAGACTTTCCAAAACCACCAAATATAAATTTTAAGACTATTATTATATTTTATTTAAAGGCTTTTTCTTAAGACCAGAAATGGTCTTTCATAGGGAAAAATTATTTAAATTCTTTAAAATATTTGAGAAAATTTAGGGAAACTCAGTGGATATATATTTTCCATATATATGAGTTCCAAAACAAGGGCATGACCAAATCATGGGCAAAACCCCTCAAAACCCTTTCTATTCAAATCATACTTTTGGAATATTTCTATAAGAATTCTCAATAAATTCCAAGAAACTTCCAGCAAGTCAACACTATCATAAGTGATGATCTTGCAAAGTTTCATCTCAATCCAAGTTGATTTGGTTCATCAAACCATCCCAAAACCCTCCGTGTCTAGATCCAAATTTGAGCAACTTTTCATTATCATGTTTCTACCCTTGACCCCAAACTTTGTGGGCATGCTATAGTGACCAAATAGTGATGCCACACTAAGTGGTGCATCAAGGGTAAAAGCCTAGCATCACTAGATCTACAGAAACCTGATTCTGTTAGTTTCTAGGGTTTACCCTATTTCCATTGTCAACTTTTCCCCCTTGGGCTCAAACTTGGTGAATCATCTCATTTTTGCCTAGCATTTGACCCTGGTAAATATCTCAGTAAGTTGGTAGATTCTTCTTGCCCATAACCTTATCAAACACCTTCTGGTAAAATAGTAAAGGCACTATTTCCACCCCTTCCTCTTTTACCCTTGCCCACAAATTTTTACCATGACCTCTTGTGGATAACTTTCACCTCCAGTAAAACCCTCAGGGGCATAGCTCAATGATTTGAGGGGTAAAACCTCCATTTTTACCCCTGGACAGCACCATTTCTCTCCCTCTCACCCTTTTCTTCTACCCTAAGGCACCTCCAGAGCCCTCCCCTAGCCTCTCCTAGCCCTTGGGCATCTCCAGTAGCCCCAAGACACAAGAAGACATGCGGGTGGTCATATTATATGCCAGGGCAGGCCATATGGGCGCTCTAGAGCGCGCTACAGTGCGCGCCCGCACTATAGCCGCCCCTGCCCGGCGCTGCCCGACAGCCTCGAGCCTCCATAGCATGTCCCCTGGCCTCCCTCGACGTCCGCAAGGTGCCAAATGGTCGGGCCTCCTCCTCCCACCTCCTCTGCTGACCTCCATCGCGTGCACACGGCACCGCCCGAGCCGGCCAGTGGTCGCACGCACACCTTCTGTCCCCCTCCTGGCTAACCTTCCCTTTCCTTGGACGTAGACTAAGTCCACGAACCCCCCAAACGCAGCCTGGAGCCCCCCATGGCATGTGGCGACGGCCATGTCCTTGCCGGCGCACCACGCCCATGGTGGACCGAAGCCCGCCTATAAGATGGCCCCTTGCTCCTCTTGCTCCTCTCTCCTCGATCTCTCCTTCCCTCAGCTTCCTCCCCGTGCTCAACCCGCTCGACCCCGTGGTAGGGAGCCCGCTCCCAGAGCAAACCCTCGCCGTTGTCGGGCACCTCCCCTTGCCGATGATTCCCTTCACCCTGGTGACCCCCTCGGCCACCCATCGATGCGCGGGAGCCCCCTAATCGCGCCGGTGCCCTCCGCCTGGACCGTCATGGCCGAAGACGCCGTCGGTGAGCTCCCTCCTGTCCATGTCATGAGGAGAGGAATGACAGGTGGGGCCCACCTGTCATCCCCTCACCCCCTCCTCTCTCGCTGGCAAGCAGGGCCCGCGGGTAGGTTTAAAAGTAAACCTGCCGCGTGTGGTGCTTCGCCTGGGCCGGCTTCCCCTGTGGGCCGGTTTCGGCTGGGTGTTTCGACCCAAGGGGCATAGTACCCTGTTTCTTTTTCTTTTTTATTTTTTCTTCCAAAAATCCCCCAGGACCCAAATTAAATCAAATTCCAATTATTTTTTCACCTAAATTCTTATAAAATTCCATAGAATTTGTTCGTTCCATTAGTAAAAATGTTTGAAAACATTTTATGTACTGTTTTAATTTAAAACCCTTATTTAGCATTATAAGCTCCTATTTTAAATAGCTTCAAAAATCTTTTTGAGTTCAAAAACCTAGACAAATATTTTTAGTATGGCTTGTGGTATTTATCAGAGTAGGGTAGCATTTTATATAGTAGTTTGTGTGCTCTGTTTTTGTGTGTTGCTTATTTTTATCGCTTTTATTCGCGACGATAGATTGCGCGGTTAACAAAGAAGTTGGACCCAAAGACTTTGAAGACCCCGGAGACTTTGTTTAGCCAGGCAAGCAGCCCTTTGACCATGTTAAGAAACTTTTTCATGCATGCCATATAGCACTTGTTGTTTGGATGATTGATCATGATGTGGAGTTCCCCCTTCGGTGGGTTGCCTTCGATACTTTACCATTGACACTTGCATCGCGCATAACCCTACCACCTTATGAGGGTTATGCGGGTGGGTGTAGTTAGGATGCTAATAGATGCTACGCAAATGGGATGGGATTTATGCATAGTGATGGAAAGGAAGTGGTTCTTTCAAAGACTTTTCGAAAACCCCGTCGGGTGCCACTAATGCCCGAGGGAGATGATGATGAGATGGGTGACCACTTGACAAAGAAGTGGTGTACCGGATCAAGTGAATGTTGTGGTTTTCGAAAATGGATTGGTGTAAGTTGCGATTGTTATTCAAACCTTACATGTACGACCACGATACCCCTTATGGGACGGGGCTTTGTTGAGTATTGTGGATGGTGCTAGCAGGGAGCCCGCATTACTAGTGGCAAGACTGAAGTGGTCACTCTTGAGACGGGGTCGTCCCGGAAGTGGAAGGCCATGCGCTGTCTTTACAGGCACCGGGCACACCGTTGCATGCCCTCATAGATGATACGAGTGATGTATATCATGAGGGATGGCACCAACGAGTGGACTCTTTCTTTAGTATCACCAAGGGAAAGGCATTGTTCGGGTGCTTACCTCGGGTATGTTATATATTGCGAGTCGTGGATGACACGGAAGTTCCCCGAGTCTTGTGGGTAAAGTGTGCAACCTTTGCAGAGTGTAAAACTATTCGAATAGCCGTGTCCACAGTCAAGGACAGTTAGATGACCTTTCTTGTGCTACGTCCAAGTGTTTCCACAAACTGGTGTGTGAGTGTGTTGGAGACAAAGATGGTACTTGAGCTAAGTCCGATGACTTAGCATGGGAAGTGATCTAAATCTGGTGACTTAGCATGATGGATGAACATGAGGTGTTCAACCCCCTACTTATGATGATATTTGTAACTTGTTCATATGGATATCTGCCTATTGTTGATGCATGCTTACTAGTTACTTGATCATGTCATTGCATTTAAAACTAGCTTTCCGCAAATTACCTACTTAGTGCTATATCATGCATCATTATTACCTTGTACCACAACTTGGGTTGCTTGTGAGTACATTCAAAGTACTCATTGGCTTGCCACTGGTTATTTAATTGGCCAGGCATGGAAGAACACGAGTATGTTGAAGAGTTCTTTGGAGACGAACATGCGAACTAGGACGCTTCCCAGTTAGAATGCCTATAGGTTAACGCAGATGGCATGGGTTCAAGCTTTTGATCAAGATTTCCGCTGCTAGTTCTATTAAGTGTTTGGCCCTTGTGGCCCTATCTATGTAAGACTAGGCCTTCATGGTCTCTATTTTTGTAAGACGCTAAATGTGGATGTAAGACTCTTGTTATTCAGCTTGTGTGTGTTCAGTGAGCATTGATCTCTGGGATCACTATACAAGTGCATTCGGTGATCATGACTTATGAGTCAGGGTCCCCACAATGCGGAAACACTGGCGCAACGGGTAGCGAAGAGGGCGAGGATCTCGATGGTCGAGGAGTCGTCAGCAAGCGCCTCAGGTGCGCCAAGGACGACCATCCTCAACCCAGAGGCTAGCCCACAATGCAGCCCTCGACTCAGTCCCCGACGGAGCCCCAGCATGAGCCCATTACTCACTTCCCGCTGGCATGTGTTGGAGTGTGCATCTTTACTGCTGACATCACCGGACATGCAGGAGGAGGGCAGCGGCAAGGAGAACCATCAGCGACCGTCCCAGACACGGCGCCCCCATCATCTACATCGCCCAGATATGGATCCCCGGCAAGGACCTCCTCCAGCAAGCCAAAGATGTCGTGGGACGCGAGCACCTATGGGATCCGAAGGACCCAACAGGATGCGACTTGCTGGGTACTCGACGTCCACCCGCGTCACGCCATTACAACAACTATGCGCGTGTAACCATAGGACAGACAGCTCATCGACCTCCATCTCCCTGGCGAAAGTGCGTGGGAGGTGCAGATGGCTCCGGAAGGGGCCGGCCCATTTGAGGATGAACTCCAGCGCCATCCCCTCAGTGTGAGTCTCCTCAAGGAAAGGGCCCCGCGTCAGAGGAGGAGGTGGGGCAGCGCTCTGCCTCCCCCGACCTCGTCCCCCACAGCAGCCATGGCCCCTCGTGCCTCTTCCAGTTCGTGCACTCAGGCCGCCCTCCGCCTCTATGGCTGAAGTGGTAGCATCATCCCGACAAGAACTCCTCCTAGGAGCTGAGGACGGTCGCCTCCCTCGCCCCCTGTTCATGGCTGAGGACGAGTGCCGCTCGAAGGCTGGGAAGACGTGGAAGGGCAAGCTATGGGGGTTCTCACTCGGACAAGGGAGGAAGGATGGATGACCATCGCTCTCGCTATCCCTCAATTTATAGGGGGAGGCACGGGGGCTGGCTCTCCCCCGCTCCAAGGGTCGCCGCCCACCTCCTCCAATAGTGGCGCCCTCTATCACGGGGCAAACAGCAACCGCCCCGTTGTTCCAATCCATGAACACTGCAATTACTGCTTTTCCCAGGGACAATAAGTCACGGGAGCCCATTGCTAGCTCCACGTTGTGCATGTGGCGCACGTGGCGGAATGAACTGACGTAGTTATTGAAAATTTGACGGCTACGCCACACACGTATCCCACGTCCCGCGTTCAATGGACATCGTTGGGAAGTGCAGCGAGCACAATGATCATGACTACAAGGGTCTGCCATGCATGCCTATGCACTATTTGGGCCTAGACCAACAACGCCTCGCGACGTGTGTGGCCCAGGCCCGGGGGCTCCTGTCAGTGCACTAGAGTTTTGGGCTCTCCAGTGCCCCTTACTCGTGCATGGGCAGTAGTAGCCACCCAGGCGACGAGGCCTAGTAGGGACTTGCCAAGTACAAACACAGAAGAATCAATACCCCCGACAAGACCTTGTCGGGACGACCCTCCAACCCATGAGCAAGGACAAGGCCCCGGCAAGACCCGGCAAGGTGAAGCCCCGGCAAGGCCTCGCCGGCGCATATGTCAGGTGTTGATCCGCCTCAACGCGTGTCACGATGTTGGCGCTGGAGAGGGCTAAGCGTTGCCTTTCCCCTAGCGATACTAAACAAAGAGTCCACTCGTTGGTGACATCCCTCATGATATACATCACACGTATCATCCACGAGGGCACGCAACGGTGTGCCCGGTGCCTGTGAAGACAGCGCATGATCATCCATTCCGGTACGACTCCGTATCGAGAGTGACCACGCCTCTCCCGCCACTAGTAATGTTGGCTCCTTGCTAGTACCCACAAAAGTAATCAACAAAGCCCCTTCCCATATAGGGATAGAGTGGTTGTACATGTAAGGTTGGGACAGTCGAATATTCTTAAATCTAATCCGTTTTCAAAAACCAGACACACTCACTTGCTTCGGTACACCACTTCTTTATCAAGTGGCTACCTAACTCATCATCATCTCCCTCGGGCATTAGTGGTACCCGGCAGGTTTTTTGAAAATTCTTTGAAATCATTTTTGTTTCCATCACCATGCATATTCCCAATCCCACTTGCATAGCATCTACCAGCATCCTATCTACTCCCACCCACACAACCCTCATAAGGATGGTATGGTCATGCACGATGCAAGTGTTAACGGTAAAAGTAATGGAGGCATCCCACCGAAGTGGTCACCATATCACATGATCAACGACAAGGAATAAGGTGCTATATGACATGCATGAAAATGGTTTCTTAACATGGTCAAAGGCCTGCTTATCTGGCTTTGCAAAGTCTTCAAGGTCTTCACACGCTTCTCCTCCATCCTGAGCACTTCCTCGACTTTGTCAACTATCGCCGGAAACAACCGCAATAAGCAACACAACAAGAAGAAAATAAAAGTGCTCTATAACTAGGAGTTTCATGTTTTCTTGGACACCTCTGGTCATGTGAAAAATACCAAGGAGGTTTTGGTGGATGTGGGTCAAGGGGAAGTTTTGAATGGTGGAAATGATGGAAACGATGATCCTATAAGATGTCCACAGCAAATATGTTTGCAAAAATGAGTGGATGGACCCAACAAAAAGGGCATAATTTTAGGAACATGTGGGAAGTGATTTCACTATATTTGGAGTTTGGATGAATTCCCTAGGATTTTCCTAAGATGAAATTAATGGAAAATGGTCCATTCATTAGATCCAACAAAATAGGTGCATGGTAAAAATGTTCACCATGGCTACATAAACAAGGAATGATTTTTTAAGTATCTGGAAACTTGGGTCACTCCATTTGGAGTTGATATGAGTGCTCTAGGGATTTTACAAGTGGGGGTATATGATAGTTCAAATTCAAATTTAAATTTGAACTATACAGAAAATTTCGTAGGAAAAATGTGTAAGGCACATTTTCGGATATATCATGATTTTAGGAAACTGGAGAAATTTGAATCACCAAATTTGGGCATGAAATGAAATTAATATGGATTTTCTAGTCTATGAAGAAATAAACAAGGAAAATGGAATATACCTAATGGGCCTTAAGACGCTGAGCGAAGCAAAGGGGCGACTGGACTGGGTTGGCCCATCTTCACGGTAGCACACGCGAGAGGCCATGCCGAAGGCGTACTCCAGTTTGTACGTCTTCACAGCGGGGAGGCGAGAAGCAGTGGGGGGCACTTCCACTTGAACTGGGGGGCCCGGCCGGCCGGTCGCTGACACGCGGGCCCCGCCTGTCGGTTCCATCCCCCACCTCCTGCTCGATCTGGGAGAGGCAGAGGAGGGGGACAGGTCAGAGCCGGCTCTCATCCCGGTGGCTTCGGCCACCCCCAGTGGTACTTCGACCACCGGTGGCCTCGGGTCGGCCTGACACAGCCGCCTGGGAGGCCCTTGACCCTGGGGAGGTCGAGGCTAGACACAACGCTGCCAAGGGTGGAGGGGTCCGACAGCGATGATGGGCATGGTGTAACGTCCACTGGGTGGAGATCATGAAGAGCGGGAGAGGACCATGGGGATGCAGGGGTTCTCTGATGGGGCTCATAGGGGAAGGGAGAGACATAGAGGCCCATATTCGAGCCGCAGCCGATAGAGGGCTTTCAGCCATGGGGGGTTGATGAAGGGGGCGGGAGGTCGAATAGGGAAGCATGGGAGGCATCTAAGAGGGGTAGAGGTGGACTAGGGGTACCAAGGCACTCGGGGAGAGGCCTTTAGATAGGGGCGACGAGGGAGGGACTCAGGTGTGCCTCGGATGCTCTCTAGCGTGGGGGAGCACGCATGCCAGAGCTGTCCTGGAGCCTTAATAGTGTCGAGGAATGGCGTGGGAGGCAGGGAGGGATTCCCCGGTGCGCGTGGATGCTTGTCGATAACGGACGCGAGCTACAGGACAATGGTCGATGGCAGGGCGCCGTTTCTACAGGCCAATGGCGTGCTCACCATGCCAAGGGATGTCCAGAGCATGCTTTTGGTCGGCCAAGTTTCTCTAACATGCTGGGCACGCACGCAGGAGGTCACTTGTTAATGTGTCAAGGAAAAGTGAGATGGGGATGGGAGGTTATCACCATGGTTAAGTCTGCAGCAGCAAATTTGAGGCTCATTTGAGGGGTTTGTACTGGAGGAAATGGGGGTAAAACCTTGTCTAGGGCCCTTATTTATGGAAGGACTACGTGACCACCAATTTCCAGATCATGGAGATAAATATATAGGGCACTTGTAGTACAAAGTTGCGTTTACTGCCATAATGTGGTTTCAGATGATTTGCTCATATTTTCCACATGAGAATGTCATCTTTGGGCTTTTTTGATGCATAGGTATGCAAGTGATGTTGTAGAAAATTTTGCGTTCATAAGCATGAACAGAATTGTGGGACAGAGGTGAGAGAGGGCCTGCCATGATAAAAAGAGGGAGAGAATGTGGGTATCACCACCCAAATAATTGAGAAGAGGCAATGGAAAAGTTACTGGAGGTAAAAGGGGGGTTACGATATGCTGTGGTAGAAAGTTGGGGGCAAGGGGAATCTTTTTGGGCCCACTTTGCTTGTCCACAAGCTCATGGTTGAAGGTGTTTGATGTTGTCCTAGGGCATCTAGGGTATCCAATGGCCCTGATATTTATCAGTGTCAAATGAAAAGTCTATTTGGTCATGATCACATGTTTTCACCCCAAACGACGAAAGTTGATAGCATAAACTTTGTAATCTGTAGTAATCAACAGAATCATGTTTCTGTAGATCTAGGTCAGCAAAACTATTCTCCTTGATGCACAACTTAGTTTAGCATCATAATTTGGGTAATAGAACATTCTCACAAAGTTTGGGATAAATAGGAGATACTTCACAATGTAAAGTTTCTCAAATTTGATGCTGGACAGGAATGGTTTTGGAATATTTCGATGAACCAAACAATTAGGATTGATATGAAACTTGTCAAGATGATCACATATGTCATATGTGACATGCAAGAATTTTCTTGGATTTATGTGAGAATATTTCTCATAGAAATATTTCAAATCCTTGAAATAGGCAAAAATGGTTTTGAAGGGTTTTGTCCAATATTTTAAACATGACCATGTGTTAAAACTCTTATATATAGACAATATATGTCCACTGAGTTTTCCTAAATTTTCTCAAATATTTTGAAAGCATTTAAATAATTTTTCCCTATAAAAGACCATTTGTGGCCTTAAGAAAAATCCTTTAAGTAAAATAGGAAAATAATATATAAAATAAATATTTGATGGTTTTGGGAAGTCGTATATATAGTGGGTTTCAAATAAATCATTTGGGGGAAAAGGATCCACCCAATTTTGGGGACTTGCAGTGCAAATCTCAATCAGGGGGTTTTGAAAACCTAATTTAAATAAATGCTTTTTGGCCAAAAAAATATTTTGTAAAAAAAATATTTTTGAGTCCTATTCACATGTCATGATCATTGAACAAGGGTTGGGATCAAGGAAAAGAGTTCATGAGGGTAGGAGGATGTTTTATGAATTATAGAGCACTTGCAAGCAATCAGACAAGCAAGCAAATAACACACAAGTCAAGCATTCAAATGCACACAAAAAGTTTTAATTGGCCCTAATTTTTGAGTCATGATAACATAGTCATGAGGTAAAACACAAGGTGTGACATACCTACCACCCCTTACAAGAATCTCGTCCCCGAGATTCCTAGGCTAGGTGCTTATGCGGACATTCAAAGGTGAGGTAGTCTTCACGTTCCACGTTGTTTCTACTCCGGCATGATTGTCCTTCTAGATCTTCAAGTGCCTAATGATATGTCTTCGACTGCACCATTGACTTGGTCTAAGGTGAACGGTGTTCTCGTAAAATGCTAGGCTCGCCTAATGGTCAAGGGTTTGGTGAACGAGGTTCTCACAAGGCCTGGCTTGCGTGTGTAACCCAAAGTTAGAAGACCTGGCAAAGCAGGGTGTATGTGTGCTGGTCATGGGGTTGTTAGTGACATCTAGATTTCTTACGTTAGAATAGAAGGCATAAGGTTGTAGCTTCCCTTGACGTGGAGTTGCTGACTCTATTGGAAAAATGGATCTTTCGATGCTTGTGGTCTTCATCCTTGAGAGCGTTGAAGCACATCGTCGTGGGCTTCTCTTCAAGATCTTCTGCTTGAGTAAGTTGCTAAGGTAGATTCTTTATTCTTCTTTGGTCGATTCTCTTCTTTGTCATGGACGCACATTTCTGGATGGTCTTTGAGTGTTTGGTCTACTCGTCTCTCTGTGGCAAGGTCTGCGATGAGTCTCGCCCCTAAGACTGAGCTTAGAGACTTGGTATCAAAACGGGTTCTACACCCTGGGAAGGTTTCAGTGAGGTTCTAGATAAGCTGACTATTTAGAGTATAGATCATCCATCTAATACCCAAGGTCTAACGCTTGGCAAGTGGGGTGAACTACCTTTTATAGGTGGCTTACCATGGTCGAGTCACGGTTTACGCCCCAGATTGTCTAAAAAGGGCTAATAACGAAATCATGATAGTTGTCCACTCCATTCCAGGCATCTGAAAGGAGTAAGGATGTCATGCTCATTGTACACCATCAAAGTGGTGGAGTGAGGGGCGTTATCAGCTCCTTGGTCCCTACCTAGTCAAGAACTAATAGGTGATTGATAAGACAAGGGGCTCTATAATCCCCTTGATGTGCAAGGGCTTCATCATGCTTGGAAGTTGATGCTTCTTGATATAATCTAGTTGATTTAGCTGGCAGAGGAGTGGTTGTTGACTTCTTTTGCTTCTTCTTCTTTGTTGGTGTGGCTTCGCAATCGCAGTGGTTCTTCATCTTTCTCGGGCAAGAAAGTCTTCTTCTATAGGGAGGGTGCTTCGCGGAGTCCAACTCCTTCAAGGTGAGACCTTATATTTGAGAGGCATGGTAGTTAGTGTTCTTGGGCTGGTCAAAATAGGACTAAGGTGTTCCTTCCTCTCATTGGGTAAATAAGTAAGTCATCCTGGAAGACAACAACCTATTTCCCGAAGTATCACATAAACACATTGCTCATGGGATATGTGATAGGAGCGGGCATTCATCCCGAATGGTCATTGGCATCAAGGATTTGTGGTCCAACCTGATAGAGGTCTTCGTGGCCACCTTACTTTTGAACAGGATTGGTGGTGGTTGAGGTGGAGTACAGACCATAGTCTAAAGACTTATAGTCCAAGGCCTATGGACATAATCCGACCGCGTCATGGTCCCATAAAGCTTTGGGGTTTCAAGGAGCTTAGGATCTGAGTGAACGTTTAACTTCTTATCCTAAGCACAACTATTAGATGCCAATAGTACTGCCTATTACTCCAAACAAAATCACCCTATATCCTCGAAGGCATCATCTCATATAAGTCAACGCCAATATTACACATGCTACTCATATCTCCAAGGTTTTGAGAGAAGGACTAAACCAAAATCTCATATGTATCCCATAGCTAACTCATATATTTCCCTATGTAAAAATCCTTGGGAAAGCGTAAAAGCCGCTAAGCTTGCACATGACACTATAATCCAAGTGCCCGACTAACCTAACCAAGGTCCAAGGTATTGCACTACTAGGCTAAGGAAACTCATAGTATAACAATCCTAGATCTTGTTTCCTTCCTACGAATCCAACTTAATCGATCCACGAATACCGTCCAATATTACATGATCCACTACTGCTACAGATCCAATACCAATGATTGCCTCACGTATCTCCTAGAGTTCCCGTAATCCACAAACCATTGAAAGGAATGTTATCATAGTATACCCACGGGCTTCCAATCTCATGATCAATTAAACTCCAAGGTCAAGCTCATATAGACTCTTAAATCTACTTTGATAACTCTGGTCCATATCTTATCATCCACCGAGAATCATGGCACCATGGTCTAAATCATTGGGTTAAATCTGAATTACTCCATACTTAGGACCAATACTTTATTCGAGTCACCTATCTAAATCCAAACCTCGAGTCCATGAAAATCCCACTTGTTATTCTAAGCCATGACCGTATCATCATCAACCCATGACCACTACTTGTCAAAATCAAGTTATCATACCACCAAGAATTTCAGCTTGTGATCACAATTGTCCTACTAAATCCAATTTTCTCAAGGGGGAAGTAAGTTATGCTACTCTATCAATCTTGATCCACCAAGTTCATTCACCAATATAAAAGTCTCATAATCCACCAAAGGGTCTCAACTACTCCCTCAAGATATTTATTACAACCTCATCAAATTATTAGCCTACTAGTTATACATCCTTAGAAGAATTTCCCTATGGCATCATCAGTTCAAGTGCTAGCGTAAGAATGAAGGATGTTTGTTCACTATGATCACTAGCTCCATAATGAACCCAGTGCAAAGCAGGGATTATTGAAGCTCAATAAGTGCTCTAGCAAATCCGTGTATTAAACACATGATCAGAGGCTTGTGCTGGAGGAGCATGTGAGTTATAGGTTGGGCAAGGGAGGGGTTTCCAATCTTGATGGAAAAGCATAACTCTAGGGGGTTGCATCATGTTGAGTCCATTATAGTCGAAGTCTTCGGTGTCGGTTGTTTGTCGAGGTGCATCCTTGGTGCATATTGTCTTGCTAGGCTTTAGTTCACGAGATGGGGGAGGGAAAGTAGCATCGAGAGGAGTGCCTAAGGGGGTGGTATAGTGCAAGTGCAATCAAGCAAGTGTCGAAAATGCCAAACACAAACATCAAGGTAAGGTAGGTGATATAGTTGCGCACTTGTTGCCTAGGGCAAAAGTGTGACTTACATCAAAGCACAAACAGGAAAAACAAGCAACACACACCATGGTTCCATTTTAACCATCATACGGACTCGACTTCGCATAGGGGACACATGACCTATCCTACCCTAGGGGTTCTCGGACTCGGTAGTCGTGCTTGCTTCATGTCTAGGAGAGGAGTTCACTTAGCCGTCTGGGTCTTCCTCGGGTGTTGCTATGTCTCTGATTGTTGTTCATCAAAGCGATCATGGTCACGCCTAAAGAGTCCTTGACGACTTCAGGTCTGTTGAGTTGAGGACGAAGGTGATTCTTCACGGCTGTTGTTGACAGGGTCTTCTGTGGTCCTTGTGATCGTGACAATGCCTTCCTGTCTTTTGAGACGTCGAGCATTCAAGGTAGGCAATCTTTTATTGATGCATATCATGACATTGCATGTCTTGTGCTCTGGTCATCAAAGGTCAGGGTGGCATCATCTTGGGGCTGTGTCGAGGGTGTCACTATCATCTAAGTATTGACATCCTCATCCTTCGAGAAGGTATCTTTTGTTCGTATCTCCTTGTCTAGTGTCTCCAGCTTGGGTCCAAGATATGTCGGTAGTCATCTGGCAAGATGTCTTCCTTCCAGGTTACCCACGAGGATTGCAAGGAATCCCGTGGTCAGGGGCACAAGGGTGGTAGTGACCACTTGCGAAGTTTTTGGAAAGCAGACAAGGAGAGCTAAGAGAAAAGTGGGGGAAGTGCTAAGGGAAAAACCTTTGCTTCCTTTGAAAATTTAGGAGAGGTGAGAAATATAGAGGCTTCGTAAGTAATTTTGAAGGGTCTCGAAAAATAGTTTTGTCCTGAATAACTTCCATGCTATCTAAGGGATTCCTATAGTCAGGATGGATCTGATACCAGCTCGGTGGGGACCCCGACTCATAAGTTGTGATCACCAAATGTACGTGCACAGGTATTCCAGATATTAATGCTCACTGGACACACAAAAACTGAATAACAAGAGTCTTACATCCATTACATACCGGATTATTCAATTATGGCCTTTATGGCCAAGGCTTCATATGATTACAGCGGAAATCTTCAATGATAGCGTGAACCCATGGCATCTGCCTTAACCCTACAAGCATTCTGACTGGGAAGCGTCCTAGCTTGCATGTACGTCACCAAGGTAATCTTCATCATAACCTAATCTTTCATGCTTGGCGAATAAAATAACCAGTGGCAAGCCAATGAGTACTTTGAATGTACTCGCAAGCAACCCATGTTTGGAACAAGGCAATAACAATGCATGATATAGCACTAATAGGTAATTTTGCATAATGCTAATTTTTAATGCAGTGACATGATCAAATAACTTGTGTAAGCATGCATCAACAGTTGGCAGATATCCATATGAACAAGTTACACATATCATCATAAGCAAGGGTTGAACATCTCATGTTCACCATCAGGCCCAAGTCATCAGCCTTAGATCAAGTATCTCCTTTGTGTCATCCACACACACACACCAAGTTTGCAAAAACATCTGGACATAGTCTAAGCAGCAGCACCCAACTATCCTTGATCATGGACACGGCTATTCGAATAGTTTTACACTCTGCATAGGGTGCACAATTCACCCACAAGACTCGGGGAACTTCCGTGTCATCCATGACTCGCGGTATTTAACATACCCGAGGTAAGCACCCGAACATTGCCTTTCCCCTAGTGATACTAAACAAAGAGTCCACTCGTTGGTGCCATCCCTCATGATATACATCACACGTATCATCCATGAAGGCATGCAACAGTGTGCCCGATGCCTGTGAAGATAGTGCATGATCGTCCATTCCGGTACGACCCCGTATCGAGAGTGACCACGCCACTCCAGCCACTAGTAATGCGGGCTCCTTGCTAGTACCCACCAAAGTAATCAACAAAACCCTTCCCATATAAGGGTAGAGTGGATGTACATGTAAGGTTGGGACGGTCGACAATTCTTAAATCTAATCCATTTTCGAAAACCACACACACTCACTTGCTCCCGTACACCACTTCTTTATCAAGTGGCTACCTAGATCATCATCATCTCCCTCGGGCATTAGTGGCACCCGACGGGTTTTTTGAAAAGTCATTGAAATCATTTTTGCTTCCATCACCATGCATATTCCCGATCCAACTTGTGTAGCATCTACTAGCATCCTATCTACTCCCACCCGCACAACCCTCACAAGGATGGTAGGGTCATGCACGATGCAAGTGTCAACGGTAAAAGTAACGGAGGCATCCCACCGAAGTGGTCACCATATCACATGATCAACAACAAGGAATAAGGTGTTATATGACATGCATGAAAATGGTTTCTTAACATGGTCAAAGGCCTGCTTGCTTGGCTTTGCAAAGTCTTCGTGGTCTTCACACGCTTCTCCTCCATACTGAGCACTTCCTCTACTTCATCAACTATCGCCTGAAACAACCGCAATAAGCAATACAACAAGTAGAAAATAAAAGTGCTTTATAAATAGGAGTTTCATGTTTTCTTGGACACCTCTGGTCATGTGAAAAATAAAAAGGAGGTTTTGGTAGATGTGGGTCAAGTGGAAGTCTTGAATGGTGGAAACGATGGAAACGATGATCCTATAAGATGTCCACAACAAATATTTTTGCAAAAATGAGTGGATGGACCCAACAAATAGGGCATTATTTTAGGAACATGTGGGAAGTGGTTTCACTGTATTTGGAGTTTGGATGAATTCCCTAGGATTTTCCTAAGATGAAATTAATGGAAAATGGGCCATTTATTAGATCCAAAAAAATAGGTGCATGGTAAAAATGTTCACCATGGCTACATAAACAAGGAATGATTTCTGGAGTATCTAGAAACTTGAATCACTCCATTTGGAGTTGATATGAGTGCTCTAGGGATTTTACAAGTGGGGGTATATCATAGTTCAAATTCAAATTTAAATTTGAACTATACAGAAAAGTTTGTAGGAAAAATGTGTAAGCCACATTTCCGGATATATCATGATTTTAGGAAACTGGAGAAATTTGAATCACAAAATTTGGGCTTGAAATGAAATCAATATGGATTTTCTAGTCTTTGAATAAATAAATAAATAAATAAATAAAAGGAAAATGGAATATGCCTAATGGGCCATAAGACGCTGAGCGCAGCAAAGGGGCGACTAGACTGGGCCAGCCCATCTTCACGGCTGCACACGCGCGAGGCCACGCCGAAGGCGTACTCAAGGGTGTACGTCTCCACAGCGGGGACGCGAGAAGCAACGGGGGCGCTTCCACTTGAACTGGAGGGCCCGGCTGGCCGGTCGCTGACACGCAGGCCCCGCCTGTCGGGTTCGTCCCTCACCTCCTGCTCGATTTGGGAGAGGCAAAGGAGGCTGGACAGGTCAGAACCGGCGCTCATCCTGGTGGCTCCGGCCACCCCCGGTGGTGCTTCGGCCACCGGTGGCCTCGCATTGGCCTGACGCACCCACCTAGGAGGCCCTTGACCCTGGGGGAGGTCGAGGCCAGGCGCAACGCCGTCCATGGCGGTGAGGGCCGACGGCGGCGATGGGCATGGCGTCTCGGCGACGGGGAGCAGATCATGAAGAGCAGGAGAGGACCATGGGGATACAGGGGTTCTCCGATGGGGCTCATAGGGGAAGGGAGAGACCGATAGGGCCATATTCGAGCTGCGGTCGACGAAGGGCCTTCGTCCATGGGGGGTTGATGAAGGGGGCGGGAGGTCGAATAGAGAAGCATGGGAGGTATCTAAAGATGGGGTAGAGGTGGACTAGGGGTACCAGGATGCTCGAGGAGAGGCCTTTAGACAAAGGCAACGAGGGGGTACTCGGGTGCGCCTCGGATGCTCTCTGGCGTGGGGGAGCATGCATGCCAGAGCTATCCTGGAGCCTTGATAGCGTCGGGGAAGGGCGTGGGAGGTAGGAAGGGATTCCCCGATGCGTGTAGATGCTTGTCGAGGACGGACGCGAGCTACCGGAAAATGGTCGATGGCAGGGCGGCGTTTCTGCAAGGCAATGGCGTGGTCACCATGCCAAGGGATGTCCAGAGCATGCTTTTGGTCGGACAAGTTTGTCTAACATGCAGGGCACGCACACAGGAGGACACTTGGCAATGTGTCAAGGAAAAGTGAGCTGGGGATGGGAGGTTATCACTATGGTTATGTCTACAGCAGCACATTGGAGGCTCATCTGAGTGGTTTGTACTGGAGGGAAATGGGGGTAAAACCTTGTCTAGGGCCCTTATTTATGGAAGGACTACGTGACCACCAATTTCCAGATCATGGAGATAAATATACAGGGCATTTTTAGTACAAAGCTACATTTACTGCCATAATGTGGTTTCAGATGATTTGCTCATATTTTCCACATGAGAATGTCATCTTTGGGCTTTTTTCGATGCATAGGTATGCAAGAGAGGTTGTAGAAAAGTTTGAGTTCATAATCATGAACAGAATTGTGGGAGAGAGGTGAGAGAGTGGCTGCCATGATAAAAAGAGGGAGAGAATGAGGGTATCACCCCCAAATAATTGAGAAGAGGCCATGGAAAAGTTATTGGAGGTAAAAGGGGGGTTATGATATGCTGCGGTAGAAAGTTGGGGGCAGGGGGAATCTTTTTGGGCCCACTTTGCTTGTCCACAAGCTCATGGCTGAAGGTGTTTGATGTTGTCCTAGGGCATCTAGGGGTATCCAATGGCCCTGATATTTACCGGTGTCAAATGAAAACTCTATTTGGTCATGATCACATGTTTTGATCCCAAATGACAAAAGTTGATAGTGTAAACTTTGTAATCCGTAGGAATCAACAGAATCAGGTTTCTGTAGATCTAGGTCAACAAAACTATTCTCCTTGATGCACAACTTAGTGTAGCATCATAATTTGGGTAATAGAACATGCTCACAAAGTTTGGGATAAATAGGAGATACTTCACAATGTAAAGTTTTTCAAATTTGATGCTGGACAGGAATGGTTTAGGAATATTTCGATGAACCAAAAGAACTGGGATTGATATGAAACTTGTCAAGATGATCACATATCTCATATGTGACATGCAAGAATTTTCTTGGATTTATGTGAGAATATTTCTCATAGAAATATTTCAAATCCTTGAAATAGGAAGAAATGGTTTTGAAGGGTTTTGTCCAATATTTGAACATGACCATGTGTTCAAACTCTTATATATGGACAATATATGTCCATTGAGTTTCCCTAAATTTTCTCAAATATTTTTAAAGCATTTAAATAATTTTTCCCTATAAAAGACCATTTTTGGCCTTAAGAAAAAGCCTTTAGATAAAATAGAAAAATCATATTTAAAATAAATATTTGGTGGTTTCGGGAAGTCTTATATATAGTGGGTTTCAAATAAATCATTTGGCAGAAAAGGATGCACCCAATTTTGGGGACTTGCAGTGCAAATATCGATCAGGAGATTTTGAAAACCTAATTTAAATAAATGCTTTTTGGCCAAAATAATATTTTGTAAAAAATATATTTTTGAGTCCTATTCACATGGCATGATCATTGAACAAGAGTTGGGATCAAGGAAAAGAGTTCTTGAGGGTAGGAGGATGTTTTATGAATTATAGAGCACAAGCAATCAGACAAGCAAGCAAATAACACACAAGTCAAGCATTCAAATGCACACACACAAAATTTAATTGACCCTAATTTTTGAGTCATGATAACTTAGTCATGAGGCAAAACACAGGGTGTGACATGTTCTTCAGACCTGCTCTTTGCGCATGCCTTCTCCCCCGCCAAACCGAAAGGGGTCCTTCGGGTCCCATAGGTGCTCATCCCCCACGACAATAAAGCATTATTTTCATGATCCACAAGCATAGATATTTCATTACTCGCCACATAAGAAATTTTCTTCTCATTCATAATAGTGGGGGGGGGACTCAACAAAATAACTATCATGTGATATTTTAGTGGCATAATCCAATTGAATATTAACATCATGATGACAATTTGCATGCTTATTATTACTCTTTATAGCATACATGTCATCACCATAATCATCATAGATAGAAAATTTCTTGTCATATACAATTGAAACCTCTTCCAAAATAGTGGAATCATAACTAAATAAAGTCATGGCCTCTCCAAATCCACTTTTGTCAATATAATTATCATAAATGTGAGGAATGCTTTCATCATAATAAATTTTCTCATCTAAACTTCGGGGACTAAAACTATCATCTTCATCAAACGTAGCATCCCCAAGCTTGTGGCTCTGCATATCATTACCATCATGGATATTCAGAGAATTCATACTAACAATAATACTATCATGCTCGTCATTCAAGTATTTCACATTAAGCATTTTGATAAGTTCTTTCTATAACAATTGAGCACAATTTTCCGAACCATCATTTTCACTAAAGACATTACAAAGACAAACCATTTGAGGCCACCTCAATTCCTTTTTTGTAGTTTTCTTTTTATTAACCAAACTAGTGAAAAACAAGAAACTAAAGTGTTTAATTGCATGATCTAAATATATACGTTCAAGAACTCACCTCCTCGGCAACGGCGGTAGAAAAGAACTTGATGTCTACTACACAACTTTATTCTTGTAGACTATGTTGGACCTCCAAGTGCAGAGTTTTGTGAGACAGTAGCAATTTCCCCTCAAGTGGATGAACTAAAGTTTTTCAATTTGTGGAGGTGTAGGATCAAGATGGTATCCCTCAAGCAACCCTGCAATCAAACACAAGAAATCTCTTGTGTCCCCAACACACCCAATACAATCATAAATTGTATAGGTGCACTAGTTCAGCGAAGAGATGGTTACACAAGTGCAATATGGATAGTAGCAATATGTTTTTTCTACTCTAGAAATATAAAAACAGCAAGGTAGCCAGTGGCAAATAGCGAGTAAAACGTTGTATAAATGCTTGGAAATAAGGCCTAGGTTTCATACTTTCACTAGTGCAATCTCTCAACAATGCTAACATAATAGAATCATATGATCATCCCTCAATGTGTGACACAGAATCACTCTAAAGTTAATAAGTAACAGAGAACATAGGATGAAATTGTTGTAGGTAGTAGAACCACCTAAAAGTTATTCTTTCCGATCAATCTATTGAGTTATTCCTATAAGTGTCAGAAACAGCCCTAGAGTTCGTACTAGAATAACACCTATGATACACATCAATCAACCCTAATGTTACCTAGATAATCCAATATCACCTCAAGTATCTGTGGGGTAATTATTATACATGCATCAAACAATTTAAGATTCATCATATTCAATCCAAGACAAATAACTTCAAAAAGTATCCCAAGATTTCTATCGGAGAAAGTAGGACAAGAACGTGTATCAAACCTATGCATAGATTATGCCAATGTCACCTTGGAAATCCATGAGTTGAGTACCAAAACATATATCAAGTGAATCAATAGAAAACCCCGTTGTCACCACGGTTATCCACATGCAATACATATTCCGACATAAAAAAAACCTCAAAGGGAAAGATTCAACTCATCACAACAAGGTAGCAAGGGAATAACATCATATGATCCAACTATATTAACAAATCCAATGATACATCAAGATCATGACATCTCAAGAACACACGACACAAACACATAGCTATTGGTACATACCCTCGGCCCCGAAGGTGAACTACTGCCTCGTCATCATGGACACCGCCGGGATGATGAAGATGGCCTCTGGTAATGATTGCCCCCTCCGGCAGGGTGCCGAAATAGGGATCTAGATGAGTTTTCTTTGGTACAAAGGCTTGTGGCGGTGGAGCGGAAGTTATAGGTTAACTTTTGGAGGTTTGTGGATTTATAGGTTTTTTCAGCATTGGAATCACGTCACCTAAAGGCACGAGGGGTCCACAAGTTATCAGGGCACGCCCAGGGGGTAGGTGTGCCCTGTTGGCTTGTGGCCAACAGGTGGTTCACCTATTGTGGTTCTTCGCTTCGTTATTTCTCATATTGTCCAGAAAAATCATCAAAAGGTTTCGGGTGATTTCCGAGAACTTTTATTTTTTTGCATGAAACAACACCACGACAATTCTATTGAAAACAACGTGAGTCTGAGTTAGTTCTAATTAAATCATATAAATTACATCAAACCATACAAAACTGAATATGGCATGAATACTTCATAAATTATCGAAACGTTGGAGACGTATCACACATTTATTAAATTGCTTAAAGAAGTTATCTTTTCGAGGATTGGGGTCCCTAGATATTTAATGACTTCACATTTAATTCATGGTGCACTTCATAAACTCTTAGCTAAATATGTTGTTAATCATGGAATCTCTTCCCCATATCATCCTCAATCTAGTGGTCAAGTTGAATCGAGCAATAGAGAAATAAATTTAATTTGGAAAAAGACATTTAATAGATCTAGAAAGAATTGGTTTAAGAAACTTGAGGATGCATTGTGGGCATATGGAACTGCTAATAAAAATCCTATGGGTATGTCTCCATATAAAATGGTCTCTGGGAAGGCTTATAATTTACATCTTTAGTTAGAACATAAAGCTTGTTGGGCAATTAAAGAATTTAATTATGATTTCAAACTTGCCGGTGAAATGAGGTTATTTGATATTAGCTCTCTAGATGAATGGAGGACACAAACCTATGAAATTGTCAAGTTGTTTAAAGAAAAGAAATTAAAAGATGGCATGACAAGAGAATACAAAAAGGAGAATTTAATATTGGTGATTTATGTTCTATTATACAATTCATGTTTCAGATTCTTTGTAGGAAAACTCCTCTCTAAATGGGAAGGACCCTACATTATTGAGGAGGTTTATCATTCTAGAGCCATCAACATAAATAACACGGAAGTAACAAATCCTAAGGTGGTTAATGGGCAAATAATTAAACATTATATTTTAGGTAGATCCATTAACAAGGAGACCAATGTTATTCAAACAATCACACTGAAGGAGCACACAAAAGAGACCTTTTAGAACACTCTGGAACCCTGAAAAAGGGGCAGGTACATGAAATGGTAAGTAAAACAACTCCAAAACTTCCATCAAAATTATTTTTGTCTGTTTTGGAATATTAGAAAATTTACAAAAATAAGAACCAGCCGAGGGGACCCACGAGGAGGTCACAAGGCAACAGGGCACACCCTACCCCCGTGGGCATGCCAGGTTGCCTTGTGGGCCCCTTGTGTGCCTTCCCGACTTCGTTTTCTTTTCATTTACTTGTCATGCATGTATAAAAATTCATTACATATACTCCCCAATGTTTTGACCACTATATCGCAAGTTTTCCTCCTCTTCTTGTTTCGGGCTATTTTTCTAGCAGAACTAGATCGCGATGTCTTTGTCAAGCTCCGCCAAGGACAAGTTCTTCGACAAGGTCATCAACCCTTATTTTTCGAAGGTGATGAATCATCCTCAAATCATTGAGATGCGTGAGGGGGTGCTCGACATCATGGATGTCCAAGGCTCAAGGAAGGAGGGAAGCAAGATGGCCAGGCTTCATGCGGTGGAGCAGGAAATCATCAAGTGACAATGTATGGTTGAGCGTGGTTTGAGTGCTAATCAGTCCATGATCACGGCTTTCATCCGGGAACACAAGTTGGACACCAAGAACGTTGGAGAATCTCTCTTCAAGCTCCAAGAGCGGATCGAGCATCTCCAAACCCAAATCTATGACCTGCAAAACCAAGATAGTGAGTATGAGTCCACGTTTAAAAGGATGAGCATAGTTGCTGATTTCAGGATTCTAGAAACACATTCCTCTTAGTAGGATGGGGAGCCCATGCTTTGGAAGATGGAGAAAAATCTGACAACTTCATCACCACCATCACCCAAGATGGAAACTTGAGTACACGGGTATGTGCACCACCCTTAGCTTGTTCCAAGCTAGGGGAGGTGCCCTGATACCATATCGCTATAACTTTTTATCATCACCATCTATCTTAGTTCGATACTTTGTTATTTTTTTATTTAGAATAATAAAGTTTTAGTATGATTTAGTTTCGAGTGCTTACTTTGTGATCTATCTATCTATGCAATCGTGTGAGTGAGTTATATAATAAAGATCAGTTTGAGTTTATTTTCTTTTATTTCTTACATCAATCATAGCAATAAAAAGAATGAAAATATCATATGTTAATCTCATGGGGAGTAATGACTTCACATAAAAAGAGTATAACTTGTAAACTTTATTGAAGGTTAACAAACATAGCATTTGTCATCGATGCAATTCATGAAAAAGTAATATTGAAAGAAACGTCCCATATATATATATATATATATATATATATATATATATATATATATATATGATCTTCCACTTCTTTTATGATTGTGAGACCCCATTAAATATTCTATGCATGATCAATTAGTTGATGTTAGACAAGTAAGATAATGTAATGAGTTATGTTAGCTTATATTCACATAGAAGTTATATCGTCATGGATCCTCCATCAGGGGGAGTAATGACTTCACATAAAAAGAGTATAGTTTGTAAACTTTATTAAAGGTTAACAAACACAACATTTGTCATCTATGCAATTCACGAAAAAGTAATATTGAAAGAAAGGTCCCACATATATATATATACTATCTTCCACTTCTTTTATGATTGTGAGACCCCATTAATTATTCTATGCATGATCAATTAGTTGATGTTGGACATGGAAGATAATGTAATGAGTTATGTTACCTTATATTCACATAGAAGTTATATCATAATGGATCCTCCAACATGTGGTGCTTATTCCCATCCTTTGCTATCCAAAACTTTACACCAAGTAGAGATACTACTTGTGCATCCAAAAATCCTTAAAGCCGCTTTCTTCTCATAAGAGTCCACCATATCTACTTATGGATTGAATAAGCTCCTTCAAGTAAGTTGTCATCGGTGCAAAGGCAATAAAATTTTGCTCCCAAATATGTATGATATTTTATCGGAAAGGAAAATAAGCTTTCTATGAACTTGTGATGGAAAAAAATTAAAGTGACAGCCTGCAAAATAAAGTCTGCTATCATAAGGGCTAATATAAAGTGACGTTATTTTCCATTAATAGCTTGTACATCCAAATAATAAGCGCATGACAACCTTTGCTTCCCTCTGCGAAGGGCATCTCTTCTACTTCTCTGTATTTACTTTTATGAAAGAGTCAATAATGTTAATTCCTATTCCATTCTTATTATCCTCTACTTACCAAGCAACATGTAGTGGGGAAGATCCAGGCACATATATCCAATTGTAAGTGATCATGAGATATTATTGTTGACATTATCCCTGAGATAGATTGTTGGGTGGTGACAAACTATAAACCCCTATCTTCCTATGTGTATGATTGAAACCTTTTACTTAATAAATATCCCGTGAGTGTCAGCAATCATAGAAGAATAAATGATAGTTGAGTATGTGAACTTGCTAAACAAAGCTCTTAACTAGACTCTTTCTGATAATATGATGGATTCCAATTGTTTCAATGACAAAGAACATAGTTTGTTGGTTTTCAATAAAGTTTATGGTTCATACTTGAGCATGTGGGTAGATTGTTATTTGTTCATGAGTTTATGATATTGTGTTATGGTTATGATAATGATCATGATGCTTTCATATTCGTATTTATTTTATCGACGCCTCTCTCTCTAAGCATGTGATCATAATTATCAAGTTCAGCTTTCGCTTGAGGAAAAGCGAGGTCTAAGCTTGGGGAGTTGATACATCCATTTTGCATCATGATTTCCTAATGTTATTTATATTGTTTTTTGTCATTTTTCCACTCTATGATACAATTTTTAGTGCCTTTCTCTTTGAATTTACAAGGTTTACATGGAGAGTAACATTGAATATCGTTAAGCATGTTACTTTTGTTCTCAAGGACATGGGAGAAGTCTTGTTTTATATAAGAGAACTTGAATATTAATATGATTTGTGAATATTTTTATCGATAAGCTTGTTACTTTTGTTCACGAGTACATGGGAGAAGTCTTGTTATAAGCAAGCAGTGATGTTGGTATTCGTTCAATATTTTGATGTTATGTATGTTAGTCTTCCTTTAGTGGTGTCGAGTGAACGTTGGCTACATGACACGTCATCATGTTTGAGCCTGAAAAAAAGCATTGGGGAATTATAACTAGATGATGGGTTGCAAGAGTGACAGAAGCTTAAATCCTATTTTATGAGTTGTTACATAAGGGGATGATTGGATCCACACGTTTAATGCTATGGTTAGATTTATCTTAATTCTTCTTTCGTAGATCCGGATGCTTGCAAGAGGAGGTAATCATAAGTGAGTTGTTTCTACAAGTAAGAACATCACCTTAGCATCGGTCTACCCACATATCAAATTATACAAGTAACGAGCATGAATCAACTAAACATAATGAACGTGACTAGATGCAAATTCCCGTGTGTCCTCGAGAGCACTTTGCTTTATATAAGAGAACTTTCATGCTTATCAAGAATAACTTGCTGGAAACTTCTTGTCATTTACTTCTGCTCCATGTTGGGTTCAACAATCTTACTTATTGGAAGGACTACGGTTGATCTCCTATACTTTTGGGTCATAAGGGTCATGTTCATTGACCCCCCCCCCTACAATTGAGTTGTGGCATACCGCGCAACGGTTGAAATGGGGCCCTGTTTGTTGGAAATATGCCAGCGAGTCAATAATAAAGTGGTTATTATCATATTTCCTTGTTCATGATAATCGTCTATTATCCATGAGAGAATTTTATTCATCAGAAACACAGATACATGTGTGGATACATAGACAACAACGTGTCCCTAGTGAGCCTCTACTAGACTAGCTCGTTGCTCAAACATGGTTAAGGTTTCCTAACCAAAGAAATGAGTTGTCATTTAATGACGGGTTCACATCATTAGGAGCATGGTGCGACGGACAAGACCCAACCGTAAGCATAGCCTTTGACCGTATCACTTAGTTTGTTGTTACTGCTTTCTTCATGTTGAGT
Organism: Hordeum marinum; assembly: GCA_022496015.1. NCBI lineage: Eukaryota > Viridiplantae > Streptophyta > Magnoliopsida > Poales > Poaceae > Hordeum > Hordeum marinum. Next base: position 200,468,532 of record CM039677.1, on the reverse strand, counting down.
ATCTGTTCCTAAGACCATGAGATCCCACAACTCCCTGACACTGGAGGAATGCCTTGTGTGTATCAAACATCACTTCGTAACTTGGTTATCATAAAGGTACTCTACAGGTATCTCCAAGGGTGTATGTTGGGTTGGCATGGATCTAGAATGGAATTTGTTACTCCGTATGACGGAGAGGTATCGTTGGGCCCTCTCGGTAATACAACATCACAAGAAGCTTGCAAGTAATGTGAGTAAGAAATTACTCATGGTATCTTGTATTACGAAACGAGTAAACAGACTGGCCGGTAACGAGATTCAACTAGGTATGAGATACAGATGGTTGAATATCAGGCAAGTAACATACTGATAGACAAAGGGATCTAGACTGGTCCCACAAATCAATACTAGCCTTTTCTGCGCACTTTGTCCTCACTCGTGCGCACCCGGGACCAACTTCTCGGTTGGTCACCCATCCTAGAACTACTCCAAGCCAAGCATGCTTAACCTGGGAATTCTGTTTGAATGGGATCCCGGAAAAAAAGGAATTCCTTATTGATATGAGTAGTCTATCATCCCTAATATGCCAGGCTATCACATACACCACCACTCAGAGGAACCGACGTCCTCGTCGGGTCACAGGAATGTTCCCTCTTGGCACAAACGTCTGTGCTTCTAGTCTGATACATGTGTCATTCCGTGTGCCACAATGGGTCACCAAATTCGTGAACAACATGACCGCGCACCTGTCGGCAAACATCCGTGCAACTGTGAGGGTCGGCTCTGATACCAACTTGTAATGCCCCGGACACACCCACCGGTGGTCGTTACTCCTGGCGGAATCTAGACTAGCCCCACAGATCAATACTAGCCTTTTTTGTGCACTTTGTGCTTAGTCGTGCGCACACTCCAAGCCAAGCACGCTTAACCTGGGAGTTCTATTTGAATGGGCTCCCAGAAAAGAAGGAATTCCTTATTGATATGAGTAGTCTATCATCCCTAATATGCCAGGCTATCACAGTAATGGTCCGAGGGAAACATTTATATATGGGAAGTCAAATTCAGGGTTTCGGAAAAGTTCGGGAATTTTTTGGTAGAGTACCGGGAAGGTTCTAGAAGGTTCTAGGGGTTCCATCATGGGGCCCAATGACCCAAGAAGGTCCCACAAGGACCGATGGGTGGGGCTACAGCCCGCATGGTCTTGCTGCACCATTCCCCAAGGCACATGTCGTTTAAATCTAGAGATAATATCTTATCTCTAAATTTAATGTGTTGAATCTAGAGATAAGATGTTATCTTCACGCTTAAGGTTTTCTCCCTTGTAGCCGGCCCTAGAAGGGTTTTGGACACCCTCCCCTACCATCTAACCTATATATAGATGGGGGAGGTGCATGGGGGCATCTACCCCTTCACCCTTGCCCATTGGCTCTCCCAACTCCTCCCACATTTCTCTGGTACATGTTTGGTGAAGTCGTGTCGGAGTTTCGCTGCCACCACCAGCACCAAGCCGTCCTTGTTGTGTTCTACCGTAGGTGCATCGCATGCAAATTAAAATTTTCCTACGCGCCGAACATCCAAGAACATGCTAAGGAGATGGATCACAGTTCGTTACCACTAGACGCGCAGTGCAGTGTAGCGGAAGTGGAGTTGGGGCAGTGCGTTCGTGTGGTCCATCTCCTCCTCGCCCGATCTCCCTTGAACAGCCAGCCCGATCTCCCTCGAACAGCCAGTCGCCGGATCCCACGTACAGGTTCGCTGGAGCGGCGCAAGTGCACTGCCTCTAACGGTACCCACGCGTGCCGGAGGAATACCGTGCAGCCGATTGCTAGGTCCGATCACACAGTCGGCAGCGGCGAGTGGAGGTGGCTAGTTGCAACTCATGCAAAGCCCTAATGACGGCACCGAAGCGATCAACCGGATGGGTGTGCCGCACCTCCACTATATATAGGCATCGGCACGGGCTCAACTCTTGTGCCTCGCACGGATCCCAAAGCCCATGTGTTCCTTCCCTTAAGCGCGACCCTTTAGGTTCTCGTCCACTTGGTCACAAGTCAGATCACATCCGACTCGACCGGTCGGTAGCGGCCTCTAGCAAGACGTGCCGACTCCAAGTGTCTAATGAAGCTGGTTAGGTGAACCTGTACTTCACACTTCTGTTCCCTTTACCACACGATATATGTTGTCGTGCACAAGGCGACATGGTCATCCTTGTTGCAGCACGACCACTTTCTAGTTCCGATGAATCCGACCAACACTTTGGATTATCTCATAATCCTCATTGCATGGCCATCCTTATCTAGGTCAGATCACCCGAGGGGCCATAGTATATCTTTCCTAGTCGGAGGGGCAAATCCCAACTTGCTCGACCATGTCTCGCAACATGGCTCTGGACAAGCCCGAAACCTACCTTTGTAACTACCCAGTCATGGAGTAGCGTTTGGTCGGCCCAAAGCAAGTCTATCACCATCCCGAGTACATGCGCCAACTCAGGTCTTAAGACATAGAACGTATGTTGTACCAGAGACTCATAGATGATCTATTGCTGCGTCTCGTAGTTGGGTTTGTCCAACTCAGACCTTATCTCGACTCGTATCAGACTACATCAAATCCGACCAGACCTTTTTGAGTCCATATTATCTAGCTAGCATCCAATGCTATATGGCCAGTGAGACCGGACCATCCACCGCGTCATATGCTAGTCTAACTAGTTGTGCATCCACACAACTCTTTCAACTAGGGACCATTTAGGACAGTCATCATACAATGCATAGTCTCACAAACAAGTCACATACTTGTTAATACACATCAATGATAATGTCCAAGGAGAATCTTTATTCATAAACACATAGGAAATATCATCATATATGATCACTTCTAGGGCATATCTCCAACAGTCTCCCACTTGCACTAGAGTCAATCAAATAGACATCGAATGTTCATAGCTCTAACGTGCCCCTCATGCTTGGGTTGTGGAAGAGGCTTTGTCAATGGATCTACAACATTTGCATCCGTATGAATCTTGCATAAATTGGTATCACCTTTAACTACGAGCTTTCGTATCAGGTGATATTTTCGGCACATGTGCCTGGTCTTGTGGTGTTGTCTCGCCTCCTTGGCATGTGCGATGGCACCTGAATTACCACAATAAAGGTCAAACGGTTTTGACCAGCCCGGGAACCCACCAACATCTTCCAAGAACTTCCGAATCCAAACACCTTCCTTTGAGGCTTCACAAGCCACAATGTATTCGGCCTCTGTTGTGGAGTCGGCTACCGTATCTTGCTTGGAACTCGTCCAGCTCACTGCTCCTCCATTCATGGCATACAAGAATCTAGTTTGCAATCGACAATCATCCCTGTCTGTTTGGAAACTAGCATGATCGTGACCCTTTACGCAGAGCTCCTCCTCACCTCCATAAACTAGGAAAATCGCTTTAGTCCTTTTCAGGTACTTCAAGATAGTTTTCACCGCTGCCCAGTGACTCTCACCTGGGCCGGCCTGGTATCTTCTTGTTAAGCTTATTGCATAGGCAACATCAGGCTGTGTACATAGAATGGCATACATGTTGGGTCCTATTGCCGAGGCATATGGGATCCTACTCATCTGGTTTCGCTCATCAGAAGTCATAGGACTTTGAGTCTTGCTTAGCCTTATACCATGTAAGACGGGCAAGAACCCTTTCTTGTCTTCACTCATGTTGAACCTCTTCAACACTTTGTCTATGTACGTGCTTTGGATTAAGACAAGTAGCCTCGTCAATCTATCTCTATAGATCTTGATGCCTAAAATGTACACTGCCTCTCCAAGGTCTTTCATCGAAAACTTGCCATTCAATGATTCCTTCACTGAGTTCAGCATCAAAACATTATTTCCGATCAGCAGTATGTCATCCACATACAAGATCAAAAATACTACTGAGCTCACACAAGACTTCTTGTATAAACAACAGTCCTCTTCATTCTTGATGAAACCAAGGTCAACGATGACTTCATCAAAATGAAAGTTCCAACTCTGAGTTGTTTGCTTCAATCCATAAATGGATCTCTTGAGCTTGCATATTTTACCAGCATTAGTTGGATCGACAAAACCTTCGGGTTGTATCATGTATACATCCTCTTTTAAATTTCCATCAAGGAAAGCCGTTTTGACATCCATCTGCCATATCTCATAATCGAAATATGCAGCTATCGCTAGTATGATCCTCATCGACTTAGAATCGCTACCGGCGAGTAGGTCTCATCATAGTCAATTCCTTGAACTTGTCCATAACCTTTAGCGACAAGCCGAGCTTTGTGGATCTGAAAATTTCCATTCACATCAGTTTTCTTCTTAAAGACCCATTTGCAACCAATGGCAACTATGCCATGTGGTGGATCAACCAAGTCCTAGACTTGATAATCATCCATGGACTTTAACTCGGATGTCATGGCCTCTATCCATGCCTTGGAATCTGGGCTCACCTTCGCTACCGCATACGTTGCCGACTCGTCGCTTTCTAGCAACAAAACGTCGCGCACTCTACGCAATCTTTCTGACCTCTGTGGCTCTGGTGCCGACTCCACTACGAGTTCTCTGACCGACTCCGGTGTGATCTCATCACCAACTGAGTTGTCTCCGAGTGTCTCTTGAATTTCTTCGAGTCGCACCATTCTCCCACTGGCCTCCCAACTAAGAAACTCTTTCTCCAGGAAAATCCTGTTCCAAGCAACAAACACTTTGTTCTCTTCTCGGTTGTAGAAGTTATATCCCAAGGTTTCCCTCAGATATCCCACGAATATGCATTTATCTGACTTGGGTGTAACCTTTCCTGACATGAGTCGCTTGACAAATGCTTGACAACCTCAAATCTTTAGAAAAGACAAACTAGGACTCTTCCTAGTCCACATCTCATGTGGTGTCTTGTCTACGGATTTTGATGGTACCCTATTAAGTGTTTAATATGCAGTTTCTAGAGCGTATCCCCAGAATGACAAGGGTAAATCCGATTTGCTCATCATCGACCGGACCATGTCCAACAAGGTTCGATTTCTCCGTTGTGACACACCGTTTCTCTACGGCGTACCAGGAGGTGTAAGCTGAGGTACTATACCTTGGCTTTTCAGATGATTATCAAACTCCTAGCTCATGTACTCACCTCCACGATCTGACCGTAGAATTTTATCATCTTGCCAAGCTGATTTTCAACCTCATTCTAAAACTCTTTGAACTTTTCAAAAGTTTCTGACTTGTGCCTCATCAAATAGATATATCCATACCTACTCAAGTCATTGGTAAAAGTCACGAAGTGACTAATAGCCACCTCTGGCCGTTGTGCTCATTGGAGCACACACATCGCTATGTATAAGCTCCAAGAGCTCGGATGCCCTCTCGCAACTCTTTGAAAAAGGAAACTTAGTCATCTTGCCTAGCAAGCATTATTCGCATGTATCGAACGACCCGAAGCCGGACGATGTTAGGAGTCCATCATCATGGAGCTTCTCCATGTGTTTCAGACTAATGTGTCCAAGACGGAAATGCAAGAAGTATGTCAGATTTATCTTATTAGGCTTATGCCTCTTGACATTGTAGACTAGTTTTTTTTCTAGATTTAAAATAAATAGCCCATCTAGTATGGGTGCGTAGCCATGGAACATTCCATTCAAATAAAATGAACAACCATTGTCCTTGATATTAAATTCATAACCTTGACTCATCAAGCATGAGGCAGAAATAATGTTCCGACTAATTGCGGGAATGTAATAATAATTATTCAATTCCAAAATAAATCCAAAAGGAAGCTTGAGCTGCATCGTGCCAACCTCCAACGCAGAAACTCTTGCTTTGTTGTCGACCCTGGTGTCAATCTCCCCTTGTGCCACACGACTAGTTCTTACCAGTCCCTACATCGAGTTGCACATATGAACAACCGATCTGATATCAAATACCAAAAGCTACTAGGTATGTCAGCAAGGTAAATGTCTATAGCATATGTAACAAGTGTACCTTTGCCTAAAGAAGCATCTCCAGCCTTCTTGCTATTCTCAGCAAGCCACTTGCTATAGTTCCTCTTCCAGTGACCAGCTTCCTTGAAGTGAAAGCAAATGGTCTTTGAGTTCGGTTCGGACTTTGGCTCAGTGGCGGAGACAACCTTCTCCATGACCTTTGCCTTACCCTTTTTCTTGGACCAACTCTTCTTGAACTTAGCTGAGTTGTGCATCATCAACACCTGATGCGTGCCTTTCTTAATATCTTGCTCTGCCACCTTGAGCATCCCATGCAATTCATGGAGCTTCTTATCCATGTCGTGCATATGATAGTTCGAGACGAACGTCCCATATCTAGGTGGAAGAGAACCCAAAATTGCATCCATGGACAAATTGTCCCCAAGTGGGAAGCCTAACCAATCCAAAGCTTTCACGTACCCAATCATCTTGATCACATACGGGCTCAGTGGATCACCCTCTTTCAGCTTACAATCCATCAAGGATTGCTAGATGTTGAACCTCTCGGTCCTAGCCTACACATGTAACATGTTCTTCAAACTCTCGATCATATCGAAAGCTAAAATGTTTTCGAAATGATGTTGCAAATCGGACTCCATACAAGCCAGCATGAGGCAGCTAATCTCGTTTGATTCATCAACGGGTTTTTGGTGGGCATTCTTGGTTGTGGCATTAGCATTCTTGGCAGGTTCCTCTGGAAGTGGATCCTCTAGAACATGTTCTTTTTTATCGTGCTTGAGAACAATTCTCAAATTTCCGTACCAGGTGGTAAAGTTTGTTCCATTCAGTTTATCCTTTTCCAGAATTGATTTCAATGCAAAGTTGGGTTGAGAAGGTGGTGCCATTGATCTATAATAGAAAATATACAATCACTAAACATTGTGTTTATGTAGAGTAATTCAAGCCTTAAAAAGAACTACTCCCACTGAAGTCGGCATCCCTCCGCAAACTCTCACTGATTCAGGACCCGTCTAGCGCGAGCGACTAGTGAGCTTTAGCATCACTACTAGCCAACTTGCCTATTTGGTAAGCAACTCCTTGCTAATCGTATCTCTATACGACTCTTATCGGTCGGGTATGTATCTTATACCCCGCCTCCCAACCTTCTTTGCCACAAGGCCCAAAACCGTTTTGATAGCCTTGTCAACTTAACCTGATGCAGTGCATGTCCGTGTCCGACACGAACCCTCCAGTTCAAGGACACCTAGTAGCACCTCAATTTTATGAGCCCACTATGAGACGTACTTGACGTGCAAAGGTGCAACATCCGGAATGGCAATGTGCTTGATATTAACGAGGGATATTTCTACCATTATAACATGCATAGAAACAAGAAGCAATACCAATCACATATAAACATAAATATGTGAAATAGTATGGCTCCTTCATGTGCGTCCTTCCATGGCCGGCTCCTACTCCGATGACCAAGGAGGAACTCCATCTTGTTTGTCATGCCGGGACACCAAAGCTTCGAAGTTGATCTCTATCTTCCAACTACTACAACTAGTAATTAATTTACAGAGAATCACAAGTCGACACGCATGTCATTATACAATATAATGACAACACTTTGGCTCCTGCCGACTAACAATCATGACATGCAGGTCATGTTAAATTACACACATGCATCACATACATATGAGCCATACTATTCACATGAAACCTACAAAACAAACTTATGCATAGAATCGCATTCCACCGGTTTGTGTGATCTTGTATGAAACACAAGGCGCTATGCACATGCCGGTCCCTTGAACATATTAATGGAATATGTAGGAACCAATATGGACATCCAGGTCCAGCTCTTGGTTATTGATATAAGAGGTGTCTCGGTCATGCCTACATGATTCTCAAACCCGTAGGGTCGCAGTCTTAACGTTCGGTAGCGCTAGGGTAATGTTGAGATATTAATAGTGGAAAGTTCGAAAGTAGTTCAGAGAATCGGATGGGATCCGGTACATCACAAGGACCTCCGTAATGGTCCGGGGGAAAGCATTTATATATGGGAAGTCAAATTTAGGGTTTCGGAAAAGTTCGGGAATTTTTCGGTAGAGTACCAGGAAGGTTCTAGGGGTTCCATCATGGGGACTAATGACCCGGGAAGGTCCCACATGGACCGAGGTGTGGGGCTACAACCCGCATGGTCTTTGTGCACCATTCCCCAAGGCACATGTTGTTTAAATCTAGAGATAAGATCTTATCTCTAAATTTAAAGTGTTGAATCTAGAGATAAGATGTTATCTTCATGCTTAAGGTTTTCTCCCTTGTGGAAGGCCCTAGGAGGGTTTTGGAAACCCTCACCTACCCTCTAACCTATATATGGATGGGGGAGGTACATGGGGCAGCCACCCCTTCACCCTTGCCCATTGGCTCCCCAACTCCTCCCACGTTTCTCCGGTATGCGGTTGGTGAAGCCGTGCCAGAGTTCCTCTGCCACCACCATCACCAAGCCCTCCTTGTTGGGTTCTAACGTAGGTGCATCGCATGCAAATTAAAATTTTCTTACGCGCAGAACATCCAAGAACATGCTATGGAGATGGATCACGGTTCATTACCACTAGACGCGCAGTGTCGTGCAACGGCAGTAGAGTTGGGGTAGCACGTTCATGTGGTCCGTCTCCTCCTCGTCCGATCTCCCTCGAACAACTGGACCGATCTCCCTCGAACAGCCGGTCACCAGATCCCACGTACAGGTTCGCCGAAGCGGCGCAAGTGCACCGCCTCTAACGGTATCCACGCATGCCGGAGGAATACCGTGCGGCGGATTGCTAGCTCCGATCACACAGTCGGTAGCGGCGAGTGGAGGTGGCTAGTTGCAACTCATGCAAAGCCCTAATGACGGCACCGAAGCGATCAACCGGATGGGTGTGCTGCACCTCCACTATATATAGGCATCAGCACGGGCTCAACTCTTGGGCCTCGCATGGATGCCAAATCCCACGTGTTCCTTCCCTTAAGCGCGACCCTTTAGGTTCTCATCCACTTGGTCACGAGTCAGATCACATCCGACTCGACCGGTCGGTAGCGGCCTCTAGCAAGACATGCCGACTCCAAGTGTCCGATGAAGCTGGTTAGGAGAACCTGTACTTCACACTTTTGTTTCCTTTACCACATGATATATGTTGTCGTGCACAAGGTGACATGGTCATCCTTGTTGTAGCACATCCTCTTTCTCGTTCATGTGAATTCGACCAACACTTCGGATTATCTCATAATCCTCATCGCATGGCCATGCTTGTCTAGGTCGGATCACCCGAGGGGCCCATAGTATATCTTTCCTGAAGGGGAAAATCCCAACTTGCTCGACCATGTCTTGTAGCATGGGTCTGGACAAGCCCGAAACCTACCTTTGTAACTACCCAGTCACGGAGTAGTGTTTGGTCGGACCAAAGCAAGTCCGTCACCATACCAAGTACATGCGCCAGCTCAGGTGTTAGGACATATAACGTATGTTGTATTTGTGACTCAGAAATGACCTATCGTTACGTCTGTAGTTGGGTCTGTCCAACTTAGACCTTATCTCGACTCGGATCAGACTACGTTGAATCCGACCAGACCTTTCTGAGTCCATATTATCCGGCTAGCATCCAATGCTACATGGTCAGTGAGACCGGACCATCCACCATGTCATATGGTAGTCCAACTGGCTGTGCGTCCACACAGCCCGTTCAACTAGGGACCATTTAGGGCAGTCATCATACAATGCATAGTCTCACAAACAATTCACATACTTGTTAATACACATCAATGATAATGTCCAAGTACTATCTTTATTCATAAACACATAGGAGATATCATCATACATGATTGCCTCTAGGGCATATCTCCAGTAGTCCTGATGGTTCAGATCTCATATACCTATTCCCCCTCTCTTGCTAGACCAAGAAGGACGATTTCATTGAGCCGGACATGTGCTAAACTCGGAGGTGTCGCACGTGCGGTGCTTGGATCGGATTGAATCGCGACTCGAGTATGACTACAACAAACCCATTATATACACTTTTGCTTAGCGATCTATAAGGATATGTAGATACACTTCCTCGTAGCTATGCATATCCATGTATAGATCTTGCATGTTCATAGGAAAAAATTGTTTCCTATGCAACGTTCCCCCAATAGTGGTATCAGAGCTAGGTCTATGCGTAGATGATATGCATGAGTAGAACACGAGTGTTTGTGGGTGTTCATGTTCAAATTGCTTACCTCCTTAGTCCTATTTTTATTTGGCGGTTTTATGGGATCAATCAACTTGGACTAACCTTACTTGTCCTCACACAAGAGATCGGTTCCACCGACTCACATGCAACTTGTTTACATAAAGGTGGCTGGCGGGTGTTTGTCTCTCCCACTTTAGTTGAGTCTGATTCGGTAGAGGCGGTCCTTCTAGAAGGTTAAAAGGCAACATGACTATCACTATTGTGGCTTTGTGTAGGTAAGAATGGTTCTTACTAATTGCCCATAGCAACCACGTAAAACATGGAAACAACAAAGTAGAGGACGTCTAACTTATTTTTGCAGGGCATGTTGCAATGTGATATGGCCAATACGTGATATTATATATGTTGATGTGTGACATGATCATGTTTTGTAATAGTTATCATGACTTGCATGTTGACGAGTACAGAAACCAGCAGGAGCCATAGGGTTGTCTTTAATTTATTGTATGACATGTGTGTCAATCACTAAACGCCATGCAATTTCTTTTACTTTATCGCTATGCGTTAGCAATAGTTGGTGAGACAACCACGTGACGACATGATGATGGAGATCATGGTGTCATGCCGGTGACGATTGAGATCGTGTCGGTGCTTCGGAGATGAAGATTAAAAGCACAAGATGATGATGGCAATATCATGTCACTTATTTGATTTGGATGTGATGTTTATATTTTATGCATCTTAGTTTGCTTAGGACAACGATAGCATTATAAGATGATCCCTCACTAAATTTCAAGATAAAATTGTGTTCTCCCCAATTATGCACCATTGCAAAAGTTTGTCGTTTCGAAGCACCTCGTGATGATCTGGTGTGATAGACTCTTCGTTCGCATACAACGGGTGTAAGCCAGTTTTACACATGCAGAATAATTGGCTTAAACTTGACGAGCCTAGCATGTACAAACATGGCCTCGGAACATGGGAGACCAAAAGATTGAACATGAGTCATATAGTAGATATGATCAATATGTAGATGTTCACCATTGAAACCACCTCAACTCACGTGATGATTGGACTTGGGTTGGTGTATTTGGATCATCACACACGTAGACAACCCGAGGGATGGATCATGTAACACTTAGAAAACCCTAGGGATGTTGATTTGAGCGGAAGTTCTTTAGTAATATGATTAACTGAAGTCATTATCATGAACATAGTGTAAAATTATCTTTGCAAATTAGGTTGTAGATCAATAGTCGCGCTATAGCTCCCCTGTATTTTGATACATTCCTAGAGAAAACTAAAGATGAAAGATGATGGTAGCATTTATGCAAACTGGGTTTGTAATGTGAGGATTCTCCTCACCGCTACATAGAATGCTTATGTACTTAATGCACTGCTCGGTGCGCCACCCCCTAAAGCATTGTCTATGGATGTTGTGAACATCTGGCAGACGCTTTCTGATGACTACTCGACAGTTTAGTGCGCCATGATTTATGGCTTAGAATCGAGGCTCCAAAGACGTTTTGAACTCCACGGAGCATATGAGATGTTCCAAGAGCTTAAATTAGTATTTCATGCTCATGCCCGTGCTAAGAGGTATGAAACCTCGGACGTGTTCTTTGCCTATAAGATGGAGAAGAATAGCTAAGTTGGATAGCATGTTCTCAGAATGTTTGGGTGCCACAATCGCTTGAATCAAGTGGGAGTTAATCTTCCAAATAAGACAGTGATTGGCATAGTTCTCCAATCACTACCACCAAGCTATTAGAGGTTTGTGATGAACTATAACATGCAAGGGATGGATATGATGATCCCAGAGCAATTCACGATGTTTTACACCATGGAGGTAGAAATCAAGAAGGGGCATCAAGTGTTAATGGTTGAAAAGACCACTAGTTTCAAGAAGGGCAAGCGCAAGAAGAGAAATTTCGAGAATGGCAATCCAGTTGCCGCTCCAGTGAAGAAACCCAAGGTTGTACCCCAAACCCGAGACTGAGTGCTTCTATTATAAGAGGAACAATCACTAGAAGCGAGACTACCCCAAATACTTGGCAAACAAGAAGGTTGGCAACGTCAACAAAGGTATATTTTATATACATGTTATTGATGTGTACCTTACTAGTACTCATAGTAGCGCCTGGGTATTTGATACCGGTTCGGTTGCTAATATTGGTAACTTGAAACACAAAAGTTGTAGACTAAACGAAGACAAGCTAAGGGTGAGGTGACGTTGTGTGTTGGAAGTGTCTCCAAGGTTCATGTGATTGCCATCAGAGGCTCCCTCTACCTTAGAGATTAGTGTTGAACCTACATAAATGTTGTTTGGTATCTAGGTTGAGCATGAACATGATTAGATCATGTTTATATTGATACAGTTATTCATTAAAGTCAAAGAATAATGGTTGTTCTGCTTATGTGAATAATACCTTCTATGGTCATGCACCCAATGTGAATGGATTATTGAATCTCGATCATAGTTAGACAAATGTTCATAATATTTGTGCCAAAAGATTCAAAGTTGATGATGATAGCACCACTTACTTGTGGCACTGATGCTTAAGTCATATTGGTGTAAAGCGCATGATGAAACTCCATGCTGATGGAGTTTTGGAATCACTCGATTTGGAATCGCTTGATATGTGTGAACCATGCCTCATGGGTAAGATGACTAAACACCGTTTTCCGTCACAATGGAGCGGGAAAGTGACTTATTGGAAATAATACATACTAATGTATGCGGTCCAATGAGTGTTGAAGCACGTGGTGGATAGCCTTATTATCTTACCTTCATAGATGATTTGAGTAGATACAAGTATATTTACTTGATGAAACACAAGTCTAAATTTTTGAAAAGTTCAAGCAATATTAGAGTTAAGTTAAGGATCATCATGACAAGAAGACAAAATATCTATGATATGATCGTGGAGGTGAATATATGAGTTATGAGTTTGGTATACAACTTAAGTCAATGTGGAAATTAGTTCAAAAGTCACACCACCTGGAACACCAAAGTGTAATGGTGTGTCCGAGCATCGTAGTTGTACTATATTAGATATGGTGCGATCTAAGACGTCTGTTACTGATCTGCCACTATCATTTTGGGGTTCTGCATTAGAGATAGTTGCATTCACTTTAAATAGGGCAGCATCTAAATCCGTTGAGACAACACCATGTGAACTATGGTTTGGCAAGAAACCTAAGATGTTTTTTCTTAAAGTTTGGGGATGCGACACTTATGTCTGATAAGATCGAACCCAAAGCGGAAAAGTGCATCTTCATAGGATACCCTAAGGTAACAATTCGGTACGCCTTCTATCTCAGATCCGAAAGGCCAGGTCTTTGTTGCCAAGAACATGTCCTTTCTAGAGAAGGAGTTTCTCTCGAAAGAACTGAGTGGGAGGAAGGTCGAACTTGATGAGGTTATTATCACTTCAATTAAAGTAGCACGACATAGAAAGATGTTTCTGTGACGCCTACACCAATTGAAGAGGAAGCTAATGATGATGATCATGAAACTTCGAATCAAGTAACTACCGAACCTCGTAGGTCGACAAGGACATGTACTAAATGGTACGGTAACCTTGTCTTGGAAGTCATGTTGTTAGAGAATGGTGAGCCTGCAAGCTATGGAGAAGTAATGGTGTTCCCGGATTCCGACAAATGGCTAGGAGTCATGAAATCCGAGGTAGGATACATGTATGAAAACTAAGTATGGACTTTGGTAGACTTGCCCAATGACCGGCGGGCCATTAAGTACAAAAGGTTCTTTAAGAAGAAGACAGACGACGATGGTAATGTCACCATTTATAAAGCTCGACTTGTCGCAAAGAGGTTTCCGACAAGTTCAAGGAGTTGACTATGATGAGACTTTCTCACTCGTAGCGACGCTAAAGTCTATTGGAATTATGTTAGAAGTTGCTACATTTTTCAATTGTGAAATCTGGCATATGGATGTCAAAACAACGTTTCCTTAATGGTTTCCTTAAGGAAGGTTGTATGTGATACAACCAGAAGATTTTGTCAATCCTAAGGATGCTAAAAGGTATGCAAGCTCTAGCAATCCTTCTATGGGCTGTTCCAAGCATCTTGGAGTTGGAATATCCGCTTTGATGAGCTGATCAAAGCTTTTGGGTTTACACAAAGTTTAGGAAGAAACTTGTATGTACAAGAAAGTGAGTGGGAGCACTATAGAATTTTTGATAAGTATATGTGGATATATTGTTGATTGGAAATGATGTAGAATTTCTGGAAAGCATAAATTGTTGTTTGAAAGGAGTTTTTCAAAGGAAGATATGGGTAAAACTACTTTCATATTGAGTATCAAGATCTATAGAGATAAATCAAGACGCTTGATAAGACTTTCACAGAGCACACACCTTGAAAAGATTTTGAAGGAGAACAAAATGAATCAGTCAAATAAGGAGTTCTTGCATGTACTATAAGGTGTGAAGTTGAGTAAGACTCAAAGCTCGACCACGCCAGAAGAAAGAGAAAGGACGAAGGTCGTGCCCTATGCCTTGTCCATAGGATCTATAATGTATGCCATGTTGTGTACCGCATGTGATGTGTACCTTGCCATGAGTCTCGCAAGTGGGTACAAGAGTGATCCAGGAATGGATCACTAGGCAGCGGTCAAAAATTATCCTTAGGTACATAAAAGAGGACTAAGGAAATGTTTCTCAGTTATGGAGGTTATAAAGAGTTCATCGTAAAGGGTTACGTTGATGAAGGCTTTGACACCAATATGGATGACTCTGAGTAGAAAAATAGGATACATATAGTCGAGTAGTCATTTGGAATAGCCCCAAGTGGAGCGTGGTAGTAGCATCTACGGTATGAAATATAGATGTGCAAAGTGCACACGGATCTGGATGTTGCAGACCCATTGACTAAAACCTCTCTCACAAGCAGAACATGATCAAACCCCACAACTCATTGGGTGTTAATCACATGGTAATGTGAACTAGATTATTGACTCTAGTGCAAGTGGGAGACAATTGGAAATTTTCCCTAGAGGCAATAATAAAGTTTTTATTATCATATTTCCTTGTTCATGTTAATTGTCTATTATCCATGCTAGACTTATATTGATCGGAAACTCAGATACATGTGTGGATACATGGAAAACACTGTGTCCCTAGTGCGCTCATTGATAAAAGATGGTTAAGGTTTCCTAACCATAGACATGAGCTGTCATTTCATGAAGGGTCACATCATGAGGAGAACGATGCGACGGACAAGACCCGACTGTAAGCATAGCATTTGATCATATAACTTAGTTTGTTGCTACTACTATCATCATGTCAAGTATATGTTTCTAAGACCATGATATCATGCAACCCCCTTACATCGGAGGAATGCCTTGTGTGATCAAACGTCACTTCGTAACTGGGTTATCATAAAGCTACTCTACAGGTATCTTCGAGGGTGTCTGTTAGGTTGGCATGGATCGAGACTGGGATTTGTCACTCCGTATGACGGAGAGGTATCTCTGGGCCCTCTCAGTAATACAACGGCACAAGAAGCTTTCAAGCAATGTGACCAAGGAGTTAGCCATGAGATCTTGTATTACAGAACGAGTAAAGAGACTTGCCAGTAATGAGATTAAACTAGGTATGAGATACCAATGATTGAATCTCAGGAAAGTAACATACTGATAGACAATGGGAATTGCATACGGGATTGATTGAATCCTTGGCATCATGGTTTGACCGATGAAGACATTCGTAGAATATCTGGGAACCAATATGGGCATACAGGTACTGCTATTTGTTATTCATCGGAGAGGTGTCTCGGTCATGTCTACATGATTCTCGAACCCGTAGGGTCACACGCTTAATGTACGGCAGCGCTAGTGTAATGTTGAGATATTAATAGTGGAAAGTTCAAAAGTAGTTCAGATTCTCGTATGGGATCTAGCACATCACGAGGAGCTCTAGAATGGCCCGGAGGTAAAGATTTAAATATGGTAAGTCATATTCAGGGTTTTAGAAAAGTTCGGGAATTTTTCAGTACAGTACCAGGAAGGTTCTAGAAGGTTTCAGGGGTTCCACCATGGAGCCCAACGACCCGGGAAGGTCCCACATGGACCGAGGGGTGGGGCTACAGCCCACATGGGCTTTCTACACCATTCACCATGGCACATGTCATTTAAATCTAGAGATAAGATCTTGTCGCTAAATTTAAAGGGTTGAATCTAGAGATAAGATGTTATCTTCATGTTTAAAGGGTGTTCTCCCTTGTGGCCAGCCCTAGGAGGGTTTTGGACGCCTTCCCATGACCTTTAGCCTATATATAGATGTGGGGGTGCATAGGGTGCAGCCACCCCTTCACCCTTGCCCATTGGCTCTCTCAACTTCTCCCACGTTTCTGCGGTACGCACTCGGTGAAGCTCTGCCGGAGTTCCACTCCCACCACCACCACATCATCGTGTTGGTTCAGATCTCATCTACTTATCCTCCCTCTCTTACTGGATCAACAAGGAGGATAAATCATCAAGCCGGACATGTGCTAAACTCGGGGGTGCCACACGTACAGTGCTTTGATCGGATTGGATCGCGACGCAAGTACAACTACATCAACCGCGTTATATACGCTTCCTCTTAGCAATCTAGAAGGTTATGTAGATACACTCCCCCTCTCATAGTTATGCATCACTGACAGGTCTCCATCATATCCACTTTTCCAAACTCTTTTGCCTTCGTTGTGGACTCTAATTTGCATGATTTGAATGGAACTAACCCAGACTGACGTTGTTTTCAGTAGAATTGCCTTGGTGTTATTTTTATGCGGAAATAAAAGTTCACAAATCGTCCTAAAAAATTACGGAGAATATTTTTGGAATTAATAAAAAATACTGGCGCAAGAAGTAACTAAAGGGGGCCCACCTATAGGCCACAAGGGGGTGGCTACGCCTAGCAGGCTTGTGGGGCCCTCGTGGCTCCTCTGACCTCCTCTTCAGCTCCATATAACCCTATTCGCGGAGAAAAAAATCGGAGAGAAGAGTTCATCATGTTTCACGATATGGAGCCGCCGCCACCTCTTGTTCTTCCTCGGGAGACCAGATCTGGAGTCCGTTTTGGGCTCCGGAGAGGGAAAATTGACGGCATCGTCATCACCAACCATCCTTCATCACCAATTCCATGATACTCTCCACCGTTCGTGAGTAATCTCATCATAGTCTTGCTGGACGGTGATGGGTTGGATGAGATTTCTCATGTAATCGAGTTAGTTTGGTTAGGGTTTGATCCCTAGTATCCACTATGTTCTAAGATTGATGTTGCTATGACTTTGCTATGCTTAATGCTTGTCACTAGGTCCCGAGTGCCATGATTTCACATCTAAACCTATTATGTTTGCATGAATACATATGTGTTCTTCATCCTATCTTGCAAGTTGTAGACACCTATTACGAGTTATGATCCGCATCACCTAGGTGACAATAACTGGGATTCTTTTCGGTGATTACCGTAGTTTGAGGAGTTCATGTATTCACTAAGTGCTAATGCTTTGGTCCGGTTCTCTATTAAAAGGAGGTATTAATATCCCTTCGTTTCCAATAGGACCCCGCTGCCATGGGAGGGTAGGACAAAAGATGCCATGCAAGTTCTTTTCCATAAGCACGTATGACTATATATGGAATACATGCCAACAATACATTGATGAATTGGAGCTAGTTCTGTGTCACCCTATGTTTTAACTGTTGCATGATGAATGACATCAGACATAATTATCCATCACCGATCCATTGCCTACGAGATTTCCACATATTGATCTTTGCTAAGTTACTTCTCCGTTGCTACTGTTACAATCACTACAAAACTGCTACTGTTACTTTTGTTACCATTACCGTTACTTCCATACTACTTGGCTACTAAATACTTTGCTGCAGATATTATGTCTTTCAGGTGTGCTTGAATTGACAACTCGGCTGCTAATACTCGAGAATATTCTTTGGCTCCTCTTGTGTCAAATCAATAATTTTGGGTTGAATACTCTACCCTCAAAAATTGTTGTGATCCCCTATACTTGTGGGTTATCAATCACGATGGATATATCTTGTGTGTGCGTAGAAAAGAAATATTTCCCATGCAACGTTCCCCCACACTATTCATTGCTGCCAACTACCTACGGCTAAAAGGGGTTCCTATTACTTTGGAGACAACATGATGAGGTGTGGCACACCGCGAATGACCTCCACGAGGTCATGTTCATCTAGCGCCAATTGCCTATGGCCTCCATGGGTCCTGTTCATCGACCGCCAACGGGCTGGGGTGTGGCATACCATAGAACGACCTCTTTGGGTTCTTGTTCATCCAACGCCAATGCCTGCGTCCTAGCTTCCATGGGGTCATGGACGAAACGGGTCAGCTAAAAGCACGTCGTGACTGGCGAACTACTACTGCTTTTTTACAGACAATTGCTGCTACTTAGACGTCTATGTTGAAGGAAAGTACATGAATGAACCCGGCACATATGAACTCATTTTGAAAAACATATTTTTAAATGCAAAAAAACTAAAAAGGGTTGCATGGGGACATCTCTATGTTTTATGTGCATGTAAAAAATCACGAAAAAATAACATTTTTATGGCATGTACAAAAAAGACAAAAAGTGAGCGACGTGAATACAAAGTTCTTCCATCTCAGAGTTAATGGGTGACACAGGAAGAACCACATCCACAGGCTAAAGTCGAATGGTGGATGGGTCACTGAGCACGACATCAAAGAGGATATCATCGACGAGTACTTTGCAATAACTTGGGCGGGGGTCAACCATGGCGGAGAGATTTCAACTGGGAAAGCCTGAACCTAAAGACGGTCGACCTTGCCGGCATCGACGAGCCCTTCTCTGAGGAGGAGGTCAAGGCCGCCATTGACCTCATGCCCGTTGACAGGGCACCGGGACCCAACGATTCATGGGCATTTTCTTCAAGACATGTTGGCCAATCGTCAAACACGACGTCATGCAGGTTATCCACCAATTCAGCAACCTGCACAAGTCCAGCCTTCACTGGCTCAACATGGCAAACATCATCTTACTATCCAAAAAAGATGGGGCAGAAGATATTGGGGATTTCCGCCCCATTAGACTCATCCAAGCTATGGCAAAAATCATTGCCAAGGTGTTGTCAGTTCGCCTAACTGTTGGAAATATGCCCTAGAGGCAATAAATAAAGTGTTTATTATTATATTTTTTTGTTGATGATAATTGTTTATTATCCGTGCTATAATTGTATTGATTGGAAACACATTACATGTGTGGGTAAATAGACAACACTTGGTCCCTAGTATGCCTCTAGTGAACTAGCTCGTTAATCAAAGATGGTCAAGATTTCCTAGCCATTGAAATGTGATGTCATTTGATAACGGGATCACATCATTAGTAGAATGATGTGATGGACAAGACCCAAACTACAAACATAGCATATGATCATGTCAGTTTATTGCTACTGTTTTCTGCATGTCAAGTATATGTTCCTATGACCATGAGATTACGCAACTCACGGACATCACCGGAGTGCCTTATGTGTATCAAACGTCGCAACATAACTAGGTGACTATAAAGGTGTTCTATAGGTATCTTCGAGGGTGTCTGTTGAGTTGGCATGGATCAAGACTGGTATTTGTTACTCTGTGTGACGGAGTGCTACCTTAGGGCCCACTCGGTAATACAACATCACAATAAGCCTTGCAAGCAATGTGACTAAGTGTTAGTCACGGGATCTTGTATTACGGAACGAGTAAAGAGACTTGCCGGTAACGAGGTTGAACTAGGTGTGGACATACCGACGATTGAATCTCGGGCAAGTAACATACCGAAGAACAAAGGGAACATCATACGGGATTAACTGAATCCTTGACATAGAGGTTCGACCG
Source organism: Hordeum marinum (assembly GCA_022496015.1). Classification (NCBI taxonomy): domain Eukaryota; kingdom Viridiplantae; phylum Streptophyta; class Magnoliopsida; order Poales; family Poaceae; genus Hordeum; species Hordeum marinum. The sequence goes on along the minus strand of CM039677.1, from coordinate 200,448,534 downwards.
ATAAAGATCTTCGTAGAATATGTAGGAACCAATATGGGCATCCAGGTCCCGCAATTGGTTATTGACCGTAGAGGTGTCTCGATCATGTCTACATAGTTCTCGAACCCGCAGGGTCTGCACACTTAAGGTTCGGTGACGTTTCGGTAGTATAGAGTTATGTATGGTGGTGACCAAAGGTTGTTCGGAGTCCCAGATGAGATCCTAGACGTCATGAGGAGCTCCGGAATGGTCCGGAGGTAAAGATTGATATATAGGAAGTCCTGTTTTGGTCGCCGGAAAAGTTTCGGGCTAATCGGCAATGTACCGGGAGTGCCGGTAGTGTACCGGGAGACCACCGGGAGGGGTATTTCGACCCAAGAGGCTTCATGGGTTGTGGGAGAATAATTACCAGCCTTTCGTGGGCTGGTGGAAGTCCCACACAAGGCCCAGCGACTGGGAAGAAAAGCCCAAAGGGAAAAAGGTGGGAAAAGGCCAAAAAGGAGGAATCCTAGTCCTACTAGGATTGGAGGAGGAGTCCTCCTCTCCTCCCCACTTTGGTCGAACCAAAGGAGGCTTGGCCCTTGCTCCAAGCCCCTCCTCCCTTCCTCCTATATATACTGGTGGGTTTTAGGGTTTTTGCACAGAATTTTTAGCCACGTGTTGCTCATTCCTCCAGTGCATAGTTTCTCCTCTAGATCGGATTTCTGCAGTGCTTAGGCGAAGCCCTGCCAGAATAGCTCCACCACCATCACCGGAGCGCCGTCACGCTGCCGGAGAACTCTTCTTCCTCTCTGCTCCCTCTTGCTGGATGAATATGGTGGAGATCGTCTTCAAGCCGTACGTGTGCGGAACGCGGAGGTGCCGTCCGTTCGGCGCTAGATCGGAAGGACCGTGATCAAGTTCGCGGGACGGATCATGATCAAGTTCATGGGATGGATCGTGGTTGGATCACGGGACGGTTCGTGATTGGATCGCGGGATGGTCGGCGATTTGGATCGCAAAGACGTTCGACTACACCAACCGCGTTTCTTAACGCTTCCCGCTTAGCGATCTACAAGGGTACGTAGATCCACTCTCCCTCTCGTAGATGCTCATCACCATGGATAGATCTGCATGTGTGTAGAAAATTTTTTGTTTCCCATGCAACGTTCCCCAACACTAACACCATTCATGAACACCCTTGTCTCGAACGCGCAAAGTGCTTTCATAAAGAAGAGGAGCATCCATGACAACTTCATGTACGTGAGAAACCTCACGCGCCGGCTACATCGGAACAAGACACCCTCCTTGCTATTCAAACTGGACATCCGCAAAGCCTTCGACTCGATGCGATGGGATTATATACTCGACTTGCTTCGACGGTTGGGCTTCCCAGACCGCTTTCGGGATTAGATCGACGCCCTATTTTCTACCTCATGCTCCTGCATGCTGCTCAACGGTGTTGCTGGGCCACCGATTCTTCATCGCAGCGGACTGAGATAGGGAGACTCCCTCTCCTCCTATTGTTCATCATTGCAATGGACCCGCTCCAGCAGATTTTGGAGGTTGCGATGAATCACAAACTCCTTCAGAAACTCAGAGGAAGGGGATTGATGGTTAGGACATCCCTTTACGCCGATGACGCGACAATTTTCATCACTCCCACACACGCAGATGTCCATAATCTCGCTGCCATCCTCAGAGCCTTTGGCAAAGTCACGGGCATGTCTACCAACTTCCAAAAAAGCTCGGTGGTCCCTATACGATGTGCTCATCTGGATCTGGACGATATTCTACAAAGCCTCCCCGCCCTGCGGACGTCCTTCCCGATGAAATACTTGGGACTTCCACTTTCTATCTGGCAGCTCAAAAGGGTCGACTTTCAACACCTCAAAGACAAGGTTGCGAAGAGATTGCCCCCCTGGCAGGGACAGAACATCACCACCATTGGGCGTGCGGAATTTGGTGAAATCGGTGCTCACCTCACAAGTTATCTACCACATTACACCGCTTTCAACCCCCCTGGCATTCTGCATAGTATCAACAAGATCGAAAGGGCTTTTCTTTGGTCATCCAATGACACTACCTCGGGTGCCAAGTGCAAGGTCAACTGGGAAACCGTTCATCGCCCCACGCAACTCGGTGGGCTTGGTATCCTTCATCTGGGAAAGTTTGCGAGGACGCTTGGGCTGGGTGGCCTTGGGTGGTATAGAAGGACCCGACTAGACTGTGGGTAGGCCTTGGCAACCCATGCTCCGAGGTGGATATGAACCTTTTCGATGCATCCACCATCATCACCTTGGGCAACGGAGGGAAGACACATTTTTGGGGCGTCCCATGGTTGGGAGGGAAAAGACCAAAGGATATTGCCCCGCTCATCTTCGAGGCCTGCAGACAAAAAAACTGGTTTATGAGGGATGCCACTAGAGATGGCACCTGGGTGCACATGATTAACCCCTCCACCAACCTCTCCATTGGGCACATCATACAGTTTATCGACCTATGGATGCGACTCCAAGAAATACAACTGCAACCGAACGTCCAAGATGACATCAAATGGAAATTTGAGGCGAATGGTGAATACTCGGCGACCTCCGCATACAGGGCGCAATTCCTAGGCTCCATGTCCACTACGATGAACAAGACCATTTAGAAGGTTTGGGCACCTCCCAAGGTTAAGTTCTTCTCATGGTTAGAGCATCTCTAGTGTCTTGTGTGTGTGGTAGTCTAAGCCAAATATAGACTATCACAGGTCCAAAAAGGCCTCCAGCGGCTGGTCTATTAGCTAGTCTAAATTTTAGACATCCATCAAAATCGCTACCCATTGTCCAAATATAGACGACCGAGCGACGATGAGCAAACCACAGCTGATTCTCGCGTCGTCTCTCCCGCGCCCATCCGGAGCTGTTGGAGACGAGGAGGACGCCCATGCCACTGCCCCGAGCTTGCCGCCGTCGCTGAGGTATGGCGTGTTTCTTCAGATTCAGAGAGAGGGGGTGGGAGAGTCGGCTGCGAGTTGGATCTGACACGGTGCGAGCTCCGAGCAGGGGAAGGCGCCGCAAGCGACGAGGAAGGGGCAGGGAAAGGCACCATGCTCGGGACAGGGGAGGGCGCGCTGGCACCGGCGCCGCCCCGGCTCGATGCGCCGCTTGCCGATGGGGGACGCCTCCGCTGATGCCTGGAACGGCTGGCCCCCTGGTCGATGCGGGCGAGCGGGCGCTCAGGCCGACGACAGAGGGATGGAAGGAGTGACAGAGATGGATCGCGAGGGGGAGGAGGGGGCGCTCAGGCCGGTAGCGCGGGGGATGGGGGCTCAGGCTGGCACCGGGGGGGCGCTCAGGTCGGCGGCACGGGGGAGGGGTGGCTCAGGCCGCCGCCGGGGGGGGCTCCGATAAGGTATGCATCTATTTTCTTGTTCGCTTCAAATATTCGGGATAGCGAGGATTTACACTAAAGTAGTCATTCCAGAATAGAACCAATCCCACATCTCTTCCTTGATTGATCATCTGACATCCATGCTTGGAACCACCATGGCGTCGACGGTTCCCCTGCTCTTCCTCCTCGCACTCTGCGAATGCTATAAGAATGAGTTCGTCATCGTCGGATGAAGACGATGACGAATTCAGGAGCATATTCACAAAACCAATGTTTTCACTCATCATTCTGTTGTGTGAGAGAGGACAGAGGAATTCAGGAGAGAATTACCGGGACTGGTGGATGAGAGATGGGAGGGGTGGTATATATAGACCTGGAAATAGAGCCGTTGGAAATAGAGCCGTTGCAAAGAGAGCTGTTGGAAATAGTCATTGGAAATAGAGCCCTTGGAAATATAGACTAACAAATTTAGACAATCCGCTGGAAAACAGAGGTTGTCTAAATTCAATTTTTTAGACCATTGTCTATATGAAGATATAGACTACCAAATTTAGACAAGCCACTAGAGATGCTCTTAGCAATTCAAAACAGGATATGGACGGCGGATAGGATGGAGAAGAGAGGCTGAGAGAACTGCGGACTATGCACCCTATGCAGAAAGGGCCACGGAGACTTCGGACAACCTATTCTTCATATGTCGATTCACAATGCATATTTGGCATATGGTCAAAGCTTGGCTGGGGTTGGGGGCATTGGAGATGCACACGTGGAGGACGGAACGCGACACGAAACGGTGGTGGACAAGCATGTCACAACCATACATAGCAAACAGGAAGGCCATGGCCTCGCTCACTATGCTTGTCTCTTGAATATGAAATGAGAGAAACGCTAGAGTCTTCCGGAAAAAGTTGACGCTGCCATTCCACATACTGAAGCTCATTCAGGACGAGGCCAAAACGTGGGTGACTGCCGGAGCTACGGACATGAGAATCTCATGCAGCGAGAGTAGTGATTCGCTTTGTTTTTTACGATGGGCTAAGATGTAAAGCCAAGGATTTTGTAACACAACTCTCCTTCTTAATTAATGAATGAGGCTAATCTTTTGCCTCTGTTTCAAAAAAAATTGTGTCATGAAATGTTATTTAGAAACAATGAAATTTGTCTTATTATGGAGACAAAATAAAAAAAGAGTTTTCACAAAACTTTATGCCGCGCGTGCACATTTACGAATATATATGCGTGAATTTTTCTTATGAATTTTTTGATATTTTAAAATATGCTTAAAATAAACTTTTTGAAAAGTGGGTGCATATGCCCATGGATGCAGGGAGTGCCCTCTCCTATGTTGAACCAATATATTTGTTTAATTCTTATTTTCTGCGGGTATAAATTAGTTTAATTTCAATGAGCCGCAAGAACAAGAAAATCAGAAGCTATTTTCTTATTATATTTGTATTAGGTTATCGTGTTATACATGAGCTCCTGAATAATCCATGAAAGGTTTTTTGCATACTTGCAAAAATATTTTTGAACATTTTCTTCAACATAGACTAATTTTCTTGCCATTGACTGAGATTGTACTTTGTAGAGAATTGATAAAATATTTGTTTGGTTTGCCTAACTTTGTAAGTTGCATTTGACCTTTCGTGTGTTACCATGTTGTTTCTATATTTGTACTAGACGCAATGAATCTTCTAGTTGTCTTAAGAGACGCTTCTTGATGATGACTTTTTTTGGAAAAGGAGGAATCGAGCCCTTGGCCTCTACATCAATCAATGCATGCAGTCATATTATTAAAGTAACCCTGGAACAAAGTCTTAGATCCAACGAGTGCTCTAGCACAAAAGTACAAAAGCATATGAAAGATAAAAAGTCGTCACGTCCGACAACGCTAACATTAGACTACGATGCCTATACAGCTAGCCTATTATTAGCATGTCATCCAAATCTGTCACACCCAAGATGCGATCCTATCCTTATTTCGGCACGAGGACCTCGATAGGGATAGAAGCGCATCTCGTCGTGTTGCAAGAATGGATATCATTACAATTACATGTATAGAAGAGATGAATATATAGAATTGTCTTACACTCGCCACAAGCTACATCATGATCACATCAATACAACAACATACTCGAACATCATACAGAAGAGCAGGGTCCGACTACGGACGAAATCAAATGATAAAATGGCATCCATCCTTGCTATCCGAGGCTGTCGCCTGGAACCCATCCTAGATTGATGATGAAGTAGAAAAACTCCAAATCAAACAAGCATTGCGCTCACGTCAAAGCATCTCATTACCTGAACCTGCAACTGTTGTTGTAGTAATCTGTGAGCCACAGGGACTCAGCAATCTCATTTCCAAGTGTATCAAGACTATTACAGATTAATGGGTGAGGTATGGTTAAGTGGTGAGGCTGCAAAAAGCAACAAAGCATTTATTTGAGTGGTTAACTTATGAATACAAAAATTAAAGTATGATGGTCTACGCATAACGGATGTGAACTAGTAATGATCACTAACTGATCCTAAACACCTACTTACGTCAAACATAACCCCGACGTGTTCTCTCTCGGATAAGGACTCACGAGAATAGACAATCACGATTACGCACACAGTTGGTGTATTTTATTTGAGTTTACTTCAAGTTTGCTATGATCGGGTGTTAAACAAAGTTTCCAAGTTTGCCACATAACCGCGAGCATGACTTTCCGAAAGATTTAACCCTGCAGCGGTGCTCCAACTCATCCATCACAAATTAACCACATGCATCGGGAATAACCTCGACCATGGATCACGTGATCTTCCTAGCCTCGAGATAGCCCGAAGTATTTTCGGAATTCCTCACTCAAGATGTTCGAGAAAGCTAAAACAAATCCAACAAGGCCGCCCGACGTGCCGACTAAACCAGATAGGAGCCTTGTATCTCGTTCTCAGGGTACGACCGGATGGGCAAGACGTCGGGTTGGGTGAGACCCCAGGTGACCAGGGGGCATCGGACATCGTCCGGTTTGGACCAACACTCATGAGGAGCACTGGCCCGGGTTGTTGATTAATTATCCGCGGGTGCCGACGGGTCCCTATGCAATTTTATTAGTTATTAGGCAAATGTAGTACCAATGTTGGGCCTTGTCAGACAAGCTTTATCCTAACGAAAATCAAGGAGGTCCCCGAGCATGTTAGGAGCACTAAATTATGGAAATTAACACCGGTTCACAAGTAAATAAGGCGACAAGAATGGAACGAAACACCAAGAAAAAGGCCAAGCCTTCCACCCTTTACCAAGTGTATAAGTGCATTAAATTATATAGCAATAATATTGTGATAACAAAAGAATGTCCATGTTGTCACATGGAAGCAAATTGCACCTGTAGCTACAAAGGCTATAAGAAGGGTTGGTCAAGCGGTAACATAGCCAAACAAAGGTTTCCTGGGAAGGTGGAAGGTTAGAAGCTTTCATGGCAATGTTGGGAGGATTGTCAAACAAGTGGTAGGTAGCGAGACATAGCGATAGAAAACGAGACATCTAGCATGTCAATGATAGTAATGGTATTCAGGGAAATGTGTCATCTTGCCTGAGATCCCGCTCGGAAGAAGATCGAGTCCATGAAGAAGACGGGCCAACATAGTCGAACGAATCCTCACACACCGAACGGTTTCGAAACTCTATCAAGAAGGAACAATCCGAAAACAACAATTAATACATGATACACCACAACATATACATGACATGATGCGCAAACAAATATGATGCATGTCCGGTTTAAATATGCAAGGCATGACAAATGACATCAAACAACTACTACACATTAAAGTAAATCTCAATATGCAACGAGTTGCATATTGACGGAACTTCACGATCGATTATATAGTTCACTCTCGTTTAGGTACACGACAATATTAAATGTTATTAAACATGACAAAAGATGAAGTATAAACAACTATATCATCTAGGCATTTTAAATGGTCCCGGAAGCAACATATAGCATATCCGAACGTCCCCATATGCAAATTATAAATTTGGTCCAGATCTGTCCTAACACAACTTTATATTTATTAAACATGGAAATAAAGTATGGCATGAGATTCTACACGTTTTTCTAGTTAAGTTACATATATAAAATATTTGCATCTGAGCTACGGTTTAAAAGTTATTAAATAAATCATTTTAACATGGCATTTATGCAAATTCAAACAAACAAGTTTAAATATTTTTATCATGCGTGAAAGTTAGATTTTATGAATCTAGACGAAATTCTAATCATTTTACACGTTTAACTCCTTTTAAACCGATGCACAGTTAATTAATTATTAGCATTTTAAAAACATTTGTTTTTTTAAGTATGCATTCATGGAAAAAAAACTAAATCACTGAGAAGGAAAAAAACATACGTTTGTTATCATGCGTGAAAGTTGGATTTTATGAATCTACACGAAATTCTAATAATTTTACACGTTTAACTCCTTTTAAACCGATGCACAGTTAATTAATTATTAGCATTTTAAAAACATTTGTTTTTTTAAGTATGCATGCATGGAAAAAAACTAAATCACTGAGAAGGAAAAAAACATACGTTTGTTATCATGCGTGAAAGTTGGATTTTATGAATCTACACGAAATTCTAATCATTTTACACGTTTAACTCCTTTTAAACCGATGCACAGTTAATTAATTATTAGCATTTTAAAAACATTTGTTTTTTTAAGTATGCATGCATGGAAAAAAAAACTAAATCACTGAGAAGGAAAAAAACATACGTGGGCCGGACTCCAGCACACTGGAGCGGCCCAGGAATGATACGGGCCCAATCAACCACAAGTAAAAATGCTTGCAAAATATGGAGTTGCCTGTGACTCGAACCCAAGATCTCTGGTCTCCAACGTCAACGATTCGCTGCGCTTGCCAACTCAACCACTAACATGCTCGTGTTCAAAAATAGTGGCTATTATATATAACACCCAAGTGCCAGGATGGATCTACGAAAAAGAACTAGTATTCAGATACGAGGGGAACTGCTCACATCGGGAAACAGAGAGAGTAGCGTCCATGGCGCAAAGACACACGGAGCTCGAGGGGGAACGAATCCGGGCGGGGACTCGGTCTCAAAGAGTTCCTAGCCGGATCATATAGGTGGTGGCGGAGCTGCTTGAACGGCGGCGTGGCAGAGCTCCAAGGACAACCATGGCGGGGCTGCCGTGTTGCTTCCTGTCCATGTCCGAAAAAATAAACAGAGGAAGATTAGGGAAAAGGAGAGGGCCATGGGGAAGGAAAAAGAGAGCGCGGCGGGGAGGCTCTGCTCACCAGTGCGAGGACGATGAGGGCAGCCGGATCCAGTGGCTTCAAGGGCAGGGAGGCGACGGCCATGGAAGCTCCTGCAGCTAATGGATAGAGGGCAGATGGATGAGAGATATTGAGAGAGAAGTCTGGGAGGGAGGAGACAGGGCGATGCGATGACCTGTTCCTGCACGAGCTCGCCGGAGCGACGGTCGGGTCGGCGAGGCAGATTGGGAGGCGCTCGGGAGGAGCTCCTCTGTTCGGGCGCAGCGGGTCGGGGATGAGGTTCCCGCAGAGAGGAAGAACAAGGGCGGAAGGGGCACGAGCTCCGGCGACTCGCCGGAGTTTCGATGGCAGCAAGGGCTGGCAGCTGTCTCGAGGACGACGTGAGGAGCGGCTGCTGCTGCGCTGAGGAAAGGTTGACGCGGACGCCTTCAGTCGTGGACGTGTCCATTCGAGTGACAGGAGGAAGCAGAGGAGATCCGGCAAGAGGCGCTGGTTGGGTGGATGCACAAAGCGAGGTAGATGCAGGATGGATCCGGAGGAAGAATACTGTATTTTAGGGTTAGGTTAGGGGTTGGTCTATATATAGGGAATATATTAGGGTGGGGTGGATCTCGTCCGTCCGATTACGGTTTGTTGGTCACGGACGGAGGGGCAAGCTAGGGGTTGGGCTAAGATAAAAGGGAAGAGTAAGCTTGTGACACTAGTTTTTTTTAACAACGAACGTTTGATGAATACACTACAGGAATCAGCTACTTTGCCGTTAGCCATAGCGGACGGCAAAGGCATGCATGGCGGACGGCAAAGACTTTGTCGTCTGACAGCAGACGGCCAAAAGTCCGGCTGAATAAGCTACGGTAAAGGACGCTTTACCGTCTACTGGCAGACGGCAAAGATTCTTAGGTCTTTGCCATCTGCCAGCTGGCGGCAAAGACCGTGAACGGCACACGTGGCAGCTTACGACCGTTAAGGGGTTAACGGCATGCTTTGTCGTCGGCTGACAGGTGGCAAAGATGCAAAGTTCTTTGCCGTCTTCCAGCGGACGGCAAAGCAACTGTTTCTTTGCCGGCCTACGTGGTATCTTTGCCGTCCGCTGACAGACGACAATGATGCAAAGTTCTTTGCCGTCTACGGAAACCGCATAGGCCAGCCTAGTGCCACCCCAGGTTGCACAGGTAGTTGCCACGTGGTAGCTTTGTCGTCTGCTGGCTGACGGCAAAGTCTTTGCCGTCCGCCAGCAGACGGCAAAGAGCCTGTACAGTTCCTGTTTTTTCTTAAATTCATTCAATTTCATAGAATATCACATATATACATATATAAACATTTGAAAATACATTCAACAACCAAATCATATCCCTGCCATATGGATATGATCATCCAACACATATATACATACCAAATGAAAAGTCCATATACAACATATATAGCTAGCCAACATCTCCCACAACAAGCATACAATGGTTTCATCCATACATACATATATAGGTAGCAAGTTTCACACTGTTCATCCTATAAAATGAAAACAAAAAGGAAGCATAAGAAGAAGAGTAGACTCCATCAACGCAAGCTTCCTCATCGAAAGCAAATCTACAAATTGGGAAAGAAGAAAGTTAGAAGAAGAAGAAGAAGAAGAAGAAGAAGAAGAAGAAGAAGAAGAAGAAGACTAGAAGAAGAAGACTAGCTAGAAGAAGAAGAAGAAGAAGACTAGAAGAAGAAGACTAGCTAGAAGAAGAAGAAGAATTTTTCTTCTCTTTCTTTTTCTCTTCTCCTCTTCTTTATCTTCTTCTTCTTCTAACTAAGGTAGGTAAAAATGCCATTTTTTGGCTAAGCTAGGTAAAAATGCTAAGTGTAGGTCATTTTAGAGCTAAGCTAGGTAAATAGGTCATTTTGGAGGTTAGTAAGGTTATTATGTCATTTTTTACCTAAGTAAGCTAATTATGTCATTTTTGAGCTATCCTAGTTATAATCGGTTATTTTGGAGGTAGGTAAGGTTATTTTGTCATTTTGGAGGAAAATAAGCTATGTCTATGTCATTTTGGACCTAAACCAATATTATCATGCCATTTTTTACCTAAGTATGCTAAGTATGTCATAAATGAACTAGCTAAGCTAAGTATAGGTCATTTTTGAGCTAACCTATGTAGTTATGCCATTTTTGAGCTAACTAATCATATTTACTCATTTTGGAGGACAAAATGGCAAGTGTAGGTCATTTTAGAGCTGTCCTAGTTATAATCGGTCATCTTGGAGGCAGCTAAGGTTATTTTGTCATTTTGGGGGAAAATAAGCTAAGTCTATGTAATTTTGGAGCTAAACCAAGGTTATCATGCCATTTTCTACCTAAGTATGCTCAGTATGTCATAAATGAACTGGAGAAGCTAAGTATAGGTCATTTTGGAGCTAAATTGGTCATTTCTTAAGCTAAGTATGCATTTGTTAAGAAAAACACTTGGGAAAACTTACCATCATCACAGAGGTGAAGGACCGGTCGGGTTTGCGCCAGGGTGAGACAAAGAAGGACCGGTCGGGGTTGCAGTAGACGCAGAAGGATCGGTCGATGCTTGTCGGGAGGCACGCTGCACCAAAGATCATTTCCAATGTCTCCTTAGCATGATGCAACTCAAATGTGAATACTAGTAACTAATGACCATTCAAATGAAACTCACCGTGGGTGCTATAGCAATATGGGGCATCGACGGAGGGGTTTGACCATTGTTTTGGCACACGGTCTGCACATTTTGTTTTCACGAGTCAGTCATATTAGTTAGTGATGAAACGAACATTACGTGCATGATTTGCCTAATTGCAGGAGAAAATTACCACGAGGAGCTCGTATAGGGCCGGTGAGATGCGTCATTCCAGTTTCTCTCCTCCTCCAATAGCCTAGCCGTCCTCTCCTCCATGTCCCTCTCCCTCTGCGCGCCTGCCTGTTTGCCTCCGCTAGAAGCTCCTGGGCCCTAGCCTCGATGGCGAGCTCCATTGGCCGTGGACGAGGCCTTATCTCAGGATCGGAGCTCGTCTGGCGCTTCTTTATCTCCGGGAGAGTTCTAGGACAATGTATCAGTCCATCCCCAATGGCTATCGAGCCATGGGGCCTCCCGCCACCAGATATCATCACGAGCTCTGGATCAAAAGGACTCTGGCTCGGGTTGAAGTCCTCCCCTTTCCTTTCCTTGCCTTCCCCTCATATCTGTACCTCACGAGCTTGTTGTGGGAGGAGATGTTGTTGAAGCTCTCTGGATGATCGAGGTCATCCTCAGAGAATGCCTTGGCCTTCTTGTATGAAGCAGTATGGGCCATGTCATAGAGGTCGAACAACGGTGGCACCTCCTTCTTGTTTTCTCGCGCCTAAAAGAGAGGAACAAAATATTAGTTAAGGGCTCAAGCTAGCATGAAGAATGAAATTGCATGAATCATGAAGCAAACCACATACGACGAACCACCTCAGCTCTGGCACATTGGGCAGACTCACCATGAAATGTCCAAACCGTATAATTAGGCGTAAAACCCCACTTCTCAGGTGTTTGATCATTTCAAACTTTGACTTCTTCTTAAAGTTGTCGCAATCGACACAAGGGCACCAGGTTATTTTTTGTCCACTTGCAAATGCGACTCTCACAAACTCCTTGGTTTTTGTTATCCATTCACGGGTCATGTCTTTCTGACTAGTGTGATCGGTGTACATCCACCCACGATCACTCATCTTGCCTAGCTACTGGACACGAAAAATATATACATAATTCAGCAAACCATATTCATCAGTTAATAGAGTTTGTCAGTTTTATTATGTTGATGCAACCTAGACACTAGTAGGTAAAGATAGGTCCTAATCCCACCCGAGTATATGTAGATTGGGTTCATTTTCCCATGCTTCGCTCCGGATCCAACGTACAATTTTGGCAGCACCTCCCTGCTGTTCTCCCGATACACGTCTCGGCAATAAGCAGAGAGGATGTGTACCCGAAGAACAACAGGGAGGCACTGACAAAATTCTGCATCGGATCCGGAGCAGAGCATATGGGAAAATGAACCCAATCTACACATACTCTGGCTGTCCATGGATAATGTAGGACAGTTCAAAAGAAGCACGGTTATAAATATGCTAATGAATGCATATTTATAGATGTAACCCTTTCGAACGGGAGACGCATAGTGGTCACGCATACTGATGATTGAAGACACCTATAGCTAGCAAGTTTCATCGGCACGAAGACCGGAACAGAGCAAAAAAATTTAAGGGTGCCGAGGGAGAAGATGTCATTTGTGCTCACCAACGAATGCAATAGGGGAGCTCGTCAAATGCACGGGGAGGTCGTCGAACAACTGCACATTGAAATTCACCTGATCAACACAAAATATGATGTTCTTTATAACAAAATAGGAAAATATGTGACCTAGCTCACAATTTACAAAACTATGACCTCCTCGGCCTCACGAAGGCCGAATTGGTCAACAGGGAGACAGAATAGGTGTCGAGGGTCGGGGGTCAGTGGCATCGGGAGACAGTGGAATCAGGGGTCAGTAGCGTCGGCGATCATGGGCCGGTGGTGTCTGGAGTCGGGGGTTGGTGGCGTTGGTGGTCGGGGGTCGATGGCGTCAATGGTCGGGGGTCAGTGGTGTCGGTGGTTGGGGTTCGGTGGTGTCGGTGGTCGGGGGGCGATGGCGTCGATGGTCGGGGGTCGGTGGTGTCGGTGGTCGGGAGTCGGTGGTGTCGGTGGTCGGGGGCGATGGCGTCGGGGGTCGGGGGTCATGGTTGGGGGTCTGGGGCGTCGGGGGTCGGTGGCGTCGGGGGTTGGGGTTGGTGGCGTCGAGAGTCAGTGGCGTCGGAGGTTGGGGGTTAGTGGCGTCGGGGATTGGGGGTTCTTCTCTTCTTCTTCTTCTTCTTCTTCTTCTTCTTCTTCTTCTCCTTCTTCTTCTTCTTATCCTCCTCTCCTCCTTATCTTCTTCTTCTAAACTAAACCTAAACTAAACCTAAACTAAATCTAATCTAAACTAAACCTAAACTAAACCTAAAACTAAACCTAAAACTAAACCTAAACCTAAACTAAATCTAAACTAAACTAAACCTGAACCTAAAAAAACAAAAAAAGGAGAAGAAGCTCACCTTGGGGAGGAGGGGGGCGATGGAGGAGGGGGTCGGTGGAGGAGGGCCGCCGTAGGGGAGGGGGTGGCGCCGCAGCCAACCTCATGACGGTGCTCGGGAGGCCACCACAGGGGAGGGGGGTCGGGGCGGTAGGGGTGTTGGCCAGCGGGTGGGGGTCGGGGGCGGTGGCAGAGGCGATGGGGGTCGGGGGCGGCGGGCAACGGTGGGGGTCGGGTGCATGGGGGCGGGGGAGGAGAGAGAGGCAGAGAGAGATAGAGGAGGTCACGACGTTTATTAGGGCCAGATTCTTTGTCGTCTACTAGCGGACGGCAAAGAAGCTGGCCGTTAGCTGGTTCTCGTCAGTGAGCCCACCTCCCTCTTTGCCGTCTGCTAGCGGACGACAAATATCCTTTTTCGTCCGCTAGCAGACGGCAAATAAGTGGCTGATGGCAAAGAGGTTCTTTGCCATCAGCTAGTTGTTTGCCGTCCGTTTTCTGTAAACGGTGGCAAAGAGCTTCTTAGTCGTCCGCTAGTGTAACGCCCCGGACACACCCGCCAGCAGTTGTTACTCCTGGCGGGATCTAGACTGTCCTCACAGATCAATACTAGTCTTTTCTGTGCACTTTGTGCTCACTCATGCGCACCCGGGACCAACTTCTCGGTCAGTCACCCATCCTAGTACTACTCCAATCCAAGCACGCTTAACCTGGTAGTTCTGTTTGAATGGGATCCCGGAAAAGAAGGAATTCCTTATTGATATGAGTAGTCTATCATCCCTAATATGCCAGGCTATCACAGCCAGCTGACGGCAAAGAACTAGCTGACGGCAAATTTGCTGATTCCAGTAGTGATAAGCCGATGACGGTGCCGCTACAGATGGCCGTTCGGGTATAAAATGACCTCTGATTGCGACGAAACTTGATAGGCGGTCTACCTACAATATAAAAAGACCGCATGACAACTTTTGACCCAATCCTAGAATATTTTCACACGCTTTAAAAATGGTTTTTTATCTATGTCGTGGGCGCGGGCGTGTGTGGTTGGTCTCGAAACGGTTAACGGCGTGAACGAAGAGAATCGGCAGCTACGAACGGATGCAAGTTTTCGAAAACGAGTGACGATGCCATGCAGATGATGCGAATGATGCAATGATGAATGGAACAACCAAACAAAACACAAACGAGACTGGAAATAAAAGGGAAATCTTCTGGAGCGTCGGTCTCGGGCTATTACAAAACCGGTTTAAGATAACCCATGCGACCATCTCCCATCGGTTGCACCCAATATCCATAAGATCCCTGGATTCCGCATGACTGAATAATGACCACGTACGGATCCAAGATATTGCTTTGAAGATGACCTAAAAAAATTGTTGAAATTCTTGCCATTTAAAATGATGTCATTCCTGGTATTCCATATAGCCCAGAATAGAGCACATATCCCAATTCTGATAAGTTTTGATATTTGAACGTCTACTCCATCGAGCCACCTTCCAAATAGGGAAGCAATACATGTTCATGGGCTAACATTAAAAGCTATATGGATAGTGTGCCATAGGAGTTTCGCAAGAGGACAATCTAAGGAAAGGTGTTTGATCGTTTCATTCTGATCGGAATAACAACAGGTAAGTCTGCCTCCCCAATTTCGTTTTGCCAAATTATCTTTGGTTAATACCACATCCTTGTGTATAAACCACATGAAAATTTTAATCCTAAGAGGCACTTTTATATTCCAAATATATAATGATCTCGTGAGTGGTCCAGTATTAACCAAGTGTGTGTGCATTAACTTTACTCAAAATACACCATCCATAGCTAAAGTCCAACGTATAGTATCTGCCTCGTCAGACAAGTGTACTTGCATTATTCTATTGACCATATGTAACCATGCATTTTAGCGTTCTCCCAGCAAGGTTTGCTTGAATTGCATGTTCAGAGGTATAGACTGTAATACCGTGGATACATACTCTTATTTATGTTGCACAATATTATACAGCGAAGGATATTGAAGTGCTAATGGATTGTCTCCAAGCCACGTGTCTTCCCAAAATCTAGTTGATGTCCCGTTGCCAACTATAAATTTCATCCTCCGGAAAAAGGTCACTTTTATCTTCATTAATCCTTTCCAGAAAGGTGAGTCATTTGGTGTCGTTGTAACTTGCGCAAGTGTTTTGGAATGTAAATATTTATTCTTCAAAATTTGTACCCACATCCCCTCGGTTTCTGTAGATATCCTGTACAGCCATTTGCTAAGGAGGCATCTATTTTTTAGTTCTAGATCTTCAATGCCAAGAAGAAACGAGATCTATAAAAGTCTAATATTTTTCGTACCCCTACCGGTATTTCAAAGGAAGACAATAGAAACATCGGTAAACTAGTTAAAACCGAGTTTATTAAAACTAGTCTCCTCCATAAGACATAAGCTTGCCCTTCCCGCAGCTTAGTTTCCTTTCGACTCTATCCCCGATACATTTCCATTCCTTATTCGTGAGTCTTCGATGATGCATAGGAATCCCCAAATAGCTAAATGGCAGTGATCCCATTTCACATCAAAACAACGGTATGTACTCATCTTGTTCTTCTCTTGCCTTTCCAAAGCAGAATAGTTTGCTTTTGTTAAAATTAATTTTCATCCCAGACAACTGCTCAAACAAGCACAATACTAGTTTCATATTCCTTGCTTTTGCCATATCATGTTCCATGAAAACAATCATATCATCCGCCTATTGTAGTATGGACACACCCCCTCTACTAAATCGGGAACAAGTCCTCCTACATGGCCCTTTTCTTTAGCTCTGCCAATAAGTATAGCCAACATATCCGCTACTATGTTGAACAATACTAGAGACATAGAATCTCCCTGCCTTAATCCCTTGTGTGTTTGAAAGAAATGACCTATGCCATCATTAACTTTAATACCCACACTGCCTTTCTGAATGAAGGAGTCGACCTGATCCCTCCATTTTTCGTTGATCCCTTTCATTCGTAGGTCCTACTGAAGAAATGGCTATTTTACTTTATCATATGCTTTCTTGAAATCCACTTTAAAGATAACCCCATCTAGTTTCTTTGTATGGATTTCGTGTAGTGTTTCATGGAGTACAACAACACCTTCTAGAATGTGTCTCCCGGGCATAAACGCTGTTTGCGTGGGTTGGACTACGGACTGAGCTATCTTTGTTAGTCTATTCGTGCCCACCTTTGTGAAAATTTTGAAGCTAACATTGAGAAAATAGATCGGTCTAAACTGCTCAATGCATACAGCCTCCGCCATGTTTGGCAACAACGTGACTGTTCCAAAGTTTAGGTGAAATAGCTGTAGCTGACCATGAAATAAATCATGAAACATAGGCAAAAGATCCCCCTTAATGATATGCCAACATTTTTGATAAAATTCCGCCGGAAACCCGTCCGGTCCTGGCGCCTTATTTGGTTTCATTTGTGTTATTGCATCAAACACCTCTTTCTCAGTAAACTGCGTACATAAAACCTCATTCTCATCTTGATTGAGCTGAGGTATGTCATGTGTGTTGCCTTCATCCAAAGAGATACAATTCTCTTCGAGTGCACCAAATAATTTCTTGTAATATTCTGAAATATATAGATTTAAATTCTCATGTCCTACTATTGTTCCTTCATCTTGCTCCAGTTGAATTATTTTCTTCTTTCGATGTTTGCCATTTGCAATCATGTGAAAGAATTATGTGTTATCGTCCCCATGAACCACCTTCGTCACCTTAGCATGGAGTGCCCATTTCATCTCTTCTTCTCGCAAGAGTTTTTGTAGCTCCTTCTCAGCCTCCGTCTTTTTATTCCTGTATGATATACTAAGTATAGATGATTTAGCTTTCACATCTAACTCATCAATCAAACTTATTAATTTTTATTTTTTCACTTTACAAATTCCTTTTTGATTCTTGGCCCATCCTCTTAAGAACTGGCGCAAGTGTTGGATTTCATTTTGCCATCTTTCTATATTTGTAGATCCACCGGATTGCTTAGCCCATTCGTCCGCCATAAGATCCATGAATCCTTCTCTCTCGAACCAGCTAAGTTTGAACGAGAATGAGTTTCTATTACCCACATGGTTGGCTTCCCCAGAATCTACCATGAGGGGTGTATGATCAGAGATGACTCTTTGTAAGGCATGGACTGAAACCAGCGGGTACTTCTGCTCCCACTCCACGCTAGTAAGTACTCGGTCCAACTTCTCATATGTTGGCACCGGTAATGAATTAGCCCATGTGAATTGTCTACTAGTGAGGTCAATCTCCCTCAAATCGAGACTCTCAATAATCATATTGAACATTAGTGACCACCTTCCATCGAAGTTGTCATTGTTCTTTTCATCTTGTCTTCTAATAATATTAAAATATCCTCCAACCATAATGGGGAGTCTCTCATCACCACATATTCTTACAAGATCAGCTAAAAAATCAGATTTTCACACCGGTTGCGCCGCCCCATATACAACCACCAGAGCCCATCTAAATCCATCAACTTTGGACCTCACATGAAATTTGACAGAAAACTCACCATATACCACACTCATCACCTCTAGAGTATCGCACTTTACCCCAAGTAAGATCCCACCAGACCTTCTCCTGGGTGGTAAGCAGTGCCAATCAAAATCAACTCCACCAAAGAGATTATTTAAGAATTGTGGTGTGAAGTTATCTCCACCCATTTCTTGTAACGCGATAAAGTCAAGTTTGTATTCTAATGATGCCTCTCGAAGAAATCTCCTTTTAGCCAAGTCTGCTAGACCTTTGCTATTCCAAAATATTCCTTTCATATATCATCATGAAAGTTTTTCTTCTGCATCACTCTCGCACTTCTTCGTACCACTGAAATCGGATAAACCTTCCTTTTCCAAGGTCTTTTTGGTTTATTGTGAGTCAGTTATGTGTTACTTTGGGAATGTGTTTCATGTGTATGGAAACCGTCAATCGAAGAGGCCATATACCCCTCCGATTCCATGCCATCCACATCCTCCTTAGCTCCCTCCAGGTGTAATAAGTCCTCACATATATTTTCTAACTTTGTGCCTCCTAGATCATTAATGTCTGAATCATTCATCGGTCTAACTACATCTAGATTTTTAATGAACTTTATGGCTCTATGTGCTTCTAAATCTAACATATCATTAATAGATTTAGCTAGTTGTGTGCCAGAAGAACCCATAGAAATACCTATGTCGCTAGCATTATGAACAATCTCTGATTCTGAAAAATGAAGAATAGAAGCATTAGTATTGACCGACATACCTGTGGATGCCTCAACATCACGAAGCTTGGCGGGCCTCATAGCTCGCCCCATCAGCATGTCGTCCGCATCCGGCTGCTCCTGGATGCGCCGACTGAATCGTCGATCACTCGACTTAGGATCCAGTATCCCAGCATACGCGATCAAGTCGTCCATCGATGGTACTGGATGATTTTGGCCTCCTGCCTCCATCCCAGTAGTAGCTGTACTAAACACTGGAGGAGCAAGCGCAGCTGGAGAAGCCACCTCAGTCTGCTGCCTCTCCTTCACCACGAAGCTACCTGGTGTCCCTGTGCAAGGTGATGGGCATGTGTCCTGTCTGTTGCCCAGAGCTCCCACGCATGAAGAAGGAACCGGTGACACTGTCTACTCGACCTGGCGCACCTCCTCACCTCCGGAACCGACCAGTGAGAAAACACCGTCAATGCAGGTCGGTCGAGGCGAGCCCTGCCCGTCGGACTTACCAGTACCATAACAGGTGTTTGGTATGTTATGATCACTAAGGCATGTTTGTCTGGGTGGTGAAGCCAAGTCCTGGTGCGACGCGGTATGCACCCAAACAAGATATGCACGTGCAGCCTCCTGCATAAGTCCACTCCCCGAGACTCCCTCTGTCATGCTCTCATTCTGAAGGTGCTGATCGTCCATGCAATCCCCCCTTAACCAGCTCGGTGCCGACATTGTTATCAAACCAAACCGGAGGGTGTCCATAGGAGATATGGTAGTGGCAGCTCCACTACTAGTTTCATTATCTGCTGCGGTTGATGCTGAAGGAGTATATCCATCCTTGGTCCTGTCAGAATGCTCATCCTGGTTGGCATCTCCCTTGTCCCCATCACAGTCACCGCCATCCGCCATGACAACATCACCATCATGGGTCTGTGGTTGATTTTCCTCCACCTCCACATCAAGATCATAGTGCACACCGTCATAAAACCATGGTGCGTAGTCCGATAAATACTCCACATCAAGTACGGTCACTAGCAGCCTAGTGACACCACGTTTGCGTGTGAATGGCATATCAACTTTTTCAGTCTTACCAACCAATGAGCCTATGCTCCAGACAATAAAAAAGTCATTCAGTAAACTCTCTGGAATGTCGGAGAATCTAATCCATACCTTCCTCAACCTTGTACCCATTGGCTCTAGTTTTTTGCACTCCTCGACCTCTAGCAAACACTTGCTCCTGTTGACCTTACTGACTCTGAAAGTTAACAGGTGTTGGAGATCTTCCCTTCTAGGAAACTCCACTCGATAAACCTGATCATCCTCTCTGATAGGAGCCCACTGTTAGGAGTCAGAGACAAGTCTCCTCAACTGCTGAGACACTTGCTCTGCTGTAAGCGTGTCGTTGGTGACATTGACCAATCCCATCCTTGAGCTTTCAAGACGAGGAGGTAAAATGGCCGCTGCAAATCGTGGTGTCTCAAAGAACATAAGTCTATTTTGACACACACCATATATATTGATCACGGGCTTAGGTGCTAGGAGGAGTGGACAAACTATGTCATCGTGGCCTGGCTTCAAACAAATATCACAGAGCTCTGTGGCGCAGTCTATGACAAAATGCCCTGGTATGCCACATCTATAGCAAGTCATGTTTTCTTTCTTGTGAGCTGCCTTGTTGGCCCGCACTGTGTCCCTATCCTCGACTGCCAACCGTGGGGGGATTGGTACTGCTGCCAATGCATTGACCACAGCCGACGCCTTCTCTGGCAGCTTAGCAGTCGAGTTAGATGTGTTCGCGTTTCTGACATCCTTCTCCGCTGCATTGGTCGTTTGTGTGACCTCTGTCCACTTAGGGAGAGCCTTGTTCCAACCGAAAGCACGGCCTCCGCCACCGCGACCACTGCGATGCCGATACAACGGTCCCTTGGCCCCTTCAACAAAGTCACCTTCCGGGGGATAGAAGGTTCGATGCCACTGATTAGGACCTTCCCCTCATCCCCCTTCATCGTTCCAATTCCCGTGGCCACCGGACTGTCCGCCCGGACCATCATTCCACTAATTCCAGCTATTGCGGTAGCCTTGATAGCCACCACTAGACCCACCACCACGTCCTGATCCACCGCCTCTTCCGGCGACAAAACCGCCTCGCCCCGGCCCATCGAACTGGCGACCAACAACATCTCCCCGAGCTCCCTCGTTCTGAGAACCCGAAGGCTGGGGGTATCACGCTGCGCTGGTCATGGAAGGCGTCAGCTTCCCTTGGCCGCCGGTCTGCACCGGAGGTGCCTGACCCCCAGCGCCCCGGACGGCCATCTTTTCCAGCGTAGATGTCTCGGCAGGGATACGCTTGGCTCTCCTTGGGCGTGACGGGAATCCAGTCCATAACCGGCGGTGCAACTCACCAGTCCTAGCGATGTGGATTGTCTGTTTTTGCAACGAGGTCTCTACGTCATTCACGTCAGACAACCGAGAGGTACGTAGCGGTCGGGAGTCCTCATTCGGCTCGGCTAAGGAAGGCCCTCTTGTGGTCAGCTGGGCCATATACCCACCTTTAACCGGCCCCTCTCTCTCTTTTTGGGCCCATCTTGGCCCAAAAGAGAGTTCAAATGACTCAACCACGATTCACAAGATCCAGATTGGAGGTGCTCCAGATCGGTGGCGGTGCTCGTCGCTGGTGACCCTCTCGCCGCCGCCGGCCGAGCCACAAGTGTCTTCTTTCACCGTTTTTCGACGATCTTCCACGTGGTAATGAAATTTTCCAAAGTGAGAGCCGATAGACTTACCTTTGGCAAAGGACCCTTACAAAGACGGACGGCCGTCGCTGACGTCCGGAGATGTACCACCTGACGACGCGCCTCCACCTTGTCGTTCTCGCCTAGCCCGCTCCATACCCCATCGTTCGCTGGTAGTAGATCTTCTAAACTTGTAGCGATGTCTTCTTCCGAACATCCGCAACCCACCGCCTCGTAGATGATGTCCGACGGCGTGAGGGAGCCGACGCAGCCTTCGTCCTCGTCCGACTCGTCAGAGTCGTCTCCCGCTAAGGCCTAGAAGTGGCCGCCCCGGCGACTGAGATTAGACATGATCACCGCGGCCATTCCCTAGCTGCCGTGGTCGCTCATGCGTCACCTCACCCGCTTCCTGACCTGCTAGGACACACCTGTGAGCGGAGAATGTCTGTCCACCGAATTGAAAGGTTGGGTCTGTTGAATCCTTGTTCTTGAGCAGGTCGCCAAGATGTCGATGCAGGTCGCTTGAAGGAACCCTTGTTTCTTCGTCATGGATGACGGTGACATCGCACCTGATGGCTAAACAATCATCAGGGAGCTGCGCTCTGTAAAATGGGAGAGGTTTTTACTTCTTGGCCTCTACACCAACTAGGGATGCATACGGCCATTTTAGTATGAGTACCAAGATAAACATGGTCCTCAGATTTTTTTTAAATGAGTATCAAGATATTTTTGATGAGTAGTTTCACCACACGTCAAACTTGATCCTCAATAAATGGAAGAAAACCCCTTGTGCATCACCTGTCAATTCTAGGAATTGAACTCGAGTCGTTGGGCTGCACAACCGCATGTCCAACCACTGAGCCAAGGCTCTCTTGGCACCTTGATGCTGAGTAGTAGCATAAACAATGGATCAAGAAATTTCATTGCAAAGTCTTCGGGAAGAAGATGCTCGTGGGTGCTGCTGAGTAACAAAAGGGACCATCAACACCTGGGATTAATAATGGTTTATCAACTAAAGTAATCTAGCCACGTAAGGGGCATCTTTATGCTGACTTCTAAAACACGCACGATATTCAGACTTGTCTAGACCAGTCCACGGGAGCTGATCATTCCACTGCGCACGCATCCCTCCGATTTTTTTTTAAACAAACCAAGTAAAATTTATTTAAGATGACAAAATTCACTAAAGTCCAGACATAATTTACATAAAAAGAACAATATTTCTTCTGTGTAACTATAAACTTCTACTCCCTCCGTCCCATAATGTAACGTCTTACATAATGGGACGGAGGGAGTAGAAGATAATCTAGAAGGCTAGCTTGTAGCATACGTGATCTCCTATGCATCATCATCGGAATAGACCTTCCAACAATGGAAGGGCACGGGGCACAACACCCCTACCCGGTTGTCTCCTCACGCTCGCAGAGGAGCCGCTCCGCTTCCTCAGGCGTCGTGAAGAGGGCAACTGCAACCAATTCCAACATTAGTCATGGTGTTGCACTGACGGCAGCGGAGGTGTCGCAAAGTGACCATTCCTCACTGATTCTGGCAAGCTCCCCGTCGAGGCAATGGCAACGTGCGTCCCTACCCATGGTGATAACGGCTAGTAATGGGCCTAGGCCTTTGCCGGGTGGGAGTCCTTGTGGACCCAGGGGCGTCTCGTCTCTACGCCTAGTCCTCCTGATCGTCAGAGGAGATGATGATCTCATCGGAGGAACCGATGGCCGTGGAGCTCAAGGGCCCGAGAGAGTGATGACACCGGTGCCAAGATCCGGAGACATCCCCGCTTGCCGACGCGAAGAACCACGACTTGGACATGGTGTAGACGGGGCTTTTGGACGTCACCTGAGCGAAGTTGCGTGGAAAAGGTGGGAATGGACTGTATGCGGTTGTGGACGACATCAAAACTGGCTTAAATAGGACCGGATAGGGAAGGTGAAGGGCTGGCAAAGCCGCATACAATGCGGCACCATGGTCGAAGTAGGCTTCTTGATCGCCGAGTCAATATTAAAATGCCTTGCTCATGCGGTCTGGCCGGTACCAATGTAGCGGTGCCACATCTGTTATGGAGCGATGTTTTTTTCTTCTTTTGCGCAAATTATGGAAAAACGTTAACCAACATAAATGCACGACAACACTTCATGTGGGCGCAGACACGAGCAACATTTTTCGACGGACCTAGAGTGTCGACGCGTAGTGGTCCAAACGTCCGAAAAGCCCCTAGCCCTAGTTTGCCTCCAGTTTGTGACAGAGCGGACTCGTCGGTCCACGAAGCGATGAAATAGTGCTTTGAATGGTAAAAAGGGTTCGAGCCACTCTGTCGGGTGGATGCAGGGGTTTGAAGACGCGGAGCCCTCTAGCTGATGAAGGATGATAGTGCGGGTGAGTTTTTCCACCACCAAAAGAAACCGCACGTCAGGATCCGATGCATCACTCTCCCAGCCGCAACAAATTCCATGGGCCTAAATCGAAGGCGCGTGCCTCACAGATTGAAAGGTGCGAGCTAGAAGGAGCCTGCGTGTTCACATCAGTGTTGCTCCCAGATATTTCCACGTTCATGAAGGGTGGCGAAAAGGAAAACCGTATTTGGTGGGGGTATATAATTGAGATGGAGGAGAATGATCGAGATGTGAGAGAAAACAATGGTGCACCACAGGATGCTGGACCATTCAGATCTTGCTGCCGTCAGCTGCAGTAGCCCAGTACAGAATTTTACTCAAGGAAATAAGAGCAACTTCAATCAAATGATCCATTTTGTCCGTACATGTTCGTTTGAGTCGTTACAGACACAAATCACAGCCTCACGCGACTATACAAACTAATGCTTGTTTGTTTTCATCCGCGCGCGACTCATTTCATACTTAAATTTGAGCCGGATTTGTGGTGGCACGGACACGAGACAGGCGTGTGCAATGCCTGCCCTTCTCCTTCCAGTGGCCCGCCCGTTGATGGCACAATGCCACCATCTCCCCTTCAATTTTCCAAAACCTCCCGCCTACTCGCGCACGGGTCATGAACAACGACACGTCGACCCTCGACGTCGTCGCCGGCCTTGTATCCCTTGCCTCCGCCGGTCCCGTCTCTGTAAAGGACGCACGCAAAGGGCCACCGCCGACCAAGAAGAAGGTTCTGATGTTGTTGCGGATTTACCTCACGGGTATGACCCCCCTAAGAAATGACCCGGCTATTACTTGGCGGCCCATGAGAAGGATTCTTATCTGAAACGCAAGGCCCGGGAGGTAGTTCATGTTAAGGTTGGCTTAGGGCCGTGGCTGGGGGGCGTCTGGAGGAAGGGGGTCATAGGGATTCTACCTCGCCCAAGTAAACAAGATTAATAGGAAGTAGATTAAGGCACGGGTCATACTACGACCCGGACTACTATTGTAATCTGAGGGCCTCAACCTATATATGAAGGAGAACCTTTGAGATAGAAAGATCAAGTAAGAAATCCTTGAGAGATAGGCTAGCGACTCCTCACCCTTGTAGTCGAGCACACCATCAATACACGCAAAACATGACATGCTTTTACCTCCATCGGAGGGTCCGAACCTCGGTAAACCCTTGTCTCTCGTTCCCGATCAACCTTATCCAACCAACCACCTAGTTGCAATGACTCCTAGACTAAGTCTTATCGCTAGGACACCCTGCCATGATAAAACCAGGATAGTTGACGCCCACCATGGGGCCAACGCATGGTGGTGTTGAGTTCTTGGAGAGCACTCTCCCAGGGATCAAGGGATACGCGATCGGCCGAATGACGAACAGTAGCCACGACGAGCTCTACATCGACAATTCAGACTGGGGTCCCGAGGCCGGCTCAATCGAGTACGGACACAAGATCCCCTTTGGCAAGATCCATGTTTTCATTGGGAAAATTGGTGAGTCAGGACCCGAGCCGGATAACTGCACCGACATCATCGAGTCGGCTCAACGCACCCAACCCGTCCGGAATCACGTCTTCGTAGGTTTCACTCAGGGGATTAATCTCGTGGAAAATTCTGAGTCTAGTGGAGATATCCTCGTTCTTTAAGATGGCGAGTCTTTAGTAGGAGAAACCGAGTCAATCTGCCCGCTCTTGGATAGTAAGCTTGGGGGCTACCCTCGCAATGACTCGGTTGGGGAGTCGTTCGAGCCGCCTCGCCAAGCCGCCGTATATATGGCCGGGACGATGGCGACATTTGATTTTGCAATGGCTAGAGCGGCGAATGGTCCCTGCGGCTCGGCCCAGCCCCGAACATGGTCGGGTCAAGCAAGTCACCGGCTCAGGCCATGGTCGATTTGATGGCTGAGATGGAGAAACTCGTGGAGACGACAGTGACTGCGGAGATTCAGGAAGAGCGCAACATAGAGCTAACAAAGATTCGCGGACAGATGACAAAGGTCCAGGAGGAAATTGATGCCAAGAATGCTCGGATGGTGGAGTTACATGCCCATATCCATAATGAATCGGAGCGCTTGAAGGTAGAGGCTTGGCAGTTAGGACTTCGTCGAGACGCCTCTGAAGTAGTCTAT
This sequence comes from Hordeum marinum, assembly GCA_022496015.1. NCBI lineage: Eukaryota > Viridiplantae > Streptophyta > Magnoliopsida > Poales > Poaceae > Hordeum > Hordeum marinum. Next base: position 200,422,380 of record CM039677.1, on the reverse strand, counting down.
CGGAGGAGGCACCCGAGCAGCCCCCGAACCTTGAGCCATCACGTCTGTTCAATACCCCGCAGTAGACGCTATGAGTTGGACAATCGCGCATGGACCTGCCTCGTTAGCCAACCTGGGAGCCTGAGCCGGCCTAGCCCGCGGCTCAATCTCCGCCTGATACGTCTCCAACGTATCTAATTTTCCTAACACTTTTGCTCTTGTTTTGGACTCTAATTTGCATGATTTGAATGAAACTAACCTGGACTGACGTTGTTTTCACCAGAACTACCATGGTGTTGTTTTTTGTGCAGAAATAGAAGTTCTCGGAATGGAACAAAAAATTCAGAGAATTATTTTGGAATATATGAGGAATATTGGAGCCATGAGACACCAGAGAGGTCCCCAAGGTGGCCAGCCTCCACCAGGGTGCGCCAGACCCCCCTGGCACGGCCTAGTGGAGCATGCCCACCTCGTGGGCCCTATGACCCTAATTCCATTGCTATAAATTCCTAAATTTCAAGGGAGAAAATCAAAGAGAAAGTTTCATCGCATTTTATGATACCGAGCCACCGCCACCTCTTGTTCTTCATCGGGAGGACAGATCTGGAGCCTGTTTGGGGCTCCGGAGAGGGGAATCTTCGATCTTCGTCATCACCAACCCTTCTCCATTGCCAATTCCATGATGCTCCCCACCGGGAGTGAGTAATTCTTTGTAGGCTTGCTGGTCGATGAGGAGTTGGATGAGATTCATCATGTAATTGAGTTAGTTTTGTTAGGGCTTGATCCCTAGTCCCCACTATGTTCTAAGATTGATGTTGCTATGACTTTGCCATCCTTAAGCTTGTCACTAGGGCCCGAGTGTCATGATTTCAGATCTGAACCGTTTATGTTATCATCATTATATCTATGTTCTTAATCCGATCTTGCCTAGTCATATGCACCTATTACGTGTTGTGATCCGTCAACCCCATAATGACAATATTTGGGATACTTCATGGTGATGACCGTAGTTTGAGGAGTTCATGTATTCACTAAGTGTTAATGCTTTTTTCCGATTCTCTATTAAAAGGAGGCCTTGATATGCCTTAGTTTCCTTATGGACCCCCTCTGCCAGGGGGGGTTGGACAAAAGATGCCATGCAAGTTCCTTTCGATAAGCATGTATGACTATATATGGAATACATGCCTACATTACATTGACGAACTGGAGCTATTTCAATGTCGCCCTACGTTATGACTCTTATATGATGAATATCATCCAACGAATACACCAATCTAGTGCCTACGAGTTTTCACATATTGTTCTTGCTAAGTTACTACTGTTGCTCCTACTATTACACTTCCTACAAGATCACTACTGCTACTGTTACCGCTACTGTTAATGCTACTACTACTATCAAACTATCATGCTACTATGCTACTGATCACTTTGCTGCAGATATTTATATCCAGGTGTGATTGAATTAAAAACTCAACTGCTAATACTCTCAAATATTCTTTGGCTCCCCTTGTGTCGAATCTATAAATTTGGGTTGAATACTCTACCCTCGAAAACTGTTGCGATCCCCTATACTTGTGGGTTATCAAGATCTTTTTATGCCGCCGTTGCCGGTGAGCATATCTATATTTGTTTAGTCACTTGGGATTTATATCAAGATCACTATGAAGAATCTGAAGGATACTAAAACCAAGATTTTCCCTCTACTACTAGGGGAGATAAGGAACTGCCATCTAGGTCTGCACTTGATTCACCTTATGTTATGAGTAAGTTTGCAACCCCACCAGATGTTATTAATCCTGATATTGATGATTCTACTTTTGCTATGAATGATGGTTATGATGATACTAGTACTATGCTTGATGATAGTGTGCCATTAGGTGAATTTCTTGATGAACAAATTGCTAGAGCTAAAGAGAATGAAGTTTATGAAGCTAATGAAACTGATGATCATGAAACACCTAATAGGCCAGGCTCTCCTAGATTTGAAATGCCTAAGATACCTGAAGGATATGCTTTGGATGGAGGAATAGCTAGAGATATTCTTGCTTGTAAGGATAAAAATGATCTTAAGAAACTACTATGCAAGTATAAAGAAAAGACTTTGAATCCTAAAATGAAATGTGATCCTAAGTTTGCTACTTCATCTATCTTTGTTACCGATAAGGATTATGAATTCTATGTCAATCTAAAGTTAATTACTTTGGTTGAATTTGGTCCTTTTCATGGCTATGAAACTGAAACTTTGGTAGCACATCTTACTAAGTTGAATGATATGGCCACCCTATTTTCTCATGATGAGAAGATTCGATACTACTATATTCTCAAATTATTTCTATTCTCATTAAAGGTTGATGCTAAAATATGGTACAATACTCTTACTCATGGTTGTGTGTGTAGTCCCCGGGATATGAGTTACTATTTCTCTGAAAAATATTTTCCTGTTCATAAGAAACAAGCTGCCTTACAGGAAATATTTAACTTTGTGCAAATTGAAGAAGAGAGTCTCCCATAAGCTTGGGGGAGGGGGGCTTCTCCAATTTATTAATGCTTTTGCCTGATCATCCTCTTAAGAAAATGAAATATTGGATATCTTCTATAATGGACTAACTTATGCTTCTAGGGACTTCCTAGATAGTTGTTCTAGTTGCGTTTTCTAGGAACGAACTGTTGAACAAGCTGAGGAACTATTGAATAATATATTGAAGAATTATGATGATTGGATTCTTCCTCAACCACCAATTGAACCCACTCCGAAGAAGAGAGGTATCTTATTTCTCAGTCCTGAAGATATGCAAGAGGCAAAGAAACATATGAAGGAAAAAGGTATTAAGGCTGAGGATGTTAAGAATTTACCACCTATCGAAGAAATTCATGGACTCAACACACCACCACCTCCACAGCTGGTAGAGGTAAATTCTTTATTAAAGTTTGATGAAGGTGATATCCCTTACAATAAACATCCTAGTCAATGCATATATGACTTTGATAACTACATTATGAAACAAGAGTACTTCAATCCAAATGTTCCGAAACACTAGAAATATAATTCTGATATGATTGCTCATTTGAGTGACTTGTTATTTTGAATCAGTAATGATGTTAGAGGTGTAGGAAAACATGCCTTTATGGTTCAAACTCAGTTAGAACAAGTTGCTAAATCTCAAAGAGAATGGTTTGATGAAATGAATAATAATATGAGTGATCATGCTATTAGAGTAGTGACTAGAGGAGGTAGAATGACCCAAGAACCACTTTATCGTGAAGGTCATCCTAAAAGAATTTAACAAGACCCTTAAGGAATTAGTGCTGAGATGCCTAGTCCTTCTAAGAATAAAAATAAAAATAAAAATGATAGGACTTTGGATGCTTCTAGTGAAGCCCTAGATAGAAAAACCTTCTGATGATAATAATGATGTCTCTATTTCTGATGCTGAAACTCAATCTGGTAATGAACATCCACCTAGTGATAATGATAATGATAGTGATGTTCATGAGGATACTCAACCTAGTAATGATAAAGAACCAGATAATGATGTAGAAATAGAACCTGCTGTTGATCTTGATAACCCACAACCTAAAAATAAAAGATATGATAAAAAAGACTTTGTAGCTAGAAAACATGGTAAAGAAAGAGAACCATGGGTTCATAAACCCATGCCTTTCCCACCTAAACCATCTAAGAAAAAGGAAGATGAAGAATTTGAATGCTTTGCTAATATCATTAGGCCAGTCTTTTTGTGTACCCGTTTAACAGATATTTTAAAGATGCCTCCTTATGATAAGTACATGAAAGACATCATCATTAATAAAAGAAAGATACCTGAAGTTGAAATTTCTAGCATGCTTTCTAATTATTATTTTAAGGATGGAGTACCTAAAAAACTTGGAGATCCTGAAATACCAACTATACCTTGCTTCATTAAAAGAAATTATGTCAAAACTGCTTTGTGTGATTTGGGAGCTGATGTTAGTGTTATGCCTTTCTCTTTATATAAAAGACTTGATTTGAATAAACTCACGCCTACAGAAATATTATTAGAAATGGCCAACAAATCAACGGCCATACCTATCGGTAGCTGTGAGGATGTGGTCGTTATTGTTGCAAATGTTACTATGTTAACGGACTTTGTTATTCTTGAGATGCCCGAGGACGACAACATGTCGATTATCCTTGGTAGACCCTTTTAATACTGCAGGGCTTGTTATTGATTGCAATAAAATCAAGGTCATTTTTCATATCAATGGTAATGAGCATACGATGCACTTTTCGAAGAAACAATTCCAAGTGAATGGTGTGAATGTTATTGAAAATTCTTTGGCACTCATTTTTGGAAGCTTTCAATTACCTTTACCTACTGTCAAAAAGATATATGATATTATTATGGTTCGGGATATGTCAATCCCTATTGAGGTAATTACGAAAGTTCTTCAGTTTCATGCTAATTGAAAGTGGTTGTTAAGAAGACTTGATCAACCTTATTAATGGATCATTTTTGAGAAGTATGAAGTTGATGAATTTAGAAGACACAACTCTCTATACCCACTTTTTGTTTTCTATTCGCTTAGTTAAATAAAATAAAATGCCATGTTTATCATGTTTTCTGAATTTCCCGTGCAATAGAAAATGACCCAAAAATACAAGTTCTCAGAATGTCTTGAAAATTTAACATGAACTTTTTGTAATTATTTATGAATTTCTGGAACAAATAACACCAGAGGGGGTGCACCTAGTGGCCACCTCCACCAGGGCGCGCTAGACCCCCCTAGGGCGGCCTGGTAGAGGGTGGGCCTGAGGTGGGTCCCCTCACTTATCCCTTTAGCCCTTGTCATCTCTTACCTCCGGAAAAATTAACCAGTGCTCTCTCCCTCATGTTCTTCCTCAAGAACCCATGGATTTCGATCTGTTTGCTCAAAGCTCCATTTCTGAAACTATTTTAGGCTATTGCTTCTTCATATGTAACTCCCCAATTACTTCAATTAGTTTTTTCTTTAGTGGTTTATTTTCAGAATAATTAGCTACTCTTGGTGCTGGTGTAGATGAGCTTGCATGTTGAATTCTTAGAGTTGTAAGTAGTTTGAATGCTTGATATGTCGTGTATGCATCCCTAGGAGTAGTTTCTATCAATCTTATTTAGTTTTGCTCACAAATTTTTGTGGACTTAAAATCTTTAGAATTTTAATTGTAGAAATAAGATGAATTTCTTTAGGAAGTACTCCTGCAAGAAGAATGCTAAGGGAGTTTTTGGGGAGTCATATGATAGCAACCTGTACATTGCGAGGAAGGAGGAAGTGCGGTCGTGTGAATGGCTACATACTCCCTTTATGGAGGAAGCCGGTTTCTATCAAGAATTTGCTCAATTCATTGAAAATGCTGGGCTGACTAACTTCCTCGTAGATAAGTGTGACCGGTACCACATCCTCACAAATTCCTTTGTGCAAAGTTTTAATTTCCTGAGTAGGAATAACCCTCCCGGGGTGCAGTTTAATCAATATACTGAAAACTACAAGATACCATTCATTGACTTTTGTGAAATATATCTGATTCCTTCAGACAGGGAACTAAGAGAGCCTAGACCAACACAGTTCGAGAGCGGGTTCATTCTAATCCTTACGCAACTTGCAGCAAGAGCCGGCACCCAAATTCCCCTGAAGTTTCCAGCAACCGTAGTAGAGAGCGGGCCTGAAATCCCCGACCTGGCCGACGGTATCTGATACACATGAAATTGTTGATGTAGCTCAAGCTCAATGCGAGGCGGAAGTGGCAACTATAACGGCGGGTCAAGTAAGTCCTCCTGCACCCTAGATAATTTCTTCAGGGGCGGGTTTAAATAGTAGGACAATTGGCATACTATGACTCGTGCTAGCTCTTCGCAACGAGCGCATGCCAAAGATTTCAAGGGTCCTCGTAAAGTTCCAAACTACACAGCTGATCTTGAGTCGGCAGCATGGATAGAGAGCTACGAAATAGCCATGGATATGCTGGATGTCAGTGATGTGGTTTGCGCAACGTACTTGACCATGATATTAGAAGGACCGGCTCGCACTTGGCTGAAGAACCTCCCTCCTAATACGATCAATACTTGGGCAGAGCTGAAAGAGCGCTTCATAAAAAAAATTAGGGAACTTGCAAGCGCTTGATAACGATCGTAGATCTATAGCATTGTATTCAGCATACGAACGAGTCCGCCCACCACTGGACTCGCCGGGTTGTAGAGATTATTCACTCTTCAGACAGTATAACTAATGCCTAGGTTGTTTTGATTTTGGAAAAGAATTGCCAGTTCCAGCCACTTGTCCAGAAGCTTGGGTGCCTCAAGTGAAAGGTTCAAGACATGGGAGGTCTCATGGATGTCCTAACCAGGTATGACGAGTCGGACAACACGAAAGAGCCTAGCTCGGATGATGACAAGTCTAGCAAAGGCAAGAAACATGACGGTGGCAAGGTTCGTCAGTGGCATAATTTTGGACAGAATGGAAATCACAATAATCAGGTAATGGTGGTAAGCGCAAACATTCTGAAGGTAGGTCAGATTTTTTTGCCAACACCAATATTGGTTTCAAGAATCAGCAACAAAACAACAATTTTGGTGGGTCTAATAATGCTAATAAGCTGCGCAACTATGAGGAAGCGCTTAAGGCTCCTTGTCCCAAGCATACTTTCCGAGATAAGCCGACCGCTCACTCGTGGGAAAATTGTCACATCATGCAGGAATTCCGCTATCAAGCATTCTAGAATTATCATGGAGGCAATGATGGTGGAAACTCAGGTCATCCTGGACCTTGCGGGTCAAGTGCCAGCTCGTGTGGCGATTTCGCTGGGCCAGGCTTCTAGGGACCGGGTGGCTCAAGAGTTGGATTCCAGCATCATGGAAACAATAGTGGGGGACATCAACGGTCTGGACAAAGCAAGCAACAACAGCACAATCAGGCCGGTTTTGAGACCAATCATAAGCAGTTAAATAACTGGCAGTATCACGTGTTTACCACTAGCACCTTCAGGCATGATTGCAAGGTCAAGCATAGGGCCATTAATATGTTCGAGTTGGCTGTCCCGATGTATTTAAATCGGTCCGAGCACCTGATCACTTGGAACAAAGAAGATCATCCTCCCCGGGTTGACAATCCACGTGGCCTTGTGTCATGGGGAACGAACACCTATGGGACCGTGGGGGCCCCTTTCAGCTCTGCGAGGGGGCGTGATGGCAGAAAGAGCAGGTCTAGTGAGCTACACACGGGGTGTTTTTACCCAGGTTTGGGCCGCACGGGTGCGTAAAACCCTACTCCTGCTTGGTTGTATTGATCCTGTTCTAGGGTTCGAGCTACAGGAGCGCCATGAAAGGCTGCTATGTGAGCTTGGGAGCCTTCTCTTCCTCTCTAACCGTCGCGCTGTCCGGTTGCCTAACTATCTGAGAGCCCTAAAAGCTAAAGAGTCCAAAAGTTCGAGAGTCAAAAGTCCTCTTCTGCAACACCCTGGGACTCCTTTTATACTCAAGGGAATCCCAACAGTGGCATACAGTGTGCACACGGGACGCACAGTGCTGCTACAGCGCTATCATACCTAACCCTGACGGGGGTAGGACAAGAGCATTAAATGCACCGTCAAGGGCCTCAGTCCGTTAGTGGGACGGGACGGGCGCCATCCTGTTAGTGCATCCAGTGCCCCTTAGTGATTTTGGTGTATTGAAGACTTATAGGTTAAGGCACTAATGTGTTTGTGAGTGTACACAGGCTCTATAAGTCGATGATGAGTTTTATATATTCGGAAATTATCGACCCCTAAAAATGTATGTCTTCAAGTGAAGACTTTGCTGAAGACTTTCTGAAGACTTTGGTGAAGACTTTGTGAAGACTTTGAAAATGAAGAAGTTGGTGTGACCTTGAAGATATGAACGAGGAATATGAAGCATGAAGACTTTTGTTTTCGTAGTTTCGTTTTCTTTATTTGAGTCATAGTAAACACCGTACTGCGATAGGCGGCCGAGGTAATACTAAGGAAAATTTCAAGCTAATGCTCAACTCCAATATCCTCAACCCATACAATCCTTCGAGTGAAGCCTTTGAAAATCTCTTACGGTTCAGACAAGTTCTTCAGTGACAGAGACGAAGTTCTTCTGGTCTCTGAAGAAATTGATCTGACTAAGGAGTTAGGATTTCGCCAGTGCGAATTGCCTACAAGTGAGGAACATGATAAGCTGAGGACTTTCATAGCTCGAAATTCCGACCGTTGCTGTGCTTAGCGCCAGCTGTCCCCAATCATTCTTATCCACATAACGGTCATATCATTGGGGGCATTTATGTCTTATCATGTCAGGTTGCATCCTGGCTATAAATAGCCACCCCTCACAACCACCAGCTGGTTGGCTGCTCCGAGAGAGAACTGACACTTGTCATTTGAGAGCAACCCATCCTCTGAGGACTTTGAGAGAAAATCATCAGTGAGGAAAAACCCAAAACCAAACCACAAAACCCATAGTGATTGAGCATCACTGAAGAAATTCCTGTGTGGAACCGACGCTTGTTACCTTTGAGGACTGTGCATCCTCTAGACGGTTAGGCGTCATGGTCTAGTGCTCTTGCAGTCAATTGGGGACCACGAAGTGACCTTGGTCTAGAGCATCCAGCAGTAAATTGTGGATCGCCGGGTGACCAGTTGGTGAGGGTTTTGGAAGTCTACCCTGAAGACTTACCACGAGTGTTGGGCGAGGACTGTGTGACCTTAGCTCAAGGAGAATACGGTAAGGACTGTGTGTCCTGGGACTGTGTGTCCTCTGGTTTAAATCCCAGGCCGCTCCAAACCAGACGTACAACTGTCACAACAGTTGGAACTGGGTCATCAAACCATTGTCTTCATCGAGCCATCTGGTTCTATTTCCTCAACCCCTCTATTCCTCATATACCTATTGATGAAATTGATTGTTACTATTTGAAGAATTTGAGTGAAGACTTTCACAAATTCCTCACCTCAAATTCTTCAAGTTACCTTGTTCATCACTGCATATCCTGTATCACGCTATGCTCTATTTGTGGATGTTTCATTTCATCATGAAGATATGCTGTTACTATGTCCCTCATGCACTTGAGTACTTATTCCGCTGCTAGTTATTCATCACATTTCAAATTCCTCAAAGTTGAAATTCCTCAAGTGATGAATTTGTAAAAATCGCCTATTCACCCCCCTTCTAGTCGATATAACGCACTTTCAATTGGTATCAGAGCAGGTACTCCCTCGTTCTGTGTGATTTTGGTTTAACCACCTGGAGTCTAGTTATGTCGACTGCAGGTATGATCAAGGTTTCCACGGGGTGTCCTACATTCAATGGGACAGACTACCCCTATTGGAAGAACAAGATGCGTATGCACCTTGAAGCTATTGACAACGATCTGTGGTATGTTGTGGAAAATGGTGTGCCCTCTGTCACTCCCACTGTTACTACTACTGATGTGAAGAGATTCAAGCAACTCGATTCTCAAGCAAAGAATATCATCTGTGGCCATATGAGCAAAGGTCAGTATGGCAGAGTGAGTGCTTTGGAGTCTGCTAAGCTTATCTAGGATAGGCTGTCCAAAGTCAACGAAGGTGTTTCCACTCAACGTGACTCTCGTGTTGATGTTCTTCGCAATCTCTTCAACCGCTTCAAGAGACTTGACAATGAAAATTTTCAGCAAACATTTGATCGCCTCACTGATATATCCAATGAACTTCAAGCACTCGGTGCCACTAATATCACTGACCATGAAGTGGTGAAGAAACTGCTACGATCTCTCGATTCCTCATTTGATACTCTGGCTTTGATGATTCAAGAATGTGGAGATTATAAAGCTCTTGATCCTGCTGATATTCTTGAGAGACTCAATACTCATGAATTCCAACAAGCTGAAAAGAGAGACCTCTACGGGCCAAGCTATGGAAGATCTCGTGCTCTGAAGGCAAAAGCAATTTCCTCATCTGAAGAAGATTCGGATAGCAGCCTTGGTGACCCTGAAGAACTAAGTCAGGAACTAGCAATGCTTGTGAGGAAATTCCAGGAGTTCTCGAGAAGAGGTGGATTTAGAAAGTCATCAAAAGGTGGCTTGAGGAAATCAGATTCCTCAGAAGATTACAAGAAAATAACCTGTCATCGTTGCAAGAAGCCTGGTCACTTTATCTCCGACTGTCCTCTCTGGCAAAAAGACTCAAAGAAGAAGAAGAAATACAAGAACGATAGTTTTGATGACTCGAAGAAAAAGAAGAAATCTTCAAAGTCCTCATCTGCAAAGTCCTCATCTTCAAAGTCCTCAAAGCACAAGAAGAATGGTTCCAGAAAGGCTCGAGCATTCATCGACAAGGAAATGGATTCTGAGGAAGAATCTGAAGAATATGAAGAAAAGGAAGAATCTGAGGAGGAATCAGAATCTGGTGTCGCTAGCCTTGCTCTCGCTACTGCTTTCGTCAGCAAGTCCATCTTTAACGATGAAGAATTTGACTACTCCAACGACTCTAACGTCAGCAACGATGATCATGCTCCCACTTATTGCTTCATGGCAAAAGGCTCAAAGGTACACAAACATCATTCCTCATCTGAATCAAGTGAAGGTGAATCTGATGAATATGTGAAACCTAGATATGCTAAACTTGTTAAAATTGCCACTAAGCAACAAAGTGCACTTGAAAAGCTTCATAAAATGCTGGACAAAAGCGAGGATCTGTTAAACCATGAAGTGGATCGGACTCAAACTCTGTCTGTTGATCTATAAAGTCTTCAGACAAAGTATGATAACCTTCAGATTCATCCTAACGACCTCTTAGCTGATCATGAGAAGCTTTCTTATGAATTTCTTCAAGGAAAGCAAGATCTTGAGAAACTGAGGGTGTCACATGAGGACCTCCAAAGGGAAAATGATTCATTACTGGCTCAACAGATCAGTACCGCTCAGGAAGATTTCATTCCACCTTGTTTGAAATGCATCGAACGTTCAAATGCTAATTCTTCACCTGAATGTTCAAATGCTTCTATTGCTGCAATTTCTTCAACTATTCCCGTGGTCTTAAATTCCTCATCTGAGGATACCACTAGTATCACTGATGACAATGCAGGGTTGAAGGAATTGTATGTAACAGGCATGTACAAAAGTCTCAAAGGGCATCAAACCCTTTGCGATGTCCTCAAAAAGCATATACTGAACAAGAACCCCAGGAAAGAGGGTATTGCCTTTGTGAGGAAACTCAATGCTGATGGATCCTACTGGACATCTGAGCAGTACCCCAAAACCTCATGGGTTGCTGCAAAAGGATCTCCTGTAGATCCATCCACTTTATCTGGATTTACTTGTGAAACTTCATATTCCTCTGATGAATCACTTGACTCGAACTACAAATTCTTCAAAAATCAGAAAAGTGAAGTATTTGCTAGATATGTTGGAACTAATTGCAGGAATGGTTCTCCTATGAAGAAAATCTGGGTTCCCAAGAGCTACCTACAAAATCTTCAAGTGAATGTCCTCACGACACCACTCAGGAAGAATAGGAACCCTAGATCAAATTCCTCATATGGACCAAAGTCCTCACTTGGACCAAATTCCTCAAATGGTCAAAATCATCATTCTCATGCTAATGCCTCTGTTTCACAGGGAAAACCTAAGAGTTATGAATATGTACATTATTCTTCAAAACATTATGTTCATAAGTCCTCGAAGAATTTTGCTACTTATTCATTTGAATACTCTAACCCTCGCCCTGTGAAACGAAACACACTTGCTTCTATGCCTCCCTTCTCATATGGTACTCGCAGAATGATGAATTCTTTGCCACCCCTCCAGATGTGGGTGGTGAAGAAATCAAACTGACATCTTATGCAGGGATAGGTCTCCAGATGAATTTGCTAGAGACCTGAGGAAATGCTTGAAAGGACGCAAGCTAACCATGATGAAATGAATTCTTCATTTATCACGTCCTCACTCTACTTGCTTACTATCTTATGTGATGAAATTCTGTCTGATGAAATTGATATCATATTCTTCACTATGAAGCATATGAGTTCATAAGTTGTACTAATTCATCTACAGGATGATACTCTAAAAGCTACTGAGTGGGTTCTTGATAGTGGATGCACAAACCACATGACGGGTGACAAGAATCTACTGATGAATTTGCCACTCACTCCATCTCCTCTGAAGCATATCACCTACGCAGACAAAGGAAAAAGCAAGGTATTGGGACTTGGTAAGGTTGCTATCTCAAAGGATCGAACCATGGATAAGGTGATGCTTGTTGAATCCCTCGGGTTCAACCTTATGTCTGTCTCAATGCTTTGTGATCTTGATATGGTGGTCGTGTTTGGAAAATTTTGTTGTGTTATCATCATGGAATCTGACAATTCCAAAGTCTTTGAAGGCTTTAGGAGAGAAGACTTGTATATTGTTGATTTCTCTACAGGTCCTCAACCTGCCACTTGCTTACTTGCAAAGTCTTCACAAGGGTGGCTGTGGCATCGACTACTTGGACATGCTGGTATGAGGAACCTACACACACTCATGAAGAAAAAGCACATCATTGGCATCGAGGGTGTCAAATTCCTCAAGGACCACCTCTGCGGTGCATGTGAATCTGGGAAGATGACCAGATCCAAGCATCCCTCGAAGACAATCATGACCATGACTCAACCCTTTGAATTGCTTCACATGGATCTATTTGGCCCCACTCATTACTCCGTACTAACAAATGCATCAAGTTTGTATGGCTTTGTCATTGTTGATGATTACTCTTGTTACACATGGGTGCATATTATTCTGTACAAAAATGAAGTGCAGGATGTCTTCAGACGATTTGCTTCAAGGGCCTCCACCAACTTCGGCGTCAAGATCAAGCATATCAGGAGTGATAATGGGACTGAGTTCAAGAACACTAATCTTGATGAATATCTTGATGAACTTGGTATTACTCATGAGCTATCTGCCCCTTATACTCCTCAGCAGAATGGCATTATGGAGCGCAAGAACAGGACTCTTGTTGAGATGGCTCGAACCATGCTTGATGAATACAAGACTCCTTGTTGCTTCTGGCATGAAGCAATTGATACTGCATGCCACATCATCAACAGGGTATATCTTCAAAAATTCTTCAAGAAGACTTCATATGAGCTTATGACAGGCAAGAAACCCAATGTAAGTTATCTCAAAGTCTTCGGTGCAAAATGCTGGATCAGAGATCCTCACGACAGTTCTAAGTTTGCACCGAAAGCACATGAAGGTTTTATGCTTGGTTACGGAAAGGACTCGCACACCTACAAAGTCTTCAACACCTACCATCAAAAGGTTGTTGAGACTGTAGATGTGCGGTTCGATGAAACGAATGGCTCACAAAGAGAGCACCTACCTTTTGTGTTAGATGAACAAACTCCCGAGGAATTCATCAAGCTGAAGGCAAGAGAAGATGTCATACCCACTGAGGAAATCTTTCCATCAAATGAAGACTCTCATGCTGATATACCTGAAGAAAATGGTGCTGATGAAAATCCCCAGCCTCGTGAACCTGCTCATCCAAGAGTAGCAAATGAAGTGCAGATTGACAAAATCATCGATGACATCAATGCACCAAGTACTCTCACACGCTCAAAAGCTTCACATCTAACTAACTTTTGTGGGCACTTTGCCTTTGTCTCTATCATAGAGCCCACCAAAGTTGATGAAGCATTCAAGGAGCCTGAGTGGATTCAAGCTATGCAAGAGGAATTGCATCAATTCAAGCTCAACATTGTGTGGGAACTTGTCAAGCGACCAGATCCTCACAAGCATAACATCATAGGTACCAAGTGGATCTACCGCAACAAGCAAGATCAAAATGGCCTTGTGGTGAGGAATAAGGCTCGAATTGTAGCTCAAGGCTACACACAGGTTGAGGGAATTGACTTTGATGAAACGTTTGCACCCGTTGCTAGACTTGAAGCTATTTGCATATTACTTGCTTACGCTAACCATCATAATATCATCTTATACCAAATGGATGTGAAAAGTGCATTCCTCAATGGTAAGCTTGAGTTAGAAGTATATGTCGCTCAGCCCCATGTTTTGAAGACCCTAAGCATCCTAACAAAGTCTTCAGACTAAACAAGGCCCTCTATGGCCTCAAGCAGGCCCCTCGGGCGTGGTACGACACTCTGAAGGAATTCCTCATGAAGAAAGGCTTCAAACCCGGTTCACTCGACCCAACCCTTTTCACAAAATCTTATGACAATGAACTGTTCATATGCCAGATATATGTAGACGATATTATCTTTGGCTGTACTGACAAACGTTACAGTGATGAATTTGCCTATATGATGAGTGAAGAATATCAAATGTCTATGATGGGAGAGTTGAAATTCTTCCTAGGTCTTCAAATTCGTCAGCAAAACAACGGCATCTTCATCTCACAAGAGAAATACCTCAAAGATTTTCTGAGGAAATTCGACATGCAAGATTGCAAAGGGGTCAAAACTCGAATGCCTTCAAAAGGCCACCTCTGCACTGATGAAAATGGTAAAGATTTCGATCAGAAGGTATACTGCTCCATGATTGGTTCATTATTGTATCTATGTGCATTTAGGCCTAACATTATGCTAAGTGTTTGCATGTGTGCCCGATTCCAAGCAACACTGAAGGAATCACACCATAAGGTTGTGAAACATATTCTTCAATACTTAGCTCACACACCTACACTTGGATTGTGGTATCCCAAGGGCTCAAATCTTCATCACGTTGGATACTCTAATGCTAACTATGCTGGAGATCGTGTGGATCGCAAGTCAACCTCAGGCACATGTCATTTCCTCGGACGATCCTTAGTCTGTTGGTCCTTGAAGAAGCAGAACTGCATTTCACTCTCTACTACAGAAGCTGAGTACATTGCTGCTGGCTCGTGTTGTGCTCAGTTACTATGGATGAAGCAAACCCTCAAGGACTACGACATCAAGTTGAAGAATGTGCCTCTTTACTGCGACGACGAGAGTGCCATCAAGATTGCTTATAACCCAGTTCAGCATTCCAAGACCAAGCACATCCAAATTCGTCATCACTTTCTTCGAGATCATGTACTCAAGGTTGATATCTTCATCGACCACATCCCCGCTGAAGAACAGGTGGCCGATATCTTCACTAAGCCCTTCGATGAAAAGAAATTTTGCAAGTTGCGGTGTGAGCTAAATATCTTAGAATCTTCGAATGTCCTTTGAAGAAAGACACACATCCTAACACTTATGCAAAATTGATGACCTTGATGTGCAACACACGAAGAAACGTTTTTCTTCAATCAATGAAGAATAACTCTCTAAGTGTGAAGAAATTAACAAAGAATTTGATTCTCAGAACCCTACGACAATTGGACGCGGTGTCTGAAATCATCATTCTTATACGGTGGGTTACGCCACCAACCAAAAGTTGAAATTCTTCAAAATTGAGCATTTCGTTGCTTTTGCAAATTCTTCAAACTATCAAATTCTTCAAGTTTGCAAATTCCTCAAGTTTTTCAAATTCCTCAACTTTTAAAATTCTTCAAACTTTGAAACCCAGGTTCTTCATTGACTATACGTATTTATAATTGAGTTTTCAATGTCCTCAACAGCATTCACTTATTGCTAATTCTTCAAGTTGATTTTCATCTAAGTGAATGTGATCGGACCCCTTTTCCCCCTCTATGCTAAACTCAACCAAGTCTGTTCACAAATTCTTCATATGCATTCTACTTTGAAACTCGTTCAAAGACTTCACTGTGTCCTTGACAGCTGAAGAATTTGCGAACGAAACTTTGAAACCTTCACTACAAAATTTTTCGGCGGTTCCCGCTCAAACTGTTCCTATTCTTGCGCCTGGATAACCCATGATCACCACCGCTAAGTATGTGGGTGACACCTATTGCGTGGAGAGCAAGGGTTAGGGGCAATCCTCTCCAAAATCTTTGGGCAGATCGGTTTTCACTTCCTCTATAAGTAACCCCTTCCCATCAACTGTGCTCGGTTACTCCGCATCTCATCCCTCTCCCGAGCTCCAACCTAGCGCCGCCGCTAAAGTCATCGTCGCCAGTGAGGAAGAGCTTCACTGCCTCAACCTCGTCGTCGCCGTACTCACACCGGCCGCGGAAATCTTCATCCCGCCGTCGCTGTAGCTGTCTCCCTCTGCCAAACTAGGGCATGGGAGATCTGAATGCACGAACTTCGCAATCTCATCTCTGAGTTTGTCGTGTTCTTCACCAGGGTAATAAAATTTATTTTTACTACCCTTGTTTGATCCTCAAATGCTCTTCATATTCCTTAAAAGGTGTTTGTTTCCTCATAAACCTTATTTTAGAGCACCTTACATCTCCTCATACTTGATGATTTTCTCTAAGTAATGATTTTCTTCAAGATTCCTCAATTGTACAAATCCTCAAAATTTGTACAACTTGGGAACCTGAGACAAAGAACACTTAGTGAAATTCCTCAAGACATCCATGGTCAAATTCCTCACACCTAATTTTTCTTCAAAATTTTTGAGAACGCATATGACCTCTTCAAATTCCTCGCACCTATACTCTGTTCACAGGTACAACATGTCCGCTGATGAATCACTAGGTTCTCATCAACTTAACTCATTTGCAGCGCTTCTTGAAGAAAAATTGTGTACCTCTTCAGAATCTTCAAGAGTTCATATTCCTCAAGTGAAGAAAATGGCTGACGGAAAGAAACCACAGAAAGGAGGAAAGAAGCCAGATGTGCACACTACCTTTGAGATTCCAGAGGATGTGTATGATGAATATTGCACACCTGATGAAGAAACACATGGAAAAGAGACGACCAAGCAGAGAAAGATTCGTCTGCAAAAGATTGAGAGGAGATGGGCAAAGGAATGGAAAGAATATCGATATGTAACCCCAAAGTACATGATGAAATTTGCAGTGAAACCACCTTGCAGCAGGCCTCCTCTAGCTCAGAACCAAATCGCTGATCCCACAAGCCTAAAGACTGGTGTGGACTTTCCTCATCTATGGGAGAAGCAGCAAACCAAGTTGGCTAGGAAAGCCAAAGAAGCAGTGAAGAAATTCAATGAAGATTCTGCTGCTGCCTCTGTCGGAGCTTCTGCAAGTGCTCTGAAGAAAATCATGAAGAAATCTGCTTTGAAGATAGGTTCTTCAACATCAAGACCTTCACAGCAGATTCCTCAAGGTCAAAGGCCTCAGCTTACAAAGTCCTTAGCACCTAGAACTGTCGCTGCTTAGTCTTCTACAACAGTTATAAAGTCCTCAACACCAGTGCATCTGGCTACATGCAAGAGGACTGAGGGTTTCACCAAAGTCCCAAAGATCACTGCTAGCTCCTCCAACACAGCAAAGTCTTCAACCAGCCCCTCTGGGTTGAAGCTGAAGAAAACTACTGGACGAGGTCAAAGACCAAGTCCTCACACAAGCAAGGCTGTGATGACCATACCCTCACGTTCTGAGGATAATGATGATGATGATGATGAAGCTGATGATGAGGAATTGGAATAAATCATCCGACAAAGTCAGCACAGGGCTGCTAGAGCAAAGGGTAGCTCTGTTCCTCTCATGCTGGATCCCAAGATGATCCTCAACTGCATCGACATATGGCATGAAGACCCAAGCACCCCACTTTCTTCACTAAATCTGCCTCCTGAAGTGGATCATGTCCTCACCCACTTCATCTCTCAAGAACAATGGAAGAGAGAGCAAGCTCTGAGAGCTAAGAGGAACAGGACTCGAAAAGAAAAGTTTCTGCGTGAAAATGTGATGAATTTGACCCCAAATCAACCCGTCACAGTTCAGTCCAAAATTCGCACACTCTTTGTGGATCAATAGAGGTATGATGCTAAATGGAAGGGCACCAAGGTCAGACTCGTCAGGGCTGCTCAAGCAGCTGTAAAGGATCACAACACCAGGGTTGCAGCTCGATCACAATCACAAAAGCCTCAATCTGAAGAAATTGCTCAGACTGCAGATGAAACTCCTCAGGCAGCTGATGAAAATGGTCAGCCTGATGAAACTGCTGAAGGAAATGCTTCTGCACCAGAAGCAACTGCCAGTGCTATTGAGGAAACTCAGACCACTGATGAACATGCCAGGGAAACCTCCAATGTTGTGCGTGAAGAAACTGCTATGCCAACAGGTACTTCTGTTGTACCTGAAGAATCTGATAGGCTATCTGAAGAATCTGCCGTGCCTGAAGAAACTGAACCACCCAGGGCAGCTGCATCAGTCATTCCTGAAGAAACTGCTACTGCTGAGGAAAATCCACTCAAGAGAAAAGCGTCAACTTCTGATGCCCCTGTGTTGCATAAGTTGAAAACTTCATCAAGTTCCTCAGCAACTCCAATTGATGCAACTCCAATTTCCTCTGCACCAGCCTATGCTATTGTGCCATTCGGGAAGGAGTATGTCATCCCTGAAGAAGAAGAAAATCATTCGGCTGCTTCCTCAGAGCCTCTTGATGAGGAAATTGTCATTCATGACACTGCATCAACCCCCAATGTATCATCGCTCCAGCTTCTGGTAACTTCTGAGGAAGCTGGCGTAGAAGAAATTGATGAAGAAGTTGACATTGGTAACACTACTCCAGTAGTCAATGATGAATATTGGGAATCTGCACATCCCAATTCACCAATGGCAACTCCTCTGATGTTGATTCCTCAGTCACCTGCACAGACTGAAGAAGTCACAAAAGACTCTGAACATGTGTACCTTCCAGACAGTGAAGAAATTCTAGCTGCAACATCTGAGGAAAATGATGCTCCGGCCACTGCCGAGGAACCAGTTCTACAAATCACTCAATCTGATGTTCCTCCATTGCCAACGAAGATCAAGGGGCGCGCACGAACAAATCTTCAACCCAAGCCAAGACTGCCCTTCAAAGGCACTATTCGTCCCAAATTCCTCAAGAATAATTTCTTCGATGAACACTCATTCTTCTCTGGACCAAACCCCTATGACTCTGCAAGGGCTGGTCGCAACAGATTCTGGACTGCCTCTCAACTCAACTACTATGCGTCAGTCCTGTATGAGAAGAAGAAAGTCTTCGAGCACCATCAGATTCCTCATGTTGATATGGAAAGTCTTCCATCATTCACTCCAGTGCTCCAAGTTCTCTATGAAGCAGGACTTCTTCCATTCTGTGTCGACATCTGCGACTGGAATGAAGAAATCATCATTCAATTCTATGCCACGCTTCATATTAGCGGAAATTCCTCAGATATCAACTCATGGATATTGGACTGGATGACTCGCACAACCCACTTCACTTCTCAAGCCTCTGAATTGCTTCAATGTGTCCCTATTCCAATTCCCTCAGATGAAGCCCGCAAACTGTTTAATGAGCCTGCACTTCCAAATCAGCTGATGCAAGTGTTGATGAAGCCTTTGCCTCCTGGAACGCCTCAACCAAACACCTTTCTTGTGAAGAATCTGCTATATGTGCCTAGGACTGTTTACCGTATCCTCACGAATACACTAGGTCCTCAGAAAGGCCACGATTCTGAAGAAGAAGAAGTGGAAGGAGTCATGAAGAATATGCTCTTCAACATCATTCATGGGATTCCCATCGACTTGCATGATTTCTTCATGAGGACATTGGCCAGTGCTGCCTTAGCTCCATTTGAACAGAAGCCTTATGCGCCATGGATCATGAAATTCATCAGGGCAAAGTCCTCAGTTCCCTTTAAGGCTGATTTTCAGAATCACTTTGGCTTTCTGCCTCCAATAGAAGTCATCAAGAGCTCAATTGCCTCAGTTGAAGGAAAAGGCAAATCTGTCATTGATGAAGGCACTCGTCCTTTGGATGGACAGTTCCGCAAAGCCGCTTCCTTCTCCACCAATGATGACACTGCCACTCAAGACTCCGGTGCAAGAGCCTCAGCTCAACAACCTCAAGCGTCTGCCCCTCGTGTGATGACTGGTCCCGAGCTTCTAATAAGTCTTCATCAAAAGGTCGATCACAATCACAAGTGGGTGAAGCATCAACTTGGTTACATTGTGTAGAACATGACTGTGACGCAGAACACAGTGAAGAGAAATCACTACTATGCGCATGAAACCCTCAAACGCACTTGGGCCGTACTGTCTCACATCATGTCTTCTGAAGAACTAGATGAGCTGGATATTGAGGAACATCCCGACTGGGCTCGGCAACCTCAGAAGAAATTCAAGAAAGTTCAAGTTCCTCTGATGGTAGCAAGTTCATATTCTTCATCTCGCGAGCGTGATGACGATGAAGACATCGATGATACTGCTGCAGACCTTGCATCGACAAACGACCCCGACAACGCCAGCGCTGCTTCCTCACCAACATGATGAAATTCTTCAAAGGGGCGTTAGTCATCACTTTTTCTTCCCTTTTGGTCTTCGATGACAAAGGGGGAGAAAATTTGAGTTAGTCTTCAAGCGGGCCTCTATAAATGGGCTTTTTTTTAAGTTACAACTCTCGCTCTTCCGAAACTTTTGTTGATTTGAGTTGTAAACTTTAGTCCGATGGTGGTCTGACACTTTTGAACTATTTCCTCGCATGTTTATTTCCTCAAATACCTTAATGCATGCATGCTGAATTTCGTCAGACACCATTTTCATCACGCATTTCAAATTCTTCATATCATATATTCAAATGCGTGTATGAATTACAAGATATAGGGGGAGTTCTCCATGTTTGAACCTGCCATGTGCATTTGCAGTCCAAAGCAAATTCCTCATATATGCACATCTTCAGGGGGAGTTCTTCTATATCTTGCAATCAAATTCCTCAAAATCTGTACTTTCACTTCATATGTTTATCCCCGTTGAAAACTTAACCTATTTGTCATCAATCACCAAAAAGGTGGAGATTTTTAGTGCATCTAGTGCCCCTTAGTGATTTTGGTGTATTGAAGACTTATAGGTTAAGGCACTAATGTGTTTGTGAGTGTACATAGGCTCTATAAGTCGATGATGAGTTTGATATATTCGGAGATTATCGACCCCTAAAAATATATGTCTTCAAGTGAAGACTTTGCTTAAGACTTTCTGAAGACTTTGGTGAAGACTTTGTGAAGACTTTGAAAATGAAGAAGTTGGTGTGACCTTGAAGATATGAACGAGGAATATGAAGCGTGAAGACTTTTGTTTTCGTAGTTTTGTTTTCTTTATTTGAGTCATACGAAACACCATACTGCTAAAGGGGGCCGAGGTAATACTAAGGAAAATTTAAAACTAATGCTCAACTCCAATATCCTCAACCCATACAATCATTCGAGTGAAGCCTTTGAAAATCTCTTACGGTTCAGACAAGTTCTTCAGTGACAGAGACGAAGTTCTTCTGGTCTATGAAGAAATTGATCTGACCGAGGAGTTAGGATTTCGCCAATGCGAATTGCCTACAAGTGAGGAACATGATAAGCTGAGGACTTTCAGAGCTCGACGACCGTTGCTGTGCTTAGCACCAGCTGTCCCCAATCATTATTATCCACATAACGGCCATATCATTGGGGGCATTTATGTCTTATCATGTCAGGTTGCATCCTGGCTATAATTAGCCAGCCCCACAACCACCAGCTGGTTGGCTGCTCCGAGAGAGAACTGACACTTGTCATTTGAGAGCAACCCATCCTCCAAGGACTTTGAGAGAAAATCATCAGTGAGGAAAAACCTACAACCAAACCACAAAACCCATAGTGATTGAGCATCACTGAAGAAATTCCTGTGTTGGACCGACGCTTGTTACCTTTGAGGACTATGCATCCTCCAAACGGTTAGGCGTCATGGTCTAGTGCTCTTGCAATCAATTGGGGACCACGAAGTGACCTTGGTCTAGAGCATCCAGCAGTAAATTGTGGATCGCCGGGTGACCAGTTTGTGAGGGTTTGGAAGTCTACCCTGAAGACTTACCACGAGTGTTGGGCGAGGACTATGTGACCTTAGCTCAAGGATAATACGGTAAGGACTGTGTGTCCTCTGGTTTAAATCCCAGGCCGCTCCAAACTAGACGTACAATTGTCACAATAGTTGGAACTGGGTCATCGAACCATTGTCTTCATCGAGCTATCTGGTTCTATTTCCTCAACCCCTCTATTCCTCATATAAATGTTGATGAAATTGATTGTTACTGTTTGAAGAATTTAACTGAAGACTTTCACAAATTCCTCACCTCAAATTCTTCAAGTTACCTTGTTCATCACTGCATATCCTGTATCACGCTATGCTCTATTTGTGCATGTTTCATTTCATCATGAAGACTATGCTGTTACTATGTCCCTCATGCACTTGAGTACTTATTCCGCTGCTAGTTATTCATCACATTTCAAATTCCTCAAAGTTGAAATTCCTCAAGTGATGAATTTGTAAAAATCGCCTATTCACCCCCCTCTAGTCGATATAATGCACTTTCATGTCCCACCGACGCCGCTTAGCTTCGTCCAACGTCGACACCACGACACTCGTCCAGGTGGATCGACACCTGTCCTATGCAGTGGCGGTGTTTGCTGGGGCCTCACCTTGCTGGGGCCTTGCCTTGCCGAGGGTCTTGCCTTTCCGGGAGCCTGGAGGCTCTACGACCCTCTTGGCAAGGTCTTGCCGGTGGTCTTGAGTCTTCTGTGCTAGTGCTTGGTAAGTCTTTGCCGGGTCCTACCGCTGGGGTGGCTACCACTGTCCGCGGATGAGTAAATGGGCACTAGATGGCCCAAAAACTCTAGTGCACCGACAGGAGCCCCCGGGCCTAGGCCATACACGTCGCGAGGCATTGTTGGGCTAGGCCCAAATAGTGCGTGGGCACGCATGGCAGGGGCCCTGCAGTTGTGATCATTGAGCTTGCTGCGCTTCCCCATGATGCGCCATTAAATGCGGGTAGTGGGATACATGCGTGGCACGACCGTTACAGCAGTGCATCCGCGGAACGTTTTTGCGTTGTCTAGTTTTTTGTAAAAAAAGACCGCTCTGTGCATTCCCCATAAAAGAGGAGACTGCATAGTCGACGCCCATTTACCTCTCGTATTTTCCAATCTGAGAACCTCTCTCGTCTTCCTCCTCGAGCCCGAAGCAGAGCCTGTTGCATCCGCTAGTGCTCCCTCCCCGCTTCCGCCTGCTCCTCGTTCTCGATCTCCATCCCCACCATCACCATGCCTCCCAAAGACAGCAAAGGCAAGGACACGGAGGTCGTCTCGAAGAACAAGTCGGCGAAGATGCGGAGGGAGCATGTCGTCTTCCCGCCGGGGCTCAGCCTGAGTGTCCTGAAGAGGCAATACCAGTGGGCGTGGGCGACTGCGACGGCAGGGCACCCCGTCTCGTCGTGAACCCGGGTCCATTCGGGGAAGGTCCAGGCAAATACCCTTTCTTCGCCGATTACTTTTACTAAGGGCTCTGCCCCCCTTACTCGAACTTTTTTTTGACCTCATGCTCACCTACGGCTTCCAACTCCTGGATTTCACGCCGAACGTCGTAACCTCCATGGAGGTTTTCGCACACCTCTGCGAGAACTTTGCCGGACTGACCCCCAGCACTGCCCTCTTCCACCATTATTTCATCCCCCGCATCTAGCAAGGTGGAGCACTTTCCAGCGCCGTCACTTGGATTCCTTGGCCAGGAACCAAGGATACCTACCCTGAAGGGGCTTATTGCGATAGGTGGGATGAGTGGCGGGGCAGGTGGTCCTAGCTACGGGAGGAGAAGCCCCAGTCCTTCTGCGCGCCGCGAGAGGCCAAGATTGTGCGCATCGATGACTAGAGCGCCCTCGACCCTTGGGACAGGAGCCTCACGGTCGTGACGACAAGGATCCATCACCTCAGGGCCGCCGGCCTCTTCGTAGAGATGATAGGCGCTGACTTTCTTCGCCGGTGCATCGCCCCCTTGCAGAACAAGGGGAGGCCGGCCTGGAATTTCAGGAATGCGGCGGACATCATGAGGTTACGCCCTGGGCTGAACCACAACCTAACCACCATGCAGCACAGGGCCCTCTGCTAGAAGCTATTCAGGAGCATGTCGGCGATCGAGCTACCAGAGAGCGTGATCCCCTTGTGCAATAATTTGGCCTTGGGCAGAATCATTGCCATGATGCCGGTGTTCGATGCCCACAGTCTTGAAGCAACTTGGATGGAGCCGCCCATGGAGGTGGTGGAAGAGTTTTTTGACAACCTGTTGGAGATGGCCATCTGCGAGGAGGAGGGCCTCGTCCACGACACAACCGAGGAGGAGCTGGCGTACATCGACAACAGGACGGAAGAAGCAACACTTGCCGAGGAGGCTGACAACGTCGGCTTTTTAGAATCGAAGCCGAGAAAGGGGAGGTACCGCCGGGCGAAGATCTTGCCAGGCAGGGCGATCTCACCGAGGAGAGAGGCAACATGTCTACCCCGGGCCACCTTGCCGAAGACGCATCCGAAGAGGAGCCGCTCAAGGAGGTCCCGTCCCTTATCCACAGGAAAAGGCGCGTCCTTAGGAACGCTGCCACCGGGCTCTCAGCTCGGCAAGCTTCCTCGAGTAGCGTGGCCCCTAGCAAGGGGCAACCGACAAGGTCGCGCGGCGGCGCGAAGTCCAGCAGCAGCCCGCACCTGCCACGACCAAGCGGCCTAGGGGCACCCCTCCACCACCTTCTCGAGGCTCCAAAGCAGAGGTCTCCTTCGACTGTTCTCCTCTTAGCTCGGGGAAGGAAGAAGAAGATTAAGGATCCCGCCGTACCTTCCCAGCCTTCGGGTCTTCTTCCTTACTTGCTAATCTGTTTTGGTTTTTCTCCACATGGACACAGAAACGCTGGCGCAGCGGGTCGTGAAGAGGGCGAAGACCTCGACGGTTGAGGGGTCATCGGCAAATGCCTCAGGCGCACCGAGAGCGACCACCACCAATTCAGAGGATGCCCCGCGCCATAGCCCCCGATTCAGCCCCCGACGGAGACCCCGACATGAGTTCACTACTCATTTCCCGTTGGTAGGCGCTGGGACGTGCATCTATACTGTTGACATCACCGGACGTACAGGGGGAGGACGACAACAAGGGGAGTCATCGGCGACCGCCCCGGGTTCCCTTATCTCACCACGACAAGTATTGAAGCAATTCCGAACATCCTCCGTCCTGAGATACTAAGGAAGCTGAATGATAACGATGTGCCAAGAATTCCCTAGAGCTCAACTCC
The DNA here is from genome assembly GCA_022496015.1 of Hordeum marinum. NCBI lineage: Eukaryota > Viridiplantae > Streptophyta > Magnoliopsida > Poales > Poaceae > Hordeum > Hordeum marinum. The sequence continues at coordinate 200,397,322 of CM039677.1, read as the reverse complement.
CCGAAAGAAATCAAGTCAGACAGGAGACACCAAGACAGAACTCCGTCACATCGGTATCATATAGTTTCCACAATACCCGCGTGATCCTAAAAAAACTTTTGAGCGAGAAGAGGAGTAGAATCAAAATTCCTAAGTCGAATACCTCACCAGACTTTAGAAGAGGAGTAAAAAGAATCCTACTTTCCGATATAACTATACTCAAAAAAGTTTTTCACTAGAATGGACTCGGCCAAGTTCGATCAATCAAGGGGGCTCCTAGGTCGGTAGAGGCTCTAATACCAACTTGTCACGCCCAAGATGCAGTCCTATCCTTATTTCGGCACGAGGGCCTCGACAAGGATAGAAGCGATCTCGTCGTGTTGCAAGAATGGATATCATTACAAGTACATGTACAGAAGAGATGAGTATATGGAATTTGCTTAGACTCGCCATAAGCTACATCAGAGTCACATCAGTACAACAACATAGGCAAACATCATACATAAGAGCAGGGTCTGACTACAGACGAAAACAAACGACAAATTGACATCCATCCTTTCTATCCCAGGCTGCCGCCTAGAACCCATCCTAGATTAATGAAGAAGAACTCCAAATCAAACAAGCATCGCGCTCATGTTCAATCATCGCATACCTGTACCTGCAACTGTTGTTGTAGTAATCTGTGAGCCACAGGGACTCAGCAATGTCATTTCCAAGGGTATCAAGACTATTAAAGCTTAATGGGTGAGGTATGGTTAAGTGGTGAGGCTGTAGCAAGCGACTAAGCATTTATTTGAGTGGCTAACTTACGAATATAGAAAGTAAAGTATGGTGGCCTACGCATAACAGACGCGAACTAGTAATGATCACTAACTGATCCTGAACGCATACTTACGTCAAACATAACCCCACAGTGTTCTCTCTCGGATACAGACTCACGAGAAGAGACAGTCACGGTTACGCACACAGGTTGTGTATTTTATTTGAGTTTACTTCAAGTTTGCTATGACCGGGTGTTAAACAAAGTATCCAAGTTTGCCACATAACCATGGGCACGGCTTTCCGAAAGATTTAACCCTGTGGGGGTGCTCCAACTCATCCATCACAAATTAACCACACGCAACGGGAATAACCTCGACCACGGATCTCGTGATCATCCTAGGCAATTCCAAAGGAAATCTGACACCTCGAGATAGCCCGAAGAAGATTAGAGTTCCTCACTCAAGACGTTCGAGAAAGGTAAAACAAATCCAGCAAGGCCGCCCGACGTGCCCACAATCCCGATAGGAGCCGCGTATCTCGTTCTCAGGGCACAACCGAATGAGCAGTATGTACGATGGCCGAATAGAAATCCCCTGAGTTGCCCCAGGTGGCCCCGCAAGTGGCTCTGTTTTGGACCAACACTCATGAGGAGCACTGGCCCGAGGGTTGATTAATTATCCGTGGGTGCTGGCGGGTCCCTATGAAATTTATTAGTTATTAGGCAAATGTAGTACCAATATTGGGTCTTGCCAGATAAGTTTTATCCCAAGAAGAAAATCAAGGGGGTCCCCATAACAACCCCGAGCATGTTAGGAGCGCTCAATTATGGATCATAACACCGGTTCACAAGTAACTAGGGCGGCAAGAGTGGAACAAAACACCGAGAAAAAGGTCAAGACTTCCACCTTTTACCAAGTGTGTAAGTGCATTAAATTAAATAGCAATAATATTGTGACAACAAAAGAATGTCCATGTTGTCACATGGAAGCAATTGCACCTGCAGCTAGAAACGCTATAAGAAGGGCTAAGCAAGCGGTAACATAGCCAAACAATGGTTTGCTCGGAAGGTGAAGGGTTAGAGGCTTTTCATGGCAATGTTGGGAGGCTTGAGAAACAAGTGGTAGGTAGCAAGACATAACGATAAAAGCGGGACAACTAGCATGGCAATGATAGTAGTGGTATCCAGGGAAATGTGTCATCTTGCCTGAGATCCCGCTCGGAAGAAGATCGATCCATGAAGAAGACGAGGCAACGTAGTCAAATGAATCCTCACACTCCGAATGCTTTTGGAACTCTATCGAGAAGAAGCAATACAGAACAAACAATCAACACAAGATACACCACAAAATCTGCATGACATGATGCACAAACAAATATGATGCATATCCGGTTTAATATGCAACGCATGGCATGGCATGGTAAGCACAACAAACAACTACTACATATTAAGTGAAGTTCAATATGCCACGAGTTGCATATTGATGAATCTCCATGTTCGAATTATTTAGTTCCCCTAAACATGGCATGGCAAGCACAACAAACAACTACTACATATTAAGTGAAGTTCAATTATATAGCATTATGGCAACAAGAAAACAACACCTAAACATGGATTCCTATAGCAAGCAAAAAGACCAGGTGCTAGTAAACATATCATAGGGCATATCTCGTGTTAAAATTTATTTCATATCATGCATGGATTAAATCACATGAAATAGAAAAAAGAGCATCACAGCAAAATGACATGCACACAAAAATTCTCAAATGACAAAACTAGATGCACAGATAAATTCTATGGATTTTTCTACCCCGGAAACATATATAATATGATAGGTTCAAGTAGGAAAATGTCACATTTAATTATGCAAGTTATGACATAAACCGATTAACAAGCAATTCGTGCAATTAAATGCAATAATCACACCAATATTATTAGCATGCATGAAAATGCGATAATAGTAATCCACACATTTATTCCTATAGGGATTGATTAATTTCGATGCACATTAAAACATATATGTGCAATGCAAAATATGGCATTTATGCGAATGATGCAAACATCAAGTTTAAGCATTTTTGACATGAATGAAAATGGCACATAATTAATCTACACATTTTCCTAAGCATTTTTCATATATAAAACACTTTAATCCGACGTACGGTTATGAAGTTATTAGATGCATGATTTTAGGGCTTTTTCTGCAATATGTTTTTCATTGGTTATTAGCAAATTTGCATATAGGGAAAAAACACATGGGCCGAAAACTGTGGGCGCATCGTAGCAATGCAGCGCCTCGGGCGCGGGACAGGGTGACTAGGGTTTAGCTCACCTAGTGGGCTCGGCCCAGGACGAGGAAGGCTGGAGCTGGCTGGGCCTGGGGCGGCACCGGCCCACGCGTAGGCGAGGTCCAGGAGGTGGTCAACGCGCAGGCGCTCATCTCCATCCTTGCTTGAGCCCGAGCGTGAGGCAAGACGGCGGCGGCGCCATGGCAGGCGAGGCTGGGGTGCCAGTGGGAGAAGGCGTAGTGGGGGGGGGGACAACCGGATCCCGGCCAGGGGAACCCATCCCCAGCGCCAGAACGGCGACGGCGACGGACACCGGCGCGGCGGGCGCTGTTAGTCCTCCTACAGGGAGAGGAAGGAGAGATCGGTGAGGAAGAGAGGAGGCAACGGGGGAAGGAGAACGAAGAGGGTTGCGGGGGCGAGGTCCGATGAGGGCCGCCGGCGAGGCGCTCCAGCAAGGGTCCGGCGGACCTCCGGTGGCCGGCCGACCAAGGGCAGCGGGGCGCAGCTCTGGATCTCTCCCGATCTGGTTCGCTCGGGCGGCGGCGGCGGTTCGGGCCTGGTAGGCCGCAGATGGGCTTGGGCGGGCCGCGGTGGCTGAGGATGGAGGCTGTGGCTGGGTGGCAGCTGGTGGGTGGTTTGGCACGGGATTCGAGGAGGGATTAGGGTTTTCCCAATTAGGCAGGCTAGGGGTATAAATAGCAGTTCGGGAGCTAGGGGAGGTGTTTTTGCACCATTTTCAGACCGTTCGATCTCGATCGGATGGCCCGGAAGCGGAGGGGGGCTAAGTGGGCAGCGTGGCTATGGAGAGGTGGTTGGGCCAAGAAGAGAGGGAAATATGAGCCCGTGACACGAGTTCTAAAACACCGAAAACGTCCGACGAATAACCGATGACCGCGCTGCTACGACTAACCGTTCGGGTATCAAACGAACTCGGAACGCAACAAAATTCAGCAGGCAGTCTACGTACACTATAATAAGACCGCACGCTAGGTTTTGACCCAATCCGAGAATATTTTTCATGTACTTTATATAACGGTTTTTAATCGATGCCGCGGGCGCGTGCGTGTGTGGTTGGTCTCGAAACGGGCAATGGCAAGAACGGAGAGAACTAGCAACTATGAACGGATGCAAGTTTGAAAACTCATGACGACGTTATGCAGATGATGTGAATGATGCGATGATGAATGCAACAACCAAACGAAACACAGACGAGAATGGAAATAAAAGGGGAATCTTCTGGAGCATCAGTCCCGGGCAGTTACATCTCTCTCCTTTTTTTGTCTTCTTGAACTTCTCCCTTAGTTGTTCTTGGTTTGCCTTTCTGGTACTCAGATACTCCCATGGCGGGGGGAATGGACGTTGATTCCGTCATCAAGGAAACAACGAGGGACGCTGCTGCCGATGCTGACAGAATCGCCGACAAAGAACCCGCCAAGAGTGCCGAGGATGAGGCCGCCAAGAATGCTGCTGCCGAGGCCACAAGCGCCAAGGCGGCCAAAGCCACGCAAGAGGAGGAGGCCGTCAAGAAATCCGCTAAGCAGGCTGGTGAGCAGGCCGGCGGGGAGACGACCGTCAAGGGCCAGCCATCCTCGTCCGAAGCCCCTTCATCGAGGAGGTACTTCAAGGTCGGCGACAACCTATTCGTCAGTATCCTTGGCGTGACAAGCGCTGGGAAGCCACCTAAGGAGGGGGTCCTTGTTGAGGAAGCCATCATCGCCGCCGGGCTCGACATCGTCGATGAGCCAAACGCGTGCGGCAAATCCCATGAGGAGCGGCTCCTCCAGTCCATGGGCGACAGCTTCCGGAAGTTCCAGGCGCTTCACCACGCCCGAAAGGAGAAACTTGACTCCAGGGCTGCGGTCATCGAAGCTGCCGAGGCCAGTTTCCAGGAACGCGTCGCAGAGATCCAGGCTTGGTACGCCCCAGCCTCCAAGGATTTGCAGACCGTCTAGTTGCAACTGAGCGAAGGCTAGAGCCAGCTCTACATGCAGCAGTCCAACGTCGAGCAGGCGCAGGAGGAGGCCAAGCAACGGGCCACAGTAGAGGACGCTCGCTTGATGGAGCGTCACATCTTGCTAGGCGCCCAAGAGGAAGACCTTGTCGCTCGCGAGAGGGCACTCATCGACAAGCTCCACAGTAAGGAGGTGGAGCTTGAGGACCTCGTCGTGCGATGGACTCAGGAGTTGGAGTGCGGGCACAAGGAAGCACTCGGAGCCCTGGCGGCGGAACACGCCGGCAAGCTGAGGGAGGCTGTCAACATAGCTCCGGCCGTGGAGACTACCAGAAGTTCACTATAGGAGAGGGTGAATGAACTAGAGGTGCCCTTGGAGATCAAGGCGCGAAGGTCTCATCACTCGAGGCCAAGCAGAACAAGGCCGCTGCCAGTCTGATGGAGGCGCAAGTTGCCGCTTCTGACAGGGCCAAGCAACTCTCCGTGGCCAACGAGTCCATCGACGACTTGACCTTGAAGCTGGCCATGCTGATTGGGACCCTCGAGGCCGCCAACACCCGGGAGAAGGCTCTGGAAAAGGAGCTCCACGATGAGAAGTAGCTTGTCGATAGCACGGCCTTGTCCCACAACAACTTTATACGTGGGGTGGAAGTCTGGACCGAGAAGCTCGTCGACGTCATGGGGAAGCTTGCCGAACAACTGTCCGCCATGGGCCTAGAGGGCCCTTCGTATTATCCTGACGATAGGGTCCCTACGAGCGCTAAGGTGACCATGTTCTTCGACAGCCTACTTGAAGCCCTGGAGCAGCTCCATTCCGATCGGGCAGACCACCTGGCTGACGAATCGCGCAGGCTCTGCCAGGCTGTCCTTCATAAGGTGCTCGTCAAGGTGGCGTACAGGAATCCCGGCCTCAACCTCGACAATGTCCTTGACTGTTTGCCGAAGGGTGTGGACGTCCAGGCGCTCAAAGAAGTCATTGCACCCATCGTCGAGTGGGTAAGCTAGGTCAAGCGATTCGAGGGCAAACGCCGAGATTAGTTTCCCTACTCCTCGTCGCTGCACATATCCAGAACAATTTACTTCGTGTTAAAGTTTTGGCAAGGCCGATGTAATGCTATCTGCTAATGTCTTGGACAATTTCTATGTTATCTTCCTTGTTAGGCTAATTATGTATACGGATCTTTCCCTACGCCCTTTCTGGAAAAATCTTGCCGGCGTGTGTAGTCCTACCGCAAGCGCTTTCAAGAATGGGTCCTTAGCAGCCTGCTGGCGGTGCCACCGCTAGCAAGACACCTTGGCGTCCTTGGCGTGGCCATTCAGGGCGTCGGCCTTACTCGATACAGGGTAAGGGCGCGAGCGCTGTCACTTGGATTGTTGAGCGGGCTCGAAACGAAACAAGGAGCGCGGGCGAAGCCACTTAAGCCATTGAGCGTCCTCGAACGCAGTGAGGGTGCATCCAATCATGGCAAGGTTCCCGTGCGTGCAGGTTTTCCATACACAAGTCGAAACTGCTCAAGGAAAATAACTTTCGGCAAGGATTCACATGGGGTTGTCACAACTTATCGTTTTGTTACCTTTCTCCTTTCGGCAAGTTTGTTTTGGAACGTCGTGCTCGTGGGTATCCGTACCATCATTCCCCCTGGCAAAGCAGCACGCAAGGGATCCTTCTGCTCTTTGGACAAAGAAAGAAGAGAAAATATGGATATGGAACCTTGGCGGTTCGTTAGTCCTTGCCGAAATTAAGTGTAATGCAACTTTTTAGATAAGCATGCACATAAGTAAACATGAGAGCTGAACAGGATTGTAGAACACTTATCTTTATTTATCTACACATAGGATCTGAGCCTGGCTTTGTACCAAGGATTACATGCTTCGACGGCAAGACTTTTACAAGAGATGGTTGTCGGGGCCGTCCCGGCAACCACGCCTCATGGGTAGAACTTTGGAAGATGTTCGATATTCCAGGAGTTGCTTACTGGAATGCCATCCTCGGTCTCCAGGCAGACTGCACCGGGCTTGGTGACTCGTAGTACCCAATAAGGGCCTTCCCACTTCGACATAAACTTGTTTGGATTCTTGGCGGACCGAGCTCACTAAAGAACAAGCTCACCTTCCTCAAGACTTCTAGCATTGACCTTGCGGCTATGGTAGTAGTGCAAGGCTTGCTGGTAGCGTGCAGCTCTCAAAGCATCCTGAAGACGGTCTTCCTCAAGGAGTGTCGCGTCATCTTGGTGCAACTGCTCTTGCTCGAGCTCATCATAAGCGAGCACTCGAGGTGACCCGTATATGAGTTCCGTGGGGAGCACTGCCTCTGCCCCATAGACAAGGGAGAAGGGTGTCTGGCCGGTAGCTCGATTTGGTGCCGTCCTAATTGACCAAAGAACCACCGGCAGCTCATCAATCCAGTTTCTTATGCACTTGTACATCCTATCAAAAGTTCTTGTCTTGAGACGTCGCAGCACTTCAGCATTATCCCTCTCTGCTTGGCCATTGCTCCTTGGGTGGGCAACGAAAGGAAAATAGATTTTGCTACCAAGGTTTTGGACATACTGCATGAAGGTGCGGCTCGTGAATTGTGTGCCATTATTGGTGATGATCCTGTTGGAAACACCGAAGCGGCAAACCAGTCCCTTAAAGAATTTGACGACTGACTGTGCTGTCACCTTCCTCACTGCTTCCACTTCTGGCCACTTTGTGAACTTGTCGACCATGTACAAGTACTCAAAGCCCCCGGCAGCACGGGGAAAGGGGCCCAAGATGTCGAGCCCCCAGACCGAAAAATGGCCATGAGAGAGGGATTGTTTGAAGAGCTTGAGCTGATTGATGTAGTTTTTTCGAATGAAACTGGCATGCTTCACACTTTGTTACTAACGTAGTTGCATCTTGGAGGCCAGTGGGCCAAAAGAAACCTTGCCGGAATGCTTTTTCCGCAAGTGCTCTTGATCCTATGTGGGAGCCACATATACCTCTATGTATCTCCGCCAACAGCTTCAATCCATCCTCCTGAGAAATGCACTTGAGTTTGACACTGTTTGGTCTCTTTCTGTACATGGCATTGTCTATGAAGTAGTACATATGAGACCGGAGGGCTACTTTCTCTGCTTCCTCTTGTTCCTTAGGGTGGTCTCCTGTCTAAAGGAATTGGACAAGATACTGCACCCATGCTGGAGCCTGGGGATCGACAACAAGGACCAAAGGCGTATCCTCTGCCGGGGGAGCATTTGCCTCTATGGCAAGGGCCTGAGGTCTTGTCGGAGTCTACTACGCCCCGACAAGCCTGGCAGGAGTGCATGCTTCTACGACAAGAGCTGATGGCCTTGCCAGAGCACAGCACTCACCGGCAATCCTGCCGTTCTCTTGGGCAATTTTCTCGCCGGTGGCCTTAGGGAGCTCTGCTGGGAGATATTTGCCGGAACTTAACTTCCTTCTCTTATCTTGCCTAGTTGATGGTGTCACGGAGGGTTGAGTTATTTGGAGCACGAAAGTTCCTGGTTCCACAGGTAACTTGAGGGCATCACATTTTAACAGGCCATCGGCAACGTTGTTCTCTGCACGTGGAACATGCTCCATTTGCAGGCCGTCAAAACGTTCTTCCAACTTCCTCACTTTATCTACATAGACTTCCATCAACGGACTCTCGTAGTCTTTGTTTACTTGCATGACGGCAAGTTGAGAATCACCCCTGACAATAGGTTTCTTGAACCCAAGTTTCGCCACGATCCTAAGACCGACAAGCAACCCTTCGTACTCAGCAGTGTTGTTCGTTGATCTCTCCCAGGGAAAGTGCATCTGGATCACATATCTGAGGTGCTCCCCGGTGGGTGCAACAGGCAGCACTCCGGCGCCAGCGCCTTGTAGCGAGAAAGCTCCATAAAAATACATGATCCACTCTCGATTAGTCTCCTTGCTGGGGAGAATTGACTCTGGAATCTCTTCATCGGGCATCGGGGTCCATTCCACAATGAACTCCGCCAAGGCCCTGCTCTGAATAGTCGAAGTGCTTTTAAACTTAAGACCAAAGCTTGATAGTTCCAGAGCCCACTCCACAATCATGTCGGTAGCTTCTAGGTTCCTCAATATCCGCTGTAGCGGGAAGTGGGTGACAACGGTGATCTCACGTGCTTGGAAGTAATGGTGCAGCTTCCTCGATGCCATAAGAAGGCCAAAGAACAACTTTTGCATGCCAGAATACCTTGACCAAGCCCCCTGCAACAAGGAGCTGACAAAATAGACAGGTCACTGCACCACTTTCTTCTTCTGAACTATCTCTTTCAACAACACAGATCCTTCCTTGCCTGCACCAGACCCCGCCAAAGGCTGTCCTGGCTCATTGTTTGGCGCCTCTGCCACTGTCGTTGCTTCTTTTTCAACTTCTCTTTCAACCACTAATCCAGCACTCACCACTTGATTTGTTGCCACCAAGTATAGCAGCAACGGCTCTTGTGGTTTTGGCGCGACTAGGACTGGCAGAGAGGAAAGGTACTTCTTCGAATCCTGCAGTGTTGCCTCCGCTTCCGGAGTCCATTTCATTGGACCTGCCTTCTTCAGGTATTGAAAAAGGGTAGGGCACGCTCATCAGACTTCGAGATGAACCAACTCAGAGCAGCAACAAAGCCGACATGGCAACACACGTCATGGACTCATTTTTGTGCCTTAATCTGCTCAATTGCCTTGATCTTGTCGGGATTTGCTTCGATTTCTCGCTGAGACACAAAGAACCCGAGAAGCCTGTCGGATGGGACACCGAACACACATTTCTTGGGATTGAGCTTCATGTTGATCTTGCGTAGATTTGTGAACGTCTCTTCTAGGTCCGCTATGAGTGTGGCTTTGTCCTTTGTTTTGACCCCTATCATCCATATAAGCCTCCATATTTCTATGCAGCTAGGGATCAAAACCTATCTGGACCGCTCTCGCAAAGGAGGAACCGGCACTTTTCAACCCGAAAGGCATACGCAAAAAGCAGTACATACCACTTGGGCTGATAAACGTGGTTTTATCTTGGTCTTCCTTGGCCATAAAGATCTGATGATAACCTGAATAGGCATCAAGGAAAGACAACAAATCACAGTCGGCGGTGGAGTCCACAATCTGGTCGATGCGTGGCAAGGGAAAATGATCTTTGGGGCAGGCCTTGTTGATGTCCGTGAAATCAATGCATGGCCTCCACTTCCCATTCGCCTTGCCCACTATGACCGGATTGGCCAACCACGTAGGGTGGAGTACTCCTCTGATCAGACCAGCTACCTCTAACTTCTTGATCTCTTTGGCAATAAACTGCTGCCGCTCCAAAGCTTGCTTTCGAACCTTCTACTTGACGGGCCGTGCGTGCGGATAGACGACAAGGTGGTGCTCGATCACCTTCCTGGGAACATCGGGGATATTAGATGGTTGCCATGCAAACACATCGACATTCGCCCGCAGGAAGGCGACGAGTGTGCTTTCCTATTTGTTGTCTAGGGTGGAACTTATGGTGAAAGTCCCCACTATGCCATCCTCCTTGGCGAGCACCTTCTTGGTGTCCGTCGGAGCTGCCTTGGACTTCTTGCTCTTGCCGGTGGAGCTCTCTGGCACATCATCAACAGTAGCACAACACTTCGTAGAGGTGTGCTTGCAGGAATGTGCGCCGGAGGTTTTGCCGGCCTTCTTCTCCCCGAGGGCTTCAGCGGCAGGAGCAAGTGTCTTGGCGGCAGGTGGTGCAGCTGTGCCCCGGTAGAGTTGGTCAGCGTAGATAAGCATGCTCTTCTTGTCAGAGTTGATGGTAATGACGCTCATCGGCTCGGGCATGTTCAACATGTTGTAAGCGAAGTGAGTGGCCACCATGAACTTGGCCAGTGCCGGATGCCCGAGAATGCCGTTGTATGACAATGAAATCTCGGCAATGTCAAAAATGATCTACTCCGTTCTGAAATTGATATCGCTGTCGAACGTCACTGGTAGTGTGACCTTGCCTTTTGGCTGGGTCCTTCCCGAATTGACCGCTTGGAAAGGGCTTGTCGGCTCGAGATCTTCGTCAGGAATATACAACCTTTGAATGACATCAGGAGAGATCAGGTTCAGGCTGGCCCCGCTATCGACTAACATCTTTGTCACTTTGAGGTTGCGGATTGTTGGCGAGACCAACAACAGCAGGCACCCGACCGCAGTTACGTGATCAGGGTGATCCTTGGCATCGAAGATGATAGGAGTGTTGGACCATTTCAGAGGTTCTATGTGCCGATAGAGGGCTCTGCTGCATTAACCTCTCGTGCCCACAGTTTAAGTTGGCGATGAGAGGAATGCGATGAGGCTCCTCCTTCTATACACATCGCATCCGTAGCTCTCTGGAACTCATGCTCACTTGACTTGTCATCCTCTTCGACATCATCATCGTCTCCCTCTTGCTTGTCGCGGCCATGACCAGGCCGATCCTTCTGTTGCTTGGGTTTGCTGCGGTGACCTCCTTGGCCAACACGCTTCTTGCCGGACCCCTTAGCACCATCCCGACCCTTTTCTTTGTCGCTCCTTTCATATTCAGCCCTCTGCTTCTCTGCAAGCTACTCAACTTGCCAGCAGTCTTGGAGGTCCTGGCCTTTGGTGCGATGGATCTTGCAATACTGCTTGCCGAAGTCTTCTAGCTTGCCGGCAGCCGCCAGAGCATGGCAGGAGGTGCACCCGGCAACATCATTGCTGGGGTTGTCGACCTTGCCTTTCTTAGCGGCGTCGGGGTCTCCGGATCCTTCTACGGCTAGCATGGTCTTGCCCCTGCGCTTCTTGTTCCGCTGTTGGCCCTTCTTTGCCGGGGAAGCAGTGTCTTCGTCGTCAGAGTCGACCTCTGCTCCAGCATTGTCGCCGGGGAGTCTTCTCCCTTCTTCAGCACGAGCACATTTGTTTGCCAAAGCATAAAGCTCGGCAACGTCCCTCACTCTATTCATCACCAGCTCTTCCTGCATCCCGCGGTTGCACACGTTCTGATGGAACACGCTAATTACGGTGGCAGTGTGAACGTCTAGGATGTTGTGGTGCATGCGGCTGAACCTCTGGATGTACTTGCATAGAGTTCCGCCTTCCATCTGGGGGATGATGTGCAGGTCGCTCTCCTGGCCAGGAGCTTGATGACCCCAGTGAAGGCGCCAACGAATTCATAACACAGGTCCGCCTAGGTGGCGATGGATCTCTCTGGCAAGTGCATCAGCCATGATCTAACGTTGGGCTTAAGCACCAACGGTAAGTAGTTAGCCAATATCTTGTCGTCGCGACTCCTGGCAGCCTGCACCGCAATGGTGTAGATGCTTAAGAACTCTGACGGATGGGTCTTTCCGTCATACTTCTCTGGGACTTTTGGTTTGAACGTGCGGGTGTTGGGCCACTGGACTTGCCACAGTTTGGGGGTAAACGCTGGGCAGCCCACCTCGTAAGGTAGGCTGACAGGGTACCCCAGCGTAGACTTGTCCATAGTGGGTCCCGCACGGCTGTCTGACTTGAGGCGTGCTTCCCGTTGCCGCTCGATCGCGGTTCGAGCGTCCCCCTTGCCACATTCCCGAAGAACATGATGCTGACTGCGGCGCGTCCGCAGATCAGACGACGCTATCGAGTAACCATCATGGGCGTCGGTCTGTTGGGTCGGCGACCGATGATGCTGTCGCGGAGGAGAGTGCGCCGAGGTCATGCCGACCCCAGGCACCTCATCGCTGGCCTGAGGAGGCCCTGTGGGCCGAAGCTTGTCTGCGAGGCTGAGGAGGCCCTGAATGGTGGCTCTCCATTCGTCGATCTTCTCCGTAGCAAGAGGGAAGTTCAGGAGTAGCTACGCCCGTGCCATCACTTCCTCCGCTATGGACGGCATCGAGCGGCAAGAGGAACAAGAGGTGCTCTGACTCCTAACCATGTTAGAAGGAGCACCTACGCGGTCACGCATCAACATGCCACTCCCGCTCGCGTGCTGGTCCCGCGCATCTTGGGAATGATGTGCAGGAGCCTTTCCATGGGGACATTGAGAATTGCAGGCGCCGTGGCGTGACTCTCCGCGTGCGTCATGAGAAGGTCGCAGCGTACGTGCTGGTGTGGGTGCCTCGGGATATACTCTTCCTCCCCAGTGTTCGTCGTACCACCCGCAGGCGGTACCGTCCTATCTTGAGACCCAGGTGAGTGGGGGTTCCCACCGTCGCCATGGGCGTCTCCGTGGCGAGCGTCTCTGCTTGCTTGGCCTTGGTCACCGAAAAGTCGTGAAAGTTCCAAACCTCCGCCTCCTCCTCCTCCACCCGTGTCTACGCTGTCTCCTGTCTATGCAGACACACGAATGGTGGACGTGGATGGACCAACTACAGTAAGGCCCTTCTTCTTGGGGGCCATGGTGACGATGAAGCTGGGGTGTAGATCACCAAAACGGGTTCGTAGAACTTCTTACGCTCCCCTACCTGGCGCGCCAAAGATGTTGTGGGTAAAGAACACCTATGGGACCGTGGGGGGCCCTTTTGGTTTGGCGAGGGGGTGCGCTGGCACAAAGAGCCGGTCTGGTGAGCTACATACGGGGTGTTTTTACCCAGGTTCGGGCCACACGGGTGCGTAAAACCATACTCCTGCTTGGTTGTATTGATGCTGTTCTAGGGTTCGAGCTACAGGAGAACCATGAACGACTGCTACATGAGCTTGGGAGCCTTCTCTTCCTCTCTAACCGTCGGGCTGTCCGGTTGCCTAAACATCTGAGAGCCCTAAAAGCTAAAGAGTCTAACAGTTCGAGAGTCAAAAGTTCTCTTCTGTAATGCCCTGGTCCTCCTTTTATACTCAAGGGAATCCCAACAGTGGCGTACAGTGCGCACATGAGACGCACGGTGCTACTAAAGCGCTATCATACCTAACCCTGACGGAGTAGGACAAGAGCATTAAATGCACCGTCAGGGCCCTCGGTCCGTCAGTGGGACGGGACGGGCACCGTCCCATCGGCGCCGCTTAGCTTCCTCCAACGTCGACGCCGCAACACGCATCTAGGTGGATCGACACCTGTCTTGTGTGCTGGCGGTGCTTGCTAGGGCCTCACCTTGACGGGGCCTTGCCTTGCCTGAAGTTTTGCCTTGCCGGGGGCCTGGAGGCTCTACGACTCTCACAGCAAGGTCTTGCCAGTGGTCTTGAGTCTTCTGTGCTAGTGCTTGGTAAGTCTTTGCCGGGTCCTGCCGCTGGGGCAGCTACCACTGTCCGCGCACTAGTAAAATGGCACTAGATGGCCCAAAAACTCTAGTGCACCAACACCTTGCTTTGATGTTGGCGCCTCAAGTTGGTGGATACACTCTCACCAAGGTTCTCATGGATGGGGGAAGTAGCATCAACATCTTATATTATGACACTTTTCGACGAATGAATCTCTTCGAGAATAACTTGCGCCTCTCCTCCGGAGTGTTCCACGGAATTGTCCCTAGAAAGTTTGTATATCCAATTGCATGAATCAAGCTTGACATGGATTTCGGTTCATAATACAACTTTAGATGTGAGTCTCTAACTTTTCAGGTGGTCAAGATCAAGAGACCTTACCATGCCCTCTTTGAACGGTAAGCTTACGCTCATTTTATGATTCGTCCTTGCTATGTCTACCTTAAACTAAAGATGCTAGGACAAAATGGCATCATCACTGTAGACGGTAGTCGGAAGATAGCCCAAGAGTGTGAGGAAGGAGATGCAACATATTTTGAATCAACTTGTGCGGCAAAAGAGCTAAAATTCTGCACGACTAACGTCGACCCGGCAGATATGATGCCCCTCAAGAAGCCCACGACAAAGTCTGATCCTTTGATCAAATTTAAGCCGGCTGAGGATGATACGTCTCCAAAGTATATACTTTTCCTAACACTTTTGCTCTTGTTTCGGACTCTAATTTGTGTGATTTGAATGAAACTAACACAGACTGACGTTGTTTTCAGCAGAATTACAATGGTGTTATTTTTGTGCAGAAATAAAAGTTCTCGGAATGGAACAAAACTTTTTGGAGATTTATTTTTTAATATATGAGGAATTATGGAGCCAGAAGCCAGCTGAGAGGGGGCCTAGGGTGCCCACCATCTACCAGAGCGCGCCAGGACCCCTAGCGTGGCCTGGTGGAGGGTGGACACCTCGTGGGACCACCGACCTAAATTCAATTGCTATAAATTCACAAATCTTCGGGAAAAAGTAAGGGAAAAAGAATTATCATGTTTCACGATATGGAGCCGCTGCCACTTCCTGTTCTTCATCGGGAGGCCAGAGCTGGAGCCTGTTTGGGGCTCCGGAGAGGGGAATCTTCGGTCTTCGCCATCATCAACCCTTCTCCATCGCCAATTCCATGATGCTCCCCACTGGGAGTGAGTAATTCCTTCATAGGCTTACTGGTTGGTGAGGAGTTGGATGAGATTCATCATGTAATCGAGTTAGTTTTGTTAGGGCTTGATCCCTAGTATCCACAATGTTCTAAGATTGATGTTGCTATGACTTTGCCATGCTTAATACTTGTCACTAGGGACCGAGTACCATGATTTCAGATATGAACCATTTATGTTGTCATCATTATATCTATGTTCTTGATCTGATCTTGCCTAGTCATATGCACCTATTAGCTATTATGATCTGTCAACCCCATAGTGACAATATTTGGGATACTTCGCGGTGATGACCGTAGTTTGAGGAGTTCATGTATTGAATAAGTGTTAATGCTTTGTTCCGATTCCCTATTAAAAGGAGGACTTAATATCCCTTAGTTTTCTTATGAACCCTGCTGCTAAGGGAGGATAGGACAAAAGATGTCATGCACTTTCTTTTCCATAAGCACTTATGACTATTTACGGATTACATGCCTACATTACATTGACGAACTGGAGCTAGTTCTGTGTCGCCCTAGGTAATGACTGTTATACGATGAATATCATCCAACGAATACACCAATCCAGTGCCTACGAGTTTTCATATATTGTTCTTGCTAAGTTACTACTGTTGCTCCTACTAGTACACTTCCTACAAAATCACTACTGCTACTATTACGGCTACTGTTACGGCTACTGTTACTGCTATTGCTACTATCAAACTATCATACTACTGTGCTACTGATCACTTTGCTGCAGATATTTATATTCAGGTGTGGTTGAATTAACAACTCAATTTCTAATACTCTCAAATATTCTTTGGCTCCCCTTGTGCCGAATCTATAAATTTGGGTTGAATACTCTACCCTTGAAAACTGTTGCGATCCCCTATACTTGTGGGTTATCAAGACCTTTTTCTGGCGCCGTTGCCGGTGTGCATACCTATATTTGTTGAGTCACTTGGGATTTATATCAATTGATCACTATGAAGAATCTGAAGGATACTAAAACCAAGATTTTCCCTCTACTACTAGGGGAGATAAGGAACTGCCATCTAGGTCTGCACTTGATTCACCTTATGTTATGAGTAAGTTTGCAACACCACCACATTCTATTAATCCTGATATTGATGCTGCTACTTTTGCTATGAATGATGCTTATGATGATACTAGTACTTTGCTTGACGATAGTGTGCCATTAGGTGATTTTCTTGATGAACAAATTGCTAGAGCCAAAGAGAATGAAATTTATGAAACTGATGAAACTGCTGATTATGAAACACTTAATAGGCCTAGCTCTCCTAGATTTGAAATGCCTAAGACACCTGAAGGATAGGCTTTGGATGGAGGAATAGCTAGAGAGATTCTTTCTTGTAAGGATAAAAATGATCTTAAGAAACTACTATGCAAGTATAAAGAAAGGACTTTGAATGCTAAAAGGAAATGTGATCCTAAGTTTGCTACTTCACCTATCTTTGTTACCAATAAGGATTATTAATTCTGTGTCAATCCAGAGTTAATTACTTTGGTTGAATCTGATCCTTTTCATGGCTATGAAACTGAAACTGTGGTAGCACATCTTACTAAGTTGAATGACATGTCCACCCTATTTGCTCATGATGAGAAGATTCGCTACTACTACTATATTCTCAAATTATTTCCATTCTCATTAAAGGGTGATGCTAAGATATGGTACAATACTCTTACTCCTGGTTGTGTGCGTAGTCCCCATAATATGATTTATTACTTCTCTGAAAAATATTTTCCTGCTCATAACAAACAAGCTGCCTTACAGGAAATATTTAACATTGTGCAAATTGAAGAAGAGAGTCTCTCACAAGCTTGGGAGAGGCTTATCCAATTGCTTAATGCTTTCCCTGATCATCCACTTAAGAAAAATGAAATATTTTATATCTTCTATAATGGACTAACTGATGCTTCTAGGGACTTCCTAGAAAGTTGTGCTGGTTGAGTTTTCGCGGAACAAAATGTTGAACAAGTTGAGGAACTATTGAATAGTATATTGAAGAATTATGATGATTGGAATCTCCCTGAACCACCAATTTAACCCACTCCGAAGAAGAGGGGTATCTTATTTCTCATTCCTGAGGATATGCAAGAGGCAAAAAAATGTATGAAGGAAAAATGTATTAAGGCCGAGGATGTTAAAATTTACCACCTATTGATGAAATACATGGGATCAACACACCACCACCTCCACATGTGGTAGAGGTAAATTATTTACTAAAGATTGATGAAGGTGATATCCCTTACAATAAACATCCTAGTCAATGCTTATATGAGTTTGATAATTACATTATGAAACAAGAGCACTTCAATGCAAATGTTCTCAAACACTTGAAATATAATTCTGATATGATTGCTCACTTGAGTGACTTGTATTTAGAATCAGTAATGATGTTAGAGGTGTAGGAAAACATGCCTCTATGGTTTAAACTATATTAGAACAAGTTGCTAAATCTCAAAGAGAATTGCTTGATGAAATGAATAATAATATGAATGATCATGCTATTAGAGTAGTGACTAGAGGAGCTAGAACGACCCAAGAACCTATTTATCCTCAAGGTCATCCTAAAAGAATTGAACAAGACTCTCAAGGAATTAATGATGATACACCGATGCGGAGCATCCCATGAGCACCACCATGGACCTATCACCAACACCCCAATCTCCAAGTGGCCCCATGGCGAGAGCCCGTACACGTGCCATTGCAAATGAGGTGACATCCCTCCTTTGTTCTTCTCCCTTTGATACTCTCAGAACGTGGCTGCTACCTCAAGCAGAGACACTTCATGGGCTTAGGTACCAAGAAGGAGGAAGGAGACAAGAGGGACACCAAGAGCAAGGAGAAGGAATCATGATGGTCTAGGAATTAGAGGTACCACCAGACCACCACCGCTCCACCGGTACAACCGGACCACCACCACCAACAACCGGTAGACCCCCGGCCAAGATTCTGTTATGGAACGATTCAAGGCCGGTACCACCCCGGTTATACCGGCTGATTCCTTAATACTAGTACAACTAGTCCCATCTCTGGTACAACCGGACTGCCTGCACGCATGGACGGGCCCGAGGCCCATTTATCTCTCTCCCACTTAACCTTTCGTGGCTAGTACTATATATACTCCATCCTCTCCTCTTTCCTAGGGTTAGCTTTAGTTTGCTCTTAGATAGTTGAGCCTAGCTCCTTCCACTACCTCCCCCATAGAGATGCCTCTATAGGAGAAGATCCTTAGTGGATGCCAATGCCCCTTACGAGGGAAGATCCTCCGGGATATCAAGGCCCCTCCTTCCGGAGTTGGAGATCGCTTACTGCTACTTGAATCATTTGTTGATTTGGGATATTGTTCCTCGTGTGCTATCATGGATCTAGTGGATGTATGATTGTGTTTGCCTTTAGTGTTTTCCTCTCATTCTTACCTGTGTTCTTCATGTTCTTCATGTTTCCCCCTACAATTCGTGAAAGATCGGCCACCACGGGCCTTGCCCCGTATCATATTTGTATCATGAGCCACGTTGATCACGAATTTGGAGTCTCCCCACCATTTTCTAGCCAATTTTTGCTTTGATTTGACCTAATTTCGAAAATCCCCACAAAAATAGCCATACCAAATTTTCTTGGATTCGTTGGATTTGAGAAGATTTTGTGGACTATGATCCGTGGTTTCAGTTGTGGACAAGTGGATTTAGCATTGCAGTATCATCCCCATCATTTTGCTCCGCAAAATCGCCCAAATTTTTCTTCCACCACGATTTCGAAGCTGCAGTTTTGCCAGGAGCGGTACAACCACCCGTACGACCGGTACAATCGCTCATTCTAGCGGTACAACCTCTAATTCCGAGGAAGCCCAGGAGCGGTACAACCGCCCCTCTCAAGCGGTTCAACCGCTAATTCCTAGTTTCAGCTTTGTCGATTCACTCTTTCACCCATTTTCTTCCGCAACCCATTTTCATTTGAGATTTTGAGTCATAATCCCCACCACTTCCTAAGGTGTTTCTTCTAATTAGGAGTGATTCTTCATCGACATCGCCGCTCATCATCGCCCCGGAACGCCGCCATCCAACCCTTCATTGACACTACACCGCAAGCAAGGATGGTAACCGTGACGACACTCTTGACTTATATCCTTGCCATTGCATTGTCACCCCCTAGCCTATTTGCATTACCTGCCAATCGAGACTAGCCATTGAGTATTGCCACGCCCCGCTACTTGTGCACATTAGTGATACATACTACACACAGCTATAATTGCATGCGTATACATCTTAGTATCATATGTTGTGTTACAAAGTACCCATACATAATTGCTATCTTGGTGTGCACGTCCCGCATAGTGACAATCCAAATATCATTGCTCAAGCAAAGAAAAGTGAAGGTTAAAAGCAAGGTCAAAAGAACAATAGCATCGCCAAATTTGCATATCATACTTCATCACTTTGGATCACTTGAGTGAGTGACTCGTGCTGCATTCATAGCAAGTCGGGAATAGGAAGTCGACGCATTTTGGTCTCTTATAGATTGTGCACAAGTTCGTATCACGCCCATTAGAGCAATCGTGCTACCGTCTCTCTAGAGTTGTGCAACATGAGCGTTTTCCATGGACTCCACATTTTGAGATCATTTTGGTTGCACAACCCCACTTTCTATTTTGTGTGTGTTTCCGAGTTCAATCATTGCTATTGATTCACATTGTTTTACTTGCTTACTTGCAGATCTCTCTCAACTTTATTGCATCATATTCTTGAATTGCTTGAAATTTTGTGCCACAATCCTAACCAAGCTACTCCATAAGCATTAGCTTTGTAGGTGTGAGAAGGGCAAACTCGGTACCAATTCTACTATTTCCATGATTTCTCATTGAGTGATTTCCCACTCTTCTTTCCTACAAAACCTCCGGAACGGTATTTTGTATTGTGTTTTCCCACTCTTCCACTTATATCTACTTGAGTGCCGTGGATAGGAACACTATGACGAACTCGGCCTTCGAGGAGAACGCCGACGACGAGAACAACTACGTCTCCAAACTACGATTCTTTACCGCACAAAAGGGAATGCGCCAGGCAAATGATGTCACCATGGACCGCTTCAAACACCTCGCCACCAACATACGTGAATCCGAGCAGCGGACGCAAGACTTCATGACAATGCAAATGGACGAGCCCCACGCTTTGATGGTGAGTCACGCATCATCCACTTCTACCGCAACTCATCGGCACCACAAGTCGACACTCCTCTGAGGACTCCTCTAGCGAAAGCCCTCCTCCTCGAGATCGACCACAACAATGTGACGCGTGTCGCCTCTTTCAAGACTCAAGCAACCCTTTCCACAACGAGCCTCAAGGTTGACATCGCGAGCGTGATCGCCAGCAAGAGCAAGACGACTACGAGCATGATCGCCTACGTCACTGCCGTGAAGAACACCGACACCGTGAAGAGCAAGCTCGGGAGGCACAACGGGCACTTCACGACGCAAACTATGCCATGCAAGAACGTAAACATCTAGATCATGAGGAATGATAAGCTCTATGTCAAGAATGCCTAGAAGAATAAGCACGCTAAGAGGAGCACCAAGAAAGCCAACAACGAGTGCGACCACGACGTCAACAACACCCAAAGAAAGTGGAGAAACACATTGATGAGCTCGCCCCAAGACAAGATCAAGGCCAACATGACAACAATGCCCCTCCATGACAAGATGCGTGTCCTCAAGCAAATCCTGTTAACCACAAGGATGATCAAGCTCCAAGGCAAGGCCAACGTGAACAAGACAACTATGCTCCTCCAAGACAAGGATACCGCAATCACAACAAAAATGAACAAAATTGCTTTGGAAAGCTCAAGTTCACCATGCCTAAGTTCTCTGAAAGCAACGATCCCGAAGACTAGCTCTCTTGGGAACTCAAGGCCGACAAAATATTCCGGTTGCACATTTCTGAAGAAGACAAGAAGATTGCCATGGCCTCCCTCGAGTTCCAAGATTACAAGATCATTTGGTGGGAACAAGTGATTGCGCAACGAATATAAAGAGGTGATCCTCCAATCACAACTTGGTAACAAATGAAAGAACTCATGAGAGCGCGATTCGTGCCAACATAGTATAATCACGACCTCTTCAAGAAACTCCGACTACTCAAGCAAGGCACCAAGTCGGTGGAAGAGTACTATCAAGAGATGGAGATGGCCATGATAAGAGCACATGTGAAGGAGGACGATGGGCAAACTATGGAACATTTCTTGAATGGTCTCAATTACCAATTCAAGAAAATTGCGGATTTCCAACCCTACTCCAAGTTGCTCTATCTAGTGCACCAAACCTCAAAGGCGGAACGTCAAGTTCAAGAGGACTACAAGTAATCCAAGACCTCCTACAAGACCTACGGTGCAAACACCCAAGCTACTCCAACTACGACTCCTTCTACACGTCCCTCCACAATGAAAGATGACAAGTCAAGCTACAAGGACAAGTCGTCTTCATCATCCCGCAACGCCTCTACAAGAAAAACAAGAGCGTCATCCTCTACACCAACACCGGATGACGTGAAAACAAGCTCCATCAAGTGTTTCATGTCATAAGGCCGAGGACACAAGATGTATGAGTGTCCCACAAGGCGAACCATGATACTCCGAGATGACGGCTCCTATGACTCCATGAGTGAAGACGAGATGGAAGCTTTGGAACAAGTGGCCATGCAGCGACAAGTCAATGATGAGTAAGACTCTCAAGTATTTTGTGACAACTATACGAGCCCCACTCTCGTTGTCTCAATGGTCTTGACACTTCAACAAAAACAAGACGGGAACCAACGTTGCAACATCTTCCACACCAAGGCCGGTATCCAAGGGAGATCCATCAAGGTCATCATGAACGGAGGAAGTTGCCATAATTTGGCAAGTGAAGAACTTTTCTCCAAGTTTCACTTGACAAAGAAAAAGCATCCTTGCCCCTACAAGGTCCAATGGCTAAGCGACTCCGGCACGATACAAGTTGAACACACCATGCAAGTTTCCTTCAAGATCGGCGCTTACGAAGACACCTTGGAGTGTCATGTGGTGCCCATGTCCATTTCCCACCTCCTACTTGGGAGACCTTGGCAATTCGACCGTGGCACCATACACAATGGGCGCACAAATCATTATAGATTCAAGATGAAGGGCACGAATATGTGCTTAGCCCTATGTCTCCTAGTCAAGTTATCACCGACAAGCAAGCTTCGTCCCATCATGGAGAGAAAAGTGAGAGACTGATCCACATCAAAGCGAGTGAGTGCCACAAGCCAAACTTGAGTGACTCCACGATGAGGGACATGAGTGACCTAGTTCTATTTGTCACCAAAAGAGATTTGAGGGATGTGAGTGAGAGCCCATCGACCATCCTTCACTACGTGATAATGCGCAAGGATGATGTTACCCAGCCTAACCCTTCACCACATCTTCCTCTTGTGCTCTCTCAATTGTTGCAGGAATTCGAAGATGTGTTCCCCAACGAGCTCCCTCCAAGACTACCACAAAAACGAGGGATCGAACACCGGATCGACCTCATCCCCGGCGCGCCGCTTCCCAACAATGCTCCCTACCGCGTCATCCCCGACGAAACAAAGGAGATACAAAGGCAAGTCCAAAAACTCCTAGATAAAGGGCATGTTCGCGGGAGTTCGAGTCCTTGTGCGGTCCCCGTGATCCTAGTCCCTAAACATGATGGTAGTATGCACATGTGTTCCGATTGCCGCCCCATAAATGCTATAACTATTCGCTACCGTCACCCTATCCCACACTTGGATGACATGCTAGATGAACTTAGCGGTGGCACTATATTTTCCAAGATAGACTTGAAAAGTGGTCACTACCAAATTCGCATACAAGAGGGTGATGAATGTAAAACCGATTTCAAAACTAAATTTGGTCTCTATGAATGGCTAGTGATGCCCCTGGGCTTATCCGAAGCACCGGGTACACTCATGCGCATGATACGTCATGTGTTGCACCCCTACGTTGGGTATTGTGTTGTGGTCTACTTTGATGACATCCTTGTCTTTAGCACATCTCTAGAACAACACGCCACACATGTTAGAAACATTTTGCAAACTCTTTGCAAAGAAAAACTTTATGCTAACATGGACAAATGCATTTTTGGTGTGGAAAAAGTTGTTTTCTTAGGATTTGTCGTTTCCTCAAAGGGTGTCCATGTTGATGAGTCTAAGATTGAGGCAATTAAAAATTGGCCCACACCCACCAATTTGCAACAAGTGTGTAGCTTCTTAGGACTAGCCGGTTTTACCGTCGCTTTGTGAAAGATTTTAGCACTATTGCTACCCCTCTACACGCCTTGGGAAAGAAAAATGCACCATTTGTTTGGGGACCTTCCCAAGACACCGCTTTCTATGAACTTAAGAATTTGATTACTCATGCACCTTTGCTTTCCTTGCCCAATTTTGACAAAACTTTTGAAGTGCATTGTGATGCTAGCGGTAATGGCATAAGAGGTGTGCTTATGAAAGGGAAGCACTCAATTGCGTATTTTAGTGAGAAACTTTCCGGCGCTCAACTCAATTATCCTATCTATGATAAGGAATTGTTTGCTTTGGTGCGAGTCTTACAAGCTTGGGAACATTACTTGCGACCGCATGAATTTGTCATTCATACCGATCATGAAATGCTAAAGTACCTCAAGGGTCAAGCTAAGTTGAAAAAATGTCATGCTAAATGGAGTGAATTTATCGAGTCTTTACCTTATGTTATCAAATACATTAAGGGTAAAGAAAATGCTGTGGCGAATGCTCTTTCCTGCAAATGCATGCTCGTTACTCAACTTGAATTTAATGTCATTGGCTTTGAACACATAAAATACTTGTATGAGCGTGATGATTATTTTGCTATTCCTTATGCCAATTGCAAAGTGAAAACTTGTTGGGAGAACTACTACATGAAAGATGGATATCTTATGCATGCCAAAAAAACTTTGCATTCCCAAGTCTTCTTTGCGTTTGTTGCTTTTTCAAGAGGCTTAAGGTGGAGGACTAATGGGTCACTTTTGACGTGACAAGACATATGCCACCCTATTTGACAAGTTCTATTGGCCAAAGATGCTTCGTGATGTTGCACGCTTCACTAACCGATGCTCTACATGCCACAAACCTAATTCAAAAGCTCAATCCCATGGTCGTCACATGCCACTGACTATTCTATTCCAACCTTGGGAGGATATTAGCATGGACTTTGTGCTTGGTTTGCCACGAAAAAAAAATGGCCATGATTCTATCTTTGTTGCCGTGGATCGTTTTTCCAAAATGGCTCATTTCATTCCTTGTCACAAGATTGGCGATGCTTCACATATTGCAAATCTCTTTTGTAACGAAATTTTACGCCTACATGGAGTACCAAAGACCATTGTATGAGATCGCAACGTCAAGTTCTTGAGCTACTTTTGGAACACCCTTTGTGCCAAGCTCAACATCAAGTTACTGTTCTCTTTGGCCTACCATCCACAAACCGGTGGCCAAATGGAGGTGACGAACCGGACACTTGGAACTCTCCTCCGTGTGTTGACCAAGAAGAACATCAAGGAATGGGAAGAGTGCCTCCCCATCACCGAGTATGCCTACAATCAAGCACGACACATCACCACCAACAAGTCTCCCTTCGAAATGGTCTACGGCTTCAACCCATTGTCCCCATTGGACATTATTCTGCTTCCACTACAAGAACGTGTCAACATGGATGCAAGTGCAAGGGTGAGGTACATCAAGATCATGCATCAAGATACAAGGAACACCATCAAGTGCCAAGGGGAATGCACCACCGCCAAGCGCAACACCAACAAACACCCCATGGTGTTCGAGCCCATCTACCTTGTGTGGTTACATCTCCGGAAGGAACGCTTTCCCAATGAGCGCAAGTATAAGCTACTACCTCGTGCCGATGGCCCATTCAAGGTGTTGGAGCGCTACAACAACAATGCCTACAAGATCAACATCCCACATGACAAGTAGAACGTGAGCATCGCCTTCAACGTTGCGGACCACTCTCCTTTCCATGGTGATGAAGATCTTGATCCAAGGTCGGATCCCCTGCAAGGGGGGGGGGGATGATACGGAGCATCCCTGAGCAAAACCATGGACCCATCACCAACACCTGAAGCTTCAAGTGGGCCCATGATGAGAGCCCATGCACGTGCCATTGCAAACGAGGTGACATCCCTACTTTGTGCTTCTCCCTTTGATACTCTCGAAACATGGCTGCTACCTCAAGAAGAGATACTTTGTGTACTTAGGTACCAAGAAGGAGGAAGGAGGCAAGAGGGACACCAAGAGCAAGGAGAAGGAATCACAACGGCCCAGGAATTAGGGGTACCACCAGACCACCATAGCTCCACCGGTACAACCGGACCACCACCACCAATAACCGCTCGACCCTCACCAAGACTCTATTATGGAGCGGTTCAAGGCTGGCACCGCCCTGGTTGTACCGGTTGATTCCTTAATACTGGTACAACCGGTCCTACCTCCAGTACAACCGTAGTGCCTACGCGCATGGACGGGCCTGACGCCCATGTATCTCCCTCCAACTTAACCTTTCGTGGCTAGTACTATATATACTCAATCCCTCCTCTTTTCTAGGGTTAGATTTGGTTTGCTCTTAGATAGTTGAGCCTAGCTCCTTCCACTACCTCTCCCGTGGAGATACCTCTATGGGTGAAGATCCTTAGTGGATGTCAAGACCCATTACGAGGGAAGATCCTCCAGGATATCAAGGCCCCTCCTTCTGGAGTGGGACATCGCATACCGCTACTTGTATCGTTGGTTGATTTGGGATCTCGTTCCTCGTGTGCTATCATGGATCTAGTGGATGTGTGATTGTGTTTTCCTTTAGTGTTTTCCTCTCGTTCTTCCCTGTGTTCTTCATGTTCTTCATGTTTTCCCCTCCAATTCGTGAAAGATTGGCCACCACGGGTCTTGCCCCGTATCATACACCTAGTCCTTCTAAGAAGAAAAAGAAAAATGACAGGACTATGCATGCCTCTAGTGAACCTGAGATAGAAAAACCTCCTGGGGATAATAATGATGTCTCTATTTCTGATGCTGAAACTCAATCTGGTAATGAACATCCACCTAGTAATAATGATAATGATAGTGATGTTCATGAGGATACCAAACCTAGTTATGATAAAGAACCCGATAATGATGTAGAAATAGAACCTGCTATTGATCTTGATAACCCACAACCTAAAAATAAATGATATGATAAAAAGGACTTTGTGGCTAGAAAACATGGTAAAGAAATGATAAAAAGGACTTTATGGCTATAAAACATGGTAAAGAAAGAGAACCATGTTTTCAGAATCCCATGCCTTTTCCACCTAAACCATCTAAGAAAAAGGATGATGAAGAATTTGAACGCTTTGCTGCAATGATTAGGCCTGTCTTTTTGCGGACCTGCTTAACTGATATCTTAAATATGCCTCCTTATGCTAAGTACATGAAAGACATCATCACTAATAAAAGAAATATACGTAAAGTTGAAATGTCCATCATAATTGCTAATTATTATTTTAAGAATGGAGTACCTAAGAAACTTGGAGATCCTGGAATACCAACTATACCTTGCTCCATTAAAACAAATTATGTCAAAACTGCTTTGTGTGATTTGGGAGCTGGTGTTAGTGTTATGCCTTTCTCTTTATGTAAAAGACTTGATTTGGATAAACTCACACCTACTGAAATATCATTGCAAATGTCTAACAAATCAACAGCCATACCTATCGGTATTTGTGAGGATGTGCCTGTTGTTGTTGCAAATGTTACTATCTTAATGGACTTTGTTATTCTTTAGATGTCCGAGGACGACAATATATCGATTTTCCTCAGTAGACCCTTATCGAATATTGCAAGGGCTGTTATTGATTGCAATAAAAGTAAAGTCACTTTTCATATCAATAGTAATGAGCGTACGGTGCACTTTCCGAAGAAACAATTCCAAGTGAATGGTGTGAATGTTATTGAAAATTCTTCGACACTCATTATAGGAAGCTTTAAATTACCTCTACCTACTGTCAAAAACAAATATGATATTATTAAGATTGGGGATATGCCTATCCCCATTGAGGTAACCTAGTGTTTTACGGAAGTTCTCCAGTTTCATGCTAATTGAAAACGGTTGTTAATAAGACTTGATCAACCTTATTAATGAATCATTTTTGAGAGCTATAAAGTTGATGAATTTAGTAGACACAACTCTCTCTATCCACTTTTAGTTTTCTATTTCCTTTAGTTAAATAAAATAAAATGTCATGTTTATCCTATCTTCTGTTTTTTTTCCGTGCAATAAAAATGACCCAAAAATAAAAGTTCTCAGAATGCCCTAAAAATTTAACAAGATTTGTTTTCTAATTATTTGGGCAACTCCGGAACAAATAATGCCAGAGGGGGGTGCACCTGGTGGTCACCGTCCACCAGGGCGCGCCAGACCCCCTAGCACGGCCTGGTAGAGGGTGGGCCCCAAGTGGGTACCCTCACTTATCCCTTTAGCCCATGTCATCTCTTACCTCTAGAAAAAATTCACCATTGCTCTCTCCCTCCTGGTCTTGCTCAAGAACTCGTGGATTTTGATCTCTTTGCTCAAAGCTCTATTTTCGAAACTATTTTAGGGGATTGCTTCTTGGTATGTAACTCCCCCATTGCTCCAATTAGTTTTTGATTTAGTGGTTTATTTTCAGAATAATTAGCTACTGTTAGTGCCGCTGTAGATGAGATTGCATGTTGAATTTTTAGAGCACTAAGTAGTTTGAATTCTTGATATGGCCTCTATGCATCCCTAGGAGTAGTTGCTATCAATCTTGTTTAGTTTTGTTAACAAATTTTTGTGGACTAATTTTTTTCAGAATTTTATTTGTAGAAAATAAGATGAATTTCTTTAGGAAGTACTCCATGAAGAAGAATGCTAAGGGAGTAATTAGGGAGTCTTCTGATAGTGACCTACACATTTTGAGGAAGGAAGAAGTGCGGCTGTGCGAATGGACATGTATTTCCTTCCTGGAGGAAGCCGGTTTCTATCAAGAAATTTCTCAATTTATTGACAATGCTAGGCTGACCAACTTCCTCACAGATAAGTGTGACTAGTACCAAATCCTCGCAAATTCCTTTGTGCAAAGTTCTAATTTCCTGAGTAGGAATAACCCTCCTCAAGTGCAGTTTAATCTATAATTTGAAAACTACAAGATACCATTCACTGACTTTCATGACATATGTCTGATTCCTTCTGACGAGGAATTAATAGAGCCTAGACTAGCAGAATTTGAGGACTTTCTCCTCACTTTAATAGTGGGTGACGAAAGAGGCGTGTCGAAAACCACTACCACTAGTTTGTAGTTTCCTTCTATGCACTACTTTGCTATATTCATTTCTAAGTGTTTAACTTCTATGGAAAAGGTCGGTGCACTCAGTGCCCCGGACCATGCCATTTTGTGACGTGCATTATACAATGATCGCACTTTTAGCTTACGAGCTATTGTTGTATGACGCCTACAACTTAACAAGAGTAAGGGCAAGATACATGGTGGCATTTACACTACTTGCTTAGCGAGTCATTTCAGAGTTCACATACGCCCACATGATTATCTTTTGCCACTGTTTATCTAGATCACAGGTCGTTGTAGGACCACCACTTTATTGATCAAGCTGATTTCTTTCATAATATTCGTTACAATTTAGTATTTAGTGTGGTAACCCATGATGTTATTTTATTTCTTGCACATGCTTTGTTTGATTTTGTTGCAGGAACAGATACAAAATTATGCCAGATGATATCATTGACTACCAGAACAACCAGGCCGCGGCAGGGGAGGAGACCCTGGAGTGGGATGCTCAGGTACCTCTACCACCGCACTTCAACATGGGACCATACGGATACTACGGATGGTGATTGCCAAGCTAGTCCAAAAGCCATAGCTTGGGGGAGTACGTATTTCCACCAACACTAAATTCATGTTCACATATTTCATTTCAGTTGTCGGTGTTCACACCCTTTCATTGTATTATCCATGCTAAATTTATTTTTCTTGTTTTCTTCTTGTGTGTTTGAAAAACTTTGAGAAAATCCAAAAATACTTCTTATTTCTTTTTGGTTTTACTTTTTCGTTCAGTTAGTTGTAGTATTAAAAGAAAACCCAAAAAGATTTCTTATTTCTTCTTTTGCTTGTTGGGAGTTCTCTCGTGTAAATATATTTTTCTTGTTTTTGTTTTTCCTTCTCATAATTGCTCTCTTTAATAAAAACTAAAAACTCCAAAAATATTTCAGTTTGTTTCTCTAAAATTATTTTTTTTATCAAGTCATACCAAGGAGAAGATCACGATGAAAACGTTGAGTGGTGCTCATATGCATTATCATTGATCTAACACCGAGCCCATACTAGTTTGTCTTTTCCTCTTGAATAAAATGTTTGCAAATTCCAGCTTAGTCCATGACACTCTCGCACAATTATTATTTTCCTATCATTCTATTGTGCAAGCGAAAGGCAATAATGATGATATTTGACGAATTGACTGTGGCAGAGAAAAGTGGGTATGAACTCAACTTGTTCTTGTTTTTGTAAATATGTCTAACATAGTATCCATGATTCAGCACATTATGATTGAACATGCTTGCAATGACAATTAGAGATTATAGTGGTTCATGCCATGATCAAGTAGCTAGGAGTGGATAAGGATTTATCTTAGATGTCAACATGCATTAAAATGGTTGTGATGTAGTATGATGATTTGGTATCCTCCTCTGAATGTTTCAATCGCCTTGACTTGGCACATGTTCACGCATGTAGTTGAAGCAAAACAAACACAGTCTTCATGATATTTATGTTCATGGTGTACATATCCTACTCATGATAGCATTAAATTTTTATTATTCATAATGCATGTTTATGACCGTATTCGCTCTCTAGCTAAGCGCTTCTCAACCTATTTGCCAGCCTTTGATGTATACTATGCAACCTTCTTCTTGTAGACTTGTGTTGGGCCTCTATGCGCAGAGTTTTGTAGGACAGTGGCAATTTTCCCTCAAGTGGATGACCTAAGGTTTATCAAACCGTGCGAGGTGTAGGATGAAGATGGTCTCTCTCAAACAACCCTGCAGTCAAATGCAAGAAATCTCTTGTGTCCCCAACACACCCAATACAATGGCAAATTGTATAGGTGCACTAGTTCGGTGAAGAGATGCTGATACAAGTGCAATATGGATGGTAGATATAGGTTTTTGTAATCTGAAAATATAAAAACAGCAAGGTAACTACTGATAAAAGTGATCAAAAACGGTATAGCAATGCTTGAAAACAAGACCTAGGGTTCATACTTTCACTAGTGGACGTTCTCTCAACAATACTGACATAGTTGAATCATATGTAAATCCCTCACATGCTACAAAGAGTTCACTCCAAAGTCACAAATAGCGAAGAAGAAACGAAGAATTTATTGTAGGGTACAAAACCACCTCAAAGTTACCTTTTCTGATCAATCTTATGAGCTATCCCTATAAGTGTCACCAACAGCCCTAGAGCTCGTACTAAAATAACACCTTAAGATACACATCAACCAAAACCCTAATGTCACCTAGATACTCCAATGTCAGCATGAGTACCCACGGTCTTGATTATACGATATGCATCACAAAATTTCAGATTCATCATGTTCAATCCAATACAAATAACTTCAAAGAGTGCCCCAAAGTTTCTACCGAAGATTCAAGACGAAAACATGTGCCAACCCCTATGAATAGATTCCCAAGGTCACGGAACTTGCAAGTTTATCACAAAAACATACATCAAGTGGATCAATAGAACATCCCATTGTCACCACGGATATCCCATCACAAGACAGACATCAAGTGTTCTCAAATCCTTAAAGACTCATTTCGATAAGAAAACTTCAAAGGAAAAAGTCAATTCATCACAAGAAGATAGAGAGGGGAAAACTCCATATGATTCATCTATATCAATAAAGCTTGCAGTTCATCAAGATCGTGCCATCTCAAGAACACGAGAGAGAGAGAGAGATCCAACACATAGATACTGGTACATATCCTCAGCCCCGAGGGTGAACTACTCCCTCCTCATCATGGAGACCACCGGGATGATGAAGATGGCCTTCGCTGATGGTTTGCCCCTCCGACTGGGTGCCGAAACGGGCTCCCGATTGGTTTTTCATGGCTACAGAGGCTTTCGGCGACGGAAATCCCGATCTAGGTTTCTTTCTAGGGGTTTTAGTATTTATAGGAATTTTTGGCATTGGTATCACATCAAGGGGACGCTCGAGGAGTCCACAAGCCACAGGGGCGCGACCTAGGGGGTGGCCGTGCCCAGCAGACTTGTGGCCTTCTTGTCCACTTCCTGGCCCAGCTCTTTGCTCTAGTATTTTTTATATTTTCCAAAAAAATTCTCCGTAAGTTTTCAGCCCATTTGAGGACTTTTATTTCTGCACAGAAACTATACCACGGTAGTTTTGCTGGAAAACAACGTCAGTCCGGGTTAGTTCTAATAAAATTATACCAAAATCATATAGAATTATTGTAAACATGGCATGAATACTTCATGAATTATCGATACGTTAGAGACGTATCAGCATCCCCAACCTTAATTCCTGCTCGTCCTCGAGTAGGTAAATGATAAAAGAAATAATTTATGAAGTGTGAATGCTAGCATAGTGCATAAATTTGGTCAATGATAGTTCCAAACACTTTTTCTAGCATCACTATATATCATAAACAGTAGCTCATCTCATAAAACTTCTCATGATGAAGTAAGAAGCTATTCACGTGTTAAAGTATAGACTATAAAGTTTCTTGAAAACTAACAAACTATGCTTTCAGTCACCAAACAATTGCAACTCATCTTATTTTCAGGAAGGGTCTATGTAAGAGCTTTGATTTAGCAAATTCCGCATACTCAAAGATCATATAGTCTCTCATGATTGCTAACTCTCAAAGCATATTTTTAGAGCAAATGGCATCCGTTGAACACAGAGAAAGATAGGGGCTTAAAGTTTTGCGTCCCAACTTATTTATCATATAGATAATTGTCAATAATAATAATTCATGATCAAATATATTTGAATGGCCATATATGCTTGGATCTTTCCCCACCACATGATTCTTTCCAAGAGAAAAAGGCAAAATATAGGAAGTGGTGAAGATCACCACGACTCTTGTATAAAGGTAAGTACTAGAAAGTAAAAGATAGCCCTTCGTAGAGTGAAGCATTGATTTGTAGAGGTGCTAGAGCTCGAGCTTTTAAAACAAAGATGAATAATAATTTTGAGCGGTATGCTTTGATTGTCAACATAACAACCGAGAGATATCGGTATCTACCATGCTAGATACATTATAGGCAGTTCCCAAATGGAATGATAAAGTATATACTCCCCCTCCACCAATCAATCACATTCCACGGCGAGCCGAATCCACGGGTACTGTCCATACAAACAACAATCTTGGGGGAGTTTTTTTTCATTATATTTTGATTTGATTTTTGAGCATGGAAGTGGGTATCCCGAATACCAGCCACTTTCTCGTGAATGATAGTGAATCAACACATATCGTGAGAATAACCCACCTAGTGTGGAAGATACTGGCATCCCCTAGTTACTATATGAGTGATTCGGGCATACAAAACAAAATATTATTTGAAGGTTTAGAGTTTGGCATATGCAAATTTACTTGGAACAGCAGGTTAATACCTCATATAGGTAGGTATGGTGGACTCATATGGAACAACTTTGGGTTTAAGGGTGTTTGGATGCACAAGTAACATTTCTACTTGGTGCGGAAGTTTTGTCTAGTATGAGGTGGAAGCAAGCACCACATGTTGGAGGATCCATAACAATATAACTTCTATACAAATATACCCAAGCATAACTCATTACGTTGTCTTCCTTGTCCAACTTCAACTGATTTTCTCAAGTTTGAAAATAATTAATGGGTACTCACAATCATAAAAGATGTCCAAGATAGTATATTTATATGTGAAATCTCTCTTCCTTCAATATTCTTTCATGAATTGTCCAAGTGACCAATGTGGTGTTTGCTAAATTTAAATAAATTTTACCACCTATACTTCTTATATGTGAAGTCATTACTCCCCATGGGATAATAATATTAAACATATATAATTTCAGATTTATGATATTCAATTCAGTCAACCATTTACTCATAGGATATAAGTGAAGCACGAGAGTAAATGACGAAACTACTCCAAAACATATAAGTGAAGATCAATGAGTAGTCAAAACATTAAGTAGCTATGTGAGAACTTTGTCTATCTCTCTCAATTATATTTTCAGATATTAGTATTTTATTTAAACATCAAGCAAAAGAAAAATATCACTCCAAGAATAGGACGCATCATGTGAACGAATAAAAATTTAGGCTCAACATAGGCTAACCGATAATTGCCGAAGAGAGGAGGGATGCGTAGCATACCCAAGCTTAGATGCTTGAGACTTCTTGAAATATTTACTTGTGGTGCCTTGGGCATACCCAAGCTTGAGCTTTTTTATCTTTTTCAATCCTCTCATATCCCGGTTTCACCTATTCTCAAAAACTTCATCCACACAAAACTCGAAAAGAACTCGTGAGATAGGTTAGCAAACATAATAATAAATCAACTCTTTATGTACTGCCAGGACAAGTTGCACAATAATTTTAAAACATTAGTTACTGTATACTATCATTTCCACAATTTATGTCTACCAATAAGCTATCGAAACTATAGGATAAGTAGATAACAAAACTATGACAACAACCTGTCCAAGCAGAACAGTCTGTAGCAATCTATTAAACCAGTGTAATTATGTAACTCAAAAAATTATGAAAATTTAGGAAATTCTAAATACTTTAAAATATAATACTGTGTAAAAATTTCAGAAACTTTCCATGTTCCAGTAAAATATGAAAATTCAAACACTACAGCAGAAGTTTCTGTTATTTACACAACACACATCAAACATGCAATGCAAGCATCCTAAGGCAATTGTTGGAACTTTTTATTGAAAAACAAGATTATAAATAACACATAACAGAGAACAAAAAAATAAAATGACGCTCCAAGCAAAACTCATATTACGTGACAAACAAAAATATAGCTCCAAGTAAGATATGGCGATAGTGTTGAAGACGAAAGAGGTGATGCCTTCCAGGGCATCCCCAAGCTTAGGCGCTTGAGTATTCCTTGAATATTACCTTGGGTGTGACTTGGTAATTCCAAATATTAGGTTCTTTTCAGTCCTTATTCTCCTCATATTGGTATCTCACCCAAAACTTGAAAACTTCAATCACACAAAACTTAATCAAACTTTGTGAGAAGGGTTAGTGTAATAAAGATTGATCATTCACTTAGGTACTATAAAGACAAGATTCATAAATATTACCACATAATAAATACTGTATTACATCATTCCCACAATTTATATTACTCAATATAAGCTATTGGAACACTTGAAACAAGCAAACTATGCATGGAAGACAGAATCTGTCAAAAACAGAACTGTCTGTAATGATCTGAAAGATCACCAAACTTTCGTGACCCTAAAAATTCTGCAAAATTATTAACTATCACAGAATTTTCATAGAAATGTTGTTTAAAATTTTCAGAATTTTTTGACTTTTCAGTAAAATCATATAATTCATATCATGGACGCAAAACTTTCTGTTTTTGCACAGAATCAAACAAGAAAGTATCTGCACTATGCCAAAGGATTTACTTGGAACTTTATTTAAATAAAATACACACAAAATGATTACTATAGTATCTTAATCATGTGAAAACATAAAATCAGAAGGTAAAAGTGTTGGGTTGTCTCCCAACAAGTGCTTTTCTTTAATGTCTTTTAGCTAGGCATGATGATTTCAATGATGCTCGTATAAAAATAGTATTTGAAACATGTAAGAGAGCATCATGAATGTGATGACAAGAATATTTAAGTCTAACCCACTTCCTATGCATAGGGATTTTGTGAGGAAACAATCTATGGGAGCAAGAATCACTCTTCCATAGGAAGGCAAAACAAGCATAAGTTCAAAACTTTCGGCACATAGAGAGGGAACTTGATATTATTGCAATTCCTACAAGCATATGTTCCTCCCTCATAATATTTTTTCGTAGCATCATGAAGGAATTTCACTATATAAATATCACATACATCATTCTTTTCATGATCTACAAGCATAGAAAATTTATCACTCTCCACATAAGCAAACTTCTTCTCATTCGTAATAATGGGACCAAACTCAACAAAATAACTATCATGTGATAATTGATTGACATAACCACATTGAATATTAAAATAATGATAATAGGTTTAATGCATGTCATTACTATTTATAGCATACGTTTCATCACAATAATCATCATAAATAGGAGGCATGCCATCATCATAATAGTTTTGCTCATCAAAACTTGGGGGACTAAAAATACCATCTTCATCAAACATAGCATCCCCAAGATTGTACTTTTGCATATCATTAGCATCATGAATATTCAGAAAATTCATACTAGAAATATTGCAATCATGGTCATCATTAAAATATTAAGTGCCAAACATTTTAATAACTTCTTCTTCTAACACTTGAGCACAATTTTCCTTTCCATCATTTTCATGAAAGACATTAAAAAGATTAAGCATATGAGGCAACCTCAATTTCATATTTTTTTGTACTTTTCTTTTATAAAACCAAACTAGTGAAAAAACAAGAAACTAAAAGATTCAATTGCAAGATCTAATGATATACCTTCAATCACTCACCTCCCCGGCAACAACACCAAAAAAGAGCTTGATGTCTACTATGCAACTGTCTTCTTGTAGACTCGTGTTGGGCCTCCAAGCGCTGAGTTTTGTAGGACAGTGGCAATTTTCCCTCAAGTGCATGATCTTTGGTTTATCAATCTGTGGGAGGTGTAGGATGAATATGGTCTCTCTCAAACAACTCTACAATCAAATGCAAGAAATCTCTTGTGTCCCCAACACACCCAATACAATGGCAAATTATATAGGTGCACTAGTTCGGTGAAGAGATGGTGATACAAGTGCAATATGGATGGAAGATATAGGTTTCTGTAATTTGAAAATATAAAAACATAAAGGCAACTAATGATAAAAGTGAGGAAAAACTGTATTGCAATGCTCGAAAACAAGGCCTAGGGTTCATACTTTCACTAGTGCACGTTCTCTCAACAATACTGACAATAGTTGAATCATATGTAAATCCCTCACGTGCGACAAAGAGTTCACTCCAAAGTCACAAATAGCGGAGAACAAATGAAGAAAGTATTGTAGGGTACGAAAGCACCTCAAAGTTATCTTTTTCGATCAATCTTATGAGCTATCCCTATAAGTGTCACGAACGGCCCTAGAGTTCGTACTAAAATAACATCTTAAGATACACATCAACCAAAACCCTAATGTCACCTAGATACTCCAATGTCACCACGAGTACCCACGGGCTTGATTATACGATATTCATCACACAATTTCAGATTCATCATGTTCAATCCAACACGAAGAACTTCAAAGAGTGCCCCAAAGTTTCTACCGGAGATTCAAGATGAAAACATGTGCCAACCCCTATGCATAGATTCCCAAGGTCACGGAACCCGCAAGTTGATCACCAAAACATACATCAAGTGGATCAATAGAACATCCCATTGTCACCACGAATATCCCATCGCAAGACATACATCAAGTGTTCTCAAATCCTTAAAGACTCAAACCGGTAAAAAAACTTCAAAGGGAAAACTCAATTCATCACAAGAAGATAGAGAGGGGAAAACTCCATATGATTCATCTATATCAATAAAGTTCACGATACATCAAGACCGTGCCATCTCAAGAACACGAGAGAGAGAGAGAGATCCAACACATAGCTAATGGTACATACCCTCAGCTCCAAGGGTGAACTACTCCCTCATTGTCATGGAGACCGTCGGGATGATGAAGATGGCCTCCGGTGATGGTTTCCCCCTCCGGCAGGCCGCCGGAACAGTCTCCCGATCGGTTTTTCATGGCTACACAGGCTTGCGCCGGCGGAACTCCTGATCTAGGTTTATTTCTGTTTTTTTAGCATTTATAGGAATTTTTGGCGTCGGACTCACGTCAAGGGGACGCTCGAGGAGTCCACAGGCCACAAGGGTGTGGCCTAGGGGGTGGCGGCGCCCAGCAGGCTTGTGGCCTCCTCATCCACTTCCTGGCCCAGCTCTTCGCTCCAATATTTTTTATATTTTCCAAAAATATTCTCCCTAACTTTTCAAACCATTCCGAGGACTTTTATTTCTGCACAAAAACAACACCATGGTAGTTCTGCTGAAAACAGCGTCAGTCCGGGTTAGTTCTAATAAAATCATACCAAAATCGTATAGAATTATTGTAAACATGGCATGAATACTTCATAAATTATAGATATGTTGGACACGTATCAGCCTTCACCTGTACTAAGTGGGAATTCTGCTTTTGGATCAAAATCCTTGAATCAAAGTTATTCCAGATCAGTCCACCATATCTACCTATATGCGGTATTACCCTGCCGTTCCAAGTAAATTTGCGGGTGCCACCTCTAAAGTTTCAAATAAACATCTATTTTGTGTGCCTGGACCGCTCGTGGAGCGACAGGGGGTGGTCAGTATCTTCCATGTTGAGTGGGTTACTCTCATGATGAGTGTTTATCCACTCGTCCTTGCACGAGAAGGGCGGTAATACGGATTCCCAGTCCCGAAATCAAAATAAATGCAAATAATTACACAAAATTCCTCCTATAATGTTGTTGGTTTGGACAGTACACGTGGATTCGACTCGTCGTGGAGTGTGTTTGTTGGTGGAGGGGGAGTAAACATTTACTTTTACCGCTTGGGAACCGTCCCTGATTTGTTTAACATGGAATATATTGATAGCCCTTGGTCGTAACGTCGATGGGAAGGGTGTACCTCCCAAAATTATACTTATCTCTTGTTTAATCCTTGAGCTCTGGCACCTCCATAAATCTGTGCTTCCCTCTGCAAAGGGACTATCTATTTACTTTAATGTTGAGTCATCACCTTCTAAAAATAAGCGTCTGATTTGAGAGCACTATTGGCATCCTCATGCATTGTGTATAGTGAATGTTGGATGTGTCGTGACTGGATCTTTTCTACCATGAATTACAATGTGTAGTCTCTACTTGTACTTTGGAGGTGCTATGCGTTTATGTTTTGCGGTCTCAGAAAGGGCTAGCGAGGTACCACTATTGTCATATTATATCATGATTGTTTTGATAAATGTTTGCACTTGAGATATCTTATTATTGCTCGCTAGTTTCTCGTGTCATTGATATGAGTTAATATAATCTTTAAGAGTTATTGCTGACATGGTTATTCGTGATCTTTGCTAAAAACCTTGGTGCTACTTAAGCATATGTATGTAAACAAGAACAAAAGAGTTCGTAAAAGTTTTTCTTTCTCACTTTCAGTTTGTCAACTAAATTACTTGAGGACAAGCAAGGGTTTAAGATTGGGGGAGTTGATATGTCTCCAACGTATCTACTTTTCCTAACACATTTGCTCTTGTTTTGGACTCTAATTTGCATGATTTGAATGAAACTAACCCGGACTGGCGCTGTTTTCAGCAGAATTACCATGGTGTTATTTTTGTGCAGAAAGAAAAGTTCTCAGAATGGAAAAAAATGTTTTGGATGTTTATTTTGGAATAGATGAGGAATTATGGAGCCAAAAGCCACCTGAGAGGGGGCCCAGGGGGCCCACCCTCTACCAGGGCACGCTAGGACCCTCTAGCACGGCCTTGTGGAGGGTGCACAGCTCGTGGGCCCCCGACCCTAATTCCAATGCTATAAATATACAAATCTCTGGGAAAGACGTGGGAAAAGAATTATCGTGTTTCACAATGTGGAGCCACTGCCACCTCCTGTTCTTCTTCCAGAGGCCAGATCTAGAGCCCGTTTGGGGCTCCAGAGAGGGGAATCTTCGGTCTTCGTCATCATCAACCCTTCTCCATCGCCAATTCCATGATGCTCCAACTAGGAGTGAATAATTCCTTCGTAGGCTTGCTGGTCAGTGAGGAGTTGGATGAGATTCATCATGTAATTGAGTTAGTTTTGTTAGGGCTTGATCCCTAGTATCCACTATGTTCTAAGATTGATGTTGCTATGACTTTGCCATGCTTAATGCTTGTCACTAGGTCCCGAGTGCCATGAATTCAGATCTGAACCGGTTATGTTATCATCATTATGTCTATGTTCTTGTAGCAATCTTGCCTAGTCATATGCACCTATTATGTGTTATGATCCGTCAACCCCATAGTGACAATATTTGGCAAACTTCGTGGTGAAGATCGTCGTTTGAGGAGTTCATGTATTCACTAAGTGTTCATGCTTTGTTCTGGTTCTCTATTAAAGGGAGCCATTAATATCCCTTAATTTCCTTAAGGACCCCGCTGACACGGGAGGGTAGGACCAAAGATGGCATGCAAGTTCTTTTCCATAAGCATGTATGACTATATACGGATTACATGCCTACATTACATTGATGAAATGGAGCTAGATCCGTGTCACCCTAGGTTATGATTGTGTAATATCATCCAAAGAATACACCCATCCAGTGCCTACGAGTTTTCCACTTATTGCTCTCGCTAAGTTAGTATTACTGAAGTTACTGTTGCACTTGCTACAAAACTACTGCTGCTACTGTTACCACTACTATGCTACAGATATTTATCTCCAGGTGTGGTTGAATCGACAACTCAACTAGTAATACTCTCAAATATTCTTTGGCTCCCGTTGTGTCGAATCTATAAATATTGGTTGAATACTCTACCCTCGAAAACTGTTGTGATCCCCTATACTTGTGGGTTATCACAGGACACTAAGCAAGTTGACTTTACTCAAGGCGACTCATGCCAACAGTTCACTATTGGGACAGGCTTGGACCCCAAATAGGAAAGCACGCTCATCGAGTTCATCCATGAGAATCAGGACATCTTTGCATGGAAACCTTCCGACATGCCTAGTGTATAGAGAGAACTCACTGAGCACCACCTCAATGTGGATCCAAAAATGGAACATGTGTGGCAATACCTCCGTTGCTTTAACAAGGAGAGACGAAAGGCTACTGGTGAGAAGTGGCCCGACTCCTAGCTATGGGATTCATCATCGAGGTTTTCCACCCAGAGTGGATGGCAAATCCCGTGCTTGATCTGAAGAAGAATGGCACTTGGCGCGTGTGTGTTGATTACACAGACCTCAACAAAGCTTGTCCCAAAGACCCATTTCCCTCCCTCACATTGAACAGACTTTTGAGTCTACTGTTGGTTGTGAACGTTTGTGCTTCTTAGATGCCTACTCTGGCTACCATCAGATTAAGATGGCTCTTGAAGATAAAGAGAAAGCGGCTTTCATCACAACCTTTGGAGCTTTGAGCTATGTTTCTATGCCTTTTGGGCTTAAGAACGTGGGGATACTTATGAACGTTGCACTCAGAGCTGCTTGTATCAACAGATTGGGCGTAATGT
This sequence comes from Hordeum marinum, assembly GCA_022496015.1. Lineage (NCBI taxonomy): Eukaryota > Viridiplantae > Streptophyta > Magnoliopsida > Poales > Poaceae > Hordeum > Hordeum marinum. The sequence continues at coordinate 200,356,499 of CM039677.1, read as the reverse complement.
TCATGCTTATGTTGACGATATTGTGGTCAAATATCAGAAGAAGGAGACTCTGCTGGATGACCTCAAGGAGACGTTCGACAACCTTCAGGTGTACAAGATGAATCTCAACCCGGCTAAATGTGTTTTTGGTGTTCGTACGGGCAAATTACTAGCATTCTTGGTTTTAGAGTGTGGCATCGAGGCCAACCCGGATAAGATCAAAGAGGTAACCTCGCTTGCTAAGACGGCCAACATTAATGACATTCAGTGTATGGCAGGTTGCATTACAGCCTTAAGCCGGTTTATATGCCGCCTCGGCGAGAAGGTAATACCTCTGTACCAATTGTTGAAGAAAACTGACAATTTCGTCTAGACTGATGCTGCCAACGAAGCTTTCGAAGCTCTCAAGAAGCAGTTGGTCGTGCTGCCCGTTCTTGCCGCCCCAGTTGGTCGGTCGTGCTGCTCATGTACATTGCTGCAAAAAACAAAGCAGTGAGTGTAGCAGTCATTGTCGAGCGCAAGAAGGCAGGGAAAGAGTATCCAGTATAGTGGCCTATTTATTATGTGAGTGAAGTCCTGACCTTATCAAATCCGCGATATCCACATTGGCAGAAGTTAGTATTTGGCGTCTTCGTGGACAGCCGTAAGTTAAAGCACTATTTCCAGGAACATCCAATCACTTTGGTCAGTTCATCTCCCATCGGAGATATTATACAAAATCAGGAGGCTACTAGCTGAATTGCTAAATGGGCGATCGAGTTTGGTCCCCACCAAGTTAAGTATGTACCTCAAATAGACATCAAATCCCAGGCATTGGTGGACTTCATTAATGATTGGATAGAGTTATAGTTCCCGAGGAGAGGCTGGAGAACACGTATTGTACAATACATTTCGATGGCTCTAGATAGTTGGAAGGCTAGGAGCTAGAGTTATTTTATCTTTCCCGTGAGGTGATAATTTGTTTTATGTCTTGCGGATCATGTTCCCTTGTACTAACAATGTAGCTGAGTATGAGGCTCTCCTCCATGGGCTCCGTATGGCTAAAGAAATGAGCTTAAGCCGGGTCAGATGTTTAGGTGACTCAGATCTAGTGGCTCCGCAAGTTTCAAGAACTTGGGATTCAAAGGACCTTCTCACGGCGGCCTACATGAGTGAAGTCACTAACATCGCAGGCCACTTCCAGTGTTACCAACTTGATCACATTGATAGTCGGCTCAACTAGGCGGTTGATGCTCTGTCACGTCTCGGTTCTTAGCGTAAGCCGGTCCCCCCAATATATTCCTTGATGTACTACATCGGCCCTCGGTCAAATTGCCGTCAGAAGAGGATTTGGCTATTCCTGACCCAGAGGCATAGCTACTGGAGACTCTTCATGCCACCCCTGACTGCACTATCCATTACTTGGCCTAGTTAACCCGTGACGAGTTCCCAGATGAGGAAATCATCCCTCGGGAAATTATCAGGCATTGCAAATCATTGACTATTATCAATAGCGACTTGCACCGGTGGAGTATTACTGGTGTGTTTCAATGTTGTGTCTCCCATACAGAACGCCGTGAAATCCTCAATGAAATCCACCCCGATGAGTATGGTCATCATGTTGGCTCAAGATCGCCGGGGGACAAGGCTTTCTGACACGGTTTTTATTGTCTTACCACCCACACTGATGCCATGGACATCATGTGAAAGCATGATGGTTGTCAAAAAAATCATAGCAAGCACATGTGTCGGCTCAAGAGCTACGGATGGGTCCAATCACTTGGACATTTACAATCTGGGGACTTTACATGGTTGGTTCGTTCAAACCATCCTCGGATAAGAAGACCCACCTTTTGGTGGCGGTCGATAAGTTAACCAAACGGATTGAAGTGGAGCCAGTAAGCAGTTGTGATGCCGAGACAATGGTGAAGTTTTTGGGACAACTGATTTTTTGTTTTGGGTCTCCACATAGCATCATCACACAAATTGGTACCAATCTATCTAAAGGAGCTATGGAGCAATTCTGTCAGTTTGAGCATATCCGGCTTGACTTAGCCTCAGTTGCACATCCACAATCTAATGAACAAGCCGAACGAGCTAACCAAGAGATACTATGTGGAATCAAACCTCGACTTATGGTTCCCCTAGAACGAACCCCTGGTTGTTGGGTTGAGGAACTTCCCACGGTACTTAGGAGCATACAGACTACTCCCAACAGATCCACATGTTACACATCATTTTTTCTGGTTTACGGAGCAGAAGCTATTTTTCCAAGTGATATTAGACTTGATTCCCACAAGGTTACAACTTATGTTGAGGCTGATAATGAACGAGACCGTCAAGACTCCTTGGATGCGTTGGAATAATAACATGACCTTGCAGCATCACGATCAGCTATCTGCCAACAAGACCTATGTCGCTATCGTAGCCTTAGAGTTTGTAGTCGGACTTTCCAGGAAGGTGACTTAGTGGTTTGTTTGATTCAAGACCAAACAAGCATCCTTAAGCTTTCACCACCATGGGAATGACCTTTTGTCATTAGCAAAAACCTCAACTATGGGTCATATTACCGGTTTGACATACATGAACACAAGAAGTCACACACCTTTGAAGAGGAGGCCAACAATCCCTGGAACATTCCTCATCTTTGGCCTAATTATACTTAGAGCCACTGGCTCGAAATCAATGTACATACCTATGTATATACCTTTGTGTTCAGTATAATAAAGCCCGCACCCCCCAAAACTCGGTGCCTTTGTCATTTCAGCTAAAAATTGCATGAGTCTTTATTCTTTGAACATAAGTCACTTGGGGGCTCCCGACTCAACGAGTTAGCCATTAATATCCCTCTTGACCCGGCTAAATACCCTTACAAACTTGGTTAAACCTGCATGGTTGCAAGATGCTACTCCAAAAAAGTGACCTCGTGTACTCTTGATAAGTCAATCCACATGGACCGTGAACTTATCTATGTTAAAACACCGACTTGAGTCACATGAGAGTCGGATTATAGAAAGTAAGGATAAACCATGGGCTATCATGCCAGCTTCATCGAAGCAAGACTTGATCCTCAAAAGCCGGCCTCAACACTAAGCCTCAAAAGCCAACTTATAAGTTTTTTAACATTTTTACCTTCAAAGGTTTATAAAGATTCCTATATATATGTTTTAATTAGCAGGTACAAATTTTATCATATTTTACCGGGTCAACTCTAGACATCTGGGTTATGACACTAGATCATATAATGACCAGTTATTTCTATTAGTAAATCTATCAACGCTAGTTTGCTATATCCCTGCATGATCTCATCTTATCGGCGCATGATACATAGTCAAAAGACAGCTTATTAGACAACAAGAATCGCACTTCAAAAACCAACCCATTTGACAAGATAAAGACGGCTTTTCAACAACGAGTATTATGTGCACAATGGCATGGAAGACGGATAAGTTTGCTACTCCTGTTACATGCTTATCTTCGAAGCCATCAATATATCGGAGTTTTTCCCCAAAAATACCTAAGGACTACTCCTGCAGGCCGGCTTGTGCATGCTCTGCCTCAGCTTCCTTCTGATGGACCTCCATGCAGGTGACTTTTGGATCCACCTGAGACGGCTCATCTTGTTGGACCTGGAGGTCCCTTTGCACCCATTGGATTGTGTTTAGAGCTTGAACATTTGATTCTCCAGGTACGATAACGGAAGAGTCAACATCAGGAACGAAAGATTGCTTAAGGCAAGGTAACACAAGCTCAAAGAGATTGTCCTTAGGCGGGTCTATACGATTATTCTCCATTGAATAAGCGGGTTGATACTTCACCAGATTCAACTCATCAAAAATTAGAGTTGACAATGGGCGGGTCTCCTTCATGCAATTGGCATAATCTTCCTTTGAAAATTCCGTGCCATCAATTTTGTATTCCGGAAACCCGATGTCGGTGTCAAAATCGGCGGATCTCGGGTAGCGGGTCCCGAACTGTGAGACTAGAATCGACGATAACATGAGACGAAGGGGACACATGTTTACCCAGGTGCGGTCCCTCCTATGGTGGTAATACCCTATGTCCTGCTTGGTTGTATTGATGATGTAAGGGGTTAAGAGTTGATCTACCTCAAGATCGTATAGCTAACCCTAGATGAGTTGTTCTGTCCCTATACCCTAAAACCCTCCGGCTTATATAAGTGCCGATGAGGCCTAGGGTTTACACATGGTCGGTTACATGTCGAAGAGATAAACATGCCTATTTACTACATCAAACGTGAAGCACATGCCGTGCTTCCAGAAGCTTCCATCATAGAGACTGGGCCTTCAAATCTTCCGGTGTTCGGTAAGTATCCCTCATTGTCTAGCCCATGACAATAGGTCGGCTATCCGAGGACCCCCTAATCCAGGATTCCCTCAGTAGCCCCCGAACATGCCTCCAATGTCAAGGGTCTTCAGCTCCAATTGCTTCGCGAATAGAGTCTTCGGCTTGCGAGGTGAGTTCCTTCCTGCCGAACCATAGTTCGGGCTCCGATGACAAGTAGTTTCCCACATAGTGGCACGCTCCAATACTTTAAATTATTTGGCTTTGAAGGCCAAACATCAGGGGGTAAACAATGACCCTATGATGACCTTTCTGACGAAAGGCTACAGCCCACCACGACCGCTAGGCCAGTTGCATAGACTCGATTCGTGGTTCGAGGCCGTTTGAATCATCAAGATCTATCAATATACCGATCGTGTCCCATTTTATACGGGATATACTTAATCACGCGGATGCAACGGCTGGCGCGTCTCGGGAAGTGGAGGGATTCACGGCGTAGCAAGGGGAGTCCAAATCAAAAGGCCTCACAAAAAGAGAAGGAAAACCCCAAAGGCTTTTGACACTCTCCATTTGACTTCTTCGCCTCCCATTCCCTTGAGCCCTCGGAGCACAGATCTAGTTCTCTCCGACCCCACCTTCGAGCTCAGCAACGGCGGGATCCAACGGCCAGTGGGAAGCTTCCATGGTCACCGACCGGGACATACTCGACCTTAAGAAGGCCGGCTACCTTCCCGCCTACATCCCTCACCGCACAGCGGAGGAGGGCCAAGTGATCCCCACCCCCAAGCCAAGTGAAAGGGTGGTGTTCATCCCCCACTTCACCAGGGGTTGAGATTCCCACTTCACCCCTTCGTCAGGGGTTTGATGTTCTTCTATGGCCTCAACTTCCATGATCTCCCGCCAAACTCCATCATGCACATGTTGGCATTCATCCTTGTCTGCGAGGCCTTCTTGCGCATCGAGCCACACTTTAGGCTCTGGCTGCAGGTCTACAACATGAATCCCAAGTGCGTTGGCGGCAAGCATGCGGATTGCGGCGGGGTTGTCACCGGCAAGCTCATTCATGTCGGGTGGCCGTCGGGCACCCTCATCGACACCATCAATGGGTGGTAAAAGGAGTTGTTCTATGTCACCGAAACTCAAGGAGAAGGTCAACACCCCATCGACGCATTCAGATCCGGTCCCCCCACGAGACTGGCTTCATGGCTCGAAAAGGGCCTTGTCTGGGGACCGAGCAAGGAGGTGACCGGCGTGCAGAAGCGCATCCGCTCCATGGTCGAGGAGGGCACCAAGTTGACCGATGTGGTCCAGGTGATGCTGAAAGTGCGTTATATCGACTAGAGGGGGGTGAATAGGCGATTTTACAAATTCATCACTTGAGGAATTTCAACTTTGAGGAATTTTAAATGTGAAGAATAACTAGCAGCGGAATAAGTATTCAAGTGCATGAGGAACATAGTAACAACATAGTTTTCATGATTAAATGAAACATGCACAAATAGTAAGTAGGGTGATACATGATAAGCAGTGATGAACAAGGTAACTTGAAGAATTTGAGGTGAGGAATTTGTGAAAGTCTTCAGTCAAATTCTTCAAACGGTAACAATCAATTTCATCAATAGGTATATGAGGAATAGAGGGGTTGAGGAAATAGAACCAGATAGCTCGATGAAGACAATGGTTTGATGACCCAGTTCCAGCTGTTGTGACAGTCGTACGTCTGGTTTGGAGCGGCCTGGTATTTATAGCAGAGGACACATAGTCCTAGGACACACAATCCTAACCGTATTCTCCTTGAGCTAAGGTCACACAGTCCTCACTCAACACTCGTGGTAAGTCTTTAGGGTAGACTTCCAAAACATTCACAAATTGGTCACCCGGCTATCCACAGTTTACTGCTGGATGCTCTAGACCAAGGTCACTTCGTGATCCCCAATTGACTATAGGAGCACTACACCATGATGCCTAACCGTCTGGAGCATGCACAATCCTCAAAGGTAACAAATGTCGGATCCACACAGGAATTTCTTCAGTGATGCTCAATCACTATGGGTTTGGTGGTTTGGTTGTGGGTTTTTCCTCACTGATATTTTCTCTCAAAGTCCTCGGAGGATGGGTTGCTCTCAAATGACAAGTGTTAATTCTCTCTCGGAGCAGCCAACCAACTAGTGGTTGTGGGGGTTGGCTATTTATAGCCAGGGTGCAACCTGACATGATAAGACATAAATGCCCCCAATGATATGACCGTTATGTGGATGTTATGATTGGGGACAGATGGTGCTAAGCACAACAACGGTCGGAATTTCGTACTATGAAAGTCCTCAGGCTTATCATGTTCCTCACTTGTAGGCAATTCGTACTGGCGAAATCCTAACTCCTTAGTTAGATCAATTTCCTCGGAGACAAGAAGAACTTCGTCTCTGTCACTGAACAACTTTACTGAACCATAAGAGATTTCCAAAGGCTTCACTCGAAGGATTGTATAGGTTGAGGATTTTGGAGTTGAGCATCAGTTGGAAATTTTCCTTAGTATTACCTTCGCCCCCTTTAACAGTACGGTGTTTCCTATGACTCAAATAAAGGAAATGAAACTAGTAAAACAAAAGTCTTCACGCTTCATATTCGTCGTTCATATCTTCAAGGTCACACCAACTTCTTCATTTTCAAAGTCTTCACAAAGTCTTCAGCAAATTCTTCACTTGAAGACATACATTTTTAGGGGTCGATAATCTCCGAATATATCGAACTCCTCATCGACTTATAAAGCCTATGTACACTCACAATCACATTAGTACCTTAACCTATAAGTCTTCAATACACCAAAATCACTAAGGGGCACTAGATGCACTAACAATCTCCCCCTTTTTGGTGATTGATGACAAATAGGTTAAGTTTTCAATGGGGATAAACATATGAAGTGAAAGTACTTAGTGTGAGGGATTTTATTGCAAGATATAGAGGAAATCCCCCTGAAGATGTGCATATTTGAGGAATTTGCTTTGGACTGCAAATGCACATGGCAGGTGAAAACATGGAGAACTACCCCTATATCTTGAAATTTATACATGCATTTGAACATGTGATATGAAGAATTTGAAATGCGTGAGGAAAATGGGGTCTGACGAAATTCGACATGTATGCATTAATGTACTTGAGGAAATAGACATGCGAGGAAATAGTTCAAAAGTGTCAGACCACCATCAGACTTAAGTTTATAACTCAACCAACAAATGTTTCAAAAGAGCAAGGGTTGTAACTTAAACAAAAATAGCCCATATATAGAGACCCGCATGAAGACTAACTCAAATTTTCTCCCGCTTTGTCATCAAAGACCAAAAGGGACGAAAAAGTGAGTACTAACGCCCCTTTGAAGAATTTCATCGGGTTGGTAAGGAAGGAGCGCCAGCGTTGTTGGGGTCATTTGTCGATGCGGCCCTGCTGCAGTGTCGTCAATGTGTTCATCGTCATCGCGCTCTCAAGATGAAGAAAATGAACTTGTGACCATCATAGGAACATGGACTTTCTTGAATTTCTTCTGTGGTCGACGAGCCCAGTCAGGATGTTCCTCAAGATCCAGCTCATCCAGTTCTTCAGAAGACATGAGGTGAGATAGTACGGCCCAAGAGTGGTTGAGGTTTTCATGGGCATAGTAGTGATTCCTCTTCAAAGTGTTCTGCGTCACGGTCATTTTCTACACAATGTATCCAATTTGACGCTTCACCCACTTGTGATTGCGATCGACCTTCTGATGAAGACTTATTAGAAGCTCGTGATCAGTCATCACACGAGGGGCAGACTCTTGAGGTTTGTGAGATGAGGCCTTTGCATTGGAGTATTGAGTGGCAGTGTCATCATTTGTGGAGAAGGAAGCGGCTTTGCGAAACTATCCATCCAATGGACGAGTGCCTTCATCAATGACAGCCTTGCCTTTTCCTTCACCTCAGGCAATTGTACTCTTGATGACTTCAATTGGAGGCAGGAAGCCAAAGTGGTTTTGGAAATCAGCCTTGAAGGGAACTGAGGACTTTGCCCCGATGAATTTGATTATCCAAGGTGCATAGGGCTTCTGTTCAAATGGAGCTAAAGGAGCACTGGCCAAAGTCCTCATGAAGAAATCGTGTAAGTGTATGGGAATCCCATGAATGATGTTGAAGTGCATATTCTTCATGACTCCTTCCACTTCTTCTTCTTTGGAATTGTGGCCCTTCTGAGGACATAGTGTATTTGTGAGTATACAGTCCTGGGCACATAGAGTAGATCCTTCACAAGGAAGATTTTTTGTTGAGGCTTTCCAAGAGGCAATGTCTTCATCAACACTTGCATCAACTGATTTGGAAGTGCAGGCCCATCAAACAGTTTGCGAGCTTCATCTGAGGGAATTGGAACTGGTGCACAGTGAAGCAATTTAGAAGCTTGAGGAGTGAAGTGTGTTGATCCTGTCATCCAGTCCAATATGCAGGAGTTGATGTCTGAAGCATTTCCACTGATATGCAATGTGGCATAGAACTGAAGAATGAGTTCTTCATTCCAGTCGCAAATGTCGACGCGGAATGGGAGAATGCCTGCATCATGAAGAACCTGGAGCACCGGTGTGAATAATGGAAGGGTTTCCATGTCAGCATGAGGAATTTGGTGGTGCTCAAAGACTTTCTTCTTCTCAAAAAGAACTGATGCATAGTAGTTGAGTTGTGTTGCCGTTCAGAATCTGTTGCAACTGGCCCTTGCAAAGTCATAGGGATTTGGACCAGTGAAGAACATATGTTCATTGAAGAAATTGCTCTTTAGGAATTTGGGGCGTACTGAGCCTTTGAATGGCATTCTTGGCTTCGGTTGAAGATTTGGCTTGAAGTGCCCCTTAATCTCCTTTGGCATGGGAGGAACACCTTCAGACAGAACAATTTGGAGAGCTGCTTCCTCAGTTGCGGGGGGAGCATCAAGATCATTAGTTGTTGCAGCTAGAATTTCTTCAGTGACTTGGGTGGTCAAATTTGCAAATTCTTCATGTATTTCTTCACTCGGAGTAGGCGACTGAGGAATCTGTGTCAGAGGAGTAGTCATTGGTGAATTTGGGTGTGCTGATTCCCAATATTCATCATTGATGACATGCGTTGTATTGCCAATGTCTACGTCCTCATCAATTTCTTCAACTCCAGCCTCTTCAGCAATGAACTGAGGCTGGGGCGATGATACCTGTGGAGTTGAAGCAATGTCTTCAACTTCAATTTCTACATCAATCTGCTGTGTCAAAGCAACAGCATGATCTTCATCTTCTTCTGGGATGACATATTCCACCCCAAGTGGTACAATTTCGTAGGTAGGTGCTGAGGAAATTGGTGTAGCATCAATAGGTCCAGTTGAAGAACTTGGCATAGTCTTCAACTTCTTCACGGCTGAGGTTTCTGAATCTGATGCTTTTCTCTTGAGAGTCTTTTCCTCAGCAGTGTTAGTTTCTTCAGGAACGACTGATGCAGTCGCCCTGGTGTGTTCAGTTTCTTCAGGCGTAGCAAAAGCTTCAGCTGGCCTTTCAGTTTCTTCAGGCACAATAGTGGTGGTTGTCCTAGCATGATCATCAGTTGTCTGAGTTTCCTCAGTAGCACTCGCAGTTGCTTCTGGTACAGAAGCATTTCCATCAGCAGTTTCATCAGGCAGAGCAATTTCATCAGTAGCTTGAGGAATTTCATCAGCGTGAGGATTTTGTGGTTGCGATCGAGCAGCAACCCAAGTGTTGTGATCCTTCACTGCAGCTTGAGCAGCACTGACGAATCTCACCTTTGTTCCCTTCCATTCAGCATCATATCACTCTTGATCCTCAGACAGTGTGCGAATTTCAGACTGAAGAGTGACGAGTTGATTTGGGGTCAAATTCATCACATTGTCTCTCAGAAACTTTTCCTTCCGAACCCTGTTCCTCTTAGCTCTCAGAGCTTGCTCTCTTTTCCACTTTTCTTCAAAGATGAAGTGGGTGACGACATGATCCACTCCAAGAGGCAAATTTAGTGAAGAAAGTGGGGTGCTTGGGTCTTCATGCCATATATCGATGAAGTTGAGGATCATTTTGGGATCCATCATGAGAGGAACAGAACTGCCCTTTGCTATAGTAGCCTTTTGTTGACTTGGCCTGATGATTTCTTCCAATTCCTCACCATTAGCTTCATCATCATCATCCTCAGAACTTGAGGGTATGGTCACCACAGCCTTGCTTGAGTGAGGACTTGGTGTTTGACCTCATCTAGCAGTTTTCTTCAGCTTCAACGCAGAAGGGCTAGTTGAAGACTTTGCTATAGTAGAGGGGCTTGCTGAGATCTTTGGAACTCTTGAGAATCCGTCAGTCCTCTTACATGATGCCAGATGCACTGGGGTTGAGGACTTTGCAGCTGTCGCAGAAGACACAGCAGCAACCATTCCAACAGTTGAAGACTTTGTAGGCCAAGGCCTTTGACCTTGAGGAATCTGCTGTGAAGGTTTTCAGGTTTAAGAACTTGTCTTCAATGGAGATTTCTTCATGATGATTTTCTTTGGAGCACTTGCATAGGCTCCGACAGAGGCAGCAGCAGCAGAATCTTCATTGAATTTCTTCACTACCTCTTTGGCTTTCTTCGCCAGCTTGGCTTACTGCTTCTCCCACATGTGAGGAAAGTCCTCACCAGTCTTGATGCTAGTGGGGTCAACAATTTGATTTGGAGCAAGGGGAGGCCTGCTGCAAGGAGGTTTCACTTCGAATTTCATCATGTATTTTGGAGTTACATAACGATATTCCTTCCATTCCCTTGCCCATCTCCTCTCAATTTTCTGTAGACGAATTTTTCTCTGCTTAGTCATTTCTTTGCCATGAGTTTCTTCATCGAGTGTGCAGTATTCCTCATACACGTCATCTGGAATCTCAAAGGCAGTGTGCACATCTGGCTTCTTTCCGCCTTTTTGAGGTTTCTTTCCGTCGACCATTTTCTTCACCTGAGGAATTTGAGCTCTTGAGCACTCTGAAGAAGTACACAATTTTTCCTCAAGGAGTGCTGAAAATGAGTTAAGTTGATGAGAACCTAGTGATTCATCAGCGGACATGTTGTACCTGTGAACAGAGTATAAGTGCGAGGAATTTGAAGAGGTCATATGCGTTCTCAGAAATTTTTAAATAAAACAGGTGAGAGGAATTTGACCATGGGTGTCTTGAGGAATTTCACTAAGTGTTCGTTGTCTCAGCTTCCAGAGTTGTGCAAATTTTGAGGATTCACACAATTGAGGAATCTTGAAGAAAATCATTACTTAGGGAAAAACATCAAGTATGTGAAGATGTAAGGTGCTTTTAGAATAAGGTTCATGAAGAATAAACACCTTTTGAGGAATATGAAGAGCATTTGAGGATCAAACAAGGGCAGTAAAAATAAATTTTATTTACCCTGATGAAGAACACGATGAACAAGAGATGAGATTGGGAAGTTCATCCGTTTAGAGCTCCCACGCCCTAGCTTGGCAGAGGGAGACAGCTACAATGGCGGCGGGATGAGGACTTCCGCGGCAGATGCGAGTACGGCGACAATGAGGTCGAGGCAGTGAAGCTCTTCCTCACCGGCGATGATGACTTTAGCGGTGGCGCTAGGTTGGAGCTCGGGAGAGGGATGAGATGAGGAGTAACCGAGCACAGTTGAAGGGGAGGGGGTATTTATAGAGGGAGTGAAAACCAATCTGCCTGAAGATTTAGGACAAGATTGCCCCTGACCCTTGCTCTCCATGCGACAGGTGTCACCCACGTTCTGAGTAGTGGAGATTATGGGGGATCGTGGGTTATCCAGTCACGGGAATCGGAACCGTTTGAGCGGGAACCGCTGGAAAATTTTATAGTAAAAATTTCAAAGTTTTTTTTTGCAAATTCTTCAGCTGTCAAGGACACAGTGAAGACTTTGAACATGTTTCAAAGTAGAACGCATATGAAGAATTTGTGAATAGACTGGGTTGAGTTGAGCATAGAGGGGAAAGGGTCCGACCACATTCACTTAGATGAAAATCAATTTGAATAATTTAGCAATAAGTGAATGTTGTTGAGGAAATTGAAAACTCAAACATATATATTTATAGTCAATGAAGAACATGAGTTTCAATGTTTGAAGAATTTGAAACGTTGAGGAATTTGAAAACTTGAAGAATTTGAAAAATGACGAAAAAACTTAATTTTGAAGAATTTCAATTTTGTTGGTGGCGTGACCCACCGTATAAGAATGATGATTTCAGACACCGCGTACAATTGTTGTAGGGTTCTAAGAATCAAATTCTTCATTAATTTCTTCACACTTATAGGGTTATTCTTCATTGATTGAAGAAAAACGTTACTTCGTGTGTTGCACGTCGAAGTCATGAATTTTGCATAAGTGTTAGGATGTGTGTCCTTTTTCAAAGAACATTAGAAGATTCTAAGATATTTAGCTCACACCGCAACTTGCAAAATCTCTTTTCATCCAAGGGCTTTGTGAAGATGTCGGCCAGTTGTTCTTCAGTGGGGATGTGGTCGATGGAGATGTCGCCCATGAGTACATGATCTCGAAGAAAGTGATGACGAATCTGGATGTGCTTGGTCTTGGAGTGCTGAACTGGGTTGTAAGCAATCTTGATGACACTCTCGTTGTCGCAGTAGAGAGGCACATTCTTCAACTTGATGCCATAGTCCTTGAAGCTTTGCTTCATCCTTAGTAACTGAGCACAACATGAGCCAGCAGCAATGTACTCAGCTTCAGCAGTAGAGAGTGAGACACAATTCTGCTTCTTTGAGGACCAACAGACTAAGGATCGTCCGAGGAAATGACATGTGCCTGAGGCTGACTTGTGATCCACACGATCTCCAGCATAGTCAGCATCAGAGTATCCGACGAGGTGAAAATTTGAACCCTTGGGATTCCATAATCCAAGTGTTGGTGTGTGAGCTAAGTATCGAAGAATATGTTTCACAGCCTTGTGGTGTGATTCCTTCGGTGTTGCTTGGAATCGAGCACACATGCAAACACTTAGCATAATATCAGGCCTAGATGCACATAGATACAATAATGAACCAATCATGGAGCGGTATACCTTTTGATCGAAATCTTTACCATTTTCATCAGTGCAGAGGTGGCCTTTTGAAGGCATTGGAGTTTTGACGCCTTTGCAATCTTGCATGTCGAATTTCATCAGAACCTCCTTGAGGTACTTCTCTTGGGAGATGAAGATGCCATTGTCTTGTTGACGAATTTGAAGACCTAAGAAGAATTTCAACTCTCCCATCATAGACATTTGATATTCTTCACTCATCATATAGGCAAATTCATCACTGTAATGTTTGTTAGTACAACAAAACATAATATCATCCACATATATTTGGCATATGAACAGTTCATTGTCATTGGATTTTGTGAAAAGAGTTGGGTCGAGTGAACCGGGTTTGAAGCCTTTCTTCATGAGGAATTCCTTCAGAGTGTCGTACCACGCGCCGAGGGTCCTTATTGAGGCCATAGATGGCCTTGTTGAGTCTGAAGACTTTGTCAGGATGCTTAGGGTCTTCAAAACCTGGGGGTTGAGCAACATATACTTCTTCCTCAAGCTTACCATTGAGGAATGCACTATTCACATCCATTTGATATAAGATGATATTATGATGGTTAGCATAAGCAAGCAATATGCGAATAGCTTCAAGTCTAGAAATAGGTGCAAACGTTTCATCAAACTCAATTCCTTCAACCTATGTGTAGCCTTGAGCTACAAGACGACCCTTATTCCTTACCACAAGGCCATTTTCATCTTGCTTGTTGCGGTAGATCCACTTGGTAACTATGATGTTATGTTTGCGAGGATCTGGCCGCTTGACAAGTTCCCACACGTCGTTGAGCTTGAACTGATGCAATTCCTCTCATATCTTGAATCCACTTAGGCTCCTTGAATGCTTCATCAACTTTGGTGGGATCTATGATAGAGACAAAGGCAAAGTGCCCACAAAAGTTAGTTAGATTTGAAGCTTTTGAGCGAGTGAGGGGACCTGGTGCATTGATGTCATCGATGATTTTGTCAATCTGCACTTCATTTGCAACTCTAGGATGAGCAGGTTGACGTGGCTGAGGACTTCCTTCAGCACCATTTTCTTCAGGTGTATCAACATGAAAGTCTTCATTCGTTGGAATGACTTCCTCAATGGGTATGATATCTCCAGTTGCCTTTAGCTTAATGGATTCCTCAGGAGAGTGTTCATAAAACATAGAAGGCAAGTGCTCTCCTTGCGAGCCGTCAGTTTCATCGAACCGCACATCTATAGTTTCAGCAACCTTGTGATGGTAGGTGTTGAAGACTTTGTAGGTGTGCGAGTCCTTTCTGTAACCAAGCATAAAACCTTCATGTGCTTTCGGTGCAAACTTAGAACTGTGGTGAGGATCTCTGATCCAGCATTTTGCACCGAAGCCTTTGAGATAACTTATATTGGGTTTCTTGCCAGTCATAAGTTCATATGAAGTCTTGTTGAAGATTTTGTGAAGATATACCCTGTTGATGATGTGGCATGCGGTATCAATTGCCTCGGGCCAGAAACGACGTGGAGTCTTGTATTCATCAAGCATGGTGCAAGCCATCTCAACTAGAGTCCTGTTCTTTCACTCCATGATGCCATTCTGTTGAGGAGTATAAGGGGCAGATAACTCATGAGTAATACCGAGTTCATCAAGATATTCATCAAGATTAGTGTTCTTGAATTCAGTCCCATTATCACTCCTAATGTGCTTGATCTTGATGCCGAAGTTGGTGGAGGCCCTTGAAGCAAATCGTCTGAAGACATCCTGCACTTCGTTTTTTTATAGAATAATATGCACCCAAGTGTAACGAGAGTAATCATCAACAATGACAAAGCCATACAAACTTGAAGCATTTGTTAGTATGGAGTAATGAGTGGGGACAAAGAGATGCATGTGAAGCAATTCAAAGGGTCGAGTCATGGTCATGATTGTCTTCGAGGGATGCTTGGATTTGGTCATCTTCCCAGATTCACATGCACCGTAGAGGTGGTCCTTGAGGAATTTGACACCCTCGATGCCGATGATGTGCTTTTTCTTCGCGAGTGTGTGCAAGTTCCTCATACCCGCATGTCCAAGTCATTGATGCCACAACCAGCCTTCTGAAGACTTTGCAAGTAAGCAAGTGGCAGGTTGAGGACCTTTAGAGAAATCAACAATATACAAGTCTCCTCTCCTAAAGCCTTCGAAGACTTTGGAATTGTCAGATTCCATGATGACAACACAACGATATTTTCCAAATACTACGATCACACTAGTAGAAAACAGACCTTTCGTTCGATGCATTAGTTCCGGTCTGGTTACGAGCCGGTTCTAAAGAGGCTATTAGTCCCGGTTCATGCCGGCTCCAACGGCTAGGAGCAGGGCGACCTTTAGTACCGGCTCGTAAGGGACCTTTAGTACCGGTTCATCTCACGAACCGGTACTAAAGGGGGCGTGGCAGGCTTTTGGTGAGATTTGGGCCCCGCGTGCCTCTTTAGTATCGGTTCGTGGCACGAACTGGTACTAAAAGTTGCCCTTTAGTACCGGTTGGTGACACCAACCGGTACTAAAAGGGGCGTGGCAGGCTTTTGGTCAGACTTGGGCCCCGCGTGCCTCTTTAGTACTGGTTCCTGGCACGAACCGGTACTAAAGGTTGCCCTTTAGTATCGGTTGGTGACACCAACCGGTACTAAAGACTTCCTATATATATGCTTCGTCCGCAGCCGATTGAAGGGGCTCTCATTTCTTTGTTTTCTCCCCTTTTCTTCTTCTTGCTCGAAGCTCATCCTCCATTTTGCCAAGGATTTCTCAAGATTTTAAGGCACCCCATCTATCCAAGGGGCTCTCATTTCTCTCTTTTCTCCCCTGTTCCTCTTCTTGCTCGAAGCTCATCCTCCATTTTGCCAAGGATTTGTCAAGATTTGAAGGCACCCCATCTATCCAAGGGGCTCTCATTTCTCTGTTTTCTCCCCTGTTCTTCTTCTTGCTCGAAGCTCATCCTCCATTTTGCCAAGGATTTTTCAAGATTTGAAGACACCCCATCTATCCAAGGGGCTCTCATTTCTCTGTTTCCTCCCCTGTTCTTCTTCTTGCTCGAAGCTCATCCTCCATTTTACCAAGGATTTGTCAAGATTTTACAGTATGTAGCACCGTAAAATAAATTTGAAATGATTAGAAAACACAAAAAATAGAGCGGAAAATTAAAACCTAAAAGTTAAAACAAAAAATAGAACACTTAGTACCGGTTGGTATCACCAACCGATACTAAAGGTCCTCCACCACCACCCCACACAGGCAGCCACGTGGTGGGCCTTTAGTACCGGTCCGTAGGCCAACCGGTACTAAAGGTCTAGACCTTTAGTACCGACCCTTTAGTACCGGTTGGGGAACCGGTACTAAAGGCCCATCCCGACTGGGACTACAGACAGACATTCTACTAGTGTCATATCAAGATCACAAAGCATTAAGACAGACATAAGTTTGAACCCAAGGGATTCAATGAGCATCACCTTATCCATGGTTCGGTCCTTTGAGATAGCAACCTTACCAAGTCCCAATACTTTGCTTTTTTCCTTTGTCTGTGTAGGTGATATGCTTCAAAGGAGATGGAGTGAGTGGCAAATTCATCAGTAGATTCTTGTCACCAGTCATGTGGTTTGTGCATCCACTATCGACGACCCACTCGGTAGCTTTTGGAGTATCATCCTTTGAGCCTTTTGCCATGAAGCCATAGATGGGAGCATAATCATCAGTGCTGACGTCGGAGTCGTTAGAGTAGTCATATTCTTCATCGTTGAAGATGGACTTGCTGACCAAAGCAGTAGCGCGAGCAAGGCTAGCGACACCAGATTCTGATTCCTCCTTAGATTCTTCCTCTTCTTCATATTCTTCCTCAGAAACCAATTCCTTGCCGATGAATGCTTGAGCCTTTCTAGAACCATTCTTCTTGTGCTTTGAGGACTTTGAAGATGAGGACTTTGAAGATTTCTTCTTTTTCTTCGAGTCATCAAAAGTATCCTCCTTGTATTTCTTCTTCTTCTTTGAATCTTTTTCCCAGAGAGGGCAGTCAGAGATAAATTGACCGGGCTTCTTGCAATGATGACAGGTTCTTTTCTTGTAGTCTTCTGAGGAATCTGATTTCCTCAAGCCACTTTTTGATGACTTTCCAAATCCACCTCTTCTTGAGAACTTCTGGAATTTCCTCACGAGCATTGCCAGTTCCTGACTTAGTTCTTTAGGATCACCAAGGCAGTTGTCTGAATCTTCATCTTCGGATGAGGAAATTGCTTTTGCCTTTAGAGCACGAGATCTTCCATAGCTTGGCCCGTAGAGGTCTCTCTTCTCAGCTTGTTGGAATTCATGAGTATTGAATCTCTCAAGAATATCAGTAGGATCAAGTGACTTTTAGTCTCCACATTCTTGAATCATCAAAGCCAGAGTATCGAATGAGGAGTCAAGAGATCTTAGCAGTTTCTTCACCACTTCATGGTCAGTGATATCGGTGGCACCCAGTGCTTGAAGCTCATTGGAGATATCAGTGAGACGATCAAAAGTTTGCTGAACATTTTCATTGTCAAGTCTCTTGAAGCGGTTGAAGAGGTTGCGAAGAACATCAACACGAGAGTCACGTTGAGTGGAAACACCTTCGTTGACTTTAGACAACCTATCCCAGATAAGCTTAGAAAACTCCAAAGCACTCACTCTGCCATGCTCACCTTTGCTCAGATGTTCACAAATGATATTCTTCGCATGAGAATCAAGTTGCTTGAATCTCTTCACATCAGCAGTAGTAACAGTGGGAGTGACACAGGGCACACCATTTTCCACAACGTACCAGAGATCGTTGTCAATAGCTTCAAGGTGCATACACGTCTTGTTCTTCCAGTAGGGGTAGTCAGTCCCATCGAAGGTAGGAGACCCTGCGGAAACCTTGATCATACCTGCACTTGAGATAACTAGAACTCTAGGTGGTTAAACCAAAATCACACAGAGCAAGGGAGTACCTGCTTTGATACCAATTGAAAGTGCGTTATATCGACTAGAGGGGGTGAATAGGCAATTTTTACAAATTCCTCACTTGAGGAATTTCAACTTTGAGGAATTTGAAATGTGATGAATAACTAGCAGCAGAATAAGTATTCAAGTGCATGAGGAACATAGTAACAACATAGTTTTCATGATGAAATGAAACATGCAAAAATAGTAAGTAGCGTGATAGAAGATAAGCAGTGATGAACAAGGTAACTTGAAGAATTTGAGGTGAGGAATTTGTGGAAGTCTTCAGTCAAATTCTTCAAACAGTAACAATCAATTTCATCAATAGGTATACAAGGAATAGAGGGGTTGAGGAAATAGAACCAGATAGCTCGATGAAGACAATTGTTTGATGACCCAGTTCCAACTGCTGTGACAGTCGTACGTCTGGTTTGGAGCGGCCTGGTATTTAAACCAGAGGACACACAGTCCTTACCGTATTCTCCTTGAGCTAAGGTCACACAATCCTCGCCCAACACTCGTGGTAAATCTTTAGGGTAGACTTCCAAAACTCTCACAAACTGGTCACCCGGCAATCCACAATTTACTGCTGGATGCTCTAGACCAAGGTCACTTCGTGATCCCCAATTGACTGCAGGAGCACTAGACCATGACGCCTAACCGTGTGGAGGATGCACAGTCCTCAAAGCTAACAAGCTTCGGATCCACACAGGAATTTCTTCAGTGATGCTCAATCACTATGGGTTTGGTGGTTTGGTTGTGGGTTTTTCCTCATTGATGATTTTCTCTCAAAGTCCTCGGAGGATGGGTTGCTCTCAAATGACAAGTGTCAGTTCTCTCTCGGAGCAGCCAACCAACTAGTGGTTGTGGGGGTGGCTATTTATAGCCAGGGTGCAACCTGACATGATAAGACATAAATGCCCCCAATGATATGACCGTTATGTGGATGTTATGATTGGGGACAGCTGGCGCTAAGCACAGCAATGGTAGGAATTTTGAACTATGAAAGTCCTCAGGCTTACCATGTTCCTAACTTGTAGGCAATTCACACTGGCGAAATCCTAACTCCTCAGTCAGATGAATTTCCTCAGAGACCAGAAGAACTTCGTCTCTATCACTGAAGAACTTTACTGAACTGTAAGAGATTTCCAAAGGCTTCACTCGAAGGATTGTATATGTTGAGTATTTTGGAGTTGAGCATCAGTTGGAAATTTTCCTTAGTATTACCTTGGCCCCCTTTCAGAGTACAGTGTTTCCTATGACTCAAATAAAGGAAATAAACTACTAAAACAAAAGTCTTCACGCTTCATATTCCTCGTTCATATCTTCAAGGTCACACCAACTTTTTCATTTTCAAAGTCTCCACAAAGTCTTCAGCAAAGTCTTCACTTGAAGACATACATTTTTAGGGGTCGATAATCTCCGAATATACAAAACTCCTCATGGACTTATAGAGGCTGTGTACACTCAAAAACACATTAGTACCTTAACCTATAAGTCTTCAATACACCCAAATCACTAAGGGGCACTAGATGCACTAACAGATGCTCCGAAGACGCAACCTCCCCTGCCAACGACGGGACACCCCCCTATGGGCTCGAGAACTCGAAGCCGAACCCACAGTCCGAAACCTCTTTCGCACTACGTGGGAGAAGTTGTGGAAAGAGCCCTTCAAATTGATGAAGAGCTGTCCATCCGAGGAGGAGGAGAAGGGTCTGCACGCCGCCAAGCCCGATTTCGAAGTATGATATACCCTAGCTTGGTCGACTTTATTACATAGAAGATTCATAACCCCTTACCCGATCTGTCTTTGCAGAGATGGTTGAAGAAAGCCGTCAACATTAATAGCCCGACGCCTCAGCCCAAAGACGAGAGGACTGGGCTGTTAGCCAAAATGCTCGTGGTGAAGACTTACGAGGCGCCCATGAAGAAAGAGAAGAAGAAGAAACCAGGCTAGGCTGGCGTACGCATCAGGAACCAGCCTGATGCCGCATCCGAGAATACCCCCACCTCCTCAAATCAGAAGGAGATCGAGGATGAGGAAGAGGAAGAAGAGGAGGAGGAGGCCGAGATCGAGGGGGGAGGCAATTCCCCCATGCCAAGAAGAGAGCGTCTTCGGATGCCCTGGAGCAGGTCGCCTCTCCTGTCCACAAAAGGGCACGGCAGACGCAGGCAGTCCTGTCCGACGATAGTTTGGACTCGGGCTCCGTGTCCGAAGACCTCGAGGGGGTTCCATGAAGGAGCCTATGGGCTAAGCCCCCCTATCAAGGTTAGGATCCGAAGACCTTCCTATTCATTACGAGTAGATTT
This sequence comes from Hordeum marinum, assembly GCA_022496015.1. Lineage (NCBI taxonomy): Eukaryota > Viridiplantae > Streptophyta > Magnoliopsida > Poales > Poaceae > Hordeum > Hordeum marinum. The sequence goes on along the minus strand of CM039677.1, from coordinate 200,335,935 downwards.
AATGTTTGCTAACATGCGGGTTATTGGCCTTGCAGCCCCCTGCGCGTTATCCCCACCGAGCTGATATCGGACTGGGAGACCCTGCCCGCCGAATTGACAGAGAGCAGGGATGCCTCGCATCCCGCCACTCCGGGCGCCACGAAGGACGCAGTGGAGGTGTCATCCCAGCCCGCTCCTATGGAGGCGGACACCAGTGGCGAGGGAGATGGCACCTTGGCCGAGGCTAATGCCTTGGTCACGAAATACCGGGGGGCAATACCCCACCCGGATACCGAGGAGGCCGGACGAGCGGGCACTCAGTCCCCTCCGAGAACATCTTCGGAGCGCACTATGCCTTCGGAGGCACCGGTCCAATCCCCAGTGGGTGATCGGGGAATTCGATCATCATCGGCACCACCGACCAATAGGTGGTCGGCCATGGAGGAGGCTCTATCGAGCGCGTCCATCCCCGAAGATCACCGCACCCTTACAGGTGCAGTACTACAACGTGTCCAGTCCTTTGACAACAGACTGAAGGAGGCCTTCAAAGGTCTCCTTGTGGGTTTTCAAGTAAGTCACCCGATGTGTTTATTTTGCAAAAGATTTTATTTATTCGCATTGTATATATGGCAGCCCCTGAGCCCTAGGTGAGGTGAAAAAGCTCACCTAGGGGTCACATCTAAATCCAATACCGAACTAGATCCACTTGAACTGTCCAAAATGTGAGAATAACTCAACATATGATCAGATTGTCTATAATTCAGGAATTGAGAGCCCATGTAATGTATTAACTATGTGTGTATTGCAGGCTTTGCCATCGGCAGCGGCCATAAATGGTGCCAAGTTGGAAGAGCTAAATCGGAAGCTGAAGCGCTCCGAAGACGAATCGGAGGCCCTTAACCGAAAGCTCGACGAGGCTCGAGGTATCTCAAAACGGAATTGAATGCCTTTGTCTGAGCTCTATAGTCTGAAAACTATCAATGCAGCTTCTTTATATTTGTGTATTGCATGGGCAGCCTCAGCGAAGGAGGTGGAGAGGCTCAAGGCTGAGCTCCATCGCGCGAAGGACGAGATGGCCACCGAGAGGGTGTCTGCTAAGGAAACAGATGTCGCCCTTTCCTCCATGCGGGCCACTAGTGGCAAGCATGAAGCTCAAGGATGCCATCAAGAGATGTGAGGCCTTGGAACAGAAGAATAAGGCAAGCTCAGCCGAACTATCCACCATGAAAACCGAACTCCAGAAGGAGTGGGTGGAAAGACGGTTCCACGAGGAGCAAGTGCGCCTGGCCAAGGAAATAACAGATGGTAAGCCGTACTCACTAAAGTGTATTTTCGTGGATAGCAGATTCGCATTGCTTACCCGGGTGTGCCGATCCTCAGGCACATGCTCTGTCCTCTAGAAGAGCGTGGCGGACGCCAATTAGCTATTCGCCTCGCGGGGAGAAGGAGACAAAGCTCGGTTGTTCTGGGCACAGTTCGTTGCCCCCGAGCGCTCTCCTCTTCTGGTGGAGCAGATGAAAGAGCTGATGGATCTGCACCAGATGGCGGAGCCGGCCATGAAGGACCTCTGCATCCTCTTATGGCCCGATGAGCCGCTACCAGGCAGTTACTTCGGCCTGGTGCAGAGACTGATCGCTGCTACACCCCGCCTCGACACCATTAAGCACTCCTCCTGCATCGAAGTAGTCCGAATGGCCCTTGCCAAGGCCAAAGTGCACTAGCCGGGGATAAATCCGATGAAGGTAGCCACCAACCCGCCACCACCCGGAAAGGAGCATCGACGCACCAAGCTATACTTCGATGGGGTGATGGAGAGTCCTCGGTTTATAATGTCGTAGTGTTCGGGTGATAAATTATTGGAATGAGCTTGTAACGTGTTCGAAGACTTGTGTTAACTTCTAATGCTATTAGTATTTGCTCTTATATGGTTTTGCATTACTTTATAACTCCTATGTGGTTGTTTAATACTGAAAGATGCGAGTCGTCGACTTCAGCCCCCACGTAGATACTACATGGGGCGTCTATGCCAATGCACTATGTCCCTTAGCCGTATTATCGGAACCCAAAGGCGGTATAGCGCGGCAGACTAGGCAATCAGACTATAGTGCTTTATTTCTTCCACTTAGCCGGAGATGCGCGAAAAGGACTATGGGAAGTGTATGATTAGCTACGGGAGTGTTGTGATGTTCGGAGGAACCGTGGCCAAAGCCGGCGTCACAATGTTTGCACAAAGGGCAAGTTCCTCGTATAACATGGAATAACCGCTTATGAGGATTGAAGTATAATACTTCTAGCACGGGGTTCATAGATAGGATCGCCCATATATGACAGTTTATTTCGGCTTTCTCCCCTAAGGTGCTTGACGAACTATTCAGAAGCACAATCGCAGGGGTGCTCCCTCTGGCCTTTTAGGCGAACAAGCAGAACGTAAAGGGGCAAGCAGAGGAGCCAGGCAACCCAACTTATTGACCAAAGACATAGTTCGGAACAGATGCATATAAAGCGAACACCAAGATGCCGAACACATGATAAATAAGGCGATTTGTGTTTGAACTCGAGCACCCGATCTATTAGCTGGTTACCTCGCTTCATACCAAACAGGTTCATGAGAAGAGGGAGAAAGGAGAAAAAATATGCGCCGAAAACAGGACAAATGAGGTGAACTTGCGACATGCAATTTTGCATTTTCTCAATAACTCTTATAAGTCGGATTGCCGAAGAAACAGTTTACAAGTATGTGAAAGAAGTTAAGAAATAAAATCATACGGGAGTTGTTGTACCAGGGGTCTTCAATTAGTAACCTGACGTCCTCGATATGCCCCCTTGCTAGGTGACTCCTGCTCTTAGATGCGCCTTGATGGGTGTTAGTGTTCAGCGGGTGGATTTTGCTAACAAAATCTTGAGAGGCTGACGAATTGTAGGTGAGATCTATGCCGTAGGCAGGCTCTTTAAGGAGCGCCTGCGTTTTGTCCAAAGATGTGTTGATGGTAACAGTTCGGGCAGCCAAACACCCATCTTAATTTCCCCACCGCTACCCATGGCATCTTAAGTGCGAAGTTGTACCTCCTCGGCACATACTTTGCTGGTCCTGAGGTTGTGCAATGGGGGCGAATCCCTATGAAGGGGAAGAGGAAGGATCTGAGTTTTCGGTCTGAAGCCGAACTCGCTTCCCGGCCTTATGTGCCTTTATGGCGGATGTCGGAACTTGTCAATCTTATTTGTAGCTAAATTTGGCCACTAGGGCTAGTGCGTGTTCCTTACATCTAAGGGAGCGCTCAGTATTTCCATTGATAGTAATGACCCCCTTGGGCCCCGAGATCTTGAGCTTGACGTATGCGTAGTGTGGGACCGCGTTGAAACGAGTGAACGTTGTCCAACCAAGCAGCACGTGATAGCCGCCGTAGAAGGGCACAATGTCGAAGATCAAGTCCTTGCTATGAAAGTTATCGGGCGAGCCGAACACAACTTCCAAAGTTATCGAGCCTGTGCATCGGGCCTCAATGCCCGGGATCACTCCTTTGAAGGTAGTGCTGCTGGTTTTGATCCTTGACGGATCGATTCCTATCTTTTTCACCATAGCTAAGTAAATCAAGTTAAGGCTACTTCCTCTGTCCATTAGGAACTTTGTGAGGTGATACCCATCTATAATGGATCTAGGACGAGGGACGCTGAAACCCCATGGCGAATACTGGTCGAATGATCACGCCGATCAAAGGTGATCGAGTATGCAAACCATGGGTTGTACTTCGGGGCTACGGGTTCCACCGCATAGACTTCCCGGAGGGCGCGCTTCCTCTCCTTCTTCGGTGTGTGGGTGGTGTATATCATGTTCACCGTTTTGACTTCGGGAGGGAATTTCTTTTGTCCGCCACCAATTGGACCCCGAGGCTCATCTTCCTCCTCGCTGCGAGAGCTTTTGCCTTGGTCTTCGGGTGGTATCTTGCCAGCCTGTTTAAACACCCAGCAGTTGCGGTGTGTGTGGTTGGTGGGCTTTTTCCGAAGTCCCATGGATTTGGTAAGGCCTTTCCATGATCCTTTAGAGCTGGGCGGGTCTGTCACGATTGCCTTTAGGGGGCTTCTTCCGCTGCCCATGTCAAGAGTTGTGGAATCCGGCATTAACAGCCGTGTTATCAGCATCACTATTATTGTGTCGATGCTTACTTATTGCGCTTTGGATTTGAGTTGCCATCCCGGGCCTCAGGTGCCACGGGATCTTCAGAATTGTGGATGCGTCTTGCTAGCCAGTTATCTTCGTCCGCGCAAAAGCAGGCCATGAGGGAGGTAAGGGCGGACATAGTACGAGGCTTGTCCTGGCCTAGCTGGCAAGCGAGCCATTCACCCCGAATATTGTGCTGGAAGGAGGTTATGGCCTCAGCATCCGGACAGTCAACGATTTGGTTCTTGTTAGTCAAGAACCGATTCTAGAATTGCCGAGTAGACTCACCAGGCTTTTGGACGACGTTGCTGAGATCGGAGGAGTCCGGCGGGCGGACATAGGTTCCCTGGAAGTTAGATCGGAACGCATCTTCCAGGTCTTCCCAGTATCCAAGGGAGTTTTTGGGGAGGCTGTTTAACAAGTGCCGAGCTGGCCCCTTAAGCTAAGAGGGAGGTATTTGATGGCATGGAGATCATCTCCTCACGCCATGTGGATATGGAGAAGGAAGTCCTCAATCATTAATCATACTGTTCTATATTCATGGGTTTAAACCCCCTCGGGGAACTAATGCTGCATTACCTCATCGGTGAAGCATAGTGGGTGAGTGGCGCCTCTGACGTGTGCTATGTCGCGCCTGTATTCAGTGTCTGTATGGGCCTGGTTTCATTCCCAAACTTTGTTGTTTTGGTGGAACCATGGTCTATATCCAACCCGTCTATCGGGTGAGTACTCTCTGTATCCATATATGGATATTGTGTGTCCTGCTCTGTGATCCAGTTCATCTCGCAGGTCAAACCTATCACTAAGCTCTAATGGCTCCTTACCCTGTCTTCGGGGCACTGTAGGTATGAAACCGGCGTCGTCAGCCATCCCATCTCGACCATGAGGGGTCGGTCCGGCTTGTCGTACGGAGTATCCATAAGTTCATCATTGAATTGCGACAGCAGCCTTCTCTGAGGGTAGCTTTTGGTCTGGTTTGACAGACCGGTGCCGTATACTTCCTCGGTTGAGAGAACTTTCGTCCATCGATCATTGAGGTTGGCATGTTTAGCTTTGAGTTGATGTTCTTATCCTTTAGGCTACGAGCTGTTGCTATGAGCCGTTGCCTGATTTCTTCCTGATCTTCAAGGTCATCAGGGATGTACTAGTCATCGGCTTCCGGTATATCTTCCTCCTTGATGGGGGGAAGGTAATCATCGCCCTCGGGGTCATTGACGTTATCGGGGTTGTTTTGGTCCTCCGGCCCTTCTGGATCCTCTAGCGGGTTCTCACGGGGATCGGGATTGTCATGATTTGTGGGGGCATTACCGTCCATGTTGTTGACAGTAGCTCTTCCTCCCTTTTTGCTTTTGGAGATTTTCTGGCGCCTTGATGGCGCATCGCCCGATTTGTCGCCGTCCTTGTGAGGCGTATTGTTGCCATTGGTGGCAGTAGTATCCACCATGTATACCTCGTATGTAGAAGTGGTGGTCCAACTCCTGGTGTTAACGGTCCTCTTCATCCATGTATTCTTCCTCTTTGGAGGCATAGTCCAGCACGTTGGTGAAATCTTCGACGGTGGCTATCAAGTGGGTGGTGGGTGGGTCGAAAAATTCATCCCTTCCCGCATTGTAACCAAACCGAGCGTAGGTCGGGACTGGATCATCAGTGATCTTCATCGATGAGAATCGCTCTAGGGCCTCGTCGATCACTGAGGGCTCGATCGGATCTAGCTGTTCGTAATTTGTGGAGTTAACCTCCATGACGTCTAGACATGGGGAGTTTTCGGCAAGAACACGTGTCCGGTCGTCTGGCTTAATGGATGGACTGGGATAAGAGATCGGCTCATTGCCGTGGGTGACCCCATCGGCATGTCCGAAGAAGGGACTCGAGGTTAAAGCTTCAGAGTACTCGGGGGCTACAAGCGAAGCTATGAGCCCGATTAGTGACAAGTCACCCCGAGAGTTGACGGAGAACTCTAAGTTTGCAAATTTGACCTCTCGATCAGGGGTGAAGATCTCAACAAGGACTAGATGGCCAACGGGATCAGCGTGTAGCACAATACTGTCGAAGGCAAAGATCTGTCCAGGGACAAAAGCGTCCATGCTGCGGACCTCTTCGTTGATGACAAGACCAGGCGTTGATTCCATCTCTCTCATAGAGGAACTCTCAATGAAAGCACCAATGTCGGTGTCAAAACTGGCGGATCTCGGGTAGGGGGTCCCGAACTGTGAGACTAGAATCAACGGTAATAGGAGACAAAGGGGACACGAGTTTACCCAGGTTCGGGCCCTCCTACGGAGGTAATACCCTACGTTCTGCTTGGTTGTATTGATGATGTAAGGTGTTAAGAGTTGATCTACCTCGAGATCGTATAGCTAACCCTAGATGAGTTGTTCTATCCCTGTACCCTAAAACCCTCTGGCTTATATAGGTGCAGAGGAGGCCTAGGGTTTACACATGGCCGGTTACATGTTGAAGAGATAAACATGCCTATTTACTACATCAAACGTGGAGCACATGTCGTGCTTCCCGAAGCTTCCATCCTAGAGACTGGGCCTTCAAATCTTCCGATGTTCGGTAAGTAGCCCTCATAATCCGGCCCATGACAATAGGTTGGCTATCCGAGGACCCCCCTAATCCAGGACTCCCTCACCCGCCTTCCAGCGCCACTAGGTCCAACTCAGGAAAATATGCCTTTGCACGAGCAAGGTCCATATTAGCTCCAACGCGAGCCACCGATATCCTGAACTCTTCAACCCATTCAGGTACTGCAGATAGCTATTTTAGCATATTTTGGAGTCCTTTAGGAGGCTTCTCAAGATTCTTTACCACCATTACGGTGAAGACGCATCCAATGAACATCTGTTCCACATATGTGAAGATCGCTTTCAACTTTACTATTGGCTCCAACAGACGATTGTGATTTTTTTCGCCCTGGACAAAGAAGACAAGTAGGAACATTAGTCGGCAACTTTGATGACCTAGAATAATACAAGAGAAAGATCAAAAATTGTACCAACCATAGCATCAATCATAACAGTAATTTGTTCCTTCAGCGTCTTAACTCATTAGTGACTGAGCCAAGACTCTTCTCGACCTCTTGTGCTCGCGTCAGTAAGACGGTGTTTTCCTTCTCAAAATCGGCCTGAGCTTGATTCAGATGATCATTCAGTTGGCAAATGTAATCTTGAAGACGAGCCGCCAATGTTCTGCATCAGTCTTAAGCTTTTTCTCTTCTGTAAGTCGCCTTTGCAGGCTGGCTGCGGCAGACTCGGCATCCTCCAATGATTCTTGTGCAAACATATAAATCATGAGAGCAAAATACAAGCCCCAAGCCGCCGTAGGCGGACGACCTAGCCCTTGGGGGCTACAACATTCAAAAATTGGTTTATCTTACAAGACCCATGCAGTTGCAAGCAATCCACATGGCACTTTGGGGCTAATGTAAGTTACTTCTTTTCCCTACAAGAAAGACCGACTATCTCAAAAACATAAGCCGGCTCTTAGGGGATACAGGTGGCAATTTGTATCTTCATGTAATCCAAAAAGTACCGGCTCATTATTATCATAATAACCACGTCCTTGGGGGATACGATTAGTTCTTAAGACTACAACAAGGACCTAGCTCACTACTTACTGTACTAAGTTGGCCCTTGGGGGCTACAAGAGAATGCATAATGAATGACAAAGGGCAAAAGTTTACCTCATATTTTTGCTTCAAAGCATTGACCAAGTCAATCTCAATTTCCCCGCACTTAGACAACCAGGTCATATATTATTGATATAACCCGCCAATAGCAAGAGCAGAAAACTCCAGAAGTTCCTGCTTTGCTTTCCCCTTCTCTAGCATCTCCTGCACATTTTTGGTTAGAAGTTTAGTCAACAAATTTGAAGTCCCAAGAGCCTAGAAAGCTTCTCCTACAATGGCTACTTCCGTATTGTCCATGGCGGCTGATGGGGCGGCGCTAACCACATTGAGCACAAGACTTGAAGGATGCGGAGGACTTGGTGGTTGAAAGGTCGGGTCATTTGACACACCTTGATCATGAGCCTTGTATCCGTGATGACTGGCTGTTCAACACGGGCCATCTCCACGTCATGGGCCGGCTTAGTACCAAAGTCTAGGTCATTTTGGCTAGAAGGTTCAACATGGGTGTGGAAACTTAACTTTCCTAACGGATCGCCTCATCTTCTTCGGAATATACATTTCTGATGAGTTGGAGGAGATTGCAATTGCCTCAACATTGTTGGCTAGGTGGTCTCCATATTATCCTGAGTAGAATAAGCGTCACCAAGTTCAACAAAGAGGTAGCCAAGTGAGTCAAGTTCTACCTCAGGTTCTTCCCCTAAGGCAGCCTCATTTACTGGGTAATCCATTTGTCCAGATGGAGGAAGAACAAGGGTCCTGGCACTGGCATTCCATCGGTCCAAATTTGCCTACGACAATAGTACAAACCGGGAAATGAGTATGATATATGAGAAAGTTGTGATAAAGGAAAATGACAGTTTAAAAGAATACTTACTGCAAGAAGCTGGTTGGTCAAGAAAAATGGAGCTAACCCGGTCATGCTACACTTCTCCTTCGAGTCGCCGAAGAATTTCTTAGTGGGTCTATTGATCTCATTCTCAGAAAAGTCTGCCTAATTAAAGCGTTTAGCGTCTATCGATTCACCAGTATAATTACACATCAAGTCGCCCCTTAAGCTAAGGGGGTGATTTCGCCAGCTTATCCATCACTGGCTCTGATCGATTCCGGTGAGACCATGAGGAATGGAAGCTCTCTACTTTCTCATCTTGCAAGCAGGCAATTCACTTGAAGCGCTAATATGGTCCAGTCTGTAACCCGATAGGGGGTTCTGACCCTCTTGAGTAGTACACTTACAGTAAAACCAAGTGGTGTTCCAGCCTTTAGGATGACTCACCAGTTTTGCTTCAGGAAAGACATTGTTCTTTCTTTTCTAAATGGAAATCCCACCAAGTTCTACACTAGGGCCATTCTTCACTTCAGTTTGATGGTTGATGTAGAAGAACTGCCTAAAGAGAGTGACAATTGGTTCAATCTAGAGATATACTTCATAAAGAACTTGAAATCGGCTGATATTAGTCATTGAATTAGGACCAATATCTTGTGGCCTAAGCTAGAAGAAATGGAGCATATCTCTAAAGAATTATGACCCGGGCGGCCGAAAGCCCATGTGCAGATGATCTGTGAAGACGACAACTTCTCCTTGTGTTGGGGAACATTGCATGCGAAACAAAATTTTAATACACACGCGCAAGATCTATCCATGGTGATGAGCTCATACGAGAGGGAGAGTGGATCTACATACCCTTATAGATCATTAAGCGGGAAGTGTTAAGAAACGCGGTTGATGTAGTCGAACGTCTTCGTGGTCCAAATCGCTAGCCGTCTCGTGATCCGATCACAATCCGTCCCTTGATCCAATCATGATACGTCCCGCGATCCAATCACAGTCCTTCCGATCTAGCGCCAAATGGTCGGCACCTCTGCCTTCAGCACACGTACTCTCTGTTGGGAGACGTAGTAGTAAATCAAAATTTTCCTACGTTCACCAAGATCTATCTATGGAGAAACCAGCAACGAGAGGGGAGAGATTGCATCTTCATACCTTTGAAGATCGCTAAGCGGAAGCGTTACAAGAACGCGGTTGATGGAGTCGTACTCGCAGCGATTCAGATCGCGGTAGATCCGATCAAGTGCCGAACGGACGGCACCTCCGCGTTCAACACACGTTCAGCCCGGTGACGTCTCCAACACCTTGATCCAGCAAGGAGGAAGGAGAGGTTGGGGAAGGGCTCCAACAGCAGCACGACGGCGTGGTGGTGGTGGAGTAGCAAGGTATTCCGACAGGGCTTCGCCTAAGCGCTGCGGAGGAGGAAGAAGAGAGGTAGGGCTTTGCCGTGAGAGAGAGAGATCAAATCTTATCTCAAAACATCCAAAACCTCAAGTATATATAGGAGGAGGGACGTGGAGGGCTGGCTTGGCCTCTACTCCAAAGAGGATATGGCCGGCCGAATTAAAGGGAGAGTCCACCTCCCACAAGGGAGGTGGATCTCCTCCTTTTAAATCCTTTTTGCCTTATCTCCTTATCTCCAGCCGCATGGGCCTTTAGCAAAAGTCTTGCCCAGCCCAATAAGGGCTGGCACACTTTATCTAATAGCCCATGTGGTCCTTTGGTCGTCACACCCCTCCCGGGGGTCCTCCGGCACCCTCCCGGCACTCCCGGTACAATACCGATGAGCCCGAAAACTTTCCGGTGACCAAAACTGGACTTCCTATATATCAATCTTTACCTCCGGACCATTCCGGAGCTCCTCGTGACGTCCGGGATCTCATACGGGACTCCGAACAACCTTCGGTAATCACGTATACCATTTCCCTATAACCCTAGCGTCATCGAACCTTAAGTGTGTAGACCCTACGGGTTCGGGAGACACGTAGACATGACCGAGACACTTCTCCGGCCAATAACCAACAGCGGGATCTGGATACCCATGTTGGCTCCCACGTACTCCACGATGATCTCATCGGATGAACCACGATGTCGGGGATTGAATTAATCCCGTATACAATTCCCTTTGTCTATCGGTATGGTACTTGCCCGAGATTCGATCGCCGGTATCCCTATACCTTGTTCAATCTCGTTACTGGCAAGTCTCTTTACTCATTCCGTAATACATCATCCCATGGCTAACTCCTTAGTCACATTGAGCTCATTATGATGATGTCTTACCGAGTGGGCCCAGAGATACCTCTCCGTCACACGGAGTGACAAATCCCAATCTCGATTCGTGCCAACCCAACAAATACTTTCGGAGATACCCGTAGTGCACCTTTATAGCCACCCAGTTACGTTGTGACGTTTGGCACACCCAAAGCATTCCTACGGTATCCGGGAGTTGCACAATCTCATGGTCTAAGGAAACGATACTTGACATTGAAAAGCTTTAGCAAACGAACTACACGATCTTGTGCTATGCTTAGGATTGGGTCTTGTCCATCACATCATTCTCCTAATGATGTGATCCCGTTATCAACGACATCCAATGTCCATGGTCATGAAACCGTGACCATCTATTGATCAACGAGCTAGCCAACTAGAGGCTTACTAGGGACATGTTGTGGTCTATGTATTCACACATGTATTACGGTTTCCGGTTAACACAATTATAGCATGAACAATAGACAATTATCATGAACAAGGAAATACAATAATAACCATTTTATTATTGCCTCTAGGGCATATTTCCAACAGTCTCCCACTTGCACTAGAGTCAATAATCTAGTTCACATCACCATGTGATTAACACTTACATCACCATGTGATCATATCATCATGTGATTAACACCCAATAAGTTCTGGGGTTTGTTCATGTTCTGCTCGTGAAAGAGGTTTTTAGTCAGCGGGTCTGCGACATTCAGATCCGTGTGTACCTTGCAAACTTTCCATGTCATATTCGTAGATACTGCTCCCACGCTCCACTTGGAGCTATTCCAAATGGCTGCTCCACTATACGTAGCCAGATTTCTACTAAGAGTCATCCGGATTGGAGTTAAAGCTTGCATCATCGTAACCCTTTACGATGAACTCTTTATCACCTCCATAATCGAGAAATATTTCCTTAGTTCTCAAGTTACTAAGGATAACTTTGACCATTGTCCAGTGATCCACTCTTGGATTACTCTTGTACCCCTTGACAGACTCATGGCAAGGCACACACAGGTGCGGTACACAGCATGGCATACTATATAGAGCCTATGGCTAAAGCATAGGAGATGACACTCATCCTTTCTTTATCTTCTGCCGTGGTCGGGTATTGAGTCTTACTCAATTTCACACCTTACAATACAGTCAAGAACTCCTTCTTTGACCCATCTATTTTGAACTCCTTCAAAAACTTGTCAAGGTATGTCTTCGTCGAAAAAACTTATCAAGCGAATTGATCTATCCCTATAGATCTTGATGCTCAATAAAATAGTAGCTTTATCTGGGTCTTCCTTGAAAAAACTCTTTTCAAACAACCCTTCATGCTCTTCCAGAAATTCTACATCATTTCCGATCAATAATATGTCAACTACATATTCTTATAAGAAATTCTATAGTGCTCCCACTCACTTTCTTGCAAATACAAGTTTCTCATAAACTTTGTATAAACTTAAACACTTTGATCACCTCATCAAAGCATATATTCCAACTCCGAGATTCTTGCTCCAGTCCATAGAAGGATCGCTGGAGTTTGCATATTATTAGCATCCTTAGGATTGACAAAACCTTCTGGTTGTATCACATACAACTCTTCCTCACAGAAACCATTACGGAAACCTTGTTTTGTCATCCATCTGCCAGATTTCATAATCGAAAAATGCAGCAACTGCTAACAAAATTTTAATAGACTTTTAGCATCGCTACAGATGAGACAATCTCATCGCAGTCAACTCCTTGAACTTGGCGGAAACTTCTTTGCGACAAGTCGAGCTTTATAAACGGTGACATTTCACCATTAGCGTCTATGTTTATTTCAAAGGTCCATTTGTACTCAATGACCCTCCATTCAACAGGCAAGTCTACCAAAGTCCATACTTGGTTTTCATACATGGATCCTTTCTCGGATTTCATGGCTCCTAGCCATTTGTTGGAATCCGGGCCCACCATCGCTTCTCCATAGTTCGTAGGTTCATCGTTGTCCAACAACCTGATTTCCAAGACAGGGTTGTCGTACTACTCAGGAGCAGTACGCGTCCTTGTCGACCTACGAGGTTCAATAGTGACTTGATCCGAAGCTTCATGATCATCATCATTAACTTCCTTTTCAACTGAGTAGGCTCTACAGAAACATCTTTCTATGTTGCGCTATTCTCTGGTTGAAACAAAGGTTCAACAACCTTATCAAGTTCTATCTTCCTCCCACTCAATTCTTTCGAGAGAAACTCTTTCTCAAAAAGGGACCCATTCTTAGCAACAAACACCTTTTGCGCTTGGATCTGAAATAGAAGGTATACCCAATGTCTCATTAGGGTATTCTATGAAGATACATTTGTCTGCTTTGGGTTCGAGCTCGCTAGGTGAAAAACCCATTTTCACATAAGCGTCGCAGCCCCAAACATTAAGAAATGACAGCTTAGGCTTCTGTCAAACCATAATTCTCACGGTGTCATCTCAACAGACTTAGATGGTGCCCTATTAAAGTGAATGGATTTGTCTTTAATGCATAACCCCATAATGATAGTGGTAAAACGATAAGAGACATCATAGTACTCACTATATCCAATAGAGCACGACTACGATGTTCGAACACACCATCACACTATGGTGTTCCAGGAGGCGTGAGCTGTGAAACAATTTCCACATTGTCTAAAATTGCATACCAAACTCGTAACTTAGATATTCACCTCCATGATCATATCATAGACATTTATCTTCTTGTCACGATGATCTTTAACTTCACTCTGAAACTCCTTGAACCTTTCAAACATTTCAGATTCTTGTTTCATTAAGTAAATATCCCCATATTTACTCAAATCATCAGTGAAGGTAAAGAAAAACAACGATATCCACTGTGTGTTTCAACACTCATTGGACCACATACATCAACATGTATTATTTCCAATAAGCCACTTGCCCGCTCCATCATATTGGATGACGGGGTCTCAGTCATCTTGCCCAAGAGGCATGGCTCGCATGTCTCAACCGATTCGAAATCGAGTGAGTCAAAAATCCATCATCATGGAGTTTCTTCATGCGATTTATACCAATATGACATTTAGTGGCAGTGCCACAAGTATGTGGTACTATCATTATTAACTTTATATCTTTTGGTACCAATGTTATGAATATGTGTACTACTACGATCATGATTCAATAAACCATTCCGAGTGGGTGCATGACCATTGAAGGCATTATCCATGTAAATAGAATAACCATTATTCTCTAACTTATATGAATAACCGTATTGCACTAATCATGATCTAATCACGTTCATGCTCAACGCAAACACCAAATAACATTTATTTAGGTTTATCACAAATCCCGAAGGTAGAGAGAGCGTGCGATGGTGATCACATCAATCTTGGAAATACTTCCAACACACATCGTCACCTTTCACCTAGCTAGTCTCCATTTATTCCGTAGCTTTTATTTTGAGTTGCTAACACTTAGCAACCGAACCGGTATCCAATACCCAGGTGCTACTAGGAGTACCAGCAAGGTACACATCACTAACACGTATATCAAATATACTTCCATTGACATTACCAGCCTTCTTATCTACCAAGCATCCAGGGTTTTTCCGCTTCAGCGAACATTCTCCTCATAACAGAAGCACTTAGTCTCGGGTTCGGGCTCAACCTTGGGTTTCTTCACTAGAGCAACAACTGGCTTGCCATTCCTGAAGTTTTCCCTTCTTGCCCTTGCCCCTTTTGAAACTAGTGGTTTAACTTAACCATCAACACTTGATGCTCCTTCTTGATTTCTACCTTCATGGTGTCAAACATCACGAACAACTCAGGGGTCATCTTATCCATCCCTGGCATGTTATAGTTCATCACGAAGCTCTAGTAGCTTGGTGGCAGTGACTTGGAGAACTGCATTAATCACTATCTCATCTGGAAGATTAACTCCCACTTGATTCAAGTGATTGTAGCACCCAGACAATCTGAGCACACGCTCAGCGATTGAGCTATTCTCCTTTATCTTGCAGACAAAGAATCTTGTTGGAGGTCTCATACCTCTCAACATAGGCACGAGCCTGAGATCACAATCTCAGCTCCTAGAACATCTCATATGTTCCGTGACGTTCAAAACGTTTTGGAGCCTCAATTCTAAGTCGTAATGCATGACGCATTGAACTATCACGTAGTCACCAAAAAGTGCCTGTCATATGTTCACAACATCTACAGACAACGCTTGAGGGAGTGATGCAGTTAGCGGTACATCAAAAACATAAGCTTTCTGTGCAGCAATGAGGACAATCCTCAGATCACGGACCCAGTCCGCATTATTGCTACCATCAACTTTCAACTTACTTTTCTCTAGGATTGTATCAATAAAACTGGGGAGCTACAGCGTGAGCTATCTACGACATAATTTGCAAGGACATTTTTAGACTAAGTTCATGATAATTAAGTTCATTTAATCAAATTATTAATGAACTCCCACTTAGATAGACATCTCTCTAGTCTTCCAAGTGATACATGATCCATGTCAACTAGCCCGTGTCCGATCATCACGTGAGACGGACTAGTCATCCATGGTGAACATCTCTATGTTGATCGTATCTTCTATACGACTCATGTTCGACCTTTCGGTCCTCCGTGTTCCGAGGCCATGTCTGTACATGCTAGGCTCGTCAAGTCAACCTAAGTGTTTCGCATGTGTAAATCTGGCTTACACCCGTTGTATGCGAACGTTAGAACCTATCACACCCGATCATCACGTGGTGCTTCGGAACGACGATCCTTAGCAACGGTGCACAGTTAGGGTGAACACCTTTCTTGAAATTTTATTGAGAGATCATCTTATTTACTACCGTCGTTCTATGCAAATAAGATGTAAACATGATAAACATCACATGCAATCAAAATAGTGACATGATATGGCCAATATCATCTTGCTCCTTTGATCTCCATCTTCGGGGCACCATGATCATCACTGTCACCGGCACGACACCATGATCTCCATCATCATGATCTCCATCATTGTGTCTTCATGAAGTTGTCTTGCCAAATATTACTTCTACTACTACAGCTAACGTTTAGCAATAAAGTAAAGTAATTACATGGCGTTTATGATTGACACGCAGGTCATACAATAGTATAAGACAACTCCTATGGCTCCTGCCGGTTGTCATAGTCATCGACATGCAAGTCGTGAACCCTATTACAAGAACATGATCAATCTCATACATCACAATGCATCACATCACATCCTTTTGGCCATATCACATCACACGACATATGCTGCAAAAACAAGTTAGACGTCCTCTAATTTGTAGTTGCAAGTTTTTACGTGGTTGCTATAGGTTTCTAGCAAGAACGTTTCTTACCTACGTCAAAACCACAACGTGATATGCCAATTGCTATTTACCCTTCATAAGGACCCTTTTCATCGAATCCAATCCGACTAAGGTGGGAGAGACAGACACCCGCTAGCCACCTTATGCAACTAGTGCATGTCAGGCGGTGGAACCGGTCTCACGTAAGCGTACGTGTAAGGTTGGTCCGGGCCGCTTCATCCCACAATACCGTCGAATCAAGATAAGACTAGTAACGGCAAGCATATTAACAAAATCGACGCCCACAACTACTTTGTGTTCTACTCGTGCATAGATTCTACGCATAGACCTAGCTCATGATGCCACTGTTGGGAGACGTAGTAGTAAATCAAAATTTTCCTACGTTCACCAAGATCTATCTATGGAGAAACCAGCAACGAGAGGGGAGAGATTGCATCTTCATACCTTTGAAGATCGCTAAGCGGAAGCGTTACAAGAACGCGGTTGATGGAGTCGTACTCGCAGCGATTCAGATCGCGGTAGATCCGATCAAGTGCCGAACGGACGGCACCTCCGCGTTCAACACACGTTCAGCCCGGTGACGTCTCCAACACCTTGATCCAGCAAGGAGGAAGGAGAGGTTGGGGAAGGGCTCCAACAGCAGCACGACGGCGTGGTGGTGGTGGAGTAGCAAGGTATTCCGACAGGGCTTCGCCTAAGCGCTGCGGAGGAGGAAGAAGAGAGGTAGGGCTTTGCCGTGAGAGAGAGAGATCAAATCTTATCTCAAAACATCCAAAACCTCAAGTATATATGGGAGGAGGGACGTGGAGGGCTGGCTTGGCCTCTACTCCAAAGAGGATATGGCCGGCCGAATTAAAGGGAGAGTCCACCTCCCACAAGGGAGGTGGATCTCCTCCTTTTAAATCCTTTTTGCCTTATCTCCTTATCTCCAGCCGCATGGGCCTTTAGCAAAAGTCTTGCCCAGCCCAATAAGGGCTGGCACACTTTATCTAATAGCCCATGTGGTCCTTTGGTCGTCACACCCCTCCCGGGGGTCCTCCGGCACCCTCCCGGCACTCCCGGTACAATACCGATGAGCCCGAAAACTTTCCGGTGACCAAAACTGGACTTCCTATATATCAATCTTTACCTCCGGACCATTCCGGAGCTCCTCGTGACGTCCGGGATCTCATCCGGGACTCCGAACAACCTTCGGTAATCACGTATACCATTTCCCTATAACCCTAGCGTCATCGAACCTTAAGTGTGTAGACCCTACGGGTTCGGGAGACACGTAGACATGACCGAGACACTTCTCCGGCCAATAACCAACAGCGGGATCTGGATACCCATGTTGGCTCCCACGTACTCCACGATGATCTCATCGGATGAACCACGATGTCGGGGATTCAATTAATCCCGTATACAATTCCCTTTGTCTATCGGTATGGTACTTGCCCGAGATTCGATCGCCGGTATCCCTATACCTTGTTCAATCTCGTTACTGGCAAGTCTCTTTACTCGTTCCGTAATACATCATCCCGTGGCTAACTCCTTAGTCACATTGAGCTCATTATGATGATGTCTTACCGAGTGGGCCCAGAGATACCTCTCCGTCACACGGAGTGACAAATCCCAATCTCGATTCGTGCCAACCCAACAAATACTTTCGGAGATACCCGTAGTGCACCTTTATAGCCACCCAGTTACGTTGTGACGTTTGGCACACCCAAAGCATTCCTACGGTATCCGGGAGTTGCAGAATCTCATGGTCTAAGGAAACGATACTTGACATTGAAAAGCTTTAGCAAACGAACTACACGATCTTGTGCTATGCTTAGGATTGGGTCTTGTCCATCACATCATTCTCCTAATGATGTGATCCCGTTATCAACGACATCCAATGTCCATGGTCATGAAACCGTGACCATCTATTGATCAACGAGCTAGCCAACTAGAGGCTTACTAGGGACATGTTGTGGTCTATGTATTCACACATGTATTACGGTTTCCGGTTAACACAATTATAGCATGAACAATAGACAATTATCATGAACAAGGAAATACAATAATAACCATTTTATTATTGCCTCTAGGGCATATTTCCAACACTCTCGACGATGATCTCCACCTCCTTGATCTAGCAAGCGAGGGTGGAGAGTTAGATGTGTTCTTTGTCAACACAACGGCATGGTGGCGGTGGTAGTCGAGCTGATTCATCAGAGCTTCGCTAAGCTATACCGAACAGATCTACATAAGAGAGATGATCTAGAGATAGGAGGTAAGAATGTGGCTTTTCAGGTGGTGGATGCCCTCCAAAACCCTCTAATATATATAGGAGGAGAGGGGGTAAGTGGGAGGCTCCTTAGTAAAAACCCTAGGGGTTTGGCACACAAGAGAGGAGGAGTCCACCTCCCACAAGGGATGTGCAATCCTAGTGAGACTCCTTCCCACTTGTCATAGGCCTCTAGGGGCTGGCTTCCTATCCCACCAGGGGTTGGTGCGCCACCTCCTAGGCCCATGTGGCCTCTGTGGTGGGTGGGCCCCATTTGGTGGACCCCCGAAACCCATTCGTCACTCCTGATACACTACCGGTAGTGCTCGAAACTTTTTGGAACCTAAATACCACTTTCCTATATATCAACCTTTACCTCCAGACCATTCCGGAGTTCCTCGTGACGTCCGGGATCTCATCCGGGACATCGAACAACCTCTGGTCACCAACATACATAACTCAATACTACCGAAATGTCACCAAACCTTAAGTGTGCAGACCCTGCGGGTTCGAGAACTATGTAGACATGAGCCAAACACCTCTATGGTCAATAACCAATAGCGGGACCTGGATGCCCATATTGGTTCCTACATATTCTATGAAGATCTTTATCGGTTGAACCTCCATGTCAAGGATTTAGTTAATCCCATATGTAGTTCCCCTTGTTCTTTGGTATGTTACTTACCCGAGATTCGATTGTTGGTATCTCCATACCTAGTTCAATCTCATTACTGGCAAGTCTCTTTACTCGTTCCATAATACAAGATCCCATGGCTAACACTTTAGTCACTTTTCTTGCAAGGCTCATTGTGACATTGAATTACCTTGTGGGCCCTAACATACCTCTCCGTCACACGGAGTAACAAATCCCAGTCTTGATCCATGCCCACTCAATAGACACTCTGAGAGATACCTATAGAGCACCTTTATAGTAATCGAGTTATGTTGCGACGTTTGATACACACAAGGTACTCCTCTGGTGTCAGTGAGTTACATGATCTCATGGTCATAGGAACAAATACTTGACATGCAGAAAACTATAGCAATAAACTGACATGATCATATGCTATATTTATAGTTTGGGTCTTGTCCATCACATCATTCTCCTAATGATGTGATCCCGTTATAAAATGACATCTGATGTCCATGGCTAGGAAACCTTGACCATCTTTGATCAACGAGCTAGTCTATTAGAGGCATATTAGGGACATGGTGTTGTCTATGTATCCACACATGTATTTGAGTTTCCGATCAATACAGTTCTAGCATTGATAATAAAACATTATCATTAACAAGGAAATATGATAATAACTAATTTATTATTGCCTCTCGGGCATATTTCGAACACCTTGTTCGGGCCTTGGAGCAGACTCCTCTTCAGGGGCTTGCCAATTGATCTATTCTTAAGCAGGCAAGAGCCCTTGGCCCATGAGGTCTTCCAAGGCAAGCAGTGACACTTTGGAACTGACCCATCCACATGCTTTATGGGTCCTAGGGGCCATTATAATTATTCAAGAAGCACTGCAAGGAGGAAACGGAAAAAGAAGCCAGAATGTCCAAATGAGTCGGTGTATTGGAAAAAGGCAGCATATGAGGATGCAACGAACTATCGGGTAAGCCGGCAAATAAATTAGTGACCTAATGGGGAGATGAACAAGCTAAGTTGGCCAAATAGTGAAACATGAGCTCTAGAGGACCCAACGAAATTTCGCATGTAAAAACTGCTTTCTACCAAAGCAAGGGATGAATAGATCTAGTAGTTGCGGGAAACGGAAATGAATGCCTTGAAAGGACCAACGGAGCAGCCAAAAACAGAGCATCTATAGGGTTTCATGGGAAAATTGTTGTGGATCTACAAATAGCATGGGAGTACGGCGGAGACAAAATAGCACACTATTAACAAAGAATTACGAAAGTTGTTGGATCTACAACTAAGATTTATAATGAACACCGGTGAACTGCTAATGAACTATGAAGAATGGTGATAACCAAGAGGATCAACGAAGACTTAAAAAGCTTGGCGCAAAGAAGACTTGGTGGTGTCCGCGTTCCGTAGAAAGTTCGCTAGTGATGAAGCTGAACTACGGTGGTGACGGAGCAAGGACGAAACCGCTTGCAGATGGGAGGGCCAATGAGTTCGAGCGTGTTAGTAGAGAGGAGAGGAGGAAGAAGAAGTAAAAGTTGAATATGGGGGCCTCGGGTCTATTTATAACAAGATGGGAGCCCGAAGTGGCGAGTAGAAAAATAGAACGGTCGTAGTAATTTGTGGCTAAAATGATGCCTGGATTTTCATGCTTAACTGGATTTGGCAACTGTTTGAAAAGATTCGTCATGATGACATGAGAGCATCCGTGGTCAGCTGGGTGGCGTCATGGTAAAAGTGGCTGCGAAGATATTACGTCTTGAACAAGCAAGGTAACCCGATAGAATATTGACCCGCACGTAGCTCTCTTAGCTAGAGAAGAAATGTCAACTCAAGGGCGAAGCTTGATTTTGTTTTTCATGTTTGAGGTGTTTACTTTCATTTTTTAGGATGGATTTTAACATGGATGAATCCAAATTAAACTGGGGGCTAATGTTGGGGATACTAGATGATGCCCCGACGTGTTGCTGCCGGATACTTGCTAAACAAATGAATAAAAAAATTCTACATAAATATCTATATAACTAATGGAAAGAGAATGTTAGCCTAAAAATAAAATAAAATACAAAGGGTATAAAAAGATAAAAAGAAATAAATTGCACTTAAAAGAATGTCCTTTCAAACAGAAATGTGAATGTAAACTACGTATGTATGGAGCAAGTGACCAACACATATATTGTCAATGTAAAATGTAATGCAAAAAAAGAAAACTTATGAGTAACATGCATGAATTGACGGTGTCATGATTGCATGCATATAGTAATGCAAAAACAATGTAATTTATGACTTGCATGCATGACTTGCTCATGTGGCATAGTTGCATGTCTAGGAAAAATAGCTAGTGGGATGTAGCTATTTAGGAATAGAAGATACCCCATGGGTATGACCCGCCCAAGAAATGACCCGACTATTACTTGGTGGCCCATGAGGCGGTTCGTGTTAAGGCCGGCTCAGGATCGTGTCTTGGCGGGCCGGCTCGAGGAAGGAGGTCATATAAATTCTCCCTCACCCAAGTAAATAAGATTAATAGGAATAGATAAAGGCATGGGTCATACTACGACCCGGACTACTATTGTAATATGAGGGCCTCACCCTATATATAAAGGAGAGCCTAGAGGCAGAAAGATCAAGTAAGAAATCCTCGAGAGCTATGTTAGCGATTCCACACCCTTGTAATCGAGAACATCATCAATACAGGAAAAGCAGGACATAGGATTTTACCACCATTGGAGGGGCCGAACCTAGGTAAACCCTTGTCTCTCGTTCCCGATCAACCCTATCCAAGCAACCACCTAGTTGCGATCGCTCCTAGACTAAGTCCTATCGCTAGGACATCTATTGTGACAAAACCACGACAAACACATGAGGAGCATGGCGCCTAATCATCGAGGAGGAAGAACCACGGCATGAGTAAGAATCCAGGAACGAGGCTGCGGCCGAGTCCATCATCGTCGACACTGTAGATCGAGAGGCCGAAGACGCAAAGACCAATCGGCTCATCCGCGAGGCCACACGGCAGACCGTGCTGATGCTAGGGTTAAACCCAAGCCTGCACAGGTTCATCGTTGCCCCTGTGACCATGGCCACCACCGGATCATTGTAGCCGCTGTCACCGCGCATGTCCACCACGCTGTGGGCGCACGGCTTGTAGCGACACCACCCACAAACCTCATGTTTGTCCAAATCTACGGGCTCCGGTTCACCGCAGATGAGCATGGTCGCACCTACAATGCTCGTGCCCGTGGGCATTGATCTCAATGCAATTCCTGTGGGCAGTTGATTGTTCTTCAAGGGTGCACGCAAACGTCCTCGTGATCTCCTAGCCGATGCTATGGGGAAAGTTCGCAACCTGTTCGACAGAATGTTGGCTGCAAAAGACGAGGCCAACCGCGTATAGATGTTGAGGCCTCTAGGGGCTGGCTGCCAATCCCAACAGGGGCCGGTGTGCCACCTCCTAGGCCAGTGTGGCCCCTGGGTGGGTGGCCCCCACTCGATGGATCCTCGGACCCATTCGTCACTCCCGGTACACAACCGATAGTGCCTGAAACTTTTCCGGAACCCAAACACCACTTTCCTATATATCAATCTTTACCTCTGGACCATTTCCGAGATCCTCATGACGTTGGGATCTCATCTGGGACTCTGAACTACCTTCGGTCACCAACATACATAACTAAATACTACTGAAACGTCACCGAACCTTATGTGTGCAGACCCTGCGGGTTCGAGAACTATGTAGACATGACTGAGACACCTCTATGGTCAATAACCAATAGCAAGACCTTGATGCCCATATTGGTTCCCAAATATTCTATGAAGATCTTTATCAGTTGAACCTCTATGTCAAGGATTCAATTAATCCCGTATGTAGTTCCCTTTGTTCTTCGGTATGTTACTTACCCGAGATTCGATCGTCGGTATCTCCATACCTAGTTAAATCTCGTTATCGACAAGTCTCTTTACTCGTTCCTTAATACAAGATATCGTGGCTAACTCGTTAGTCACTTTGCTTGCAAGGCTCATTGTGATGTTGTATTACCGAGTGGGCCCTCAGATACCTCTCTATCACAAGGAGTAACAAATCCCAGTCTTGATCCATGCCCACTCAACAGAGACCCTCGGAGATACCTATAGAGCACCTTTATAGTCACCTAGTTACGTTGCGACGTTTTATACACACAAGGTACTCCTGCGGTGTCAGTGAGTTGCATGATCTCATGGTCATAGGAACAGATACTTGACATATAGAAAACTATAGCAATAAACTGACATGATCACACACTATGTTTATAGTTTGAGTCTTGACCATCACACCATTCTCCTAATGATGTGATCCCATTATCAAATGACATCTCATGTCCATGGCTAGGAAACCTTGACCATCTTCGATCAACGAGCTAGTCTATTAGAGGCATAGTAGGGACATGGTGTTGTCTATGTATCCACACATGTATCTGAGTTTCCAACCAATACAATTCTAGCATGGATAATAAACCATTATCATTAACAAGGAAATATGATAATAACTAATTTATTATTGCCTCTATGGCATATTTCCAACACCTTGTTCGGGCCTTGGAGTAGACTCCTCTTCAGGGGCTCGCCAATTGATCTCTTCCTGAGCAGGCAAGAGCCCTTGAACCACGAGGTCTTCGAAGGTAAGCACTCACACTTTGGACCTGACCCAGCTGCATGCTTTATGGGTCTTAGGGGCCATTATAATTATTCCAGAAGCACCACAAGGAGGAAATAGAAAAACCAACAGGAATGTCCAGCTGAGCCGGTGTATTGGAAAAAGCCGGCATAAGAGGATGCAACGAACGACCGGGTAAGACGGCAAATAAATCAGTGAGCTAATGGGGAGATGAACAAGCTAAGTCGGCCAAATAGTGAAACATGAGCTCTGGAGGACTTAGCAAAATTTTGCATGTAAATACTGCTTTCTGCAAAAGCAAGGGGATGAATAGATCTAGTAATTGCGGGAAACGAAAAATGAATGCCCTGAAAGGACCAACAGAGCAGCCAAAAATAGAGCATCTATAGGATTTCATGGGAAAATTGTTGTGGATCTACAAATAGCCTTGAAGTACGGCGGAGGGAAAATAGCGCACTATTAACAAAGAATTACGGAAGTTGTTGGATCTACAACTAAAATTTATAGTTAACACCGGTGAACCGCTAATGAACTATGAAGAACGGTGATGACCAAGAGGATCAATGAAGACTTAAAAAGCTTGGTGCAAAGAACCCTTGGTGGTGGCCTTGTTCCGGAGAAAGTCCACTAGTGATGAAGCTGCACTACGGCGGTGACGGAGCAAGGACGAAACCACTTGTAGATGGGTGCGCCAGCGAGCTCGAGAGTGTTACTAGAGATGAGAGGAGGAAGAAGCAAAAGTTGAATATGGGGGGCCTCGGGTCTATTTATAAAAAGTTGGGATCTCGAAGTGGTGACTAGAAAAACGAAACGGTCGTAGTAATTTGTGGCTAAAACGATGCATGGATTTTCAGGCTTAACTGGATTTGGCAACTATTCAAAAAGATTCGTCATGATGACATGAGAGCATCAGTGGTAAGCTGGGTGGTGTCATGGTAAAAGTGGCTGAGAAGATATTAAGTCCTGAACAAGCAAGGTAACCCAACAGAATATTGACTCGCAAGTAGCTCTCTCGGCTAGAAAAGAAATGTCAGCTCAAGGGCGAAGCTTGAGTTAGTTTTTCATGTTTGAGGTGTTTTCTTTCATTTGTCCAGATGGATTTTAACATGGATGAATCCAAATTAAACTGGGGGCTAATGTTGGGGATATACCCCACGGGTATGACCCGCCCAAGAAATGACCCAGCTATTACTTGGCGGCCCTTGAGGAGGTTCGTGTTAAGGCCAGCTTAGGGTTGTGGATTGGCTGGCCGGCTCGAGGAAGGAGGTCATAGTAATTCTCCCTCACCCAAGTAAATAAGATTAATTGGAAGTAGATAAAGGCATGGGTCATACTACGACCCGGACTACTGTTTTAATATGACGGCCTCACCCTATATATAAAGGAGAGCCAGAGGCAGAAAGATCAAGTAAGAAATCCTCGAGAGCTATGTTAGCGATTCCACACCCTTGTAATCGAGAACATCATCAATATAGGCAAAGCAGGACATAGGATTTTACCTCCATTGGAGGGGCCGAACCTAGGTAAACCCTTGTCTCTCGTTCCCGATCAACCCTATCCGAGCAACCACCTAGTTGCGAAGGCTCCTAGACTAAGTCCTATTGCTAGGAGATCTGTCGTGACAAAACCATGACAAAGGCCTTAGGAGCACGCTGCCCAATTGCCGAGGAGGAAGAACCATCGGCATGAGTAAGAATCCAGGAACGAGGCCACATCCGAGTCCACCATTGTCGACATTGTAGATTGAGAGGCCGAAGATATGAAGACCAACCGGCTCATCTACGAGGCCACGAGGTAGACCGTGCTGATGTTATGGTTAAACCCAGGCTAGCATAGGCTTGTCGCTGCCCCTGTGACCGCGGCTACCGCCGGATCATCGCAGCTGCTATCGCCATGCATGTCCACTAGGCCGCGGGTGCACGGCTTGCAGCGACACCACCCGCAAACCTCATGTTTGTCCAAATCTACGGGCTCTGGTTCACCGAAGGTGAGCATGGTCACGCCTACAATGCCAGTGCCTGTGGGCATCAATCTCAATGCGATGCCTGTGGGCGGTTGATCGTCCTTCAAGGGTGCACCCAAACATCCTCGTGATCTCCTGGCCGATGCCATGGGGAAAGCTCGCAACCTATTCGACAGAATGCTGGCTACGGAAGACGAGTCCCACCACGTATAGATGTTAAGGCCTCTAGGTGCTGGCTGCCCAGCCCACTAGGGGCTGGTGTGCCACCTCCTAGGCCCATGCTGCCCTTGGGGTGGGTGGGCCCCACTCGGTGGATCCCCGCGCCCATTCTTCACTCTTGGTACACAACCGGTAGTGCCTGAAACTTTTCTGGAACCCAAATACCACTTTCCTATATATCAATGTTTACCTCCGGAACATTTTGGAGCTCCTCGTGACGTTGGGATATCATCTGGGACTCCGAACTACCTTCGGTCACCAACATAAATAACTAAATACTACTGAAACGTCACCGAACCGTAAGTGTGCAGACCCTGTGGGTTTGAGAACTATGTAGACATGACCGAGACACCTCTACAGTCAATAACCAATAGTGGGACCTGGATGCCCATATTGGTTCTTAATATTGTATGAAGATCTTTATCAGTTGAACCTCTATATCAACGATTCAGTTAATCCCGTATGTAGTTCTCTTTGTTCTTAGGTATGCTACTTACCCGAGATTTGGTCATCGGTATCTCCATACACAGTTCAATCTCGTTATCGGCAAGTCTCTTTACTTGTTCCTTAACACAAGATCCCATGGATAATTCTTTAGACACTTTGCTTGCAAGGCTCATTTTGATGTTTTATTACCGAGTGGGCCCTGAGATACCTCTCCGTCACACGGAGCAAAAAATCCCAGTCTTGATCCATGCCCACTCAACAGACGCCGTCGGAGATACCTATAGAGCACCTTTATAGTCACCTAGTTATGTTGCGACGCTTTATACACAAAAGGTACTCCTCCGGTGTCAGTCAGTTACATGATCTCATGGTCATAGGAATAGATACTTGACATGCAGAAAACTATAGCAATAAACTGACACGATCATATGCTATGTTTATAGTTTGAGTCTTGTCCATCACACCATTCTCCTAATGATGTGATCCCATTATCAAATAACATCTCATGTCATGGCTAGGAAACCTTGACCATCTATGATCAACGAGCTAGTCTATTAGAGGCATACTAGGGACATGGTGTTGTCTATGTATCCACACATGTATCTGAGTTTCCAACCAATACAATTCTAGAATGGATAATAAACCATTATAATTAACAAGGAAATATGATAAAAAATAATTTATTATTGCCTCTGGGGCATATTTCCAACACCTCGTTCGGGCCTTGGAGTAGACTCCTCTTCAAGGGCTCGCCAATTGATCTCTTCCTTGAAAGCACAACATGCATAATTGGTGGTTTTGCTTATTCATGACAACATACATTGTCTCTTGGACTGATATTTTTACCTACTATATTTCAGATACAGTCTATTGAGAGGATTGGCAAAAGGAGATTGTGGACATACCCCAAGATGCAAGTAAATAGGTTGGTCAAGCTTCAAGCAAGAGGACTCTACATTTTATATTTGTGAGAAATCACTATGAGTCATAGGAAAACCAATACTATTAAAAGGGGGTAAGGTTTTGTTGGTGAATAATATGCTCAAACCTGCACAAGTGATAGTCACCAAAAACCTCCACAAACTCTCCCACCAAAGTTTGTTCTATACCCAACACTCAAAATTGGTGCAACCAACTTTCCCACTTTGGTGCCACCGATTCCAGAACCTAGACAGACTCAAGCCAAACCCTAGCCACTTCGGTGCAACCGATTCCATACCGGTGCCACCGAGTTTAGGTTGCCAACTTTCTGTTACGCAAATTCACATTTTTGGTCCCACCAATAATGTTGGATCGGCGTCACCGAGATTGGAAATCTGACCGTTGTTCACCTTATCGGTGCAACCGAGTTTCCTATATCAGTCTCATCGAGATTCAAAAGTTGCCACCTTTTGGTCACTTCGGTACCACCAAGATTAACACATTGGTGTCACCGAGTTGGTCATTTTGTGTGTAATGGTTGGATTTTTGGGGATGCCTATATATACCCCTTCACGACCATCTACTCGAGAGCGAAGCACTCAGAACTATTCCATACCTATCCTACTAGATTTTGTAAGAGAGAACCACCTATCCTTGTGTTGAGGTCAAGGTCTTCCACTCCAATCATATGGATCTTGATTTCTAGCCTCCCCAAGTTGCTTTCCACCAATCCCATCTCTTCTACCAAGCCAAACCTGTGTGAGAGAGATTGTGTGCTGAGGAGTCTATCATCTTGAAGCACAAGAGCAAGGAGTTCATCGTCATTACCGAGCCTATTACCTTTTGGAGGGTGGTGCCCCCTAGATTGGTTAGGTATCGCTTGGGAGCCTCCTACTTCGTGTTGTGGAGTGAACCAAGAAGTTTGTAAGGGCAAGGAGATCACCTACTTTGTGAAGATCTACCCATAGTGAGGCTAGTCCTTCGTGGATGGAAGCCGTTATGGAATAGTCAAGGTTGCTACTTCGTGGACCTTTTTGGGTGGAGCCCTCAGTGGACTCTCGCGACCGTTACCCTCTGTGGGTTGAAGACTCCATAAACGTGGATGTACGATAGCGCCACCTATCGGAACCACAGGAAAAATCCTTGCGTATCCCACTACGTTTGATCTTCCTATCTCAACTCTTTACTTCATATGCAATGTCTTTACTTTCCGATACCATATTTGTAGACATTCATGAGTAGTGCTGTTAGACTTGCTAGCTTTTCTAAAAACTATTAAAATCTGCTAACCAATTAACTTGGGAAAAGGTTAGATTTTAAATTCCTGCCAGTAGTCTATTCACCCCCTCTAGACTCTCTTCTAGTGATCCCTCAATTGGTATCAGTGCATTGGTCTCCATTGCTTCGGTTTAATCACCGAGGGGGAAGATGGATGTGTCTAGTATAGGGAGTTTGAGTTGTAGAGTGCCCATTCTTGATGGAGAATACTATAGTCAATGAAAGTTTTTGATGCTTGAGTTGTTTAATGAATTTTAATTGAGCAAATATGTTATGCGCCCCTATGAGCCTCCTATTGATGAATTGCATCCCACACACGAAGAGTAAATTAACATGCTTGGTAACCTAAGAACTATCAATCTTATCGTTAGAGGTTTACCAAGATTCATGCTTTCTCAACTGAAGAACTTTGCATGTGCATATACCTTATGGACTAATTTGGAGAAACGATGTCCAAATCTTTCCTTAGGGAATCTAGATGAAATTCTTCATAAAGCCATTGCTTTTCACAAAATGAAGCCTAGTGATCCAAACTTTGATAAATTCCTATTTGAACTTCGTGATCTTATGCGTAATAAAGGAGATGTCACCACTATCAACAACATTATCTTTGAAGCCATTCGCACTCATAAACTTGAACATTGTCATGATCACTACTCTAACGAATATCTTGTTCTTTATGACGAGGATTTCCCACTTGATGATGACAATGTGGAACATGGCTATTATGAAGAAGATGAGTTGTTTGACATCGAGTATGAGAAGATCATGAAGAATTCGAGTCTTATGTCAAACCTTAAGGATTACATGTCCGGAGGAAAAGAGTGGATTCTTGACAGCGGATGTACGGATCATATGACTGGTGATAAATACATGTTCCAAGAAATCACGCCTAATCAAGGTCCTTGACGGTACGTTACCTTTGGAGACAAATCTAAGGGTAAGATACTTGGCCTTGGTAAGGTGGACATATCCCATGATAGCTCTATTCAAAATGTTATGCTTGTTGAATCCCTTTGTTACAATCTTCTTTCCATGTCTAGACTGGCTGATTTCGGTTTCAATGTTCTATTCAGGAAAGAAGATTGCCAAGTGTTTCGTCAAGATAATCATGAAATTGTCTTTACCGGTATCCGTAGAGGTGATCTATACATTGTCGATTTCACTAAAACATCCAAACCTCGCACTTGTTTAATTGCTAAATCTTCCAAAGGTTGGCTTTGGCATAGAAGATTAGGACATGTTGGTATGCGTAATTTAGAGAAACTTATCAAAGGTGATCATATACCTAGTGTTAAAGATGTTATCTTTGACAAAGATAGACTTTGTAGTGCCTATCAAGCTGGAAAGCAAGTAGGTGGAAGTCATCATATTAAGAATATCATGACTACTAGGAGACCACTTGAGTTACTTCACATGGATCTTTTCGGTCCCAATGCTTACAAGAGTCTCGGTGGAAATTCCTATGGTCTAGTTATAGTTGATGATTTTTACAGATTTACGTGGGTATTATTTCTTGATGATAAGTCGTAGGTTCAAAAGATCTTCAAGAACTTCACTCGCAAAGCGCAAAATCAGTTTGAAGTGAAGATCAAGAAGGTTCGGAGTGATAAAGGATCTGAGTTCAAGAACACCCATGTGGATACTTTTCTTGATGAAGAAGATGTCTCACATGAGTTCTCGTCTACGTACACGCCTCAACAAAATGGAGTTGTTGAGAGGAAGAACCAGACACTCATTGAGATGGCAAGAATGATGCTTGACGAATATAAGACGCCAAAGCACTTTTGGGCAGAAGCCGTGGAAACAGCATGTCATGCCACAAACCGACTTTACTTGCACAAGCTTCTCGGTAAAACGGCATACGAGCTACTCACCGGTAACAAATACCAAGTTGGATACTTTCGGATATTCGGCTCCAAGTGCTACATTCTTGATAAGCATCGTCGTACTAAGTTTGCTCCTAAATATCATGAAGGATTCCTACTTGGTTATGGATCGAACTCCCACACTTACCGTGTCTACAACAACTTCACTCGAAAAGTTGAAGAGACGGTAGATGTGAAGTTCGATGAATCTAATGGTTTGCAAGTCGAACAATTGCCAAATGATGTAGGTGATAAGAACCCTTCGGAAGCTATCCTAGATTTATCCATCGGCAAGATTCGTCCCATGGAGGTGAAGGAAAGTACTTCATCAACTCAAGTGGAAGCCCCTACCTCACGACAAGGTGATCCACAACATCACATGGATGCATCCACAAGTGGTACACGGCAAGATGATGAAGAGGAGGAAGTGCATCAAGAAGATCCACCACAACCTCCTTCACCACCACCTCAAAGGAACGACACCTGTTATCAATTATTTTTAAATTGCTTTAGGTGTCTAAATAATTAAGATGGTCCCTGTTATAATCATGTCCAAATTTATCAGACATAGGGAACATTTTTAAAGGGCATTTTGGATTTGTTGAAATTTCACCAAATTTGAATTATTTTGATTCAATGTGAGCTTGGGGTTTCTTTTTCTCCCCATTTCATATTGATGCAAAGATGAAACATGATGCAAACACATGATATACTATGACACCTAGATAGGGATGTGACAACTCACCCCCACTCAAAAGAATCTCGTCCCGAGATTTTGAAGTCGTCGGGAAGAGTGTGGGGTACTCTAGTCGAAGACGATCTTCTCTTTCCCATGTGGCCTCCTTTTCCGAATGGTATGACCACTGAACCTTGAGAAACTTGATGTTCCGACACCGAGTGGTACGCTCAGCTTGATCAAGAATACGAACAGGGTATTCTCGATATGTAAGGTTATCTTGGAGATCAAGCGCTACGTGGTCTACCTCACGGACAGGGTCCGAGAAGCAACGCCTGAGTTGTGAGACGTGGAAGACATCATGAACCTTGGAAAGATGTGGCGGAAGTTCCAATTGGTAGGCAACCTCTCCTCGTTTGGCAGGAATGCGAAAAGGTCCAATGTAATGAGGAGTCAACTTTCCCTTGATACCGAATCGATGGGTACCCTTCAGAGGTGTAACCCGAAGGTAAGCCTTCTCGTCAACTTCATAGGTCACATCCTGATGATGGCGATCATATTGGCTCTTTTGACGAGATTGGGCTGTTTTCAACTTTTCACGAATAATGCGAACTTGCTCCTCTGCATCCTGGATCATATCCGGGCCAAAGAGTTGCCTCTCTCCTGTTTCTGACCAGTTAAGAGGTGTTCGACACCTTCGTCCATAGAGAACTTCAAAAGGGGCTTTGCCCAAGCTTGATTGATAACTATTGTTATAAGAAAATTCAGCAAATGGAAGACACTTCTCCTAGTTCATACCGAAAGATATAACACAAGCTCGGAGCATGTCTTCGACAATTTGATTAACTCGTTCAACTTGACCACTTGATTGTGGGTGGAAAGCAGTGCTAAAGGATAGATGAGTCCCCATAGCGGTTTGAAAACTTTCCCAAATTAGGAAGTAAAGATACTTGCACGGTCTGAGTTAATCTCCAAAGGAACACCATGAAGAGAAACTATTCGAGAAACATATAACTCTGCTAGCTGGCTAGCAGTTATACCCTCCCGAACAGGAAGAAAATGAGCCACTTTGGAAAGACGGTCGATGACCACAAAGATAGCATTATTCCCTCTCTTGGTCCTGGGAAATCCGGTAATGAAATCCATACCGACCTTATCCCATTTCCATTCGGGAATAGCTAAAGGTTGAAGGGTGTCAGCAGGCCTTTGATGTTCTGCTTTCACACGACGACAAACGTCGTAGTTAGCAACGAACTGAGCAATTTCTCTCTTAACCCTAGTCCACCAGAACCTCCGGCGCATGTCCTGATACATCTTGGTACTACCCGGATGAATTGAGAGAGGAGAATCACGAGCCTTCTTAAGGATGAACTGTCGTAGATGTTGCTTCTTCGGGATCACCAAACGGTTCTCAAAGAGGACAACACCCCGACCATCTTCCGGGAAGCATCTAACATTACCCTTCTTAATGTTTTTCTTGATCCGAGATATCCCGGCATCATGCTTCTGGGCTTCTCTAATTTGATCCGTAAGTGTAGGTTTCGCCACCAAGTTGGATAGGAATCCTTGAGGAACAAGGTGAAGGTTTAACTTCCGAAATTCCTCATGGAGAAGTGGTTGACCTTGTTGT
Organism: Hordeum marinum; assembly: GCA_022496015.1. Classification (NCBI taxonomy): domain Eukaryota; kingdom Viridiplantae; phylum Streptophyta; class Magnoliopsida; order Poales; family Poaceae; genus Hordeum; species Hordeum marinum. Next base: position 200,303,232 of record CM039677.1, on the reverse strand, counting down.
AACATCAGATTGTTACAATAAGACTTACGACTTAGTGCATCAGCCATGACATTGGCTTTCCCCGGGGTGTAAGTTATCCCTAAGTCGTAATCTGTAATCAACTCAACCCACCGTCTTTGCCCGAGATTCAAATCCGTCTGGGTGAATATATATTTTAGACTTTGGTGATCAGTGAAAATTTTGCAATGATTACCAAGAAGGTAACATCGCCAGGTTTTCAGTGCATGGACTATAGCTACAAGCTCAAGATCATGTGTTGGATAATTATCCTCATGTGGACACAACTGTCGAGATGCGTATGCAATCACATGATGATCTTGCATGAGAATGCAACCTAATCCTTGTCGCGAGGCGTCGCAATAGATAACCAAGTCCTTAGAGAAATCAGGTGGCACCAGAATGGGAGCATAGGTCAGTCATCTTTTCAACTCCTGAAAACTGTGCTCGCATTGTGGAGTCCACTCGAACCTTTTATCTTTGTTGAGGAGTTCATTCATAGGTTTTGCAACCTTGGAGAAATTCTCTACAAAGCGGCGACAATAGCTCGCTAAGCCAAGGAAACTCCAAACTTGCTTAATCGATTTAGGTTGAGGCCAATCAAGGACGGCCTGAACTCTCTCGGGATTGATAGCAATACCTTTACCAGAAATCACGTGGCCCAAATAGATCACTTCTGGCAACGAAAATTCACACTTGGAGAATTTGGCGTACAGACGGTGCTCTCGAAGTTTCATCAATACCAACCTTAGATGCTCGGCATGTTCTTGTTCGTTCTTCAAGTAGATGAGTATACCGTCTAGGTAAACCAAGACGAATTTATCTAAATACTCCATGAAGATCGAATTCATCAAGCGAGAGAAGGTGGCTGGGGCATTGGTTAAACCGAAGGACATGACGGTGTACTCGTATTCGCCATAACGAGTAACAAAAGCCATTTTTGGAATGTCCCCGTTCCTAATTCTGATTTGATGGTATCCCAACCTTAAATCCATTTTGGAGAAGACGGAGGATCCAACGAGTTGATCATACAAGTTGTTGATCCTAGGGAGCGGATACTTGTTCTTAATGGTGACCAGATTCATTGGCCGATAATCCGCAACCATCCGATCCGAACCATCCTTCTTCTTAACAAAGAGGACGGGACAAGCCCAAGGAGAAGAACTGGGACGGATGAAACCTTTCTTCAAAGCCTCATCGAGTTGGATCTTAAGTTCGGCTAGTTCTAAGGGTGCCATCTTATAGGGTCTTCTGGCTATTGGGACAGTCCCTGGGATGAGCTCTATCACAAACTCAACATCTCAGACAGGAGGAATTCCTGGCAGTTCTTCTAGAAAGACATCCGAAAAGTCACGGACTACTGGAATATCTTCTAACTCTGGAAGGGGGATAGCATTGAGGGAATAGAGTTCGCACTTGGTTGTTCGAGTGGAGACATTAACTATCTCACCCGATGGATGTGTAAGTTGAACATTCCTAGAGTGAGTATCAATCTTGGCATAGTGGGCTTTCATCCAATCCATACCTAGAATGATATTGATGTCTGAAGACTTGAGGGCTATCAAAGATGCTAGGAAGACTAATCTATCCACCAGAATCTCATTATCATGTCTCACTCTAGAAGTTTGCCATTTTGAACCAGGAGTTTGAACTACTAAAGGAGTAGGCATATCACAAAAAGACATGTTATTTAACTACGCATAACTTTTTGAGATAAAGGAATGAGATGCCCTAGTATCAAATAGAACAGATGATGGATGACTATTGACAAGGAGCGTACCTAGGATAACATCAGGATCCTCAAGGGCTTCCTCAGCAGACACATAGTTCACTCGTCCACGAGCAAGAGCTGGCTTCACAAAGAAGGCTTTTCATGGCTTTCCACGTCCAGCGGGCTTAGCATTATTTTGGGGACACTCACAGGAGTAGTGTCCCGGTTCTCCACACTTATAGAAGACCACGGTGGCACGGGGTGCAAGATTTGCAGGCGGTCCTCCAAATGGCCTGACTGGAGGGTTGGGCTGAGCTAGGCGAGGTGCCTGGAAGGATGGCCTCGCATTGTATCTTGGCGACAGAGATGCGTTGGGCACTCAGACCCGGCATTTATTAGGGCCCGAGCCAGATGCGGGGTTGAAGTCACGGTTGTGCTTTCTCATGGCCTCATAGTCAGTCTATCCAGTCTCAGCATTGATTGCCTTGTTAACGAGAGCTTGGAAGGTGGTGCACTCATGCAGGCGCAAATCTCGATGAAGCTCAGGATTATGTCCCTTGCGGAACCTAGCCTGCTTCTTGGCATCAGTAGAAACTTCCTCGGGAGCATAGCGAGCAAGGTTTCCAAACTCGCGACTATAAGCATCCACTGACAGTCTGCCCTGGGTAAAGGCATAGAATTCCTCTCTCTTATGATCCATCAGCCCTTCCGGGATGTGATGGGTACGAAATGCGGCATTGAATTCTGTCCAAGTTGGTGCGGGGCCTGTGGGGCGCATGGCTTCAAAATTTTCCCACCACAGATTGGCGGGTCCTTCTAGAAAGTAAGTTGCAAAGGTCACCTTGTTGGCCTTGGTCACATTGGCAGCCCGGATCTTGCGATACATGCTAGTCAGCCAGTCATCCGCGTCGAGTGGGTCAACCGAATAATGATACTTGGGTGGGCACAGTCTGATGAAATCACCAAGTGATACGCCATCATTGAGATCATTACGGGGAGCACGTGATGTGTTTTGCTCGATTCTTTCCAACATCCTGTTGGTCTCCCTCTTCTTCCGTTCAACTTCTAGCATTACTTCCGCCAAGGAAGGCGCATGTGGCCAATCCTCTTGCCTTGGCTGGCTTCCCTTGCCCTGCTCAGGGGCAGGCACGGGGTTATTCCTAGTTGCCACCATCCTGGGAAAACAAACCCACAGCTTAATAATAGGGAACAACAACTCTAAGACATAATATAAGGAATGTACTGGACAACATGGCATGCAGGGTAAATACCAATCAACATGGTAAGACAACTGCCATATGAACACCACGATTCATACACACCATGACATAGTTCAGTAGAAGCCAAGTTGAAATACAACTACGGAGAGATGACACTACTCATCGGAGGCATTACAAGCTTCCTATACATTATCTATCTACACCTCCGGAACTCAACTCTCAACCTCATCATATCCCACAAGACACGCAGGACTATGGCGATACGATTACTACCATACTATAACTAACATCCACGTACTCAAGCATCGCCGTAGAAGGCCTCATACAGGTTACCCCCATGACCCGGGAGCTGAACCTGAGGATCTAGAAACACTCGAGCCTGTGATCCCTAGGAGCCATAAGGACACGGATGTGGCCTTGGTCCCCTTGTCGGCGGCAACAGCGGTCCTCGAAGAGGGGTATTGCCTCCAACATTGGGCCAGTCTACGTGTGCTGGCACATGAGTCCGCAATGGGGTCAGTATCTCCAAATCTACATAGCCTGTCTGCGCGACAAGTGCCAACTGCGTCAGGGTTGTCCAAAGACGTGCACGGGTAGCATAAACCTCCATGCGAAGGGCGCGTGCATCACGATCCCTGTTCTCCAACATCTGAGCGGTCACCTGCAGCCTAGGGTCCTCATGGGAAGGATCATAGTAGGTTGCACTAAGATAACCATCCTCTCCTCCCATAGAAGCAGGAACATAACAATACTTTGTGTTCTGAAGCAGACAATGGTGAAACCTTATGATAGTCAGCATGGTGTAAGCGGCCTCCTGAACTGCCATATCTATGGTGACACCTAAACCATAAGTCCAGTGAAGCGGCTCTGCAGCTCCAGGGTATGAAGGATAAATCTTGACGGTACACAGATACTGACTCTGGTTGAAATCTCGATACTGTTCCTCCACTGTGTACTCCGTGTACCAACGATATCCAACCTCCATCATAACTCTAACCAACATGGCCGTGTGACCTGGTACATCGATGCACCTGGTCAGACAGACCACCTGACAGGAAGGACGAGGGGGCATCTGAAATAGAGAATGATGCAAAGACATTAGAGATTCTAGCAGAAATTGGACAACATAACGGCTGTAATTGCTCAAAAAGGATTTTGAGACAACTGCAAAAGATTGGAAAAGCATAACCACTCGACTTCCTAGACTCAAATCTCTTCTCCATCTATTTGTCACACCAACAATACTTAAGTGCCTTCATTCACTTGCAAACAAGCTAGCTAGTGGTCCATGGTTAGTAACTCGGCATCCTAAGCAATGGATGAGTAGCCTAGTTCTCATCCTCGTAGAAAAGATGATAATGACTCAGAACATAATAACTTGGGAAGAGGAGTAAAAAGAGCCTTACGTTCCCTTCCACAATCAATTCCCCTACTTTTCTATAGTGTTTCTAGACTCAACTTCGACCGGTTTGGCTTGGTAGTCCTACAGCCAGTCAGGCTCTGATACCAACGCTGTCGGGACCCCGATCCTAAGCCATATGAATCCAGACTGTAACATATCACATCACGTTGCGGCCTCATGCACGGTAAGTTCCACGGCTGCAGCCTTACCTTAGCCGGGATCGTTTGCGTCTTTTGACACACGTATGTGAACATGTCGCTAGCAATCACACGACAGAGAACCCGGGCCGACATTACTAGTCATACAAGCCAAGTGGCACAACTGTACGGAAACATGCATACGTAACCCAGCAATGCAGGTGTCGGCCTCAAGCGTGTGTAAATGAGTCATAGCAAGCTACAAGGACTCCATTACGCCATGAGACATTAATGCCATCACTGCACGTAGACGAGTCATAACAGGCTACAGGGACTCCATTACACCGCGAGACATTTCCTCGAAGGGACAGACACAATAGCAAAGAAGGATACATGCCGGTCAATCAATGTGTCTGGAGTAGTAGCAAGCTACCATGGCTCGGTGGAAGCACAAAGAGACAGTTTCCCGTAAAGAGTACTACTAAAGGCACACGACTAGGTGTCGGATCCCATACATACCGTTGCACGTCACACGTACGCACGACAAGCCCGATATGCATAGATACAACCATGGCATCACAACATAACCATACAACAACATGACTTTTATTTAAGAGGCTCACACAAGCCTTGCATAATATGTTCTTACAGATAGGGGTCACATAACCCGACACTCAAGTCATACAAACAAGTTCATACATACCAAGCGGAAGCTTAAGCTGTCTGAGTACAGACAGACGAAAGTGGTAAAAAGGCACATGGCCTGACTATCTACAGCCCGCCATAGGGCATAAGGTCATAGCCGGGACACCAGCTATTCGGCATCGTCGACATCTAGATAACCATCTGATGGGTCCTGGGTCTCATCTGCAACATTTATTAAGAAAACGTGAGTACAAACGTACTCAGCAAGTCTTTAGAACAGACCTAGTCTAATCATGCTCATGTATGATCATGGAGGTGGTGGAGTTTATGCAGCAATGCCAGCTTTGACTCATGGCTAACCTGTAGTACTCAAATTTTAACTCTTTATGGCAATTTTAGATATCGCACACGAGTCGACTAACTCCACGACAATACATCACCATGGATATACTTCCCTCTCCTGGGAGAGTGCCATCCACGGTACTCACACTTGTCTTGATATTTTTATGAGTATCCATCTGATTATCTATGGACATCATAAGTTCTCCAAGTAGTCCATATCCGAGGACGCGGCTATTCGAATAGTTTCATACCCTGCAGGGGTGTACTTCTTCACACACGCTCTCGCTACTTATTGTTGTGTGCTCATAAAACCATGCACCTCGGTAATCTTCAAGCGGATGCTCAGCGAGGGAGTCGGCCACGACCGTCAATCACATAAGACATGTAGTCCAGGCTATTGCCTATTTGAGACTGAACCCGCACGGAAGTCTGGCAAAAGTTTCCGCTATGGCCCCAAACGATGTGCGCAGGGTTCCCAAGCCCACCATTCGGGTGACCCTTGGTACACCGTGCCACTGCCTACCGTGTCGTAACCCACCCCTAGGGTCAATGCTACGCATGGACTCCAACATGCTATAAACACTAGAAACTACTTGCAACTCCTGGACCAAGGACTAAGCGACTGGTAAGTCAAGAGGCGTCGAGTTACCGGAATCCAATGTGTGGTAGCAACTAGTCTTGGATCACAAACATGGAACTCAGTTCCTAAGAACGGTCCCAATGAGACAACCCGCTATGTACTCCTACATAGCCTCTCATCGCTACCTTTACCAAATCGAGTTCATCATTATATCACCACATCAGAACAACATCGTTTCACTCAGTTCATCACCCAGATGAATCACACCTGACACAACTCTAAGCATAGCAAGCATAGCAGGCAAAGTAAGCTAAGCACATCATGGTACAAGCATCTACCAGGTATGCTAGGTTGCAAGGTTTAGCTATTTACTGTGACAATGTCAGGTTATGCAGCAGAATAGGACCATCTACCGTGTATGACTGACATGTGATCGACTGTCCTAATGCAATAAACAAGAGCAAGAGCGAGAGAGTAGGATGTTATCGGAATGATCAAAGGGGTTGCTTGCCTTGCTGGGTAGCGGAAAGGTTCTCTCCTTCGTCGGGATACTCGGGGGTATCCTCAGAAGTAGGGCCTACCACAATGCAGATAAAAAACAATCAACACACGCAAGTGCAACAATATGATGCATGATCATGGCATGATAGCATGTATGGATGAGCTAATGCAACTAGTGTTCATGTTTATTTGAAATGAAGTTGAATATAGATTCAAAATCGTTCTTTATTTCAATTCCATATACTAACCTATTAGTAAATGTCAATGTTCACCTATGTAGATTGCTCTAACACGCATGACAATAACACCAGTGGATTCATTGGATATTTCTGATAAATTTTCATATATAAATTATTTTCATCTGATTAACAGATTGCTTTATATGAATTTTTGAAGTTTTAACAATTTCTGGAATTAATTTTAAACTAGAAAATGGAATTATGGCGTCAGCCTAACGTCACTGTGACGTCAGCTGATCAGTTCACCACGCCAGAGTCAAACCTGACGTGCGGGGCCCGCACGGCCGTGTCTCAGGCTTAACCTCCGTGCTGACCAAGGGGTTTGACCCACCCTGGGGCCCACCTAGGGGGGCTCGGGGGCCACCGGAACGACGGCCACGTCGAGCTGCGCGACGGCGACGGCTCGGGCAGGAGCAGCTGCAGCACTACAGGCTGCGGTAGGCAGAGCTGTTGGCAGCAACGGCCTCCTGGAAGCTCCACGAGCACGAGCCCGTGGCCAGGAGCGAGCTTTAGCCGCTGTAGCCACGACTACGCCATGGCCGGCAGCGAGCTCTTCTCGACTCCAGCGACAAACGGGGCTGAAGGGTGGGAACAGCAACGAGACTGGGGGGAAAGGGTCCGGGGCCTCACCGGAGAGGCTTCTAGCACCTTAGCGGGATCGGGGACGCACGGGAGACGGCGAATCGCCGGTGGCTTCGTTCCGGCGAGGAGGGGAATAGAGGAGAGGGAGAGGGGAATGGCGAGGCGGAAGCAGCTGGAGCGGTGGCCGAGCCTATCCCCTCGCCAGCGCGACGAGGAGGCGGCTAGACTGACAGGGTGGAGGTGGCCAGCACGGCCACCGCCGGCTGCAGGGGCGGCACACAGCTGCTTCTCATCCTGGCAGGAGGAAGAAGACGCTGCTGCCCCTATGGGCCGGGCCCCTTCCTTAGGTTAGCCCAGGTGGGCTTCTTTCCTTTCTTTTTTTATTTCAATTCTTTTCTAACTTCTGACATTTGTTTATTTTATTTGCAGTTACAAATGACTTTGTAAAATATCCAAAACATTTTATATATTGAAGTTTGAATATTTCAGACTTATCTGAAAAGTTTCAAAATAATTTGAAAACTAAATTAATGATAATGCTTTATTTAATATTTTCCGGGGGCTTTATCAATTATTTTTAAATTGCTTTAGGTGTCCAAATAATTAAGATGGTCCCTGTTATAATCATGTCCAAATTTATCAGACATAGGGAACATTTTTGAGGGGCATTTTGGATTTGTTGAAATTTCACCAAATTTGAATTATTTTGATTCAATGTGAGCTTGGGGTTTCTTTTTCTCCCCATTTCATATTGATGCAAAGATGAAACATGATGCAAACACATGCTATACTATGACACCTAGCTAGGGATGTGACACTTTACTCCAAGAAATGAGCTAAAGCACCTCAAGTGATATGAAGACATTAAAATGCTTAATCAAAAAAATGGTAACCCCATTTGGAGCTTAACGTATAGTATGACCTATGATCAAGTATTCTTGCTTGGATCCTAAGTCGATATACTCTAATATAGGTGACCTAATCACCGCCCATAATCTAGTTAAGAATCTGGTGTGGTTTGCTTAATTGCATAATTTCTCATAACTACTCCAATCTTATCTAGTTGATGTCCATTGTAAAAACTTCATATTTCACTGAAAATCTTTCTCTAGATATTGTACAAAAAGGAGAAGAACTACAAGTAATCTTGCGAAGAGAATTTCTTTGTTCGAGGTTCCCTATCTTCAATGAAGGAAGAAGGAGAAGAAAAAATCATTTCCATGATTCTCTCAGTTTTCATTACTATGAATCCAACATTTTGCTGACCCTTGTTCTCAAGGATCCCTTCTCAGTCAATGATCCATGTATCTATTCCTGTTTTCAACCTTTTTGGAAATTTATGCCAAAGGGGGAGAAGATCAAAGCTTCAACCATTTCAGGAGAAGACCAAAGCTTCATGCTAAAGGGGAGATACATGCTTGTGCAAAGGGGGAGATATGATCAAGGGGGAGAGCCAACATGAATACTCATATATTTGTAAATAGGGGGAGAATATAAAAGTAGAGAGAAGAATTTTTTTAACCTTTCTCACCTTATCCAATCCTAATATCTACATGCTAAGATTCAGGGGGAGAGGATAATCCATTTTCATATCTATGGTGAGAAAATTCTCAATGATCTTGGAGACATATCAATTCTCAATAATTTTGGAAATTTGAGTTCTATTGCCTTGCTGTTTGGTAGAATACTCTTGTGTTTCCTAACATTGTTTTGTCAAGTGTGTTTCTATTACCAGGATGCTCAAGAACTCAAGGTAAGTACATGCATCATATCCTTGGTCAAGACGATCTCTTGCTCCCTGCACATATTGTTTGCAAGAGTGATGTCTTGAACAAAGATACATCTCATTCATATATATTTGATGCATATAACCAAGATACACATGACTTGTTATATCCCTTCTACCTCATGTGTGTTCATGTACTCAAAAGCAACTATCCTTTAAAGGACTGTACACATTTAGGGGGAGCAAGTCTAAGTCATGTGTCTCTCAAAGTCTTCAGTATAACCATGCATATCTTTATTTGAAGCTTTGATTGTATGTTGTCATCAATTACCAAAAAGGGGGAGATTGAAAGCACAACATGCTCCCTTGGTGGTTTTGATAATTCATGAAAACATACATTGTCTCTTGTACTGATATTTTTACCTAGTGTATTTCACATACAGTCCATTGAGAGGATTGGCAAAAGGAGATTGTGTACATACCCCAAGATGCAAGGAAATAGATTGGTCAAGCTTCAAGCAAGAGGACTCTACATTTTATATTTGTGAGAAATCACTTTGAGTCATAGAAAGCTAATACTATTAAAAGGGGGTAAGCTCTTGTTGGTGAACAATATGCTCAAACGTGCACAAGTGATAGTCACCAAAAACCTCCACAAACTCTCCCACCAAAGACTGTTCTGTACCCCACACTCAAAATTGGTGCAACCAACTTTCCCACTTCGATTCCATCGATTCCAGAACCTAGACAGACTCAAGCCAAACCCTAGCCACTTCGATGCAACCGATTCCATACCGGTGCCACCGAGTTTTGGTTGCCAACTTTCTGTTACGCAAATTCACATTTTCAGTCCCACCAATAATGTTGGATTGGTGTCACCAAGATTGGAAATCTGACCGTTGGTCACCTTATCGGTGCAACCGAGTTTCCTATATCGGTCTCACCATGATTCAAAAGTTGCCACCTTTTGGTCACTTCGGTACCATCGAGATTAACACATCGGTGTTACCGAGTTGGTCATTTTGTGTGTAACAGTGGGATTTTTTGGGATGCCTATATATACCCCTTCACGACCACCTACTGAAGAGAGAAGCACTCAGAACTATTCCATACCTATCCTATTAGATTTTCTGAGAGAGAACCACCTACCCTTGTGTTGAGGTCAAGATCTTCCACTCCAATCATATGGATCTTGATTTCTAGCCTCCCCAAGTTTCTTTCCACCAATCCCATCTCTTCTACCAAGTCAAACCTGTGTGAGAGAGATTGTGTGCTGAGGAGTCTATCATCTTGAAGCACAAGAGCAACGAGTTCATCATCATTACCAAGCCTATTACCTTTTGGAGGGTGGTGCCTCCTAGATTGGTTAGGTGTCGCTTGGGAGCCTCCTACTTTGTGTTGTGGAGTGAACCAAGAAGTTTGTAAGGGCAAGGAGATCGCCTACTTCGTGAAGATCTACCCATAGTGAGGCTAGTCCTTCGTGGACGGAAGCCGTTATGGAATAGTCAAGGTTGCTACTTCGTGGAGCCTTTTGGGTGGAGCCCTCCATGGACTCCCGCGACTGTTACCCTCCGTGGGTTGAAGACTCCATAAACATGGATGTACGATAGCGCCACCTATCGGAACCACGGGAAAAAAACATGCGTCCCCAACTGCGTTTGATCTTCCTACCTCAACTCTTTACTTCATATGCAATGTCTTTACTTTGCACTGCTATATTCATAGTCATGCATGAGTAGGGCTGTTAGACTTGCTAGCTTTGCTAAAAACTGTTAAAATTTGCCAACCAATTAACTTGGGAAAATGTTAGGTTTTAAACTCCTGCTAGTAGTCTTTCACCCCCCTCTAGACACTCTTCCAGTGATCCTTCATTCCTGAGCAGGCAAGAGCCCTAGACCCACGAGGTCTTCCAAGGTAAACACTGACACTTTGGACCTGACCCAGCCGCATGCTTTATGGTTCTTAGGGGCCATTATAATTATTCAAGAAGCACTAAAAGGAGGAAACAGAAAAACAAGCCGGAATGTCCAAATGAGCCGGTGTACTGGAAAAAGCCGGCATACGAGGATGCAACGAACGACCGGGTAAGCCGGCAAATAAATCAGTGAGCTAATGGGGAGATGAACAAGCTAAGTCAGCCAAATAGTGAAACATGAGCTCTAGAGAACTTAGCGAAATTTCGCATGTAAAAACTTCTTTCTACCAAAGCAAGGGGATGAATAGATCTAGTAATTGCAGGAAACGAAAATTGAATGCCCTAAAAGGACCAACGGAGCAGCCAAAAACAAAATATCTATAGGATTTCATGGGAAATTTTTTGCGGATCTACAAATAGCATGGGAGTAGAGAGGAGGCAAAATAGCGCACTATTAACAAAGAACTATGAAAGTTGTTGGATATAAAACTAGGATTTATAGTGAACACCGGTGACCCTAATGAACTATGAAGAACAGTGATGACCAAGAGGATCACTAAAGACTTACAAAGATTGGCGCAAAGGAGAGTTGGTGGTGACCGTGTTCCGTAGAAAGTCCGCTAGTGATGAAGCTGCACTACGGTGGTGACGGAGCTAGGACGAAACCGCTTGCAGATGGGACCGCCAGCGAGCTCTAGAGTGTTACTAGACATGAGAGGATAAGGAGGAAGTAAAAGTTAAATACGGGGGGCCTCAGGTCTATTTATAACAAGATGGGAGCCCGAAGTGGCGAGTAGAAAAAAGGAACGGTCGTAGTAATTTCTGGCTAAAACGATGCCTGGATTTTCACGCTTAACTGGATTTAGCAACTGTTCAAAAAGATTCGTCATGATGACATGAAAGCATTAGTGGTCAACTGGGTGGCGTCATGGTAAAAGTGGCTGAGAAGATGTTAAGTCCTAAACAAGCAAGGTAACCCGGCAGAATATTAACTCGGACGTAGCTCTCTCAGCTAGAAAAGAAATGTCAGCTCGAGGGCGAAGCTTGATTTAGTTTTTCATGTTTGAGGTGTTTTCTTCCATTTTTCAGGTTGGATTTTAACACGGATGAATCCAAATTAAACTGGGGGCTAATGTTGGGGATATACCCCACGAGTATGACCCGCCCAAGAAATGACCCGGCTATTACTTGGCGGCCCATGAGGCGGTTCGTGTTAAGGCCGACTCGGGGTCGTGGCTTGGCGGGCCGGCTCGAGGAAGGAGGTAATAGGAATTCTCCCTAACCCAAGTAAATAAGATTAATAAGAAGTAGATAAAGGCATGGGTCATACTACGACTCGGCTACTGATGTAATATGAGGGCCTCACCCTATATATAAAGGAGAGCCCAGAGGCAGAAAGATCAAGTAAGAAATCATCGAGAGCAATGTTAGCTATTCCACAACCCTGTAATCGAGAACATCATCAATATAGGCAAAGTAGGACGTAAGATTTTACCTCCATTGGAGGGGCCGAACCTAGGTAAACCCTTGTCTCTTGTTCCCGATCAACCCTATCCAAGCAACCACCTAGTTGCGATGGCTCCTAAAATAAGTCCTATCGCTAGGAGATCTGTCGTGACAAAACCATGACATATGTCTCAAGAGCACGCCACCCAATCATCGAGGAGGAAGAATCGTCAGCATGAGTAAGAATCTAGGAATGAGGCCGCGGCCGAGTCCACCATCATCAACACCGTAGATCGAGAGGCCGAAGACGCGAAGATGAGCCGGCTCATCCGCGAGGCTACGAGGCAGACTGTGCTGATGCTAGGGTTAAACCTAGGCCAGCACAGGCTCGTCGCTGCCCCAGTAACTGCGACCACCACTAGATCATCATACCCGCTATCACTACGCATGCCCACCATGCCACGGGCGCACGGCTTGCAGTGACACCACCCGCAAACCTCATGTTTGTCCAAATCTACAAGCTTCGTTTCACCGGAGGTGAGCCTGGTCGCACCTACAACGCCACCGCCCGTGGGCATCGATCTCAATGTGATGCCTGTGGGCGGTTGATCGTCCTTCAAGGGTGCACGCAAACGTCCTCGTGATCTCCTACCCGATGCTATGGGGAAAGCCCGCAACCTGTTCGACAGAATGCCATCTGCAGAAGACGAGGCCAACCGCGTATAGATGCTGAGGCCTCTAGAGCTGGCTGCCCAGCTCACCAGGGTTTGGTGTGCCACATCCTAGGCCCATGTGGCCTCTGGGGTGGGTGGGCCCCACTCGGTGGATCACCAGACCCATTCGTCACTCCGGGTACACAACCGGTAGTGCCCAAAACTTTTCCGGAGCCCAAATACCACTGTCCTATATATCAATCTTTACCTTCGGACCATTCCGGAGCTCCTCGTGATGTCTGGATCTCATCTGGGACTTCGAACTACCTTCGTTTACCAACATACATACCTATATACTAATGAAACATCACCGAACCTTAAGTGTGCAGACCCTGCGGTTTCGAGAACTATGTAGACATTATCGAGACACCTCTATGGTCAATAACCAATAGCGGGACCTGGATGCCCATATTGGACCCTAATTATTCTATGAAGATCTTTATCGGTTGAACCTCTATGTCAAGGATTCAATTAATCCCGTATGTAGTTGCCTTTGTTCTTCGGTATGTTACTTACCCGAGATTCGATCGTCGGTATCTCCATACCTAGTTCAATCTCGTTATCGGCAAGTCTCTTTACTCGTTCCTTAATACAAGATCCCGTGGCTAACTCTTTAGTCACTTTGCTTGCAAGGCTCATTGTGATGTTGCGTTACCGAGTGGGCCCTGAGATACCTCCTCGTCACACGGAGTAACAAATCCCAGTCTTGATCCTTCCCCACTCAATAGACACCCTTGGAGATACCTATAGAGCACCTTTATAGTCACCAACATTTCATACACAAAAGGTACTCCTTCGATGTGAGTGAGTTGCATGATCTCATGGTCATAGAAATAGATACTTGACATGCAGAAAACTATAGCAATAAACAGACACGAACATACGCTATGTTTATAGTTTGAGTCTTGTCCATCACACCATTCTCCTAATGATGTGATCCCATTATCAAATGACATCTCATGTCCACGGCTAGGAAACCTTGACCATCTTTGACCAACGAGCTAGTCTATTAGAGGCATACTTGGGACATGGTGTTGTCTATGTATCCACACCTGTATCTGAGTTTCCGATCAATACAATTCTAGCATGGAGAAAAAACCATTATAATCAACAAGGAAATATGATAATAACTAATTTATTATTGCCTCTAGGGCATATTTCAAAAACCTTGTTCGGGCATTGGAGTAGACTCCTCTTCAGGGGCTCGCCAATTGATCTCTTCCTAAGCAGGCAAGAGCCCATGACTCAGGAGTTCTTCCAAGGTAAGCACTGACACCTTGGACCTGACCTAGCCGCATGCTTTATGGGTCTTAGGGGCCATGATAATTATTCCAGAAGCACTACAAGGAGGAAACAGAAAAACAAGATGGAATGTCCAGACTAGCCGGTGTATGGAAAAAGCCGACATACGAGGATGCAACGAATGACCTGGTAAGCCGGCAAATAAATCAGTGAGCTAATGGGGAGATGAGCAAGCTAAGTCGGCCAAAAAGTGAAACATGAGCTCCAGAGGACTTAGCAAAATTTCGCATGTAAAAACTTCTTTCTACCAAAGTAAGGGGATGAATAGATCTAGTAATTGCGGGAAACCGAAAATGAATGCCCTGAAAGGACCAACAGAGCAGCTAAAAACAAAGCATCTATAGGATTACATGGGAAAATTGTTGCGGATCTACAAATAGCATGGGAGTACGGCGGAGGCAAAATAGCACACTATTAAAAACGAACTATGAAAGTTGTTGGATATACAACTAAGATTTGTAGTGAACACCGGTGACCGCTAATGAACTATGAAGAACGGAGATGACCAAGAGGATCAATGAAGACTTACAAAGCTTGGCGCAAAGAAGAGTTGGTGGTTACCGCGTTCCGGAGAAGGTCCACTAGTGATGAAGCTGAACTACGACAGGGACGGAGCAAGGACGAAACCGCTTGTAGACGGGAGCGCCATCGAGCTTGAGAGTGTTACTGGAGATGAGAGGAGGAATAAGAAGTCAAAATTGAATATTGGGGGCCTGGGGTCTATTTATAACAAGAATGGAGCCCGAAGTGGCGAGTAGAAAAACGGAACGGTCGTAGTAATTTGTGGCTAAAAGTATGTCTGTACTTTTATGCCAAACTGGATTTGGCAGCTGTTCAACAAGATTCGTCATGATAACATGAGAGCATCAGTGGACAGCTGGGTGGCATCATGGTAAAAGTGGATGAGAAGATATTAAGTCCTGAGCAAGCAAGGTAACCAAGCAGAATATTGACCCAAACGTAGCTCTCTTAGCTAGAAAAGAAATGTCGACTCAAGGGTGAAGCTTGATTTAGTTTTTCATGTTTGAGATGTTTTCTTTCATTTTTCAGGATGGATTTTAACATGGATGAATCCAAATTAAACTAGGGGCTAATGTTGGGGATATACCCCACGGGTATGACCCACCCAAGAAATGACCCGACTATTACTTGGTGGCCCATGAGGCGGTTCGTTTTAAGGCCGGCTCGGGGTCGTGGCTTGGCGGGCTAGCTCGAGGAAGGAGGTCATAGGAATTCTCCCTCACCCTAGTAAATAAGGTTAATAGGAAGTAGATTAAGGAATGGGTGATACTATGACCCGGACGACTGTTGTAATATGAGGGCCTCACCCTATATATAAAGGAGAGCCCCAGAGGCAGAAGGATCAAGTAAGAAATCCTTGAGAGCTATGTTAGAGATTCCACACCCTTGTAATCGAGAACATCATCAATACAGGCAAAGCAGGACGTAGGCTTTTACCTCCATTGGAGGGGTCGAACCTGGGTAAACCCTTGTCTCTCATTCCCGATCAACCCTATCCAAGCAACCACCTAGTTGCAATGGCTCCTTGACTAACTACTATTGCTAGGACATCTGTCGTGACAAAACCAGACCGATGCCAGAGGAGCATGCTGCCTAATCGTCGAGGAGGAAGAATCATCTGCATGAGTAAGAAGCCAGGAACGAGGCCACGGCTGAGTCCACCGTCGTCGCCGCCGTAGATCGAGAGGCCGAAGAAGCGAAAACTAGCCGGCTCGTCCGCGAGGCCACGAGGCAGACCATGCTGATGCTAGGGTTAAACCCAGGCCAGCACAGGCTCGTCGCTGCCCCTATGTCCGCGGCCAGCACTGGATCATCGCAACAGCTGTCGTCCTGCATGTCCACCACGCCACGGGCGCACGGCTTGCAGGAACACCACCCGCAAACCTCATGTTTGTCCAAATATACGGGCTCCGGTTCACCGAAGGTGACCGTGGTCGCACCTACCATGCTAGCGCCCATGGGTATCGATCTCAATGCGATGCCTGTGGGTGGTGGATTGTCCTTAAAGTGTGCACGCAAACGTCCTCGTGATCTCAGAGCCAATGCCATGACGAAAGCCCGCAACCAGTTCGATAGAATGCCGGCTGCGGAAGACGAGGCCAACCGTATATAGATGTTGAGGCCTCTAGGGGCTAGCTGTCGAGCCCACCAGTGGCTCCTCCTAGGCCCATGTGGCCCCTGGGGTGGGTGGGCCCCACTTGGTGGACCCCGAGAATCCATTCGTCACTCTCGGTACACTACCGGTAATGTCTGAAACTTTTCCGGAACCCAAATACCACTTTCCTATATATCAATATTTACCTCTGGACCATTCCGGAGCTCCTCCTGATGTCCGGGATGTCATCTGGGACTCTGAACAACCTAAGGTAACCATCATACATAACTTAATACTATCGAAACGTCATCGAACATTAAGTGTGCAGACCCTACGGCTTCGAGAACTATGTAGACATGACCGAGACACCTCTACGGTCAATAACCAATAGCGGGAACTGGATGCCCATATTGGTTCTGACATATTCTATGAAGATCTTTATCGGTTGAACCTCTATGTCAAGGATTCAGTTAATAATGTATGTAGTTCCCTTTGTTCTTCGATATGTTACATACTCGAGATACGATCGTCGGTATCTCCATACCTAGTTCAATTTCGTTACCGTCAAGTCTCTTTACTCGTTCTGTAATACAAGATCCTGTGGCTAACACTTTATTCACTTTGGTTTCAAGGATCATTGTGGTGTTGTATTATCGAGTGGGTCGTGAGATACCTCTCAGTCACACGGAGTAACAAATCCCAATCTTGCTCCATGCCCACTCAACAGACACCCTCGGAGATACCTGTAGAGCACCTTTATAGTCACCCAGTTATGTTGCGACATTTTATACACACAAGGTAGTCCTCTGGTGCCAATGAGTTGCACGATCATATGCTATGTTTATAGTTTGGGTCCTGTCCATCTCATCGTTGTCCTAATGATCTGATCCGGTTATGTAACCCGGCAGAATATTGACCCAGACGTTCCTCTCACAGATTGAAAAGAAATGTCGGCTCAAGGACGAAGCTTGATTTAGTTTTCATGTTTGAGGTCTTTTCTTTCATTTTTCGAGATTTTAACATGGATGAATCCAAATTAAATTGTGGGCTAATGTTGGGGATATACCCCATGGGTATGACTCGCCCAAGAAATGACCCGGCTATTACTTGGTGGCCCATGAGGCGGTTCGTGTTAAGGTCGGCTTAGGGTCGTGGCTTGGCCGGCTTGCTCGAGGAAGGAGGTCATAGGAATTCTCCCTCACCCAATTAAATAAGATTAATAGGAAGTATATTAAGGCATGGGTCATACTATGACCCGGACTACTGTTGTAATCTGAGGGCCTCACCCTATATATAAAGGAGAGCCCCAGAGGCAGAAAGATCAAGTAAGAAATCCTCGAGAGCTATGTTAGCGATTCCACACCCTTTTAATCGATAGCATCATCAATACAGGCAAAGAAGGATGTAGGCTTTTACCTCCACCGGAGGGGCCGAACCTGGGTAAATGCTTGTCTCTCGTTCCCGATCAACCCTATCCAAGCAACCACCTAGTTGCGATGGCTCCTAGACTAAGTCCTATCGCAAGGACATCTGTCATGAGAAAACCATGACAGACGCGAGAGGAGCACGCCACCCAATCGTTGAGGAGGAAGAACCATCGTCACGAGTTAGAAGCTAGGAACAAGGCCGCGGCCGAGTCCACCGTCGTCGACCGTTGTAGATAGAGAGGCCGAAGAAGCGAAGACCACCTCGGTCGTCTGCGAGGCCACAAGGCAGGTCGTGCTAATACTAGGGTTAAACCTAGGCCAACACAGGTGAGGGAGTCCTGGATTAGGGGGTCCTCGGATAGCCGACCTATTGTTTATGGGTCGGACTATATGGGATACTTACCGAACACTGGAAGATTTAAAGGCCCAGTCTCCAGGATGGAAGCTTTGGGAAGAACGGATTACGCTCCGTGTTTGATGTAGTAAATATGCATGTTTATCTCTTCGGCATGTAACTGACCAGGTCTAAACCCTAGGCATCCTCGGCATCTATATAAGCTGGGGGGTTTTAGGGTATAGGGACAGAACAACTCATCTAGGGTTAGCTATTCGATCTCGAGGTAGATCAACTCTGTAGCCCCTCATCATCAATACAACCAAGCAAGACATAGGGTATTACCTCCATAGGAGGGCCCGAACCTAGGTAAATCCGTGTCCCCTTCATCTCCTATTACCGTCTATTCTAGTCTCAATGTTCGGGACCCCCTGCCCAAGATCCGCCAGTTTTGACACCAACATTGGTGCTTTCATTGGGAGTTCCTCTATGAGCAAGATGTAATCGATGCCTCACCTTGTCATCAACGAAGGGGTCCGCAACATGGATGATTTTGTCCCCAAACAGATCTTCGCCTTTGGCAGGGTTGTGCTACGCGCTTATTCCGCTGGCCATCTAGGCCGCATTGAGAGCTTCGCCTCTGATTGAGAGGTCAGACTCGGAAACTTAGAGTTCTCCATCGACTCTCGGGGTGACTTGTCATTAATTGGGCTTGCAGCTTCAACTGTAGCCTCCGATGACTCTGAGACTTTAATATCGAGCCCCTTCTTTGTACATGTCGATAGGGTCACCCATGGCGATGGGCCAATTTCTTATCTCGGTCCGTCCATTAAGCCAGATGACCGGACATGTGTTCTTGCCAAACACTTCCGATGTCTAGACATCTTGAAGGTTAACTCCACGAGTTCTGAACAGTTGGATCCGATCGAGCCCTCAACGGTCGACAAGGCCCTGGATCAATTCTCGTCGATGAAGATCACTGACAATCCAGCCCCGATCTCGGTTCGGTTACGGTGTGGGCCAGGACAAAAAAATTGACCCACCCACCACCCACTTGATAGCAACTGTCAAGGATTTAACTGACATGCTGGACTATGCCTCTGAGGAGGCAGAATACATGGATGAAGAGGACCATGCTCCCACCCCCGTTAACACCTGGAGTTGGTCCCCCACTTCTACATACGACGTCTACATGGTAGATACTCCTGCCACCAATGGTGACAACATGCCTCACAACGACGGCAACAAAATCGGGCGATGCACCATCAAGGTGCCGGAAATCGCATAAGCGGTCCAAAAGCAAAAAGTGAAGAAAAGCTATTATCAGCAATGGGGACGGTAATACCCCCGCTGATCATGGAAATTCCGATATCCCTAAGCACTCGTTAGGGGTCCGAAAGGGCCTGAGGACTAAAACAACCCCGATAACGTCAACGACTCCGAAGGCGATGATTACCTTCCCCAGGTCGAGGAGGAAGATATACCGGAAGCCGATGACTTGTACATCCCTGGTAACCTCGAAGATAAGGAAGAAATCAGGCAACGGCTCCCATCCTAAAGGCTAAAAAATGGCAACTCAAAGCCGAATAGGATGACCTTAATGATCGATTGACGAAAGTCCTCTCAGCCGAGGATGTATACGGCACCGGTCTGTCAAACCAGCCTTAAAGCTACCCTCGAAGAAGGCTGCTGCCGCAATTCGATGATGAACTCACTGATACTCTGTCTCTAAACTGTACTCCATACGATAAGCCAGACCGCCCCCTCATGGTCGGGACAGGATGGCTAACAACACCGGTTATATATTGGCAGTGCCCCGAAGATGAGGTAAGGAGCCATTAGAGCCCAATGACAGGTTTGACCTGCGAGATGACCTGGATCACAAAGCAGGCTGCACTAGATCCATCTATGGATCTAGAGAGTACTCGCCCGATAGACGGGACGGATACAGACCATGGTTCGACCAGAACAAAGAGTCCGGGAACGCAACCGGCCCCATAAAGATGCCGAATACAGGCGCGACATAGCACGGGTCAGAGGCGCCGCTCAGAACCTATGCCTCATAGATTAGGTAATGCGACATCAAATCCCCGAGAGTTTTAAACCCGTGAATATAGAACAGTATGATGGGACCACTAACCCAACCGTATGGATTGAGGACTTCCTCCATATCCACATGGGGCGAGGAGACAATCTCCATGCCATCAAATACCTCCCTCTTAAGCTTAAGGGGCCAGCTCGGCACTGGTTAAATAGCCTCCTCGAAAACTCCATTGGATCCTGGGAAGACCTAGAAGATGCGTTCCGCTCCAACTTCCAGGGAACCTATGTCCGCCCGCCGGTCGATCTCAGCAACGTTGTCCAGAAGCCCGGCGAGTCTGCTCGGCAATTTGGAATCAGTTATTAACTAAGTAGAACCAAATCATCGACTATCCGGGTGCTGAGGCCATAGCCTCCTTCCGGCACAATATTCGGGTCGAATGGCTGGTCCGTCAGCTAGTCCAGGACAAACCTCGGGCCATGTCCGCCCTTACCTCCCTCATGACCCGCTTTTGCGCGGGCTAAGACAATCGGCTAGCAAGATGCAACCTCAATTCCAAAGATCCTGTAGTACCAGAAGCCCGGGATGGCAACTTAAAACCAAAGCGCAATAAGAATAAGCACCGACACAATAATAGCGATGTCGATGATACGGCTGTAAATGCCCGATTCCGCAACTCCCGACCTAGGCAGCGGAAGAAGTCTCCTAAAGGCAATCATGATGGACCCACTCAGCTGGAGAAGATCATGGAAAGGCCTTGCCAAATCCATGGGACTTCAGAAAAGTCCGCTAACCACACACACCGCAACTGCTGGGTGTTTAAATAGGCCGGCAAGATACCACCAGAGGACCAAGGCAAAAGCTCTCGTAGCAAGGATGAGGATGAGCCTCGGGGTCCAATTGGTGGCATACAGAAGAAATTTCCTCCTGAAGTCAAATCTGTGAACAGGATATACGCCACCCATATACCCAAGAAGGAAAGAAAGTGTGCCCTTCGGGAAGTCTACATTGTGGAACCTATAGCCCCGAAGTACAACCCATGCTCGAAATACCGATCACCTTTGATCGGCGTGACCATCCGACCAGTATCTTCCATGGGGGTTTGGCGGCTCTCGTCCTAGACCCCATTATAGATGGGTATCACCTAAAAAAAGTCCTAATGGATGGAGGAAGTAGCCTCAACCCAATTTACCCAGATACGGTGAAAAAGATGGGCATAGATCCGTCAAGCATCAAACCCAGCAGCACTACCTTCAAAGGAGTGATCCTAGGCATTGTCTCCTGATGTACGGGCTCCGTAACTCTAGAAGTCATGTTCAGATCGCCTGATAACTTTCGCAGCGAAGACCTGATCTTCGACATTGTGCCCTTCCGCAGCGGCTATCACATGCTGCTTGGTCAGACATCGTTCACTCGTTTCAACGCGGTCCCACACTACGCATACCTCAAGCTCAAGATGTCGGGCCCCAAGGGGGTCATTACTTTCAACGGCAATACAGAGCGCTCCCTTAGAACTAAGGAACATGTATTGGCCCTAGCGGCCGAATTAAGCTACAAAGAAAATTGGCAAGTTCTGACATCTGCCATAAAGGCACACAAGGCTAGGAAGCGAGTTCGGCTTTAGACTGAAAACTTAGATCCTTCCTCCTCCCCTCTATAAGGACTCACCCCCCGCCGCACAACCTCAAGACCAGCAAAGTATGTGCCGAGGAGGCACAACTTCGCACTCAAGATTCCATGGGTAGCGGTGGGGAAATAAAGATGGGTTTTCGGCTGGCCCAAACTTCTACCATCAACACGTCTTCGGACAAAATGCAGGCGCTCCTAAAAGAGCCTGCCTACGACGTAAAGCTCACCTACAATTCAGCGGCCTCTCAAGATTTTGTTGGTAAAATCCGCCCACCGAACACTAAAACCCATCAAGGTGCATCTAAGAGCAGGAGTCAACTAGCAGGGGGGCATATCGAGGATGTCAACTTACCAGTCGAAGACCCCTAGTACAACAACTCATGTATATTTTTATTTCTTTCACGTACCTGTAAACAGTTGCTTCAGAAATGCGAGTTATAAGAGTTGTTGAGAAAATGCAAAATTGTGTGGCGCAAGTTCGCCTCATCTGTCCTTTTTTCAGCGAATATTTTCCCTCCTTTGTCCCTATTCTCGTGAACCTGTTCAGTATGATGCGAGGTAAACGGCTAATAAACTGGGGCTCGATCCCAAAGACAAATCGCCTTCTCTATCATGTGTTCAGCGTCTTGGCGTTCGCTTTATATGGATAGGTTATGAACTATGTCTTTGGTCAATAAGTTGGGTTGCCCGGCTCCTATGCTTGCCCCATTACGTTCCGCTTGTTCGACTAAAAGGGCAAAGGGAACACCCCTGCGATTGTGCTTCTGGATAGTCTCGTCAAGCACCTCAGGGGAGAAAGCCGAAAATGGACTGTCATAGTATGCGTGATTCGGTCTGTGAACCCCGGGCGGGAAGTGTTATGCTTGAATCGTCGTAAGCGGTTATTCCGTGTTATACGGGCAACTTGCCCTTGTGCAGATATGGTTCTACCGGCTTTGGCCATTGTTCGTCTGAACATAACAATACTTTGATGGCTAATCGTACGCTTCTTGTAGTCCTTTTCGCACCCTACGGCTAAGTGAAAGAAATAAAGCACTATAGTCAAATTGCCTAGTCTGCCGCACTGTACCGCCTTCGATCTCCAATAGTACGACTAAGGGACACAGTGCATTGGAATATACACCCCATGAGTATCTATGTGTGGGCCGAAGCCGACGACTCGCATCTTTCAGCAATAAATAGTCACATGGGAGTTATAAAGGAATGCAAAACCATATAAGAACAAATACTAATATCGTAAAACTTTGGGCAAGTTTTCGGACACGTTATAGCTCATTCAAACATTTTATCACCCGAACATTGTGATGCTATCACCCGAGCACTCTCTATCACTCCATCAAAGTATAGCTTGGGGCGTCGATGCTCCTTCCCGAGTGGCGGTGGGTCGGTGGCTACCTTCCTCGGATTTAGCCCCGGCCAGTGCACTTTGACCTTGGCAAGGGCCATCTGGACTCCTTCGATGCAGGAGAAGCACTTGACGGTGTCGAGGCGGGGCGAAGCACCAATCAACCTCTGCACCAGGCCAAAGTAGCTGCCTCGCAGTGGCTCGCCGGGCCATAAGCGGATGTAGAGGTCCTTCATGGCCGGCTCCGCCATCTAGTGCAGCTACATCAGTTGTTTTAGTTGCTCCACCAGAAGAGGAGGATGCTTGGGGCTCCGAACTGTGCCCAAAACAGCCGAGCTTCATCTCCTTCTCCCCACGAGGCAAATAGCTGATTGGCGTCCTCCATGCTCTTCTGGAGATCGGAGGATGCGCCTAAGGATTGCCACACCCGGGTAAGAAATGCTAATTTGCTATCCCTGAATATGCATTTTAGTGAGTATGGCTTACCATCTTGTATGCCATTGGCCTGGCGCACTTGCTCCTCCTAGAACCGTCTGTCCGTCCGCTCCTTCTGGAGCTCGGTTTTCAATGTGGATTGTTCGACCGACCTCGCCTTAATCTTCTACTCCATGGCCTCGCATCTTTCGCTGGCATTGAGCTCCTACTGGACCTCTACCACGCGAGCTTCATGCTTGCCACTAGTGGCTCGCATGGCGGAAATGACGACAGTCGTTTCCTTAGCAGCCGCCCTCTCGGCGATCATTTCGTCCTTCGCGCGTTGGAGCTCGGCCTTGAGACTCTCCATCTCCTTCGCCAAGGCTGCGCGTGCATTATACAATGTGAAGAAGCTGCATTGACACTATTCGGACGATAGAGCTCAGACAAAGGTATTCAGATTCTGTTTTGACATACCCTGAGCCTCCTCGAGCCTTTGGTTAAGGGCCTCAACTTCGTATTCGGAGAGCTTCAGCTTCCGGTTTAGCTCTTCCAGCTATGCGCCATTTATGTCCGCCGCCGATGATGAAGCATGCACTACACACATAGTTAATACATTACATGGGCTCTCTATTCCCAAATTATAGACAATCCGATCATATGCCGAGTTATTCTAACATGCCGGACACTTAAAGTGCATCTCGTTCGGTATCGGATTCACACGTGACCCCTAGGTGAGCCTTTTCACCTCTCCTAGGGCTCGGGGGATGCCATGTATATAATGTGAATAAAAATAATCTTTGCAAAATAAACATATCAGGTGTCTTACTTGAAAACCCATAAGTAGACCTTTGAAGGCCTCCTTTGGTCCATTGTCAACGGACTGGATGCTCTGTAGTACCGCACACATAAGGGTGCGGTGATCCTCGGTAATGGAGGTGCTCGATAGAGCCTCCTCCATGACCGACCACCTATTGGTCGGTGGTCCCGGTGATGATCGGACTCCCCGATCACCCACCGGGGATTGGACCGGTGCCTCTGGAGGCATAGTGCGCCGCGGAGATGTTCTCAGAGGGGACTGGGTGCCCACTCGTCCGGCCTCCTCGGTATCTGGGCGGGGTTTTGTCCCCCGGTCTTCAATGGCCGAGGCATTAGCCTCAGCCATAGTACGGTCTCCCTCGCCACCGGTGTCGCCTCCATAGGAGTGTGCTGGGACGACACATCCACGGTGTCCCTCATGGCGCCTGGACTGGCGGGATGTGAGGCATCCTCGCTTTCTGCCAGTTCGGTGGGCGGGGTCTCCCCGTGTTAGCAAGGCCAATAACCTGCGTGTTAGCAAACTCTAAATCTATTCGTAATGAACAGGAGGGTCTTCGGATCCTAACGTTTTGGGATGGGGGGCTTGACCCATAAGCTCCTTCGTGGAACCTCCTCGAGGTCTTCGAACGCGGTGTCCGAGTCCGAACTATCGTCGGACAGAGTCACCCATGTCCGCTGCACCCTCTTCTGAGAAGGAGAATGGACCTGCTCCGGGGCGTCCGAAAACACCGCTCTCTTCCTGGCACGGGGGGAATTGCTTCCCCCTCGCTCTCGACCTCAGCCTCCTCCTCTTCCGCTTCTTCCTCTTCCTCCTCATCGGCCTCCTCCTGATTCGAGGAGGCGGGGGTATCCTCGGATGCAGCGTTAGGCTAGTCCTTGATTCGGATGCCAGCCTGGCATGGTTTGTTCTTCTTCACTTTCTTCGTGGGAGCCTCGTAAGCCTTTACCACGAGCATTTTTGCTAACAGCCCAGTCCTCTCATCTTCGGGCTGAGGCGCCGGACTGTTAGTATTGATGGCTTTCTTCAGCCATCTCTGCAAAGACAGATCGGATAAGGGGTTATGAGAATCTTCTATGTAATAAAGCCAACCAAGCTAGGGTGTATCGTACCTCGGAATCGGGCTTCGCGGCATGCAGACCCTTGTCCTCCTCCTCGGATGGCAAGCTCTTTTGTGATTTGAAGAGCGCCTTCCACAACTTCTCCTACGTAGTGCGGAACATATTCTAGACTGTGGGCTCGGTGTCGAGTTCACGAGCCCACAGCGGGGTGTCCCAGCGCTGGCAAGGGAGGATGCGTCTTCAGAGCATCACCTCGACCACATCGGTCAACTTGGTGCCCTCCCCGACCATGGAGCGGATGCGCTTCTGCAGGTCACTCACCTCCTTGCCCGGTCCCCAGACAAGGCCCTTTTCGAGTCATGAAGACAGTCTGGTGGGGGATCAGATCTGAATGCGGTAGCAGGGTGCTAACCCTCTTCTTGTCGTTCGGTGACGTAGAACCACTCCTTTTGACACCCCTTGATGGTGTCGATAAGAGTGCTCGACGGACACCCAACGCGGGTGAGCTTGCTGATGAAAGCCCCGCCGCAATGTGCGTGCTTGCCGCCGATGCAGATGGGCTTGATGTTGAACACCTGAAGCCAGAGCCCGAAGTGTGGCTCGACGCGCAGGAAGGCCTCACAGATGAGTCTGAACTCTGAGATGTGCATGATGGAGTTCGTCGGGAGGTCATGGAAGTCGAGGCCATAGACGAACATCATCCCCCTGACGAAGAGGTGGAGAGGGAAGCTTAGCCCCCTAATGAAGTGGGGGATGAACACCACCCTTTCGCCTGGCTTGGGGGTGGGGATCACTTGGCCCTCCTCCGCTGCGCGGCGAGGGACGTTGGAGGAGAGGTAGTCAGCCTTCTTGAGGTCGAGAATGTCCCGATCAGTGACCCTGGAAGCTTCCCATTGGCCATTGGAGCCCGCATTGATGAGCTCGGAGGTGGGGTCAAAGAGACCTAGATATGTGCTTTGTAGGCACAAAGGAATGGGAAGTGGAGAAGTCGAATGTATAGCGTGAATAGCCTTCAGGGTTTTCCTCCTCTTTTTATGAGGCCTATCAATTTGAAATCCCCTTGATGCGTTGTCATTCCCTCCACTTCCCGAGATGTGCGAGCCGTTGCGTGCGCGTGATTAATTATACCCCGTATAAAACGGGATACAATCGGTATATTGATAGACTGTAATGATTAAAACGGTCTCGAATCGTGAATCGAGTCTGTGCGACTAGCCTAGCGGTCGTGGTGGGTTGTAGCCTTTCGTCAGAGAGGTCGTCAGAGGAGCATTGTTTACCCTCTGATGTTTGGCCTTCAAAGCCAACCAATTTGCAGTTTCGAGACGTGCCACTATGCGGAAAACTACTTATCATCGAAGGTCGAACTATGGTTCGGCGGGAAGGAACCCATGTCGCAAGCCGAAGACTCTGTTCGCGAAGCCATTGGAACTGAAGACCTATGGCGTTGGAGGAAAGTTCGGGGGCTACTGAGGGAGTCCTGGATTAGGGGGTCCTCGGATAGCCGACCTATTGTTTATGGGAAGGACTATATGGGCTACTTACCGAACACTGGAAGATTTGAAGGCCCAGTCTCCAGGATGGAAGCTTCGGGAAGCACGGATTGCGCTCCATGTTTGATGTAGTAAATAGGCATGTTTATCTCTTCGACATGTAACCGACCATCTGTAAACCCTAGGCATCCTCGGCATCTATATAAGCCAGAGGGTTTTAGGGTATAGGGACAAAAGAACTCATCTAGGGTTAGCTATTCGTTCTCGAGGTAGATCAACTCTGTAACCCCTCATCATCAATACAACCAAGCAGGACGTAGGGTATTACCTCCATAGGAGGGCCCGAACCTGCGTAAATCCGTGTCCCCTTCGTCTCCTATTACCGTCTATTCTAGTCTCACAGTTCGGGATCCCCTACCCGAGATCCGCCAGTTTTGACACTGACAACAAGCTCGTCGCTGCCCCTCTGACCGCGACTAGCACTGGATCATTGCAGTCGCTGTCTCCGCGCATATCCACCATGCCGCCGGCGCACGGCTTGCAGCGACACCACCCTCAAACCTCATGTTTGTCCAAATCTACGGGCTCCGGTTCACTAGAGATGAGCATGGTCGCGCCTACCACGCCAGTGCCCGTGTGCATCGATCTCAATGTGATGCGTGTGGGTGGTGGATCATCCTTCAAGGGTGCACGCAAACATACTCGTGATCTCCTAGGCGATGCCATGGGGAAAGCCCGCAACCAGTTCGGTAGAATGCCGGCTGCGGAAGATGAGGCCAATCGCCTATTCATGGAGAGCCTCATTTACCATGGTGGTGGCGATGGCATTCCCTTCAATCACGATGATACGTAAAGCCAAGATGGCCGCACCTACTTCATGGTCGGACTCAATGCCATGGGGTACTCGTTTGGTGAAGACATGGCCGACCGCCTCATGAAAGACCAACTCGGCAGATCTTTCCTGCTGGATCATGAGTTCCCGGAAGACTATGGCCTTGACGAAGAGGATGATGAAGTGGACATCAATGGAGAGCCATTGTTTGATGAGCTCCTCGCCCAAGCCAATGCAAAAGAAGAAGCAGAATAGAAAGTGGACCAACGCATACAGACCAAATGAGGACAAACTCCTTTGTTAATGTTGGAGAGACATTGGCCAAGACCCCAAGATAGGCTTCGAGCAAAAGGCTTTGGCATTTTGGCAAAGAGCACATCACGAGTTTCACGAGCGCAAGAAGTTTAAACCATACCAAATGGAGAGCGAGCGTGGGTGGGTCTCGCTCGGCAAGTGTTGGAGGGTGATACAACAAGAGTGCAACAAGTTTTGTTCCACCCTTGAGAGCATCGAAGCCCGTACGATGATTGGCATCAACACGAAAGACATGGTATTGCCAACATACTTGCTTATTTGATTGTGACGTAGCTTTCTCGTCCATAAGTGTTGCCTGTCCATTTGTCCATTTGTAGGTATTCCAAGCTTTGGAAGAATTCAAGGTCCATTATGAGGTCAAGTCTTTCAACCTCACTCATTGTTGGATGATCATCGACGGCAAATAGAAGTTCAAAGCATAATACGCCACCATCAAGGCATTTGAGGGGGGATGCAGATGTTGAAGAGCATGGTAAGGGGGAGAAGTTGCGGCCGCGAGGAAAGACCAACTCCAAGAAAGAGGACAAGCGTGAGGCGGCGGCCCTTGCCTTCCAAGATACTTTGCAACGCATGATCACCAACAAGTATTAAAGAAAGGACAAACGCCGTCAATACAAAAAGGAGAAACTTCGGGCCTTCATGGACATACAAAATAAGAATCTCGCGTTGGAGGTGGAGAAGCAAGTGAAGATGCTAGAGATCGAGGTCACCAAAGCAGCCACTAGAGTAAGAGATGTCCGGCTCGCTTGCATGATGAAGGGGGTCAAGATCATGAAGGTGGACTTGAGCACGGTCTCTCCAAGGAAGCGGTCTTGGTTCGAGAAGATGTAAGCCGACATGATAAACCTCGGTGATGAGTGATACATGCTGTGGTGTGCGGGCATGACCACGAACGAGATGGCATGGTGGAACTACAACCTCATTTTGTGTGTTGGCATGTCTACCAGCTGCTGGCAAGTGCGCCTAGCATGAAAACTGCGCATTTTTTGTAGGCTGGCATATGTATGCCGGCAATTGGCATATCGCCGATGTGAACTCTTGGCGTTGGCATGGACGCTAACATGATATGTGGCCACGGGACTTTTTACCATAAAAAGTGTTGTGCGCGGACGAAAAATGGATCGCTCCATTGGGTACAAGGCCGACCCATTCACAACAGGAGGTGGACACGCCAATCCAAACGAACAAATGGCAGACAAAGTGCGCATCCATTTGGGTCGCGTGGTTGGAGTTGCTCTATCGAGTTGCCCAAAAGACTTGGAGTCCTGGTACTACCACGTAGACACTACTCCTTGCAATTTGTTGTTGCTGCCAAGAACCCGAGACACCTTCACACATACACCGTTTCCCTTTCTGAACTTTTTCTAGACAATTTTATTTCTTTGGGCATATTCAACGTCAACCCTCAAACGGCATACATTTCATCCGGCCATATGGTTCCGACCACAGATGCAATCCATCGCGACCTGCATTGATCTGCAACATGATTTCGGGCGAGTTTTTTATGCAAATCAGAGACAAATGTGAGGACTTGGCGGGCGTTCAGACAGCACCCATGCCCTCTTTTGACTGCCCTCGCCCATCCAAAACTCCCCCTCACCCCCGTGTGTTCCCGCCCGGTGCCATATTTCTGCATTCATGTCGTTGTGCGGCGACCGCTCCACATTGAAGGTGGACCTGAGTGGACACGACCGCTCACTAGCTCTGGTATTGAAGCAGCGCGTCGGCCGAGGGACGCATGCCTGACTAAACATGCCTCCGTGATGAATTCAAATACCTCCATCAAACACGCACGTGTACCGATGAACCTACTCCCGCACACGTCTGTTCGTGAGCCGGCCGACACTAAACACAATGTCGAGCAAGCTCCTTGCACCCACTTGCTATTCAAAGGAGGCTAGATATAGTGCAAGACTTCCACCACTCCTACACTCCCTATCTCCTCCTTCGACCATTTTCTCCACCCATTCGATGGCATTCGATGAACTAGAAGAGTAGTTCTCTGGCATAAAAGCTGGCTGGATAGCCCAGCGAGCCCGTCGAATGCGAACTAGACAACTCACTACTCCACCTCCCTCACCTAGACCAACAGAGCAAGTTGGCGCTCCACGCAGGCATCGGGTTTTGCAACTCGCCGCTCCAAGCCAGCTCGTGAAGGAGTGAGGAGTTGCTCCATGCAGACACG
This sequence comes from Hordeum marinum, assembly GCA_022496015.1. Lineage (NCBI taxonomy): Eukaryota > Viridiplantae > Streptophyta > Magnoliopsida > Poales > Poaceae > Hordeum > Hordeum marinum. Next base: position 200,272,768 of record CM039677.1, on the reverse strand, counting down.
AGGGGGAGAACGATGGAGCGGGCATCGTGGTCGGCATGGACGAGGTCAGACGTGATGCTATCCACCGTCAATGTTGGTGGAACTGCGCCCGGTCGATGGAGAAACAAGAAGCTAACTACACGGAGCTCACCAAGCCACTTTCTAGCGTGTCTGCAATGCCCACGACACCAAAGAAAAATAGAACATGGGATGCATCGCCACTTTGGTCCTGGGAAGGCCACTGCAGGCGAGTCACCGACGTCCACATCCGATCTCTTGTCCTCTGTCTCCGGCCACTGTTGTCCCTCGCCTAAAAAGCAAGCATGGATGCACGCTTCATGAAACTAGATGCAACCTTTCCCCTCCGACTGAAGAATCCCCTCCGCCACTCCGACGAGCGGCGTAGCCGGAGATAGGCTCGACCGGGCGTGCACATAGTTTTACATATTTTGATTAAAATATACCCAAAATGTAATGAATTTCATTCGGCTTATATGAAATTTGCGGTGTTTGCATGAAATTCATCTAGTTTGTTGAAAACGTGTTTGAAATATATGCGGGCGGCATTAGCATCAGTGTCCGCAGAGTGATCCCCTTGTCTGCGGACAGGTACCAAAGGGAATTTGTGTGTCGCGGTTGGAGATGCCCTTAGCTGACGTACATTGTTGCTCCATCTTGGACATTCGTGTGGGCCGAACAAGTGTAAAAAAATGTATTCCCTCCGATCTAAAATAAGTGCCGCAGTTTTAAACTAATTTTGGCCCCTTATACGTCTGCTGACAGCCTCGATCACCCTTCGTACATGTGCATGCACAACCTTCACCATATGCAAACCACCAATTGCATGCAATGCATGCAACGAGTGGCGAATCTAGAAAAACATAGATGGGGTTGGGCTGCCTGGGTCGTGCAAATATGTGTTGGACTGAGCTCACAAGTGGCTTGACTAGGCCTTGAAATGAGTAGTAAAAACCTAAATTTGAAGGGCGACACTTGGGTTGGGCCTGTTAAAGCCCCCCCCACAAGAGTAGATTCGCCCCCGCATGCAACCCGAAAAAGACAATGTATATAGGACAACACTATTCAAATCCTAGGATTATAATGGTTATTGGGATCACAGCAGGCCCTATATAGAGCGCGCGAGGGTCCTCCCAAACTCCAGAATCTGCACCACCCACTCGTCCACCAATTCCTCCCCGATCCGCAACTTTCCCTGATCCTGTGCCCACAACCGCCGTCGCCCCTGGTGTCAGCACGCCTCCCGCCGTCGGCAACCCCGGCCCCGTCGCCACCCCCATCCCCGATGCACCTCTGGCGGCCGGCCTCTCGGCCCCGTCACCGCCCCCAACCCCAGCACATCTAGCATCACCGGCAGCTCGGTCCTGACGCGCCTTCCACCGCTGACCCCCCGGTCCCGACGCGTCCCCCGCCGCCGGACCTCCACTAGCGCTGCACCACTTAACCGCCACCATCTCCTCCCCAACCACCGGCACCTCACTAGTTCTGCCGCCACCACGCGTCGGCCAGATCCCTTCCGGAATCCTCCACGCGCCCTCCACCTCGACCACCTCCATCGCCACACTTCCCCTCGACCACCTCCTCTACCGCCCTCTGCCCCCCAGCCAGCCACCTCCATCGCGCTAACCACGTTTGTCGCTACCCCTGCCCCAACCACCTTTGCAGCCACCCGCCACCAATCTTCACTCCAACGCAACCTGTGCTCCCCTCTGACCTAACCTTCCCTCCCTTCAAACACAACCTATCGTGCTCACCTCCAGCGCACCCCCGTCCTACCATCCCACCATGAGCAATCTCTCCTCCAGCATGCCCTCCGAGTAAAACAAATGTGAAGTTTAGGTTTTAGAAGTATGTAAGCTCAAGTACATAAGCTAGATAAGTGCAGAGGAAACAAGAGTTACATGAAAACAAATAAAAGAGACCATTAAAAAACAAAATCTAAAAAATAAGAAGTTCAAATTAAAAAGACGAAGAAGTTCAATGCTTGTTACAAACCCAAAGAAGGTCATTAAAAAGCATCTCAAACAATTTTATAAAAATATTTTCTCTGTTAAAATAAACCTAGAAGTTCAAATTTAAAAATAGAGCGGCTCGATGTCTATCAGAAAGTAGGATGTTTTCTATTACTAAAAGAAATAAACCAGGAAGTCCAAATTAAAAAGATGGAGAAGTTCGATGATTATAGAAAACTCAGATTTTCCTCGTTATTAAAGAATGGAAAAAAGAAGTTCAATAATTAAATAACAAGAAGTTCAACTTTTATTAATAGAGCGCTTCAAAATTTCATAAAAATTTAAGAAATAAAACCAGGAAGTCCAAATTAAAAAGATGGAGAAGTTCGATGATTATAGAAAACTTGGATTTTCCTCGTTATAAAAGAAAGGAAGCAAGAAGTTCAAAAATAAAATAACAAGAATTTCAACTTTTAAAAATAGAGCGCTTCAATATTCATAAAAAGGATTAAAAAATTCATATTAATATTCATAAAAAACTCAAATATATTCACGTAAACCAAGAGAAGTTCAGATTGATAACTGCGAGAAGTTCACATACTACACGGTGTGCATTTTGTTTTAAAAAAGAATTAAAAAGCATATCATTTGTTATAAGTTCAAGTCCTTGGTCGGAGAAAGTTAAAAAATATTGTCAGAGGGTTTGTACAAAAAGAATATCATTTGTGTAACACTAAGGAATGGATGAGAAAATTACAAATGAAAATATGTCAGAGAAGTTCAACGTGAAAACAACAGGAAGTTCAACTACTCCACTAAATGAATTTCAGATGAAAATCTTTTAAACCGTCGCAAGTATAAAAAATGGTCAACATGGAAAAGTTGCGTGTTTACAACAGCTTTCCATCGATATATCACTTACTCAATTCTAGTGAATGGTTGGAGAGCTACGAGCAAAAAAAGACGTAAAAAACAAAATGAAGTTCAAGTAGACATGCCGAGAAGTTCAAGTTCTTCACGCGGTGCATTTTTGAAGAATATGTTTCCTGATAAAGTAAGAACGAATGATCTCACCGTTTTTGAAATTACTTGAAAATGGCTAGGAACAGACAAAACCATCAACATGAAAACGTTTCGCATTTTCCGTAACTTTTCAACGGTATATTATTTACCCCATTCTGATAAAAGTTGTAGAAACTACGGAAAAAATACGTTTTTAGCCATTTCAAAATTGACTTAAAACCGTAAAGAATTGGGAGAAAAATATATACCAAAAAGTTTGACATTTGTACAGGCTATGCAACGCCATATCATTTGCTACATTCGGACGTACGGTTAAAAAATTAACTCAAAAATATGAACTCAGTGGAACTTGTACTGTCTCCTAAATTACTATTAAACCGTTCAAAATTAGAAAAAACTTTCAACATCGAAAAGTAGCACATTTTCATAAGATTTCCAACGCCATATCATTTGCCTTAATTGGACTAGCCGTTTAGAAATGACATTGAAAATACGAACTCGGCTGTTCACTTTGCAAAAATTTACGATTTTCCAAATTACTCTTTAACCGTAGGGAATTAGAGAAAACTATCAACATGTAGAAGGAGCGGTTTTGCAGCAGCTTTCCAATGCCATATTATTTTCCTCATGTCGATAAACGTTTCAATAATGCGATCGAAAATACGACTTACATTTTTTGTATGAAGAAAAACGGTTTTCAAAACTGCTCTTAAACCGCTTACATTTTGCCAAAATTTTAACTTGGGTCATGATACTCGTGTCCATAGCTTTCCAACGATATATCGCAAGCCCCATTTGGGCAATGTTTGCGGAAGTTTAACCTAACACTGGGGGAAGTTCAAGTCAAATAACTCAGGCAATAAAATTGCAACAGACGCGTGTTCATCACGACCCGAGAGCAAAATCCGCCCATTAGCAAGATTCCTATTTAAAATGGGCATTTAGTTGCTAAAAACCATTTGAGGATTACACTTACATCACATAGAATACGACTGACCAGAATAATTCGCATGGGGAGACACGGTTGCGAAGATAACTGGAAGGTCGGGTTCGTACAGAGAGAAATTCAGATTGTGTAACTCAAGAAGTTTAGGATGTAATCAGAAAAAAAAACTGGGCATAGAAAGTTTGACACACACAAGTTCGATAGACGAGTACGACATAGCTACATAGCAACCATAGCAAATTACGTAAGAGCATTTACAGCCGGACATGGAAAATCCAGCCCGGACGTGTCACAGACAGTGACCAATCGGCCCTCAAATTTCCTCGTCCATATCCACGTTTCTCATATCCAATCCCCTATATTCATACTAAACCATGTAGTTGATACAACTACGTAGATCATGAGCGGTCATGAGCGGCCATAGAAATGCACAATCCATTTAGCAAAATATCACAGCCGGATCTTCAAAACTTAGCCAAAGTTCACGTAATGCACGTAATATGGCGGACAAGTTCAAACTACATCTAAAAACTTGAAATTAAGGTGAAGAAAACGGATCTTCACCACTCAGCCCTTTTCCCTTCCGGTCAATGGCGTTGTTGTATGCGTCGACGGATGGTGGAGGATCATCTGAGTCGTCGGACGAGGCCTCGTGGTCGCCGATGTCAGAGGAGAAGGAGAAGGAGAGGGCAATCAACCCTTTAAGCCATCGGACGACTCTTTCCTAGCGCTTTGCCTCCTCAATGGCAAGCTGGAGCGCCTTGGCATTTTTCAAATGGAGCCGCCGAGCATCCATCTCTAACATCATAAGCGACCGGCGGTAGACCCAAGCCAGTAGCCACTCGTCCTCGTTGGGCTCCGCCGGTGACCCGCGACACTGGCACATGGACTGATCTGCAGCCTTCATATCCCTTGCCTGCTGCCTCTCGCGAAGGGCGGCGCATGCCTTCAGATACGGAGTGCGTGTCCGGGCCGGCGGCGTGGGCACTAGCACCCACCGCTATCCACGTGGAGCAGTGGCCAGTGGGGGCAAGGGACGGCATGGGGAGGTGCAGGCTGTGCATCCCTCGCAGAGCTGTGCACGGGTTAGCATGTGCCAGCGCCAGTGGGGGAGTGGTGAGGCGGTAGATCCGAAACTGTCCCTCACGTCCACCTTGAACCTCTCGAGGGCAATGAAGATGGTCAGCTCCTCATCGATGTCAAAGTCGAAGCGGCTTACGAAGCTCGTCATGATCGCCGGAGTCATCAGAGTGGATCGAAACAAAGAAATCGAAGGAAGAGAAGAAGATACGTAGCGAAAGTAGAGTGAGGTAGGATTTTTTGGTTTGGGAATATTTGTAGGAACGGAGTGGGGTCGGGATGGGCCGGGCCGAGCTAACGTGTCGGGCGCGCATGGGCCGCCGATATCCATCCTATAGTTGGGCTGGATATGAGGGGCGCCGGACAGTCCGAACGTTTGAGCCCGTTTAAAATGTCCATCTAGATTGAAATGTCGTCACCAACCGTTTGCCGAGACATTTGAGGCGGGGTTGAGAAGTCGAGCTATAGATTCTCTAATATAGATACTAAGGGGGTGTCTTTTTTTGGAAATAGCCATATATATTCCATTAGACAAACATATTACACAGAGTACATACGTGGTCATCACATGAGACATACATAGGTATCTTACATTTTTGCACCAAGCATCTTGCCACCAGTAAAACTATAATTTCACAGGCAGAGAACCTTGTGCCCTGCCGAATCGTTGTCCACCATTCTTCTATGTCATCACGAAAGCAACACGAGAGAAAAATGAGAAGATCCATCATACCTATATCTGAAGGAACACCTTCGCATACAAGGATGCTTTTTGAACCGATGAATCAGACCGCCGCAAGCGATGAGACCAAGGCTTTGTGACACGTCGGTTGGGGTTCTTCCCCGTGTCCATTAGATCCTAGCGCCATCAACTTCATCCAACATGGTTGGAGAAGTGGAACGTCGCCGTCTGTCACCATCCATGTATCCCACTGCAAGACACCAAACACAACTACTATCGCCGATCCCAATGCTACCCAGGATAGTGTCGAGCGTTGACAGCTAGACACAACTCTTACGGGATCCGATACCCGGCACGAACACCAAGCCATCTGCTCCTCGGCACCCCTAATTAGAGCACCACCAAGATGAAGGAAAAACAGAGACACATTATTTAGACGCGGCGCCATCACCTCCATTGATGCAACACCTCTAAAAATACTAGCCAATCCTATCTTCTTGCATGAAAGAATCACCGGGGTCCCCGCCCACACCCACTACCGAAATGACAGATGGGAGGAACGAGGACCCTCAGCACGCCGACGTTAAGAGGATGCAGAAAATCGCCTGCGGAATCGCCTCTCTCGAGCGGTTCTAGGCAGCGGTTCCTACACGGTGGGAAAAACCCTACTGAGGGGGTGTCGGGTGGGAGAGGATGCCATGTACTCCCTCCATTCCTAAATATAAGACCTTTAGAGATTCCAGTATGAATTACATACGGATGTATATAGACATATTTTAAAATGTAGATTCATTCATTTTGCTCCATATGTAATCCATTCTGAAATCTCTAAAATATCTTATATTTAGGAACTAAGGGAGTATGTCGGATCTTACGTCTAAATCGTGTGATATTCGCCTCGTATACGCACTGAGTTTGAGGAATGGCCAGAAAGCATGAACACATGAGCGTTATGGTCCATTTGAGGGATTCCCTTAGATGTCATTTCCGTGGTCGGACACTAGCCGGGAATTTCATTTGGAAACAAGGGTCCGGATGTATCCACCATGGTCGCGGTGAAACAGGGTATTTCCTGTCAAAAATCATCTTGCCCTGTGACGAGCTCTTTTTGCATATATATCTTTGATTTTGCTCTTTTGATGGGGAAATTCACCACCTCCAGGTGGAAGAGGTCGGCAATAATTGGGGAGAATCCTGCGCTACGGTACATCAAATTATTGGGCCAAGATATTTCTCTGTGTTCATGGTCCCTGGACTTCCCTAGATCCGTGTGAGAGGCGTCCCAATCGCTATGGATCCTCTGGCTTCTTGCGACAACAGTTCAAGCCAAGCGACATCTACTACTACTATAATCGAGTGCTATCGTTTTCTTTTCAAAGCGTCCGCTATCGGTACTGGAGTACTGCCTTTTCTTTTTCTTGAGTCGCTGTTAACCCACGGCAACCGAACGTTATCATCATGTTATATGTGGACGCGCACAATCTTAAAGGCCAGTGCTAGGCGCCGGCACACCGGCCTAACCTTTCGGCCCTAGCCGTCGGATTGTCATTTGTGGAACCGCTTGATGAAGCCTACATTCGTCTTCTTCCTCCCCCAGTCCCCTTTCATCCCGCCGGGTCAACGCATGGCGCTTCTCTTTCTCTCCCGCTCACCTCTGCCCTATTGTTCAGCACGTCTTGCCCCATCGTCGGTTAAAGCACCATTGCGCGCCCCGTTGCTCGGCCATCGAGGATTGCAACATGGATGCGCCGAGGGATCGATCTTCCACTCTCTGTGATTGCAGCTCTACACCCGGTTCCAGTGCAGTACTTCCGATGACCATCCACATCTGGCTCGCCGTCACCAGCTTCCACCACCGGTGGTCAGCAAAAAGGAACAAAACTCACAAAAACAAATGATGTCTCTGCTAGTAACAAATCACAAATAATGTTCCAACAAAACACATCATAGGTTCCAACAAAAGATCATGCCTCCACCCCGAGCGGTCGGCAAAAATACATCTCGACGATCTAGCAAAAAAAACTACTGGTTGTAGCAAAACAAAAATACGGTTGCAGCAAAGAGATTGTTCTTGCCGCGTCGAAAAAATCATGTCTCTTTGCCGCCGGTCGTAACAAAAATACATCTGGAAGATCCAACAAAAAACTTACTGGATGTAGCAAACCAAAAAGGCGGTTGCAGCAAAATGACTTGGCTAGTCATCTGCATCATGTGGATGCAGCAATTTTGCCGGCCGGTTCCAATAAAAATCCACCCTGGTTGCAGCACCGGTCACCTCCGGTTGAAGCTCGTCATTGAGTTTGTTGCGCAACTTGTAGCAGCTAGTCGCGCCGGTTCGCAACTCGCACCATGCTGGTTGTAGCTCGCCATAAGCATGCCCTGTTTGCCGCCGTTTGTAGCACTGCCGCCGTGGGTTGTAGCACTCATTGGCTCCTTGCACGGCCGCGCAGGAGGAGGGCGGCGCTCTCTGGAGCAGCACGGGGGGAGGGGGGAGGAGGAGGGAGACGGCCGTTCGCCGGTGTACCGCGGGGCAAATCGAGGGCGGACGCTCGCCGGAGAAAACAAGGTTGATTTGATTCGGGAGAAACGATGACAGCAGGGTGTTGACTGAAGAAGGGATAAGAAAGACGTTATGGCATGATTTGTGAGGCTAAGAATTGATGTGTGTGGGAGCAACGATCAAGGGACGTGGGCTGGACTCGAGAGATCACGAGGCATCAAAAGATACGCGCCCGACCGGCCAAAAGTTCCTGCCGACATGCCGGCTCCGAAGTTTTCCAATGTTAAAGGAAAACACTAGGATCATACTACTGATCATTTGCTTCCTATCAGACTAGTACAAGACACTAGTACAAGACCGTAGGATTGGATGCATCTTGCTCGTCTGATTTTGTACGAAGGCTCCATGCATGAATCGGTAGGTTCCTTCTTTATTAGCGTGAGATTAGGTAACTGCACGTCCGGAAAGTCGCTAACTACAATTTTCCTTCCTAACTCAGTGATCTATTTCCTAATACTATGTCATATAATGGCATCAAATCCCACCTTTTGCGGATTTTTTTGGTAAAATACGATAATATCTTACAATTACATCCAACAATTATTGTGATATTTTAAAAAGTGTTTCTTTTGGCATGGCAACAAGATTTGCATACCATGTAAAAACCTTCATGTGTGGAAGCATCATTTTCTGGTGGGGTGTGATGGAACAAATTGTTCATATGATGAGGAAACATGTTTTCTATTTGGTGGAAGCAATTGTGAGTGCTTTAGAAGCATAATTTTCTGGTTGGAAGTGATGGAGGAAATTATTCGTATGATGAGGAAACACTTTTTTGGTTATGTGGAAGCAATTGTAAGTTCCTTAGAAGCAGCATCTTCTGATGGGACGGAACATATTACTAGCTAAAATAACACTTTTGTAAGCGCAACAGGAAGCATGGAGAATTGAACATCAACTCGGTATAAGTAACAACAATTTATAACTCCTTCAATAAAAGTTGAAACACTATTACAACGACAGTATTTTCACTGCTTCCTAGCCAAAGTTGCAATGCATGTTGAACGGCTGATCATGGATATGCTCTATGCACACCGCAAGATCCTTGTCACCAACACAACATTTGTCAACAAATATCAATGCCTGGTCATGCTTGCATCACACTCAACAATTCCCACATTTGACGTTATGTGGAAACAAGAATCATGGCTGGTGTTGGGTGCAGCAAAAGGTCTATAAATAGAAAGTAAGAAACAAGGAAGCACATAGTTATAGAAGAAAAATGCACTACAATAAGTATAATGCTTACTAGAATAAGCTATACTCACGGTGGTTGAAGCACACATAGTTCAGGGAAAATGTGTGTATGATAAGAAGCACATAAGGCAATGGTTGATGCAAAACTTCCCCACCATTGCTAGAGGCGAAACTGCATAGAGAACTCAATGTTGTTGTCAAACAAAGCGTACATGAGAAATAAAAGGAAGCATGCACTCGCAATGGTCGCACCTAGAATTGGGTAGCTTGGAAACATATGCCAGAAACAATGAAATATGGAACAGATGACAACACGATGCTATGTGCAACCCGTATGAGAAATAAAAGAAGCATATATTCGCAATTGTAGCGGTACAAATTAACAAACATATATGTCAAGATAAACAACTTGAACCATAGAAACATGTTCCGTAGAGGAAGCATCTAAATATAACATTGTGTGCAGCTAAGCAATTAAACGTTTATCTATACCTACTATTAAAAGAAATAGGTATTCTTAGTCCGTCGTGATATTTTATAAAAACCATCCTAAGAACTCATAGAATCAACCCAACGCCTGTTTGTAGAAAATTATGTTTTGGGTGACGCATGCGTTGTATTGGGCCTAGACCTTGCGATGCGACGATGTACGCACACCCAGGCTCCAGATTTGTGATCCGTCACCTCTATGCCCGTCCTTTTAGGTCCAATTCATCGTTTGTTCTTTTCTTCCTGACATCTTAGGACGCTGGACGCTAACCTAAATTGGATTCCAACTCTGCATCTCTCGCCGGCCTTCAACTCCTCCCATAAAGCCCATGATACGATCACAAATTTGCAGCAAATAAAGTGCACGGGATTTCTTATGGTTCTGTGAATCGGGAGTTATTTCGTGACCGGGCGATGAGGAGGGGTGGCCCCTGTTGACGAATTAGAGATGTTGTCATAGACTTCGCAGAGCTCGCTGGCCCGTGTGCACCTAGGGTGGCTATTCTTTGCTGCTCGAGTAGTCAAAGATCATCGAGGCAAGGGGGAAGCAGCCAGCATGAGCTTCCCAATTGGTGTAGGGGCTATGAGGATGTTGTCAGTGGCGTTGGGACTACGAGGATGTCGAGAACAAGGATTATTCGGGCTGGATCTTGGTGTTGTGGTGTCTCTCTCCTTCCCATGCGGCGACAATGAATGTGCAAGGGATCCTACGTAAAATTTGGACGTGTTCCCTGGTGCCAGCAAACAAAAGGTCAGGATGAGCCAACCACCACAATGTGGTCGACAACACGACAACGGCCAGCTAGCACGCACGGTGGCGCTTGCACATGTAACGCAATGGTGGCTCGTGGCACCCGGTAGAGCGACGTTCACGGTGTTTCTCGCTATCCTAGGCAGAACTCGTGCATCCGGTGCCACCTAGGCACGTCCACAAAACTAACAACTCGTGGTGGCATGGTGGCACATTGGTGCATTCGACGCAGGGACGGAGCCAGCATTGGAGCGTTGGGTTCAACTGAACCCAACGATTTGTGCTAGCCAAGTATCGCTATACACATACGTATGTGCATGAACCCAATAAAAAATATGTTTTGAACCCATCAACTTATGCAGGCCTCGGTGAGAAGCTTTTAGGCCCAGAAACGAATTATCTTCATGCTAGTCTGGTAGGCCTGTTCGTGTCTTCCTTACCCTATTCCTCTCATTTCCTACTATATGGAAGCCGGCAGCCGGCGGCCGCAACCCGTAGATCTTTCCGTTTGCTTCCTTGACTTTGTGATCTACCCTCTCATGTTCACCTCCAGCAACAAGCTGACAAGGGTAGGGGGTCGCAGTGAGACTGCCGGCCACTGTAGACCAAATTCATGGTATTGAATCGCATCATCATATCTCGTTTCTATTTGGACGCCCTAATTTTATACAGGAGTGATTATTTATTTCATGTATTTTGATTGAACTATGCTATGGATCGGTATTTCTCGAAGAGAAATTGATCAGCAGAGATAATGATGCTAACGCATCAAGATCACTACTTCACAAGGAAACTATTTTAGATGAGTTTCCTATGATCTAACCGGTATGGCATGCACACTTTAGTTAATAATGTAGCACAACGTTGGATGAGTGCTATCATATTGAATACTACTTAATGAAGCCTACTATATTAAAAAATAGTAATAAATAAAATAAAATAATAACCTGAAATTTCTGGACTTCAAAGATAGTCAAGCTAGTTTTCTATGTTCATGCAAAATTTCCATCCAAGATGACTTTCGTTGTGCTCTATACACAAAATTTAATTAGTGCTCCAAAGTGTGTATTTTCGAAGCTTTTTAAGACGCCTTTATTATTATTTATTTTCAGTGAGTGCCCAATGGCAAATATTTCTGGCTCTGCCCCTGATTCGACGTGGCGGTAGCCGGCATGGCTGGCTGGCCCATTGCGATGGTGCCTAGCACGCGATGCTCGCGGCCAGCTGGGGCTAGGCCAAGGCATGTTGGCGGTTTAGGCACGTGTTGACATGAGTGCATATCAACGATGGTCGGGAACAATGTAGCGACTGTTATAGATAGGCGTGAAGCTCGCGGCAGCGCACAGGAAGCGGATGCACACAAGCGAGGCGAGAGCGAACGGTGCCCATGAGGCTGACGTTGGGACTCGGTAGTCGGCACACCAGCGGCAGCTGGCAACACAATGAGCGACGACATCGGGCCATGATGCCAAAATAACCACTCTTGCAGTTGTCTGAGCGTGCATAGTTGCAAAACCAAAGCACAACCGCGCACGTGCGGCTGTTCACGTGCGTTTTGTTGGGAATGGTCGTACGACTAAGTACTCGAGAAGTTGTCTGAGTGTGCATGGTTGCGGAACGAAAGTAGGGTGGCGCATGTACATGGGCGGCTGTTTGGGAACGTCTGACTGACTGAACGGAGGCCGCTGGCTAGCAGTTGAGCCAATTCCGAACAGTAATATTACAACATATTTTATATACGTATTCTACTTAACTTTGTTCACAACATTTTTAAATTTGATTTTACACATAGCAATGAATGTATGTATATATGCATACTAACTACATCTGATAATAATGCAAGTCCCATTACATTTTTTTTGATAAATTTCATACTTTTGCAAGTGCACATACGCAAACAAGGCTTGCGTAAACTGGACTTAATTAGTACCCCCTTTGTTCTATAACATTATTTGTGGAGAAAAACAGTTATATTTAGAATGCCAACATATATCAATAGATTCAGGAAGTGGATAGTGCTAACATTATTTAGAATGCCAACATTTAAAGAGGTGGTCAAACAGATTTGGGAACAAGATGTTCAGGAAGTGGATAGTGCTAAATGTATTGCAGCAAAATTCAAGAGACTTAGGAAAGGTCTTAAAATTTGGGCCAGGACTATTTCTAATATGAAAGCAACCATTGATAACACCAACTTCATGATCCTGTGTTGTGATGTTATTGAGGAATACAGAGATTTATCAAAAGAGGAATCCAATGGCAGACTTATCCTAATTGAACATTTGAGAGAAATTAATGAGCTTCAGAGGATATATTGGAAACAGAGAGCTACCATTAGGAAAATAAAGATGGGAGAAGCAAATACCAAGTATTTCCAAGACAAGGAAGCTATTCTACTCAGAACTTTCAAGGACAGAATGGGTACTGCATCAAAACCTGATAACCCTCTGCTTCTGCACACTTTGTTACACCAACCAGTGGACCTTTCAGAGTTGGAGATTCCTTTCACCAAAGAGGAGATTGATGAGGTGGTTAAGCATATGCCTGCAGATAAATCTCGAGGGCCAGATGGTTTTAATGCTAAATTTCTCAAGGCATGCTGGGACATCATAGCTCCTGACTGCTATAGGCTTATAGAAGATTTTCACAATGGGACTGTTAACATTTAGAGCATAAACTACTCTTTCATCACACTCATCCCAAAGAAAGAAGCTACTATCTTACCAAATGACTTCAGACCTATCTCTCTTCTGAACTGCACCCTGAAGATCATCACTAAACTTTTGGCAAACAGACTACAGAAAGTCATCCTCTCACTTGTGCATCAAAATCAATATGGATTTCTTTTTAACAGATGCATTCAAGATTGTCTAGCATGGTCATATGGATATATTTATCAGTGCAAGCAATCTAACAAGGAACTGGTATTATTGAAACTAGACTTTGAAAAGGCATTTGACATGCTTAATCATGATACAATTGGGGAGATTCTGGAAGCCAAAGGTTTTGGGAACAAATTGATTAGGAGGATTAAGATGATATACAGTACTGGGTTTTCTTCTGTTATGCTTAATGGGGTTCCTGGTAAACAATTCCAGTGTAAATGTGGAGTGAGACAAGGTGACCCTCTGTCTCCTCTCATCTTTGTTCTGGTAGCTGATATCCTACAGACAATGTTGAATGAGGCAAAGAGAAGTGATCTGATTTCAGTACCTTTGACTCACCAGTACAGCCAAGATTACCCCATTATTCAATATGTTGATGATACCATTCTGGTAGCAAATGCTGATGCTACTCAACTTCAAAACATCAAGAACCTGTTACTCCATTTTGCTGCATATACTGGTCTAAAAGTTAATTACTCAAAATCTACAATGATCTCCATCAATACCCCTGATCACAAGATGCAGACTCTATCAAACCTACTGGACTCTTAGATAGGTACATTGCCACTTCAATACTTGGGACTTCCACTCAATATCAGTAAACCAAGGGTTGAAGATTTTATGCCTCTACTAAAAAGAGTAGAGAACAGATTGCTGGGTTGCTCAACTTCGTTATCTACTGGAGATAAGCTTACCCTCATTAAGTTTGTTTTCTCCAGTCTGCCCATATACTTTATGTGCTCCCTACACATACCCATAACAGTGGTGAATCAACTTAATAGTTATCTTAGAAACTGGTTTTGGAGGAAATATGGATCTCAAGAAAGAGGAGCAGTACTGATTGCTTGGAATACTGCTTGTCAACCCAAGCCCAATGGGGGACTAGGGATTCTAAATATTGAGTTGCATAACAAAGCTTTGCTTTTGAAACAAGTGCACAAATTTCTCAATAAAGAGAATATCCCTTGGGTGAATATCATTTGGGAATCATACTATCAAACCTCTTTGCCTGGGGAGAGAATGGTGGGATCATTTTGGTGGAAAACCTTGCTCAAACTACTACCCATCTACACATAATTTGTTGTTTCTTCTGCCTATTCTAGCAACACAACCCTATTTTGGTCAAATTGCTGGTGGGATCAGCCACTTCAAAACAAATTCCCTAAGCTATGCTCTTTCAAAAAAAGCAACACTGTCACTCTTCAGAAAATACTCAACTCAGCAGAACTGGCAACTCATTTCCAAACACCTTTATCACAACAGACATTTCTACAGTTCGACATTTATCAAGAATTCTTACAAGAAAGAAGTGAAATGCAAGGAAATGATAGATGGTCAGTAATTGGGACTACGAGAGGTTATTCCTCCATCAAGATGTATGCCCACATGATGGGACCAAGCAAAGTTCATACACTGTTCAGAGATATATCGAAAACTGCATGCAGATTGAGACACCAAATCTTCATTTGGCTTCTCTTATATGATAGAATCAATACCAGGAACTTACTCCACCGAAAATCAATGGTCCTAGACAGCTATAATTGTGCTCTATGTGCAGACAATATTGAAGAAACTCACTTGCACTTATTTTGGAGCTATCCTTTGCATTGCATTGTTGGGATAAGATCATTCCAGATAGGAAAAGAGGCATCTCGGTGATAGACGACATTCAATTGGCACTTCAGCAACTTCCTCCAAGCATAGCCCTAGACATTATTATCATGGGATGTTGGGGAATCTGGTCTGTCCGAAATGATAAATTTTTCAGATTTGCTGCACCACATGTTGATGGATGGTGCTACTATCTTTAGGAAGGGCTCAAAGCAGTACAAATCAGAGCCAAACTGGCAAAGGCACAAAGCATCAGGGCTTGGTTAGAACAACACTATTGATTTCCATGTTTCATAAAACTGGTATTGGTTGATGTTCCGCTCGAGTACTTTGTAACTTTATGTAAATTTTAATATTTTAATGAAAATACCGTAGAACAATTGTTCTATGGTCAGGGCTTTAAAAAAATCAATAGATTCATCGTAAGGTATAAGTTTCATATTTACATATTTGGTATCACACACACACGCACGCACGCACGGGCGTGCGCACACACACACATATATATACATCTGGGCTATTCTGTTTCGCGTAACAAAATATTATTCTGATATGCCCCTTGAACTAGCGTAGTTTACCGATTGGACTGACGAATTCGAGCGGGTGGACTGATGCTTTCACTACGCCGAACTGATCATCTTGTTTAGTTCCAAAACATAATAATCAAACATTGCAAGAAAAAATCGTCAGAACGGGGTGTGTAATATATCGTTGGAATGCCCTTGACATCTAAATTACAGTCATATAATTCATTTTGGAAAATCATCATGGTTTAAGATCAGTTTTGACAAAACCATTTTTTTGAAAATCGAAAACACGAACCGTATTTTGGAGTTAATTTTCAAACGGTTTGTCGGAATTGAGCAAAAGAGATGGCGTTGGAAAGCTGGTAAAAATCCACATCTTCCATTTGCAGGGTGATTTTTCAAATTATGTATGATTTAAAAGTAATTTGGAAAATGGTGAAATTCCGAGCGAAATGTATTTTCGCGATTTTTTTGCAAACAGCTTGTCGGATTGACGCAATTGACATGGCGTTGGATAGCTATGGAAAATGCACAACCTTTATGTTTTGAAAGTTTTTTCTAATTCTTTACGGTTTAAATTCGAATTCGATGAAATTTGGTTTCGAACGTGATTTTTGTTAAAGTTTGTCGAAATAAGGCAAATAATACACCGATAGAAAGCTATCAAAAATGCATAACTTAGTCATGTTGAACATTTTCTCAAATTCGCAACCGTTTAACAGTAATTTTGAATACGGTGAGACCCATCTTGTTGTTTTCCCGTCCGAAAACAAAGTACTCATATTGATAAATATGTGTGTTTGTACTAAGCGTTTTTCATTGAATGTACTTTACTCTGCTTTTTTGTACTGTTTTCTTTAGAAATTTTCAACCATTTGTTAGCGTTGAGCAAATTATATTATTTTGTTAGTATTCCCGAACTAACGACTTTGAGCAGTTGTACTGACGCTTTTCCGTCTCGTCGAACTGGTTGTCGAGCTAGGGCATCGTGCAGGGCCGGCGGGATGGGGCGGCGCGACGACTGCCTCTGGCGGTAGGAGGCGGGTCGGGGTGGGGCGGGTCGCAGCAAAGCCCAGCCTCGTACTGACGCTTTCCATCTCGTCAAACTGATCGTCGAGCAAGGGCGGCACGCGGGGCCGGCGAGCTGGGGCGGCGCGACGACTACCTCCAACGGTAGGAGGCGGGTCGGGGTGTGTCGGGTGGCAGCAGAGTCCAGCCTCGCACCTATTGGACGCGTCGCTCCCTATATAGGGCCGGGGGTAACAAACTAATATTCTATTACTAGTAACAGAATAGCCCTGTCCTATACACACAAACACACACACATATATATATATATAGGACAACACTATTCTAATCCTAGGATTCGAATAGTTATTTGGATCACAACAGCCCTATAACGGCCCGACGGGACGTTCCTGAACTTCTCGAACTGTCGGCCCACCCGACAAGATCCACCTGCTCCGATCCCGATCGAGGCCGCCCCAGCCCCCCTCCCTCGAAGCTCCTCGCCCCAGCCCCCCTCCTTGCCGCTCCTCCCCTCGATTCCCCGCTGGCATCCACCGTGATTCGCCGCCGATCTTCGCCAGATCCGGTGCCTCGCCTCCTTCTCCAGCTCCCGGCCGACGGGATCCGTCTCCTCCCCACCGTCTCCACCTCCCATTCGGCCGCTGGCGCGGGCGAGCGAGCAACAATGGACACCGGCGCGGGCAAGCGAGCAACCTCGAACGCCGGCGCGAGGGAGGCCGCGTCACCTGGAGTGGCGAAGCCGCCGGGATATCTGCAACAAGCCGCCATGGACTTTCGGAGGCCTCCTCCTTCCAACCTCACCTCCTCCCGATGGATTAGCAGAGCTAATGACGGCCAAGGCTCAATGTACGGCCAAGGGAGCACCTCAGCGGCGGAGGGTGCATCGGCGGTGCCTTCAACTCTAGCAACGAATGTGTCACCACAGGTACCTGAACTTCCTCCCTCTTAGGTACCACAACTTCCTCCTTCTTCTTCGCTCCTCCTCCAATATTGCCTCACCTGAACTTCTGGCTTCGTGCAGATGAACTTCGTGCCCTCTGCAAGACATGGAATGCCATGGGATATCTCTCCCAACTCTCTGACGAATTGCTCTCAAGTTGGTATATCTACTGCTAGAAAAAGGCTGGCCGAACTTCAATCCAAGGTATGGTTGAACTTCCTGTTGTCTGCTATTTTCTTTCAGCCATGTGAAGTTCTAGTAGTGTGTGAGCCTCAGTCCAGGCTACAAAAAATAAAAATCTATGTGCATTCATATGTAAAAAACCATGTGAAGTTTAACAAGTCAGTGGGCTAGAGTTCAGGTTGGTATGTATCTGGTTGTTTGCAAAAAAAAACTAAAACAAACATGTGATCAATTGAAGTTCAAGGTTGGAATGTAGTAGGAACTTCAACCATTCAAAGTCATGAAGGTCAGATTTTTTACTGTACATAGTAGTTCCGTTTTGCAAACCATGCAAAACACATGAAGGTCAGGTTGGTATGCACTAGAAAATTCAACCATGCAAAACACATGAAGGACAAGTTGGTATGCACTAGTAAGTTCAACCATGCAAATACATGAAGGTCAGGTTTAACTGTAGACTGTATTTCCCCTTTGCAAACCAGAAGTTCAGTCTGTGGAGAGTGCTCAGTTCAGGTACACAAAGTATAGGAAAATGCTCAGCTCAGTTCAGAAAGACTATACCTGTCCTAGGAAAAATATGTACATGAACAACACTTTTATGAGAAGTTCAGGCTGTGAATAATGCTCAGTTCAGCAACACCAGTATATGTAGATGTGACTTGTGTGCTAACACATTCCTTTTTATGCCATCTGGATGAGAGACGCACAAAGAAGGGTAGAACTTCCCAGCAGCAAGTTCACAACCCTAACCATGTATGTGTTGTGCCGCCCCCTCAATGTGTCACACCTCAAACGCACCAACAACACTCCCAATATTCTCCACACCAGAATTGGGTGACACCGGAAACACGTGCAGACTTCCAAGATGCTGGGTCACAGCCCAATCCGCACCATTTTGCGCCTCCACCTAACTTTGTTACACCGGAAATCCCCCGCGGATTCTTTGTATCCACCAACAGACTTCCAAGCACATCGATGGAGGAGGGTGTTAGCTTAGGTCCTGCGTATAACTCTGGAGGTTATCCTGGTGTGGCTCGTCAATGTGAAAAATTGCAGCAAGTAAACCGGATGCCAGGAAAAATCCAACAGGAACACACACACGGAGGAGAGTGCTTTGCACACTACCGCCATTGGATGCTGTCGTTGCTGCTACAACTCAGGATCATATGGGACATGAGGTAGATGGATTGCTTCACAGAACAAAAGAGCAAACTAAAACCAGGATGGCCATGCCTCTGCAACCACCACAAGAAAAAAGGACGCAAACAAGAGAGAGGCCATCTTCAGCCCTCCTTCCTCCTCGTGGCCCACTCTTGCACCCTTCTATGATAAATCCTCCGTGCCCCATCCTAGAGGGCCAACAGCAGACTCCGGTGGAGTTGCGATCATACACGCACGTGAGTGAACAAAATTTAAGTATTTATATATGTGAAAGTTCTTTATATCGACTAGAGGGGGTGAATAGGCGATTTTTATAAATTCATCACTTGAGGAATTTGAAATGTGATGAATAACTAGCAGCGGAATAAGTACTTAAGTGCATGAGAAACATAGCAATGGTGTAGTCATCGTGATGAAATAAAACATCCACAGATCCCAGGTAGCATGATACAAGATAAACAAGTGAGGAACAAGGTAACTTGAATAATTTGAGGTGAGGAAGTTGTGAAAGTCTTAGTCAAATTCTTCAAACAGTAAAGATCAATTTCATCAATAGGTATATGAGGAAATGAAAGGGTTGAGGAAATGGAACCAAGTAGCTCGATGAAGACAATGGTTTGATGACCCAGTTCCAATTGCTGTGACAGTCGTACGTATGGTGTGGAGCGGCCTGGTATTTAAACCAGAGGACACACAGTCCTTACCATATTCTCCTTGACCTAAGGTCACAAAGTCCTCGCCCAACACTCATGGTAAGTCTTCAGGGTAGACTTCCAAAACCCTCACAAACTGGTCACCCAATGATCCACAATTGACTGTTGGATGCTCTAGAACAAGGTCACTACATGATCCCCAATTGACTGTAGGATGCACTAGACCATGACGTCTAACCGTTTGGAAGATACACAGTCTTCAAAGGTAACAAGAGTCGGTTCCACACAGGAACAATCTCTTTAGTGATGCTCAATCACATTGGGTTTGCTGGTTTGGATTTTGGTTTTTCCTCATTGATGATTTTCTCTCAAAATCTTTGGAGGATGGGTTGCTCTCAAATGACAAGTGTCAATTCTCTCTCGGAGCAGCCAACTAACTAGTGTTTGTGGGGGGTGGCTATTTATAGTTAGGTTGCAACCTGACATGATAAGACATAAATGCCCCCAATGATATCACCGTTATGTGGATAAGATGATTGGGGACAGCTGGCGCTAAGCACAACAACGGTCGGATTTTCGAATTATGAAAGCCCTCTAGCTTATCATATTCCTCACTTGTGGGCAATTCACACTGGCGAAATCCTAACTCCTCAGTCAGACCAATTTCCTTAGAGACCAAAAGAACTTTGTCTCTATCACTGGAGAACTTGAGTGAATCGCAAGAGATTTCCAAAGGCTTCACTCGAAGGATTGGATAGGTTGAGGATTTTGAGTTGAGCATCAGTTCGAAATTTTCCTTAGTATTACCTCGGCCCCCTTTAACAGTATGGTGTCTCCTATGAGTCAAGGAAAGGAAAGGAAACTACGAAAACAAAAGTCTTCACGCTTCATAGTCCTTGTTCATGTCTTCAAGGTCACACCAACTTCTTCATTATCAAAGTCTTCAGGGAATACCAAAGTCTTCAGCAAAGTCTTCACCAATGTCTTCAGTTGAAGACATACAATTTTAGGGGTCGACAATCTCCGAATATATCAAACTCCTCATCGACTTATAGAGCTTCTGTACACTCACAAACACATTAGTTCATTAACCTATAAGTCTTCAATACACCAAAATCACTAAGGGGCACTAGATGCACTTACAATCTCCCCCTTTTTGGTGAATGATGACAAATAGGTTAAGTTTTCAAGGGGAATAACAATATGGAATGTAAGTACTAAGTTTGAGGAATTTAATTGCAAGATATAGAAGAACTCCCCCTAAAGATGTACATATTTGAGGAATTTGCTTTGGACTACAAATGCACATGGCAGGTTAAAAACTTGGAGAACTCCCCCTATATCTTGTAATTCATACAGGCATTTAGCATATGATATGAAGAATTTGAAATGCATGATTAAAATGGTGTCTAACGAAATTCAGCATGCATACATTAAGGTAACTTGAGGAAATAGCATGCGAAAGGCAGTTCAAAAGAGTCAGACCACCATCGGACTTAAGTTTACAACTCAACCAACACAAGCTTCAGAAGAGTGGGAGTTGTAACTTAAACAAAAACAGCCCATATATAGAGACCCGCTTGAAAACTAACTAAAATTTTCTCCCCCTTTGTCATCAAAGACCAAAAGGGATGAAAAGAGAGGACTAACACCCCTTGAATAATTTCATCTTGATGGTGATGGAGGAGCGCCAGGGTTGTCAGGGTCGTTTGTCGATGCACGGCCTGCCACAGTGTCATCAATGTCCTCAGCTTCATCGGTCTCATGCGATGAAGAATATGAGCTTGTAATCAGACGAGGAACTTGAACTTTCTTGAATTTCTTCTGTGGTGGATGAGCCCATTCAAGATTTTCCTCACGGTTCATCTCCTTCAGTTCTTCAGGAGTCTTGACGTGAAACAGAATGGCCCAAGTGCGGTTGAAGACTTCATGGAGGTGGTATTGGTTCTTCCTCATAGTGTTGTGCGTGACAGTCATGTCTTGAAGAAGTGAACCAAACTGTCGCTTGACCCATTTGTGGTTGTGATCAACCTTCTAATGAAGACTTATGAGAAGTTCACGATCAGTCATCACACGAGGAGCAGAGTCTCAAGGCTTTTGTGTTGAGGCTTTTGCAGTAGAGTCCTGGGTAGCAGTGTCATCATTGGTGGAGTAAGATGCAGCTTTGCGAAACTGGCCATCCAATGGACGAGTACCTTCAACAATGACATCTTTCCCTTTTCCTTCAACTGAAGCAATTGTGTGCTTGAGGACTTCAATCGGAGGCAGAAAGTCGAAGTGATTCTGGAAGTCAGCCTTGAAGGGAATTGAAGCTCTTGATCTGATGAATTTCATGATCCAGGGAGCATAAGGCTTCAATTCAAATGGGGCTAATGCTGCATTGGCCAAGTCCTCATGAATAAATCATGGTCGTTGATGGGAATCCCATGAATGATGTTGAATAGCATGTTCTTCATGACTCCCTCAACTTCTTCTTCAGAGTTGTGGCTCTTCTGAGGACAGAGGCTGTTGGTCAGAATGCGATAGACTGTCCTGGGCACATAGAGCAAATACTTCACTTGTAAGTTAGTCCTTTGAGGTTTTCTAGGAGCCAGAGGCTTCACCAGCACTTGCATCATGTGGTTGGGCAGAGCAGGTTCATCAAAGAGGCATCGTGCTCCTTCTAATGGAATTGGAACTAGGACTGATCGAAGCAATTTTGATGCTGGTGCAGTGTAGTGAGTACATCCAGTCATCTAGTCCAAGACCCATGGGTTGATGTCAGAAGCATCACCTGTGATGTGCAAGGAGTCATAAAATTAAAGAGTCAACTCTTCATTCCAATCACAGATATCCACACAGAACGGAAGAATTCATGCAGCATGAAGAACTGCAAGCAATGGTTAGAAGGAAGGGATAGTTTCCATATCCGCATGAGGAATTTGATGATGCTCGAAGACTTTCTTCTTACCAAACAGTATTGATGCCTAATAGTTCATCTGTGTAGGTGTCCAGAATCTGGTGCGACCAGCCCTTGTAGAGTCATATGGATTTGGTCCAGTGAAGAAGATGTGCTTTTTGAAGAAATTCGTCTTGATGAATTTGGGGTGCTTCAAGCCTTTGAATGACATCCTGGGCTTTGGCTGAAGGTTTGGCTTGAAGCGGCCCACAATTTCTTTAGGCATTGGAGGAATTTCTTCAGACTGAGGAATTTGCTAAGCATTTTCCTTAGTGGTATTTGGAGCAACAATTTCCTTAGCTGATGCAGCTGGAATATCTTCAGTGGCAGTTGCTGCCAAGTTATCACATCATGTATGAATTTCTTCAGTCTAGGCTGGAGACTGAGGAATCTGTGACAGAGGAGTAGTCATTCGGGAATTTCGACGAGTACCTTCCCAATATTCATCATTGATAACAGGTGTTGTGTTACCACTATCCATGTCCTCATCAATTTCTTCAACGCCGGCCTCTTCAGCAGTTAACTGAGGCTAGGGAGATGATACCTATGGGGTTGAAGCATTTGCTTCTACTTCAATTTCTTCATCAATCTGCTCTGAGTTAGCAGCAGACTGATTCTTTTCTTCTAGATCATCATTAGGATGACATAGTCAACACCAAATGGCACAATTTCATAGGCTGGCATGGAGCTGATAGGAGTTGCATCAATTGGTTCTGTTGAAGAACTTGGCAGTGTCTTCAATTTCTTCACTGGTGAGGAATCTGAAGTTGATCTTTTTCTCTTCAGTGCCTTCTTCTCGGCAGCCTTAGTTTTGTTCGCTTCTGATGTAGAAGGAAGGTTGATGTTCTTCACCCTTGAGGATTTTGCAGTTTCTGCAGAGGGTGAAGGAGGAGCATTTTCTTCAGGCACGACTGATGCAGTCGCCCTAGTAGTCTTAGTTTCATCAGGCACAGCAAAACTTTCAGCTGTCCTGGCAATTTCTTCAGGCACAACAGTGGAGGTTGCCCTGGTAGGTTCTTTAGCAGTCTAAACTTCTTCAGCTACGCTTACAGTTTCTTCTATAGGCTGAGCAGATTCTTCAGCCTGAGGGATTTGTGGTTGCAATCAAGCTGCAACCCTTGAGTTATGGTCCTCAATGGTAGCTTGGGCTGCCCTGACAAATCTTACTTTGGTGCCCTTCCATTCAGCATCATACTTTTCTTGTTCATCAGTGAGGCAGCGAATCTCAGACTGAACTATGATGAGTTGATTTGGAGTCAAATTCATCCCATTGTTTTCAGAAACTTTTCTTTTCTAGCCCTGCACCTCTTAGCTCTCAGAGCTTGATCTCTTTTCCATTTTTCGTTAGCTATAAAGTGTGTGAGGACATGGTCCACCCCAAGAGGTAGGTTCAGTGAGGAAAGTGGAGTACTAGGATCCTCATGCCATATGTCAATGAAGTTGAGGATCATCTTGGGATCCAACATGAGAGGAACAGAGCTGCCTTTTGCTATTGCAGCCCTTTGCTGACTTTCTCTGATGATTTCCTCCAATTCTTCATCATGAGCCTCATCATTATCCTTAGATCCTGAGGGTACATTCACCACATCTTTTCTTCTGTGAGGACTTGGTCTTTGACCTCATCTAGGAGTTCTTTTTAGCTTCAACAGAGTAGGACTTGTTGAAGACTGTGCTTGGGCAAAGGGAGTTGCAGAAACCCCTGAAGAAATTTAGAAGCCCTCGGTCCTCTGACATGTTGCAAGGTGCACTGGTGTTCACTACAGGAAATATGCTATCTTGTCACCTTCACTATTGGTCACTGAATGGTCACTGTTTTCTGTTTGTGAACTTTTTGTGGCCACAAACTGATGGTCAAAAGCTGACCGTCAAGAATGGAAATTAAGGACCTTTCTTCTAAAAAGTTCATAGACGTTTATGGCCAGAAAAAAGGTCATAGGCTCAACGACCAATTTTTTTGGTCACTAGATCTCCACCCACGCCACGTCAGATCCACCGTGGCAAGCTGACGTGGCAGCATTATGACCAAATGAGAAGGTCATAAATTAGAATCAGCCCGGTCCATTTCGACCGTCTACATGGGCCAAGCCCAATAATTTGGCCCATTTTATGTTTTTCCTCTTTATTTTGCTTAGCTGCATGGGCCTGGCCCAATAATTTGGCCTTTTACTTTCTGGGATATAGCCTTTTGCAATCCACTTTTTTTCCTAGTCAACTATTTTTTTGGGCCACAACCTTTTTAGTCTAGTTCTTGTTTGGGCCTTGGCCTTTTATTTTCTGGAATGCAGCCCTTTACAAACTAGATCTTTTTATAGTCAACTCTTTTTTAGGCCCAAGCCATTTTAGTCTAATACTTGTTTGGGCCTCGGCCTTTTTGTGGTCAAACTAAGGTCAGAGGCCAATTCAATAATTATCCTGTGAACTAGGTGCTCAGCTTCACAAAATGGTCCAAACAAAACTCAAATATTTCACACAAAATGCATAACTTCACAGTTTCACAAAATGCATAACTTCACAGGTTCACAAACTGCATAACTTCACAGTTTCACCAGTTCAACATCACCAAAATGAGCCATCTATCTAAAACAGGTCCTACGACAGGTTCAACTTCAAAGGTTCTCATCATGTTGAACTTCACAGGTCCTACGATAGGTTCACCAAAATGAGCATAGAGCTTCGACGATGCTTCAGCCATCATAATGCTTTAGCTCCAAAGAGAGCCATCAAGTGGGCTAACTTCTCATCGTGTGCTTGAGCCTTCTTGCGCAGCAGCTAAAGTTCCTTGTCGCGTGTAGCTTTAGCTTCTTCCACCTTCATCTTGATTGTCGCCACTTCTTCTTGCATCAATTCAGATTGCATCAATTCAGCTTCAAGATCACGAACATGAGCAGCCATAACAGCACTTGCTTTGGCCGATTTGTTCATAGATGACTGGAGCCCAACATTTGTGAGGAATGTGCTTTGCTTTACTTCGGTCTTGAGCACTTCGTCAACAATTTCAACAGCAGACTTTGGCTCTTCACCATCTGGTACTGGCGCATCCTTCTTTTTTCATCTCAAGCTAGCATATGGAGGAAAATGATAGACATTAGTGGCAGATCTATTTCACATTTTGCAAACCAAACCAAGCAAGAGAAACCAAACAAGAATGCCACAAAACCAGCACACAAAATGAATTATTTGAAGTAACCAAACCAGCACACAAAATCTATATGTAGATATTTTACCAAATCATAAAAAATGCAACAAATAGCTACAGCAAATTCTGTTATCTTTGTTTAGAACTATACAACAAATTCTGATATCTTTGTTGAGATACCAAACCTATCTTAGGCAGTAGCAAACAACATCAAAGCATGGAACATAGTTTGTGTTGTTGCTGGCTGTGACTCAAACAGTGCATGACAAAAGTTTAAACTGGCTAGACAAACCAGTCAAACAACATGAAACCTATCTTAGGCTCTAGAAGTTTGAACTGGCTAGACAAACCAGTCAAACAACATCAAACAGGGCATGACAAAAGTTTGAACTGGCTGTGAATCAAAATAGTGCATGACAGAATTTTGAATCAAACAGCATCAAACCTATCTTAGGCTCTAGCAAATAGACTCAAAGCATAGCAAATCTATACAAAGGTTTGAACTGGCTGGACAAAGCACAGAGTGACTTACTATAGCTTTCTTTACTGGCTCTGAAAACCCGTGCTTCTTGCTGTTGTGGGTGGCCTTGAACAAGTTAATCGCAGATAGCTCCTCACCCTTACGCTCTTCTTTCTGAAATGATTTTCAATGAAAATAAAAATGTTATTCGGCAAGAATGAAAAATGTTATTCAACGACGATCAAACGGTCAGGTCTCTAGACAAAAGTTCTCAGAGTGGCAAAAATGTGTGTTGTGTAGTGCCTGGAACCAGTTGTCTGATGGTACACAACTTTTTCTCAATTCATCTTGTTCGACAGACAGGTTTCCTACAAAAAAAGTATACTGTCAGCATGATCTAGCACTAGCATATCATGTGCAGAACATAAAGCAGCAAACAAAGTAGAGACAAACCTTGTGTCTTGGGGTCGACCACATGTCCACAAGAGCTTGCCATTCACGGTCTGTCATATCCGGCACCGGAGACTTGATGCTGACTTTGTTTGCTGCTACGGTATCAAAATACTTCTTCTTGTTCTGATGACGTCTGTTCTTTGAATTTTTCTGCAGAATATCTTTGCAAGCGGTCTTGATGGTCTCCGAGTCGGTGTTCATCTCAAAATTTGCCTACCAAGACAGCAAACAAGGTAGGAACAATATTAGTGATCATACATAGGTGTAATAGAAAAAAGATAGCACATCAACTACAAAATATGTAGCTTACAACAACTTTCCCAATGTAGTCTGCCATTAGATTAGAGTTTTTTTGTATTCCTTGAAGTGAGGAAGAATTGGCAGATGGGTTCTTGCAACGAGTCCACAATCAGAAGCAAGCTTTGCTGCCTGCAGGGGCTTCTCTGGATGCTTCATCCCTTCGACAATTTGGATAGGCACCTTGCTACCAAGCGACTTGGTGATTTTCTCTAGCCCTTTGCCCTTTCCCTGTCTAAGTGTGGTAGTCAGTGCATCTGAAAATGAAATTGAACTCATAAATTTGAAGAGAAAATCGACAAATGCAGGAATGGTTCTGCTAAACAGGTAACCATACATGATCACTTCCATTTGGAAAATGCAATAGTAAAAGAGAGCATTGCAAATGTGAACTTGCCTGATTGAAGCACAAGCTAGCTGTTGTTCTTCTTCACTGATGACAGCATTCCTGCCAATAGAAGGTGCAACAGGGCTGAGGTCTGTGTGGACAGTGCCTGCTTCATCCATGCAGATAGCTCCTCCTTCATCTGGGCAGACAGTGCCTCTTTGATCCATGCAGATAGTGGTTTCATCATCCATGGGCGGAAACTCATCACCCATTTGCACCGAGCTCTCGGAGTCCATGCGCAACGGACTTTCCTAATGGTCCGTCACAACCGGCATGTTTGCTTTCTGCCTCGTGACTCTAGCAGGGACCGGTTCATCAGGTTCCAGGATCCTCTTTGTTTGTCCTGGAGGTGGGGCCATCACCCTTGCTGGAGGCGTTGCAACAGATGTTTTTGAGCTCTTCCTCTTCTTGTTAACTGTCTTCTTAACAGTAGGCCTCTTCTTCGGAGACTTTAGTGTCTCGTATAAATAGCATGGAAAAAAGCATTAGATCACAAGACAAATATGGTAGCACATGGAAACACAGAGCAAACAAGAACCCCAACCCTCCAAGCAAGACGAAGTTAGCACCATAACAGTCTTCTGCACTACAACATCGTCCACTTCCTCCCCATCAATAACTCCATCGTCCTTAGGATTGTACTTTGGGTCATCATTGATAACTCCACTATGTTCTTGAACCTCTTCAGTTCTACCTTCTTGTACATCATTCGATTTCCTAATCATCGACGCTATTGCACCGATGCCAAGAGACTAGAACATCCGATTGTTCCTCATGATATTTCTAGCCCTAACCTTCTCGTACTCGGTGAGAGGATCCTCTTTGCATGATAAAGGAAACATAATTATTAGGTGAATGGTTGGAATGCATGGACAGACAGCCAAACATATCTTATAAGATTTTATTGTCATTTAATCCTAGTTATTCGGGTACGAAAGAGTAACAGCAAACATTTAAGACAACTTATTCACAATTAAGACAGCTTATTGAGATTATTCACAATTAAGACAACAAACATTTAATCCTAGTTGCACAATAAGACAACTTACTCAGATTATCCACAATTAAGACAACAAACATTTAATCCTAGTTGCACAATTAAGACAACTTATTTAGATTATTCACAATTAAGAAAACAAAAGTTTAATCCTAGTTGCACAATTAAGATAGCTTATTCAGATTGCAACAATACATTTCACTTATCATATTAAGACACATATTTTATAAAACTGACAATATAACCACAAGGAGCGAGTTGCATACCAACGGCTGGCCGATTATTTGACCTTGTCATCCTTGCCATGGATGATCTTCAGGTGGTGCTTGCAAAAAAGAATAAAAAACAATTAGATACAACAGGGATAAAGTAGAATGATGCACTTGTATCAATAAATGAAAGCATTTGGACCAGCATGCACATACATGGAATACATGTGAAGCAAACTTGATGGATCAACAACGTAGTGATGTAGTGTTATTAATTAAGAAAACATGTAAGTGCACTAAAGAAGCATGCATGTACACTAGAAAGATATGAAGCATCTCTTAATATCTTCACTACATCAACATGGCAATTTAGATGCAAAATTTAATTATGATGAAGAACTCAAACAAGGAAACAACTGACATGGAATGATAGTTGATAGCATTGAGTACAAAGCAGGATTACTAAACTATTTCTAAAACTGCTTATATCATTAGGAAAACAGCATGGCTAACTGACAAGTGATACATATTTCCAGACTTAGTGAAAAACATAGTTCATGGCAGAAAACAGATTCATGATGCAATGTTTAGAGCTAGCAAACTACATGCAACAGGAGTTGTTCATGGAAAATATGAGCATGGCAAGCTTGTACTAGATAACATGAGCAGCCACAACAACTTCTTGTAGTAAAATAACAAGGCGTTAATAGATTTGAGTAGGCAATAACAATATGAGCATCCACAACAACTTATACTCCATCTACAACATGAGCAGCAACTTCTACTCTATCTACAACATGAGCAGCAACAACATGAACCCTAACCCATGGAGTGCAACAAGAACCCTAACCCCATCAATATTTTAGCCATGCTGCATAAATACACGAAACCAGGAGATCCAACCATGAGCAGCAAGAACAAGAATCACCATCAATACTTCCCCATGAACAAGAAAAGCAGGAGATCCATCCCCATAGAGAACCCCATGAACCAGAGAGCAACATGTACCAGATGAACCCTAACCCTAACCCCATGGATCTACCGAACCATCCCTATCCCCGTCAATCCATCCCCATGAACCCTAGAAGAACCCATGACGGGGATCTACCGAACCCTAGAAAATCTTCCCTAACCCTAGAAGATTGAGGGGAGATGGAGCGAGTGGAGAAGTACCTAGCAGAGGATGCGGTGGTAGATGTGGCCGCCGTCATTGATGACGCGGCGGTGGTCGTTATCGATGTGGCCGCCGTCGTCGTGGCCTAGGGTTACGAGGAGGGCGATGTCGTTAATGGTGCCGTCATCAGGGAGAGGGAAGGAGTGGCGGTGCGGTGAGGAGCAGGGGAGGGATGACACGGCGCGGAGCAGGGGAGGGGCGGCGGAGTGGCATGGTGCAGGGGAGCGGCGGCAGGGCGGCGCGGTCGTGGGAAGGAGGAGAGAGGAGCGGAATGGGCAAATTTTGAGAGGGAGGGGAGGGGATTCCGCGGTTAGTGGGAGAGGGGGTGGTGGGTCCTGCCTGTTAGTGGGAGAGGGTTTGGAGGGAAATTTTGGGAGAGGGAGGGAAATTTTTGGAGAGTGGAGGGAAAATTTTGGGGTGGGAGGGAAATTCTTTTGGGTTTAGAGGCAGAAAATTTTAGGTTTTTTGTAAACTTTGTGCAAATAATGGTTAAAATCATACCGAATAGCTCAAGAAAACATCGGTATTCCAAGTTTAATATTTTTACTAGTTGGTAGGCCACATTTGATGATGTGACGCAGAGGTCTCCCATTTTTTTGAATTTTTTACGATATTTCCAAAAACCGGTCTAACTTGTCGCGTCGGCCGTCCGTGGCTATGGGTTTGATCATACATATTTGTTGATGATTCTATGATCAAATGCCTACCTGTGAAGTTAAAAATAATTTTTTGCAAAAATAGCGGGCAAACCATGGAGGACCCGCAGTTCAAATTCCAGCCGGTTCCAGCAGAATCGGCCAATAATTGTCTGAATGGCGGGAGTAGCTACGAGGGTCGCAAATGCATGATTTTTGGCGACTGTCCGTAGAATAGGGTCTACTTTGAGATAGACATGGAATGGCGTCGTTTGGAATGTCCCTCTTTGTAGCCGCTTCATGAAAAACAGCTGTTTTTGGCATTCAAAAAATGAAAAATGTTTTTTTGTGAAACAAGCTGAAACCTCTCTTTGGCAACATTGTTTTCCATCACAAGATAGAGGCATGTGCCAAATTTGGGCATATTATCACAACCTATTAAACAAATGTGGCCATATCATTGCTCGTTTGGCTTGAAAGCCATGAATCTTCATTCATGGTAGGTCGTTTTTGAGCACACTTTTTCAAGAAAACATCGGTAATCCAAGTTTAATATTTTTACTTGTTGGTAGGCCACATTTGATGATGTGATGCGTAGGTCTCCCATTTTTTTGAATTTTTTACGGTGTTTTAAAAAACCGGTCTAACTTGTCTCGTCGGCAATTCGTGGCTAGGGGTTTGATCATGCATATCTGTTGGTGACTCTATGATGAAATGCCTACCTGTGAAGCTAAAAATGATTTTTAGTAAAAATAACGGGCAAGCTATGAAGGACCCGCAGTTCAAATTCCAGACGGTTCCAACAGAATGGGCCTATGGTTGTCTGAATGGCCGGGAGTAGGTATGAGGGTTGGAAATGCATGATTTTTGGCGACCGTCCGTAGAATAGGGTCTACTTTGAGATAGAGACATGGAATGGCGCCGTTTGGAATGTCCCTCTTTGTAGCCGCTTCACGAAAAAGAGGTGTTTTGGCATTCAAAAATGAAAAATGTTTTTTTTGTGAAACAATCTGTGGCCTCTCTTTGGCAACATTGTTTGCCATCACAAGATGGAGGCATGTGCCAAATTTGGGAATATTATCACAAACTCAACGAATGTGGCCATATCATTGCTCGTTTGGCTTGAAAGCCATGAATCTTCGTTCATGGTAGGTCGTTTTTGAGAACACTTTCCCAAGAAAACATCGGTATTCCAAGTTTAATATTTTTACTAGTTGGTAGGCCACATTTGATGATGTGACGTGGAGGTTTGCCATTTTTTGAATTTTTTTGAATTTATTATGGTGTTTTCTAAAACCGATCTAACTTGTCACGTCGGCCGTCCATGGCTAGGGGTTTGATCATGCATATCTGTTGGTGATTCTATGATGAAATGCCTACCTGTGAAGCTAAAAATGATTTTTAGCAAAAATAACGGGCAAACCTTGGAGGACTCGCAGTTCAAATTCAAGCCGGTTCCAACAGAATCGGCCGATGGTTGTCTGAATGGCTAGAGTAGCTACGAGGGTCGAAAATGCATGACTTTTGGCGACCATCCATAGAATAGGGTCTACTTTGAGATAGACATGGAATGGCGCCATTTGCATGTCCCTCTTTGCAGCACCTTCACGAAAAACAGATGTTTTTGGCATTCAAAAAATGAAAATTGTTTTTTTTTGTGAAACAAGCTGGAACCACTCTTTGGCAACATTGTTTGCCATCACAAGATGGAGGCATGTGCCAAATTTGGGCATATTATCACAAACTATTCAACGAATGTGGCCATATCATTGCTCGTTTGGCTTGAAAGCCATGAATCTTCGCTCATGGTAGGTCGTTTTTGACAACACTTTTTCAAGAAAACATCGGTATTCCAAGTTTAATATTTTTACTAGTTGGTAGGGCACATTTGATGATGTGACACGGAGGTCTCCCATTTTTTGATTTTTTTTTAATTTTTTATGGTGTTTTCAAATATCGATCTAAATTGTCACGTCGGTCGTCTATGGCTATGGGTTTGATTATGCATATCTGCTGGTGATTCTATGATGAAATGCCTATCTCTGAAGCTAAAAATGATTTTTAGCAAAAATAACAGGAAAACCATGGAGGACCCGCAGTTCAAATCCAGCCGGTTCTAGCAAAATCGGCCGATGGTTGTCTAAATGGCCAGGAGTAGCTACGAGGGTCGAAAATGCATAATTTTTGCTGGCCGTCCGTAAAATTGGGTCTGCTTTGACGTAGACATGGAATGGCGCCATTTGGAATGTCTCTCCTTGTAGCAGCTTCACGAAAAACAAGTGTTTTTGGCGTTCAAAAAATGAAAAATATTTTTTTTGTGAAACAAGCTGGAACCTCTCTTTGGCAACATTGTTTGCCATGACAAGATGGAGGCATGTGCCAAATTTGGGCATATTATCACAAAATATTCAATGAATGTGGCCATAACATTGCTCGTTTGGCTTGAAAGCCATGAATAGAACACTTTTTCAAGAAAACATCGGTATTCCAAGTTTAATATTTTTACTAGTTGGTAGGCCACATTTGATGATGTGACGTGGAGGTCTCCCATTTTTTTGATTTTTTTGTATTTTTACGGTGTTTTCAAAAACCGTTCTAACTTGTCGTGTCGGCCGTCCATGGCTAGGGGTTTCATCATGCATATCTGTTGGTGATTCTATGACAAAATGCCTACCTGTGAAGCTAAAAACGATTTTTAGTAAAAATAACGGGCAAGCTATGAAGGACCCGCAGTTCAAATTCCAGCCGGTTCCAGCAGAATCGGCCAATGGTTGTCTGAATGGCCGGGAGTAGGTATGAGGGTTGGAAATGCATGATTTTTGGCGACCGTACGTAGAATAGGGTCTACTTTGAGATAGAGACATGGAATGGTGCCATTTGGAATGTCCCTCTTTGTAGCCGCTTCACGAAAAAGAGGTGTTTTGGCATTCAAAAATGAAAAATGGTTTTTTTGTGAAGCAATCTGGAGCCTCTCTTTGGCAACATTGTTTGCCATCACAAGATGGAGGCATGTGCCAAATTTGGGCATATTATCACAAACTATTCAACGAATGTGGCCATATCATTGCTCGTTTGGCTTGAAAGCCATGAATCTTCGTTCATGGTAGGTCGTTTTTGAGAACACTTTCTCAAGAAAAACATCGGTATTCCAAGTTTAATATTTTTACTTGTTGTAGGTCACATTTGATGATGTGACGCGGAGGTCTGCCATTTTTTGAATTTTTTATGGTGTTTTCTAAAACCGGTCTAACTTGTCACGTCGGCCGTCCATGGCTAGGGGTTTAATCATGCATATCTGTTGGTGATTCTATGATGAAATGCCTACCTGTGAAGTTAAAAATGATTTTTTATCAAAAATAACGGGCAAACCTTGGAGAACTCACAGTTCAAATTCAAGCCGGTTTCAACAAAATCGGCCGATGGTTGTCTGAATGGCCAGAGTAGCTACGAGGGTCGGAAATGCATGATTTTTGGAGACCATCCATAGAATAGGGTCTACTTTGAGATAGACATGGAGTGGTGCCGTTTGCATGTCCCTCTTTGTAGCAGCTTCACGAAAAACAGATGTGTTTGGCATTCAAAAAATGAAAAATGTTTTTTTGTGAAACAAGCTGGCACCTCTCTTTGGCAACATTGTTTGCCATCACAATATGGAGGCATGTGCCAAATTTGGGCATATTATCACAAACTATTCAACGAATGTGGCCATATCATTGCTCGTTTGGCTTGAAAGCCATGAATCTTCGTTCATGGTAGGTCATTTTTGACAACACTTTTTCAAGAAAACATCGGTATTCCAAGTTTAATATTTTTACTAGTTGGTAGGCCACATTTGATGATGTGACACAGAGGTCTCCCATTTTTTGATGTTTTTTGAAATTTTTATGGTGTTTTCAAATACCGATCTAAATTGTCACGTCGGTCGTCTGTGGCTATGGGTTTGATCATGCATATCTGCTGGTGATTCTATGATGAAATGCCTACCTGTGAAGCTAAAAATTATTTTTAGCAAAAATAACAGGCAAACCATGGAGGCCTCGCAGTTCAAATCCAGCCGGTTCTAGCAAAATCGGCCAATGGTTGTCTAAATGGCCAGGAGTAGCAACGAGGGTCGAAAATGCATAATTTTTGGTGGTCGTCCGTAAAATAGGGTCAACTTTGAGATAGACATGGAATGGCGCCATTTAGAATGTCCCTCTTTGTAGCAGCTTCACGAAAAACAAGTGTTTTTGGCGTTCAAAAAATGAAAAATGTTTTTTTTGTGAAACAAGCTGGAACCGCTCTTCGGCAACATTGTTTGCTATGACAAGACGGAGGCATGTGACAAATTTGGGCATATTATCACAAAATATTCAATGAATGTGGCCATATCATTGCTCATTTGGCTTGAAAGCCATGAATCAGCCGATGGTTGTCTAAATGGCCGGGAGTAGCTACGAGGGTCGAAAATGCATGATTTTTGGCGACCGTCCGTATAATAGGATCTACTTAGAGATAGATATGGAATGGCGCCATTTGGAATTTCCCTCTTTGTAGCTGCTTCCCGAAAACAGGTGTTTTTGGCTTTCAAAAAATGAAAAATGGTTTTTTGTGAAACAAGCTTGAGACCCTCTTTGGCAACATTGTTTGCCATCACAATATGGAGGCATGTGCCAAATTTGGGCATATTATCACAAACTATTCAACAAATGTGGCCATATGATTGCTCGTTTGGCTTGAAAGCCATGAATCTTCGTTCACGGTAGGTCGTTTTTGAGAACACTTTCTCAAGAAAACATCGGTATTCCAAGTTTAATATTTTTACTAGTTGGTAGGCCACATTTGATGATGTGACGCGGAGGTATCCCATGTTTTTGAATTTGTTTGTATATTTTACGGTGTCTTCAAAAACCGGTCTAACTTGTCGTGTCGGTCGTCTGTGGCTAGGGGTTTGATCATGCATATCTATTGGTGATTCTATGACGAAATGCTTACATGTGAGGCTAAAAATGATTTTTTAGAAAAATAACGGGCAAGCTATGGCGGACCCGCAGTTCAAATTCCAGTCGGTTCCGGCAGAATCGGCCGATGGTTGTCTAAATGGCCAGGAGTAGATAGGAGGGTTGCGAATGCATGATTTTTGGCGACCGTCCATAGAATAGGGTCTACTTTGAGATAGACATGGAATGGCGCCATTTGGAATGTCCCTCAGAATCGGCCGATGATTGTCTAAATGGCTGGGAGTATCTACGAGGGTCGGAAATGCATGAGTTTTGGTGACCGTCCGCAGAATAGGGGCTACTTAGAGTTAGACATGGAATTGCGCCATTTGGAATGTCCCTCTTTGTAGCCGCTTCACGAAAAATTGGTGTTTTTGGCATTCAAAAAATGAAAAATGGTTTTTTTGTGAAACAAGCTGGAACCTCTCTTTGGCAACATTGTTTGCCATCACAAGATGGAGGCATGCGCCAAATTTGGGCATATTATCACAAACTATTCAACGAATGTGGCCGTATCATTGCTTATTTGGCTTGAAAGCCATGAATCTTCGTTCATGGTAGGTCGTTTTGTTGAAAATATTCCCTAGAGGCAATAATAAATTATTTATTATCATATTTCCTTGTGCATGATAATCGTTTATTATCCATGCTATAATTGTATTGATCCGAGACTTGGATGCATGTGTGGATACATAGACAAAACCATGTCCCTAGTATGCCTCTAATGGACTAGCTCGTTGATCAAAGATGGTTAAGGTTTCCTAGCCATGGACATGAGATGTCATTTGATAACGGGATCACATCATTAGGAGAATGGTGTGATGAACAAGACCCAAACTACAAACGTAGCATATGATCGTGTCAGTTTATTGCTACTTTTTTCTACATGTCAAGTATATGTTCCTATGACCATGAGATCATGCAAGTCACTGACACCGGAGGAGTGCCTTGTGTGTATCAAACGTCACAACGTAACTGGGTGACTATAAGGATGATACAGGTATCTCCGAGGGTGTCTGTTGGGTTGGCATGGATCAAGACTGTGATTTCTTACTCCGTGTGACGGAGAGGTATCTGAGGGCCCACTCGGTAATACAACATCATAATAAGCCTTGCAAGCAATGTGACTAAGTGTTGGTCATGGGATCTTGTATTACAGAATGAGTAAAGAGACTTGCCGATAACAAGGTTGAACTAGGTATACAGATACCGACAATCGAATCTCGGGCATGTAACATACCGAAGAACAAAGGGAACATCATACGGGACTAACTGAATCCTTGACATAGAGGTTTGACCGATAAAGTTCTTCGTAGAATATGTAGGAACCAATATGGGCATCCAGGTACCGCTATTGGTTATTGACCGTAGAGGTGTCTCGGTCATGTCTACATAGTTCTCAAACCCGCAGGATCTGCACACTTAAGGTTTGGTGATTTTTCGGTAGTATATAGTTATGTGTGGTGGTTACCTAAGGTTATTAGGAGTCCGGAATGTCACGAGGAGCTCCGTAATGGTCCGGAGGTAAATATTGATATATAGGACTCCTATTTTGGTCGCCGGAAAAGTTTCGGGCTCATCGGTAGTATACCGGGAGTGTCGGTAGTGTACCGGGAGACCATCGGGAGGGCTATTTCGACCCAAGAGGCTACATGGGCTGTGGAAGAGGGAATACCAGCCCTTTGTGGGCTTGTGGAAGTCCCACACAAGGCCCATGTGTCTGGGAAGAAAAGCCCAAAGAGAAAAAGGTGGAAAAAGGCAAAAAAGGCAAAAATAAGGAGGAGTCCTAGTCCTACTAGGATTGGAGGAGGAATCCTCCAATCCCAATAGGTTCGGCCGACCCAAGGGCTGCCTCTTTGGCAGACAAGCCTCCT
Source organism: Hordeum marinum (assembly GCA_022496015.1). Taxonomy (NCBI): domain Eukaryota; kingdom Viridiplantae; phylum Streptophyta; class Magnoliopsida; order Poales; family Poaceae; genus Hordeum; species Hordeum marinum. The sequence goes on along the minus strand of CM039677.1, from coordinate 200,235,562 downwards.
CCTCCTATCCTCCTATATATACTAGAGGATTTTAGGGTTTTGGCACAAAATTTTCAGCCAAGTGCTACCCGTTCCTCTAGTGCATAGTTTCTCCTCTAGATCGGTTTTCTGCAGTGCTTAGGCGAAGCCTTGCCAGAATAGATCCACCACCATCGCCAGAGAACCATCACGCTGCCAGAAAACTCTTCTTTCTCTCCACTCCCTCTTGCTGGATCAAGACGGCAGAGATCGTCATCAAGCTGTATGTGTGCTGAAGGCGGAGGTGTCGTCCGTTCGGCGCTAGATCGGAAGGACCGTGATTAAGATCGCGAGACGATCGTGATGAGTTCGCGGGACGGATCGTGATGAGTTCGTGGGACGAATCGTGATGAGTTCGCGGGACAGATCATGATGAGTTCGCGAGACGGATCGTGATGAGATCGTGGGACAAATCGTGATGAGTTCACGAAACGGATCGTGATGAGTTCGTGGGACGGATCATGATTGGATCGCGGTACGGATCGTGATGAGATCGCGGGACGCTCGGCGATTTGGATCGCAAAGATGTTTGACTACAACAACCGCATTTCTTAACGCTTCCCTCTTAGTGATCTACAAGGGTACGTAGATCCACTCTCCCTCTCGCAGATGTTCATCACCATGGATAGATCTTGCGTGTGCGTAGGAAATTTTTTGTTTCCCATGCGACGTTCCCAACAGTGGCATCATGAGCTACGTCTATGTGTAGATGAGATCTCGAGTAGAACACAAAAGGTTTGTGGGCGTTGATGCTTAGATTGCTTCCTCCCTTGGTCGGATTTTCATTCAGCGGTATTGTGAGATGAAGCGTCCCGGACCAATTACTCGTACTCTTACGAGAGACTGGTTCCCTCGACCGCAACTTGTTGCATAGATGGCTTGCGGGTGCCAGTTTCTCTCACTTTAGTTGGATCGGATTCGACAAAGGCGGTCCTTGAGAAGGTTGAAAAGCAACTAGTGTATCACCGTTATGGTTTTTGCGTAGATGAGAATTGTTCTTGCTAGATACCCGTAGCAGCCATGTAAAACATGCAACAACAATTAGAGGACGTCTAACTTGTTTTTGCAGGGTATTTTGTGATGTGATATGGCCACTTACATGATGTGATATATGTGATGTATGAGATGATCATGTGATGTATAGATTCTCATGACTTGCATGTCGATGAGTACGGCAACCGGCAGGAGCCATAGGGTTGTCTTTAATTATTGTATGACCTGCGTGTCAATGACTAAGCGCTATGTAATGCTTTACTTTATTGCTAAACGGTAGCAATAGTAGTAGAAGCATGCTGGGCACGACAACCCTGATGGTGACACGATGATGGAGATCATGGTGTCATGCCGGTGACGATGGAGATCATGCCGGTGCTTTCATGATGGAGATCAAAAGCACAAGTTCATGGCCATATCATGTCACTTATGATTTGCATGTGATGTTAATCCTATTATGCACCTTGTTTTGCTTAGTACGACGGTAGCATTATAAGGTGATCCCTCACTTAAATTTCAAGATAAATTGTGTTCTCCCTGAGTGTGCACCGTTGTGAAAGTTCTTCGTGTCGAGACACCACGTGATGATCGGGTGTGATAGACTCTACGTTCACATACAACGGGTGCAAGCCAGTGTTGCACATGCAGAACAATCGGGTTAAACTTGATGAGCCTAGCATGGACAGACATGGCCTCGGAACACAAGAGACCGAAAGGTCGAACATGAGTCATATAGTAGATATTATCAACATGATGATGTTCACCATTGTAACCACCTCAACTCACGTGATGATCGGACTTGAGTTGGTGAATTTGGATCATGTATCACTCGAGTGACCGGAGGGATGTCAATTTGAGTGGGATTTCTTAAGTAATATGATTAACTGAACTCATTATCATGAACATAGTCAGTAGTGTCTTTGCACATTATGTTGTAGATTACTTGCTCGCGCTGTAGCTCCCTTGAATTTTTACATATTCCTAGAGAAATAGAGTTGAAAGATGATGGTAGCAATATTGCAGACTGGCTCCATGATCTGAGTATTGTCCTCGTTGCTGCACAGAAGGCTTATGTCCTTAATGCACCGCTCGGTGCGCCAACCCCTCTAGCGTCGTCTATAGATGTTGTGAACATCTGATAGGCACGTTCTGATGACTACTTGATAGTTTGGTGCGTCATGGATTATGGCTTAGAATTGAGGCTCCGAAATGTTTTGAACGTCACGGAACATATGAGATGTTCTAAGAGCTGAAATTAGGATCTCAGGCTCGTGCCCGTGTTGTTGTTGTTCTTGTTGTTGTTGTTGTTGTTGTTGTTGTTATTGTTGTTGTTGTTGTTGTTGTTGTTGTTGTTGTTGTTGTTGTTGTTGTTGTTGTTGCTGTTGTTGTTGTTGTTGTTGTTGTTGTCGTCGTTGTTGTTAGGGTTGTTGTTGTTGTTGTTGTTGTTGTTGTTGTTGTTGTTGTTGTTGTTGTCGTTGTCGTTGTCGTCGTCGTTGTTGTCGTTGTTGTTGTTGTTGTTGTTGTCGTTGTTGTTGTTGTTGTTATTGTTGTTGTTGTCGTTGTCGTTGTTGTTGTTGGCATTCTTGTTGTCGTTGTCGTTGTCGTTGTCGTCGTCGTCGTCTTTGTTATTGTTGTTGTTGTCGTTGTTGTTGTTGTTGTTGTTGTTGTTGTTGTTGTTGTTGTTGTTGTTGTTGTTATTGTTGTTGTTGTTGTTGTTGTGTTGCTGTTGTTGTTGTTGTTGTTGTTGTTGTTGTTGTTGTTGTTGTTGTTGTTGTTGTTGTTGTTGTTGTTGTTGTTGTTGTTGTTGTTGTCGTTGTTGTTAGGGTTGTTGTTGTTGTTGTTGTTGTTGTTGTTGTTGTTGTCATTGTTGTTAGGGTGGTTGTTGTTGTTGTTGTTGTTGTTGTTTTTGTTTTTGTTGTTGTTCTTGTTGTTGTTGTTGTTGTTGTCGTTGTTGTTGTTAGGGTTGCTGTTGTTGTTGTTGTTGTTGTTGTTGTTGTTATTGTTGTCGTTGTTGTTGTTGTCATTCTTGTTGTCGTT